>BSBM01000575.1:5031250-6287500 GCA_027924585.1 Larix kaempferi | reverse complement strand
GCACCTTAACAATATGGCGACGGAACAAATAGAGATGTCATGTAGTCTGGAAGAACGAGATGGCCGAGAAAAGACGCACAACCGGATAGCAGATTTGTCTAAACCGCGTGATCGTGTGAAAAGCAACACCGACAACACCGCTGTTCGTCGGAAGGACACAGATATTATCTCATTATGGAAACTGTTTAAGTATGCCGATTCATTTGATATCTTGCTTATGGCATTCGGCACTGTAGGAACCATTGCAGATGGAATTACCACGCCTCTGGTGGTGTTTGTATTAAGCAGTTTGATAGACAAGCTAGGAAAATTTGATAGACAAGATTTCTCTCATACTATCAACACGGTAATAATCATTTGCTCTAGATACTGAAACTTCGGTTAATACCCATCTCGCTCGCTTATTAATGAATGTCTGGGATTTGGTTAATCGTGCAGTATGTTTTACGTCTCGTGTATATTGCAATCGGTGCGTTTTTTGGTGCGTTTCTAGGTGGGTATAACCTCTCTTCGAGCTCTTTCATTCACCCTTTCCACCGTGTTTATGAGAAGGGTTTTCTATTATCGTATCTATGACTAATGCGTTCCTTTGTCTGATCAGAGGCGTTCTGTTGGGCGAGGACCGGCGAAAGGCAGGCATCCCGCATGCGTATAAAATATTTGAAGGCTGTATTGAGGCAGGACGAGGGATTCTTCGACACCCAAGGGACCACAACATCTGAAGTGGTTACCAGCGTTTCTAATGATACTCTCGTTATACAGGACGTTTTCGGCGAAAAGGTATGATATTAATCACTCTTTTCTCTCATCTAATTTATCAATGTTCGGAATCTTCATTAAATTTTGTAATTCTAATGCTAATTCTCTTCGGAGTTTGTCCATCCTCAGCTACCCCACTCGCTCATGAATATTTCTTTATTCCTTGGAAGTTATTTTGTGGCATTCTACTTGACATGGAGATTGGCGATAGTGACATTTCCTTTCGTGATCTTCTTGATAATTCCTGGGGTAATCTATGGACGGATTCTGGTGGGGACCTCTCGCAAGTTGAGTGAAGCCTATAATGTAGCCGGCAATATTGCAGAGCAGGCTCTTTCGTCGATTAGAACAGTATTTGCTTTCGTTGGAGAGGAAAGGACAATGTCCAAGTTCTCGGATGCGCTTAATGGAACTGTAAAGCTTGGGCTTAAACAAGGTCTTTTCAAAGGCTTGGCAGTAGGAAGCAAAGGAGTGACCTTCTGTATCTGGGCGTTCAACGCTTGGTATGGTAGCACATTGGTTATGTATCATGGCGCAAGCGGGGGAAGGGTTTTTGTGACTTCAAGTTGCATACTTATGGGTGGCTTGTAAGCTTTCTTCCTATCCATTTCTTTCTTCTCAATTATTTACCCCATTTTTGGAAGTTAATCAAAACTTCTGGAATCATTGATGTTTTTGCAGAGGTCTAGGGAGTGCGCTTCCAAATATCAGATACTTTTCAGAAGCACGTGTTGCCGCTAAACGCATCTTTGAGATGATTGACAGAGAACCGATCATTGATTGGGAAGATCCAAAAGGAAAAATATTGGAGGAGGTGAGCGGTAAAATTGAATTTAGAAACGTTGAATTTGCATATCCATCTCGACCAGAGTCCAAGATATTTCACAATTTCTGTCTAACAATTCCCGCAAGCAAGACCGTTGCGTTGGTGGGAGGAAGCGGGTCGGGCAAGTCCACGGTTGTGGCGTTGATAGAGAGGTTCTATGATCCCCTCGCTGGAGAGATTCTTCTTGATGGACTGAACACGAAAGCGCTACAATTGAAATGGTTGCGCTCCCAAATTGGATTAGTAAGTCAAGAACCTGCGCTCTTTGCTACATCCATCAAGGAGAACATCTTGTTCGGAAAGGAGGGAGCCAGCATCGATCAGATTATTGCTGCCGCCAAGTCTTCCAATGCTCACAATTTCATCAGTCAACTACCAGATGGTTATGACACACAGGTAAGATTTAGCTTTTTCCTCAACCTCCATTTCGAGAAAGTGCAGTCGATTTGAGTTTCCTTTCATTTGGGAAATACAGGTGGGCGACCGCGGAGTTCAGATGTCCGGGGGGCAAAAACAACGTATAGCTATTGCAAGAGCTATTCTCAAAGATCCTTGTCTACTTCTTCTGGACGAGGCCACAAGTGCTCTAGATGCCGAGTCCGAGAAGATCGTTCAGGATGCTCTAGACCAAGCTTCAGTGGGACGGACAACTATTATAGTCGCTCATCGCCTCTCCACAATCCGCAGCGCGGACATGATTACGGTGATTCAAGATGGTAATGTGATCGAGACAGGTGCACATGAAGATCTGATATATAAACCCAACGGAGCATACGCTACTTTGGTGCAACTGCAACATGCCGCTGCAGATAAGCCAGATGAGAGATTAGAAGGCCCGAGTGTTGGGGAGCAGTCTTTGAGAGCGAGGAGCTCTAGCAAATATAGTAGATCGAGTTCTAACGCGTCGGTATCAGTTCATCCAGGACTGGTACATGAAGATAAGCTTCCTTCCGCCCCTTCATTCCGTCGATTGTTTCTTTTAAATGCTCCGGAATGGAAGCGTGCTCTATTAGGCTGTTTAGGAACCATAGGATTTGGAGCAGTTCAACCTGTTTATGGCTTTTTCCTTGGGGCAGTTGTATCTGTATTTTTCCTCGAGGACCATGGCCAGATCAAAGCCAAAATCAAATATTACTCCTCCGTTTTTGTGGCGTTGGGACTATTCTCCCTCTTAGTAAATGTTTTGGAGCATTACAATTTTGCAGCTATGGGGGAATATCTCACTAAAAGGGTTCGAGAGCGGATGCTGTCCAATATCCTTACATTCGAGGTTGGGTGGTTCGATAAAGACGAGAATACTAGCGGAGCTGTTTGCTCCAGACTCGCAACAGAGGCTAATGTGGCAAGTTTATCACCTGAAAATTTTAATATGTATAATAAAGTTGTGAATTGTGTTACAGTTTTGTGATGATTAAAATATGCTATTTGTATTGCAGGTGAGATCTCTGGTCGGAGATCGTATATCATTACTTGTACAAACTTCGTCCGCTGTGATAATAGCCTTCTCGATGGGTTTGATAATAGCATGGCGCCTTGCAGTTGTAATAATCGCAGTGCAACCTGTCATAGTATTATGTTTCTACACTAAAAAGGTTCTCCTCACGACCATGTCTCAAAAGGCTCGCAAAGCTCAAGATCAAGGCAGTCAACTCGCAGCAGAGGCTGTCGCTAACCATCGTACTATTAGTGCCTTCTCTTCACAGGAGAAGATTCTCCGTCTCTTCCAAAAGTCACAAGAAGGCCCTCGCAGACAGAATATCAAGCAATCTTTGTTGGCAGGATTTGCTCTTGGAACATCACAATGCCTCAGTACGTGCAATACGGCTCTAGACTTTTGGTATGGATCACAGCTTCTTTCGAAAGGACAAATCTCCTTCAAAGATCTTTTCCAAGTTTTCTACCTTCTGTTGACCACCGGAAGAGCGATAGCAGATGCAGGAAGTATGAGCAGCGACATTGCTAAAGGCTCAGATGCAGTCAAATCTGTGGTTGGCATCCTGGACAGAGAGAGCCGCATAAACCCAGACGATGAGAAGGGCCAAAAAATGGATCATATAGATGGAACCGTGGAAGTGAGACACGTGGACTTCGCTTACCCAGCTCGTCCAGATGTTATGATCTTCAAGAACTTCTGCTTAAGGGTAAAAGCAGGCAAAAGCATGGCTCTGGTAGGACAAAGCGGATCCGGAAAATCTACCATCATTGGATTAATTGAAAGATTCTACGACCCCCTAAAAGGATCGGTGAGAATCGATGGGATTGACATCAGGACTTTCAATCTGAAGAATCTGAGAAGCCACATAGCTCTGGTAGGTCAAGAACCCACTCTGTTTGGAGGAAGCATTCGAGACAACATTTTATATGGAAAAGAGAGTGCAACTGAGGTGGAGATTATCGAAGCTGCAAAGGCTTCCAACGCTCACGACTTCATCAGGTAAATATTGCATTTGAAACAGATTGTTCGTCCAATAATATATATTCAATCAGCTGCAATTGAAAATTTAATTAGGAAACAGTGAATCACGGCGGTGAAATTAACGTGGATTTCAAGTGCAGCTCTTTGGAGGAGGGATACGAAACAAATTGTGGAGACAGAGGAGTGCAATTATCGGGAGGGCAAAAGCAGCGGATTGCGATAGCGAGGGCGATCATAAAGAATCCGAGCATATTACTGCTGGACGAGGCAACCAGCGCATTGGACAGCCAGTCGGAGAAGATCGTTCAAGAGGCGCTGGACAGAATAATGGTGGGGAGAACGAGTATTGTGATAGCTCATCGTCTGACTACCATTCAAAATGCAGATTCCATAGCTGTGATTCAAGATGGGAAAGTGATTGAGCAGGGAATTCATTCATATCTGATGAGCAAAGGAGAAGGCAATCCATATTACTCTCTTGTCAATATGCAGCAAAGCCACCACTAGATTTTTCTTAATGTCTTCAAACAAATTTTGAAGTCGTTTGCGTTTTATGGTAATTTAGAAACTGTTGATGCCAAAAATAAATTGATAGATGCCGGCTGCCTTGGGATAGATAGCCAAGGCCAAAGAGTCGGAGCAGGTATCTAGGGTCGCCGCTCCACTACTCGGAATTGCAAGGAAAAAACTATGTACTATATTTGGTTAATTCTATTGTGCTTGGGAAATAGAACTTTCTTTTCAGTTTAAAATAGACACCGCTTCATTTTTATCTCTTTGTGAACTTGAATCTATTTCATCAACATTGGCATCACATTCGCTTGGAGGACAGATTGTTGGGGAGGATGGGAGGGACCGAGGCACTGCCATCCCATCCACTTGGAGGACACCTTGGTGGGGAATCGGCAGGGAGGGAGAGTGATTTATTGATGTTGTGTATGAAGGGAGAGTGATTTATTGATGTTGTGTATGATAGCATTTACGTCGGTCTAGGCTTGTGTGGACGGTGGAGGTTGGCAGGGTATTGATTTCACATTGAATACCATCGTTTCACGAGCCTCTTCAATGGTTTTGTTGTGCCATTTCCATTTGCTGGTCAGGGATGGCCGCGAGCCATGGATTGTGGAGTTGTCTCTCCATTCTAAAATTGGTTCACCTTGCCCCCGTCACCGTGCATGGGTTATCCACCATTTGTGATGGGCATCGATTGTAGAGTGGTCTCTCCACCTTGAAATCACTGGATCTTGCCTTCCTTAGTGTGAGTGGCTTGTCTGATTGTGGTTATCCTTGACCTGTTTGTTATTTGGCCAGTTGTCACCGGATATGCTCTATTTATGGTTCCTATAGCAGTGCGTCTAGTGAAAACCCATTTTCTCACCCATGCTTAGTCATGTGTTTGCCATGTTTGAATTGGTTTTGGCCTTAAATTTGCACCGTCGAGGAGAGTCAACCAAACCAAAGGTGAGTTGAAGGGAAATTGATCTCATTGTCTCTATTTTGGCTTGCTTAGTAATATTTTCTACCATTTTGTCTATGTGGTTGGGGTGGCAAAGTTTTAATTCGCACATAGGAAAGCTTTGGTAGGATTCCAACCTGTGTATGTAAAAGTTGAAATGTTAGGGATAAAAGCTTTATTTAGTAGTAGGATTTTATCCTTATCATCCTATGAATCTCTCTATGTTAACACATTAAAATTTTGGTGGGTTTAATTTTTTCAAATTTAGAGTGTTAGTATTATGTCTCTATTTTTCCATTTTCATTTCTTCTCTTTGTTATTGTTAAGACATGACAAAGGACAAAACAATTGTTGTTTGTGGGATGTATAAACCTTTTGTGTTTTGTGATGATAGAGAAGACCTCAATTCCGTTTGCAAAAGTGTAAATGTTTAACTGCAAATTAAAAAGAAATAGAGCTTGAATACATAATAGGTCTTGAAATCTACATAGGTTATAGCTCTAATTACATAACTTAAAACAAACATATACAACCATATTCACTTCCTACACATAGAATCAATAGACCTACTCAATAGACCTACTCTAAATGCAACCATTTAATTACTTTTTCAAGCACAATTTTGAACTCCATTGGTCTAAGAGGGCTTTCTTCTTCGTAGAGATACAATTGGGTTCTCGTACCCGTCCATCCTCCATAAAAAAATCAATCCCATTGCTCTTAATTTTCCCAATTTTTTTTTTTTTTTAACTTTTTACTTCTCTTGCTTATTTTCCTTCTCCTCGTCATTATTCTTCTTTACTTCTACGTACTTCTCCTCCTCCGTTCTTTCCGTCTCCTTCATCTCTTCATGTATCTTCTCTCAAAGACCTTCTTGCATGACCGCTCTCTCCTTTTTCTTCAAACACAAACCTTCTCCCCCACCCCCCCCTCCCCCCACAAAAAAAAATAAAAAATAAAATGAAAGGTGGATCTACTTCATAAAATTTCATGTGCCTTCTCCTCTCACTCCAAATATTTTTCCCCTCTAGTAATTTCCTCAAGGATTTATCTTGACAAAGGGTTTCCTCAATCCCTTGAGATGCTTCCAAAGCTTCTAACTTGTTCACTAATTTCTTCATGCATTGAGTTGTCTCATCCAAGGTCTATGTTCCACTAGATCTCCTATTGCAAACCTCAATTTTTATTCTTCTTCTACATTATGTAACACCCCAATTTAACTAATATTAGTTAGATTAAAATAAGCATAATTATCTTATGACTTAATAAGTTCAACATTGTTGTGAGGAAAATGCACCTATAGTTCAGGGGAGAAACTACCAACTTACAGGTATGAAAGATAGACCTACAAATGTTCTACAAGTGCAACTAGAAAGCAAAGATATTTAAGGTTAGAAAGGTGTATGCACCTTATTGAGAAGGTTGATCCAAGCTTTCCCTTCCTTGCTCTTCAATGCTATCCAGTATCGCAATGCCCACACCTGCAAAACAACTTGATACATTTCTCAAATACATTTGACTACATATATAAGACTGATATCCATGACATAATAAGACATCAAACTATAATCAAACAATAATCAAATATAAAACACACATAAATAGGTCATCTTTGGAAAGGAAAGAACATCTGATCTTTATTAATGAATGAAGCAAGTACATCAAATTATACCTTCCTTCAAGCTTGGCACTTCACGAAACCTAGATTCAAGGTCTCCTGCTTCTGTTCTCCAAGGATCTCAGCCTCTAATTAGTTGTGCTAGGGTTTATCAGAAACTAAGGCATAAGAGAAGGGGATGAGGGTCTCCATTCCTCCAGCATAACATTGTTATAGGCTTGGTCCCTTCACATGGCCCTTCTACCCTCCTTATATAGTCAATGAAGGAGAGGAAAAGAAGTTATAACCGATCAGGAGGTTCCCAAACCAACTTAACTTACCCAAAATTCGCGATTTTGACTAGTACAAGAAGGTGCCCTACTCTACAGTAGACAAACTAGTGCATTTATGGAGGTGTGCGCTACTTTAATGAAGCAAAGTTGCATATCAAACGCTACTATCATGCTTGTGTACCAGCGCACATGTGAAAAAATGGCCAAAAACAGGGTTTTCTGATGATTTCCAGGAGATGGTTTGGTCTGGAAAAGTGTTCCTAAGGGCTGTAACCATCAAATGGGTCAAGAGTGAGGTAATTTCAACCATTTTTAGTGTCCCAAATGAACCCTCAATCCACAAGTGTCCTATTGTGTGACTAAACTTGATCTCAAGAAGTGTCGTCATGCGACCAAGGGATGCAAGTGTCGTCACGGACGAAGAGGTGTCATTTTAAGCTATAACAGATGCCCCCTAATGTATGAGGTCGGAGGGACTGAGAGAAACAATGGCCGAAATACATTATAAATAACAAAGAGTTGAATCATGGGGAATGGAGAAACCAAGAATCATAGACTCAAATGAAGTACCTGAAAGCAAAGGCAATGTCAGACAAACTCATCCTTGGGGTAACTGTCCATATTCAAATAGTGGAACATGACCTCCAAGAGGATATAATAATGATCCAAATACTGATGCATATATCATGGCCACTAAAATACAAGCATGGATCCATGAGGAACATAAGTGTAAACATAGCCACATAAATACAAGGTGGATCTATGTCAAAACTGGAGAACATAGCCATAGAGAACAAGCTAGATCTATGTCTCATCAAGAGCCAAAAAGAGTGTGGCTCAGTCTTGCGCAACTTGGGCGATAACATAAATGAGGTGATGCTATCGAGGATCCCAAGGTCTTCATCCAAAAACAACCCAAGGTACAAACCTATCCATGCGAATAAATGAGTTGATGTTGAACATGGGAGGTATCGTTTGATTACTGGTCATTGATGTATACCATTAACAAACGCGTGGGTGTCCACCAATAATGAAAATGGAACCCAAGGTACCTAGTACATTCAAGCAAGTGCGAATAAATGGTCTTGCCATCAAACACTTTAAGAATCCATTGGATAGGAGACATTGATGTATTCCCATCTATCCAATAGCGAGGGAAACTGCCACTAATGACTGCAATCCCCAAGGTACTAACCGAAACTATAAACTTCATTCCCAGAACACAATGAATTGAAGTCGATGGGAAGAAGTCCGTTGGAAGGGAGGCCTTAAGGCATTATCCATCATCCAACATGAGGGACACTCAATAGGTATGAGCTGATTTGGAGTAGGACTGAACAAATGATGAAACATATTGACACCAAGGAATGGCCGACGCATGAGGTCAAGGCAACTGCAGAATGGCCGACACAGGTTATATCCTTGAACGATGAGCACTACACAAGAGTGACTTAGGAAGCTTTTAACACAAAGATACCACAATGCAAATCTGCAATGTAGGAGACATTAACAGATTATATATATGATTGGAAGACTAACCAAATGGAGGAGTAAGAACTGTGAGATCAATTTTATCGTAAGGCTAACACTAGAACCCAACTTGTTTGATAGACTCAAAACAGGTGCTATGTTCAAGGAGATAGTTGACTTGCTGCCATCATATTGAAAGATATTTTAATATTCTTCCCTTCCCTTTCCTTTTTCATTTTTTAACGAGCTTGACAAAGAACTAAAGCATGCTCGATAGTATTTTCATATTTAATGAATCTAAAAAACCTAGAAGAAAACTCCATACACATGTCCGTGGATTTTATATCGAGCCCGGATTGGTCTATGCTCGGCGGTGTTTTCTTGTTTACAGAGTTGAAAAACTTAAACAATCCTCTATAAACCATCGAGAGTCTGAAAACCCTAAAGACGACTCCAAAGGTCCTTTTTCATAAAGTTAGTCTCCTTCCCCGAAAAAGTGTAAAGTAATGGAAGAAGAACTCTTCTAGCGCATACCAGAGTATACCTAGAGTATACATTTTCCGTAAATTATCCACCAAGGCCTGGAAAAGGGTTAATTCTATACCTGAGTGGATGTCGGTTCAGTTATTTTAACGAACCCGAAAAGACAACTATGCTCGGCAAACGTTTCCTATTTAAGGAGTCTGAAAATGGCTTAAAAGAACTCCATAGGGATCTTTTCCGTAAAGGTTTAACGAGCCTGAAAACGTAAACTCGTGACCTCCTTACTGTTTTTAACGAGTTCAAAGGAGATACAGAAAAATGCTCATAACTTCCCTATTGTTTTTAACGAGCTCAAAGTGAAGGTGGAAGAAATGCTCGTAACCTACTTACTGTTTTTAACGAGCTCGAAGTAAAAGTGGAAGAATGCTCGTAACCTACTTACTCTTTTTAACGAGCTCGAAGTAAAGGTAGAAGAATGCTCGAAACCTACTTACTATTTTTAACGAGCTCGAAGTAAAGGTGGAAGAATGCTCGTAGCCTCCTTACTATTTTTAACGAGCTCGAAGGAAAGGTGGAATACTACTCGTAACCTACTTACTATTTTTAATGAGCTCAAAGTAAAGGTAGAAGAATGCTCGAAATGGGAGGAGAAAAGTGTCAGGGACATGCAAAACTAGCTCCAAGCACATGGAACAAAGCTATGCCTAATGCAAGGAACATGAGCAAGATAAGGACACTCAGGGTGTGTCTCCTCCAGGGAAAAGGTGTCAAATTGTGAAGGAAAAATGATACAGGGCTTAGCGGAAATAAGATCAGAGATGGAGGCTTATATAACGAGCTAAAAGTGTGGAAGTCGGCATCAGGCTCATTAGCGCAAGTGGGATCATAACAGATGTATATGCAACTTGAACACAAAGATGAGATCCTTATCAGGGATGGCTAGAAATATATGAGGAAGAAAGATATTAGGCTTCTTCTCAAAGTCATGGTAAATCTAAAAAGGCTCCCGAGCCTATGAGAAAAACTCAGCATGGGCACCAAAATGGCATAAGGGTGCTGAATAGGGTGACCCATGTTAGGTAGGCTATGCTGTTGGACTGGTGCACAATGCATAAAGAGATGGCTAACACACCAATATACAACAGGTTCGACCCTATGGCGAATTCGGATGGAAAAAGGTTCAAATGCAACATAACAGCAGGGAAGCCTAAACCTATATGCAAGGTTCCGAATATACCTGACATGGTTGCACAAGGTGTCAAAAATGACCAGTAAGTAAGTATAAATCCAGCTAAGAATCCTGTCTCCAAGAAACATTAATACCAAGATCATATCTAAAACATATGTAAAGAAAGACCCGATACAAGTCACTGTGGTAGAAATACTTTCAACTTCACTATCATCAACAACAGGCATAAACAAGGCAGAGTTTTCAAATGAAGACTCTATGGTACCCAAGCCCGAGGACTTACAATCAACAAGATCGACTTCAAGATGAAGATCAGAGTTGAAGGACATGATGGAATCTGCAGAAACAAATTCATCATCACGGGAGTTGAAAATTCTAGAAGCAGAATCAAACTCAGCAGGAACGTCGATTTGCGGATCTATAGGAGATCCCAAAGACTCAACAGTAGGAAGATCATACTTTAAGGTCAAACTAGGTTTGGACATAATTGCGACTGGATCAACATCCAAATGAATGGAAGACTGTATTATGGACTCTAGGAAAACTTCATCGGAAGAAAGTATATTGTCCCAGATAGAACACATATCTAAACATTCAGATTGAGGTGTCACTTGGTCAAAAGTTGGGACTAAGTCCCGAGAAGGTAAGCATGAACTCAAAGACTTCTTCTCAGTAGCAGTTGAACTCAAGGAACAATATGCCACATAAGTCCCATGTGACATAGTGGTGCCTAATGACGAGGGATCAGACTGGTCTACAGTTGGGTAATAAGGAGGATCAACAAATGCAAGCTGGTCGATAGTGACGATGCTTTCGTTATGAGAAAAATGCATCACACGAAAGAGCGTAGACACCATAGCATGCATAGCATAAATGTAATCATGCCCGAGGATCATATCAAAGTCCATAGGGTCCTTTAAAACCATAAAATCAACTAAGACTGTTTTTCCACCCAAGGCAACAGGTACCTGACAGAGGAATCCGATCGATTCACTAGGTCTTCTATCGAAGGTAAACGGCCAATTAACAGCTGGAATAACATTAGGGAAACCCAAATCTCTCCAAGCATAAGCAGATAAGATACTAACAGAAGCTCCTTCATCAACAATGCATTGATCAACCGTATGGTTCCCGATATCAACCTTTATCTGGAAAGGTGTCGAAGAAGGAAGACGAGGTTTGGCTAGACTATTCCAATCAAAGGAAACAGTCCCAGGGCTTGGTATGGGTTTACATGGCACAGATGAAGTACCCCCTTTTTCAGGAGATGGTTTGGTTTGGAAAAGTGTTCCTAAGGGTTGTAACCATCAAATGGGTCAGGAGTGAGGTAATTTCAACCATTTGTAGTGTCACAAATGACCCCGCAATCCAGAAGTGTCCTATTGTGTGACTAAAATTGATCTCAAGAAGTGTCGTCATGCGACCAAGGGATGCAAGTGTCGTCAAGGACAGAGAGGTGTCATTTTAAGCTATAAAAAAAATATAAAGTATTAATTGTAAGATGATGTCTAAAAATGATTAATAAATTAATTAGGATTAAGTGCATGGGTGACCACTTGTCACCCATGCAAAACTGAACAATTAGTTTTAAAATTCGTTATAATTGAATAAAAGGGAGGGGTTACATGGGTAAAGGAATTTGTTTTTTGTTTTTATTTTTTTGGCGTGTCTAGGTGGTTGATGTGTGTTTTGGCTAGTCTATATGTGGCAAAGAGGTTCTAATTGTTGGTCCAATAGTTTTTATGTGTTTTTACTATACGATTCATTTGAGCTGTGAGAATCAGAGGTTTCAGGAGTAGGTTGCCATAGGTTTTTTTATAGTCTAGCATAGATTAACTATTTGGAGGAATTGCAGGTTTCAATTTGTTTACTCACATGTAAGTTAAATATTTACTCTTTAATTAGATGAAGAATTTATGTTTATTATTGAGAATGAAATTGCACCAATTACGTTAAAAATTTAGGCTTAATCATGATTAGTTGAGAGCCCCTTACTGATCCTCACATGGCCAAGAAGCACGAGGGGGACAACAATTCAACTGAATGAGTCATCTCTCTTATGGCGGAAGCTTAAGAAACAGAATGCGTAAAGCAGGAATACACTACACACACAAAACACAATTATACACAGACAATATACAGGAATGTGAACTGATCTTCTATTACTGGATATGAGATCATCGATTGATTCTCTGCTTATATTACAATAGTTTACATTCTTATATAGAGAGTGCTGAGACGCTTGGGTGCTTTCTCGTTACATTCAGTTGCAAGAGAAGTTCGAACGGTTCAAAAATCTAACTGTTATAGTTGACTAGAAGCAGAGAGATAGTCTGTCGAAGCTTGACAACCGGAAGTCGCAGATCGACGCTGCATGCCAATGTCACGAAACTGTGAGGTCGTGGAACATGTTGAAGTCGCGAAGTTGCCGAAGTGAGGTCAAAATCAAAACTTGTCGAATTTATGTCGACCTCGATGACTTGTTGAAGATGTGTCGAATTCGCCATCCGACAATAATTCCAACTGCGATGTGGATCAGACCTCCTTCCTTAAGAAACAATGGTCCCTATTGTTTGCTCGTGAAGGTGAGGAAAATTGTCGGTCAGTCCAGTAGCAGAGTACCACTTTCCTTGTGCTGGTATCTGTCCGGATTTAGCGACCTGAAACAAGGGAATTGTGTTCGTCCTTATATGGCATACTCGCCGTCCTACAATGGTGTCGCAAGGAAGAGGCTCCTGAACATTTGATTGATGTTGTCGATAAGTCGTTTTGTTCCAAAATTGGTGCATAGTATGGTCGAAGCAGATCCACATTGAATACTGGATGCAAACCCAGGCATGCAAGAATGTTAAGCTGGAAAGCGTTTTCGTCAATCTGTCGAAGAATACTGTACGGACCATATCGCAAAGGTTTGAGCTTCTTGTACAGACCAGTGAATCACTCTTTCTTGAGATGTAACCAGAACTTATACCCAATTTGGAATGAATGAAAAATACAATGCTTGTCATGTCGTGCCTTAGCTTTCTCATTTTCTCGTTGCAAAATTTCTTGTGCTTGCTTCTGGATGTCGCAGATTTGATCTCGAAACTTCAAGGATTTATCAACTTCTCGCTGGTTGTAGTCGGTGTTGGAGTTCGGCTGTGTCAAGGAGATGATCAAGTCGATAGGTGCTGAGGGTTGAAATCCATAACAGATCTCAAATGGACTCTTTCCTGTAGAGTTGTGCTGAGCATGATTGTAACTATGCTGTATGTATGGAATACTTTCATCCTATGTTTGTTGATGCTTGTGGTTGTACATGCGAAGCAGTTCTATGACCAAGCGATTCACAACTTCCGTCTGTGCATCGGTTTGAGGATGGAAAGCTGTCAACAAATGAGATTCATGTGTCCAGTTGTTGCCAGACAGTCTACCAAAATATGCTGACGAATCTAGCATCTCGGTCGGAAGTAATAGTTGTGGGTAAACCAAAATGTTTCTAAACATGTGTGAAGAAGAGCTGAGCAGTCTGTTGCGCTGTCATTGTCTTCTTGAATCATATGAGAATGGCCATGTTGGAAAATATGTTGACTACTAATAATATTGTGTCATGCTTATGTTTAGTAGTAGGATATCCCGTAAGGTAGTCCATAGAAATATATTCCCATGGTCGACTAGGAACTGGAAGAGGTGTGTACAATCCCTGTTGCCGATTAGGCGGTTTAGCAATGGAACAAACCATGCATGATCGAATCTACTTGTTGACGTCAGTTTTAAGTGTAGGCCAAAAGAAATACTTCTACATAATAGAAAGTGTCTTTGCTACTCCAAAGTGTCCTGTAGTCTTTTTGTAGTGCGCATCGCAAATGAGCTGCTATCGATGCTCACCGGTAGGTACACAAAGTTGTCCAAGCTTGTATAGCAAGGTGTCTTTTAGGAAATAGTCAACGGTCGATGACTTGTCAGTCTGAAGCTGTTGGTAGACTGGTGAAAATTCGATGTCTTCCTGATACAGCTGAGGCCAAGTATTGGTGTCATATCCCTACATACTCATCACTGTAAAAAGGAGAGTAATGGGCGGTCTGCTTAGACAATCGGTGATGGCGTTAGCTTTACCTTTCTAATACTTAATCACCAACTGGAATTTTTGAAGCTAATTAATCCAATTAAGCTATCGAGTTGTGTGTAGTTTTGACTGGTTCAGAGTGAACTGTAGAGGCTTATGGTTAGTGGGGATGACCGTTTCCTTTCCAAGGATGTAATGCCTCCATTGCTTGAGAGCTTGCATGAGGGCGTACAGTTCTTTTTTGTACGTCAAATATCTTCTAACTGGGGTGTCAAAAGTTTCGGAATGAAAAGCGACTGGGTGACTAGACTGCGTGATCATTGCGCCCAAGGCATAGTCTGCTACGCATGTCTCAATCTCAAAGGGCTCATGCAAATCAGGTAAAACAAGTACTGGTGCATTGCAGAGCTTGTGCTGGAGCTATTCAAAAGCTTCTTGTTGTGTCGATGTCCATTTGAAGATAGTTTTCCCACTTCCTTTCATCAACTGATTCAAGGGCCAGGCTATGTGACTGAAGCCGAGTATGAATCGTCAATAGAAATTCGCCAAACCAAGAAAAATGCTTAGTTCTTGAATGCTGTGAGGAATGGGCCAATTTTTGAGAATTTATACTTTGTCTAGATCAACGTGAATGCCTGCAGAGTCAATTACAAACCAAAAATATTTATGTTGTTCATCGCAAAGGTGCATTTGTCCATGTGCAAGTAAAGTCGATGTTGTTGGAGGGTGTCGAGGACTTGTCGAATGTGTCCGACATGTTCTTCCCATCATCCACTGAAGATCAATATGTCGTCGAGATAGACAATGACCCATTTGCTGATGAAAGGTCGTAGAATGTTATCCATGTATCTCATGAAAGTCGCAGGTGCATTGGTTAAGCTGAAAGGCATGACTAACCATTTAAACAATCCTTCCTTGGTCTTGAAAGCAGTTTTCCACACATATGAGGGCTAGATTGGAATCTGATGATATCTCTACTTGAGGTCGAGCTTAGTAAAGAATTTAGCACTTTTCAGATAGTCGATGAGCTCGTCTATCCACGGGAGAGGGTACCGATTCTTCACCGAATTTTTGTTGAGTTCCCTGTAGTTGATACACATGCGCCAAGTCCCGTCTTTCTTTGGAACGAGGACGATTGGACTTCCAAAAGCAGAGGAGTTGGGTCGGATATGACCTTTGTCGATCAAATATTGCATTTGTCTGCGAATCTCTTCATTTTCGAGAATGGATCTTCTGTAAACAGATGCGTTAGGAAAATAAGAACCAGGAGCAAGTTCAATGGAGTGTTTTACCTGGAAATGTCAAGGTACTCCGTTCGACTTGTGGAATAAACTCTGATATTTGTCGAGAACATTGTCAATCAACTGCTTTTGTCGGGAGTTAATTTGGTCGGTGAGTCGATTCGTCGCTGCAGTCTTCCTAGAATGTTGCGGTTTGATAATGATTATCGCAAACTTCTAAGCATAATTAATGATCTTCTTTGTCTATTTAGAAGATATCATTGAAACCGTTGGTGTAGGTCGTCTCTCTGGAATGTTGTACCAATGATTCTAGATTCTAACAATCACCTTCTGTGGTCGTGACTAATAACTTCCATCGCGATCCCATAGGTAAGGTTTCCCAAACAGGGCGTCGGCTACAGAGAGTGGTGCTACGTCACATAGTACTTCATCTTCGAAAGGCTTTATGAAGTAGGCGAGTTTGCATTGTTGGGTGATCCGTAGTTCCTGTCCATCCTTCATCCAACCGATGTTGTAAGGCTGAGGATGCGGCGTGGTGACAAGACCTAGTTTCTTCACAAGATATTCAGAAATGAAGTTCTTCTGGCTACCATTGTCCACAATCAGATGTTAATGGGTTGTGCTAAACCCATATTCGTGTATGGAACATGCGCTCTCATTCCTCCTTGTCGACGATAGTCGAGGCTGCTGGAGTGGTCGATGTCAATGTCAGAAGGGTCATTGCATTTGGATCCGATTCTTCCACCGTCTTGTCAAACACATTGGATGTCGACACTTTTTCAAAAATTTCTTCCGAGCTTTGCATTCAGACGTATCATGCCAAGATGAGTGGTGGTAATCAAACCATTTTCTGATCGACAGTTGTTTTCTACGTTCCCTTTTCTGAAAATGCTTTTTGTTGTGATTTGGATTTGGCAGAGTCGGCTGAGAATATTTCGACTTGTCGAAGTCAGATGATGTCTTATTGTCAGGTGGTCGTCCTGATGTTGACTTTGTCATGAAGCGTGCTTTCCCTTTCTGCTTGGTTTCAAGTTTTTTGGCATAGTGGAATGCATCTGCAAACATAATGACAGTCAGAAATTCCATATCCTACTGAATATACTGGGACAATCCGTTGATGTATTTCAGAACAAGCAATTTCTCTTCTTCTTGGACGCCAAGTCTAGCCATGAGTCGATAGAAATTGTCGGTGTAAATTTGTACTGATTGGTATTTTCATTTCCTTAGCTGCTACCACTTCTTATACTGCTGCTCGAGTTACTTGGGCGGGTAAAATTCCTTTCGGAAGTGTTTGACGAATTTATCCCATGTGTCGATGGGGTCTCCGCTTTTCTCCATCTTTGTCGAGAGGTTCTCCCACCAGCAGTGCATAGATGTTGACATCTTTAAGGCTGCAATGGCAATCTTGTCAGCTTCTGAGAGTTGATTCACAGAGTAATAGGATTCCAATTATTGCACCCAATTGTCGACGGATTCTACGTCAATCTTGCCTTCAAGATTCGGTATGTCCAAATTCATTTGCACTTTGAAGGGGCTGATTTTATCGTAGTGAGTTCTCATCGAAAATCCTCCGGATGTCGAAGCAAATTGCATGAGAATTTCATTGAACTGGGTGAAAATTTCAGTTTGTTGTTGAGTCAACGCTTTCTCAATAAGTTGTGTTGTCTCGTCGGCTGCATGTCTATCATCTGTTTCTTTTGCCATTTCTGGAGGTAGCGTCTACTTGGATTGTTGAGATTGCGAGCGTGTTTGAACAAGCATAAATCGGTAACTTCACTAGAAGTGTCTACGAAAACTTAAGCACGAACAAAGTTGAGTGCTCTGATACCAATGATTCACACGTGGCCAGGAAGCACGAGGTGGGAAACAGGTTGACTGAATGAGTCGGCTCTGTTATGGCAGAAGCTTAAGAAACATAATGCACAAAGCATGAATACACTGCACAGACATAACACAATTATACACAAACAATATGCAGGAATGCAAACTAATCTTCTATTACTTGATATGAGATCATCGATTGATTCTCTGCTTATATTACAATAGTTTACATGCTTATATAGAGAGTGTTGAGACGCTTGGGTTTTTTTCTGTTACGTTCAGTTACAAGAGAAGTTAGATTGGTTCGATAGTTCAACCATTACAGTCTACTGGAAGACAGAGAGACAGTCTGTCGAAGCTCGACAGTCGCAAGTTGCAGATCGACATTGTGAAACTGTGAGGTC
The DNA here is from genome assembly GCA_027924585.1 of Larix kaempferi. NCBI lineage: Eukaryota > Viridiplantae > Streptophyta > Pinopsida > Pinales > Pinaceae > Larix > Larix kaempferi. The sequence goes on along the minus strand of BSBM01000575.1, from coordinate 6,269,500 downwards.
GCGAAACATGTCGAAGTCGTGAAGTTGTCGAAGCCATGTCAAAGTAGAAACTTGTCGAAGTTGTGTTGACATCGATGGCTTGTCGAAGATGTGTCAAAGTTGGCATCCGACAATAATGCCAATTGCAATGTGGATCACTTACATCTGGTATCAAAGTAGGTTTCACACCCTGTAATGCCCCTCAAACTCACTATGACTATCAACACAGACGATATTTATTGGTAAGTGACCTTGCTAAAGAAAGAAAGATAAATGACCGAATATATGTTGATTTAGAATAAAATTGTTGACTAATTAGAGATGTATGTGATAAACGAATATGTTTCTAAAGAATGATGATTATGGATACTTGTGATTTTAAACATTGCCGATTGATTAGCACATGTGAACCCTTGTGATGAATGTCGTATTTATGCTGAATTATGGAAATATAATTAAGCGGGTGATTATGATGTGAACCCAATGGACAATTGCCTATGTTTGCTTAACGATTAGCGAATGAATGAAATGGATTATGATATAACGATTTTTGAGCGGTACTATTGATGTGTGTGCTTTGAGTATGTGTACAGTGACAGGTAAAGTGGTTTACCGGCTGACTCATGATAGAACAAGAAAGGGGAAAAAAAGAATGGGAAAAATACCTAGGGTTACGACAACAGACTTTCGACCCTAAATTAGCACTCCAAGCACGGGTGAGAAGTCGTTTCAGCTCACCCAGGGAAGCATGTGTCGTATAAGAGAGACCACAACAATTTGGTCGTGTACAATGTGTTGAGGGGCGCATGATAGGGAGGACCTTATCCCTCAACCGCCATTAGTCTCCAAGGAAGTGGAGTCGAGACATTGCAGTAACGATTCCCCGATCGCTACACAGTATTCCCGACACAAGGAAAAGGAGGTTGTCAGAAAGACCTGTCGAAGGGGTACTAAGAAAATGACGGAAAAATATTATTACTCACACTTTTTGCACTTGAAACAATTATGCATATATGATTAAAGCTGCATATAGAATTTTAGAAAATCGAATAAAAGAATATTTTATTTATGAGATTTCAGAAAAAAGGGGAAATTGGGGTAGATGTGTGCTTATTATGATAGAATGATTATGCATGAGATTTAAATTGCAAATAATATTCAATTAATAATTTATGGAGAAAAACTAGAATAATAGTCATGTAGAGACCACTCCACCTACACCCACTGATTTGGGGATTAGAAAATTGACTGGGGAGACAACAAAGAGATAATTAAGGGATTTAGGTGCACACTGATGTAAGAGTGACACAAATATTAAGGATTTATTAAATTAAAAGACTATTTTTGCATGAGAGGACACATGTCATGCATGTTTTGGGCTATAAGAGAAAGGGAGGAGAAGGAGAGGAGATCTCTCTTGCTCCCTAGTGTTGGATGGACTTCGTAATAGAAGTTTCCATTTGATTGTGATTCCTTGGATTTTGGTTGATATCTTGTCCGGGGGTTGGGAGATCCCATCGGAAGGTCAAGGCTCATATGTTCTTACGACCCCAAAGCTCGGGGTGGCTATGCGACTGAATGCATAAGATTATGGTTTGGTGGTGAAGCTAACAATTGCCTCGCCTATGGTTAATCTTACTAGAAGGATCTAACGGGCGAAGCAGATGGCGAAGGACAATCTGGCAAAGAGATCGACCGATGGTTGACAGGTTTATTGTTCCATTTGTATTTGCTAAAGTTTATTTTTTTTTAGTGTAATTTAGTTTTCTATCATTGATAAGATCGAATCGGTTTTATTTTATGTCAAAATTATTTAGATAGTCTTTTGGGAGGGCCTTGAAAACGGGGTCCCTACATTTGGTATCAGAGTCGGTTGAGCCTTGTAAACACCAGACTCATAATTATATTATTTAGGTTTCGTTTCGATCATTACATAATTGAATAGCTTTCCTATTATGATTGGAATGTGGAATTTCGTTTGTCTTATGGAACAAATTTCTGTTACGTTTAACTAGATCTGTACGTTTATATATTTGAAAATTTCTATCTCAAATTTCCATTTCAACTATCTGAATATCGATCCAGATCTACAATTGAAATATATCTCTGCTATGAGTGTTTTCCCCATTTCATAAAATCGAAATTATGATCTTCATTTCCAGATCTACAATTCAATACTCTGAGAATCGAATAGATCCCTGCTATCAGAGCATTTTCCATTTCATAAAATCAAAATTACGATCTTCATTTCCAGATCTATAAATTGTTTATACATAGCTAAAGTTAACCTATGCGTGATCGAATAGAACCTAGGGATGCTATTGTAATTGATATACATATATACACCCAGGATCGATCTATAATCTCTAACATTGAATCAGATCTATAAATTGTTTATACCTAGCTAATGTTTAGCTTTGTGCGATTGAGTAGAACCTGGGGACTGCTATTACATCTGATGTATGCTATTACATCTGATATACATTTATACACCCAGGATCGATCTGTAATCTCTAACATTGAATCAGATCTATAAATTGTTTATACCTAGCTAATGTTTACCTCTACGTGATTGAGTAGAACCTGGGGACTGCTATTACATCTGATATACATTTATACACCCAGGATCGATTTGTAATCTCTAACATTGAATCAGATCTATAAATTGTTTATACCTAGCTGATGTTTACCTCTACGCGATTTAGTAGAACCTGGGGACCGCTATTGTTTTGATATATACGCTCAAGAAAATCGATCTATACATCACTCCAACCGGAAACTGACTTAGATCTATAAGTTTATTATATGAACCTGAAATTTCCATTCTGTACAAGTTAATATTTTCTTTGTCTTGAATAATATTTGACCCAATCTGTAAATTAATGTTACTCTAGTGTATGTGAGTATGGTGGCGTTAACTTGATAGATTACCTTTATAACTAACTCATGTGCATCCATTCAAATCCATTCGATACCAATAGATATATGGATGTGATGTTAGTCGAGATTTCAATCGTATATGCTGCTAATAATTTAATTATTAAAATTTATTATATGTATATGCTGATAATAGATAAATGGAAGTTAAAATTTCAGCTGCGCATGTTATGTAGTTGTGAAAGAAGAGTAGTGTAGTCGGATGCCTAAAATTCTGTTATTAACATGGTAAATAAATGTTGCTTAGTATCCAAATAAAATTATGACTTGGTTCCCTTTAAATAGACACATATTAATTATTAAAATCAATGGCAATCGTATATGCTGTTAATATATTGAGTATTAAAGCCAATCATACGTTTATGCTGCTAACAGATAAATGGAAGTTAAAATTTCAGCTGCGCATGTTATATAGGCTGTGAAAGAAGAGAAGAGTAATCGGATACCTAATTTAGTTATTAACATAGCAATGCATGTTGCGCATGCATAGAAATAAATTATGACTTTGTGTTGCGCATGCATAGAAATAAATTATGACTTTATGTTATGGAAATGATATGTCTCTTGATATATGTTATATGTCACTAGGATTACATAGAGAAATAAATTATGACTTTGTGTTCACTGAATAGATACATATTAATTTATTGAAATTAGTTGCATGTATATGTTTCTAATATGTTAGAAGTGGCTATGTTTATAATTATGTATGTTATGGAAATGATACGTCTCTTGATATATGTTATATGTCACTAGGACTACATTGAGACTTTTCTGACTAACACGTTGACCTCCCTAATTTAAGTAGATATAAATGTATATTGCTAATTTGTTTGTTAAGGTTAAATTTACATTCATGTAAGTTATTGAAGTAAGGTAGAGTGATGAAGGGAAAAGGCACGCACAGTCACACTTTACTACAAAATGATCGCGCGGAGATTACATGCGCAATTCACCTTTACCCTTTTACCGCGCGCAGATTAGCTGCGCGATTCAACCTTTTACTCCGCGTTTTTACTATGCGATTCCACTTTCTTACTGTGCAAAGGTTAACTCTGCGATTCTAATTTTCAAGTGCGCAATTGAACTTTACGCAAATGCACAAAACCTAACTTTGAGCAATACTTTACTTTGCATGAATTGCGCACTTCTCTAATCTTTGCGGAACTTGACTTTGCGCACTTCATACAAATCACTTTTGCACACATTTTTCACTTTACCAAAGATTAACTGTGCGGTTAACTTTGCATACCTTTTTAAGTGCGCACAACTCAAACTTAAATAAACTTTGTATAAATGAACTTTATGCTAAAACATAAGAACCGGAATATATGTAGAAGTTACTGCACGTTAAACTAGGGCATTCATCACTGTGAAATACTTGGGAATTCTTGATTTGATTTACAGCCCGTAAATGTAAACAACATTCACAGAACTAAATATGAAGAAGATGTGCGCAACACAACATTTAACATTCTTGAGAATGAATATGCGAAACTATAGACTTATATATATTACTCAATAAAATAGAGTAACTTTGCGCACTTACAGAGAGATGACATTAACTTCAATCTTTCACCATTTACACAGAGCTTGGGCTCTTGAATTACTTCACGGTTTTCACTTCTTCTTCTTCACTCTTATCCCTATCTCTTCATCGCTTTTTAATCTTCTGCGGGAGATATCTATTTATAGAAAAACTTAGGTTTAGCTTCTCCTCGAAGTTACAGGGTTGCAATAAACTCTACAATTAATTTCTACCTAAGAGATCTGATCTTGCCGAATACAAGAGTAGCTACTTAAATACTAACTTGCCGTGACTGAGATTGGCTGCAAACTGACTGACTATCAGACATTACAGACTGACAAAAAATGACCAACTGGGGTGTGACAAAGCCGGCGCATATCTGATACGCTATCAGCTCATTAATTATGATATTTCCAACACTCCCCCTTAATTATGAGTGGATGGAGATCTTAAAGCAAAATTAAAATTTTACAAAATATTTCAGAGCTGAAACATGCTCTGTTCATGACATAGTTCACTGTGCAGAACTTGTCACTCCCAAACAACTTCACAGAAATTAGAATGGGTCCTTTGCCAATGGTTTTGTAAATATGTCTGCAACTTGATCTTCAGACCTGCAAAATTCTAAACAGATTTCCTTGTTGTTTATCAATTCTCTGATGAAGTGATACCTTGTGTCAATGTGCTTCGTTCTCTTGTGAAACACATGATTCTTTGACAGTGCAATTGCTGAATTGTTGTCACAGTAAATGACTGTGGGTTCTTGCTGGTTCTGCGACAGATCACTTAACATCCTCCTCATCCAAACTGCTTGACATGCAGCGCTTGTAGCTGCAACATACTATGCTTCTGCTGAAGAAAGAGTTACTATGGGTTGTTTCTTTGAAGCCCATGATACAACACTTGTTTCTACATGAAATGTATTTCCATAAGTGCTTTTCCTGTCATCCATGCTGTCTCCATTATCGCTGTCAGTGTATCCAATGAGTTTGAAATTTTCTGAGGTTGAATACAAAATACCAAAGTCTTTTGTTCCACTTACATACCTCTGAATTCTTTTACCTGCTTGCCAATGCGATTATTTTGGTGACTCCATGAATCTTGAGATTAAACTGACACCATACATGATGTCTGGCCTTGTTGCTGTAAGATACATAAGGCTGCCAACGAGCCTTTTAAATAGCGTAGGATCTACCTTGGATCCATCATCATCCTTTCTTAATTTTAATCCTGTTATCACTAGTGTTGGAGTTGTCTTGCAGTTTAACATCTTAAACCTGTTCAAGACATCACTTGCATACTTTGTATGAGATATAAATATCCCATTTTCAGACTGCTGAACTTAAATGCCCAGAAAATACTTCATAAGCCCCAAATTAGTCATTTCGAATTCACTTTCCATGACTGTTCTAAATTCTTCTATGCCAAAATCACCACTAAATATTAAATCATCTACATACACGTAGACAATTAACTTATTACCTTCATTGTTGATCTTTGTGTACAGCATTGGCTTACATTCACTTCTGTGAAATCCATTCTGAATGAGGTATGAGTCAATGCGACTGTACCAAGCTCTAGGAGCTTGCTTCAAACCATAGAGTGCCCTTTTCAGTCTGTACACTCTGTGTCCTTGTCCTGCAACTTCATAGCCTTGTGGCTGCTCCACATATACTTCTTCCTCCAAATAACCATTTAGAAATGAAGACTTAACATCCATTTGGTAAATAGGCCATTTCTTTTGTGTTGCGATGGCCAAAACTGTTCTGATAGTGTCCATTCACACTAAAGGTGCAAAAGTTTCATTGAAATATATGCCTGGCACTGAGTGAATCCTCTTCCTACCAATCTTGCCTTGTGCTTCTGCACATTTCCATCTGCATCTTGCTTGGTCTTATAAATCCATTTCATGCTTATGACATCCTTGTCCTTAGGAACATCAACTAGTTCCCATGTTTGATTCTTCTCAATGCATTCTATTTCTTCATCCATGGCTTGCGCCCAAACTTTATCTTCAACTGCTTCTTCAAAAGTTAGAGGATCATTAACTTTGTTATCTCCTCAAATAATTTTTCAAATTTTATTATTTTAGGTGATAGGAGGTCATTTGAAAAAACACATTATTAAATTTTGTATTTAGGCTCATTTTAATGGGTTCTAACTCGTAATATGTCAAAAAAATTTTGAGTCAAGTTTTTATTTCAAAAAACTTAAAAGACAGATTTCGGTGGCTAAGCGCTTATTTAAAATAGTCCCTAAGCCACCGAAAGCTCTGCTTTCGACAACTTAAATGAAATTTTCGCGGATCTCCTAGACACCGAAAGTGAAAGGAAATTTTAAATGAAAGCAGATCATTTCAAAGCTATTTTTCAAGTAGAGCTTTCGGTGGCTTAGGCGGACATTTCAACTGTTCATTAGCCACTGAAAGCAGAGATTTTGGCAGCTTACAGGTTAGAATTTTGGCTCACAAGCCACCAAAAGCACAAAGACAAGCAGAATGATGATATTTTCTCTTAGATCAAATGTTTTTGCTTCCAAATCATTTGAGGAAGATCCTAAATGAATGATAAAATTAAAAGGGATAGAGATCACTCTTTCTTTTAAGTTTTGAGGTTGTTGCAAAGGAGATAAAGGCTGAAGAGCCTTTTTATTTTTAGTCAAGATGATGTCCAGCTGTCCAAGGAATATTTTAAGTGCCTTGTCATCACCTGGAATATTACTGTAGCTGCCGAAGACATGAAGACTATCAAGATGGAGGCGAGGATATTTGCTGCAAAAATGGCGTTTTTACTATGCAGAATCATCATTTTAAAATGATGATTCTGAACGACTGGAGAATCATTTTGTGAAATGGGAGAAGGTTTTTGTGCGTAACACATCAGAGAAAAATAACCTCTCTTAGTTTTCCTACAGGTGTCACATATTTGGAGAATCGAATCCATCTCTAAACCATAATTTTTGGATCTCATAATTTTCCTGTTTGACACATGTTTTTGAAATGCAGATCTCGGGCAAATGAAAACAAATTTCAATGATCTGAGAGAGGTTTTTTCTCACAAAAAACCAATATAAAATCACCTATTTCTGTTTATACACAGGTGTCACAGATCTGGAGAACTGAACCCATCTCTGAGCCCCATTTTTCAGCAGTTTGGCCAAATTAAAAAGGATCTTTTCCTAGTTTATTGAAAACAGTCTTGATCTTCTATCTTTAGTAAATTCGATCCAGCTTCTTAGGATATGGAAAGATGTTGTAAAGGCTATAAAGCCTAGAACTTGAGAGCAAGTAAAGGTTGGATTTTAGAGGCTCTACTTTACTGTATTTTGTGAAGAAGACACTAGCTTTTATATATTGAGATGCAAGCTTCTTTCACTGTTATTAATCAAACTTCTCTTTTTCATACTTATTCTATGCTTATGAGTTGAATTATATTCTTAGCTGCGTTTACATAATCCATTGGTGACTGTTATCTTACTGATTTGTAAGCAAGGATCATAAGTATCTATTAATAGTTTTATTGATCCATCATATATATTGTCAAATATATCTGTTCTGGTTGATAGAGTTAGCTTCCTCATTCATCTTGATAAAATTACCTATCTGATTATAGCTTTTGAAATCCTTGTAACCCTTGATATGCCTAGATTGTTTTGAGTATGAATTCAGTGAGTTAGTCATTCCATTTTGATCCGATTATCCACCCATCATTGAGAAAATAGTTAAGTTACCAGGCTCCTTTGACCTACAGCCTATAAGGACTCCTAGAGTGATAACAAACTTGAGTAAATAATGCAAAACATGAGAATGAATTAGGTGTACCAGCATCATATATCTCGTGTAGACTTCTTGTCCTTGGTGGAGTTGTTGGTGTCGAACTGCGCGAATTGCTTGATGGAGTTTGTTGCGTACTTGGTGTGCTTGTCGGAGTAGCTTGAGTTACGACTTGTGTTGGAGTTGCTTGTGCTAAAGCATGCTGCGCAATCCTTGGAGTAGATGGAGCTGCGTAGTTCTGATTTACATGCGAATTCTCATCCACATCTTATGCGCTGTCATCATGTTCAACACGTGACATGATTTTCACATTATTTTCTATAGTTCCATCCCATGCTTCATTTTCCACAAACTGAACATCGCGAATGATAATGAATTTCCTTACAACAGTGTCATACAACTTGTATGCTTTTGTGTCTTCAGAATATCCAATAAAGATGCATTTCTGTCCTTTATTGTCTAATTTCCTTCTTAAGTCATCTGGAACATGTGCGTATGCTACACAACCAAAAAATTTTAAATGGGAAACACTATGTTTCATACATGTCCATGCTTCCTGCGGAACTTTGTTCTTCACGCTCTTTGTCAGACATCGATTCATGATGTATACTGCAGTTGCCACTGCTTTAGCCCAATATTCATTTGACAGATTCGTGGCTTCCAACATGCTGTGCGCCATCTCCATAATGGTTTTGTTCTTCCTCTCTGCGATACCATTCTGCTGCGGTGTATACCACGCAGTGAACTGCCTCTGTATGCCATGATTCTTGCAAAAGTTTAAGAAATCATTTGAAACATACTCACCACCTCTGTCTATTCTTAATATCTTGATGTTGTAACCACTCTGCTTCTCCACAAGTGCCTTGAACTGCTGAAAAAAACTAAACGCATCAGATTTATGTTTTAGAAAGTAAAACCATGTTTTTCTTGTGAAATCATCAATGAATGTGAGAAGATAAGTGCATCCTCCCATGGACGGTGTTTGCATCGGTCCACAAATATCAGAGTGCATAATTTCAAGTGGTGTGTGATCTCTGTATGACTTTCCGATTGGAAAAGTCTCTCTATGTTGTTTTCCAAAGATACAGCCTTCACAAATTCTCTCTGGCTTTTCAATCAATGGCAATCCTTTCACCATGTCCTTTGTGTGCAGTAGCTTCAGCCCACCAAAATTCAAATGTCCAAATCTGAAATGCCATAACCAGGATTCATCCTTCATCTCTGTTTGAAATGCAGCTTGCATTGCGCTGTCCTTCTCTTCGTCTGTGCAATGAGTTTCTGCTTCTTTGCTTTCTTCTTTAAACGTAGATCCATAATTTTCATTATGTTTTTCATGAGCAACTTGAGTTGTTTTTCCTTTTATGATGGGTCTTATTCTCAAAGGAAACAAGAGGTTGCTTGTCATCTGCACCCGTGCTATCAACTAATTGCTTGGGTATATGTCCTTAATCACACAATGCTTTCCTACCATGTGAACTCTATAACCTTTTTCCATCAGTTGTTCAATGATCATCAAGTTATGCTTCAAACCTTGAACATAATACACATCAGGCATGAATTTCTTCTCCCCCTGTTTTGTTAGAATATTAACAGTACCCTTTCCCAAAACAGTAACTTGAATATTGTTTCCAAGTGTTACATCAGTTTGAACTGATTTATCTAGACTCGAAAATAAACTTAATTTACTAGTCATACGATTGCTACAGCCTGAGTCTAAATACCATATGTCATTTGGAATTTCTTGGACAACATTGCATTCCAGTGGAGATGCGCATGCTAAGAACAATGAGCTGTTTGGAGCGTTGTTGCTGCTTGACTGTGCTTCACCTTGCTTTCCTTGGTCATACTGCTTCTTCCTGCATTCATATGCGAAGTGTCCATACTTTTTATAGTAATGACATTGAATTTTTTATTTATCATACCTTTGTCCACTTGGTTGATTGGGGGTCTGATTCTAGCCTCTACCAGTGACATGTGCAGGGCTGCTGCTGCGACCTCCTCTGAACGAACTTCATCCTCTGCCTCTAGAGTTTGATCTTCCTCTGCCTCTTCCATGACTTATGGATGTCTGTGCTATGAATGCACCTTCTAGCGATGTATCTTAACTGATGATTCTATGTTCATGATTGAGGAATGAGGCTTGCAACTCATCAATAGTAAATGTGGACAGATCTTTATTTTCCTCTAGGGTTACAACCAAAGATTCAAATTTCTTTGGCAGAACTATAAGAACCTTTTCAACAACTCTTTGATCAGTTAGAGTTTATCCATGAGACTTTATTTGATTAACCAGACCAACAACATGAGTATAAAATGAGTCTACTGACTCTGTGTTTTTCATTGACAGAGATTCAAAATCTCTTCTTAGAATCTAAAGTTTAGCAGTCTTTACCTTGTCCAAACCTTGATAGGCAGTTTCCAATGTGTCCCACACTTCCTTTGCTAACTGTGCTACTGCTACTCTTGGGAGTATTGATTCATGTGTTTCTTGATGTATGTGGAACAACATATTTGCATCTTTCTTCCTCTATTTCCTCAATACATCCTTCTCAGCTTGTGTGAGATTTTTGTATGCTGCTGCATTTGTTGGTTCTGCATAACCATTCTAGACTATGTCCCATACATCTTGACCTCCAAACAAAGTCTTCATTGTTATTCATAATTTTTACTAGAAAATATTGGGGTTTGCATATTACCCTAAGTGGAAGCCATACTTAATCACTTTTCCCTTATGTAAATACAAATTCTACTTTCCGTAACCAGGCTCTGACACCAGATGAAGGGAAAAGGCACACGCAGTCAATTAAAAATTCACTGCGCAATGCATGGATATTTTTTTTTCTTTACTAAGGACATGCACTAGACCTAGCAAATGCTTAACTTTAATTTTCTTCCACTTTATAAAAATACTTTACTACAAAATGATCGCACGGAGATTACATGCGCAATTCATCTTTACCCTTTTACCCCGTGCAAATTAACTACGTGATTCAACCTTTTACTGCGTGCAGATTAACTGTGCATTTCTACTGCGCGATTCCACTTTCTTACTGTGCAAAGGTTAACTGCATGATTCTACTTTTCAACTGCGCAGTTGAACTTTGCGCAAATGCACAAAACTTAACTTTGTGCAATGCTTTACTTTGCATGAATTGCGCACTTCTCTAATCTTTGCGGAACTTGACTTTGCGCACTTCATACAAATTACTTTTGCACACACTTTTCACTTTTACAAAGATTAACTGCGCGGTTAACTTTGCATACCTTTTTAAGTGCGCACAACTCAAACTTAAATAAACTTTGTATAAATGAACTTTATGCTAAAACATAAGAACTGGAATATATGTAGAAGTTACTGTGCATTAAACTAGGGCATTCACCAATGTGAAATACTTGGGAATTCTTGATTTGATTTACAGTGCGTAAATGTAAACAACATTCACACAACTAAATATGAAGAAGATGTGCACAACACAACATTTCACATTTTTGAGAATGAATATGCGAAACTATAGACTTATATATATTACTCAGTAAAACAGAGTAACTTTTTGCATTTCCAGAGAGATGATATTAACTTCAATCTTTCATCATTTACACAGAGCTTGGGCTCTTGAATTACTTCACGGTTTTCACTTCTTCTTCTTCACTCTTGTCCCTATCTCTTCATCTCTTTTTAATATTCTGCGGGAGATATCTATTTATACAAAAACTTAGGTTTAGATTCTCCTCGAAGTTACAAGGTTGCAATAAACTCTGCAATTAATTTCTACCTAAGAAATCTGATCTTGCCGAATACAAGAGAGGCTACTTAAATACTAACTCGCCGTGACTGAGATTGGTTGCAAACTGACTGACTGTCAGACATTGCAGACTGACAAAAAATGATCGACTGGGGTCTAACAGAGCCGATGCATATCTGATACGCTATCAGCTCATTAATTATGATATTTCCAGCATATTAAGGTGCTTCAAAGGAATATATATATATATATATATTTCTAATATTGACGACTTATAGACTTGACCTTATAAATTTAGAGTAACCCTAGTATACATATGGTATGTGCACAATAAGGATGGCGAATCTTGCTTTTAGAAGAAGACTAGTAGGGTTAGAAAAATGTAAAAGTTGTTCGTAATATAATGATTGTTCTTATAGATTAAAGTGTTAAGTTACAGAGAGTTGAGATAGTAAGCTAATCACAATTTGAGAAGTATGTTGTTATAAGTAATTTGCAAGTTAGTAATCATAGATGCCTACTAAATGTTTAACAAAAGTAGGGATTGCTAGGACTATTCAATTAACTATCCCTTTATCATGAGAAAAGGATAGTATAAACTTTGGGCCAATAATGTGCCTAGTTCTCCTAGGAATGTTAAGTACATCTATGTTTGATTTGGTACCTTGAACATGGATATAGTTATTCTCTAATTAAGAAATCCATTAAGTTTGTGTTTACTATTAAGATTTGTAACCGAGTAGTTAGATCCTTGCAATTTAAGTAGAAATAAAGTGAATGTAAGGAAAATATCCATTATGTGAAGGACTAAAAGGGTTTGTCAAACTACTCCCCTTATACTTGAATAGTCAAATATTAACTAATGTACCGACCTTGTGTTAGATAAAGGTAATATCATACTATTGAAAACCTGAAGGCATCCTTGATTTATGATGTTTAGTATTTGGTTAAATGTTAGTGTATCCATGTATTACTTGATGAAATGTAAAGGATATTGGACTAACATATTTGGCTGATTGAGTAAAGGAGATTGGACTAAAGAAGCTAATGAGGAAATCATGCACATTACAAAGTGCCTTGGCTTGTAATTCTCAAAATAATAGCAACACATAAGTAGATATAATGCACATAAGGGATTTCATCTCTGTATATATATTTGGGATATAATCATTGTAGAATTACAAGGTAAAGTTGTTAGTTGTGTTTAAGGGGAAAATATTTACATTGTAATTGCATTACCATGTTAGTATAGATAGGAAATTTTTTTGTCAACTCATGTGTGTTCCATGTACCTAATACTTGATAAGAAGGGTACATACTTTGAACATATTTGTTAAGTAAAGGATGAATAAGGAATTTATGGAGAATGAAAAAAAAATGAACTTTTAGCTATTTAACATGAAATGATAGTACTTGTCGAGGTCTTGACCAATTCGGGAGAGTGTAAAGCCGATTCAAAATTTAAGAAACGAGATATAAATGAGACCAACATGATGAACTAGGCATAATGACACTAATTCAACAACATGACGATATCGTTAATAAAAATATAAAAACTACAATGAATGAATCATCTTCATGAGGTTTAATTAGATGGTATATCAAAATAAAGATATAAATATGATATATGATTAAGAACTTTATTGGAAACTAGATAATAGGCTGGAAAGGTTACTAGTAAAACAAATTGCTAATCATGCTAAAGTGGAGGGGTCTAGGGAACAACTTGAATATTTCCATGACTTGAGAATAATTACAATCGAGGAGTTGGATTGTAATATTGAAAATGACATCATCTATCCACCCAGTGAGATGTTGGAAAAAAAGATCGCAGAGCAATAATAATAAACAAGATGCAAATATAATCACAAAAACACATTTACATAGAGACACCAATATAACGTGGTTCACCAAAGATGGGATACGTCCACACAGAAATTGCCAGTCCTTATTATTATACAATCCAGCAAATGAAGGGATACAATGCGCAGCACATCCGCTGCAACTTCCTCTTCACTCTCTCTTAGTCTCTCTACATGATCTCAGAGATCTTTTACATTACACAATACCTAATCCATAAACCCTAGCCATATTACAATGTATTTCTTTTAAAGGGGAAATACCATGGGAAAATACCATGGGTTACCCAAAACCATGGGCCCGTAATCTGTTGGCGAAAAGCCAACCCATAACAAAAATTTCTTTCGGGGGCGCTGGCCCCCGGACCACCTGTTGCGCGTGTCGAGATCATAACCAAACCTGGGGCACAACACGGCTGAACAAAAACATCTCTGAATTAGGAAGATCAGGCTCCACAACTAACATGAGAAAGGGGGGGAGAATTGGGATAAGAATTAGTAAATCACATAAGCATAATGTTGACCAACAAATGAAGATGGTGATTGCGATGCCAAAGATATGGTAATTGAGTCTATACTAATGGATTTGGGTCATGGGATGACGTTTTCTGAGAAAAACAAGTTATATTTGGTAAGGTGTTTGGAAAAGGTTATGCACACAGAGATGTGAGTAGGAAAATTTGGATTACAAAAGGGGATCCATTAAAAGACATGCCTTTGAGATCAATTGGTTGAATTCACTAAGATAAAGAGGTATATGAGAAAAATAAATAATAGAGAAAATGTAAAAATAGGGGTAATTAAGCAAGGATGCATTTTGACAAATTTTTACTGACGAGACACCAAGATTCTCAAATCTACAAAACTTTGAGAAATTGTCAAGGGAGTGAAACAAACTTAAAATTCGAAAAGAAATATATCAACATTACTAGCATGAAGAGCTGAGCCCAATGAAACTAATTTTATAGCATGATAATTTTGTTTAAAAATAATAAAAAAGTACAAACTGGACATGACCATGACAACGATAAATTATCAATTGGGAAGGTCCAATGAAAGGGTCAAATGAAGATGACTTTAGTACAATGTATGGATATGATAAACACAATGAACTGAAGGCAATAATGTTAACCTCATGACATGACGAAAGATATATGAAAAGAAGACTAGACCTTAAGAAAAGACTCGATGAGACTATATCGACACATAAGATGAGACTTGGAAAGTCTGCTGAAGGGGTCATGGGACAACATGAATGATGAAATGAAGTAAGGACGTGATAAGCTCGTTGATCGGGGCATGATATTACTTATGAAAGGACTATGAATTAAAGATTAATATGTTCAACTAAGTCACCAAGTTACGACACTTTCGTATCGAGTTGAGAATCAATTTTATTAAAAATCATGAAATTGGAAGAAGTATTATGAGGATATCAAATCATTTATACATTGATTTATAAGGATGGATAGCCTCCCTTGAACCAATAATTCACAACTATAACTTCCAATCAGTATCTTAAGAATTTTTTATGTTCACCTCATGGAATAAGATAGCCAAATAGATTCGAATTCTTACTTATAATTTGTTATACAAAAGTTGATGAGTTACCTACCCTATGTCTATTGATGAGATCTAACTTAACTGAATATCTTGGATGACTAGGAGGTGTAAGAAATCTAAGTTGGGGCTGAAAATTATTGAAGGTATTATTGAATTTGCATTACCTGAAAC
This sequence comes from Larix kaempferi, assembly GCA_027924585.1. NCBI lineage: Eukaryota > Viridiplantae > Streptophyta > Pinopsida > Pinales > Pinaceae > Larix > Larix kaempferi. Next base: position 6,253,948 of record BSBM01000575.1, on the reverse strand, counting down.
TATGATTGAGTTCCTGAGGATGTATTGGAACCATACTAGATGATATACAAAACTAATGTTTAGAACTGCTAGTGCTTATGGCCATGATTGTTTGAGAAAAATAGAAGAGAATGACAAGAAGATGAGAACGGGAAATTAATGTAAAGCCTAGCATCGAAGGTACGAGAACAAAAGTTAACTTTAGGATGAAGTTTTAATAAGAGGGGGCATATGTAATGCCCCTCAAACTCGCTATGACTATCAGCACGGACGATATTTATTGGTAAGTGACCCAGCTAAAGAAACCAAGATAAATGACCACATATATGTTGATTTAGAATGAAATTGTTGACTAATTAGCGAGGTATGTGATAAATAGATACGTTTCTAAAGAATTATTGATTTAATGACGATTATGGATACTTGTTATTTTAAATTTTGTTGATTGATTAGCACATGTGAACCCTTGTGGTGAATGTCATATTTATGCTGAATTATGGAAATGGAATTATGCGGGTAATTATTATTTGAACCCAACGGACAATTGCCTATGTTTGCTTAATGATTAGCGAATGAATGAAATGAATTATGATATAACGATTTTTTAGTAGTATTATTGATGTCTGTGCTCTGAGTATGTAATGTCCCCATTCCAATAATTTCATAGTAAGACAATCCCATCAATCCTACTAGTTTCCTAGGTTGGATGGGCACATGTGGAATGGTAATAAGGAAGCAAATAAATGATTTTTAGACATTATAAGGGTTCAAGTATTTAATAAATATAGTGAATAAAGAAATTCAAGAGAAATCATAGGTGACAAATGGTTTTGGAGACATATGGAGGATGTGGGACCCACACTAGCTTGATTTTTCATAATACATGGTATCTCTCTTTTGCAAATTCGAATTAATGGGAATGTGAACACTCTTGGGTGAGTTGGTAAGTCATAACACATGTCATTGAGCATATTAGGTCGAATTGGGAAGGATTGGTAACCTCCATGGAAGATAAAGAGTCAAAGTGGAAGTTTGTGGACACTTGGGCTAGATTCCCTAGCCCCTATGACACCAATGATGAAGCATCTATGACAAATATGACAAATTGCAGACCTGACCTCTGACATCTGACCACTATGACATGTCAGCCCCAAAAATAGGCTCAAGGAAGTCGAATTTGGGAGTTGGAGAAGCCAAAGAGACTCAAAATCGAATTTGGGGAGAAGATGGAAGGTTGGAACTAGGAGACAAGTGGCAAATGTGGAATAATTCCTAAATGGAAATCTATTGAATCTATTGAGAGGATTTCGACCCTTAGAAGGCTAATGTTGGTTATAAAATGTAGAAATGAAGTATGAGAATGGCTTTTGATGATTTGAGAAAAATTGCATTTGTGAAGAGAGAGCTAGTGGATGACTAGTTTCTTGCCTTAGCCAATTTCGAGGGTGAAAGATTCCCATCCAAGTTGGTGTTTGGAGAGGCCACTCAGGTCTTTCATGGTGCTTTAATGGAGTTTGTATTTGCAGGTATCAGCTACAGGAAGTTTCATGGTTTGGTTTAGTGCAGCACTTTCTCTCCACCGTTTCCAGTTTTGAAGGCATATTCATGCTCCTTGAGGGAGGGCGTTTTTGGTGAGCACTTGTGCTTCTTGAGAGAGCTTCTCATTATATATTTATGATTGTAATAGCTTCATATCCTCTGTTATTCATATTCATAAAGTCTCAGGTCGAAATACCCACTGGTTGTATGCAAAACTATTGATTAATGAGCAAACAATGTCCATTTCCCCAATGCATTGATGTATGACACTATAATGTTGATTATTTCGAATGGATGGATGATTCTCTGATATATTTGTGATCAATATAATGCCATGGATGTCTTCTACAAGTTTCATGTACTGTACTTGAGCATTTGAATCATTTTTACTCAGTTTAGTTGTATTGGGAGATGAAATAGTGCCATTTCCCCAAGGGTCGAATTGGGGGTTTTTGCTGTTGAATGTGAGAGAGTTATAACAGTAGTAAAAATCAATTAATGGTGCATATGAGACCTCAATAACATACTTAACACATTATATACCTCTGTTCATAAATTTGTGGGAGTTTGGAGGCATTTGGAAGGCCATTTTCAGTGTTACCCCGGGGGGGATTTGATGCACAAATTACTAGTCAAAATTACCTATATTGATCAGAATACAAATCAAGTTTGCAGCAGTATTTGGAGGTCCATAAAACATCCCTGAACCTGATATTCAAGTCTAAATACCATTAATACACTCATACAGAAGATTTGGGAGCATTTGGGATGATTTGGAGGTCAAAACAGTTAAACTAGTCAAAGGTCGAAATTGGGGAAAAAGTTGAAAAATTGGCATTTTAATAAAATTTGAAAAAGGGATATTACAAGTGGTATCAGAGCATGTTCTTGGCACCTGATGGTCCTAACAAGAAGTCAAAAGAATAATCCACCACCCTTTGAACCAGTAGTTGAAGAGGTTTTTGTTGAAGAAGAGGTAGTAGAAGAAGAGGAGTCTTTTGCTGAAACCATGGGTAGAGAGGAGGATGACAAATTAAAACATAAGGAGGAACTTATTGCAACCTTAGATCCATGTTTCTCTAAACTTTCAGCAAACATGGATAGGATAGGTGATAAATTGTTGCAAGGATTTGAATTGTTGATTAGCCAGCTTCAAAGCAAAGGGATGATAGGAGATAATAGTGGTTTACACTCAGGGGAAAAGATGAAAGGGAATGAGCATATTTTCTCAAGTACAGGACCTCATAATAGACCTGATGAATTTCAAAGCACACAAAGGCATACTGCACCTAAATTTCTCACACCCAAAGAAGAGCCCAATCTTGAATTGGATTACAAGAAACTAGTAAATGATTGGAATGATTTGAATGAAGAGTGTAAAAGAGGTGTACCACTCAGTGACTACATTGATGCTATGCAAAAGATTAAAATGAAGGGAGACAATAGGAGTCCATTCCATAACAAAGAATTGAATAGTGCTATTGGAAAAATGTCACTTCCTACTTTTGATGGTTCTTCTCAAAATTCTGCTAACACTTGGGTGCAAAAATTGGATGTATATTTTCAGCTGAATCCTATGTTGGAAGAGGATGCATTAAAAATGGCCATTTTGCATTTGGAAGGAGATGCCAATGAATGGTGGTTCTATGGTTTGAAAACCTTGGGTCATGATCAGGTTAAAACATATGGAGAATTTGTTGATAGGGTACTAGAGAGGTTTGAACAAAAAGATCCAGAATTGCCTTTCAAGGAATTAGCTCAATTGAAGCAAACTGGGACACCTACTGAATATATGTTGGACTTTCAAAAATTATCAGTCAAGGTGGCTGATGTATCTATGGGAAGGTTGGTATTGCTGTTCACTGAAGGTTTGGTTGAACCCTTAAAAGGTTTGGTCAAAGCACACAAGCCAACTACATTAAAAGATGCAATGAGCTTGACTAGGGATCTCCAAAATGTGCTTCCTAGAACGAGATTTCCTCCCAAGCCTGACTTCAGAATTGAAAAGAAACCTTGGCAAAGAGATGCACCTGATAAGAAGCCATGGCAAGAAGATGAATATGGAAAGGATAAGAAAGAGGAACTAAGCAGGGAAGAGCTCAGAAGGAAGAAATTGTGTTACTCATGCTTCCAACCATGGGTACCTGGACATAAATGTGCTAAAGGAAAGGCCCAATTCATTGAAGTATTTTGTGATGAGGGATATGAAGGGGGCATGGAGGAAGAAAGAAATAATTCAGCCCAAGAAGAAGGATATACTACAGCAGAAGAAGGGAAACCAGAGGTGAAGCATCCCTCTCCCACCAAAGTAACAATGGCAGTACTTTCAGCAGTACCTCGCTATCATACTATCCGATGCAAAGGTATGGTACAAGGACAAAGAACTTCAGTTTTGGTAGATGGAGGAGCCACCCATAACTTCATTGATGCAGAGATGGTGGAGAAAATAAATATACCTATTGAACCATTTGATGGCTTCACAGTTGTCATTCCCGGTCACAACACAATGGAGTGCAAAACATGGATTCCCCAGCTGCAAGTCACCGTAGGTAACTATACTTTTGTTGATAGTTTTTATGTGGTTGATATTGCTGATACTAATGTTGTTTTGGGAGTGCAATGGTTGTATTCAATAGGAGAGCATACAGTAAATTATAAAATTCCTGAAATGAAATTCCAAGATTCAAAAGGAGTACTAAGGATTGTGAGAGGGCAACACACCTATCCGAATCAGGTAGTTTCTTCCCACAGCATGAAGCACCGGAATAGAAATATTATGGGAGACATTACTCATGGAAGGCCACCTGATAGAGGAGGGACAAGTTTGCAGCATGGTAAATTGAGATTGCTTGAGGGCAAGCAATCTTGGGTGGGGAGGACTGTAATGTCCCCATTCCAATAATTTCATAGTAAGACAATCCCATCAATCCTACTAGTTTCCTAGGTTGGATGGGCACATGTGGAATGGTAATAAGGAAGCAAATAAATGATTTTTAGACATTATAAGGGTTCAAGTATTTAATAAATATAGTGAATAAAGAAATTCAAGAGAAATCATAGGTGACAAATGGTTTTGGAGACATATGGAGGATGTGGGACCCACACTAGCTTGATTTTTCATAATACATGGTATCTCTCTTTTGCAAATTCGAATTAATGGGAATGTGAACACTCTTGGGTGAGTTGGTAAGTCATAACACATGTCATTGAGCATATTAGGTCGAATTGGGAAGGATTGGTAACCTCCATGGAAGATAAAGAGTCAAAGTGGAAGTTTGTGGACACTTGGGCTAGATTCCCTAGCCCCTATGACACCAATGATGAAGCATCTATGACAAATATGACAAATTGCAGACCTGACCTCTGACATCTGACCACTATGACATGTCAGCCCCAAAAATAGGCTCAAGGAAGTCGAATTTGGGAGTTGGAGAAGCCAAAGAGACTCAAAATCGAATTTGGGGAGAAGATGGAAGGTTGGAACTAGGAGACAAGTGGCAAATGTGGAATAATTCCTAAATGGAAATCTATTGAATCTATTGAGAGGATTTCGACCCTTAGAAGGCTAATGTTGGTTATAAAATGTAGAAATGAAGTATGAGAATGGCTTTTGATGATTTGAGAAAAATTGCATTTGTGAAGAGAGAGCTAGTGGATGACTAGTTTCTTGCCTTAGCCAATTTCGAGGGTGAAAGATTCCCATCCAAGTTGGTGTTTGGAGAGGCCACTCAGGTCTTTCATGGTGCTTTAATGGAGTTTGTATTTGCAGGTATCAGCTACAGGAAGTTTCATGGTTTGGTTTAGTGCAGCACTTTCTCTCCACCGTTTCCAGTTTTGAAGGCATATTCATGCTCCTTGAGGGAGGGCGTTTTTGGTGAGCACTTGTGCTTCTTGAGAGAGCTTCTCATTATATATTTATGATTGTAATAGCTTCATATCCTCTGTTATTCATATTCATAAAGTCTCAGGTCGAAATACCCACTGGTTGTATGCAAAACTATTGATTAATGAGCAAACAATGTCCATTTCCCCAATGCATTGATGTATGACACTATAATGTTGATTATTTCGAATGGATGGATGATTCTCTGATATATTTGTGATCAATATAATGCCATGGATGTCTTCTACAAGTTTCATGTACTGTACTTGAGCATTTGAATCATTTTTACTCAGTTTAGTTGTATTGGGAGATGAAATAGTGCCATTTCCCCAAGGGTCGAATTGGGGGTTTTTGCTGTTGAATGTGAGAGAGTTATAACAGTAGTAAAAATCAATTAATGGTGCATATGAGACCTCAATAACATACTTAACACATTATATACCTCTGTTCATAAATTTGTGGGAGTTTGGAGGCATTTGGAAGGCCATTTTCAGTGTTACCCGGGGGGGATTTGATGCACAAATTACTAGTCAAAATTACCTATATTGATCAGAATACAAATCAAGTTTGCAGCAGTATTTGGAGGTCCATAAAACATCCCTGAACCTGATATTCAAGTCTAAATACCATTAATACACTCATACAGAAGATTTGGGAGCATTTGGGATGATTTGGAGGTCAAAACAGTTAAACTAGTCAAAGGTCGAAATTGGGGAAAAAGTTGAAAAATTGGCATTTTAATAAAATTTGAAAAAGGGATATTACAGAGTATGTGTATAGTGATAGGTAAATCCGTTTACCGGATGACCCATGATAGAACAACAAAGGGTTCATAAGAATGGGAAAAATACCTAGGGGTACGGAAGCGGAATGTCGACCCTGAATTAGCACTCCACGCAGGGGTCAGAATCCGTTTTAGCTCACCCAGGAAAGCATGTGTCATATGGGCAAGGCCACAACGATTTGGTCGTGTACGATGTGTTGAAGGGCACGCGATAGGGAAGACCTTTTCCCTCAACCACCATTAGTCTCCAAGGAAGTGTAGTCGAGAGATCACGATAACGATTCCCCGATCGCTACACCGTATTCCCCACACAAGGAAAAGGAGGTTGTTGGAAGGACCCGTTGAAGGGGTACGTAGACAACAACGGAAAAATATTATTACTCACACTTTTTGCATTTTGAAACAATTATGCATATATGATTAAAGTTGCACATAGAATTTTAGAAAATCAAATAAAATAATATTTTATTAATGAGATTTCAAAAAAAGGGCAAATTGGGGTAGATGTGTGCCCATTATGATATAATGATTATGCATGAGATTTAAATTACAAATAATATTCAATTAATAATTTATGGAGAAAAAATAGAATAATACTCATGTAGAGACCACTACACCTACACCCACTGATTTAGGGATTAGAAAATTGACTGGGGAGACAACAAAGAGATAATTAATGGATTTAGGTGCACACTAATGTAAGAGTGACACTTGTTGCATGAGGATAAATATTAAGGAATTATTAAATTAAAAGATTATTTTTGCATGAGAGGACACATGTCATGCAAGTTTTGGGCTATAAAACAAAGGGAGGAGAAGGAGAGGAGATCTCTCTTGCTCCCTAGTGCTGGATGTAATTCATAATAGAAGTTTCCATTTGATTGTGATTCCTTGGAGTTTGGTTGATAGCCTGTCTAGGGGTTGGGAGATCCCATCAGAAGGTCAAGGCTCGTATGTTCTTATGACCCCAAAGCTCGGGGGTGGCTATGCGGCTGAATGCATAAGCCTACAGTTGGGTGGAAAAGCTAACGATTGCCTCACCTATGGTTAATCTATATTTTACTGGATGGATCTAACAAGAGAAGCAGATGGTGAAGGACAAGCTAGATCGGTTGATGACTACTACTCCTTCGGCAGTGACATCGACCGACAGTTGACAAGTTTATGGTTCCATTTGTATTTCCTAAATTTTAATTTTGTTTTAGTGTAATTTAGTTTTCTATCATTAATAAGATCGAATCTATTTTATTTTACGTCAAAATTATTTAGATAGTATTTTGGGAGGGCCCCAGAAACAGGGGATCCCTACACATCCTAGCAACATATGGGCTCTTCCTTCCCTGTCTGGTCTGTCTAGTTTTTTTATTTCTATTTTTTATTTTTGTTGTAAGTATCGATCGATTCAGCTCCATATCCAGGCAAGATGTGTGCATGTCTTGATTTTATCTAGCTTCAAAACAAAAAACCCATGGGAAAATGTTGTTCAAGAGGATCAACACACCAATTTCAGGCACTTAGAACCTTCGTTATGCTATTAAAATCATCTCAAATTCTTCTTTAATGTAAAGAGTTAAAACCCCCTTTTTCATTCTCTACTAAAAGAATTTGACTCTCCAAAATCGTTTTTGGGTATTCCATGTTTTAATTAAAAAAACTTGGTTTTGTGCTATCGCAGGATATTGTTTTTTGGATATTTTGGTTGGGAATGTGAGGGTTTCTATGGTATACTTCCCTTGAATTCAATCAATAGCGATACAATTATGATTTCCCCATTTGTATTGAGCTCAGCCCATCAAGTCTCCTATTTGGGAAGATGGGTCTCATCCTTTAAATGCAAATGATCTTATTGGTGTTTCGTAGCCTTAACTTAATGCAGAAGTTGGAAATGATGGGAATCAACTGAGCATCATTGGGGATGGCCTAGATTCTAGCATGGGCATGCTTTACTTTGATGAGAAAGGTTGTGAAGATAATAACAATTGAGTATTCAAGAGGGATACTCCATAGCACGCTTGCAAGTACTGTGAGATTCATAATGCCCCAAATTACAATTTACACAAGTATCGGAGTGAATACATGATTTTAATGATCTTCTAAGCATGTTTAACTAAAATAAAATATAAGCTAGTTATTAAAAATAAAATGTATGCAGAGAGTGTAGCTAGGGTTTTACCCCTAGCTTGTGCGAATGAGCACCTACTAAGGAGAATGGACTCCTTAGTAGCAGTTCAATAAATGTAAATAATTAAGCTAAAACAGAAATAAAAACTATTCTAAATAAGTGCATGACAAAATAAACAACAATTTTGTAAACAAGGGTTTTGTATTAATATTACCTTCAATGTGAAGGTTGATGAAGCTCCTTGCAATGTCCAAGAGGGTTGCTCCAAGCTCCAATGTGCTCCTTCTCTTTCTCCAATGGTGGGAATGGGCCAAAAGTGGCTCTCAAGGTGAAAGTAGTTCAATGGTGAACTAGGGTTTCGAGAGAGATTTTGGCAGAGTAAGGGTATACTTGATTGTGGATATGGAATAAAGGATCTCCATCACCTATTTATAGTTTTTTGGTGGTGGAGTGCTGACCCATGGTTTTGGGAAACACATGGTTTTGGGCAGCTGTATAGGGTTTTTTCCTCCTTTTCCTCATTATTTTATATTTTTTCTTCCCTTTTTAGGGGTTTTTGCTATTTTTAGAGTAAAAAGGGGGATTTTTAGCCTTTTTGAGGCTATTTTGATGGTTTTGTGGCCTTTTGGAGGCATTTTAGGCCTTTTGGAGGCTTTTTAATGGGATTTTAAGGGAAATATGGTAGGAAAATGGACAAATGAGCCATGTAATGTGGTAGATGAGGTAGTGAGCACTTTTTGGGTGTTAACAGATTGCCCCCTGATGTGCGAGGGCAGGAGCTCATCGTATGGTCGATGGACATCATAAGTCATGAATGGTTTTCCTGGGTGTGGAGAGAAGAGAAGAAACAAACTGAAGCCCGGAACAACGATCCCGAACAACTGCAAGAACTAAAAGTACATAACCTCAATAATGGATGAGGAATCATCTGATCATATGGACGAGGCGGGCATTCCCATGCTCGTATCAGGATATAACATAACAATAACAACGGGGTCCAAAAAATGGGGACCTGAAATATACATGACCTCAAAAACTGAATGAGGAATAATCTCAATATATGGACGAGGCGGGCATACCCATGCTCGTATCAAGAGACATAAACAGAACTGTGAGGCCCGAAAAATAGGGACCTGTAAGATACATAGATAACCACTGTGTACATCATAGGTGTCCAGAGGAGACACAAATCTGGGACATACTGTTGGGCTACCCATGTCTGAGCTGAAAAAATAATACACTGGAACAATCAACAGTGCTGCTGAATGTGGTACCAAGGGAACTGATGATCGGCTGGATCAGAGTGACAAGGGTCACACTCTCAATGGTACACTGAACTGGAACTGAAATGGGTACTCAAGGAAGCATATAACTGGATGGCTTCCGAATACAAACGCCAACGCAACTCGGACATCCATGGGAACATATAACTGGTCGTTCCAAAGTGACTCACCAATGTGATAGAGTCGGGGGAAATCCGGGGTCTTCGACACATAATGTAAAGGATGTAACCCTACGCAATTCTCAACGATGCGATCAAGGTGCTGACGTCGAGCATGTGAGAAAAAACCACGCGGAGAGGCAATGATGACTCCTCTCAGAATGGTCCGTAGGCACTTACCACAGATGGTTATAAGTCCAAGGCGTAGGGACCTCTGGGCCTATCCTCTGGAATAGAGGTGCTGTCGTCGACAGAGGGAGACCTGCAACTATCAAGGCAATGATGTTTCCTTGACAGAAGCGCGAGGTAAAGAACCGAAATGTGATAGTACTGATGTCAGGACTGACCAAACTGTGGGGGGACAACTGGGCAAGTAGAGTGGGTAGACTCAAACTTCCTTTGTTCAGAGTATGATAATGGGAATGATCTGGCAGCATATGAAACTGACTGAGGGGAAAGGTATCATAGCTGTAATGGATCTGGGAAGGAGACTGGTCTGAGGGAGACTCTAGCTGATATAAAATGGCAGGAGACTGCAGAATACTCTGAACACAGGCGACCTGATTGGGGGTGCTGCCGAGATGATCGATCGTAGTGCCAGGAGGCACGGGTGGGGACTTCTTCATGGGTTAAGGAACGAGAAGAAGTTTGTGTAAAATGACACTGTCGTGTGGATTTTACGAGCCCAGGACAGTTCATGCTCGTGGTTGCTTTCAATTTTAAGGAGTCTGAAAGCGATAAGAAGACTCTGAAATGATGGAATGGTACTGTCGTGTGGATTTTATGAGCCCAGGACAGTGCATGCTCGTGGTTGCTTTCAATTTTAGAGAGTCTGAAAGCAAGTAAGAAGACTCCAGGGGGTTGCTTTTTCGTAGATTTAGTCTTCAAGGCCCAAAGAAGCATAAAATGATGCAATGAAGAACTCTTCTAGCCGTTGTGACTAGAGTATTCCTTTTTCGAAATTAGTCTACCAGGTCCGGAAAAGGGTTAAACTTATACCAGATAGATGCCCTTTCAGGTACTTTAACGAGCATGAAAGGAAGCAAGATTGCTCGGCGATCTTTTCATTCTTTTAGGAGTCAGAAAAGAGCTTAACGGAAACTCCCTAAGTGCCTTTTTCGCAAAGGACTTGTCCGGCCTGAAAAAGGGGTAAAATTATACCGAACAAAAGGAATAGCCAGGCAAGGAGGAAGTGTTCAATCAAGGAACAGTAATGATGACCAAGAACGAGGGTAGTGGGGAACACTGGTGGGCCTCCTTGCGGGGTAGATGAAATGGTGGCAAAATAACGAAACATTTGCAGTATGACAGGAGTGGATGGCTCATGTAAAAATGTGGAACGATCCGATAGCGGCCGATGTGGCACGCAAACTGAGGCAGCAAGGTGTCGGGACACAATGTTGAAATTGTACCAAGTGAGAGCGAGAAATGATCTCAAGCATCATCACGAGCTCGGAAAAATGAATCCGACGATATAAAGGGTGTCAAAAATGGGTAACGGCCGATGTGGCACGCACACCGAGGCAACGAGGGCGTTTTGGAAAGATACCCAAAAAATCAGGGGGTGAGAGCGAGAAATGATCTCAAGCATCATCACCAGCTCGAAAAAATGAATCCGATGATATAAAACATGTGAAAAATGGAGAACGGCCGATGTGGCACGCAAACCGAGGCGACTAGTGGTGTCTGAAAAAATGGGCAAAAAATGACGGGGTAAAAATGATGCAACGAGGTGACCATCATGACGGTCTCGTTGTGCTGATTCCAGTGGTGGAAACGGTTCGTAAAACGGACTCCGTATGGGGTCAGAATGGCCAAAACAAGAAAAAGTCAACTGGCTATAAATAGTGGTGGGTCCAACATGACATGTGTCATTTGTACGTTTTGACTTTGACTTGTGATTAGAGTGGAACAGAGCTTAGGTGGCATTTCTGGACGATCTGACTAGCCGATTTCAGATCCGGGAGATACAGGTATTCCGTTAAACTCATACCTGCATGTTTTTTAGGGTCGGGGGTTGGGTAGTGGGTCCCAGGGCTGATTTGTACGGTCCACGTGGGGTGGATCGCAGGTTAGGGGGTCGAAACCGCGGTTGGCGACCGCGAGTTTCGGGGTGAACCACGCGGTGGGAGACCGCGTGTTTCTTGGTGAACCACGCGGTTGGAGACCGCGTGTTTCCTTGATGGATACGCGGTCGAGTACCGCGAGTTCCACGGAGGAACATGCGGTTCCAAACCGCGGGTTTAGGGTTGACAGGCGCGGTTAGGAACCGCGACCATAGACCTGACAGCCGCGGTCGGAAACCGCGGCGGGAAGCCCGAAAGCCGCGGTTTTGGGCCGAGCTATTAGGGTCTTCCAGGGGAGGGAAAAAGGACTTATTTATGTGACATGAGTCTGATGAGTTTCGTTTGTGTGATTGACAGGATGTCGCAGGTGCTCTGGAGAGAGCGGGAGATCCCTGATGAGATTATGGCTGTGATCCAAGGGGAGCAGCATGTGCGATCTGTGCTGGGGATGTGCGGACTACTGAAGTTCGCACAGATACCCATGATACGGTCAACAGCATTGCTGCTGAACCGGTTGATCAGCTTCTGGGAGCTGGACATACAGGCTTTCCGGGTACAGGGTGAGAGAGTGGACCTCACCCTGACCGATGTATATTTTCTGACGGGGTTGCCTTGTCTAGGCAACGTAGCAGACACACAGCCGTGGGTTTCCGCGGACGTCGACATGGAGGACATGTTGGAGAGATACTGTGGTCCTGAGGCGAGGGTGCATAGGAATGCACTCCTGGTGAGGGATCTACAGGAGCCAGCAGTGCAGGCCATGGCAGCATGTGTGGTCCGGGTATTGGGGTCCCAGTCACCTGAGAAGGTGTCTGGGGGTCAGATGCAGATGATAGAGTGCGTACTTGATGGGGTGTACTACGCGTGGGGACAGATGTTTCTGACCTGCGTTCAGCGGCAGCTGACGGCAGCGAAGGAAGCTGGCAAGGGATTTTGTTTTGGTTCCTTCTTGTGTGCCTTCTTTATGGAGAGGGTACCCACACTGCGGCCATGGGTGCCGATCAGGGCAGGAGGTATGAGGGAGCCGCGGATGGTGCGGTGGGGTGAGATGATGCGCCGCCGTGGTGGCGGCGATGTGGGAAGGTATTTCACGCAGGAGTTGTACCTGTAGTGGCTCCAGCTACCATTGACACTGGACGACTTCCCGTATCGGGACATGGACTTCACGGGAGATCCGGAGGCACCACGAGCACCGGGACAGGCATGGGTACCCGACGGTACGTATGTGTTTTTGTTATATGTTATGTATGTCAAGTTTGATTTATAGTAGATTTATATACTATGACTGACATATGGGTGATCTTGCAGATGTGGGCCCGAGGTCGCCTCCAGGACATGTAGCACGGAGGGGTATTGTGGCCGTCCCAGCTCTGCCTGGGCGAGGTGAGGTCCGTCCCCGTGATGCGGAGGGGACACTGGAGTCGGTGCGGGCACTACTAGATCGGTTGTTGATAGGGGTGACCGACGAGGGATGGCGGGATGTCGACCCTGACATAGTTCAGGAGTGCATGAGGGCACCCCGAGAGTTCAGATCCATCGCGATCCGGGTGGTGATCTTGGTGGACTGGGTACGGGCACAGGAGGCCGGAGGAGACGAGGACTTGCCGGAGGAGGAGCGAGGGGAGGACTCAGAGGCAGCCGATATAGGTAGTGATGCAGGGTACGACTCTCATTAGAGAGTGCAGGAGACTCCCCCCGAGTTTTGTAGCTACGCCATGTATTTTGATGAGGCTTTAGGGATGTATAGCCATTTTTTGTATAGCTGAGTACAAGGGCACTCAGGACATGTATAGCACTGAACATGTATATTTTTTGATATATATATATATATGCACGTGGATGCACCTTTTTGTATGATGTTGTTGTATTTGTACGCACGTGGATGCGCTTTATGAGTTGTTATATGTTTACATTGCACGTGGATGCAAGTAGGTTAGGATGTTAGGCACGTGGATGCCCCTTGTGTATTTTATGTGATGCGACATGATATATGTATGTTTAGGCACGTGGATGCCCCTATGGATATGAATGTGGTGTATGTACATGGATGCAAATGTGGATATGATGCAATCTTTTTGGGTTTTTATATATTTTTATGAGATGCAATGGGATTGTGATGCATGATGTTACATGGTGTGATTGACATGCCAATCTAGGATGTTGTTGGCCATTTGGTCTGCGACACTATTTTGGGCTCTGGGGACATGTGTGAATGTGATGGATTCAAACTGTCGGCTAAGTTGTTTTGTGCGCAGGAATTTTCTAAAAAGGCAGGGATCACGCACCTGGTAGCAGTTGTTGAGCTGGGAGACAAGTAGCTGGGAGTCAAGGAACACATGAAGGTGACATATGCCCATCTGGAGGGCAGCAGTCAGGAGACCGGTCACAGCATCATACTCCACCTGGTTATTGGTAGCAGCGCCTATAAAGATTCCATCAAGGTGAATCATCTCGTTGGAAGGGGAGTACAAGACCCATGCTGCAGAAGCCAGGTTGGGAGACCAGCGGCTTGCGCCATCAACGAAGCCAGTGTAACACGGTGGAAGATGGTCCATCTGTAATCATGCAGAAATGAGGAATGTAAGATGATGGTAAAAAATGTGAAAAACTAAAAGATAGCAAATTGTACAATGCGGACCAACGAGGTCGCGGTGTCATTTATGGGTAAAAATGCTTAAGATACAACCCATTACGGGGGTTGCGCAAAGGATGGCCTTCGGAGTCGGTGAGGATGTATGCCCCCTTGCCTAGGCAGGTCTGCACGATGTAAGGGCCTTGCCACATGGATTCAAACTTCCCTTTACCGGTTTTGTCGTGGGATTGGTCGTAGGCGAGGACGAGGTCCACTTCATGGAAAGTTCGAGGGTGAACGTGCTTGTCGTAACCGACTTTGGAGCGGTTCTTGGAAGCTTCGATGTTCTGGAGAGTGGCCCGACGGTCTTCGTCTGCTTGTTCGAGTTGCAGCAAACGCTGCTCGAGGGGGGAGGTTTCAGGGAGAAGCTCAACGGCGATCTGTAAGGCAGGAATCTGAAACTCGATGGGGAGGACAGACTCTACACCGTGAACTAGATGAAATGGTGTAAAACCAATGGCGGTCTTAGTGGATGTGCGGTAAGCCCATAAGGCAGGGAACAACATGTGGTGCCAATTGGACTTATGCTTGTCAACCGTTCGTTGGAGGATAGTTTTGAGAATTTTATTAATGGCCTCTACTTGACCGTTCCCTTGGGGGTAATAAGCAGAGGAAAATTGGTGTTCAAATTTAAGGAGGGTGGATAACTCACGCCAGACGGCATCTTCGAAGTGTGAACCATGCTCAGAGACTAACTGCTTAGGAACCCCGAATCGAGCGATGACATGGTTGAAAAAGAAGCGGGCAGCAGTGTCGGCGGTACAATTGAAAGTAGGCAAAGCTTCCGCCCATTTGGTGAAGTAATCAATAGCGACAATAATATATTTGTGGCCGTTGGCAGACTGGGGTCGACATTCCATGAAGTCTATGGCCCACTTACAAAAGGGACCAACGGTGACGACTGGGTGTAACGGAGCAGGAGGTGTCTGGGCCTTGGGGGCAAAAAGTTGGCAGTTATGGCAGTGTTTGACCGCAGTGATGCAGTCGGTGAAAAGTGTGGGCCAGAAGTATCTGGCGCGGACGACCTTTTGGGAGGTGGCCATCCCTGAGAAATGGCCTCCGCAGGCACCGCTATGACAGTCATTAAGGATGTGTTCAACTTCCGCGTGTGTAAAGCAACGATGAAGAATTGTGTCAACCCCGCGCTGGTAAAGGACATCGCCTAAGAGGAGATATCGAGAGGCCTGGTGACGGATGCGACGACGTCCATTACGAATAACTTTGGGTCTGAACTTTTGCGTGCGCAGGTATAACAAGATATCACCGTACCATGGGTCATCGGACGAGATAGTGAACAGGTGATTGTCGGGTAACTCATCGAAATTGGTTTGGCCGGGAGAAGGGAAGGGAGATCAGTAATGAGTTGGGCAAGCGCGAGGGCTTTAGTGCTCTTAGGTGTTTTGAAGGTAAGGTCATATTCCTAGAGGATAATGACCCATTTAGCGACACGACCTTGCAGGAGCCGCCGGTTGAGAAGATATACCATGGGGTTAGAGTTGGCGACGACTGTGGTATGACTCATTAAGATATAGTGTCGCAATTTTTGGACGGAAAAGACCACTGCTAGGGCAAGTCTCTCCTCATATGGGTAACGTAGGGGTGGACCAGACAAGGTCTGGCTGACGTAGTAAATGACATGCTCCTGGTGAGAAGCGTCTTCTTGAACCAAAACTCCAGACACGGCATGTTCGGATGCCGAAACGTAAAGGATGAAGTCTTGTGTGAAATCCGGAGGGGAAATCAGAGGAGCTTGTGTGAGAGCCTTCTTGAGGGCTTCGAATGCAGCTTCTGCTTGCTCATCCCAAACGAAGGGTATGTGGGTACGGAGCAGGCGCAAGAAACCGTGAACGGTAGTGGCGTAATCAGGAACAAAACGGCGAAGGAAATTGGATTGCCCCTGCAAACTTTGGAGCTGTCGGAGCGTGCGAGGAGAGGGAAGGTCTAAGATGGCTTGGACTTTTAGAGGGTCAACAGTAATTCCTTTCTGGGAAACAATGAAACCCAACAATCGGCCTGCAGGAACGCAAAAAACACACTTGTGTGGGTTCAAGCGGATTTGATATTTGCGACAACGCAGAAATACTTGCCGAAGGTCATTAAGGTGGTCAGATCGTTTCCGGGAATGAGCGGTAAGGTCATCAAGGTAGACTAGCAGGATATGGACCAAATCGTGGAAGCAGTAGGTCATGGCCCGCTGGAAAGTGGCACCAGCATTCTTTAGGCCGAAAGGCATAACGCGATAGGCAAAGGTGCCCCAGGGGGTAGTAAAGGCAGTTTTGTACTGGTCCTCCTTATGGATCTGAATCTGGTTGTATCCGGAAAAACTATCCATGAAGGAGAGGACTTCATGCCCCGCACACCCATCGATGAGCTGGTCAATAAATGGCGTGGGGAAATTGTCCTTGGGACAAGTGCGGTTTAAATCGCGGAAGTCAGTACATACTCGAATGGTGCCTTGTTTTTTGTTAACGGGAACGAGGTTTGAAACCCAAGTGGTATAGGCAATAGGATAAATGAACTCTGCCTTGCGCAGCTTCTCAATCTCGGCTTTAACAGTTGGGAGCTTGGAAGGATGGATGGGGCGCTGCTTCTGACGGACGGGGGGTACATCAGGCCATGTGTCGATGTGGTGCTCTATAATTGCGGGGTCAGGACCAGGCATTTCAGTATAGGACCAGGCAAAGACATCACGGAATTCTCGGAAGAGTTTTCGGTACTCCTCAATCTCTTGTTCACTGCAGGAGGCTCCTAAGGCAATGCATTCATTGACGCCAGGGGGGTCAGAGATATCTATGTGGATGATGGGTGAGATGTTGGCCATGTTACCCTCCTCGAAGGCGTCAGGAGCAGGAATAGGGTCCTTGAACCAGTCGACCTTGGTAGGGAGGAAGTCTTTGGACTCAACTGTGAATTGGGTAGCTGTGCTAGAGGAGGATTCTTCTGGGATGAAATAGGAACGGTGGTGCATGTCATCCCAGGGGTAATCCGGGGCAGTAAGTGCCTCAAGAACTTCCTCATCAGTACGGAAAGTTTGCGGCGTCAAATCGGTTGACGATGGGGTAGTGGTTGAAGAGATCATATAGATGATATTTACTTCTCCGGAAGGGGGAGAGACCGGGGGGTAGATCGCCTCAATGGTGGGTGGTGCCGTCTCAAGATCCAGATTGTTCATCTCATAGAGAGCCGCTCTGTAATCCGAGAGATCGGGACAATGATGGGAGTAATGCCCGTAAACACCGCATATGGAACAAGGGTGGTTAGTGCGTAGGGACTTGTCTTTAGGCTTGGGAGTGGGGTTTAGTTCGATAGTTGGGATGTTGGGGTCATCATCGAGCATCTGCATGTGTTTCTGTAGGGCTAGTAACTGTGGACACTGGTGAGTCGCATGGCCCAACTCGTCGCATAGCGAGCATTTAGGAGGAGCACGAAACACAGGAGGGTTTTTTACTGTCTTGGGAGGTGGTACAGCAGTATAAGGTTGTGGCCCTCTGCCCCCAGTGGGTTTGGGAGTAGGAGGGGGAGTTGTGGAGGACGAAGGGGTAGAGACACCAGGAGGTGGCTGAGAGGTAGTAGCCATGGGTTGCACCGGTTGGAGGACGACATCTGGTGTCGGCGAGCGAATGGGAGGCGAAAGATACCATACGGGTAAGCCCAGAGTTAACCCAGGGAGGCTAAGGGTAGCCATGACCGGGGTGCTTACTACTCCCGATGGAGGGACTAGGAAGGGGATCGTATGGATAGGTGTAACACCAATGTGGCTAGGTACCAATGGTGGTTTAGGCAACAAGGGTGGTTGATTGTTAGGTGGTTGGTTGTCGTGGGACAAGGTACATAAGTCAGACACTTCGGGCATAGATGATGGGGGAGGAATAGATTGAAAGGTGGAGGTCATCGACGTGTCTGAGTAGACCCCAGGCCCCGTAGAGGAAACAAACGAGGTGGTGGCACGAGAAACAGGTTGTTCAACCATGGGGAGAACATTTTCAGGTGCCGCGGGAGCACTGGGATCATAGTAGGTGAGCTGGTCAACCTTAACCACGCGTCCCTCATGGGGGAACATCATGGTGCGAAAGACGGAAGAGGCAACCGCCCGCATGACATACATGTAACTGCGGCCAAGTAAAAGGTTATAATCCAATTGGGCATTGATTACCTCAATGTCAATAAGTACAGTTTTGCCACCTAACTGGACGGGGACATTGGCTAGGAGACCTTGGGGCTGAGCCGAATGACCGTCGTAGGCGCGTAATGCAGTGGTGGACTGCTGGAGAGTGGGGGATCCCAACTTCTGCCACACGAATGTAGACATGACGCATGTGGAGGCACCTTCATCGATGATGCATCGATGGATGACAAGATTCCGAATGGAAACAGAAACTTGGAATGCTAGGGTGAAAGGCAGGCGAGGTTCAGACTGGTCTAAATCAAATGCCATCAAATTCGAATCATTTGGGTCAATCCCCCCAATGGCGGAGAGTAAAGTCTTGCGCTGGGAAGGGCAATTCTTCAAGACTTCTAACGCAGACATGGCTGCGGGAGATTTGGCTAGGTTGTCTACAATGTTGTAGTTTGACGCAGCGCGCGCATTGGGGTTATTGTTGATACGGCGAAGTGGGAAACGAGGGGCTTTGGGAGCGCCATCTAGAGGAGGTGGAGGAATACGTAACGCTTGATCAGTGGGATGGGAGTTAGTGGGTTTATCAGTGGGAAGTGCTTCAGTGGTGGATCCATACTGGTTCCGACGAGTCTGGAGGTTGACGTCAGCGGATGACATCATCAACAGGTGGTGGGTTCCTGAGTCAAACATGGGTTGATCAGGAGCAGCGTACGTGATTTGCTGTTGGGGTTGCACGTTGGCTTGAGGGGGAGCCAACGGCTGAGTGTTCATGACGCCTTGGGTTGGTAATGGGTTTTGCAGCACCAAAGGTGGCTGCTGAGGTTGAGGGGGGTTAGGAGGCGCCTGAGGAACTGCCTGCCCTTGGCGGTGGGCATCATCAACCCAGAGTTGCCGAGCTCGTTCCAAGTGTGGGAAATCATGTGTGTAGTGGCCATATACCCCGCAAATAGAACAAGGATGGTTTGTTCGTAGATTGGGGTTTTTAGCCTGTTTGGGCGGGCGGTCAGGGTTTTGGTTAGCAGGGGCGGCATTATTATTGTCGGGGGGATTTGCCGGTTGACCAGCTGGATTTGCAGGTTGGTTGTTCCCACGATTACGGCCCTTGCCGCGGTTCTGTTGACCCTGGTTGCGTTGGTTGTTCTGGTTTGGCTGCGGGTTTTGTTGGGCGTAAACTTTCCCTTGGGCAGTAGGTGGATTTTGAGGTTGCGCAGGTGCTGGAGCAGGCTGCGGTGGATGGTATGCAGGTTGAGGGTGAGCAGGTGCAGCAACTTGAGGGGGTTGCTGATATGGCTGCGGAGCAGGTTGTGGGTTTGCCGCAGGGGCTGCCTGTGGCGGATAATAAGCGGGTTGGGCTTGTGAAGGCGCAGGAGCTGGGGCAGCCTGCTGATGGTAGTAAGGCTGAGGTGCGACTGGGGGGGCATAAGCGGGAGTCACATGACCGAAGCATTGAGGAGGACATGAGGGTCCATGGTGGTGGTGATGTGTCATGGGAGCATACGAGTTGGTTGCTCCAGACTGTGAGGTAGCCCGCGAAAGGTCGGGGCCAGGGGTAGGACGTGCTATGGAAAATGGTTGGGGATGCGAAGAAACACGGCCAATGATACCGTCTGCAGCATGGGATGCCCCCGGTGCATCATGCTGGGAGGACTCGCCGCGAGGGGCATCAGGTATAATGGTATAAAGGTAACCCGACTGGGCGTAAATGAGGTTGAACTGTTGGGCCTTAAGGATGGCTTCTTCTTCAGACTGGGGTCTTTCTGATGCTACATCCTTAGCAATAACAGGGAGAAGGGATTTGAGGAACCAATCTAGGAAGATACGGTCATCTAGTTTGATCTTGCATAAGCTACGACGTCGACGCCACTCATGGATGTGGTCCATGATATGGGTAGCCGTGTTTTGTCTACAAGATAGGAGGATCTCAATGCCCGCGTCATAGCGGACAGGCAACTGGAAGAACTGCAGTAAGGTCGAGGCAAGGGAAGCAAAGGTGGCATGGGTCCCATGAGGTTGCTCGATATACCACTTGGCTGCAGAGCCAGTGAAGGTGCGCTGTAAGAGACGGAGGCGAACAGAGTCGTCCACGATGGAGTTAGAGGAACACCATAGGTGGAAAGACATGATATGGTTTTGTGGGTCCTCACCTGCCTTACCCTCAAACTTAGGGATGTCAGAGGGGAGCTTGGTAGGCATATGAGGCCATGTAGGGTCGTGTCGAATAGGATCGTTGGTCAATCTGGCTAGGTCTGGTAGGTTGAGGCTATCCATGAATGGCAAACTGGAGGCAGGATGTGACACAGTAGTGGGTTGGACCAAGTTGGGGCCAATGCCCCCAAGTGGGGGGACAGGATTTGGGATGGTGCCCCCAAGTGGGGGAACGAAGGTGGTGGAGGATGGTCCAGCACCGCCATGGGTAGTGTGAGCCACTGATGTAGTGGGGATATGGATTCCCGCTGCGGGAATAGGTACCGTGAGGGGAACGGTAGATGGGGGTCCCATGGAGGGCATACCCAAAAAAGGTGTAGTAACTGGTGTAGTGGTGGATGTGTCACCAATGGTTCCTATATCAAAAGGAGTGGAAGTTGTGCCAGCCATGGGGCTAGTAGGGGCAGTGTAAATAGGGTTTTCAGACTCTTCGTCAGAATCCGAGGTAAAGTAAGGAGCGTCAATATCTGGTGACGGAGTCCTATGTCACTGACGAGTGGAGTCAAGGGACAAGGCTCTAGATCGGTGATGGGTGGTATCAACGGATGATGATCGGAATCTATGACGGGTGGTGTCAAGTGAACCGTGCTGTGGGGGCTCGCCCCTGAGGCGCCGAGAATGTCTCGGGGACTCAATGGTGACAAATGGTGTCAAATCTCTGTGGGTTGAGGTGAGTAGAAAAACAGCTCAAAAATGCCTAATGCAACCAAGTGTGCAGAAGGAGAGCTAAAAAACAAGGCACTCAGGCCAACAACCAACTCAAAACACCTACTGCAACGGCTGTGCTACAATAGGTGGAGTATCAACAAAGATGGTCAGAATACCAACAAGCAGCAGGTTTCCTAGAAACATAAAATGGTGGACTCACTAGACCAAAGGGAGGTAAAGGAGCATGAAAACACCTAACTAAAAGTATTCTGACTCAACTAAACATATCCGCTGCAAGGTGATGAAATCCAAGTCAGACAATATGAGTAGAAAAGCCAAGTGGCTATGATATCCCCCTACTGGGAGGGACACCGGGTAGTCAATCCTAGAAGAATATCAACTAAGATACCCCGTTCATGACACGTCCAGAAAGGTGAATCTGCCATTTAGTTCATTGACCGCAATACCCCTATACAGGGATATCCCGCGAACCGCGAAAGGTAGCCCTTCGGTTACTGAATGGAGTGCGGTATTCCACTCAGGCCTTCGGAACCAGTCTCCCGACTTCAACCCTCCTAAGGGAGAGGCCCTCTGATAAACTGGTCGTGACCGTGCCAAAAAGTACTAGGGGATTTTGGTTCCCTATTTGGACAACAACTATGTCTCAAGTGAAATAACCGAGGGATGTTATTGGAAGCCTATCCCCCCGATCCTACCTAACTACAATGATTCTTTTGTGTTCCCCAAGTGGGGTTAGAATGTTGGTTCAATTAGGTACTTTTTAAGGCTCACTTGATTTATGTGACAGAGTGTGTGCTCGTGAGGTGATGAACTCAAAATAGAAGTGCCACGAGGGGGGCAACTTCCAACTATCAATAATACTGAAATTGAAACTTTCACTTGCAAAATGTTCTGATTTTTTAAAAATACTGAAATTTTAAAAGAATTCTGTAAAGGGAACAGAAATTATGGTGCAGAAAGGATATAAGGAAGTGGGACTGCAGGTAGGACAGAGGGCTATTCATATGCAGAAAATATTGCAGCAAAAGGGGTTGGGCTCAAATTAGGGAAAAAATGCAGAAATCAGACCGTGGGTCGGTGGCGAATCGGAACAGGCGGACCGCGGGTTTGAGGGAAACAGACGCGGTCAGGTCGCGGCTTTCGGGCCAACAGATGCGGTCGGGACGTAGGAAACAGGGTGAAAGATGCAGTCGGGTCGCGGTAAAGAGGCTGACAGACGCGGTCGGGACGCGGGAAAGAGGCTGAAAGCTGCAATCGGGACGCGGAAAAATGGCCGACAAGCGCAGTCAGATCACAGCAAACAAGCTGATTAGCCACGGTCGGATCGCAGGTAACAGACTTGAATCCGCCGGCGGGGCGTCGGAAGTTGTCTGAGAGCCATGGTCGGGTCACGGGTAAAGGCCTGAAAGACGCGGTCGGGACGCGACTGCAGAGGGAAAAAACGCGATGTACGGCGGCCGAAAGGGACAGCCGGAAGGGAAAAATTTTTAAAACGGAAACCAGAAATTCAAAATCTAGGGGAGTCGCCAAAACTGTAGCTAGGGTTTTACCCCTAGCTTGTGTGAATGAGCACCTACTAAGGAGAATGGACTCCTTAGTAGCAGTTCAATAAATGTAAATAATTAAGCTAAAACAGAAATAAAAACTATTCTAAATAAGTGCATGACAAAATAAACAACAATTTTGTAAACAAGGGTTTTGTATTAATATTACCTTCAATGTGAAGGTTGATGAAGCTCCTTGCAATGTCCAAGAGGGTTGCTCCAAGCTCCAATGTGCTCCTTCTCTTTCTCCAATGGTGGGAATGGGCCAAAAGTGGCTCTCAAGGTGAAAGTAGTTCAATGGTGAACTAGGGTTTCGAGAGAGATTTTGGCAGAGTAAGGGTATACTTGATTGTGGATATGGAATAAAGGATCTCCATCACCTATTTATAGTTTTTTGGTGGTGGAGTGCTGACCCATGGTTTTGGGAAACACATGGTTTTGGGCAGCTGTATAGGGTTTTTTCCTCCTTTTCCTCATTATTTTATATTTTTTCTTCCCTTTTTAGGGGTTTTTGCTATTTTTAGAGGAAAAATGGGGTTTTTTTAGCCTTTTTGAGGCTATTTTGATGGTTTTGTGGCCTTTTGGAGGCATTTTAGGCCTTTTGGAGGCTTTTTAATGGGATTTTAAGGGAAATATGGTAGGAAAATGGACAAATGAGCCATATAATGTGGTAGATGAGGTAGTGAGCACTTTTTGGGTGTTAACAGAGAGTAAATTAGAAATCAAGTGCTCGCTTATGATTTAATCGAGTTATTTTTTAATGGGAAGTCATTATGTTGTTGTAAGGATGGTGGGATGGTGTTGGAACATTTCATGGAACAACAATTCAGTTGGATGTTGAGGGTGTTCATGTGAGAAATTTTGGCCTGAAAACCCTAGCTAGGGTTTGATGTTGTTTGCAGGTAACTTGGAGTCAAGCCTTTCGCTTGAAATGCCTAGTACCAACCAAGAGAAAAAAGTGGGAATGGTGAATTTTTTCAAATCCTCTTGGTTGAGTTTGGATTTTTGTTTGTTAAGTTTCTAATTTTTATGGTGTCTTTAGGCTCGCCTTGGAAGTTTTTAATTGGCATCTCCTTTTAACTTGTTTCTATAGTAGATCTCTGGTGACATTACACTAGATTTGGTAGTGGGTGGTAGGGTTATTTTACCCTAATTGTATTGATATCCATGACTTGGTAGTTGTGGTCAACAAAATTTTAAAGGTTTTTTCCTACCTTATTAAAATTCTAGTTGATGCGGGGATGGACTCCAGTCTTGCAGTTGATACGTATGGTGAGTTGGAATCGATTAAGTCCTTGAAGGTAGGTTTTGTTAGCACTGAGACTGATTTTCCATCTCCACGGTGTAAAACATCATTTTATTCATCGATTCTATGGAAACAAAATTTCGATAAAGTGTTTTCATCTAGAGGTAGGAAAGATACGTTAAGGGAGAAGGCATGGTTTCCATTTTCAATTTTACCACCCTCTAAGCCAAGGAAATGTCATTTTAGTGGTTATGTAAAGTTGAGATATGGTGCAAAGAAGAACAGAAAGCATACATTATCTGGGCCGCAAGCAAGGCCCATAGAAAATTGAAAGCACTCAAAGTTAAGAAGGGGATCGAAAGGTATGTGTTAGGGGAGGATGTATATGTGGATCGGGTTGTTAGTTTTTCTGTGTGAGCATTGGTTGGTAGATTGGAATATGTAAAACTAAACAAAAAGGAGGTTAATTTGGAATGGGTGTCTGCAAATTGGAAAGATGTCCTAAATTAAATGTCCAGAGTGAGTATCTTTTGTAATGGTTGGTTGTTCTTCTTATTTCTCAATGATGAATACATTCAAAGTTCTACACCATATTTGGATTATTTAAAATGGGTCACTTGTTTTAAGACACTGGAACCTAGCCTTTGACCCTGCTAGGGAGAAAATTACTAAGAAGAATTTATGGATTTTATTTCCTGGTTTTCCTATCGAATTGTGGGAATTGAATGTTTTGGTGGGTTTAAAAAAATTTCTAGGGAAATTCATCAATTTGGTTGAGAAAATGACCTATGTTGTTGATAAACGTATGGCCTTTGTAATGGTGGAGTTGGATGTTTTGAAAGGGGCTCTCCGGGAGAAATTAGAGATTGTTTGGGGTACGAGGGTGGTTACATAGCGTTTGGATGATCTCAATGTGCCTTTTTGTTTCCACTACTATCGAGGAACTGGTCATCTTAGGGAAAAATGCCCACATCTTTTTCTATGTGAGGAGGATTGGAGTTCTGATGGGGGCTATGTTTGGGAGTCGGATACTGGATATTCTCTAACTATGGATTATGACTCTAGTGCCCCTTCTCATCAGTCAACATCACTTGCTCCCATTGAGGTGATTGCACTAGATATTGATAAAGGTATCTTTATATTAGACTCATCCACTAATTATGAAGGAGTATCTTAGGGTGTATTAAATTTTATCAAGTTGGAAGAAAAAGAGTATGAGCATAACTCCTTGAATAATGAAGCTATTTTAAATTCAACTGATGTCAATATAAATTCTTTATTTACAATGGATGGCAGTATCCCTAAATCTATTGTGGTGAATCCTTTGAATTGTCTAAGGCATAATTTTCCTAAATATATTGATAACACATCATTAATTAATATTTAGTTCCTTGTTTTGCGGATGTTGACCCTGATGAGGATTTGGATAATGGTGGTTCTGAAACCCTATCTATCAAAAATCCTACTTTACAGTTGAATATGGGGGGGGATTACTCATGATTCTTTCTTATTTTCGGGGAAATAATCAATTCAACGGGCTGTGGTATCATGGAATGCTAAAAGTAATTATATTTCATCCAAAGATATTTTAGCAAAAACACCTCTCCAGGTTTACTCCAATAACTAGTCCTCCAACCCCATGGTGTCTCTGAATTCCTATATTAGGCACCAAAATGTCACCATTAGAACCAAAAATAATAAAGGTAAACATTCAAAGAAGGATCCCTATGATGAAATTTCAGACTCCCCTAGTGTTTATATTCCACTTTCCAAGAGATTATTTGATGCAACTGGTGCTAATTCATATGTTGACAATAATACCAATTCTCGGGACCTTAGAGCAAGCCAACCCATGCAATTGTGTGTGTTTAATGTTAGTAATTTCTTTCAATGTTATAGGGGTTGGGGGGATGAGAACGTTAGGGCCCACATAAGACTTTTTAAAATTACTAACCTTGATATTATCTTGATTCCAGAGACTGTGTTGTGAGCCTCAACCGATGGATGTGTTCTCTAGAATTATTCCTAGTTGGGAGATGTGTGCCTTGGATTCCAATGGTTTGTCGAGAGATTTATTGGCCTGTTGGAATCCAATTGTTACTGAATTTGGACCCTTTAGAACTTGTGCAGGTATGTTTTTAGAAGGAAGGTTCAAAGGGTGTGATTAGAGGAAATTTGGGGTCTAAAATGGGCCTTATAAGAAAATGAGCCATCATATAAGAAAACAAGCCAACCATAATTTCTTGATGAGTTGGAATTCAAGAACCAATAGAATTTCAATAAAATGAGGCAACCATAAAATTTGACTAGAGATATTTGTCATAAAAAACTACTTTTTTGTTTGTATTTTCAACATATCTCCCTTTGTTTTAACTCAAATTTCAAGTGGGAGCATTGGTTGGATGAGGAATTAATTCCAAATCCAACAAGTACCTGTGCTGCATACTTTTGAAGGACCCTGCTTCCCCCTGAAAAATAAATACCTGGAAAAGCGTGATGATGAATTTAATTTTGCATCCAACGAGTGCTCCCGCTCAAAATTTGAGTAAAAACACCAGGAGATATGTTGAAAATACGAACAAAAAAAGTAGTTTTTTCTTTCTTCCTCCAAAATTATTAAATATTATTTTATTATTTTAACTATTACTTCATTATTTTAACTATTATTTTATTATTTTCCTTAGCAGTCCCATTTTAGACCTCAAATTTCCTCTAATATGAGAAGTTTTCTATATTAAATTTCTACGGGACATATAAGGATAAGGAGAACTTTTGGGCTACTATGGAGGTTAGTGGGATATTGAGAGACTCCAATCTCATTTTGGCTGGTGCTCTTAATTTTACTCTTTCCTCATCATAAATTTGGGGTCATTCCTTGAGAATGGACCCCCTCTCAGACTACTTGCTTCAACTCTTTCAAAGATCAAACTTTGTTGATGTCATTCCTACTCAAATTGGTCCTACTTGGAGTAATGGTAGGAGTGGTCCACATGGCATTAGTAAAAGGTTGGACATGTTTTTAATGTTTGACGACCTTGCTTTATCTTTACATATATTTAGAAATTGGGTTGTTAATTCTTCCATCTCTGATCATTCTCCTATTGTCTTACAAATTGATGGTGTAAAAACTTTTCATAAATATCCTTTTATATTCAATCATATGTGGCTTCAAGATGAAGAGTTCTGTTCATTGGTAAAAAATAATTGGAATAGTTTCTTTGTTCTTGAGGAAGCTAGTTCCATGGAATGACTGGTCTTCAAACTCAAATGTCCGTAGAAAGAAAGTTGTAATATGTGAAAAGTATAAGGAACAAAAATCAAGCCATGAAATAAATAATGTTGAGGGTTTGATTGAGGGAATATTTAGATCTAATCCCTCTAGTATATTTACTGAAGAGGAGAAGAGGGAACTAATTGAATTGGAGAATCAAAAGGCTACTTTTCTTAGAAATGAGGAGATGACTTGGAGACTAAAAAGAAGGGCTATATGGGCAGCACAAGGGGATAATAATACTGAATTATTTCATAGATATGAAAATTTTAAAAGGAACATAAATTATATCTGGGATCTGCTTGATGATAAAAGAACCCTAACACACACTCAAAAAGAATTGGAATAGGCCTCCAAACTTCATTTTCTAACCACTTTAAAGATCCAGGAATTAATGATGTAGTTTCACAACTGAAAGTGGTTAGTAATTTCCTTGCATTCTTTTCTATTGAGGAGGGTTCTCATATTGGGGTCTCCAATTACTATTGATGAAGTTTAGAGGGTTTTAAAACATTTTGAAAAATATAATTCATGGTTCTGATAGTTGACCTGTGGAAATATTTCTTACTTTCTTTGACCTGATGGGGAATGAACTATTAGAGCAGGTTGAATAGGCTAGGTTGGAGGGTTATGTATCAGCTGCTCTAAAATCTACTTTCATCCGCCTCATTCCTAAATTTAGTAGACCTGAGATTTTTTTTATTATTATAGCCCTATATCTCTTTGCAACCTTGTTTACAAAATCATCTCTGAAATCATATCTAACAGGTTGAGGCCTAAACTAGTTGAGATGATGTATAAGGAAAAATTTGGATTTTTGGATAATAGACAAATTATGGATGTCGTGGGTGTTACTTATGAGTGTTTGCATACTATTAAGTCAAAAAAATTGGAGGCACTAATTCTAAAAATGGATATGGTGAAATCTTATGACAGGGTTAATTGGGTGTACTTAAGACTAATCCTTCTACAAATTGGTCTTCCTATTTCTATGACTAATTGGATCATGTCTTGTGTATCTTCACATTTTTTTGATGTGACCCTTATTAATGGTTCCCCTACTATGTTTTTTAAGATCTCAAGGGGACTCAGAGAAGGTTTCCCTCTTTCTCCCCTGTTATTTTTACTACTTATTGAACGACTTAGTAGTGATCACAACAACAAAATATGAGGGTAAATTGAAGGGTATAAAACTTTCTTCAGCTTTGTTTATTACTCATTTATTATTTGTTGATGTGTGGTGTTATTTGCAAAGGGAACTATAGAGGAATGGTATTACTTTGATAAGATCATAAAATTATTGTGTGTAGTTTCTGGCATGGAAGTGAGTGATCCAAAGTCTTGTTTTATTAGAAATGATGTTAATGAAAATATTATTTGTCAGATTTCCACCTTTCTTCCCTTTCAGAAAACTAATATGGTTGATGGACTCAAATACTTGGGATACTTTTTGAAACCAAACTACTATAGAATTAAAGATTGGATGTGCCTTGTTAAAAAATTTGAGAAGAGGATAGGGAATTGGACCTACGGGTTTCTTTCTATGGGAGGAAGGATAACTTTGGTTAAATCTATTCTGGTAGAATCCTAGTGTATTGGTTCTCCTTAGATTAGGTACCTCGAACTATCCTCAAGATGATTAGGAAATTGATATTTAATTTCTTATGGTTAGGTTTTGCAGAGGGATACAAGATGCACCTTATTAGTTGGGAAGTATTGTCTAAACCAAAAAACTATGGGTGGATGGGATTCAATACAAAAATATACATTGGTTTAGTACAACTTTGAGTATGAAAAGTATTTGGCGAGGAATTTTTGGAAATGGGTTTGGCTGTGAACTACTTCATGCCAAGTATTTGAAATGCAATACACTCAATTGGATAAGGAGCCTTGTTAAAAGTGTCTGGAATGTCTTTACTTTCTGGAGTGGTTTTGTAAAGGCCTTCTCTTGGATTGGCAAAGGCCTTTCTTGGAAGGTTGGAAATGGCTCTTAGGTACTTGTTGGGATTGACCATGTAATCAAGAATGAGGAGAATTACATTATCTCTCCTTTCCTACTGGACTAGTTGGTAGAATTGGGTTTTCTTACATTAGCACATTAAAAGACCCAATTGGTTAAGACATTTTGATTCTTATTGGTTAAGTGCAGAGGAATTGGGGCTTGGTAGTATATGGGATGAAGAGTGGAATGATTATATCCTCTATCTTAATAAATTTGTTATCAAGCTTAATTTAAATGATGATGAACTTGTGTGGTATTTGAATCAGTCTTCTAGTCATGTATATGCTAATTCTGTATATTTAGAAAGTGCATTTTTTTAATGATGTTCCAAAATGGTGGTATGGTAAACTATGGAAATGGAATATGCCTTTGAAGCTTAAATGTTTGATGTGCATGAATTTTGAAAATTGTCTATTAACCTAGGACAATATTTTGCATAGAGGATGGGTTGGTCCTAATTTCTATGTACTTTGTAATGAAGAATGTGAAACTATTCATCATATATTTGTGAGCTGCACTTACCATAAAATAATATGAAAGACTATTTGTGATCTCTTCAAATTTTTCATGATTGGGGAAATGATTAAGAGGATGGGAATTTTGAACAATGGATTAAAAAATCTCATTCTCACAAAATTTTACAAGTTTTTATCTGTTGGGATATTTGTAAATATAGGATATTTGGAATATTTGAAGACAAATCCTTGAATATTTATGTCAGTTGTATGAAGATTGTGATCATGTATAAAGATTATGCTAGTATTGGGATAAAAAATAAAAAAAGTTCGACACATAACAAATCCTCATGTTTCTTCATATGCAATAGGTCACTTTGATTATGCATCTCAGTCAAGCATCTGTGGAGCTGGTATTTTGCCGAGGATAAATCATGATCACTTTTTCAAAACGTGGATGAATTGTGGGAAAGGTTCCAATGCCAAGACAAATATGATGGAATTCTGGTGCCTACTCAATTTTACTTCAACTCTCTGCATATCTTGTAGGTTTACGAATATTTGATGATAATTGTGAATTGGGAAAAAAATGTCATTTATAGGTTCTTTCTTTAGATGATTGTTGCATGAGGATTGAAGCTCTTATGGACACTTTTGTTGATATCAGTATTGAGCATGCTTTTAGAGAACATAATTTTGAAGTTGATGACCTCGGGAACTATGACCAATAGGATTTATGACCACAAAAAATATAACCCATGGTAAATCTAGCCAACAGGAACTATGACCTTAGGAACTATGACTTGGAGGAACTCTATCCAGTTGGAATTGTGACCATAGGAACTATGACCTTAGTAACTTAGACCCACAAGAACTATGACCTAGACCTATAGGAACTATTGTCGACATGAAATATGACTAACAAGAGATATGACCATTCGAACTATGACCTCAAGAACATTCAACCATGAGAAATATAACCAATGGGAACTATGACCTCAGGAACTATGACCCAAAGGAACTCTAGCCAACAAGAACAATGATCTTGAGAGATATGAACTACACCAAGAGGAATGATGACCTAGACCTATAGGAACTATGACTAACAAGATCTATGAGATCAACTACTATGACCTCATGAACTCAGACCCATGAGAGCCTAGGCCTCTTTCCCCATCAAACCTCCACCCAAACAAGGACACTAATGCACAGGGAACTATGACGTCAGGAACTCAAGGAAACAATAACTATGACCTCGGGAACTCTAACCCAAAGTAAATCAAACCAACGAGAACTATGACCATAGGAACCTAGACCCACAAGATCTATGACCTTGACCCATAGAAACTCTAGCCAATAAGAAATCTGACCCATATGAGCTCTAGTTAGAAGGAATTATGACCTTAGGAACTCTAACTAACAATAACTATGACCATAAGAACTCTGAATTAGAGGAACTCAAGCCCACAGGAACTATGAACTAGACCCATATGAACTATGACCAACAAGATCTCTAGCCAACAAGAACAATGAATTTAGGATATTTGACCATGGGAACTATAACCAATGGAACTATGACCTCAAGAACCTACATGCATACGAACTATGATTTAGACCCATAGGAATCCGGCATGAGCTATAGACAATATGAATTATGACCTCAAGACATTTGACCTATAAGAACTCTAACCAACAGGAACCATGTCCACTATGATCGACATGATCTCTAACCAATATGAACTATGACTTGGATAAATCTAACCAATGAGAACCATGACCACGTGAACTCTAACCTAGAGGAAAACTAGTCAACAAGAACTCTGACCTCATGAAATATGACGGACACGAACTATGACCTCTGAAACTCTGACCTAGAGGAACTCTAAGCAATGAGAATTATGACCTGAGGAAATTTGAAGTAGAGGAACTCTTGCCAACAGGAAATATGACCAAAAAGATCTATGAATTTAGGAACCTAGACCCACGAGAAATATGATCAAAAGAACCATGACCTTATGAGTCTATACCTACGGAAACTATGACCTCAGGGACTTTGACCCATGATAAATCTAACCAATAGGAACTATGACCTCAGGAACTATGACCCCGACGATAGGAGATATGACCTCAAAAATATTACCCAGGGGAACTCTAACCAATAGGAAATATGATCTTAGGAACTCTAGCCAACATGAACTATGACCTCATGAAATATGACCAAAAAAATTTATGACCACATGAACTATGACCTTGAGAATTATGACCTGGAAGAACTATAACAAATGAGAACTATGACCTTAGGAACTCTAACCCCAAGGACCTATAGCCAATAGGAACTATGAATTAGAGAAGCTATGACCTTAGGAACCTATACCCATAGGAACCTAGACCCACAATAACTATGACCATAGGAATCATGATCGTAGGAACCTAAACCCACATGAACTATGACCTTAGGAACTCTGACCCAGGGGAACTCAACTATCCAAAAGGAATTATGACCTCGAGAAATCTTCCTAGATTACAAGAGCTATGACCAAAGGAACTATGACCCAAAGGAAATATGACCGAGAGGAACTCTAACCAACAAGAACTATGACTTTAGGAACTCTAACCCAAAGGAACTCTAACCAATAGGAACTATGACCTTAGGAACTCTAGCAGAAATCATCTATGACCATAGGAACATTGAACCAGATCTATGACCATATGAACTATACCTTAGGCATGGCGGCTTGACTAGAAGGAAATATAATATCACATTCATTCATATTGAGGTATTAAATAGTCATGAAAACCTAAAAAATATATTGTTTATATATTAAGGGGCAAAGGGTTTTTTTATTTAATGTAACAACACAAAAATACTTTGGGGCCTTTTTTATATGGGCGGGCTAACAAATATCCACCAAATGGAGATGGCGGGATCACGACTAGATGAGAAATCGGGTTAAGACAAGGCTCGGGCTTACCAGTACGCAGGGAAATCACATCTTGAGGCATGCTTGAGGCTAGGGGTTTCATGGTGAAGTGGGTTTCCAGTCGATCATAGTCGAGAGATAGTGGTCATTGACAACCAATTGTTACCAATAGCATTGAGCCAGTTGTTACCAATAGCCTTGGGAGCCTCTAAGCCTCTATGGCCTATTATAGGTCCTCGATGGGCCTTGGGGGCTTGAATACCCAACCAATCGTGCCTATTACAGGCCTTGGGAGGTTTAGTTAGCTTCCTAAAGCTTGTTACATACCCTGGGGGCTTGGATACCTAGCTCACAACAGGCTTAGTCAGCGATTGGGGAACTGCAACATGCAATCTAAATGTTGCACTATGTGCATTGGCTCTAATGACATACAAGAAGTGATATCCTATCTCTTCATTAAACCATTAGATGTTGCAAATCATAATGATATGTGGTTGAGTAATTGCATTGTGGGTGAAGTAATGTGCATCCACAATATACATCAAAAGAAGCAAGGTGCATTGTAGAATGCATGTGGGGTCATAAGAGGGGTATCATATCAATATACTAGGTAGAAATATAAAGGGGTATAAAAAATGTTAATGAAAAAATTGATACATACAATATCTAGTGAAAATAGGGGTTTTTTTAAATTTGGAAGGCATATTGGGAGGGGGTTAAAAAAATGATTTTGGAAGGTATTTTCCAATATTTAGTGAAATTAGGGGTATTGTTTCATATTCCATGAACGAACGTGCTATGATAGCAGTTTATTGAGTGAATCCCCAGTGACCTTAGGAACCTAGACCCATGGGATCTAGGACCTAGAACCATAGGAACTATGACCAACAAGAACTATGACCTCATTAACTTTGATCTAGAGGAAATATGACCTTAGGAACCTATACCCACAAGATATGAACCAATCCCATATGACAGGTGTGTCATACACATTGTAGTCCTATAGTAGAGTAGGTAATGATTATCAATCAATAGAAGGGAATAAATTTTGAGTAGTGTCAAGGAGTTAGTGTTGAGCAATGACAAAGGACAAATGTAGATCACTAGCAAGTAATCTCGCAAGCCAATCCCGCAACATTTTCTCCTTCATATATATTCATAAAAACTTGAC
The DNA here is from genome assembly GCA_027924585.1 of Larix kaempferi. Classification (NCBI taxonomy): domain Eukaryota; kingdom Viridiplantae; phylum Streptophyta; class Pinopsida; order Pinales; family Pinaceae; genus Larix; species Larix kaempferi. The sequence goes on along the minus strand of BSBM01000575.1, from coordinate 6,219,901 downwards.
AATTATGACCATTTCTTAATTTGGGATAATTTGTTCCAACATAATATCTTCTCCAATCACTAAATGTATCTTCTTAGTGCTCATCTTGACACACTTCTTCTTCATTAGAAAACCTATGCTTTACAAACTGGTTCTCTCTAGAGACCCGAACACATAGAATCTCCCTTACTCCCACAAGCTTCTCAACACATAGAACTTGGAAACTATGATACACTTCCTTCTTCATTAACAAATGTATGTTTCTTCTTTGATATTAGCTTGACACACTTCCTTCTTCATTACAACCCTTTGCAAATTGGTTCTCCCTATAGACCTCAACAGATTGAACCTCCCTTACTCCCACAAGATCCTCAACACATAGAACATTCCCTTACTCCCTTACCAATAGAGGATTTGATCGACATTCCTTCCGCACAAAGACTATCAACTGTACCCCCTTCCCATGAAGAAGGAATAAAATTGTTTCCCCTATTGAGCATTGACTCTCAGTCAACAAGCTCTATAGAAGCCTCACTACAAGATAAGGAAACATATGCCATAGAGACACTATGGAGAATGCATCCTTCATCCAATGCTCCATTCATGCTTGTTGTATCTAAAGGACTTGGAAAAACTACCTTTTTTCTATTGATTTTTTACACCAACAATACGAAGTGGTTTGAGATACCCATTTCCTAAGGTTTTGTCATCTGAAGCATTTCAAAAAGGGGCACCATTGGGATTTTTGGCAAAATCCTTGTGTAGGGCCTCCTTGGACAACTAGTGCCTAATTGGAAAGCCATTGGAGGTATCATTGGGGTTTGTAAATTAACTCTAGATCAGAGTGAAAAAGTGGAAATGTTTCCTTCTTCCAAGTTTTGATTATTCCCTCATGAGTGCAAGAAATAGATCTCTTAATCAAATTTGATGGATCCTCACCATAGTCTAGTAGTTCATCTTTTTCCATCCTCTGTCAAAACCTAATATCCTTGCACTGGCCATTCTCATTTAATAAAGAACAATAATCCAAGTTTTTTTCCACTTCATATGTTGATATCCAAACAATATTCCAACATACTTTTGAAATTTGGGGTCCTTCATTGAAAAAATTGAAAAACTATAATTCTAAATATGTTGATCTCATTGATGTATGATGAGAAACCTTTGCACAATGAAATGCATACATGTAGATAATGTTTTATGATCTTGAATTCTTGGACCTCAAGTTTCTTTCTCTATAGTAGTATCTCATGACTCATGATACGGTCGACTTCCTACCATTCCTTTTGGATCCAAGAAAAATGCATTGTTTTCAGCATCAGTGAATGATGCGATAGCTTGAAATTTAAAATATTTGAAGAAGGTAAATGCACACTAGGAAAACTTGCAGTTCGGATGATTAGACCTCCTATAGAAAACCTAGATATTTGGTCGATTAGACATCCTTTGAAACAATTTGATTTTATAAGGGTCGAGAAAGGGTAGTGAGTAACTAGTGAGAAATTTCCCTTGTCCAAAGGTGAACCAAATTTTGATCAACCTTTTCCTAATAGTTAATACAATATTTGTTTGGACAATAGAGAGGGTAGTGAGCAACTAGTGAGAAATTTCCCTTGTACGAAGGTGAACCAAATTTTGATCAACTTTTTCCTACTAGTTAATACAATATTTGTTTGGACAATGGATTGTAGGAATGAATAATAGTAGGAGAAATAAACCCATTTTTCAAGATCCACAATAGTTCAATCCTAGCCCACGGTTTTATGTCTATAATGACGTTACCTATAACCCAATCGTGTGTTTATGGAAATATCGGTACCTAAAGTTGAACTCATTGAAAATGTACATTATTCATGGTGTTTATTCTTGGAAAAATAGGGGCATAAGCTTTTTTATCAAGCTAGCTCATTTGGATTCAAAATCCATTGTGTCACCTATCACAACAAGACTCTTTATTCACCTTTAGTTGTTGATTCTTTAGTTTAATATTTGGGAAAGAGTGCAGTTTAGAGATTTTGAGACCTTCAATGTTTGTCTTTCATAATCATGTCATGCACTTTGATTTACTCAAATTTTCTAACAATATCAACCAAATTATTTCTCCATAGAGTATAGGATGAGAAAAGGGACAATTTATCGCCATTAGTACACATAACCCACTAATTAATCAACATAAGAAACTTAATCATATACCGTTCTGTTGAGCCTAGAATTGGCCCCTTTTTAACCATCCTCGATCACCTTTTCTTCCCCTGTCCTACACCATTTAGCATGCTAATCAGACCTATTGTCCTCACTTTATTCCCCCAAGCTGCCAAGGTATGACTGATCATTGCTTTATCTTATTAATGCTTATGATTGTGATAATTAAGGCTGTGTATCTCTCAATTGTGCTAACATGTTATGATTTATGAAGGTAGTTTGAGATAAGTGGACTACAGGAAGGTGGGGTTGAACAAGTCTTGAAAGGAGGGATATTCACCGCTCAAAAGGATCCTCGGTGCTCCGATCATCAATTAAGGCACGTGGTTCTAATGCAACATCCTAGACAGAGCTGTGATAGGGCAGCTGTAATAGAATGCACTATAATTGGAGATCTTTAGTATATGGTTGCTCGAGTATAATTGTGATCTGAAAAGATCGCCACTCCTGGGCCAATCAACAGCTTTCTCGCATTTTCTATGTCTTTACTATGCCACGTTTGTAACAGCTAGTATTATTTAGGGCGCTTGAAGATCAGAGATCTTCATGGCTGCGCGTTAATAGGATCGGATGTTATGATCTGCATGTATAAATATGGGGAGCTGTCTCGACCCAGGGGGTTGAAAAACAGAGGATTCATTCATTGTATTAGCAGTGGAAGCAATTTGTGTAATCATCCTTTCTTTAATATAACGAGTTACCTCTGAGTTAAAGGAGCTTTACGTTGTTCAGCCGACATCTCTGTGTGAAGGCTGGGCCCGTCTTCCACAGAGATTGCTGAGTTAAAGTAGCACTTTTCGAATTCATTGTTGTGTGATGTTTGTTGATGATATTTCCTTTGTACGCAGTAGTAGTAAGTCTGGATTTACAGTATAATTAGGATTACATTCTCTTGAGATTGGTAAGTGGTACAGAGTGACAGTCGACTGAGTAGGTAACTTTATTTATGCAATTCATGTGATAGTTGTACACGGCTTTGTTCATCTTGCAGTTTAAGTTGTTATCCCACGAATCCTTGCAATTTATCTTTCCTGTTACGATTATTGACTCAATCCTTTGCAATTGAATTTCTAGATTAATATTCAGTTTATGCTTATGGCTTTCAAGAGTGATCAGATTGAATAGGTGAGTTACTTGTTTTGGGATGTGAATAGGATTTCTTTTCTTTATCTGCAATTGTCTTTTGAATCTTATATCATTTCCTATTGATACATGGTAGAAAGAAATTGAAATTGTAGCATTTAGAAGGTGAATGGGATTACACAGATTCTTGGGATGGACATAGTTGTTAGAGGATAAAAGTGTTCAATTATAGTGATTTGGTGTTTAAGCATAGACTGTGCATTTATCCTTTGAAATAAAAGACTTTCTCGGGTTGACAATAAATATCGTATGCTCTGTATGTTGGTAATAATCTATCTTCATGTTCGGTCCTCGACATTTTGGCGCCATTGCCGGGGAAGGATAAAAATTAAACACTATCATTAGTTGCATCTGGTAATTGTTTCTAGTCAGTATTTTCTATTCTCTTTGTTGAAATGATTCAGGTCGCATGAATACGAGGAGGGTAAAACGCGGTCACCTCCCAACTCCCAAAACCCCACAAAATACTAACAGTGCAGGTGGCTTGGGTCGCGGACGAGGACCACTATTGGGCAGAAGGACATTCATCGACGATCTTGTTGACAGAACTGATTCATCCACCAGGGATCGTCATCAAGAAACTCCTATCAGAAGAAACCCTATTGATCCTGGGGCGCCAGCGTCAGGGTCCACGGTGGAGAATACACGAGCAGCCGCGACTTCCTTGAATATCCCTACTGAAGAAGACACAGATGTTACAACTGGACCTGCTGGTAGAGGTCTAATCTACCACATTTACGGGAAGGCTGTAACTGAAGAAGAGTGGACGCAGTTCCACCAGAAATTTGCTGATCAAGAACAAAACAAGGACGAAGGGAAAAACAAGGACGAAGAGAAAAACGAGGAAAAGAATGCAGGAATGAACGAAGAGGAGAAAACAGAAGAGGAGATGAGTAACAGACACGAGTCCGGCGAGGAAGAGGCGATGGTGGAAAACTATCATCATGAAAATCACTCCCTGCCCGAGGGAACGATGGCTACACTGCAATTTCTGATTCAGCAGCCAGAAGGGACAACCCCTATGAAAAACATCTCACCATCGGTGTTGCCTCGCTTCCATGGAAGGGCGGCAGAAGATCCAGATGAATTCCTTTTTGAATTCAATATCCTCTGTCACAGCTATGATTATATCACTGATGCCCAAAAGCTAAAACTTTTCCCTGCCACCCTAAAGGACAACGCATTACGCTGGTTCATGAGCCTTGGGGGAGGAACCATTGCTAATTGGGATAAGATGAAATAGGTGTTCTTGGAGAAATATCAGGAATATTGCAACACCAAGGACAAAAGAGAGGAATTATTCAAAATGGTGCAAAAGGAGGACGAAAGTCTGGAGAATTTTGTAGAAAGGCTGTTGTACAATGTGCAAAGAGCCGGGCAGACGAACATGGGGCTAGACGTGCTCAAGATAATCTTGCTTCGTGGGATCAGGGATGATTGTTTAGACATGCTAAAACTGCTAGGAAAGGGAGATATATCCAAAGAACCTTTTGGGAAGATTGTGGAACTATGTAAGAGATACTCTAGGGGGTCTTCCACGAACAATAAGCAGGACAAATGGGATAAGCTAGAACGTGATGTTTTCGACAGAACTCAGAAGTCGTCCAACGAAGGAGCTACCCGTGCAGAGATAGGCAATCTCCTTGAAAATTTTAAAATAGAAATGATGAGCTCCATCTCTTTGTAGATCGATGTCCTGAAGGCAAAACAAAAACAAGTAGTGGAGGATCTCACACTAGGTGTGTTCTACCCTTGATGTAGAAATAATCATCCGCTGAGAGAATTCCCGCTTGATAAAGTAGAAGTATGTCAGCTGTGTGAGCTGAACCACGACATGAAATAATGTCCCTCACTTCCCCAAGTGAAGGCTGTTTTGTAGGCATCAATTCCAGAAGTGGAATCAACCTATTTCATTGCACAGAAGAAACCTTGGCAGCCTCGAAATCAAGGTATGCATTTGGACTCGTTTCCATTTTGAATAATATGAGCAATTGGAATAATAACATGCAAAATGTGAATACACAATTCCCTTCAAATTATGCTCAGTGGAATCCTTCCCAACTTGCAATGCAAAATTATAACTCATGGAGTCTTTGGACACAGCCACCACATCAACCTACATCGTGGTCTCCTGGATGGAGGAATTTCCATCCCGGGAACTAGTTTCCTCAACCACCTCCACCTCAACAGTCACCATATTCTCCTCAATACCCTCAATTCCCTCAATATCCTCAATACCCACCTCAGCAGTCGCAGCTGCAGCTGCAGAATAATTATGTCCCTAATATACCAATACGGCCTCAGCTGCTTACCCAACCTAATCCGAACCCGAATAATAAAACAGTCCATCAATTGGAAACTGTTAATATGCCGACCTACTCTCTTTCCCCTGTACCTTGTAATGATATTCATCTACAATCTGGGAAAATAGTAGAACCCGTAATTACAAAAGATGCTCCACCTTCTGTGCATAAAGAAGGAGTGAGTTCACAGCATCCATCCGATACAGTTCCTATCACTGAAGATGTTGAGCACCCCTTAGATGGGACGGCTGAAACTGTTGGTTGTGGAGCCAGATCTTCTAGTCTCATAGATGATATTGTATCAGCCGTGTTTGTACCCCAGTTTTATATGATATGTAGGTGGACTGTACACTCACCCCAGCCAGAAATTGTTTTGGGGGCTGTTTTCGCCAGCTGTTTTGTGGGCCCATGGTTTTGGGTATCCCATGGTATTTTTCCATTGTATTTCCATTATAAAATAAAGACATTGTAATACGGCTAGGGATGAATATCATGTATTAGGTTTTATGCATTGTAAAGATCTCTGAGATCAGGAGAGAGACTGTGAAATAGAGAAGAGGAAGTGCAGCGGTTGTGCTGCAGGTTGTATCCCTTCACCTTACTGGACGGTAATAATAATAAGGACTGGAAAATTCAGTGTGGATGTAGCCCAAGTTGGGTGAACCACGATATATCTGTGTCTCTCTTGTAATGTGTATGTGTGATTATATTTGCATTTCTATTTATTGTTATTGCTCTGCGATCCTGTTTTTCTAATAGAAACATCGAACGATAAATCTGACAATACGTAGCCTACCCAGCTGATAAGGCAACCACGATACCTCGAGAGACTAATGCTACCAAAAATAGGGGGGAAACCTCAGTTTAACCTCCTAGGAGAGTTAAGGAATCTTTACATCAAAATCCCCTCTTCTTCAAGCTCTTCAAGATGTGCCTATTTATGCTAGAACCGTTTGGGACCTGTGCACTAAGAAACCAGGGAGGAAACCCAGAGATCCTCCCACTGTTCACGTCATAGGGAATTTATCTGCCTTGATAATAGGAAAAACCCCTGTGACCAAGTATGACGACCCTGGCAATCCTACTGTCACTGTACATGTAGGACAGACGCAGATACCCAACGTGCTAGTCGATTTAGGAGTAGCGATCAATGTCATAACAATTGAGACTGTAAAGAAGCTTGGACTCACTAATTTTAGACCGAACCCTACCATTTTAGAATTGGTGGACAGATCCACCATTAGACCCGAAGGGATTCTGGATGACCTTGTCATCTCAATAGATTCATGGGAGTACCTTGCTGACTTTTTGGTATTACAACTAAAATCACAGCTGGGGGGACACCCATTGATCCTGGGGAGGCCTTGGTTGGCCACAGCTGATGCCTGCATCAGCTGTCGATCGGGGTCCATGACTATATCTGATGGTATAGAGACTAAAAGCCTCACCCTGTATCCTCCAGCTCGGCCAAGTATAGAGGCTGAAACTTGCCTTTGGATAGAGCAGGAGGAGGAGGAGGATGTTCAGCCATTATTAACTATACGGAAGTCCTTAACTTTTAAAAACGAAACAGAAGACGATACTATTAGTAATTTTATTAGTGAACCCACTTCAGTGGATAGAGAGGTCTATCAAATCCTGAACATTGCCCTGGGTATGGAAGAACAAGAAAATCTTACGGAAGAAGCACTAGTTGGTGACACAAACATAATCCCAGTTTTGAAAAGTTCAAAAAGTATTCCTATTGAGGTACATCCTGGAAGAACTTTGAATATCAACCCTAGTCTCTCCTTAGAGGAACAGAGGCGCCTAATCATTCTCTTGAAAGAACACAAGGGGGCATTCACCTGAAAGTATACAGACATGAGGGGTATTCCCTCTAATCTGTGCACCCACCATATTTATATTAAAAGTGACTCCCGGCCTGTGTGTCAACCCCAACGACGCATGAACCCCAATCTGAGGGATATAGTGAAGGAAGAAATCCAGAAACTTTTGGAAGCAGGATTTATATATCTTATTTCAGATAGTGAGTGGGTTTCCCCACTTGTAATTGTGCCCAAGAAAAATGGTAAATGGAGGGTCTGTGTTGATTATAGGGAACTGAACAAAGCCACGCAAAAGGATCATTTCCCTTTGCCCTTTATTGACCAAGTACTTGATACCCTATCAGGGAAGAAGTTCTTCTCCTTCCTAGATGGGTTCAGCGGGTACAACCAAATTCAGATTGCTCCTGAGGACCAAGATAAGACCACCTTCACTTGTCCCTGGGGAACGTTTGCCTACAGAGTGCTTCCTTTTGGTTTATGTAATGCACCAACAACGTTTCAAAGAGCTGTAATTGGCATATTCTCTGAACTAGTTAATGATAGTATGGAAGTCTTTATGGACGATTTTACTCCCTATGGCAAGGATTTTTAGGAAGCACTGGAAAATTTAAAGAAGGTTTTAATTCGCTGTGAACAGACTTAGCTCTCATTAAGCACTGAAAAGTGCCATATGATGATGAGTGAGGGGGTGGTATTAGGGCATTTCATCTCTGCCAATGGCATTCAGGTGGATCCTTCAAAAATCAAGGTGATAAAAAATATACCGACTCCTTCAACTCAGAAGGAGGTGCGAAGTTTCCTGGGACATACTGGATATTACCGGAGGTTTATAGAAAACTTCTCCAAACTTGCTTCTCCTTTGTTCTCTCTATTAATGAAGGATGCATAGTTTGTGTGGAGTGAAGCATGCCAGACAGCGTTTGATAAGATTAAGGAAAAGCTGTCCACAGCTCCTATCCTAAGGGGTCCTAATTGGACCCTACCCTTCCACATTTCTTCAGATGCTTCTGATACCGCCATTGGAGCAGTACTAGGATAGCAAGATGGTCAAGTACCTTATGCCATCTATTATGTTAGTAAAAGCTTAGCCCCTGCTGAACTTAATTATACTGTTACCGAAAAAGAATTCCTCGCTATTGTTTACTCTATTAATAAATTTCGACATTACATTACTGGGTATCCTACATTTGTGCACACTGACCACTCTTCCATTAAGTATTTAATGAACAAACCTGTCACCAATGCGAGAGTGACCAAGTGGCTCTTGTTATTGCAGGAATTTGATATTACCATTATAGATAAACCTGGGAAAGAAAATGTTGTTGCTGATTTTTTATATCGTTTTACTAACAGTGATGACAGTTTTCCTGTTGAGGACTCTTTTCCAGATGAACATCTATTCGCACTTTCAGCTCATTCCCCCTGGTATGCAGACGTCGCTAATTATTTGGTTGCAGGAAAGCTTCTGCCACACATGTCTAAATGAGAAAAGAGAAAAATCATCCAGCAAAGTTCCAGGTATTGTTGGCTCAACGGTCATCTCTGCTACACAGGGCCCGATCTTGAGATTAGGAGATGTGTAAGGGAAGATGAGATCTTTCACATACTAAAATCCTGTCATGATGGACCTTGTGGGGGACACTTTGCAGATAAAAGAATAGGGTATAAAGCGCTATGGATGGGCTACTATTGGCCGACTCTATTCAGGGACGCTAAAAAGTATGTTCAGTCCTGTGACAGCTGCCAAAGGATGGGCCAGCCTAATAAAACAGATCAGATGCCTCTACAACCTCAAGTAGTAGTTGAACCATTTGATAGATGGGCACTGGATTTTGTTGGCCCTATCAACCCTCCTTCCAAACAGAAAGTTTACATTCTGGTTTGTACTGATTATATGACCAAGTGGGTAGAGGTTGTAGCATTGGCTAAGGCTAATGACCAAGCGGTGATTGATTTTCTATACAGTGAAATCTTTACCCGCTTTGGGGTACTGAAGGAAGTAGTTACCGATGGGGGGCCGCAATTCATGTCACACCAATTTGAATCCTTGCTCCGAAAGTATCATGTGCAGCATAGGGTGGCTTCACCTTACCACCCCCAGGCCAATGGTCAAGTGGAAAGTAATAATAAAGTTATTGAAGCCATCCTTACTAAAACAGTTAAGAGCCATCGAAAGGATTGGGCTGACAGGCTTCCGGAAGCACTATGGGCATATTGCACAACTTGGCGCAACACCACAGGGTTCTCTCCATATGATTTAGTGTATGGAAATAGTGCCATCTTTCCAATTGAGTTTGAGATCAAAACCCTAAAGACAACCACCGAAATTAATCTGGATGTAACAGAAGCCCAGAAGAGAAGATTGAATCAACTAAATGAATTGGACGAGAAGCGGTTAGCTGCAGTGGACCAAACTGAGTTGCTTCAGCAACAGAGATCCAATTGGCATGACCGATTTATTAAAAACAAAATATTCTGTGAGGGAGACTGGGCGTTACTATATGACTCCAGGTTCAAAAGGGATTTTAAAGGTAAATTATGTACAAGGTGGCTAGGTCCATACTAGGTCGACAGGGTATTTGACAACAGCATTGTCCGTCTAGTGACCATTGATGAAAACTGCATACGATTATTTGCTAATGGCCACAGACTGAGACTGTATCGTAATCCTATTTCGAAAGATGCATTCATTTCACAAATTGCCGCCAATCTAGATTATCAGCTGTCACCAGGGCAGGAATTTCTCTCTGCCTTTGCCAATCCTTAAACTGTAAATCGTGTTTTGAATCTCTGTACATAAATAATTTTTTTATTTTTATTTTTATTCTTTTTTCCTACTGTAGTGTATAATTTTTTTTTCCCTTTGCATTTGATCTTCTCGTTTGCTGTTGTTTTTCAAAAATTCACAGGGAAGCACCAAGGGAATGACCAGATTGGGCCTATCAAACAAGAGTCGTCTTCCTATGCCTTCCTGTGCTGCATTTCCCGTTTCCTTAAAATAAATTTTTCGGCGGCTGCGACATATTCCCCGGCGGCCGTAAAACCTTTTCCCTGGCGGCCATAAAACCTTTTCCCCGACGGCCGTAAAACCTTTTTCCCGGCAGCCGTGAATCTTTCCTGGCGGCTGCAACATCTTTTCAATCGAATGCAACATCTTTTCCCGGCGGTCGTAAAACCTTTTTCCTGGCAGCCGTGAATCATTTCCTGGCGACTGCAACATCTTTTCCGGCGGCTGCGACATATTTCCTAGCGGCCATAAAAATTTTCCCTGGCAGCCGTGACTTTTTTTTCCGATGACCGTAAAACCTTTTTCCTGGCAGCCGTGAACCATTTCCCGGTGGCTGCAACATCTTTTCCGGTGGCTGCGACATATTTCCCGGCAGCCGTAAAAAATTTCCTTGACAGTAGCGATTTTTCCCAATCCCATAAATCCTTTTCCCGGTGGCTGTGAATCTTTCCGGCGGCTGCAACATATTTCTCGACGGCCGTAAAACTTTTCCCTGGCAGCCATGATTTTTCCCGATCCCGTTAATCCTTTTCCCGGTGGTCGTGAATCTTTCCGGGCGGCCGCAACATCTTTTTCGTTGGCCGCGATATCATTCTTGGCAACTGCAATTCCGCTCTATTTGGCAAATGTCTCCAGCATTAAAGATCGTTTTTCAGAACTTGCACTGGTAACTCCTGTGTTAACGAAAAAATTGCTTCAAACCTGCTAAGTTATGGCTCTGATTCATCCTATTCATGTCGGCGAACTGGGCCATACGATGACCGCCTTGTTCATAATTCCGACCCCGAGGACGTGATGGTTTGTGTTTCACTGGCGGAAGGAATTATTGCATTATCCTGGTCATCATGATCAGATTAATGACTATGCACGAGTTCGGCTCCGCAACGTCACCAACCGCACGTTCCACCATTCTCCGCAAGATATTTGACGCACAGTCTCATGAGGTATGGCTTTGATTTATCACGTGATTAAGTGTTGATATAAGTTAATAATATCAGTCGTACCTTTATTCATATCACCATTATGGCCTAATTAACCCTTTCCCTTTTACGATGTAAACACTAATAACCGCCACCTTCCCCAATTTGAAATAAAATTTCAAACGTTTTTCTGTGCTAAACTTTCCAAATTTGCCCATTTCCTCAACATCTCTACTTAGCGATTCATGCATCCTCTGCACTGCAACCTCCATTCTCGGATTCTGTAATCTGCGGGATAGCAACCTCAGTCTACAGCCAGGACCATGGGGATTCCAGTTCGTCATGAACCTTTGAATACACAGGAACTCAGGAAAAATCCTGCACTTTTTGCCATCTTTCAAGCCACCGGCTGGATCGAATTTTTTGAGCGACTAGATGGATTCAATCGGGAAGCAGCCTTGCAATTTGTTTTAAATCTCACAAAAAATCACTCCAAGGTGTGGGGGCTGCGCATAGAAGTCTCTGAGGCCATTATATCTGAGGTTACTGCCATCCCGCAGGTGGGAAGGGCATGGTTTGGACGACGAGTCCCCACGACAACCGCACGGGAAGCATTTTTACTAGAGGGGGAGCAAGTTCAATCATCAAGAAGAGGGATCGCACTGCACTCATTGTCGCGGCCATGGGACTAGGTTGTTGTCTTTCTCAAGAAGTACATCACTTGTGAAGGTAGATACCAAACTGTTTATAATTCTGAACTCCCTTTACTTTCTCATCTCCGCCATGGCACTTTATTGAACATTCCATACTATCTACTTCATGACTTGCGTCATATGGAGGCATTTGTCCAAGCTACTAAGCACCCACTTGCCTCCCTGACCCACCATGGTCTTATCAAATTAATAATTTTAAGAACCCTTGCCCAGCGTAATATAACTTGGGAGCAATTCACAGCTTGAGCTCAGGAACTTGCTCCTTTGCCAAGTGTCCCAATAGAACAAGCACAACTTCAACCATAGCAGGAGGATCGGAGTCCCTCCAATGCAGTTCGGGGGGGGGGGATGAATCTGCATCAGAAAAAGAGAAATCGGGGGCACAAGCAGAGCCATTGGGGGAGGGTGTAGATAAAAACCTTGTGGAAAACCCAGACAACAGGGCAGCTCTGACAGCAGAAGGTGAAATTGGAGCAGCACTAAATGTTGCGACAATTGAACCTGAAGGTGACAGAGCCAGGGAAATAGAAGAAAATATTGAGATGGTAACCATTGAATCCTCACCTGAGTGGGGAGGAGGAACTTTAATTGAGGAAGAACAACATGAGGTGCAAGAAAACATTCTTTCGACCTCAGCTGTGAATCCCGATATACCAGCTCCACAATAGAAAACACCACAAAGGTGAAGAAATAGATCAATCAATGAATTTAACATAACCTCACCAATGAGAAGAAAAAGAACTAAATCAGCTGCAGCAGTAGAGGCAGCCAGAAAAAGATGGGCAACCCTAGAGGCATAGGTTGAGTTCCTGATCCTTGTACCGAGACCAATGGATGCTCCACAAAGGCCAGTCGAGGAAGAACCCAGAATTGAAGGACTTCTGGCTGAGAACACACTATTAAAAGATGACATCCAAATACTTCGAAGGGAATTGGAAACCTACAGAAAACAAGGTGAAAGGAAATTGTATACATTGGTGGAGGCTGCAGACCTACTGGAGGAATCGAACTCTACCGAGCTTGGCAAGGAAGATGAACAAGTGATCTGTCCCACCTGTGGAGAAATCTTCAAGGAGGAAGGCCACAAGATTATAATTTGTACCTGCACAACACAACATCCCGCGCCCACAATAGAGGAAGCTGCAGAAAGAGAAGATGCTGTCACACAAGAACCAGCATCTTTAACCATCCTTGCTGAAGCTACCACCAATCCTGTGACAGAGGAGCTAAACGATGAAATCATGTATGATGATGGGGATAAAGAATGTACTGTAACCCCAAAATGCTCCCATGACACAGAGATTATAGAAATTGAGCCACAAAGGCAAGACATTGATGAACTTGAACAGGGTGCTGTAACACAAGAACCAGCAAACCTAAGTATACTTGTCCAATTGGCCGAGCAGATGGGAGAAGAAACTAGGATGGAGGACACTCTAGAGCTTAATGAAGAATTCTGTACTATAACCCCAGAATGCTCCCACGACACAGAGATTATAGAACCTGAACCACAAAGGCAAGACATTGATGAACTTGAACAGGGTGTTGTAACACAAGAACCAGCAAAACCTGAGTATACTTGTCCAATCGGCCGAACAGATGGGAGAAGAACCTAGGATGGAGGACACTCTGGAGCTTAATTAAGAACTCTGTACTGTAACCCCAGAATGTTCCCATGACACAGAGCTCATAGGAGAAGAATTGCAACAATAGGAGGATGAAGAGGCAAGCCAGGATGTTGCTACACAAGAACCAACATCCTTGGAGGCTGCAGCAGGGAATCCTGAATTTCAATTAAAAGATAACCCTGGAATGGATATCACACAGTGGATCGAGGATGAACAGGTACAGACACAATCCTCAAGTGACACCGAAATCCTTGAGGAGGAGCTGCACAATGAGGAAGATATCCAATCTCAGCGACAGAAGGACAAAGAAGACACTTTTACACAAGAACCAGTGTCTCTATAAGTAACGGATGTAGCTGCTGAAGAGAGTCTAAAGGATGTTGATGTTACACACGAACAAGCAACTCTTGAACCAAATTCAAAAATGCAGGTTATCCAAGAAGAAGACACTGTTACACAAGAACCAGTGTCTCTAAAAGCAATGAATGTAGTTGCTGAAGAGAGTCTAAAGGATGTTGTTGTTACACAAGAACCAACAACTCTCATAGTAAACTCAGATGTGCTGGAAGAAACTGTCCCACAACAACCAGTGCTTCTACCTCTTAGAAATTTCATTGATTTGGGCTCAGATTCCGAATGATGCAGGTTGTTGCATGAGGACATGCAATAGGATAGTTGGGGGGAGATGTTGAGCCTATAATTGGCCCCTTTTTAACCATCCTCGATCACCTTTTCTTCCCCTATCCTACACCATTTAGCATGCTAATCAGACCTGTTGTCCTCACTTTATTCCCCCAAGATGCCAAGGTATGACTGATCATTGCTTTATCTTATTAATGCTTATGATTGTGATAATTAAGGCTGTGTATCTCTCAATTGTGCTAACATGTTATGATTTATGAAGGTAGTTTGAGATAAGTGACTACAGGAAGGTGGGGCTGAACAAGTCTTGAAAGGAGGGATATTCGCCACTCAAAAGGATCCTCGGTGCTCCGATCATCAATTAAGGCACGTGGTTCTAATGCAACATCCTAGACAGAGCTATGACAGGGCAGCTGTAACAGAATGTGCTATAACTGGAGATCTTTAGTATATGGCTTCTCGAGTATAATTGTGATCTGAAAAGATTGCCACTCCTGGGCCAATCAACAGCTTTCTCGCATTTTCTATGTATTTACTATGCCACGTTTGTAACAGCTAGTATTATTTAGGGTGAATGAAGATCAGAGATCTTCATGGCTGCGCGTTAATAGGATCGGATGTTATGATCTGCATGTATAAATATGGGGATCTGTCTCAACCTAGGGGGTTGAAAAACAGAGGATTCATTCATTGTATTAGTAGTGGAAGCAATTTGTGTAATCATCCTTTCTTTAATATAACGAGTTACCTCTGAGTTAAAGGAGCTTTACGTTGTTCAGTCGGCATCTCTGTGTGAAGGCTGGGCCCGTCTTCCACAGAGATTGCTGAGTCAAAGTAGGACTTTTCGAATTCATTGTTGTGTGATGTTTGTTGATGATATTTCCTTTGTACGCAGTAGTAGTAAGTGTGGATTTATAGTATAATTAGGATTACATTCTCTTGAGATTGGTAAGTGGTACAGAGTGACAGTTGACTGAGTAGGTAACTTTCTTTATGCAATTCATGTGATAGTTGTACACGGCTTTGTTCATCTTGCAGTTTAAGTTGTTATCCCACAAATCCTTGCAATTTATCTTTCCTGTTACGATTATTGACTCAATCCTTTGCAATTGAATTTCTAGATTAATATTCAGTTTATGCTTATGGCTTTCAAGAGTGATTAGATTGAATAGGTGAGTTACTTGTTCTGGGATTTGAATAGGATTTCTTTTCTTTATCTGCAATTGTCTTTTGAATCTTATATCATTTCCTATTGATACATGGTAGAAAGAAATTGAAATTGTAGCATTTAGAAGGTGAATGGGATTACACAGATTCTTGGGATGGACATAGTTGTTAGAGGATAAAAGTGTTCAATTATAGTGATTTGGTGTTTAAGCATAGACTATGCATTTATCCTTTGAAATAAAAGATTTTCTCGGGTCAACAATAAATCTCGTATGCTCTGTATGTTGGTAATAATCTATCTGCATATTGGGTGCTCGACACGTTCTTCTAAGTTTGGGTTGGTTTTATTATGCAAGCTTCATAACATCTCTAAAGTAGAGAAAAGTAAAAGATTTGATTTAATTTTTTAAGGGATTAACTATTGTACAAGAAACACAACAAACAGGTGCATGGGAATGCTAGGAAATCAATCCAAACATATCAAAAGATTAATATATAGTATAGATTCTCATGTATCCATCTATTGTGTGTACAAAAGTCTAGAAATTAGCTATAAAGAATGACAAATATTGAAACAACATAATAAATTGGTGGTTCAAAGCATTGAGAACAATTTAGGGTGAGCTCAACCTTGCTAGACCTTCAAGATGTACAAAATTTTATTTAAACACAACTTCATTCGTTATATTTAATATTATACATATTTATACAACATGCAAGGTAAGGTTTCTATTCATGAGATAGTTATGGAGTTAACATATGCTGTAACAAAATCATGTGATTCTTGGAAACTAGTCGACTATTCCAAAGTTAATTGTTGAAACTAGCACAAACTGGGTTCACTTAGATCAACTTGAATGGTAGGAATATTGGAATATTACCATAAGATTTTGCTAAAAAAATACATAGTGATATAGGCACCAAACAACGCAATCCACAAGTTACTGCAAATAATGCTTTTACCTATAACCCAATTGGTCTAGGCACTCGACAATGCAATCCTAACCTTGTAATTATTGGAAACAATGGTTTTACTAATTACCCAACTTATTTAGGCATTGAATAGTACAATACCAATCCACAAGTTATTACCTTTCTTAGAGCAATAATATATGAGCATTGATCCATTTAACAGATCAAAAATATACTAACATCATAGAATGGAGTTAGGAAAAATGGGCCATTGGAACCATGAACAACATAAAGGAACCGATTGGGAGAAGCAAATGAGTCAATAACTATTGGAGGCATCGGTTCCTTCCTGAATAAGTATGGACATTCATTGATCCAAAATGACATCAATAAAATGAGCAAGTGGAGTTTCATTATGGTAATTCTAAAGTACCAATCCATTCTCCAGTGCACAATACTTAATACTTTCCAACAGATTAGAGAACCAAGCAATTATAAACAACATCTATGCAACTATAAATTCGTTCCTTGTAACAATCTCCTTAATAAAATACAATTGTTCAAAATAGTGATTTTTTTCAATGCAAAGGACATGAATTAGACATATGGACATACTAATTTCATGCGTATTACATGCATAAATTTTCTTTTGTCTTTGCTCAAATGCTAAGCAAACACTATGAATAGAAATTCAATATATTGACTCTCTGTGCAGAAGTTACAGACGGAAATTAATAGCAACTTATTGACAGAGTTTATGGAGGCATAGCATAACCCCAAAAACAGAGTATGCTACTGAGGGCAAAAACAAAACAGGGTTTGAGGAGCAGAATTTCTGAATGGAGCTCTCGGCTCTTCTACCACATTCTAGAACTGAAATGAACACCCCAGAAATACATTGAACCTCCCGATGCCTCTTCACCCGAGGCACATTAACTTCTTCAGCTAACAGTATTAACTTCTTGTATGGTGGTTGGTGGGTATAAACACCTGGCGGGAGGAATTATCTCCAACACTCCCCCTTAATTCCGACCATAAACAAACTACTAACATCTAAAGCATACATGCAATGCCTTCATGGGCTTTTAACAAAAAAAATTGAAACATTAATGCCTGTTGGTCTAAGTCTCATTCAGGCTTACATACAGTCACAAAACAAGTCAAAATTTGTTTTACCTTCACCGGCCTTTTTCTTCCGTTTGCTCCAGACCTTGTACTCCACGATCCTTCTCGTTTTCTTCTTCTTTCTCACCTTCTTCTTCCGTATTTCTTCAATCTCTTTTGGTCTCATTCTTCCATCTATATCATCGAACTTGCCAATGGCATTCTACCATGTCTCCTTACCTTCAATGAAATTCAGAGTTGCTTTCATCATATGATGTTCCCACATGCTACCTTCAGGTTTCATATTTTCAGCAACCTGTGAATCTGTGGCTTGCTGCCACATAAGCTCATAATAGTACCTTATCTCTTCAGGACTCCATTTCTCAAAGATCTCTTCAACTGGATTTTCATCTTCACATCCTTCATCCTGTTCATCCATCTCCTCATTTTCAGCTGACTCAACTGCTGTAGCAAAACTGTCACCCTTTCCTTCATCTTTTGCAGCTACATGGCTGCCTTCTTCACTCATCTTTGCAGCCTTCATGTTGTTGTCCTCTTCATCCTTGTTTGCAGCGATACTGTTGTCTTTTTCAATTTTATTTTCAACATACACATTGTTGTTTTCAGCTGAAATCTCTTTCTCAGCTGTTTTTCCATTCAATAATTCATCAATCAAGCTGATTTCATCCTTCAAAATCAGCAATTCTTCCTTTGAGAGAATCTCCTCATCATATTTTTCTTGAGCTTTCCGCTCTTCATGGCTGTCAATTGCACGCTGATTGCTGTTTATACTTGAAAACTCACAAACTTCCACCCTCTTGGGCTTGCTCTTCATGAGCTTCTCTTCATCACATTCAACCTCACTTGGCTGGCCTGTACCTTCTTGGGTTGCTTCCACACTCTCTGCTGCTACTATGGCAGCTTCCTCTTCAACCTCAACAACATCCACATGCTTGACTGCAATGTGGGATTCACTCATTTCAAACTTCTTGTGCTCTGTTTGACTGACAGAGGCTTCAGGCTTCTTCTCAGCTTCAACTTGAACCACAACTACAACTGTTTCTTTATGGCTGCTCCCCCTTTCGCTGCATTCTTCCTCTAGAATGCACCGTGCTTCCTTAGAAGTCTTTGCTGCTGTAATCATCTGCATCAATCTATCATCCACTGCTAGTTGGATGAGATGCAATGCCAAAGCATCTTTGGCTTCATCATTTAATTCAACATGTGTATCTACATACCGTAGATATACCCTCATTCTACTTGTCCACATGGCAAAATTCGTGCCATTAAACTGTGGAGGTGATGGCAGATCCACTCTGCTCCACTGATTTTCTTTCTTCTTGGCTTGTCTAGGCCTGGACTTTCTGCCCATTTTTGCTCTGTGGCTGTGACTGAATGTCTTTACTATGCTGTTCCTTTTAATTACAGTCCTAGCTCCCCCTGTCTTTGCTAACTTCACCGTATTGCCCTTGCATTTAGAATCCCTGCAGAATGATCAGAAACTGCAGCTCTGCTTCTTCATTCTCTCAGGGCTTCAATTGCGCATACACAATGCACTGAGGTAAGGTTTAGGCAGCCAATTATGATGAGAGAATGCTTCTCCGGACAAGTATGCAGTGCTGGGAAAGTATCACAAACAGCTTGAACAGCAGGAGCAGATAAAAATGTGCATTGACTAATATTTAACTGCACTAGGCCATACCTCTCTTGGTCACTCAAAACAGTTTCCATGTAATCACTAATAACAGCTGTATTGCGTTCACTGATGCTGCAACTCTGTCTACCTCCATTGTTTCGCTGTCAAACTGTTGTAATCACTACAGTTGATCTCAGAAAGCGCCAGTCTGCAACACGATTCTCTCCTAGTAGCTGATTACAAGTGGTATTTTTGCTTCATGCACGGCCCACTTCTTTTCTCTTCTGTGATTTTCACATCTAGCAAATCCGCAGTTATTCACGCAGGAGTTATCCGAACTGCTGCACGTGGGTTGATCCTCCTCCACATCGATCTAGACTCTAGTTGAGTTTCTCCCAGGCAGCAACGATCTGGTCTTTGCCTTCCACAACAATCTGGGCTCTAGCTCCTTTTATAGTGCCTTCTTCACCAAATACAACCCAGACCGTCGGCTGGCTTCAACAATCTCAGCGACTCATATTCAAATGCAGATTTAAGCTGGGCGTTCTTAAGCCCGGGCACCTTTGGCTCTTTCACCTGCCGTTTCAAGCAACGCCGCCACCACAGAAGACTGGAACCTCAAATCGGTCTTGAAGTCCTGCGCAATCTCTCTTACGAGGTGCTGAAAGGTGAGCTTCCTTATGAGCAGATCGGTGCTCTTCTAGTACCTTCGAATCTCCCGGAGAGCAACGGTACCAGGCCTGAATCTGTGCGGCTTCTTCACTCCACGAGTTGCTGGTGCAGATTTTGAGTTGCCTTTGTGGCCAACTACTTACAGCGAGATTTTCCCCCAGCTCATTTGCGGGCAGTCTGCTTCGTTCGGGCCATCTCTGCTCTGTGCTTCGCTTCTAATTCACTTCTCTCCAAATTGAACAGCAATTACAAGACACCTACAAGGGGATGGCGGCTCCTCTGTTTGCAACGGGCTCCTCTTACCGCTCTATGGTCCTTCACTCAACATCGGCTATAATAGCTTCACATGGACAACGACCTCTTCGAATTTGTCACGGATTTTGCTGGAAACTATGGCATTTTGCTTCTTCCACACATCGTAGCTAGCTACAGTGCTCAATCCTCTCTTTGCGGACACTTTTCCTTTTTTTTTGGAGTCTGCTCGGTCTTTCCTCTTCTCAATGGCGGCAGCAATTTTCCTTCTCACGACTAGAGGAAATTTCTTAGAGTCAACGCAACTCTTCCAAATGGTGACTGCCCTTCGTGGCTATTCTCCGGTGGCAGTTGTGCTAGAACTCGATTGGATCTTGGCAACCATGGATCGAACTAATGCTCTGATACCATGACAGAGTTTATGGAGGCAGAGCATAACCCCAAAAACAGAGTATGCTACTGAGGGCAAAAACAAAACAGGGTTTGAGGAGCAGAATTTTTGAATGGAGCTCTCGGCTCTTCTACCACATTCTAGAACTGAAATGAACACCCCAGAAATACATTGAACCTCCCGATGCCTCTTCACCCGAGGCACATTAACTTCTTCAGCTAACAGTATTAACTTCTTGTACGGTGGTTGGTGGGTATAAACACCTGGTGGGAGGAATTATCTCCAACACTTATGTGGTTTTGGATCGACAAAAAGAAATATAATTTCGCAAACACTAACAACTTCAACATTTGACCAGAACACTCTAACAACTTCAACATTTGACCAAAACACTCTTATACCTAGGCACAAAGTTTCAAATTGGGTTTCTATTTCAGGATATAATGAAAATTCAAAAAATAAGCCAATTGGGAAACAATATTTCTCATTAATTATAAAGTTCCATCCCAAATGAAAGAAATAGGAACCATATAAGGGTATCGTTTTAATGTTTATGACAGAACACTTTTCTCATTCAAACATAACAAGTAACTTGTGGCGTGTGAACACCAATAAAACATAAATTAAGTGCCATAACAAGTTAAATGTTACTTGTTCTTTATGCTTAGTTATATATTATTAGATTGGGATCTGGCTTCATATCTAATAATGTATACACTACCCAAGCAACCCTTAATCATTTCAACAGGGTCAATCACTAATTGCTGGCGATAGCCTGTAGCATTAAATGCTGAGTGAGATGGTTTATATATTGGTTCTGGTTAGATTAGAATTTCGATTAGCTGGAATCAAGTAAAGCAGGAATAGCTAAAATGGCAATTAGGAGTGCTAAAATAGATGGCAATTTAGAGTGCTCAAATCACAATTTCGTCATTCTGGTTAATATTCTGGTTAATGATAACCAATGATTTCTCATATTTGCCTTTGCCTTTTAGCCACCCAAGCAACACTTAATATTCTGGTTAATGATTCTGGTCAATGATAGCCAATGATTTCTCATATTTTCTTCTACAGAGTCATGAACAATGAACAATTTGTTGTATTTGAAATACTTTTGCACCCGTCATTGCTCTGCTAGCATTGCAATTATTTTATGTTTTGGACTTAACCCAAATTGAACGATCATTGCTCTGCTAGCATTTCTTTTATTTTTATTATTTCATGTCTTCGATTTCACTCTAAATCACCAACAATTTTGTACTTCTCATACTTTCGAATCCGTCATTGTTCTGCTAAAAATTCATTTACTTTATTATTGGATTTAACCATTTCACTATTATTGGATTTAACCATTTACTTGCTCACGTACGTCATCGCGTTTTTACCATGATAAATCTCATAATTTACTCCATTCTTATTTTATGCGATTTTAAAGCAAGTATCCTTTAAAAACTGAGTTACTCATTGTCGTCAGGAATTTTCCTATATAAAATATATAGATCGTTTTCATAATATTTACTAATTTATTCAAAAACTATATAAAAAATTGTTTTTATTATATTGTTTTTTAAATCAAAAAATAAACATTTTTATATTAAATTTTATTTTTTTATAAACGGTATAAATTTTTTACTTTTAAAAATTTTAAATTTTAAATTAATAATTTGTATCAACGTTTATTAAATTTCTCATAGTTTAAAAACATCCATTACTTTTCTGTCCATGCCAACATGTTTCAACTTTTCTCATAGTTTAAAAACATCCATTACTTTTCTGTACATGCCAACATGTTTCAACTTCCAACCAGTTCTGGAAACTCTTATTTTAAAAAGAAATTACCATGTAAGGTAAAGTAAATAATTTTCTAATCAGAAATTATTTAATTTTAAAAAATGTTATCCGAAATATTTATCTTTAAAACATGTTATCATATAGGGTAAAGTAAATAATTTTAAAAATTGTTAAAAGAAAATAATTTTCTTCGTTTATAGAATGATATGAATAAAAAAACTCTTAATGAGAGAACTAATTTATAAAATTAATTTTTACAAATTATTTTAATTAAATAAATTTAATTTTTTTAAATTGTAGGCGACTACAATGAAAAATGCACGGAGGGTGATCGCGGCCTTTTAATGGTTGATGAAGGATGAACGGCGGTGATTAACTGAATTGGCATATACCTTCATCGAGCACATCCATCCAATGGTGCAAATTTGGGTGCACTCACAGGTTACCCAAACGTCTATTCCTAATCAAACTTAGGCTATCGTTTTTTTGCTAATCAAACTCTCTTGCCACGCGGTGGGGAAGCGAATGAATGGTCTATAGGGTAATGAATCATTAAGAAGAACATTCAATTTCAATTTTACACATGCATCAATGCATTATCTACTCTACATCAGTCTTTCTATTTCTTTATTGTTTTCCGGTCCACGAGGAAGTTCAATCGTGGACCCGTTGATGGAGAGTGTAATGTGGGGTATTGGCAAAATTTTTGTCTATATTCATGCAAACAATTAACTAGGGTTTAGTTTCACAATGGTTCGATCTCCTTTCATGATGAAATTCTATTCCAAAACATCAAAGTTTCCCAAAATGCAATGGATTAATGGAGAATTTAGTATAACTAGAAAATACTTTGGTGAATGTATTGAATATTTCATGACAATACTACTACTTTTCATTTCAGCCTATGGTATTGAAGCTAGTAGCTTGAAGCCCGTGTTTCTAGCAAATTGGGAGCTGATCTATGGCACGACTGTTAAGTTATTTGGGTCTGGAAAATTATGTGGGAGTTGTAGCGGAAGGGATATCATTTGTCGTTGTAGGAGTCTTTGATCATGAAAGAGTCGAGCAGGAGATGATTCCCATCATAGTTTCTGTTTGGTGTGCCTTCCTCATCTTATCGGGTAGGCGAGTAAGTAAACCCTAAATTATTTAGTATATAAGACCAAGGGCATCTGATATTTTAGGCATGAATAAAATATGATTTGCTTGAGTTGTTTCAAGGGAATTAAACTCATTTCTTGGATTGGTATTGAGCGTTTGTCTCCTTGATTGGAAGGAGTGTTGAATCTTCAAAATTCAATTTGTCGCCTTCGGAGTCAAAGGTGTTATTAGTTATAATCTTGGGGTTTGCTTGGAGAACGGAGATTCTCTTTTTTTTTGTTCCCTACATGAAATTCCATCGGGGGGAGTCCCTTCCTATTTTCCTTAGGGCGTGAATGTTGAGGGTGTCTCAACCCAAATTGAAAATTCCATCATCGTCTATTTTGGGTGTTGTACAGAATAGAGGGGCTTCTATTCCCATGTCGACTTGATCATTGTTCTTTTGTTTATGGTAGAGAATAGATGGGCCTCTCTGCGCAGTCAGTTGCAGGATTGTCCTTTCGATCACTTTATAGAATCAAAAGGCCTATTTTCCTAAATGAATTGAATTTGTTGTTATCATGTGTTTGTGTTGAGGATTGGGAAACCGACAGAATGAGATTTTAGCTAGGATGAGTTAAGTGGCTTTGGGAGTTAGTTTTTGATGTACTAGTTTGATAATGATCGAAATTTACTATACCACTAGGTTATAGATTGTATTAGATATGGAGATCTCAACTAGACAAACCAAGGGGCAAAAATCCACATGAATATATGCTGATAGACTCATATGAATGACCATAGATATGAAACAAACTACATATTCCATACACATCATTAATTTTTATCTTAAATATGTTGAAATCCATGATCCAGCCCCTGACCCCCAATCTCTCTCTCTAAACCCCTGACCCCCAATCTCTTTCTCTAAACCCATAACACCTAATTTCTCTATTTAAACCACTAACCACCTCTCTCTCTCTCTCTCTCTCTCTCGGTAACCCACAATATCCCTCTCTCTAGATCTCTCTAAACCTCTAACCCCAAACCTCTCTCTCTCTCAACCCCTAATCCACAATCTCTATCTATCTATCTCTCAAAACCTTCAATAATTCACACCCTCTCTCTCTCTCTAAACCCCTAACCCCCAATCTCTCTCTCTCTAAACCCCTAACTCCCAATCGCTCTCTCTCTAAACCCATAAGCACCAATATCTCTCTTTCCCTCTCTCCCTCTAAATCCATAACCCCCCAAACTTTCTCTTCCATTCTCTCTCTAAACCCCTAACCCCGAATCCATAAGAACCTTCCATGTTTAATACTCTCTCTCTCTCTCTTTCTCTCTCTCTTCGAGGTATCCACAAATTAATAGTAGATATTGGTTAGCTTCTGCATCTTTTCCTTCAAGACTTCACACACTTTCGCATCTGATACTCTCCTTGTCTCTCACTCTAAGCCTGTAAACCCCAATATTTCTCTCACTCAACCCCTAAAAGGCCTCCAAAAATTCATAGTGCATATTGGTCAACTTCTACATCTTTTCCTTCAATAATTCACACTCTTTCACATCCGATGTACTCTCTCTATCTCTCTCAATGACTAACCCCCAGTCTCTCTCTCTCTCTCTCTCTCTCTCTCTGTAAACCCCTAAGCCACAATATCTCTATCTCTCTCCTTAAACCCTTAAACACCAATCTCACTCTTTCTCTATTTGGAAACCCCTAACCCCTAATCTCTCTCTCTCTCTCTCCAAACCCCTAACCCTCAATATCTCTCTCTCTAATCCTTTAACCCCCAATTGTTGGTTTTAGAGCCTAATCTTCCAGTCTCATAGATGATGATTTAGCCGTGTTTGAAACCCAGGTTTGGTTTTGATCCTGGCACGATCCCCAGGGGGTTCAGGGGAATGTCCAGCGGGCCCCCGAGAAAGGGGGTTTGGGGGCAATGCCCCGAGAAAATGTTTTGGGGCTGTTTTCGCCAACAGTTTATGGGCCCATGGTTTTGGTAACCCATGGTATTTTCCCATTGTATTTCCCTTATAAAAGAAAGAAATTGTAATACGGCTAGGGTTGATGTATTAGGTATTATGGATTATAAAGATCTCTGAGATCGTGAAAAGAGACTATGAGAGAGTGTAAGAGGAAGAGGAACGACTGTGCTGCAGGTTGTATCCCTTCACTTTGCTGGATGGTATAATAATAAGGAATGGAAATTTCAATGTGGACATAGCCCATCTTGGGTGAGCCACGATATATTGGTGTCTCTCTTGTAATGTGTTTGTGTGATTATATTTGCATTTCTGTTGATTGTTACTGCTCTGCGATCCTGTTTTTCTAACAATTGGTATTAGAGCCAAAGTTCTATTTGGTAGATAAACCCACAGGAAGCTAGGGTTTCTAGTTCGAGTGGGAGCAATGGCAGGAGAAGGAAAATTTAAGGTCGAGATGTTTAATGGCCAAAACTACCAGTTATGGAAGATGCAAATGGAGGACTATCTATACAAGAAGGATCTATTCCTACCATTGGGAGGAAGAGCAAAGCAGCCGGCGACTATGAAAGATGAAGAATGGGAAGTTCTTGACAGAAAGGCACTAGGAACAATACGGTTGTCCCTGGCTTCGTTGATGGCTTTCAATATCTCAAAAGAAACGACAACGGAGGGTTTGATGAGCACACTGGGTAAGCTGTATGAAAAACCCTCGGCCTCTGATAAGGTATTTCTAATGAAGCGTTTGTTTAATATGAAGATGTCTGAAGGTGGATCTGTTACTGATCATTTAAATGAATTTAATACGGTTACAAATCAACTAACTTTTGTAAGTGTGAACTTTGATGATGAGGTTAGGGCTCTTCTAATCTTGTGTTCATTGCGAAAAAGCTGGAATAGCTTGGTCATGGCTGTAAGTAACTCTGTCTCTGGTTCAAACACCTTGAAATTTGATGATGTTATTGGTGTTATTCTTAGAGAGGAAATGTGAAGAAAAAACACAGGTGAGACATTAGGTAATGCGTTGACCATGGAGAGCAGGGAAAGACAAAAGGAGAGAGGAAAGAGTTAAGGTAATCGTGGCAAGTATAAAATGGGCAGATCCAAGTTCAGACTGGGAAAGATAGAGTGCTGAAACTGTGGAAATAAAGGACATCTGAAGAAAGACTACAGATCTCTAAAGAAGAAAGGAGATGGATAGCAGGAAACTACCCAGGAAGCAAATGTAGCAGGTGATGTGTTACAAGATGCTTTGATTCTTGCATTAGATAATACTAGTGATTATTAGGTAGTAGATTCAGGAGCTTCATGTCATGCTACACCCCATAGGAAATATTTTCATGATTATGTTCCATGCGATTTTGGACATGTTTTATTGGGTGATGATGAGCCATGTAAAATTGTTGGAATGGGTAAGGTATGGATAAAATTTAAGAATGGAACTGATTGGCTATTGAAAGATGTAAGGCATGTTCCTGCTATGAAAAGAAATTTGATCTCAAAAGGGTAGTTGGGATATGGTGGTTGTCTATCTACGTTTGGAGAAACGTGGTGGAAGATCACTAAAGGATCAATGGTGATAGCAAAAGGAGACAAGGTAAGTAAGTTGTATTTATGTCCTCACAATACTAACCATTCTATCTATTTAGCTTCCACAGGAACAGATACAGCATTGTGGCATCATAGGCTTGGCCACATGAGTGAGAAAGGGATGTAGATTCTCCACTCAAGGAAGTTGCTGTGAGATTTGAAGCAGTTAAGTTTGGAATTCTGTGAGAACTATGTTTATGGAAAATAGAAGAGAGTCAAATTTCTTAGGGTTTGGAAACAGAAGAAGAATGAAAAGTTAGAGCTTGTGCATATAGATGTATGGGGACCAGCTCAGGTACAATCTCTTGGTGGCTCTCATTATTATGTTGCATTTATTGACGAGGAAACTAGAAAAACTTGGGTTTATTGCATTAGACAGAAATATGATGTCTTTGATACTTTTAAGAAGTGGAAAGCTTTGGTTGAGAATGAGACAGGAAAAAGGTTGAAGTGTCTCAGATCTAATAATGGGGGTGAGTACTGGGGTAAGGAGTTTGATAGTTACTGTTCATACCATGGGATTCGTAGAGAGAAGACAATCCCAGGAACACCACAAGAAAATGGTGTGTCAGAAAGGATGGATAGAACAATCATGGAGCGTGCAAGGTGTATGATATTGCATGTAGGATTTCCCTTACAGTTTTGGGAAGATGCTGTAAATACTGTTGTTTATTTAATAAACATAGGGCCTTCAAGTGCTTTGGATGGTGGTATTCCAGAGGAGGCATGGATAGATAAAATGGTAAACTACTCATTTCTGAGTTGTGAAGCATTTGTTCATATTGATAAAGATAATAGAACAAAGCTTGAAGCTAAATCCAACAAATGTACCTTTATTAGATATGGGGTTGATGATTTTGTTTATCGCTTATGGGATTATGAAAATAACAAAATCATTAGGAGTAGAGATGTGATATTCAATGAAAAGGTCATGTATAAAGATCAGTTGCAGGGAAAGAAACAGGAAAAGGAAAGCACAGAGTACACAGTACTTGATGAAATTAAAGAAAATGAAGTTCCAAAGGTGCTAGAAAATCAAGAACAACAACAAGTACATGGAACTCTTGCAACTGCAAGAAGATCTACCAGGTTAAGTAGACTCCCTGAACGATACTCTCCTTCAATGTATTATTTATTGATGACTGATTCTGGTGAACCAGAATGTTATGAAGAAGTAATGCAGGTGGAAACTAGAAAGATGTGGGAGAAGGGCATGAATGAGGAGATGGATTCATTGGTAGGAAACCAGACTTGGGATTTGGTTCAGTTGCCTGCTGGTAAAAGAGCTTTATAGAACAAATGGATTTACAGATTGAAGGAAGAAAAAGGAGGTAAGAAGCGGTACAAGGCCAGCCTTGTTGTAAAGGGGTTTGCACAGAAGAAAGGCATAGATTTTGATGAAATATTGTCTCCTGTTGTTAAGATGACTTCAATTAGGACTATTTTAAGTCTAGTGGTGGTAGAAGATTTGCATCTTGAACAGTTAGATGTAAAAACAACTTTTCTCCATGGGGATTTGGAGGAAGAGATATATATGCAGCAACCACAAGGGTATGAGGTCAAAGGAAAGGATAATTTGATATGCAGGTTGAAGAAGAGCTTGTATGGCTTGAAGCAAGCTCCAAGGCAGTGGTATTTAAAATTTGACAGGTTTATGACAGAACATGGTTATAGTAGATGTCATTTTGACCACTGTGTTTATTTCAAGAAGCTAGACAATGAAAGATATATTATATTGTTATTGTATGTGGATGACATGCTTGTTCCAGGGTCTAACATGCAAGATATAAATGTGCTAAAAAAGAAGCTAGATAATTCATTTGCGATGAAGGATTTGGCTGATGCAAAGCAAATCCTTGGTATGAGAATAACAAGAGACAGGAAAAATCACAAATTGACATTATCTCAGAGTGAGTACATACAAAAGGTGTCGGACAGGTTCAGAATGCAGAATGCAAAACTAGTTAGTACACCTTTGGCCAGCCATTTCAAACTAAGTAAGGAAATGTGTCCCAAGACACAGGAAGAGATAGATTACATGTCCAAGATTCCCTATTCATCAGCAGTTGGAAGCTTGATGTATGCCATGGTGTGCACAAGACCAGCTATTGCACATGCAGTGGGAGTTGTGAGAAGATATATGAACAATCCAAGTAAACAACATTGGAAGGCTGTACAGTAGATTCTCAGGTATTTGAGAGGTACTAGCACTCAGGCATTATGTTTTGGAGGTTTATACACTGTTCTACAGGGATATGTTGAAACAAATATGGTAGGTGATAAGAATAGAAGTAGGAGCACCACAGGGTATGCATTTACTGTAGGTGGAACAACAGTAAGTTGGATTTCGAAACTGCAAAAGGTTGTTGCACTTTCAACAACGGAATCATAGTATGTTGCTATTATAGAGGCCATTAAAGAGATGGTTTGGTTGCATAGGTTTATGGAGGAATTGGATAAGAAGCAGTGGGATAACAGGTTGTATAGTGACAACAAGAGTGTCATTCATCCTGCAAAGAACTCAGCATTCCATTCGAGGACTAAACATATACAACTAAAGTACCATTTCATACGCTCTGTTCTGGAATATGAACTGTTGATGCTGGAAAAGATACATACTAGCCAGAATCCTGCAGACATGTTCACAAAGGTAGTGACCAGAGAGAAACTGATTTCTTGCTCGGTTTCAGTTGGCCTTCTGGCATGAAGGTGAAGCTGAGAAATTTAACAAGTCCAAGGTCCAGCAAGTACAACAGTGGTGGATTTGCTGTGGTCAGTCTCTAAGTGGGAGATTGTTGGCTGTGGAGCTTGATATTCGAGTCTCATAGATGATGATTCAATCGTGTTTGAACCACAGGTTTGGTTTTGATCTCGGCATGATCCCCAGGGGGTCCGGGGGAGTGTCGGCACTCACCCGACTGGGGGGTGCAAGGGCCAGCAGGCCCCCAAGAAAGGGGGTTCAGGGGAAGAGCCCCCGAGAAGGGGGCTCGGGGGAAACACCCCCATGAAATGGAGGTTCAGGTGCAATACCCCCGAGAAAAATATTTGGGGCTATTTTCGCCAGCATTTTATGGGCCCATGGCTTTGGGTAACCCGTGGTATTTTCCCATTGTGTTTCCCTTATAAAAGAAAGACATTGTAATACGGATATGGCTGATGTATTAGGTATTATGCATTGTAAAGATCTCTGAGATTGTGAAGAGAGACTGTGAGAGAGTGTAAGAGGAAGTGCAGCGGCTGTGTTGCAGGTTGTATCCCTTCACTTTGCTGGATGGTATAATAATAAGGACCGATAATTTCAGTGTGGATGTAGCCCATCTTGGGTGAACCACGATATATTTGTGTCTCTCTTATAATGTGTTTGTGTGATTATATTTTCATTTCTGTTTATTGTTATTGCTCTGCGATCCTATTTTTCTAACACCAATCACTCTCTCTCTCTAAAACCTTGACTGCTAATGCCTCTAGATATATCTCTCTCTAAACCCCTAACCTTCAAAATATCTCTCTCTCTCTCTTTATATATATATATATACATCCCTAACCCCCTAATCTCTCTCTCTCTCTCTCTCTCTAAATCCCTAACCCCCATTATCTCTCTCTCTCTCTCTCTTTCTTTAAATCTCTAACCTCCAATCTCTCTCTCTCTCTCTAAACCCCTAGACCCTAATATGTCTCTCTCTCTCTCTAAACCCCTAGACCCTAATATGTCTCTCTCTCTCTCTAAATCCCTAACCTCCAATCTCTCTCTCACTCTCTCTCTCTCTAAACCCCTAACCCCCAATATCTTTATCTATAAATCCCTAACCTCCAAAATCTCTCTCTCTCTCTCTCTCTCTCTCTCTCTCTCTCTCTCTAAACCCTTAACCCTCTCTCTCTTTCTCAATATTTCCCTCTCTCTATCTCCCTAACTTTTTCGGGTACACAGGGTACTCCCAAAAGACCGAACACCTAGATCAACCACTTCACACAAACAAATCACAGATCAATACACTGATTTTTTGACGTGGTTTAAACCCTCGTGAGGGAAACACCCCATGGCCCCGGCCAAATAGTTTCTACGAGACAATTTATTATGCAAAGAAAGAAAGTTACAAATGAGCTTCTCATAATCGATCAATAAAACAATGACTCTCCATGCTCTTTAAATAGAGATCATGGACTAATCGAGTGTTAAGTCACAGATCAAGGTTAGGTATGATCTAAGAGAAGTTTAGCCATCGGATCACAACATATCGTGACCATCGGATTAAATATTTACAAATGCATACTAATGCATACTAAAGAAACACACTTTTCCTAACGGATATATTACACAACTTGATCTTAACTAACTCCTAATTGCCTAAATATCCTAACATCCCCCCTTAAGAACAACTTGGGATAGGATTGAAGGATTTTCAAAAGTGACACTATTAGGAGAAGGAAGGAGGCATTAGAGCCTATACCTCCTTAACGATAAGTACCTAAACTCTTAACATAGATCGAAGTTTAGAAAACTTCGCTTCTGTAAGAGACTTGGTGAAGATGTCTGCAACTTGATCATCTGTAGGGCAAAAGAGCACTTCAAGAATACGATCATGAACAAGATTTCTGATGAAGTGCATATGTAGCTCAATGTGTTTGCTGTGTTGATGTAGGACTGGATCTTTGGAAAGCTTGATGGCACTTTGAATGTCCCACCAAAGTGGAGTAGGCTGCTGCTGCTCGAATCCAAAATCTGAAAGGATCTGTCGAAGCCATAAAGCTTCCTAACTGGCATTAACTGCGGCTCGATATTATGCCTCTGCTGAAGAAAGAGCAAGAGCTTGTTGTTTCTTGCAAGCCCAAGTGACAGGTCCAGATCCCAGATTGAAAACATAACCTGATGTAGACTTTCGATCATCAGTATCGCCAGCCCAATCTGAATCAGTGAAACCAACCAGCAAAGGTTCCCCCCTGTACTGTAATGAATCCCAAATTGAATTGTACCTCGAATATATCGAAGTATTCTTTTAGCTGATTTCTAGTGACTTTCATGAGGTGTTTTCATATAACGGGAAACATGACCAATGGAAAAGGAAAAGTCAGGACGGGAATGAGTCAATTATAAGAGACTACGAACAAGCTGACGATACAAGGTGGCATCTACTTCAGGTGAAGTACAAATGGCATAAAGTTTGACTCTAGACTGGAAGGGAGAAGGGGATGGTGTACAATCTTCCATGTGAAAGCGACGAAGAAGGTCACAAGCATACTTAGACTGAGAAAGAAAGATTCCTTCTTTGGTTTGCAGGACTTAGAGACCAAGAAAATAATGCAAATGTCCAAAGTTTGACATTTCAAAATTTTGCTTAAGACTAGATTTCACATGGGTTATAAGCTTAGGGTCACTACCCGTAAGAATAAGGTCATCAACAAATAGAACAAGTATGATGAGATGGTTTCCTATTTTATTGGTATAGACATTGGGGTCAGAATGGTATCCAGAAAAACCAGTGTCAAGGAGAAACCTATCCATTTTGGCATACCAAGCTCTAGGAGCTTGCTTAAGGCCATATAACGATTTCTTAAGGCGACAAACAAGGCTAGAGTTATTCTGAACATATCCAGGAGGTTGTTCCATGTAAATTTCCTCCTGTAAATCACCATGTAAGAAGGTAGACTTGACATCCATTTGATGGACTTCCCAGTTATGTAAGGCTGCAAGGGAAAGAACAAGGCAGATGGAGTTCATTTTTGCGACATGAGCAAAGGTTTCATTGTAGTCAATCCCTTCAACTTGAGAAAAACCTTTGGCAACTAACCTTGCCTTAAGTCTCTCAACACTTCCATATGATGCATACTTAGTTCTCTAGACCCATTTACATCTGACAAGTTTTCTTCCTATTGGAAGAGGTACAAGATCCCAAGTATCGTTCGCCATTAAGGAACGATATTCTTCATCCATAG
Source organism: Larix kaempferi (assembly GCA_027924585.1). Taxonomy (NCBI): domain Eukaryota; kingdom Viridiplantae; phylum Streptophyta; class Pinopsida; order Pinales; family Pinaceae; genus Larix; species Larix kaempferi. Next base: position 6,187,023 of record BSBM01000575.1, on the reverse strand, counting down.
CTGCATCCCAATCTGGATTTCCTGAAGCTTCTGCAAAGGTTTCTGGATCATGATTCTCGAAAACTTGAGCCAGAAGAGAAGATGCTCACTGAAACTGAGAACATGTTCAACGTTGATCTCTAGGATAACCAGCTGCTTCACATGTTGAACGGACCCATCGAGGAAGCACTTGTGCTGGTGCAACTAGAGGAACATGAGCAGGCGGAGATGGGTTTTCATCCTCACTGTCATAATAAAAAACGGAGTTGGAAACCTGTCAAGGAAGTTGGAAGAAGAAGAAGAAGAAGGCACAATCGCCAAATCAGGCTCGTAGGCCAAAGATAACACAATTTCCCAGTTAGGCTCGTAGGCCAAGAGATTTTCATCAAATTTAACATCTTTCCTAATGATTACATGATGAAAATGTGGTTGAAGAAGTCTATAACCTTTTACATCTTCAGAATATCCAACAAATATGCACTTTTCACTTTTAGGCTGCAATGCTTTCCGTTTTTCATCCAGAATGTGAGCCCATGCTTCACTACCAAACACACGGAAGTGACTTACATCTGGTTTGATTTTACTCCATGCTTCTTCCGGTGTGATACCTTGTAATGCTTTAGTGGGGGTGCGATGAACTATGTAATTTGCACAATTAATGGCTTCGTCCCAAAATTGAAGACTTAGTCCCTTAGATTGGATCATACAATTAGCCATTTCTTTTAAAGTGCGATTCTTCCATTCAGCTACACAATTTTTTTGTGGTGTATATGGAACAGTGTGTTGTTGTTGGATTTCTTGTTCAATGCAGAAAGTAGTAAAATGTTTATTAACATATTCTCCTCCATTGTCAGATCTTAACTTAATAATTTGATGACCAGATTGTTTTTCAATAAGGGCCTTGTAGGACAAGGACATGTTAAATACTTCGCTCTTAAGTTTTAGGAAATAAACCCAAGTGCGTCTGGTGTAATCATCAATGAAAGTTAAAAAATATTTGAAACCAGAAAAGGAAGCAGATGGAAGAGGAACACACAAGTCACTATGCACAAGCTCCAAGGGAACCAAGGCATGCCAAGAGGCATGTTTGTCAAAATTGTCCCGATGATGTTTTCTGAGTACACAACCGGAACAAACACCATCCCTGCAAGATACCATCGGAAAACCTGTCACCATATTGTCTTTACATAGTTGTTGCAATGAGTGATAATTTAAGTGACCAAATCGCTCATGTCAAAGTTTGTTCAAGTTATCACTATGAGCAACAAAAACTGAAGGAAAAGGTGATGGCCCAAAGTTGTTAAACTTGTACAACCTGGTAATATCATCAACAATTCTGGTAGCTAGGACCTGTTGAGGATCTTTAAAATCCTTGATTACAACTTGGTGAGGTGTAAACGTCACAGTTTTACCTTCACCAGAATGAGTGATTTGATAGACTGATAACAAATTGCAGGAAATTCTTGGAACACATAGTACATCACTGAAATGACCATTATCTATTGGAACTGTTCCAACTTCGACAACACTTAGAGATCTATCATCACCAACAAATATTTGTTTGGTTTTATATTCATGCATAGTAGAAAAGATGGATTGATCCTTAGCCATATGATAAGATGCTCCAGAATCGATGAGCCATTCATTTGAAGTAGAAGAATAAGATGCATGATAAGAATAATCAGAAGCACAAAGTGCATGTCCATGAGAGGTAGATTCTGAAGGAGAATTTAGGCTGATGTGGTGCTTCTTCATTGCTGCTTTCAAGGCTGCCACCTTCTTGAAACACTTAGATTCATCATGATTATCTTTCCCGCAATAGTTGTAATGACGCTAAGTCTTCTTTCCTTTTGGCTTGGATCCTTTGTCATTTTTCAAAGAAGGAGCTAACTGAGAGGGTTTGGGACCCTTGTTTGACTTATTAGTGCGAAAATTTTGTTTCTTGGGAGGCTTGGACTTTTCTTTTTGTTGGGACAATAAGGCTTTCCCAGATGTATCTGCATTGTTAATTATTCCAAGATGGATGAGCTTATCTTGCTCTCTAATCAAGGAATCACAAAAGGATTCAAGAATAGGCTCTTGATAGCTAGCTACATTCAAGGATTCTTTTATGGAGCAAAATGTAGATACAAAAACAGAATATGCAGGTCCAAGTTTGGAAAGAATATGATAAATGCATTGTTTGTCTTCCCTCTTAATCTTGAATTCTTCACATAAGAGTTTAAGAGTTTTGTACTTAGATAAATAATCTTGTATGCATGAAAAATCACTTGGATTTAAATAAATCAACTCATTTTCGAGTTGGTGACCTCGAATTTCATTGTGTTTACCAAACACAGATGTTAAATTTTTAGTATTAAATCACAATACTATAGGATCTTTGCTGAGAGAATAACATCTACAGTATATCAATGCATGACAATCATAATATGACAAGCATCAAAAGAATCAAAAGCATAGAGACAAGAGACACAGAGTTTCCGTGGGGAAAACACTAATGTGAAAAACCCCACAACTTCCTCAGAGATAGAGAGAGCAATGGCTCAACCAAAATACAACCAAATAACACTGAGATAGTCTCCTAGCAGATGATCCTCCTCCTCCTCACTAGTGCGCCACTTTTCAGAGAGAGAGATAGTTACTTTTCCGAGTGAGTAAAATAGAGATCTCCTATCTCTATTTATATTCACCTTTTTTTCCCAGTGACCTACTGGGGCCGACTTATCTACTTAGATACACCCACATTATATTATATATTAATCAGGGCCGACCCCATAAGGTGGTCTAATAACCCATCGGCAAGTACACACACTTGCGACACTTGTCAATCCACATGACGACACTTCCTTATAGAGGAATACCACATCTCTTATAAGGGTACAATATATATATAATATACAGATGAAATACATTCTGAAGTTACATATACATCAACACTCCCTCTTAACTAGGAAGGTTTTTCTCGACACAGATCTGCTAGACAAGTCTTCTTCTCTGGATCATTGTCATCGATGCATCGTCATCATCATTGTCACTGCTGCTACTATCTCAACCAATCTTTGTCTCTACTCGTCATAGGAAGTTCTACAGAGCCAGTCCTTTTTCATACTGGATGTAGGCCCACCACCTGCAGGTCTTCGTCATCACTGTCCATACTGTGGAATCCTCAGGACTTATTACGTGCATCACAAAACCTTGAAAGAGCATCCCAGGATGTTACGGGTACACAACTCCGACCTGTAGGATCTCCCAGGGTGCTATTACATGTGACCCCACCACAAAACCTCGAAAGAGCATCTCAGGATGTTATGGGTACACAACTCCGACTTGAAATCTCCCAGGGCACAAATTACATGTGGTCCACCACAAAACCTAGCAAGAGCATCTCAGGATGTTACGGGTACACAACTCCGACCTGAAATCTCCCAGGGCACAAATTACATGTGGTCATGGAAAAACCTCGAAAGAGCATCTCAGGATGTTACGGGTACACAACTCCGACCTGAAATCTCCCAGGGCCCAAATTACATGCCATAGGACAAAACCTCGCAAGAGCATCTCAGGATGTTACGGGTACACAACTCCAACCTGAAATCTCCCAGGGCACAAATTACATGTCCTCCCAGAGCAATGTCTCGAAAGAGCATCCCAGGCTGTTATGGGTACACAACTCCGACCTATAGGATCTCCCAGACATGCTCATCTGAACAAACCTGATCCACGGCCACAGAGTATCAACCTGATACTCACCATACATCATCCTGATGTACTCATGATCGTCCTGATCATCATCACTGCAACGTCCTACTGCATGTCATCTGGAGCAACATCCTGAAGCTCATCATCCATGATCATCCTGATCATCATCACTGCAACGTCCTGTTTCATGTCATCTGGAGCAACATCCTGAAGCTCATCATGCATGATCATCCTGATCATCACTGCAACATCCTGCTGCATGATCCACCTGATCATCAATGCATCCACCTGATGCATACCAAGTATCTACCTGATACATATCATCATACATGATCCTCCTGATCATACAATGTATCCACCTGATACATGATACATACCACCATACATGATCCACCTGATCATACAATGTATCCACCTGATACATATACAGATACATGGTCCAAGCATCCAACATGATGCATATACAAAACACATACACATGATCCAACTGATCATATCTAGCATCCAACATGATGCATTCATACATAAATGATCCAACTGATCATATCCAGCATCCAACATGATGCATACATACATAAATGATCCAACTGATCATATCCAGCATCCAACATGATGCGTACATACATAAATGATCCAACTGATCATATTCAAGCAGAAACCAGAACATCATCCTGATGCCCATTATCCAGTGCTTACATCCACAGCCATGTGAAGGATCCTCCTTCCAACATGTTTGGAATGGCTTCAACAAATGTGTTCATCACTTCTTCCTTGAAGTGTCCTCGATCTGAAGAACGCCAAGCCTCTCTCTGAAGTACTCGAACTTCACTCCGGCTAGTGGCTTCGTCAGCACATCTGCAATCTGCTCGTCCGTCGCAACATACAGAAGCTTCACAGCTCCTCTCTGCACCATATCCCTAATATAGTGATATTTGATCTCTATGTGTTTCGACCTATCATGAAACACTGGTTTCTCAGATAGCTTCACACAACTCTGGTTATCACAGAAGATACCAGTAGCCTCCAACGGGAGATCAAATAACTCAGACAGTAGCTTTCGTAGCCATACTGCCTCACAACTAGCTGAAAAGGCTGCAACATACTCTACCTCAGCTGTACTCAGTACTACACAGGACTGCTTCCTGCTAAACCAAGAGATCACACCTGATCCCATATTGAAACAGCACCCAGATGTGCTCTTCATATCTGCAGCACTACCAGCCCAATCTAAATCAACATAACCCTGTAGGTTAAACTTTTGATTCGCTTCATACTTGAGCCCATAATCCACTGTACCCTTCAGGTACCTCAGAACATGCTTTACAGCAACCAGGTGAACACTCCTCGGATCCGTCAGGAACTGGCTCAATGTGTTCACAGCAAAGCAAATGTTTGGTCTCGTGTTCATCAGGTACATCAAGGATCCAATCATCTGACGATACATAGAGACATCAACTGGCTCAGATGAAGCATCACATAGAAGCTTCAGATTCGATGCCATAGGCGTGGCCATGGCCTTGCAGTCCATCATCCCGAATCTCTTCAGGATGTCTACCGTGTACTTCCCTTGACCAAGGAAGATTCCACCTATATTCTGCCACACCTCCATACCTAGGAAATAGTGCATCATTCCCAAATATTTCATATCGAATTCAGGTGCAAGCTTCCTGTTAGTATCTGCAATCAGTCTGTCATCTCCTGTCACAAATAGGTCATCCACATACAGGAGTAGAATCACTGGATTCCCTTCCTCAACCTTGTAGTAAAGATTGGAATCTGCTTTACTCTTGGTAAATCCCAAGCTAGATAGGAAACTGTCCATCCTACCATACCAGGTTCTGGGAGCTTGCTTCAAGCCATACAAGGCTTTCTTCAATCTGCATACATATGACTCTCTGTCATGTCTTGGGACTGCATCCCAAACATCATCTTCATGATCGACGGATCATGGCATTCCATTTCTTCATCCCAGATCCTGGGAGCTTCAATATCTTCAATAGATATCTTTGTTGCTGGAACAAATGTTGTAGTCCTTTTGTAGGTGAAGATATACGGTATTTCCTACAAAACAAGTTAATTTGCATGATTAGAAATATCTCATAATTTTCAGAACAAATTATTTACACATAAAGAAATATGTCATGCAGTCATGCAGTTATCCTAGCCAATGCTTCAATACAACATTTATCCATGTTCCACAACTTTCTAGATGCCTTCCAGTCTCTACCAGAAAATTGTTAAGAGATTGCACTACTCCCAACATGTCAGCAAAGAGGTTTCATTCTAGATAAGTATCAATGGAATGTTGTACAATGCCATAGGCCACTTACCCATCACATGCATATTAGTAGTATGCAATCATTCAAATATGCACAATACATCTCCTAAGTCTAGGAACATAAGCATAATATTATTAAACAAACAAAATAGGCAAGAAATGATAATTGAAATACTTATCTTTGTTTGTTTGTTGGGTGGATTCCCTCTGAGTCTTTGCTTCCTGGCAGGAGATACTGAAGTAGCTTCTTCCACACCTTTCTGTTGTGGAGTGTAGGAAGATGGTCAAATCCATCTGAAAATATGCATCCTTGCAGGAGCTGTTGAAGTGTGCTCCCTCTTCATCTTTGCTTCCTGGATTGCCTGTCCTTATATTCATCCTTGCTGACATCAATCTTCTTCAACCCAGAAAGGACCTCTTCTGGTGTCTTGTTGTCCAATATCTTGTGGGGAGTTCTGTTCTGCTCATATACAGCTGCTCTAACTACTTCTGCCCATAGATGCATAGGAAGATCCTGGTCATGCAACATTTCCCTTGCTGCTTCCATGATAGTTATGTTCTTCCTTTCTGCAACTCCATTCTGTTGAGGATTATAAGGAGCAGTCAACTCCCTCTTAATCCCTGAATCACTGCAAAGCTTCTTGAAGTCATTTGAGGTGAATTCTCCACCATTGTCAGATCTGAATGTTTGGATCTTCTTGTCAGTTTGATTCTCCATCAAGGTTTTGAATTCCTTGAATTTATCAAGCACCTCAACTTTGTCTTTCAAGAATTATACCCAAGTCTTCCTCGAGAAGTCATCAATAAATGATACATAGTAAACATACCCACTCAGGGAACTGGATGACATAGGGCCACATACATCTGAGTGGATGATTTCCAGGATGTCTTTTGCTTTGCTTTCACTGCTTGGGAAAGCCTTCTTAGTGTTCTTACCTTTTGCACATTCGTTGCAAACACCTTCATGTTTGTTCTTGATTTCAGGAAGATCCTCTACTGCCTTGCTTGCAATTGGAAGTGCTCTATAGTGCATGTGAGAAAGTCTTCTATGCTAAAGTTCACTTGGCTCCATGGATTCATGCACCATGGCATGTTCAGGTTGTCCCTTCAATTTATACAAGCCTCCCTCTTGCTCTCCAATTACTACTGCATCATCTATGGTCTTTCCCTTTGGCCACATTAGGACTTGGCCATCCACAAATGCAACCCTCATACCTTTTGCATCCAATGCAGAGATGGAGAGTAAGTTCTTCTTGAGCCCAGGTACATAAAGTACTTGTTTCATCTTCAATGATTTTCCAGAATCTAGGTTGTAGGAGGCTTCACCACTTCCTTTGATTGGGTATTGATAATCATCCCCAAGTTTCAGCTTATGGGGTGATTCATGTTCAGATAGGTTCACAAAGGATTCTTTAAACCCAGTCATGTGTTTGGAAGCCCCACTATCAATCAACCAATCATTACATCCATGGGAGATGGTACCTGTAAGAGCAGAAATTAGAACATATTCTTCTTCACTTGATGAGTCATCATCACTACTACTTTCTGCCCTAGCCTTCTTCTTTGGAGGTTCATCATCTTCGGTAGCATGAGCATGAAACCTTCTTTTGCTGCCCTTCTTCTTTTTACTAGAGTTGTTGTTATTATCCCTTTTGTTCTTGGGACAATCTGAAGCAAAGTGACCCTTCTCATTACATGTGAAGCATCTTAGGTCCTTCTTACTCTTTTGATGGAATCTTTTGTGGTGAGAGTGATCCCTCTTGGTTTTGCTTCTTTTGGTGTGAGCTGCAAGAGCTTGATCTTCTCCTCCCATCTTTTCCTCACGAGCTATAAGTCTAGCTTCTTTTTGAGAGCATTCTTCCCTCAATCTGTTGAAGGAGATCAATTTCTTCCTTGCACAAATTCCTTGAATAGAGGAATCCCATGACCTGGGTAGGCCATTTAGAGTGGTCATCACCACTTCACCATTCTCCACCATTTCATCTACTGCTTCTAATTGTTCCTTGATCTGGGATACCCTTGAAAAGTAAGATTGAATGGTTTCTCCATTCTAAAACTTCACTGCTTTCAATTGGTTCCGCAGGGTCATCTTCCGATTTATGTTCTTTCCTTCAAATAGCTCGGTCAAAGATTCAAACATCTCTTTGGGTGTCTTAAGAGAAGACACATGAGGTATGAGATGGTCTTTGATAGAATCAGCAATGATTCTCTTTTCCTTGACCAAGTTCTTCTTGTGCAATGCCTTGGCTTCTTCATCCTCTGGGATAGGGATGTCTTCTTTCACATATGAGTCCAACTCATTCTCTTCCAGGATTAATCCAATCCTATACTTCCAGGCTCGAAAGTTATCAGCCCCTTCAAGCTTATCCTCAAGCTTGGTGTGGAGAGACATCTTTTGAGAGTACTTCAAATGGAAATAGAAAGGATTTAGGACTTACCACTTGAAGTGCTGAAAACTGGATCTGGTCCCGGATTAGGGTTTGTCAGAGAAACCCTAAAAATTCAAAATGTGAATTTCAAAATTTCGAAAGGATAGAAAGATGCCCCTTGGAGAGCTGATCATCCTAGTACATTCAGAAATTGAGATCAGCAAAGTCTTGCCCTTCAAAATTGCCTTTTTGTCCTCCCGGGTTCACTGGGGAGAGCCCTGAATTAGGGTTTGAGTTTCCCGGAGATCTACCCAGCCAAAAATCTCGATCCAAAGCTCTAACCTTCGATTTTTGCAAGGAGCTTCCAGCTGTGCCTTCAGTTTCCAGAAATTACTATTTTTGTGGAAACCCTAATTTTTAGGGCCAAATATGAAAATGCTCGGAACTGAATTCTGATTGGACAGATAGATGCGCCTTGATGAGTAGATCCAATCTACTATACTGAATTTCAAAAATCTGTGGAGAGAAACCCAATAAACAAGGAATACAAGCTTCTGTCACTGTAAAATGTCTTCTTCTCAGTTAAGCTCTGATACCATGTTAAATTTTTAGTATTAAATCACAATACTATAGGATATTTGCTGAGAGAATAACATCTACAGTATATCAATGCATGACAATCATAATATGACAAGCATCAAAATTATCAAAAGCATAGAGACAAGAGACACAGAGTTTCTGTGGGGAAAACCCTAAGGTGAAAAACCCCACAACTTCCTCAGAGATAGAGAGAGCAATGGCTCAACCAAAATACAACCAAATAACACTGAGATAGTCTCCTAGCAGATGATCCTCCTCCTCCTCACTAGTGCGCCACTTTTCATAGAGAGAGATAGTTACTTTTCTGAGTGAGTAAAATAGAGATCTCCTATCTCTATTTATACTCACCTTTTTTTCCCAGTGACCTACTAGGGCCGACTTGTCTACTTAGATACACCCACATTATATTATATATTAATCAGGGCCGACCCCATAAGGTGGTCTAATAACCCATCAGCAAGTACACACACTTGCGACACTTGTCAATCCACATGACGACACTTCCTTATAGAGGAATAACACATCTCTTATAAGGGTACAATAAATATATATATAATATACAGATGAAATACATTCCGAAGTTACATATACATCAACAACAGATTCCAACTTGTCCCAAGCAGCATAAGGTTCATCAATTCCAGATATGTGGACTTGCAAATCAGTAGAGATTGACATCCCAATCAATCCACGAGCTTCGTCACATATATTTGCCCATTTGATTTTATTATCATCATCAGTAGGTTCTATTTCTTTCCCTGAGGTAATTCTAAAAAGTCCTCTACTTCGTAAAACATCCTCCATACGAGATTTCCATGAGAAATAGTTGGAACTGGTAAGTAGAATATCACAAGGGGCGGCCATATTTGTAAATTAGTGGTTGTAAAAGAAGAAACCAATAGTCTATATGTGAAGAGTTCAAAAAAATAGGCAGTTTAAAAAAAAGCGACATTGAAAACTGATTCTGTATGATGAAGTTATGCTTGAACAAAGAAACTGTTGAAGATGTCCCTAATAGTGATGTGGCAGATAGAAAATGACTAGCTAAAAAAAAGAAGGACCCCCCTCTTCCCAAGATGAACCTTTGACAATCACTTTACAATAAAGTTGCTTCAAGGGAATCCCTTTTACAATGATTTACTTTAAATAGTGCAGCAATAAAAATGAACTTAAGTGACTCACTTTGTATTTTTATTTTTTTTATTATTTAAGTGAGATGCACTTTTACAATAAAGTAACTTGAAAATAGAAAATTGCATGCACTTTTTCTTTTAAAAGTAACTTCCTAAGACTTGAACTCAAGACCTATTAAGGAATAAAACAACTTTGAACCAAGTGAGCTAGATTAAAAGGTATGTAAAATATGGGAATGAGGAAGGGGTTTTTTTTTTACTCTTCTTGCTCGGTTTCCGTACTTGCCCTTTTTTCTACAAAACACACCACAAATCGAAAGAAAAAAAAACTTTTCCGCACGTTTTGGGTTAGATCTTGCTAGCTTGCCCAGAAATTCTACGTTTTCTCTCTGTTTCTGATTTGCCGAGATCGCTCAAGGTGCATGACAAAGAGCATACGCAACCGAGAAAAACCCTTTCCCTTTCTATTTCTGATTCGCCAAGATCGCACAAGGTACACAGCAAAGAGTATATGCAGACAGGGAAAGCAACAATCCAAAACTAAAAAAAACTAATAATCAAACTGATAAAATATGATATATTTTTTTCTTTAAAACAGAAATAAAAAAACGTCACTATAACATTATACCTTTAGATCTGATGAAATACGCGTTTCTGAAGCAACCGGGAACCGTTTTCGATCAAACGAAAACTATTTCCAAATGGAAACGGCGCTCCGGACGCAATGAAACACTTCCCATAGCCCAGAAATGCAAAAAAATACTAGAACCATAAACCATTTCAAGTTTCAGAAACAACAATTCAAGATCTAGATCATAACCGGAAGCGACTCTTCATAAAAGATTTGATACCATGTTCGGGTACATAGGGTACTCCCAAAAGACCACACACCTATAAAAACCACTTCACACAAACAGATCACAGATCAATACACCGATGTTTTGATGACACGCTCCACGACCTCGGCCAAATAGCTTCTATGGGACAATTTATTATACAAAGAAATAAAGTTACAAATGAGCTTCTCATAATCGATCAACTAAACAATGACCCTCCACGCTCTTTAAATAGATATCATGGACCAATCGGGTGTTAGGACACGGATCAAGGTTAGGTATGATCTAAGAGAAGTTGAGCCGTCGGATCACAAAATATCATGCCCGTCGGATTAAATATTTACAAATGCATACTAAAGAAACACACTTTTCCTAACGGATATATTACACAAGTTGATCTTAACTAACTCCTAAGTGTCTAAATATCCTAACCTAACCCACAATCTCCCTAACTCTAGATCTCTCTAAACACCTAACCCCCAACCTCTCTTCTCTCTCAACACTCAAGCTCCATTCTTTGTCTCTCTCTCTATAAACCCCTAACCCTCTCTCTCTTTCTCTCTCTATATCCCTAACCCACAATATCCCTCTCTCTAGACCTCTCTAAACCCCTAACCCCAGCCTCTTTCTCTCTCTCAACCCCTAAGCCACAATCTCTCTCTCTCTCTCTCTCTCTAAACCCCTAACCCCAAATATCTCTCTCTATAAATGTCTAACCTCCAAATACCTATCTATATCTATATAAACCCCTAACCCTCTCTCTCTTTCTCAAAATTTCTCTCTGTCTGTCTCCCCAACCCACAATCTCCCTCTCTCTAGATCTCTCTAAAACCCTAACCCCCAACATCTCTCTTTCTCAACCCCTAAGCCGCAATCTCTCTTTCTCTCTCTCTCTCTATCTCTCTCTCAACTCCTACCCCTCTCTCTCTTTCTCAATTTTTCTCTCTCTCTATCTCCTTAACCCACAATATCCCACTCTCTAGATCTCTCTAAACCCCTAACTCCCGACCTCTCTCTCTCTCACTCAATCCCTAAGCCGCAATATCTCTCTCTGTAAAACCCTAACCCTCTCTCTCTTTCTCACTCTCTCTTTCTCTATCTCTCTAACCCACAATCTCCCTCTCTCTAGATCTCTATAAACCCCTAAACCCCAACCTCTCTTTCTCTCTCTCTTTCTCTCTCAATCCCTAAGCCACAATCTCTCTCAACCCCTAAGACACAATCTGTCACTCTCTAGATCTCTCTAAACCCCTAACCCCCAACCTCTTTCTCTCTCTCTCAACCCATAAGCTACAATCTCTCTCTCTCTCTCTCAAACACTTCAATACTCCACACTCTCTCTCTCTCTCTCTAAACCCCTAACCCCCAATATCTATCTCTATATATCCCTCTAGATCCCTAACCCCCAATCTCTCTCTCTCTCACTCTCTCTCTCTCTCTCTATATATATATATATAAACCCATGTCCCTCTCTCTCTTTTTAATCTTTCTGTCTCCATCTCCCTAACCCACAATATCACTCTCTCTAGATCTCTCTAAACCCCTAACCCCAAACCTTTCTCTCTCTGTCAACACCTAATCCACAATCTCTATCTCTCTCTCTCTCTCTAAACCTGTAACCCTCTCTTTCTCTCTCTCTCCCTAACCCACAATCTCCCACTCTCTAGATCTCTCTAAACCCCTAACCCCCAATATCCCTCTCTCTCTCTCTCTCTAAACTACTAACCCCCAATCTCTCTCTCTCTCTCTAAATACCCAATGGCCAATCTCTCTCTCTCTCTCTCTCTCTAAATCCCCAATGCCCAATCTCTCCATCTCTCTCTAAATACCTAACCCTGAATCTCTTTCTTTCATTTTCTCTCTCTAAACCCCTAACCCCCAATCCCTAAGCCACTTTCATGTTTCATACTCTCTCTCTCTCTCTATCTCTCTCTATCTCTCTCTTTGGGAAATCCAAAAATTAATAGTAGATATTTCTCATCTTCTGATACTCATTCGCATCTGATACTCCCCCTCTCTCTTACTCTAAACCCTTAAACCCCAAGATCACTCTACCCCAACCTCTAACAGGAATCCAAAAATTCATAGTAGATATTGGTTAGCTTATGCATCTTTTCCTTCAAGACTTCATGATCTTTCACATTTGATGTAATATATCTATCTCCCTCAATGCCTAACCCCCAGTCTTGCTCGCTCTCTAAACCCCTAAGCCACAATCTCTCTCTCTCTCTCTCTTTAAATTCCTAACCCCTAATATCTTTCTCCCTACCTCTCTCTAAATCCCTAACCCCCAATCTCTCTCTTTCTTTTTCTCTCTCTAAACCTCTAACCCCCAATCTCTCTCTTTCTTTTTCTCTCTCTAAACCCCTAACACCCAATCTCTAATACCCTTTCATGTTTGATACTCTCTCTCTCTCTCTTCGGGGCATCCAAAACTTAATAGTAGATATTGGTAAGATTCTACATCTTTTCCTCTAAGACCTCACACTCTTTCGCATATGATACTCCCCTCTCTCTCACTCTAAACTCATAAACCCCAATATTGCTCTCCCCCAACCCCTAACAAGCATCCAAAACTTCATAGTAGATATTGGTCATCTTTTGCATATTTTCCTTCAAGAATTCACACTCTTTCACATACGATGAAATATATCTATCTCCCTCAATGCCTAACGCTTCATCTCTCTCACTCTCTAAGCCCCTAAGCCACAATATATCTCTCTCTCTCTAAATTCCTAACCCCCGATATCTCTCTCCCTCCCTCTCTGTAAATCCCTAATGCCTAATCTCTCTCTTTCTTTTTCTCTCTCTAAGCCCCTAACCCCAATCCCTAAGACCCTTTCACGTTTGATACTCCCTCCCTCTCTCTCTCTTTGTCTCTCTCTTCCAAGCATCCAAAACTTAATAGTAGATATTGGTAAGCTTCTGCATCTTTCACTTCAAGACTTCACACTCTTTCACATTCTATACTCCCCCTCTAAACCCATAAACCCTAATATCGCTCTCCCTCAACCCCTAACAGGAATCCAAAACTTCATAGTACATATTGGTCAACTTCTACATCTTTTCCTTCAAGATTTCACACTCTTTGACATCCGATGTACTCTCTCTATCTCCTTCAACCCCTAAACTTTAGTCTCTCTTTCTCTCTCTCTCTCTCTCTAAACCCCTAACCCTCAATCTCTCTCTTCCTAAGCCCCTAACACCCAATGTCTCTCTCTCTCTAAACCCTTGACCGCCAATGTCTCTCTCCAAACCCCTAACCCCCAATATCTCTCTCTCTAAACCCCTAACCTCCAATATCTCTCTCTCTCTCTCTCTAAACCTCTAACCTCCAATATCTCTCTATCTCTATCAATTCACTAACCTCCAATCTCTCCCTCTCTCTAAACCCCTAACCCTCTCTCTCTTTCTCAATATATATCTCTCTTTCTCTCTCTATCTCCCTAACCCACAATCTCCTCTCTCTAGATCTCTCTAAACCCCTATAACCAACACCTCTCTCTCTTTCAATCCCTTCAATACTTCACACACACTCTCTCTCTCTAAACCCCTAACCCCCAATCTCTCTCTCTCTCTCTCTCTCTCTCTCTCTCTCTAAATTCCTAACATCCAATATCTCTTTCCCCCCTCTCTCTAAATGCGTAACCCCCAATCTCTCTCTCTTTTTCTCTCTCTAAACCCATAACCCCCAATCCCTAAGACCCATGAATGATATATGGGAACGATTCGAAATTTTTAGGCATAATGGATGGGTCTCAAGACCTTGAACATGGGTGTGGGATAAAATAAGGGTCTTACGACCTAAATTAATCATTTAAGGCTCAGGATCGACAAACAGTTCCTTGAAGAACTATATAGGACCTTTATAGGGGATGTTGGCCTTCAATTAGTATATGGATTCCATTAGGAGGTTTTATGCACCAAGGATGGTAATTGAGGTCTTGAATATATGGTAAAAGGAGGAAATAAAGGGCCTATGGGATATGAGTTCCTATAATAGATTTTGTGTATTAGTGAAGAATCTTGGGATCATTACTATGGTCGAGTGTCTAAGGAAAAAAAAGGCTATATGACCTAAATCAAGCTTCTGGGCTCATGGGACAAATGATGCCTTCAACCACTACACATGTAATGTAGAGGGGATCTTTAACCACCAATTTGGATACATATTCCATTAGGATAATTTATTCACCAAGGATCTGTATCAAAGCCTTGACCATTGTCATATGGGAACCATTACAATGCTTTCTACACTAGATGGTTCTACACTAGATGGTGTCCATTTTATACTTGTGGGATAAAGATTCCATTTATTGGGTTTGTGTGGTGTTTTTGGACCATATGCATGGTCCATAAACCATAAAAACATATTTTTAGTCCCTAAGACATTAGTTTTTATCCTTGTACCATGGGTAGTGTATCAAGAATCATCTACTATGGGAAACCGCCTAAACGCTCATATATTACCATGAATAAGGCCTTGAGACCCATCCCTGGTGAACACAAAATCCTAATTGTGTATGTACCCCACTTGGTAGTTAAAGTTCCCCTTTAAAGGATGTTTGTAATGGTTCAATAATTCCTTTTGTACCATCAACTATGAAATCTTCAATTATTTCATATGGCTCTTCCTTCCCCATTTGACCATGGTTGAAACCCCAATATCCTCCCCTAGTATGATAAACCTCCTATAAGTTCCCACATCCCACTTGTATATCAAAGATCCTTCATCCCATCTATTTTGTCTAAAAATTTATAATCAGATCCCCATATCTCATGCAATGGCCAAAGTTTATGAGCCCTAGAAAAAAAATCTTGATCATAATGACCTTTTTCTTCTTCATCAACCATGGTCAAAACCCTAGAATCCACATTAAGTATATAAAATATTTTAAAGATACAAATATCCCATCAAGAGGTCAATGATATTGGTTTGTATGATGCTTTGAGGCCTATTTCAAGGACTAAGACCCTAGAAGTTTCATTTTGGGACAAAGTCCCCAAATCCATCTCTTGTGTGAAAAACCTCCTAATAGTACCCATATTTGAATTAAGGAAAAATGTACTTTGTAGAGGTGTTTTGTGGTGGTTAAGGGAATATTTCATGTCCATAAGACCTCCAGGATTAGTTTATGGATGAAGGACCTTATTTTTACCCCCCCATCATGTTCAGGGCCCATAGACCCATTCCTACTACATAAAAAATCCTAATGACACCCCTACACCACTTGTATTTAAAAAATTCATTTTAGATGGCCTATGTTGTAGTTCAAGGCCTTACTCATGGCCTTTTAGTATAAGGATCTTCATTTAGTATCTAATTCCCTATATTTATCTCCCAAGCATGGTTAAGGCTTTAAGACCCATCTCTAATTCACAAAAGATTTAATAGCATCCGTATCTCATGTAAAGGACAACGATGCCCTGTAGAATACATGTTATTTTTAGTTTATGGAATTATTATGGCCCTTGATCCTTAAAGGTTTCATCAAGGTGTCAAGGGGCATACTTTCCTTCCTTAATCATGACCAATGCCTTAAGACACACATACCTAGTCTGTAAGACTTCACAATGGTACCCATTCTCCACCTAGATATGAAATATCACCTATAAAGGGCCTATGCTATAATTTTAGGTCATTTTCATGGTAAATGAGCCTTAGAGATTCATTTATAGTGTTAGGCCATTGTTTTCCTTTCATAACTCTGGTGAAGGCCTTAAGATCCATCCTACAACCATTTTAATTACCTCTCACTCTCTCTGTCTGACAATCTCTCTCTCTCTCTCTCTCTCTCTCTCTCTCTCTGTCAGTCACCATCTCTCTATCTCTCTCCCTAGACCCCTGGACACATTGATCTCTCTCCCTAAATTCCTGACCTCCTTGTTCCATCTATCTCAACCCGTAAGCCCCAATCTATATCTCTCTTAATCCATGACCCCCAATCTCCCTCTCTCTCTCAACCCCTGACTAGGTTCTACGCAGCCTCTCATGCCCATAATATTAGGATTAAAGCATGGTTAACGTCAAAGCTTATCGTTTATCTTAGGGTGACTTCGAGAAGAAATGTTGTATTTGATTAAAATTTACATGGATATCAAATGCCTTCTTCAAGATCAATAACAAATTGTGAATTTAATGTTCATGTGACACAACTTCAAATGTACAACCTGTTAGCACCTGATTTCTGCAGCATGAATGTAGAAGCGAAATAGAGGGGTATCTCGAAAAATTTCCCTGAAGGAAGCCTAAATGCCCTTTATTTCCATGACTAAGTGCTAAGGTGTGAAAATATTAACCTGGGGGTGTCAAATATAAATAGGCCAAAGGAAATTTCCAAAGGGGAGGCAAAAACACGACAAAAATGATAAAAAAGGGCCAAAGTATATAGTCCGAAGGAAAATATTTCAAAGGTTAAGCCCCTTGCCGGATCACACCGTTGGATGTGCGTAGGAGGGAAATCAGCGGCTATCGTTGATCGTCGCATAGCCAAGTTGCGCGGGGAATAGAGGCACAAGTGGTTGCGATGGGAAATGACGCCGGACAAGTGGCAGCTGGAGAAAGCATTGTTAAATATTGTAACTTCAAAGAATATTATATTTGTACTTTATTATTCCGGAGATGTTTCATCCCTCCGAGGTAACCCTATTATGTATCCGGAGATGTTTATTCCTCCGATGGTTAGTATTAACTAGGGTTATTAGACCCACCATGTGTGGGTCGGCCCTGTAGTTATATTTTAGGGGTTATTAGACTTCTCCAGGTGAGGTCGGCCCCAACAGGTCTTTTAGTCAGTTGAGATTCAAGTATAAATAGAGGAGGTGAACTCCTCATTAGATCATTCACTCACTTGTTGAAGAGTGCGCACTAGTTGAGGAGATCTGCTAAGGAGACTTAGGAGGAAGGAGCACATCTTGTATTTTGGTTGATCATCTTAATGAGGAAAGCTTTACTGGGTTTTCTACCCCATGAGGGTTTCCCAGGTTATATAGTGTGTTTATCTTGTGATTTTGTTTCTATCAGATATCTTGCTTGTCTATTTGGTTAAATTGAACATGGTATCAGAGCTAGACTGAATAGGACATCTTTCACAAGGTAAGATTCTCTCTCTCTCTCCTTTTGGTGAAGTTGGGGTTTCAGCCCAAAGTTGGTATTTTTGATTTTTGGTTGCATGGCTGGATAGCCCTCCTCAATACCTTTCTTTTGAGCTCTAGATCGAACTTTTTGGTTGGGTAGAACTCCGGGAATTGCAAACCCTAATTCTACCAAAAGTGCGATACGTCAGATTTTGGTTTCAGAAAAAGTTGGAATTTTTTATTTCTGATTGCATGGCTGGATAGCCCTTATCAAGAGCATTCTTTTAAGCTATAGATCGAACTTTTTGGTTAAGTAGAACTCCGGGAATTGCAAACCCTAATTCTACCAAAAGTGCGATAAAATTCTGTTTCAGTTTCCGGAAAAGTGAAAAGTAACTTTCCAAGTAAGTCTACTCTGTCTCTTGGACTCCCCCAAGAGAAGATGGCTCCAAATACTAAGCTTGAAGACAAGCTAGAAGGCTTAGAGAATTTCCGGGCATGGAAATACAGAATTGGTCTCATTCTTGAAGAGAATGATCTTGCTCATTATATCAAGGAGGAAGTTGCAGAACCAGAAGAAGATGAAGCCAAGGAAAAACACAGGAAGGATATGATTAGGGCAAAGAGAATCATAGCTGATTCAATTAAAGACCACTTGATTCCCCAAGTGTCTTCCAAGAAGACTCCAAAGGAAATGTATGATGCCCTAGGAAGAATGTATGAAGGGAAGAACATCAACAGAAAGATGAATCTAAGGACTCAGTTGAAGAGTACCAAGATGCACAAAGGAGAATCCATTCAAGACTACTTCTCAAGAGTCTCTCTAATCAAAGAGCAACTAGATGCCATTGGTGATACTCTTGATGAAGATGAACTTGTGATGACAGCTCTAAATGGTCTCACTAGATCATGGGAATCCTTCATCCAAACCATGTGTGCCAGAAAAGAAAGCATGAAGTTTGATGTAGTATGGGAGGATTGTGTTCAAGAAGAAGCTAGGGTTGCCAATAGAGAGGCATTGCTCAAGGAAGATGACCAAGCCTTGGCCACCCATACAAAGAGAAGAAAGAATCAATCCTACTTTAAGAAGGATAGTCAAAAGGAGTCTCATCCTCCACAGAGATTTCAAAAGAAAAGAGGATCCTTCCAAAGAAGAGACTACTCCTCATACCAATGTTTCATTTGTCACAAATTAGGACACATTGCCAAAGATTGTCCTAGAAAAAAGATCAAGGGTACTCACCACAGAAGACATCATGCACATCTTGCAGAAGATGAGAGTGAAGAAGAAGTTGAAGAGGAAAGGCCTCTCAAGAAAAGATCTAGAAAAGAAGAAGAAGATGAAGAAAGGACTTTCTCCAAAAGAAGATCTAGAAGAAATGAAGAAGAAGATGCAGAAGAGTATGTTCTTTTCTCCGCACTCTCTGGATCTATAACACCAGGAGAAGATACATGGGTAATTGATAGTGGTGCCTCAAAGCACATGACAGGACAAAAGAAGACTCTATCAAGTCTTGAAGAAAAGACCTCTCCACTAAAGGTATCTCTTGGAGATAACTATCAGTATCCCATTAAGGGAGTTGGAGAAGCAAACTACAAACTTGATTCTGGAACCCCCATGAAAATGAAAGAAGTTTTGTATGTTCCAGGATTGAAGAAGAATTTACTTTCAATATCAGCTTTGGACAAGAAAGGCTATAGAGTTGCATTCATTGATGGACAAGTGTTAATGTGGTCCAAAGGCAAATCTATTAAGGATGCAATTGTCATTGGTGAAGAAGAAGGAGGCTTGTATAAACTCAAGGGTCATCCAGAAGCTGCCCTTGTTCATGAAACATCTAGTCCCAGTGAGCTATGGCATAGAAGACTGGCTCACATTAACTACAAAGCCTTACCCTATGTAAGCAAGGTAGTCATAGGACTACCAGACTTGAAGGTGGATCATAATGGCTCTTGTAAAGGATGTAAGAAAGGGAAGAATGTCAAGAACCCCTTTCCAAAGAGTGAAACAAAAACTAAGAGTATCTTGGAGTTAATACACTCAGATGTATGTGGTCCAATGCCCACCACCTCTTTAAGTGGTTTTGAATACTACCTTTCTTTCATTGATGATCATTCAAGGAAAACTTGGATTTACTTTCTAAAAGGTAAGAATGAAGTCTTTGGAAAGTTCAAAGAATTCAAGGCTCTAATAGAGAATCTCACAGAAAAGAAAATCAAGATTCTCAGAACAGATAATGGTGGAGAATATACTTCAAAAGATTTTGAAGATTTTTGTAGAGAAGCTGGAATCAAGAGAGAGCTAACCACTCCCTACAATCCCCAACAAAATGGGGTTGCAGAAAGGAAAAATAGAACCATCATGGAAGCTGTGAAGACTATGATACATGACCAAGATCTTCCCATGTATCTATGGGCTGAAGCAGCCAAGATAGCAGTTTATGTGCAAAATAGATTATCTCACAGTGCTCTTGAATTCAAAACTCCAGAAGAAGTGTTTACAGGTAAGAAGCCTGAGGTAAGTCATCTTAAAATATTTGGGTGTCCTGTGTACATCCACATTCCAAAAGAAAAGAGAACCAAGTTGGATCCCTCAGGAAAGAAGGGAATGTTTGTTGGTTATTGTGAAACTTCCAAAGCCTTCAGAATCTACATACCAGGTTTTCATCATATAGAAATAAGTAGAGATGTAACCTTTGATGAGGAAGCAGCTCTCAAGAAATCCAGGAAGTGTCAACTTGAAGAAGTTTATGAAGAAGATTCTTCTCCCAGAATCTCAAAGACTGTTCATGTTCCTGAAGAGGATACACCAGAGGATCATGACATGCTGGAACCACAAGAACCTCCTGTAGCAGAATTATCTAGGAAGAGAAGACCAGCATGGGCTAGAGATATCATTCAAGGAGCTGAAAGATATGGTGCTCCCGAAGGTTCCACTAGAGAAAGGAAGAAACCAAAACTAGTGACCAACTACATGGCTTTGATGTGTGATCTTGTGGATCAACTACCTACCAGCTATGAAGAGGCAGCTCAAAAGAAAGAATGGGTAGAAGCAATGACAGAAGAATATCAGTCAATAATGAAAAATGATGTTTGGGATATAGTTCCCAAACCAAAAGATAAAAGTGTGGTTTCCTCCAAATGGATTTTTAAGATAAAGCATGCTGCAGATGGTAGCATTGAAAAGTACAAGGCAAGATTTGTAGCCAGAGGTTTCTCTCAGAAGGAGGGAATTGACTATGAAGAAAATTTTGCACCTGTTGCTAGGTATACTTCAATTAGAACTATCATGGCACTTGCATCCATGATGAAATGGAAATTGCACCAAATGGATGTTAAGACAGCTTTTCTGAATGGTGTGATTGAAGAAGAAGTATATATAGAACAACCTCAAGGTTTTGAGGTCAAAGACGGAAGGACCCATGTATGCAAACTGAAAAAGGCATTATATGGCTTGAAGCAAGCTCCCAGAGCTTGGTATGGAAGAATTGACAATTTCCTTTTAAGCATGGGCTTTACCAAAAGTAAAGCTGACCCCAACCTCTATCTTAAAGTAATGAATGATGAACCTGTTATATTGCTATTATATGTAGATGATCTATTTCTAACAGGAAATGAGAAACAAATCATTGAAAGCAAGAAGAAGCTTTCTTCAGAATTCGAGATGAAAGATCTCGGACTAATGCACTACTTCTTAGGCCTAGAAGTGTGGCAAGAACCAAAAGGGATCTTTCTAAATCAAGGTAAGTATACTGTGGAGATCCTCAAAAGATTTGATATGTTGGAGTCTAAAGCTATGGCCACTCCCATGGACTCCAACTTAAAACTGCTAGCTAATGATTCGTCAGAAATAGTGGACATAACCCTGTATAGACAAATCATTGGATCATTGATGTATTTGACAAATACTAGGCCTGATATATGCTTTGCTGTAAATACTCTCAGTCAGTTTCAAGTAGAACCTAGAAAGGTTCACCTTATAGCTGCAAAGCATATCATGAGGTACCTAAAAGGTACAGTGGACTTTGGCCTTTATTATTTTGGAGACAATGAACTCAAGTTGCATGGTTTCTCAGATTCTGATTGGGCAGGTAGTGTCTCAGACAGAAAAAGTACTTCAGGTGGATGTTATGGTCTTGGATCTGCCATGGTCTCCTGGTTCAGCAAGAAACAATCTAGTGTGGCCCTCAGTACCGCTGAAGCAGAATATATAGCTGCTTGCTCTGCTAGCTGTGAAGCGGTGTGGCTTCGGAAACTCTTATCTGGAATCTTTGACTTAGAAATGGATCCCACTGTGATTATGTGTGATAATCAAAGCTGCATTAAGATGACTAAAAATCCTGTGTTCCATGATAAGTCAAAACACATTGAGATCCGTTACTTCTACATACGAGACATGGTGCAGAGAGGAGCCATCAAGCTCGAGTATATAAGCACTGAGGAGCAGGTTGCTGATATCTTAACTAAACCTCTGTCTCGAGTGAAGTTTGAGTACTTTCGAGACAAGCTTGGTTTAGTCTAGAAGGACCTTCCTCGAAAAGGGGAGTAGTATAGTATTACTATCATTTACTTTCTGTTTTGTTAGCTACCTACATTTATTTAGATTTAGAACTCTTATGCTAGATGTACACATGTTTTGATGTGATGTGTACATGTTTTGATTAGTGATGTATACATGTTTTGATGTACACATGTTTTGATGTGATGTGTACATGTTTTGATTAGTGATGTATACATGTTTTGATGTACACATGTTTTGATGTGATGTGTACATGTTTTGATTAGTGATATATACATGTTTTGATAAGTGATATATACATGTTTTGATGTACACATGTTTTGATGTACACATGTTTTGATGTGATGTGTACATGTTTTGATTAGTGATGTATACATGTTTTGATGTACACATGTTTTGATGTGATGTGTACATGTTTTGATTAGTGATGTATACATGTTTTGATGTACACATGTTTTGATGTGATGTGTACATGTTTTGATTAGTGATGTATACATGTTTTGATGTACATATGTTTCGATGTGATATGTACATGTTTTGATGTGATGAATACATGATTTGATGTACACATGTTTTGATGAGATGTATACATGGTTTGATGTGATACATGATTGTACCTGTATAGGTAAGAATACAGTTGAGGGGATTGGATCATCCCTGGACTTTCAGTCCTAAAAAGAACCGTAGACGTAAGGTCTCCGAGAATGAAGTCCTTAGTGGACAGTTGAGGGGATTGGATCATCCCTGGACTTTCAGTCCTAAAGAGAACCGTAGACGTAAGGTCTCCGAGAATGAAGTCCTTAGTGGACAGTTGAGGGGATTGGATCATCCCTGGACTTTCAGTCCTAAAAAGAACCGTAGACGTAAGGTCTCCGAGAATGAAGTCCTTAGTGGACAGTTGAGGGGATTGGATCATCCCTGGACTTTCAGTCCTAAAGAGAACCGTAGACGTAAGGTCTCCGAGAATGAAGTCCTTAGTGGACAGTTGAGGGGATTGGATCATCCCTGGACTTTCAGTCCTAAAGAGAGCCGTAGACGTAAGGTCTCCGAGAATGAAGTCCTTGATGGACTTGAGGGGATTGGATCATCCCTGGACTTTCAGTCCTAAAGAGAGCCGTAGACGTAAGGTCTCCGAGAATGAAGTCCTTGATGGACTTGAGGGGATTGGATCATCCCTGGAATTTCAGTCCTAAAGAGAGCCGTAGACGTAAGGTCTCCGAGAATGAAGTCCTTGATGGACTTGAGGGGATTAAATCATCCTTGGACAGTAAATCCAGTAATTCCGAAAGGAAGGATAGTCCTAAATGAATTGTGGTTGGATTAAATCATCCTTGGACAGTAAATCCAGTAATTCCGAAAGGAAGGATAGTCCTAAATGAATTTTGGTTGGATTAAATCATCCTTGGACAGTAAATCCAGTAATTCCGAAAGGAAGGATAGTCCTAAATGAATTGTGGTTGGATTAAATCATCCTTGGACAGTAAATCCAGTAATTCCGAAAGGAAGGATAGTCCTAAATGAATTGTGGTTGGATTAAATCATCCTTGGACAGTAAATCCAGTAATTCCGAAAGGAAGGATAGTCCTAAATGAATTGTGGTTGGATTAAATCATCCTTGGACAGTAAATCCAGTAATTCCGAAAGGAAGGATAGTCCTAAATGAATTGTGGTTGGATTAAATCATCCTTGGACAGTAAATCCAGTAATTCCGAAAGGAAGGATAGTCCTAAATGAATTGTGGTTGGATTAAATCATCATTGGACAGTAAATCCAGTAATTCCGAAAGGAAGGATAGTCCTAAATGAATTGTGGTTGGACTAATCATCCTTAGACAGCAAATCCAGGAGGGATAGTCTTAAATATGATTATGGTTGGACTAATCATCCTTAGACAGCAAATCCAGGAGGGATAGTCTTAAATATGATTGTGTTTGGATTAATCATCCTTAGACAGCAAATCCAGGAGGGATAGTCTTAAATGAGATTGTGATTGGACTAATCATCCTTAGACAGCAAATCCAGGAGGGATAGTCTTAAATATGATTATGATGACGATGCTGATGATCGTGTGATGACGATGCTGCTGATCGTGTGATGACGATGCTACTGATCGTGTGATGACGATGCTGCTGATCGTGTGATGACGATGCTGATGATCGTGTGATGACGATGCTGCTGATCGTGTGATGACGATTCTGCTGATCGTGTGATGACGATGCTGATGATCGTGTGATGACGATGCTGCTGATCGTGTGATGACGATGCTGCTGATCGTGTGATGACGATGCTGCTGATCATGTGATGACGATGCTGCTGATCGTGTAATAACGATGCTACTGATCGTGTGATGACGATGCTGCTGATCGTGTGATGATGATACTGCTGATCAAGTGATGACGACGTTGCTGATCGTGATGTTGATGATTGACAGTGATGTACCAGTAACTGCTTGAGTTACTGATGAAGACAATTTGAAGAAAGCTTCCGATGATTTATAGATGTATCATGTGTAGTGACTCCTTGCTCCTGCAGATGCTGTTATAATATCCTTCTCGTTAAGGGGGAGTGTTAAATATTGTAACTTCAAAGAATATTATATTTGTACTTTATTATTCCGGAGATGTTTCATCCCTCCGAGGTAACCCTATTATGTATCCGGAGATGTTTATTCCTCCGATGGTTAGTATTAACTAGGGTTATTAGACCCACCATGTGTGGGTCGGCCCTGTAGTTATATTTTAGGGGTTATTAGACTTCTCCAGGTGAGGTCGGCCCCAACAGGTCTTTTAGTCAGTTGAGATTCAAGTATAAATAGAGGAGGTGAACTCCTCATTAGATCATTCACTCACTTGTGGAAGAGTGCGCACTAGTTGAGGAGATCTGCTAAGGAGACTTAGGAGGAAGGAGCACATCTTGTATTTTGGTTGATCATCTTATTGAGGAAAGCTTTACTGGGTTTTCTACCCCATGAGGGTTTCCCAGGTTATATAGTGTGTTTATCTTGTGATTTTGTTTCTATCAGAGATCTTGCTTGTCTATTTGGTTAAATTGAACAAGCATCGCATGGTAAGGTAGGCAGTAAGTAATACCATCTCATGGGCATGCGATACCACCTAGGTGAAAGGGTAGGTGGATGGCCACGTGGACGGTCATGGCGGACCAAGGCGGACCACACGGATAAAGGATCAGGGTCCCACAACGATAACTGCAATGTGACAAAAGAAATGGTGTAGATTGTCCTAGGAAGATCGACGGTCCTTGATGATCGTCGTGTCAGGAAGATGCATGCCAGATAGACAAAATGGTGGTTACGATGGGAAATACCATGGGGGCACTTGGGCCCATCACGAGGACAATAAGCGGTAAGCAAGACCACTTTAGGGGAATGCGATACCACTCCATTGAGGTATGACGATAAAGGACGGATGGTAGGGATGGGATCACAAAGAGATGATCCGACGACAGGCGTGAGGGGTTGTCAAATTAGTTAAAGGGGGGTCAAATCTAACGGTCCAGATCTTTGCTCAAGAGATCAACGGAGGAGAGAGGTGGATAGTTGACAAAGAAGATTGGATCCTAAAGAGAAAGGTTATAAATATAAAGACGCACACGGAGGTTGACATTTGTGTCTTGGGACCTGTCGGGGTCGGAAGCCTCTGGGCGTGTGGAAGATGAAGAAAGCGATGGAAGGAGTCATTCTCATGGCCTCTCAGTGACAGGTAGAGCTTTACAGCCTCCATTGTTAGCAAATATAAGCCTATTTGCAGCAAGAAAGCAGGTTGAGAACCAATTTCCAGGAAGGTTAGGGTTAAAATGGCTCTAGAGAATAGGGTTTGAAAGCATCGGATGCAGAATATCGACATTTTATACTTGCAATTAGGAAGAAAATGAGGGTTTGTATATGTATGTGGGATTCAGTAGCCATTTTCCCTTTGTCGCGTCTGTCAAAATTATGTTTTTCTCAAAGCTAAGGGTTTTTTGAGGAGTTCCATCACCACTGCTTAGAGACGGGGTTTTCTCTGTGGGAGCCACCAAACCTGAGAGGGTTAAAGAGACCAGCCGCCAAAACTGGTGGAGATGGTAGAATGGCGAATATGGGAGCGCTACGAGCGCTGGTACGGTGCTAGCAGGCATGGCAGGTTGCAGTTTGGTCGGCGACGGAGATAAAGGGGCAAGAGCGGCAGGTGATAGAGGTGCGGGCAGAGAATAATTTACTGGTGCAGACTATCGGGTGGTTTAAGAAGCTTCGAGGATGATGTGATCCACATCATTCAATGGATGGAGGAAAAATGAGATGAAGTTTTGTGACGTAGGAAAGACCAGGTGGACGGGTGACTCAAAGAGCATCTCTTCTACAACCAAAATGATTGCGAACACGATGGAGGCCACCTCAGTGTCATCATGTGCTCCGTCGTCTATCTGGAGATCTTTTCCAAGCCTGTTTCATGTCGGCTTGAACCTTGGGCATCATTGTTACTTGATTTGGGCATCATTGTTACTTGATTAGGAGGCTTGGACAGGTTATCATGGCAAGTATGGCCACACGTAGTTGCTGTCATCATCATGGAGGTTATGGATATGGTCCTTACGTCCCCTATCTGAAATCGGTATATGGAAAAGGTGGTGCACCTGGTAGCTTGGGTATCTTTTCTGTTAGATCTTGGTCATGGAGAAGGAGTAGGAATCTGGAGTGGTTTTCATGCCAGAGCAGGCATGGTCCGATGTGGAGCAAGAGCATGCTCCTTCATCTCCTATGATATTTGACCACGTAGAATCCAGCTTAGCTAGTGAAGGTGAAGAGACCAAAGGGTGACAAGTGTCCAAAAGAGTTCGACGTCGAGGAAAGAAAGAACCTCCTAAAGAGGAGCAAGGCATCCAACAAGACACAGATATTTTCAAGGACTTCGTGATCTCCACTAAGGAAGTGACACCTCCCCCTCCAGTAGATGAGTCGCAAGTAGACAACTCCCTGAAGATAGAGGATTTCTTTTATTTGCAAGGCCAACTGAAGGCACAGGAGTAAGGTGGCGCCCTTCTCATGGTATTTTTGTTTTCCGTCTTAATCAGTTTGTTTTGAACTTGACACGTATGTAATATTCCCGATTTGGGGCTGTCAAGGTGGTAGCGTAATTTTGTTTGTTTCCTAAGGACCAATTCAAGGATGAGGGCCTATAAAAGCATTGTAATAGAAGAACTAAGGGTTGGAAAATCATTCGGCTAAGGCCTGAGGGGTGAGCCTGGTTTTAAGACTTTCATATTAATACAATGTGCAGTGCCTATGGTAGACTGTTTTGCAGAGATTCCTGTGTTGCTCTAACTTGTAGTTAGTTTTTTCCTTCTTCTATATGTGCATGTACTTCCTATTGTGCCTTTACATTATGTTTTTCATTTCATGCCTAAGATAAGTGTATAATAAATTAGAATTCTTGGAAACAAGCTCTGGTTATTATTTCAGGTATTCACTAAATATTGCTACTAAAGTTGATATTGAATTCATCTTCACTAGATTCTCACATCAATGGTCTGTTCTTATTTTCTTCTTTTACCACCAGAAAACAGCAGTACAACGATAAGCAGGTGGCTCCCTTGCCTCTGTTCGAATAGTCCACACTATAGCACTGTTATCTGATTTATGTGTAATTCCTTGACTCCATCTCCCAATTGTTTTTCCTTGTGATTATCCCTCCAACACTTTCACAGAATTTGTCCTATCAGAAATATGACCTTCTATGTATGTTTAATTGAATATTTTGAGTAATGAAGGCTGGTGTGTTTGTTCATTGTTGATGCCTTAGAGTATTTCTAGTTGTTCATATATTTATGGAGAGAGCCCTCTCAGATTGCGCTGGGTCAGTAGTGCTAGTCCAAAGTGGTTAGTGGTTACCCTGATTCTGCCCTTCCACAACCCTAGGGTATGTTTTGGGTGATAACACAACCATTTTAATTACCTATCACTCTCTCCATCTCTCCATCTCTCTCTCTCTCTATCACTCACTATATCTCTTTCTCTCTCCATAGACCCCTAGCCCCATATATCTCTCTCCCTAAAACCCTATACCCCTTGTTCCATCTCTCCCCACCCCTAATCCCCAATCTCTATCTCTCTCAACCCCTGACCTCCAATATCCCTCTCTCTATCAACCCCTAACCAGGTTCTATGCAACCTCTCATGCCCCTAATCTTATAATTAAAGCATGGTTAATGTCGAATCCGTAACCCCAATTTGTCTCTCTCCCTAAACCCTTAACCCACAATCTCCCCACTCTCTCTCCCCTAAAACCCATAACCCACAATCTCCCCCCCCTCTCTTCCCCTAAACCCACAACCCACAACCTCCCCCCTCTCTCTCCCCCTAAATCCACAACCCACAATCCCCCCCTAAACCCATAACCCACTACCCCCCTCCCCTCTTTCTCTACCTAAACTGTAATGTCCCCATTCAAATAAATCTCAAAAAGAGAAAATTCCACCATTCTACTAGTTTCCTAGGTTGGGGTGGAAACATTAGATTTGAAATAAGGGAACTCTAAAACCCCAAATGAACATAAACTTGACCAAATATATTAAATGGGGAATAAATAAATAATTAAGATAGGAAAATAAGGTGGAACTTGGTCATGAGGGAACATTGGAGGTGTGGCACCCACTTAAGCAAGATTCCCCATGCCACATGGCATTCCACTCTCACCCATTCGTATCCTAGGTGGAGTCCAACATTCTTGGGGGAGTTGTAAGGGCATAATACTTGGCATGACTCACTTTGGGTCGAAATCGAGAGGAAGAGTAACTCCCATGGAAGACGAAGAGGCATCTTGGAGTTATTGGGACACTTGGGCTAGATTCCCTAGCTTCTATGACAACAATGACGAAGATGCAATGACAATTATTACACAAATCAGACCTGAATGCTGAGATATGACATATATGACATGCCAGGGCTAAAAATATCCTCCAAGAAGGCGCACAAGGGAGTTAGGGCAGCCAAAGAGACACCCATTCGAATTGAGTGAAGAAGGAGGCTAGGAATTGATGGACAAGTGGCACACATTGGAATCTCTTTCCAATTCTAGTTGGCATGAAGCTCATGGAGGGAATTCGAACCATGGAAGGCTTGGTAAGGTAATAAAATACAAGAACCAATAAGGAGAGTGGATTTTGATCATTTCTCATTTTGCAAATTGGAGAGCATAGCTTGTCCAAGCTAGTAGAGTGCTATTCTACTTGCCTCAGTACCAATTTCGAGGGTGAAATATTCCCATCCTAATTGAAATTGGAGAGGTCATTCAGACCTTTCATTTGGAGCTACAATTTATTTATTTGTTGCAGGTTGAAGCTACAGGGAAGCTCGTTCTTTCTTCTTCAACTTGTTCCCCTCTCTATCTCACATTTCTTTGCATATTTTGGCTCTTGGAGGAAGGGCGCCTATGGTGAGATGCTGATATATTTGTGAGAGTCGAAGATACACAATTTATTTTTATTCTGATATATATACTCTGTATTTAATGCTCAAAATACTCTTAGGTCGAAATACCAAGTGAAACTATGTAAAAATACCAAACAATGCATAAATGGTGCCATTTTCCCTACATCTTGTTGTGAGAGCTTCAATTTGATTTATTTCGATTTGTATCAATTCATATATGTGATTTTTATGATGTATGGAGATTCATTAATGTCCTGAATAAGTTTCATATACATTACATAAGTATTTGGAACATAAATCTTGAATTTCATAGCAAGTGGTGAAGTTTCCTATCATTTCCCCCTATGTGAAGACATGTCCACAAACCTATGATTTATGGGAGTTGAAGAATCCTTTGGAAACTGAATAATGATGCATTTGGGTTCCCATTGAAGTCCTTTAACTAATCCATGTCTCTGTTTTGAAATTTGGGATGTTCGTACTGCATTTGGTAAGGCATTAGTGACCTCTACCCTTGGGGGTTTGAACCTCGAAATTGCTAGTAGAATTCCCCAATTTCTCCTGAAGTTAAATGAATGTTGCAGAAGTATTTTGAAAGTGTCCAGACACATATCAGCCTAATTTTTATGTCTTAATATTGTTCAAATACCTTCAGACCCAATTTGGAAGCATTTGGAGCCATTTGGAAGCATTAGATTCATAACTGGTCTAAGGGTCGAATTGGCCAAAAATTGCAATTTTATCAATTTCTCCAAACTTCTTTAAAAGGTACACTATAAGTGGTATCATAGAATGGTACTTTCAACTGATGTGGATGACTATTCATGAGGACTAGAAGTCAAAGGAATAAGCCCCCACCCTTAGAAACTGTAACTGAAAGTACCTTTGGTGAAATGAAAGAAGTAGGAGAAGAAGTGCATTCTTTGGAAACCATGAGTAAGGATGATAAAGGAACCTTAGAGGAGAATGAGGAGTTTATGAAATTCATTAAAACATTCTTTGAAGACAAGACAAAACATATAATTAAAGGATTCGAATTATTGGCTAGTCAAATTGGAAACAAATTGGCAATAGGAGGCAATAGTAGTTCTCTTTCTGAGGAAAAGAAGGCAATGGGTGAAATTATTTTCTCAAAGACAGGGCCTCATAATTGAGCTCATGAATTTCAGACTTCAACACGGGCTACTACACCTAAATTTCTTGATTCCAAATAAGATCCTAACACCCAATATGATATGCAATAAATTATAACAAAATGACAGCAGTTGAGTGAAGATTGTAGAAGGACCCTACCATTTGATCAATACTTTATTGTTGCAAACAAGCTCAAAATGAGGGGAGGTAATAGGAATCCCTTTCAAAATAAAGAATTGAATTATGCCATATGTAAAATTCCCCTTCCTAATTTTGATGTCTCATCTCAAAGTTCTTCAAATACTTGGATACAAAAACAAGATGTCTATTTTCAGCTGAATCCAATGGTTGAAGATGATGCTCTAAAAATGGCTATTTTGCATCTCGAAGAAGAAGCCAATGATTGGTGGTTCCATGGAATTAAAAATTTGGGACATGATTGTTGGTTGGATTAATTGTCTAATTAAATAAACAATTGAAACTCCCAAAACATAAATTGTCAACCCGAGGAAGTCTTTTATTTCAAAGCTATCGTGCAAGATCTATGTAAGCACAATTTCTACCTGACACTGTTATCTATTGGTATGAAATCGAAAATCTTTGTAAACTAGGTCACACATTCTTGAAAATAAATCAAACTCAAAACCTATACATAAATCCACGCTGTAAATCTAATCACACTCAAACAAAATCA
Source organism: Larix kaempferi (assembly GCA_027924585.1). Lineage (NCBI taxonomy): Eukaryota > Viridiplantae > Streptophyta > Pinopsida > Pinales > Pinaceae > Larix > Larix kaempferi. Next base: position 6,155,283 of record BSBM01000575.1, on the reverse strand, counting down.
ACTCTGATGAAGCAAGATCTAATTGCATAAATCTAAAAGAAGTGTTATGTTGGCCAACGATCTATCAAAAGAAATTAACATGAATAGCAACAACTATAAATCTATCAATGAAAGAAAGAATGAACTAAATTATTAACAAATCTACACAACTACAATCAACACTATCATCATCTGCTCATGGAAGAGGGCCCTTCCTCCAATGAGCAAAGCTGGATCTCCACAATGAAAGTCTACAACTCTAGATTATGAAATTGCCAGCATGTATTATCAGAATGAAATCATTACAATAGAGTCTGGATCAAATTCTACAACATAACATTGCTTTATCTCCTCCCCCAATACATGAGAATGATTACATATTTATACATAAAATTCTCTCAGAAGAATGAGAAACTGAATCCCCAACTTGTGATATGTTTCAACAAATTTGCTAATTTGGAAACCGGCCGCAGCAGTAAATCTAGGAATTACATGTTTAGAGAACCAGCTGTATATCCCAAACCATAGCTTGGTTTGGCAATTTCCTCACAAGTCAGGTAATTGAGGCCGTTACACACAAAACCCATGTCGCAAAGTTTCGAGATTCTTCTTCATATGCCTGCAAACTGTGACGCAAATCAATGTGTTCTTATCTGGCACACGATTTTGGTTAAGGTCCTTTGATCATGAGCTGAAGGATGCCATGTTGGACTTGGGAACGAATTGAAATCAAGTCCACATAATCATTCATAGGAATGAAAGCATGTTGTGAATCTTCATGCGGACGTGTGCTAGCATGCTAACTTTGGAGGCTTGAACCATGGCTGCTACTATTGCTAATTTGAAAAATCACTCCATAAACCATCATCAGTAAAATTATGCATAATAGTCTTCAATTCATAAAAAATAAAAGAAAATAATCATGATTAACCAGTAAAGCATTAATGGAAGTAATATAGTATTTTACAAAGAGTTACGGCAAATGGATAGAAAATGGAATGATAAATGGATAATAATATGAAGAAGATGGATGAAATATATGTCGATAGGTGATGAAAATATGGACAAATCCATGACCCAACATCTCCCCCAAACTTAACTTGTTGCATGTCCTCATGCAACCCAATACCTGTGTAGCATCCAAACTAGAAGGAGTCATTTGACTGTTGCTTTCATTTTACCATGCATAATGACCAAAACCAATATGCTTGCCCACTTATGATGCTTCTTTTAAAACAATACTTGAAACTCCTTCAAACAATGGTTGTTGAATTTCTCATTAAAGGATAATCTTAAAAAAATAGTCTTCAAATGATCTCTAGCAATTCTGATGGAGTTTAAGCAATTAGCGAAAACTTTAGCATAGAAGTTAGCAGAAAATTTGGCAGTGTTGTAGCCATTTAGCGGAGGATTTTGAAGAAAATTTGGCAATGTTGCAGCCATTTAGCAGAGGATTTGGCAGAAAATTTGGCGGTGTTGCAACCATTTAGCGGAACATTTGGCGGTGTTGCAGCCATTTAGAGGAGAATTTAGCAAAACATTTGGCGGTGTTGCAGCTACTTAGGGGAGGATTTAGCTGTGTTGCAGGTGCTTTAGCGGAGGATTTGGCGGAGTCACAACTACGAGAATAGGGAAATGAACAAAATTGGCAGAGTAATAGCTGGTGTTGCAGCAAACTTCATGAACTAATATCTCCCAAAATACAAACTGGGTTTGGCTGAAATTTTGCAAGCACGTTTTTACAATTCCAATGCATCTCCACACCGAAAATCAGAGATACTCACATCGCAGATTTCGAGAAAAATGAAAATTGGCTGTAGGTGATGATGGAAATTTTTTCGCAATCCGTGAAGTAGTTTTACCTGAAAATTGGTGAGTATCTTCCTCTTAACATAATGCTTCTGCTTCCCAAAGCTCAAATTCATCTGATGCACGGATATTGAGATATAGGAAAAATGACTGTAGGTGATGGTGGCCATTTTCTCGAAAACCGTGCATTGGATTGGGATGAAAATTACTAGGTTTGTTCATCTTGATATTATGCACTTTCTGACAAAAAATCATGAGAATCCAATTCATGTTTTGTGAGATATGCTCAATTCAAATTCTGCATTTTATATTATGAACAATATGCATGAGAAAGTGAATAAATTATCACAAAATATTTTCCCCCCTGAAGATATGATTACATTTGAGATCCTATGGTGTGTACAACAACCTCTATCTCCCCCAAACTCATTCCATAGAATGTCCTCATGCTACACTATGAAATTGAACTTAAACATGATCTCAAAAGAAATGCACAAGAAGTCAATCATTAAATCTGCATATCACTGCTTGGAATCATGAGTGGCGGTAATTTTTGGACTAAGGAAAGATTTCATTTTATTCCAGCTGATTTCCCATGTCTCATTTACTCTATCCATCAAATTGTCATACTAGTGGAAAAGATAAACATTATCATACATTCTTGCAGATCTTATGAGCACAACGACCATAATAACATATCTCAATAATCATGAAGAAAACATCCTCTGAATGTGGTTTCTTCCCAAGTACATGAGATCATACATACACTTGTCATGTGCTTCTTCTTCATTTAAGGGAGTTTCTATTTGTTTCTCTTCACCAATGAATTTGGATTTGGATTCTTGGTCTCTTTACTTCTTGAGATAATTTTATGAATTTAGAATGTTCTTCATACAACTCAATCACCATCAAACTCCCCAATCATTTTTTTTTTGTACTTCAAGACAACATTTTTAATGGGAAAACAATCTGCAAACCTTGAATGTGGTCATGAACTTGTTTCATAATGATTACGACAGGATTACCTTTTACTGCTGGTTTTAAATACCTCATAAATGCTTGAATACCGATCTTCCAATTTAGGGAATCCATCAGCCATTATCTCAAAATGTGATTGAGTTGGTCTTGCTTTGCTATGGACACTTCATGAGCAAGTCGTATACTTCTTCTACAGTACGCATGCATGTTGATATTGAAAAAAAAAATTTCAAAACCCTATTTTGGTGGATGTTGAGTGCAGAAGCAGTCAATATAAATGAAGCAGTAAGCAACAATGATGATCCATGCAATAATGAACTGGAAATTAAATTAATCTGCAAATATACCATTGTTGGTGCACAAAAATCCTTCCAAAAACTGAATGCAGAGCATGCCTTCATTTCACATTGAATCTTCAATAAACGTTTTGATAAATTTCTTACTGCAAGTTCCTGTGGAGCAACCAAAGTTCCTTCTTTTCCTATTGTTGGTTCTTGTGTGGCATGTTGATGTATATGTAACTTCGGAACGTATTTCATCTATGTATTTCATATATATTTATTGTACCCTTGTAAGAGATGTGTTATTCCTCTATAAGAAAGTGTCGTCATGTGTATTGACAAGTGTTGCAAGTGTGTGTACTTGCCGATGGGTTATTAGGCCACCATGTGTGGGGTCGGCCCTGAAATATATATTATATTGTGGATGTACCTAGCTAGACAAGTCGGCCCCATAATGTAACTGGGCAAACAGGTTAAGTATAAATAGAGATCGGGAGATCTCTATTTTGATCACTCGAAAACTCATACTTCTTTCACTCAGAAAGTGGCGCACTAGTTGTTGGCTTGGTTTTGCAACCAAGCTTAGTGCTATGGGCACCTATCAACAAGTGATAGCAGTTTCAAATACTAAAAGCAAAAAAAATTGTAAATCTAAATCTAAAACTAAACTAGCATGTGCATATCATGATAAACTTTTGAAAGATTTGAAAACAAGAACAAGAAATAAAATAAAGAATAACTTTGTATTAAGAATAGGGGCAAGCAAGTGCTTGCAATGGTGATACCTCAAAATGGTGAAGATTGTTGAGCAAATTCCAAGGTGAGTATCTCCAAGCTCCAATGGTCTCTTCTCCAAGTTTTCTATAATGGTCAAAAGCTCATGAGAGATTTTGACAGCATGAGGATAGGAAGATGGATGGATGGAAAGTGAGGAGCCCCTATCACCTTTTTATAGTTTTTGGTGGTGGGGAATACCATTATGGTTTTGAGGAAACCAATGGTATTGACCAACATGGCTTAGGTGCCTTTTCCCTCCTTTTTCCTTTTTTGAATATTTTGAATATTTTTATTCGCTTTTTAATATTTTTGGGAATTCTGGATCCTTTTTGAGGGTTTTTTTATGCTTTTTTGAGGAAAAATATTCATTTTGAGTGGAAAAAGGGGTATATTAAGGTCTTTTGGTGATCTTTTGATGGATTTAGAGGCTCAAATGGTGAAAAAGTGGACAAATGGGTCATGTGAATAAGGAATGAGCTAGTGAGCACTTTTTGGGTGTTAACAGATTGCCCCCTGATGTGTGAGGGCAGGAGCTCATCGTATGGCTGATAGACATCATAGTTCTTTTGTCATTTTTCTAGCGTTTGGGGAAGAGAAGAGACCGATTGGAGACTAGATCCACGGCCCTTGGAAGCTGCAAAAAACAAAAAATATTACATGGCCTCAATATGAATGAGGAATAATCTCTGATAATGGACGAGGTGGGCATACCCATGCTCGTATCAAGACATATACATAACAATTAGTCCCAAGAATGGGGGACCTAAAAAATACATAAAAAATATATTGGTACATCATAATGGTCTAGAGGGGACATTATTTTGGGATGTACTCATGATCATAACATGACTGATCTCAATAACTGATACACTGGAATAACTAATGAACTGCTGACACTGAAGGTGTCCAACATCTGTAGGGATGCAATGATTGTGAGTCATCTCCAATAAATATATGTAATTGTATACTCGAGGGAGTATAAAACTGGGGTACCTCTAGGTCTATCCTCTGGAATAAATTTGGTTGTCGTCGACAGAGGGAGACCAGTAACTAACAAGGCAATGATGTTTCCTTGATAGGAGCACGAGGTGTAGGACTAAAGTGTGGTAGTACTGATGGTAGGAATGACATACTTGTGGGGATGGGAGGTGACTGGGGTCATAGAGTGGGTAGACTCAAACTTCCTTTGTTCAGAGCATGATGACATGGTTGACCTGGCAGCGTAGGGAAATGACTTGTAGGTGTGGGTATCATTGCTTTTAAGGACTGAAAGGTATGTATTAGCTCTGGGGGGGGGGGGGGGGACGAGCTGATGGGTGCTGTTGATGGATTCTCAGTGTGACATACTGTAGAATACTCTGAACAAAGGTGACCAAAATGGGGAAGCTTCCATATGAGTAGACATGATCTGTTCTGGCGCCGAGAAGCACCATTGGGTCCTTCTTCGTAGTTTTAATGAGCTCCAAGAAGGGATTAAAAGTGTGCTCTGAAATGGTACTGTCCAGTGGATTTTGTGAGCCCAGGACTTTTCGTGCTCATGTGTGCTTTCATTTTTAACGAGTCTGAAAACGATAAGAAGACTCTACAGTGGTTGTGAGTACCGTCCTGTGGATTTTTACGAGCCCAGGATGATGTTACTCGTGGTTTCTTTCATGTTTAGAGAGTCTGAAAGCGGTAAGTGGACTCCATTGGTGTTCTTTTTCATAAGTTAGTCTCCAAGGCCTGAAAAAGCATAAAATGATGCAAATGGAGAACTCTTCTAGTCGATGTGACTAGAGTATTCCTTTTTTGTAATTAGTCTACAAGGTCCGGAAAATGGGTAAACTTATACCAAGTAGACGCCCTTTCAGATACGTTTAGCAAGCATGAAAGGAAGCAAGGTTGCTCGACGATCTTTTCATTGTTTTAGGAGTCAGAAAAGAGCTTAACAGAAACTCCCTAAGTGCCTTTTTCGTGAAAGGGATTGCTCGGCCCGAAAAAGGGGTAAAACTATACCGAACAAAAAAGGGATTCATGAGAGAGAGAAAAGGTCCCAAGCACCATCATGAGTGCGAAAAACTGGTTCCGGTGACATAAAGATTGTCAAAAAGGGGCAACAACCAATGTGGCATGCAAATCGAGGTGATGGGTGGGCATGGTAAAAATGCTCAAAAAATCTGGGTATGAGAGCGAGAAATGATCTCAAGGGTCATCACAAGCGCAGAAAACTAAATCCGGCGATATGAAACTCACAAAAAATGGATGACGGCCGATGTGGCACGCAAACCAAGGCGATGAGGGGGCATGGGAAAAATGCCCCAAAAATTTGGAGGTGAGAGCGAGAAATGATCTCAAGCATCATTACGAGCGCGGAAAACTGAATCCGGTGATATAAGACTCATCAAAAATGGATGACGACCAATGTGGCATGCAAACCGAGGCGATGAGGGGGCATGGGAAAAATGCCCGAAAAATCTAGGCGTGAGAGCGAGAAATGATCTCAAGCATCAGCACAAGTTCGGAAAACTGAATCCGATGGTATATAAATCGCCAATAAACTGAGAACAGCCGATGTGTCATGTAAAACAAGGTGGCGTGGGGCATGGAAAGAATGCCCGAAAGTTTTTGGTGAGAGCGAGAAATGATCTCAAGCATCATCACGGGAACGAAAATATGAATTCGACGGTGCAAATGGTGCAAAAAAATGGAGGTCATAAGGACTCCGGAATGGTCAAAGCAAATAACTAGGTTAAAAAATGGCTACAAATAAAGGTGAGCCCACCAAGCCAAGGATGCAGTGGTGGGGAGAAATGATGACCCGCGGGGGGAAATACTATGTGTATAAAATCAACTCAAATATACAAGTGACACGTGACCTAAAAAATGGTTGAGATCACGAATGTGAAAAAGTGAGCAGGGTTAATGACCTGCCCCCATGCTATGTGCATGGGGTTTGTGATTGTGGATCACATATGTGTTGGTTTGAACGATGTGCTCATTGAGGTTTTGAGATAGAGATGATGGGGAAGGTTCAAAATGATTGATCATGCCCCCTATCCCAGGGTCGAGGTAATCTATTATGCCCCCTAACTCAGAGGTGTCAATGTGGTGTGGATGTTTTCTCAGAGAGAGATCAATAGGGCATTGAGCAACTACTGGTGGGGTGTTATACCATGAGGCTGTGGGCTGTGTTGGCATACTGAAGTGATGATATGATGATGGGGGATTCCCTTTGTGGGGTGGATTCCCCCAGTATCTCTAACGAGAATCATGATGATGATGAGTAGGCAAGGTTTTGGGCCTGCCCCCATGTTGTGGACATGTGGTTTCCTCGTCGATTTGAAAGGGTTGAACATGTGTGTCAAAGGGATCAATGGAAGGGGTCGACCGGACAGAGGGGTATCCAATGGAAATCGTGTAAATGGTGTTAGTTTCTTCCGAGGAGGAAGATGGTGGGGGATGAATTTCCTCAATGAGAAGAGGGGATATCTCGAGGTCGACATTATTCATCTCGTACAAGGCTGCTCTGTAATCTGGGAGATCGGGGCAGTGATGTGAATAATGGCCGTAGATTCCGCATATTACACAAGGATGGTTTGTGCGCAATGATTTATCACGAGGCTTAGGGGTTGGATCTAGTTCGACAACCGGGATGTTGGGGTCGTCGTCAAGCATTTGCATGTGTTCCTGTAATGTAGGTAATTGTGGACATTGATGAGTTAGATGGCCTAACTCATCACACAACGAGCATTTGGGGGGAGCACGAAACACGGGGGGGTTTAAATGTATTGGGAGGGGGTACAACAGTGTATGGTTTTGGGCCTCTGCCCCCAATGGGCTTGATAAGAGGAGGGGGATTCGTAGATGACGAAGGGGTAGTGACACCGGGAGGTGGTTGAATAGTAGTGACAATGGGTTGCACCGGTTGTAGGATGACATTTGGTGTCGACGGGGGAATGGGAGGCGAAATATACCACATGGATAAGCCTAAGGTTAATCTGGGGAGGCTGAACATAGCCATAATCGGGGTGCTTACTACTCCCGAGGGAGGGAATAGAAAGGGGATTGTGTGGGTGGGTGTAACACCAATGTGACTAGGTACCAATGGTGGTTTGGGTAACAAGGGTGGTTGATTGTTGGGTGTTTGTGTATTGTGGGAAAGAGTACAGAGGTCAGAGACGTGGGTCCCGGGTGACGGGGGTGGAATGGATTGGAATGTGGAAGTCATAGGTGATTCCGAGTATAATCCGGGTCTGACTGTGGAGATGAACGATGTAGGTGCATTCTGAACTGGTTGTTCAATCATAGGGAGAACATTTGTAGGTGCAATGGGAGCGTATGGGTTTCGACGCATTTGGAGATTCATGTCGGACGTTGACATCATAAGGAGATGATGAGTATTTGAATCCATTGGTTGGTTTGTGTGTGCAACATATGTGATTTGCTGTTGTGTTGCTGTGGTTCCTTGAGGAGGATCCAACAGACGAGTGTTCACCACTCCTTGTGTGGGCAAGGGATTCTGCAGCACCATGGGTTGTGGTTGAGGAGGTGGCGCTGGTTGTGCCGCATGCCCTTGGCGTTGGGAGTCATCAGACCACAGTTGGCGTGCTCGCCCCAAATGGGGGCAAGTGTGTGTATAATGGCTGTATATCCCGCATATGGAACATGGGTGGTTTGTTCATAAATTGGGGTTCTTACCCTGTTTCGGTGGTTGATTAGGGTTTTGATTGGCGGGGGTAGCGTTGTTGTTGTTTGGAGGATAACTCTGAGCGATTGGAGGTTGTGGTGTAGCAAGGACTACCTGTGGTGGGAAATAAGCCGTTGGGGCTTGTGAGTGAACAAGAGCATGTGTGGCCTGTTGATGGTAATACGTTGGTTGTGGCGGGAACTGAATTGGGTTCTAGGTGGTTGGTTGGTTATATTATGTGGGTGGTACATATGTCGATGGAGTTTGCCCATAGCAATGTTGTGGACAAGAGGGTCCATGAGTGTGATGAGTCTGATTCGTTGGAGCGTATGAAGTTGTCGCTCTAGAATTAGATGTAGCCCTAGAGAGGTCTGGGGTGTTTATGGTGCTCACCATGCTAAAAGGTTTAATTTGCAGTGTGACTTGGTCGATAATACCATCAGTGGCATGTGATGCCCCCGGCGCGTCACCGCGTGAAGATTCGCCTCATGGGGCATCTGGTATGATGGTGTAGAGATAGCCTGATTGGGCATAAATTAGGTCGAATTCGTGAGTTTTTAGGATAGCTTCTTCCTCTGACTGGGGTCGTTCAGAAGCAACGTCTTTTGCTATGAGGGGTAGGAGTGATTTAAGGAACCAGTCCAAAAATATACGATCATCCAGTTTAATTTTACAGAGGCTACGACGCTTGCGTCACTCATGGATGTGGTCCGTGATGTGGGTAGCTGTGTTTTGTCTGCAAGATAATAGTATTTCAACTCCTGCATCGTACCGTATAGGTAGCTGAAAAAATTGAAGGAAAGTGGAGGCAAGAGATGTAAAAGTATGGTGGGTGCCATGTGGTTGTTCGATGTACCACTTGGCTGCAGAGCCAGTGAACGTTCGTTGCAATAGTCTTAGACGAATGGAGTCATCCACTATGGAGTTAGATGAACACCATAGGTGAAAAGACATTATGTGGTTTTGAGGGTCCTCCCCAGGTTTTCCTTCAAACTTGGGTATGTCCGAGGGGAGCTTTGTAGGCATGGGTGGCCATGTAGGGCTATGCCTGATAGGATCGTTTGTTAGCCTGGCTAAGTCTGGTAAGTTCAGAATGGCCATGTAAGGTAAACTAGCAGATGGGTGTGGCGTAGTGACTGGGACATGACTATTTATGGTGGCATGATGTAGTGATCCAGTAGTCCCTAAGGGTATGCTAGGTATTGAAGATATGTGTCCTCCAACAGTTGTGGTTTGGTATGGTCCAGCGTTTCCAAGTGCAACATGGGTTACACCGGGGTTAGGAATAGTAGTAGGAATTCCTGGGATCTGGGTTGTGGTAATGAGAGGGGGTGTGACCCCTATGTTTGGCATACCCATAATAGGAGGTAGTCCCGTGTTGGGCATTCCTAAAGGTGGGGTGTCCCCCATATTAGGAATACCTAGAGGGGTGGTTGTTGCCATGGATGGCACCGCAGTAGAAGGGTTTGTGGATGTATCTCCTATAGTACTGGTAAAAAGTGGGTCGAATTGTGTTCCAGCCATGAGGTTGGTTGGTAATAATTCAGTAGGGTTTTCGGATTCAGCTTCGAAATCAAATGTGAAGTGAGGCATGTCAGAATCGGATGACTGTATGTTTGGTCGATGATGTGTCGAGTCAAGGGATAAGGCTCGACGTCGGTGACGTGGATAACCTAGCAGACTGAACTGTGGGGGTTCACCCTGAAGACGACGAGATCGTTTAAAATTCTCAATGGTGAGAAATATGTTTTGTAAAAAAATTTCAGTGTAAGATGGTGATGTATAAAAAACTTGAAACCCTAATGCAACCAAGGGTGCAAAAAAGGGGAGTGAAAATAAAGGCTCTCAAGCCAAAAAATCAACCTCAAAAAGCACTTATTATAGCAGTTGTGCTATAATAAGTGGAGGGATGCAACAAAAATGGTTAGAACCAACAATCAAATAGCTTCTAGAAAAAAGAGGTGCTACTAGACCAAAGGTGGATTGTATCATGCAAACACCTAACTAGAAGTATTGTGAGTCAACAAACGATATTCTCTGCAAGGTGATGAAATCCAAGTCAGACAATATTGAGTGTTGAATCAACGGCTAGATATCCCCCTACTGGGAGGGACACCGGGTAATCAATCCTAAAGAATGGCAACTAGGATACTCCATTCATGACACGTTCAGAAAAGGTGAATCTGCCTTTTGGTCCTTTTACCGCAATACCCCCATACAGGGATATCCTGAGAACTGCGAATGGTAGCCTTCGGTTACTGAATGGATTTCGGTATTCCACTCAGGCTTCTGGAACCATCCTCGCGACTTCAACCCTCCTAGGGGAGAGGCCCTCTGATAAACTGGTTGTGACCGTGCCAAAAAATACTAGGAAATTTTGGTTCGCTAATGGACAACATCTATGTCTCAAATGTAATAACTGAGGGGTGTTATTGGAACACCTATCCCCTCAATTCTACCTAGCTACAAAGTTCTTTTAAGTGCTCCCCAAGTGGGGTTAAAAGTTGGTTGAAGTTAGGGTAAATTTTAAGGCTCAGTTTAAATTATGTGTTTGAGTGGGTGCATGTGTGGTATTTAAATTGAAATTAAAATGTAAATGCTTTGCAAAAAACTATTCGAAAATAATGGATTTTGAAATAGGAAAGTAAATAATATGAATACTTCAAGAAATAAATGGATTTCTTTTAAAAATTGCTATGGGAAAAATATCAAGGAAGTAAACAGTACAATTTTTATTTAGATAAAATGCAAATAAATCCTTCTTTCAATTTCTGAAAATTTTGAAAAAGACTTTTTTAAAGGTGCATTCTAAATAGTAAAAAGATTTATATGGCTGTAATAATGTAGGAATTTTAATACTGTAAAATAGCTAAGTGGGCAGAAAATACAGTAAAAAATTAATTTTTTAACGGATTGGCCGAATTGAAAAAACTTGCATCGCGGGTTTTGGTAGAACAACCGCGATGGACCGCGCGGGTTTCTGTCACACAGTCGCGATGGGCAGCGCGGGTTTCAACCGCGAAGCCACGATGTGCAGCGCGGGATTTCGTCACACAGTCGGGATGTGCAGCGCGGAAAATGGCCGCGATGTGCAGCGCACAAATTGGCCGCGAAGCCGCAAGGAAAAGAGCCACGAAGTCGCGATGAGCCGCGCGACTGTTGGGAAAAAAGCCGCGAAGCGAAAGCCGTACACGATCGTTGAAAAACGAACCCAAGGAAATTTTGAGCTGTTAATGGCAATAAAAAAGGGCAAAATCTAGAACAGCAATGGATCTGCTGTCTAGGATGGCAGATCTATGAATTAAACTGACTAAAACTAACAAAAACTAAGATCTAAAGCAAAATTTGAGATCTAAGGATTCGAAGCCAGCGGAGTCGCCAAAAACTGTTGGCTTGGTTTTACAACCAAGCTTAGTGCTATAAGCACCTATCAACAAGTGATAGCAGTTTCAAATACTAAAAGCAAAAACAATTGTAAATCTAAATCTAAAACTAAACTAGCATGTGCATATCATGATAAACTTTTGAAAGATTTGAAAACAAGAACAAGAAATAAAATAAAGAATAACTTTGTATTAAGAAGGGCAAGCAAGTGCTTGCAATGGTGATACCTCCAAATGGTGAAGATTGTTGAGCAACTTCCAAGGTGAGTATCTCCAAGCTCCAATGGTCTCTTCTCCAAGTTTGCTATAATGGTCAAAAGCTCATCAGAGATTTTGACAGCATGAGGATAGGAAGATGGATGGATGGAAAGTGAGGAGCCCCTACCACCTTTTTATAGTTTTTGGTGGTGGGGAATACCATTATGGTTTTGAGGAAACCAATGGTATTGACCAACATGGTTTAGGTACCTTTTCCCTCCTTTTTCTTTTTTTGAATATTTTGAATATTTTTATTCCCTTTTTAATATTTTTGGGAATTCTGGACCCTTTTTTAGGGTTTTTTATGCTTTTTTGAGGAAAATATTCATTTTGAGTGGAAAAAGGGGTGTATTAAGGTCTTTTGGTGACCTTTTGATGGCTTTAGAGGCTCAAATGGTGAAAAAGTGGACAAATGGGTCATGTGAATAAGAAAATGAGCTAGTGAGCACTTTTTGGGTGTTAACACTAGTGAGGAGGAGGATCAACTGCTACTAGGAGACTATCTCAGTGTATTTTGGTTGTACTTTGGTTGAGCCATTGTTCTCTCTATCTCTGAGGAAGTTGTGGGGTGTTTCACCTTAGGGTTTTCCCCACAGAAACTCTGTGTCTCTTGTCTCTCATGCTTTTGATTCTTGTGATGCTTGTCATGGTTATTGTGATTGTTATGCATTGATATACTGTATAGGTTATTCTCTCAGTAAAGATCCTAGAGTATTGTGAATTAATGCTCAAAATTTAACATGGTATCAGAGCTAGCCTTAGAAGAAGACATTTTGCAGTGATGGAAACTTGAGTTTCTTGTTTATTGGGTTTCTCTCCACAGATTTTAGAAAAACAGTATAGTAGATTGACTCTACTCATCATGGAGAATCTATCTGTCCAATCAGAATTCAATTCTGAGCATTTTCATATTTGGCCCTAAGAATTAGGGTTTCCACAAAAATAGAAATGTCTGAAATCTGAAGACATAGCTGGAAGCGCCTTGCAAAAATCAAAGTCTAGAGCTTTGGATCGAGATTTTTGGCTGGGTAGATCTCCGCGAAACTCAAACCCTAATTTAGGGCTCTCCCTAGTGAACCAGAGAGTAAAAAAAAAAAATCTGAAGGGTAAAGCTTTGCTGATCTCAATTTCTGAATACACCAGGCTGATCAGCTCATCAAGGCGCATCTTTCTATCCTTTCAGAAAGTTGAAATTCACATTTTGGAATTTTTAGGGTTTTTTCGACAAACCCTAATCCAGGACCAGATCCAGTTTTCAGCATTTCAAGTGGTAAGACCTAAATTTTTTCTATTTCCATTTGAAGTACTCTTTAAGATGTCTCACCACACCAAGCTTGAGGATAAGCTTGAAGGGGCTGATAAATTCCGAGCTTGGAAGTATAGGATTGGGTTAATCCTGGAAGAGAATGAGTTGGACTCATATATAAAAGAAGACATCCCTATCCCAGAGGATGAAGAGGCTAAAGTATTGCATTAGAAGAACTTGGTCAAGGCAAAGAGAATCATTGTTGATTCTATCAAAGACCATCTCATACCCCTTGTGTCTTCTCTAAAGACACCCAAGGAGATGTTTGAATCTTTTACCAAGCTATTTGAAGGGAAGAACATAAATCGGAAGATGACCCTGCGGAACCAATTGAAAGGAGTAAAGTTTTAGAATGGAGAAACCATTCAATCTTATTTTTCTAGGGTCTCCCAGATTAAGGAACAACTGGAAGCGGTAGATGAAATGATGGAGAATGGTGAAGTTGTCATGACCACTCTAAATGGCCTACCCAGGTCATGGGATTCCTTTATTCAAGGAATTTGTGCAAGGAAGAAGTTGATCTCCTTACACAGATTGCAGGAAGAATGTTCTCAAGAAGAAGCAAGGCTTGTGGCTTGAGAAGAAAAGATGGGAAGTGAAGATCAAGCTCTCACAGTACACACCAAGAAAGGAAGGTCAAAGAGAGAGCACTCTCATGCCAAGAAATCTTCACACTATCATCAACATAAAGATAAGAAAGATCTCAGATGCTTCACATGTAATGAGAAAGGTCATTTTGCTCCAGAATGTCCCAAGAACAAAAGGAACAACAACATCACGAAGAAGAAGGGCAGTAGGAAAAGATATCATGCTCATGCTGCTGAAGATGATGAACCACCCAAGAAGAAGGCTAGGGCAGAAAGTGATGATAGTGATAATGACTCATCAAGTGAAGAAGAGTATGTTCTAATCTCTGCTCTCACAGGTACTATCTCTCATGGTTGTAATGATTGGTTAATTGACAGTGGGGCTTCCAAACACATGACTGGGTTTAAGGAATCTTTTGTAAACCTATTTGAACATGAATCACCCCATAAGGTGAAACTTGGGGATGATTATCAATACCTAATCAAAGGAAGTGGTGAAGCCTCCTACAACCTAGATTCTGGAAAATATTTGAAGATGAAAGAAGTCCTTTATGTACCTGGGCTCAAGAAGAACTTACTCTCCATCTCTGCATTGGATGCAAAAGGTATGAGGGTTGCATTTTTGGATGGCCAAGTCCTAATGTGGCCAAAGGGAAAGACCATAGATGATGCAGTAGTGATTGGAGAGCAAGAGGGAGGTTCGTATAAATTGAAGGGACAACCTGAACATGCCATGGTGCATGAATCCATGGAGCCAAGTGAACTTTGGCATAGAAGACTTGCTCATATGTACTATAGGGCACTTCCAATTGCAAGCAAGGCTGTAGAGGGTCTTCCTGAAATCAAGACCAAACATGAAGGTGTTTGTAAAGGATGTGCAAAAGGTAAGAACATTAAGAAGGCTTTCCCAAGTAGTGAAATCAAGGCAAAAGATATCTTGGAAATCATCCACTCAAATGTATGTGGTCCTATGTCATCTATTTCTCTGAGTGGGTATGTTTACTATGTCTAATTTATTGATGACTTCTCCAGGAAGACTTGGGTATACTTCTTGAAGAACAAAGATGAGGTGTTTGATAAGTTCAAGGAATTCAAAACCTTGATGGAGAATCAAATTGACAAGAAGATCAAAACATTCAGATCCGACAATGGTGGAGAATTCACCTCAGGTGACTTCAAGAAGCTTTGCAATGATTCAGGGATTAAGAGGGAGTTGACTGCTCCTTACAATTCACAAGAAAATGGAGTTGCAGAAAGAAAGAATAGAACAATCATCGAAGCAGCAAGAGCAATGCTGCATGACCAGGATCTACCTATGCATCTATGGAAAGAAGCAGCTAGAACAGCTGTATATGTACAGAACATAACACCCCACAAGATATTGGACAATAAGACACCAGAAGAGGTCTTTTCTAGTAAGAAACCTGAAGTCAGCCATCTCAGAATATTTGGTTGTCCAGTATACACACATGTTCCAAAGGAAAAGAGGACCAAGCTAGATCCTTCAGGAAAGAGGGTATCTTTGTGGGTTACAGTGAAAGCTCGAAGGCTTACAAAATATACTTTCCAGAGTTCAAGAAGATTGATGTCAGCAGGGATGTAACATTTGATGAAAACTCAGCATTCATCAAATCAAGGAAGGCACCTGTCGAAGTTTATGAAGAACCTAAGGAAACTATATTTCAAGACACTACCATGACTAAAGCAATTCCAGAATTTGTTCGTGAGTTTGAAGATCCGCAAGAACCTGTAGATCCGCAAGAACCTTTAGATCCACCCTGTGAGGATAACTCTCACAAGAGGAAACCTGCATGGGCTAGAGAGCTCATTCAAGATGCAGAAAGATTTGGCATTCCAGAAGAAGAACACAGAGAAAATAAGAGAACCAGATCACATACCAACTATGTTTCTTTACTCTTTGACATTATGAACAAAGAACCTTCCAGTTATGAAGAAGCAACGGAAAAGAAAAAATGGAAGGATGCCATGGTTGAGGAATACCAATCAATAATGAAGAATGATGTTTGGGATGTTGTCCCAAGACCTAAAGAGAAGTCTGTTGTGACTTCCAAATGGATCTACAAAGTCAAGCATGCTGCATATGGCAGTGTAGAGAAATACAAGGCAAGATTCTTAGCTCGTGGCTTCTCTCAGAAAGAGGGAATAGATTATGAAGAAACTTTTGCACCTGTAGCCAGGTATACTTCCATCAGAATAGTACTTTCCCTGGATGCAGCAATGAAATGGAAAATACACCAGATGGATGTCAAGACTGCTTTCTTGAATGGTGTAGTTGAAGAGGAAGTATATGTGGAGTAGCCACTCAGTTTTGAAATACATGATAGGGAGTCATATGTGTGCAGATTGAAGAAAGCCTTGTATGGCTTGAAGCAAGCTCTCATAACTTGGTATGGTAGGATGGACAATTTCCTATCTAGTTTTGGCTTTACCAAGAGTAAAGCGGATTCCAAACTTTACTACAAGGTTGAGGAAGGGAATCTTGTGATTCTAATTCTGTACGTGGATGACTTATTTGTAACAGGAGATGACAAATTGATTGCAGATACTAAGAGGAAGCTTGCTGCTGAGTTCAATATGAAATATTTGGGAATGATGCATTATTTCCTAGGTATGGAGGTGTGGCAGAATGTTGGTGGGATCTTCCTTGGTCAAGGGAAGTACACAGTAGATATTCTGAAGAGATTCAAGATGATGGATTGCAAGGCCATGGCCACACCTATGGCATCAAACCTGAAGCTTCTATGTGATGCTTCATCTGAGCCAATTGATATCTCTATGTATCATCAGATGATTGGGTCCTTGATGTACCTGATGAATACGAGACCAGATATTTGCTTTGCGGTGAACACATTGAGCCAGTTCCTAACAGATCCAAGGAGTGTTCACCTGGTTGCTATAAAGCATGTTCTGAGGTACCTGAAGGGTACAGTGGATTATGTGCTCAAGTATGAAGCGAATCAAAAGTTTAACTTGCAGGGTTATGTTGATTCAGATTGGGTAGGCAGTGCTGCAGATAGGAAGAGCACCTCTGGGTGCTGCTTCAATATGGGATCAGGGGTGATCTCTTGGTTTAGCAGGAAGCACTCCTGCGTAGCACTGAGTACAGCTGAGGCAGAGTATGTTGCAACCTGTTCAGCTAGTTGTGAGGCAGTATGGCTATGGAAGCTACTGTCTGAGTTATTTGATCTCCCGTTGGATGTTACTAATATCTTTTGTGATAACCAGAGTTGTGTGAAGCTGTCCGAGAACCCAGTGTTTCATGATAGGTCAAAACAAATAGAGATCAAATATCACTATATCAGGGATATGGTGCAGAGAGGAGCTGTGAAGCTACTGTATGTTGCGACGGACGAGCATATTGCAGATGTACTGATGAAGCCTTTAGCCAGAGTGAAGTTCGAGTACTTCAGAGAGAGGCTTGGTGTCCTTCAGATCGATGACACTTCGAGGAAGAAGTGATGGAGACATTTGCTGAAGCCATTCCAAGCATGTTGCAAGGAGGATCCTTCACATGGCTGTGGATGTAAGTGCTGGATGATGAGCATCAGGATGATGTTCTAGTTTTTGCTCTGTATGATCAGTTGGATCATTTATATGTATATGTATGCATCATGTTGGATGTTGGATATGATCAGTTGGATCATTTGTATGTATTTTGTATATGCATCATGTTGGATGCTTGGACCATGTATTTGTATATTTATCAGGTGCATACATTGTATTATCAGGTAGATAATGTATGATTGATATATATTATGTATTTGTATTTGTATCAAGAGGATACATTGTATGATTAGGTGGATCATGTATGATGATATGTATCAGGTAGATACTTGGTATGCATCAAGTAGATGCATTGTATGATCAGGATGATCATGATGACGAGCTTCAGGATGTTGTTCCAGATGATATGTACCAGGATGGTACAGTGATGATGATCAGGATGATCATATGTATCAGGTGGATACATTACATAATCACTTGGATTATGTGTGATGAGTTCCGAAGACATAGATGCACAGTTCCTTTCCGACATGGTGGTAGATGTGTTCTCACATGTGCGTTGATGTAAGTGCAGAGCCTTTCCGACATGGTGGTATATGTGTTCTCCCATGTGCGTTGATGTAAGTGCAAAGCCTTTCTGACATGGTGGTAGATGTGTTCTCCCATGTGTGTTGATGTAAGTGCAGAGCCTTTCCGACATGGTGGTAGATGTGTTCTCCCATGTGCGTTGATGCAAGTGCAGAGCCTTTCCGACATGGTGGTAAATGTGTTCTCCCATGTGCATTGATGTAAGTGCAGAGCCTTTCCGACATGGTGGCAGATGTGTTCTCCCATGGTCGTTGATGTAAGTTATTTGAGCCTTTCATGGATGGTGGTAGGTTGGTCCTCCCATGCCGGTGAGTATAAGTGCTGTGTGTGTGCATCTGGGTTGTGCTTCGTGATACTCTGTGGCCGTGGACAGGTTGTGCAGTAGCATGTAAAAGGTCCTGGGAGATCTGATAGGTTGAGTTGTGTGCTTGTAATCAGTCCTAGGATGCTCTTTCGAGGTTTTGTTGACTCACATAATAAGTCTTGAGGATTCCACAGTATGGCCAGTGATGATGAAGACCTGCAGGTGGTGGGCCTACATCCACTATGAAAAAGGACTGGCTCTATAGAACTTCCTATGACGAGTAGAGTCAGAGATTGGTTGAGATAGCAATAGCAGTGACGACGATGATGATGATGCATCGATGACGATGATCCCGAGAAGAAGACTTGTCTAGCAGATCCGTGTCGAGAAATACCTTCCTAGTTAAGAGGGAGTGTTAATGTATATGTAACTTAGGAATGTATTTCATCTATGTATTTCATATATATTTATTGTACCCTTATAAGAGATGTGTTATTCCTCTATAAGGAAGTGTCGTCATGTGTATTGAAAAGTGTCGCACGTGTGTGTACTTGCCGATGGGTTATTAGACCACCATGTGTGGGGTTGGCCCTGAAATATATATTATATTGTGGATGTACCTAGCTAGACAAGTCGGCCCCATAATGTAACTGGGCAAACAGGTTAAGTATAAGTAGAGATCAGGAGATCTCTATTTTGATAACTTGGAAACTCATACTTCTCTCACTCAGAAAGTGGCTCACTAGTGAGGAGGAGGATCATCTGCTACTAGGAGACTATCCTAGTGTATTTTGGTTGTACTTTGGTTGAGCCATTGCTCTCTCTATCTCTGAGGAAGTTGTGGGGTTGTTCACCTTAGGGTTTTCCCCATGGAAACTCTGTGTCTCTTGTTTCTCATGCTTTTGATTCTTGTGATGCTTGTCATGCTTATTGTGATTGTTATGCATTGATATACTGTATATGTTATTCTCTCAGTAAATATCCTAGAGTATTGTGAATTAATGCTCAAAATTTAACATGGCAACAACATATCATTTTCTCACGCTTGGATGTTGGGAACGACTTAGATGTTGGGAAGGACGAATTGAGTGTGCATTTTAGAGATGGATGGAGATGGCAATGGATTAATAAGAGAGGTAATGGCACGACGTTTCCACCAAACTCAAATATTTTTATATTTAAAAAAAAAAAATGACAAATGGTAAAGGAGGGAATAATGCTTAGTGGTTTTTCATGACATTCTCCTAAATCTTTAATAAATAAAAATCTCACGCTATTTTACCTCCAGTTTACCTCCATGGAAGCCTTGGTTGACATGAATGTACTGATGCTGGAGCAATGTAGGCCGATCTGATGCTGATACAAATGTATATGAGAGCTGAAATTGAATGAGGTTGAATCTGATCTGAAATGATGAAATGTGTTGCATGTAAGACTAACTATTGAAGCAAATGATGAGGAGGAATTCTACCACAAAGCTAGAGAGTTTCTTCTCTTATTCTGAAAATCAACTGCTGGAATGAAAAATGAAAAGGAACTGCAAAACTATTGGAACAAATGATGCTGCAAGTCACTGTTGAATCCACGAGGTCACATAATCTTCAACCGCTACCAAAATGAGGTACAATTCTTACCATGTGAATGAATGTGCTGAAGTCGAGCATGGAAAGAAATCATTGGATTACCGACCATTAATGTATGCCGTTAACCAATGTGAAGCAACTCACCTTTGATGACAGTGAGCTCTAAAGTACCTTAGTGCATCTTGACAGGTACGAATGAATGTGCTGCAGTCGAGTCCCCCTACAAGATTTGTCAATCAAGAGGCATTGATGAATCCCCATGATTAACAACAAGGAAATGTGCCATTGATGTATGCAGATCCCATGGCACTATGAAATAATTTATTCATGGGTGAGTAGTGAATGGAGTTGAAATTATGGAAATGATGAAATTAAGTAGAAGGTAATGGAATGAATGGAATGGTAGAGCGAAGAAGGAAATGTATAGGCATATCATGGTGTTGGTGAATGAGGATTATGAGCATAATGTCGTCTTAAAAGGATTCTTGGCATGTAGCAATGAGACTTGACTTCAGAAACATTGGTATTTTTATGGTTTGCACATCAATCTCTCCATTTTTTTATGTGCTCAATCTATTTTCAAATTAAGAAAAAAGTCTTCAAGAGTCACTCGTGCATGCATTGACCTTCTTCTTCTAAGGATCCGCAAAAACCTAGCACTTGCCTGCAATAAAACATGAGATGATGGAAGAAGAGAGGTAATTGGTCTCTCTTCACCCAGCACATATGAAAAAAACAACAACAAGCAATTACTTATAAAACAAATCCAAATAAAAATGAATGAAGCAAATTCAATTTATATCTGTGGGAGAGTGATGGCCATCTAGACTCACCAACAATATTCTGATCATAAATTCTTCGTTCCTTGTTCGATTTGAGTGATTCAAAATAAAAATGAAAGTAAATTCATAGGTCTATGTCCATTATAAACAGGTTTTTAAAATTCTATGTGGTGATATTCCAATTTGCTCAGTAACAACCTGCATGAGAATGTGTTTTTCGAATTCTGGACTAGACCAACAGTCACGATTTTAAGCATAACATTTTCGTTTGATAATGGATTGACGTGATTCCAATTGGAGATGAAAGTAGATTCATGTAAGGATCTCCAATAGAAACAGGTTTTGAATCCAATAAGAGTGCATGATTCGAACAGTCCAATCAATAGTCTAGGAAACTGAATTTTAAAAATGCTGATTTGTGATAGGCAGTCGGTATTTTGGTCATAAAATTTGCGTACGATATCGGAATTGAGTGATTCAAATTGTGTTGTAAACTAGAATCGTAGGGGAATATACCAATGAAACAGGTTTTCTATATATATCCAATAAGGCATTCAAAAAGTGACTGTCCCAGCTCTATTCCTAAGCTGCCTCCTTGACACCCCGTTAGTATTTTGAGCAAAATTTTTTCGTTTGATGCCCAGTATAAAAAATTCAAATTGGTTTGGAAAATAAATTAAAAGGTCTACTTAGGATGTAAACAGTTTTTAAAATCATTCCATTTGGTCTCCGAAAAATGGACTGTCCCGACTGTGTCTCAGTAAACATTTCAAGCCAAAATGCCCCAAAAATCCAATAAATGAAATTTGGCTCCCAAAACGTGATTGGAATAGGTGTCAATGTTTTTAATGATATAAATTTGAATAGAACACACACCCATACAAAAAATTTCAAGCATTGAGTACCTAGATTGACTTACATAGTGTGTTGCAGCTGCAGCTGCAACTCTTAAAAAAATGATATAATGTTGAAATAAAGTCTGTGTATTTTTATGGGTGTGTTATATAGAAATAAAAACTAAAAACATACCATGATGACCGCATAAGTTTCAAGCTTGAAGGGTTCCATAATCGGTTGGCTCATTTTCCCATGGAGTCTTCATTCACCAATGCTTCCTTCCTCTTACCACCTTCCCAAATTATTATAATTTTGTTTTCACGAAGGATCTTTGTAACAGATAGAGACAAATTAAATTTTGAAAATTGAAGACAAAAATGATTTAAGCATTTTGTTCAAATAGTCAACAATTCCGAAGCATTCCTAAAAACACTCATAGACATTCCTTATCTTTCTACTTTCTAATCTTCCAGATCGCAACAAGGCGTAGGAAGAGAGCATACTTATTGAAAAAAAACTAAAAAAAAGAAAATTCTATCCTACCCTATTCTACTTGGAAATATAAAAATTGTTCAAGTGTATGCATATTTCCAATGTAACCACATGCATAACAGGATTATAAACATATTCACACTCAAGTTTGAAAAATGTAATTTAAAGCATATGAGAGTGTGAGAGACTAGCTGCGGGGAATAATATGATACAAATAAGGAAGGAAGAATGAAATAATGATGTGACCTGGTAGCTAATTCGAACCACCTTTCAATATAACTATGATATTCTCAATTCTCTTATTGGTTTAGATCACATTGCATCTCTTCTTTCGCCTCCTCGATCTCAGGTTTGAATGATTGCTCCCCATTAGATATATGTGACTCATGGAATGTTGGTTATTCTTCCACTTTTGGAGAGGTGGATAAGTTTTTGACTCCTGTCAAGATGTGCTATTTCTGAGAAGAAGAGATCCTAGCAACTGCTAGGATTTGAGAGAATTCTTCCAAACTTATGTTCATTATTGAATCCATCTTGCTCGTAATCCTGTATTCATAATTGGATTAGTAGAAGGGGGGGTTCTTACAACACCCAAAATTTAACTACAACCTGAAAAATGAATTAAACTAATTGCATAAATAAAATCACTCTTGTAGAAAATAAATAACACACATTTGCAAAAATGGAAATCACACCACCCTTAAGAGAAAATTCAATCAAATGAAAAACAACCATGCATCCTACATGCTCTAATTTAACAATGCATCTACAAAACAATGCCAGATGTACTTTTGCACCATTGATAACTTCCCCGACAATGACGCCAAAATGTTGGTTCGATTAATTGTCTAATTAAATAAACAACTGAAACTTCCAAAACATAAATTGTCAACCCGAGGAAGTCTTTTATTTCAAAGCTATCGTGCAAGATCTATGCAAGCACAATTTCTACCTGACACTGTTATCTATTGGTATGAAATCGAAACTCTTTGTAAACTAGGTCACACCTTCTTAAAAATAAATCAAACTCAAAACCGATTCATAAATCCACACTGTAAATATAATCACACTTCAAACAAAATCAACTCTTATGAAGCAAGATATAATTGCATAAATCTAAAACAAGTGTTATGTTGGCCAACGATCTATCAAAAGAAATTAACACGAATAGAAACAACTATAAATCTATCAATTAAATAAAGCATGAACTAAATGATTAACAAATCTACACAGCTACAATCAACACTATCATCATCTACTTAGGGAAGAGGGCCCTTCCTTCAATGAGCAGAGTTGGATCTCCACAATGAAAGTCTACAACTCCAGATTATGAAATTGCCATCATGTATTATCATAATGAAATCATTACAATAGAGTCTGGATCAAATTCCACAACATAACATTGCTTTCTCTCCTCCCCCAATAAATGAGAATGATTGGATATTTATACATAAAATTCTGTCAGAAGAATGAGAAACCAAATCCCCAACTTGTGAGCTGTTTCAACAAATTTGCTAATTTGGAAACCGGCCGCAACAGTAAATATGGGAATTACACGTTTAGAGAACCAGCTGTATATCCCAAACCATAGCTTTGTTTGGCGATTCACTGCCAATTCAGGTAATTCAAGCCGTTACGCACAAAACCCATGTTTCATATTTTCGAGATTCTTCTTCATCTATCTGCAAATTGCGACGCAAATCAATGTGTTCTTATCTGGTACACGTTTTTGGTTAAGGCCGTTTAATCATGAGCTGGAGGCTGCCATGTTGGACTTGGGCACGAATTGAAATCACAAGTCCACATAATCATTCCTAGGAATGAAACCATGTTGTGAATCTTCATGCGGACGTGTTCTAGCATGTCAACTTTGGAGAGTTGAAGCATGGATGCTACTGCTGCTAATATGAAAAATCACTCCATAAACCATCATCAGTAAAATTATGCATAATAGTCTTAATTTCATCAAAAATAAAGGAAAATAATCATGATTAACCACTAAAGAATCAATGGAAGTAATATGGTATTTTACAAAGAGTTACGGCAAATGGATGGAAAATGGAATGATAAATGGATAATAATATTCAAAGAAGACGAATGAAATATATGTCAATAGGTGATGAAAATATGGAAAAATCCGTCACCCAACAATGATAAGGTTATAATAAATGAAGAATTTTTTAATAGGGTATTGGAAAGATTTGAGCAAAAAGACCCAGAAATGCCTTTCAAAGAAATAACACAATTGAAGCAAATTGGAACCCCTGCTAAGTACGTGTTGGAATTCCATAAACTATCAGTTAAGGTGGCTGATATATCTATGGTTAGATTAGTATTTCTCTTTAATGAAGTTTGGGTTGAAACTTTGAAGGGTTTAGTTAAGGCCCACAAACCTACTTCATTGAAAGATGCCATGAACTTGGCAAGAGATCTGCAAAATGTGCTACCCAAGACCACGGGGGGTTCACTAGTGAGGAAATATCACATCACGTCCATTCATATTGGGGGTTTGAATACTCTTAAAAAATTCAAAAATATATTTCCTTGTATTAAGGGGTCAAGGGGTTTTTTTAATTTGACATAGTAATATAAATATTGAGAGTTATTTTATTTGTATGGGCTGAGGAATAACCTCCAAATTGTGGGATGTATTCATACCTCCAGATCTTGGGCTCAATTCATACCCACCTAAAACTTAAGGACCCTCCATTTTATTTGATATTTCTTATGATCGTAAGTTTTGCATACATCCGATAATAGTGTACCAATGATAATATCGATGGAAGTCTCTTTACTGGCCTTGAGAAATCACCATTTACTAGATTATTTAGGTTTTGTTTGAATTGATTTTATATTGTTTTTCATCTTTAAGTTAAGATATGTAGCTAATCAAGAGTTCCAGAGTTGGACATTTGTATTGTATTTTTTGTAGGCATTCGAGTAAAAGATCTAACTAGTCGTTTTTTAGGTTGGGGTTTATGTGGGTTTTGAGATTCAATCAAACCTTACTCCACAAAAACCAAGAAAAGTGAGATCAATATTTCTTGGCTCAATCGAACCAAGAAATGTTAGATCAATCTTTCTTGATTAATTATTTCTTTCAACTTTTTGTATTCTTCTTTAACATTTTCACATTTCCAGTTAGGAATAGTTGTTAGATTGAGTTATATCTGGCACATTAATAATTGTAATTTTAATTCTTATATACAAGGAATCCATCTTAATATTCTATTGGAACCGACATGAACATAGGTGAAAATATAAATCCTGATTTACATACCTTATGTGTTATCATTACCTTGAAATGGTACCATATAAGTTTCACCATCTATGTATCTTTATAACTATTGCATGCTTGAAACCTAACAATGGATATTTTTACCACTTCTGTAAAGATAAAAAAACTAGATATAACCCAAGAAAAGGTAACTAAATGTTGTTAATTCCCTTTATTGCAAGAATAAATGTAGAGGAAGTGGAGGCAATTAATTGCATCTTGTGAATGGCCCAAATCCAAGCTATGCACATAATCATATGGTGTTATTGGAAAATAAGAGGAATTTTTATACGTTCATTTGGATTCAAACATCAATGATGTTTGTTTTGATAGGAAGGTAGGGGAGTCCATCCACGAAAGGGTTTCGATTTTGCATTTTTATGGAGTTTAATTGATTAAGATATATAAAACATGAGCTCTCTATGGCTATACTTGTATTTACATGATATAAAATTGGTAGATTAGCATACTGTGGTGTGAAACATCTGCAATTCTCATATTTTCTAAGCATTGCACTAACTACTGGATTATTAGTATTTTAGATTATTTGTTATGTTGATATCTTGATTGGGTTTCCTTTTACGCATTTTTCCTTCCCAAATACCATTTCATTGGGTCTTCCACTATCCAATGATACAAATTGATCAGTCGCCCCTTCCATCCTGGTGGGATCATTATTAGCATTATACTATTATTTTATTTAACATCATGTTTGCTTATACTAAGATCTGTTAGGGCTCTTTTTTGTTAGAACTTGATAGTATGATATAAAGGGGGTATTAAAAATGGGTTGATAAAAATGGATACCTACAATATATGGTGAAACTAGGGGTTTTCTTAATTGGAAAGGCATATTGGGAGGGGGGGATCAACAATACAATTTTAGGAGGCATTTTCCAATATTTAGTGAAATTATGGATATTCTTTAATATCATGTGAACGATCGTTCTACGTAAAAAGTTCACTTAGTGAACCCCCCGTGCCCAAGACAAGGTTTCCTCCCAGGCTCAACTTTCCTTCCAAATTCGGATTTGAAAAGAAGCCATGGAAAAAATATGCATTTGGAAAGGATAAGAAAAATGGACCAAGCAAGGACGAACTCAGAAGAAATAAACTATGTTACACATGCTTCCAACCATGGGTACCAGGGCATAAATGTTCTAAGGGGAAAGCACAATACATTGAAGTATTTTCTGATGATGATGAGTATGAAGGGGGTATTGAGGAAGAAATAAATATTTCATACCAAGAAGAGGGATATGACAAAGCATGAGAAGAGAAACAAGAAGAATATCATCCATCACCTAACAAAGGGAGAATGGTAGTACTTTCAGGAGTGCCTCGTTTCCACACCATTCGATGCAAGGGAGTGGTACAAGGACAAAGGGTTTCGGTATTGATAGATGAAGGATCCACATATAAATTAATTTATGTAGCCATGGTGGAGAGGATAAAGCTACCTACTGAACCATTCGATGGCTTCACAGTCATCATTCCAGGTCACAATACTATGGAGTGCAAAACATGGATTCCAAAGCTACAACTCACCATAGGTAATTAAACTTTTTTTGATAGATTTTAAGTGGTTGATGTTGTTGATACTAATGTTGTCTTGGTAGTGCAATGGTTGTACTCTATATGGGAACATATAGGTAACTATTAAATCCATGAAATGGGATTCAAAGATTCGGAAGGAAAAGAAAGGGTAGTGAGACGAATGCACACCTATCCGAATCAAGTAGTTTCCTCCCACAGTATGAGGTCCATATTGAGGCATGGGGATATTGAATGGGCTGCTGAATGTGTCATAACTTACCCCAAGCCAGACGTAAATATTGAAGAACACCCAAGGGAGATAAAGCAACTCCTACATAAATATGAAATGGTTTTTGGAGACCTTCCTCCTGGAAGTCCACCTGATAGAGGAGTTGAGCACAACATTGTTTTGGAGGTCAGAACTTGACCTATACAAATACCACCATATAGAAATCCCAAAAATTTTAGAGATGAGATTGAGAAGTCTATTCAATATCTCTTGTAATTGGGATCCATTAGACCAAGCTCTAGTCCCTATGCTTCTTCAGTTGTTTTGGTGAAGAAAAAAGATGGGACCTTGAGAATGTGCATTGATTTTAGAGCTCTAAACAAGAAGACAATTAAGAATAGATATCCCATACCTAGAATAAATGAGCTCATGGATGAGCTACATGGAGAAAAATTATTCTCCAAAATTGATCTTAGATCTAGTTACCATCAAATTTGAATGAAGGAGGAGGATGTGTAGAAAATAACTTTCAGATATATCTATGGCCATTTCGAGTTTCTTGCCATACCTTTTGGTTTGACCAATGCTCCAACCACATTTCAATAATGCATGAACCAAATATTTTGCAAACAACTCCATAAGTCTGTTTTGGTTTTATTTGATGACATTTTGATTTACAGTAAAACATGGGAGGTGTTTGTGCTAGAAATTGTACCTAGACAATGGAGGTACAAGCTAGGACAATCTCAATAAAACCTGAAGGAAAATGAATTGGTTTTTGTGTGATTTTGGTTTCCAGGTTTCATTCATAAGAAGAGAAAGATTTAATCATCAAACAAATGCAAACACTAAATCATAAAGCAATAAAAAAGAACTAATATATAAAGATTTAAAACACATAAATAAACCATTGACATTCATAAAACAAATAACTGGTTATATCCACAAACTCATAAGCATTTACATGAATAACACTTTAATCAAGAAATGAAATTATAAATTGAGTGGTCAAATAGGCCATAAACATAACCAACAGAAGAGAGACAATAAGTGGCTTATATATAAATTCAGATCAATATCAGTCTTCAAAATGAACTTCCATGTGAGTATATAGAATCATTTTGATAATACAATAGTGTATCAGCTCTATAGCCCTTCTCGAATGAAATACCAACCCTTCTAGTGTATTTTTTCCTTCTTTTATAATTACAAAATAGAGTGGATTCATAACTACCTCTAGGTTATGTTTTGAAAAAGTTTCATAAAGTAGTTATACACTAGCTTTTGAATGCCTTTAGATTACCAAAATTACTATTAACAACTATACAAAATATAACTAAAACAAAATACTTGGACAACTGTGCATCAGGTGGCATTTACAACTACTTTGCAACTTCATCCAACATTGCTATTCCTTCCAATGCATGAGACTTTTTGTCATTTCGAGCTTGCTCTGCCTCCATTCTTTTAACTTTATTTGACAGTACCTTATTTTGATTGCTCAAATCCTAGATTTGCTTGGTTAATTTCCCAGCTTGAATCTCTGTTTCTCCCTTCTTAAAGCTTCCTTCACTACTACAATCAAATCTTGATAATGAGCATTGACATCTTCCAAATCTTCCCTTAGTCTTTTATTTGTGGTAATGAGCCTTTCATTGGATTCACTCAGGAATTTCTCTTGTGACTTCTGCTACTGTTCTGATTTCTTTAGGTTCTCTATCTCTGAGTCCATTTGAACCTCTCCATGCAATACTGAATCTTGGTCTGATAGGAATGAGATATCCAATTTCTTGAAAATCAAATCTTCTTCCCGCTTATTTCTCACCACTACTTCTGAAAATGAAACTCCTAAAATCATTCCTTGTTCCATATTGGGAATAATTACCTCTTATGCAACTTCATTGCATTCTTCAGATGATTCTGCTATCATTGGATGATCGTGGTGTATGCTTGTCTGACCTTGCTGCAACTTTGATTCTTCCTTACCATCTTTCTCTTCTTCACTTGAAGAATCTTGAATAATAGTGACATTTTCCTTTTCCAACTTAGGGTCCAATATTCTCTTCATGTTCAACCTGAGTTTATTTGCAACTTTGGTCTTAGGTATCCATCTAGGTCTTTCAAGCTATAAAAGAGATTCTACATCTGCTTTAAAGTCTGGAACTTGTGAAATATTTTCATTGGTATTAGATGCAAGAGAAACTAGGGTTAAATTCTCCTCTACAGGAACAAAATTCTCCTACTTCTCCTTAACTTATAGCTTCTTAAGGATTTGAATCAACCACCTTTTCCATTATTTCATCTTCAAGAATATGTTCATGGTCATCTCCAATCATGCTTTTCTGATTTTGATTTTCAAGGTTTTTAGTCTCTTCCTGTATCTTATCATTCTGCAAGTAATCTTGTCTCACGTCCTTTGCTGCATCCCTTTTGAATTTCTTCACAAAGCTAGACTGTTTATTAGGCATATGTTTCTTTTCATGCTCATCTTGCTTGATTACAAACCTTGACCATAATTAAAAATGATCCCAACTTCGATTTTCCTTCTGCAAACTTGTCAAAACAATCAATTTAATCAAGCCATGATGGAATAATGACTGGTTTGAATGATCAACGTGGCTCCTGACCCTGTTCGACATCTTCTGAAGGATTTTGAGTAAGAAGGATGGTAAATTCATCTTAGACTGTTGATTTAAGTGCATCAAAAACCGAATATGGTACTTGAATACTGATGCAAACCTTCCTTCCCATGAAATATAACTATGTATAATTCCAATTAGTTATTTCCACTCTGGTTTGAAGTTTTCTAAATTCACCCCTTTTCTCCAGTTAAGGGATTCACGTCTAGGTAATAGAAACGAGCTAGGGTCGAAGTCAAAGGGGGTCTTCTTAAACCATGACTCTCCCTCCAAGGGAACGCCGATAGCTTCAGAAATTAGGACTTCTGTCAGTTCAAAATTCAGAGTATTAAAATTTACAGAGTCATTGGAAAGGTTCTGAGCAAAAGCATGAGTAACTTTAACATTGAAATCTGAAATTCGCTCAAAGAAG
Organism: Larix kaempferi; assembly: GCA_027924585.1. Lineage (NCBI taxonomy): Eukaryota > Viridiplantae > Streptophyta > Pinopsida > Pinales > Pinaceae > Larix > Larix kaempferi. The sequence continues at coordinate 6,125,055 of BSBM01000575.1, read as the reverse complement.
TTAAACCACCCAACTTTCTTGAATAATTCTGCACACTCAGGAAAAATCGTGACCCAGCTTGTGTCTATTGGCTCAAACCGACTTATTTTTCCACTCTTACCCATATCTCAACAACTAATTTTCTGATTTACTTCTTGGAAATGAACATAAGTAAAAATATTCAACAAGCTTCAGAATACGTTGCCTCAACTATGAAATTATTAGCTTCCAATTTTGGAATTCGTAGCCACTCCTATCTCCAATTCGTTCGGTGATGAATCATGATGGGTTTTGAAAAATTTCATGATACGTTGAACAATTGCCTGGATGTCTCAAACGTCATCAAATGCTATGCGCCAACACTTGCCATTAATTAGCCACGTTCCTCCATGATTTCAAATTCCAACAGTGCCTTAGTGTATGCAGTTCCACTACTGTGTTACAGGAATGTCTCCAATGAATATTTTGCAAAAGAAACTCAACATAAAGGTTAAACTTTTATTATAGGAGTTAGGGAAAATTTTAAATAAGTATTTTGAAAATTGTATAAGGAAATAAAATACTCTAATAAGCCACTATGTATAAGAAAAAATAAAATAAAATGAAATAACATTCATAGCATATAAAATGAAAATAAAATCAAAATTACCCAATTTAAAATAAAAATAAAATCAAAGTAGAAAGAAATGAAAAAAATGAGAAGAAAATCAAAATAGGGACTAGGTACAATTCGAGTCCTAACATCTAGCTCCAGCTAGTGGATGAAAGCCTCCTTGTGAGGTTTCAAGATCCCATAGACTAGTTCTTTCTGCAATCAAACTGAAACTTTCCTGTTATTTTGTGAACTTCCATTGGGAAATTGGAGTCTTTATTCAACTTATTTCACACCGGTATGTACAATGAGTGACAACTTCTTACCTTTAATGACTGTAAAAATGCTTAAGGAATCGTCCATTCACATGATTGGACAATTCTTCACCTTCTAAAGTCTGCGGTATAAAGATATTATTCTCCAAAATTTTAGAAATTAAGAAGGGACCCAACCATAAATTATCAAACTTACCATGCTGACCCTTGTGATCTCTTCTGGCATCCCACCTGAGCACCATATCTCTGAGAGAAAAAGTATCTTCTTTAATTTTCCTATCAAATTTTTCTTTAATTTTATTCTTGTAATCCTATGCTCTTTCTGCTAAAGCTTCTCGTCCTTTCTGAAGTTCAATCAATGAGAAAATTCTTCCCTGAATACAATTTGGTTCCTCCTGACTGTCTTGAAAAAATTTCATTACTGGAATTGCTATTTGAATGGGAAAAACAGTGTCAGTACCATATACCAATTGAAAGGGTGACAAACCTATTGCCTTCTTCGTATTTATCTCAGGATCTCTTGTTATGATTTAATAACTTCTTGATACTCTGGATGATGTTCTTGTTGGTTGATTCTACCAACCCATTCCCCTGGGGTTAATAGGTGGTAGAATGTTTCAAAATAATTTCATTCTCCTCACAAAAATTAACCATGGCCTTAGACTTAAAATCCTAAGCATTATCAGTCAACAACTTCTTAGGACAACCAAACCTACTCAAAATATTCTCTTTTATAAAGTTAATGATTAACTTATCAGTTGCATTCCGTGTAGGAATTGCTTCCACCCATTTTGTGAAAAAAATCAATAGCTGTCAGTATCCATTTGTGTTGTCCACTGGAAGTAGGATTGATTTCACCTATGAAATCCAATCCCCATTGCTGGAAAGGAGCATTCACCACAATAGGTTTCAAAGGTAAGGATACAAGTTTCTGTTTACCAACAAATTTTTGAATTGAACACAAGCTCTAACCTACTGATATACATCTAAAAATAAAGTAGGCCAATAATACTCAGATCCTAGAATCTTGTAAGATATAGCTTTCCAATATTTGTGACCTCCATAGGCACCTTCATGCAGTTCTAAAATGACTTCTTCTGATTTTGATTTCTCCAAACACCTAAGCAATAATCCTCCCGAATCTTTCCAATGTAGCTGTTGATTTACTAAACAATATTTGGTGGTGTTAACACCCCAAAAGTGCTCACCAGCTCATTCCCTTATTCACATGACCCATTTGTCCACTTTTTCCACCATTTGAGCCTCTAAAACCTTCAAAAGATCACCAAAAAGACCAAAACCCATCTTTTTCCACTCAAAATATATAATTTTCCTCAAAAAATACAAAAAACCCTCAAAAGGGGTCCAAAATCCCCCAAAATATTAAAAGGGAATAAAAATATAAAAAATATTCCAAAAAGGAAAAAGAGGGAAAAAGAAACCTAAACCATTTTGGTCAATACCATTGGTTTCCTCAAACAATAATGGTATTCCCCATCACCAAAAAACTATAAAAAGGTGATAGGGGCTCCTCACTATTCATCCACATTTCATCCTATCCTTATGCTGCCAAATTGCCTTTGAGAGCCCTTGCCTCCCTTCTCGAGCTTGAAGACCCCCATTGAAGCATTAGAGAAGAAGAGACCACTGGACATTGGAGCACCTCAACCTCGGAGCTACTAAAAAAATCACCATCCTCACCATTTGAGGTAATACAAAATATTAAATTTTCTATTTCTTGTTTTCATTATGAATCTTATTGTTTACCATTTTTTAATTTAGTTTATTTACATGCACATGATAGATTAGTTGTTTATTTCTTAGATTCAACAAAGTTTTTACATATTCTTATTGAGACTGCTGCTACAGGTTAGCAGGTGCATCCTTGCACATGCTTGGTTGAAAAACCAAGCAACAGTTTTTTGCGACTCCACTAGTTTTTGAACTTTAAAATTTTGATTTAGATCTATATTTTAGTTATTTTTTCCATTTAAAACTATAGATCTGCCATACTAGTCAGCTTCGTGATAGCTTCCCTAGTCATTGGCCCTTTCTGCAACCCAAAATTTCAATTTTTGGGTTCATTTTTGGGAAACTGTTTTCTGTCCATACATCGTGGCTTTCGGCACCCACAATCGCGCTGCGCATAGCGCCCTCACGCATGTTTTTCGAGCGGCCCATTGCGAATGTTCGGCTTTTTCCCACACAGCCCATCGCGATTGTTCGGCCTTTTCCCGCGCGGTCCATCGCGGCTGTTCGACCTTTTTCCACGATGTGCATCGTGGCTTTTTCCGACATCGCCGTGATTCACATCGCGGATTTTTCCCATATCACCGCGATTCACATCGCGGCTTTTCGCCTCACAGTCGCGATATTACTTGTTTCGTTTGGCCCTTTTTTTCCTGAGTGTTTTCCCATTCGGCCCATTTTTTCCAGCCTTATTTTCTGCAATTTTTTGACAGCATAGTGTTTTAATTATTGCAGCATTATAAATTTATATTATGTCTTTGCTTTACCACATATTTTTAAAAAATTTCAGTTAAATGAAAGAAAGATTTGTTTAGCATTTTTCAAGTTATAGATTTCATCTTTGCAAAGTTAGAATCATATTTCTGAATTGCTCAATATTTTGCCCAAGAAAAGTTTTTAGAAATCCACTTATTTCTTCTTATGTTATTTGCTTTACCTTGAAAATTTTGAAAAATTCATATTTTTTGAAACAAAGCATTTACATTTTAAAGCGTCTTTCATTTTTTGCAAATTGAACCCGTCATTTTAGTTTGTGGTTAAATCTCCCAAGCGAGGCAAATTATTTTGGTATACAACCACACCAGCACACAATCTGTCACAATAACTTCAAGTGTGCCTTAAAATTCTCTTAACTCAACCAACATTCTAACCCCATTTGGGGAACACAAAAAGAATATTGTAGTTAGGTAGAACTGAGGGGATAAGTATCCAAATAACACCCCTCACTAACTTACATGTTGAGACATAGTGGTTGATATTTAGGGTACCAAAATCCCTTATTATTTGTTGGCACAGTTTAGAACCAATTCATCGGGAAGGCCTCTCCCTTAGGAGGGCTGAAGTAGCCAGAATGGTTCCGGAGATCTGAGTGGAATACCGCAATCCATTCAGTCACCAAAGGATACCTACTCGTTGTTCTCATTGTACCACCCTTGTGGGAGTACAACGCTAATAGAACAAAAGCTGTAGATTCACCAAACCGGACATGTCATCACTAGCTTTTCAGGTTTCTGTGTCTATCCAAAACCTTGTCGTTCATCGATGCATCATCAATGAAGGTGCCTCCACCTGTTTTATGTCGACTTTTGTCTATAAGAAACTTGGATCCCTAACACTACAGCCATCCACTACCGCATTGCAAGCTTACGATGGTCGTGCAGCTCAACTGCAGGGTCTGTTAGTTAACTTGCCCGTACAGCTTGGGGGAAAACCGGTTTTCATAGATATAGAGGTCATCAATGCCCAACTTGATTACAATCTCATTTTGGGACGAAGCTACATGTATAAAATGAAAGCTGTTGCTTCTTCCGTCTTCCTTCTCATGATGTTTCCCCACTATAACGTCCCCTCCATCATGGCAGTGCGATGGAGAGAACGTTAGACTAAAGCCAGGGCATCTAGCCCCATGATTATTAACATAATTCTCAATAAGATGAAAATTAACATATGCAGATGTATATATATATATATATTAAAAGAAAACATAGCGGAGTTAAATTCAATTACACATCTAGCATACATTCAACATATTCGTGCCATTCATCAATTAAAGACAATAAAGAATTAACACAAGAGAGCACTTATCTTATAACAAAGTAGTCCCTAGAAACTGGATATGCAACTACAACGTTCCACCCAACCATAGGCCAATTATGCTTGTTGATCTCACAACACAATTGCCACCCCCGAGCTGGGTATGATATCTACAAGGAAAAAGGGAACAACAAACTCACACATAGCCCAAAGTTACACCAAAATCAGCCAAGCCAATCTACAGTTGGGGTTTATCAGGCTGCTAAGGAAATGGAAGGAAATGAATTGCTAAGCTAGTAGCTCATCCACAGAGCTATGGATACCTCTACCAGATCCATCTAGCTTGGTACGAACATTACCTACACACCCAATACAAGGAAGTATTCCCTTCACTACCACACAGTCCCTCAGGCCATACCTTCCAATTTAGTATTGTTCAAGGTGTGCATAAAAGAGTAGCTAGCCCTCTTGATCTTCTTGAGAGGTTACCTCCCTCACTAGGTTTATAAAGCCAGTTCAGGTCCACTTCCACTCCTAAATTCTTGCTCACAGTTCAAACCAAAATAGAGATGCCCATAACAACAAAATCACAAGTGTTGGGCATGAAGAAAAAAAACGCGGGTAACCCAAAATGAACTGGTAGATGGGGAATCAACCCTGGGAGAGAAATTCGTTTTTAGAAAACATTTATGGGCATTCAAGGGACATAAACGACATCCATAAACCCCAAAATATTGACTCCCTTCTTCCCAGCCACTGTGCAATACAAAAACGAGTTCCCAGTCATGGAAAATATAGGAAAATGGTAGAAAACGTGAAGGAGAAAGACCCAACTAGCTCAGATCGCATGAGAGAGGAAAGACAATGGGTGAAGAATGGATTTGGGCATAATTTCGTGGGTGTTTTCTTGCCCCAGAAGCAAAAGTACGTCTTCCCAGGTTGATGGCTTTCCCATGCACGAAATTGGCTGCCATACCTCTTCATTCCCAAGGCATTTACTACTTCAACCAACTCCTGGAAGAATTAAATGATTGGGTGCATAAGTCAGAATGGGTAGTTGGGGTTCATTCATTGACATTAGGCTTATCACCATTCGCTCAAGGGTTTGAATAATTTCCCTCCCTATTCCTTGTAGAATCATGCCCCCATCTCTGTGTTGCATTGCATATCTAGTTGTGGGTATTTCATTAAAATTCGTATTTACATGATGTCTTAATTTACATTGTGCATGTCCAACACAAGAACCATAGGCATCTATTTTTAAATCCCGATACATAAAATGCTAAATCAATGGTGGGGCCTTGGCCTTGAGCTTCTCACCATGATTAAATAACAATATTTATATCATTTACGATTTAATGCCAAGGGGGTCAAAATGGGGACGTTACATTCCCCTCCCCTTACATTAGCACTGTACTCAGTGCTCATCAAAATTGAACAAAAATGGATATGCCACCCTCATAGCATCCTCCAGCTCCCATGTAGCCTCATCGGGACCGTAGTGCTTCCATTGCACCTTTACCTATCCGACGGCTCGGTTTCGGAGCAATGTTACCTTCTTGTCTAGGATGTGCAATGGATCGGTTTGGAACTCTCCCTCGGGTTCCACCTGCATCACATCCCAATTAATCACATGGTTAGGATCATTTACATATTTCTTAAGCAAAGAGACATGAAAAGCATTATGAGATTTAGTGCTAGCAGGCAATGCAAGTCTATATGCAACTAGCCCTATTCTTTCAAGCACTTCAAATGGCCCACAATATCTAGGTGATAGCTTGGCACAAATCCCAAGATTCAAGGAACTCTTTCTTGACTTCACTCTAAGATACACATGATCCCCAACACTAAATTCCCTAAGCACCCTATGCATATCTGCATAGCTTTTCTGTCTATCCTGGGCTGCTTTTAAATTCTGCATGATCTTTGTAACTTTTTGTTCCATTTCCTTAAGCAATTCTGGCCCAAGTACAATTCTGTTCACTGGATTGTCCCAAGTCACTGGTGTCCTGCACCTTCTTCCATGCAAATCCTCATATGGACTCATTCCCAATGATTCTTGCTACCCATTTTTATATGCAAACTCCACCAAGTTTAGATAATCCTCCCACTTGGATGGTTTGTCCATTACATACATGCGAAGCATGTCTTCAAGCACCCGATTTACTCTTTCTGTTTTCCCATCTGTTTGGGGATGGTACGCGGTACTAAAGCTCAACTATGTACCCAAATCTGCAAAGAGACCTTTCCAAAAATTGGAAGTGAACTTGGTATCCCTGTCAAAAATTATTTCCTTAGGCAATCCATGTAATCTAAAAATTTCCTTCATGAAAATATTTGCAATGGAATCGGCTTTATGTGTGGACTTAACCGATATAAAATGTGCTGCCTTTGTTAACTTGTACACCACAACCATGATGGAATCATGTTGTTTCACAGTCATTGGAAACCCTGTAATAAAATCCATGGAAATTACTTCCCATTTCCATTATGGGATTGGCAATGGATGCAATAAACCTGTTGGGTGTCGGTGTTCAAACTTCACCTGCGGACAATTCATACACTTAGAAATGTATTCAACGATGTCCTTTTTCATCCATGTCCAGAAATAATATTTTATTGCTATAGCAATTGTTTTCTAATATCTTGGGTGACCAGAGTATGGGGCTTTATGGATTTCATCCATAACAATCCTCCTCAAATCCGTCGCGTTTGAATATAGACTCTATTCTTATAAGTAAGAAGTCCGTTTTCTTCCAAATGATATCCTTCATACTTCTTTTCAAGGTCTTGCTGCTTCAATTTTCCCTTTATCTGCTCATACATTTCATCCTCAACCATATGGTTAACAATCTGCTGCCTTAAATCTGGTTGGAAAGTACTAAGCGTTGCCACATGCATTTCATGTACCTTCCTGCTGAGTGCATTAGCCACCTTGTTTTATTTCCCTTTTATGTGTTTGATTTCAAAATCAAATTCAAAAACAATTTTCAACCATCTAGCTTGCCTAGCATTTAAAGTTGGCTGATCAAACAAGTATTTCAAACCACAATGGTCTGTCCTCGGCTCAAATTTTCTTCCCATTAAGTAATGCCTCCACATGTTTAAAGCATGTACTATGGCTACATATTTCTTCTCATGCTCCTTCAACTTTCTTGAATCATATCATACCACGTGGTTGTCTTGCATAAGAACTCCTCCAAGTCCTTGATTGCATGCATCGGTACACACCAGAAATCTTTTTCCGGGTTTGCAATCTTCAAAATAGGTGCACTCGTAAGAAGATTCTTCAACCATTGGAAACTTTCCTTACATCTTGGTGACCATTCAAACTTTATCCCCTTCTTTTGCAAAGAAGTGATTGGGTTTGTGACCTTGGAGAATCCTTCGATAAACATCTTGTAGTAACCATCAAGGCCCATAAAATATCTCACATCTGTCACATTTCTTGGAGTTGGCCAATTCATGATGGCTTCAATCTTCTCAGGGTCTACATATATTCCTTCGTCATATATGATGTGACCCAAATAATGAATTCTATCTTTATAAAAGTCACATTTTCTCAACTTTGCATATATCTTATGCTCTCTTAGCAATTGCAATGTCATTCTCAAATGTTCTTCATGCTCTTCTTCATTCTTAGAATAGATAAGAATATCATCTAGAAATAAAAGAACAAACTTGTACAAATACTTGCTAAAAACATTATTCATGAGACACATGAATCTAGCTGGTGCATTTGTGAGACCAAATGGTACCACTACAAATTCATAGTGTCCATACCTTGTTCTAAAAAATGTCTTATGAATATCTTCTTCTTTGATCCTTACCTGATGGTAACCAGACCTCAAGTCAATCTTTGAAAATACCTTTGCTTCTCTCATTTGATCAAAAAGGTCATCAATTCTGGGCAATGGGTATTTGTTCTTCATAGTGACTTTGTTCAACTGCCTGTAGTTAATACATAACCTGAGTGTTCCATCTTTTTTTTTCACAAATAGAACAGGTACACCCCACGGGGACACACTTGGCCTGATATATTTCTTTTCCAACAACTCTTGTAATTGCATTTTCAATTCTAGAAATTCCAGTGTAATCATCCTGTAGGGTGTCTTAGACACTGGTGCAGCTCCTGGCACAAGTTCAATTGTAAAATCAATGTCTCTCTTTGGAGGAAGTCCTGGAATCTCATCAGGAAAAACATCCCTGAATTCTTGCAATACATGATAGTCTTCCAACCTAAGAGTTTCATCCCATGCTCCCTCTAAAACATGGGCCTCATACAATTGGCAACCCTTTCTATAGAACTTCTTCAGCTGCATGGCTGAAACATGTCTAACCGAAATCACCTTTGGAATTCCTTTTACAACCCTTGGGTTTCCTTCTTCGTCCATGCATTCAAAATTCTTATTGTAGCAGTCAAGTTTAACCTGGTGTGCTTCTAACCAGTCCATCCCAATGAGAATATCATAGGAACCCAGTGGTAAAATATTCATATTTGCATAAGTGAATAGCCCATCTATCTCTAATGGACATTTCTTCACAATTTCACTAACTTTTCTCTTGGTTCCAGTGGCTAGTTGAACTAACCAGGACTTACTATGATTTAATTTCTTAAAAACACAAATCTCAACAATTCTAGGAGTGACATAACTGTGAGTAGATCTAGGATCAATCAAAATAGAAACAGATTGCTTAGCAATCTTACCTTCAACTACAACCACAGTTGATTGATGATCTTCCTGGCGGTCTTCTAGTGCTTCATAGATTCTAAAGATTGTCCTCACCACTTAACCCACAATTTCAGCTCCCTGGATGTTGTGAACTTCATTTGGATTCCCATTCCAATGTGGACAGTTCCTAAGCATGTGGTGTTGTGGGGAAAATGCACCTATAGTTAAGGGGAGAAACTACCAACTTACGGTGATAAAGATAGACTTACAAGCATTCTACAAGTATAGCAAATAAATGAAGAGATTAGGGTTTAGAGATGTAGGCACATTATTCAGAAGGTTGATCCTAGCTTTGCCTCCCTCGCTCTTCAATGCTATTTAATGTCGCAATGCCCAGACCTGCAAAACAACTTGATACCTTTCTCAAACACATTTGACTACATATATAAGACTGAAATTCATAATAGAAGAAAACATCAGATTATAAACAAACTGTAATCAAATCTAAGACACATTAATAGGTCGTATTTGGAAAGAGAAGAATGTCTGATCTTTATTAATGAATGAAAACAAGTACATAAAGTTATACCTTCCTTCAAGCTTGGCACTTCATGAAACCTAGATTCAAGGTCTCCTGCTTCTGTTCTCCAAGGATCCCAGCCTCTAAGCAATTGTACTAGGGTTTACCAAAACTGAAGCACAAGAGAGGGGATGAAGGTCTCCATTCCTCCAGCATAACTTTGTAATTGGGATTAATCCCCTCACATGACCCTTCTACCCTCCTTATATAGTCAATGAGGAAGAGGAAAAGAAGTTATAACCGCTCAAGAGGTTTCCCAACCAACTTAACTTACTCGAATTTCGAGATTTTGACCAAAACAGGGGTGTGCGCTACTCTATAGTAGACAAATTCACGTACACATGGAAATGGGTGCTACTTTTAATGAGGCAAAGTCGCGTACACACGCTACTATTTCAACAGTGGAGTCGCGCTCATATTGAAAAATGGCCAAAAACATGCTTTTCTGCTCATTTTCAGGAGATGGTTTGGTCTGGAAAAATGTTCCTACGGGTCATATACATCAAATGGGTAAAGAATGAGGTAATTTCAACCATTTTTAGTGTCCCAAATGACTTCTCCATCCACAAATGTCGTGTTGTGTGACTGAACTTGATCTCAAGAAGTGTCATCATGCGACCAAGGGAAGCAAGTGTCGTCACGGATGGAGAGGTGTCATTTCAAGCTATAACAGATGCCCCCTAATGTATGAGGTCAGAGGGAGTACGGGAAATGATGACCGAAATATATTATAAATAAAAAAGAGTTGAATCATGGAGGAACGGAGAAACCAAGAATCATAGGCTCAAATGAAGTACCTGAAAGCAAAGGCAAAGTCAGACAAACTTATCCATGGGGTAACTGTCCATGTTCAAATGATGGAACATGATCTCCAAGAGGATACAATAATGATCCAAAATACTGATGCATATATCATGGCCACTAAAATACAAGCGTGGATCCATGAGGAACATAAGTGTAAACATAGCCACATAAATACAAGGTGGATCTATGTCAAAACTGGAGAACATAGCCATAGAGAACAAGCTGGATCTATGTCTCATCAAGAGCCCAAAAGAGTGTGGCTCAGTCTTGCGCAACTTGGGCGATAACATAAATGAGGTGATGCTATTGAGGATCCCAAGGTATTCATCCAAAAACAACCCAAGGTACAAACCTATCCATGCGAATAAATGAGTTGTTTTCGAACATGGGAGGTATCGTTTGATTACCGGTCATTGATGTATACTGTTAACAAACGCGAGGATGTCCACCAATAATGAAAATGGAACCCAAGGTACCTAGTACATTCAAGTAAGTGCGAATAAGTGGTCCTGCCGTCGAACACTTGAAGAATCCATCGGATAGGAGACATTGATGTATTCCCATCTATACAACAGCGAGGGGAACTGCCACTAATGACTGCAATCCCCAAGGTACTAACCAAAACTCTAAACTTCATTCCCAGAGTACAATGAGTTGAAGTCAATGGGAAGAAGTCCGTTGGAAGGGAGGCCTTAATGCATCCTCCATCATCCAACACGAGGAACACTCAATAGGTATGAGCTGATTTGGAGTAGGACTGAACACATGATGAAACATACTAACACCAAGGAATGGCCGATACATGAGGTCAAGGAAACTGCAGAATGGCCGACGCAGGTTATATCCTTGAACAGTGAGCACGACACAAGAGTGACTTAGGAAGCTTTGAACACAAAGGGACCACGACGCAAGTCTGCAATGTAGGAGACATTAACAGATTCTCCAAATGATTGGAATACTAACCAAATGGAGGAATAGGAACTCTAAGATCAGGTTTACCCTAAGGCTAACGCTAGAACCCAACTTGTTTGATAGACTCAAAACAGGTGCTTTGTTCAAGGAGATAGTTGACTTGCTGCCATCATATTGAAAGATATTTTAACATTCTTCCCTTCCCTTTCCTTTTTCATTTTTTAACGAGCTTGACAAAGAACTAAATCATGCTCGACGGTATTTTCATATTTAAGGAGTCTGAAAAACCTAGAAGAAAACTCCATACACTTATCTGTGGATTTTATATCGAGCCTGGATTGGTCTGTGCTCGGCGGTGTTTTCTTGTTTATAGAGTTGAAAAACTTAAACAGTCGTCTATCAACCATCTCATGGATTTCACATCGAGCCCTAGTAGGTGAATGCTCGCTTGGTGTTTTCACATTTCGAGAGTCTGAAAACCCTAAAGACGACTCCAAAGGTCCTTTTTCGTAAAGTTAGTCTCCTTCCGCGAAAAAGTGTAAAATGATGGAAGAAGAACTCTTCTAGCGCATACAAGAGTATACCTAGAGTATACATTTTCCGTAGTTAATCCACTTAGGCCCGGAAAAGGGGTAATTCTATACCTGAGTGGATGTCGATTCAGTTATTTTTAACGAGCCCGAAAAGGCAACTATGCTTGGCAAACTTTTCCTATTTAAGGTGTCTGAAAAGGGCTTAAAAGAACTCCGTAGGGATCTTTTCCGTAAAGGTTTAACGAGTCCGAAAAAGTAAACTCATGACCTCCTTACTGTTTTTAATGAGCTCAAAGGAGTTACAGAAAATTCTCATAAATTCCTTACTGTTTTTAACGAGCTCAAAGTGAAGATGAAAGAAATGCTCGTAGCCTCCTTACTGTTTTTAACGAGCTCGAAGGAAAGGTGGAAGAAATGCTCGTAACCTACTTACTGTTTTTAACGAGCTCGAAGTAAAAGAAGAATGCTCGCAACCTACTTACTGTTTTTAACGAGCTCGAAGTAAAAGAAGAACATTCGCAATGGGAGGAGACGAGTGTCAGGGACATGCAAAACTAGCTCCAAGCGCATGGAACAAAGCTATGCCTAATGCAAAGAACATGAGCAAGATAAGTACACTCACGGTGTGTCTCCTCCAGGTAAAAGGTGTCAAATCGCGAAGGCAAAATGATATAGGGCTAAGAGGAAATGATATCAGAGATGGAGGCTTATACAACGAGCTAAAAGCATGGAATCCGGCTTCAGGCAAATTATCGCAAGAGAGATCATAGCAGATGCATATGCAATTTGAACATAAAGATGGGAGCCTTATCAGGGATGGCCAGAAATAGATAAGGAAGAAAGATATGAGGCTTCTTCTCAAAGTCATGGTAAATCTAAAAAGGCTCCCAAGCCTATGAGAAAAACTCAGCATGGGCACCAGAATGACATAAGGGTGCTGACTAGGGTGACCCATGTTAGGTAGGCTCTGCTGTCGGATTGGTGCACGATGCATAAAGAGATGGCTAACACACCAATATCAAACAGGTTCGACCCTGTGGCGAATTCGGATGGCAAAAGTTTCAAATGCAACATAACAGCGGGGAAGCCTAAACCTATATGCAAGGTTCCGAATATACCTGACATGGTTGCACAAGGTGTCGAAAAGGACCAGTAAGCAAGTATACATCCAGCTAAGAATCCTGTCTCCAAGAAACATTAGTACCAGGATCATATCTAAAACATATGTAAGGAAAGACCTGATACAAGTCATTGTGGTAGAAATACTTTCAACTTCACTATCATCAACAACGGGCATAAAGCAGGAAAAGTTTTCAAATGAAGACTCTATGGTACCCAAGCCCGAGGACTTACAATCAACAATATCAACTTCAGGATGAAGATCAAAGTTGAAGGACATGATGGAATCTGCAGAAACAAATTCATCATCATGGGAGTTGAAAATTCTAGAAGAAGAATCAAACTCAGCAGGAACACCGATTTGCGGATCTATAGGAGAGTCCAAAGACTCAACAGTAGGAAGATCAAACTTTAAGGTCAAATCGGGGCTGGACATAACTGCGACTGGATCAACATCCAAGTGAATAGCAGACTATACTATAGACTCTAGGAAAACTTCATCGGAAGGAAGTATATCATCCTAGATAGAATACATATCTAAACATTCAGATGGAGGTGTCACTTGGTCAAAAGCTGGGACCAAGTCTCGAGAAGGTAAGCATGAATTCAGAGACTTCTTCTTAGTAGCATTTGAACTCAAGGAACAATACGCCACAACATTCCCATGTGACATAGTAGTGCCTAATGACGAGGGATCTGACTGGTCTACAGTTGGGTAAAAAGGAGGATCAACGAATGCAAGCTGGTCGATGGTGACAATGTTTTCGTTATGAGGGAAATGCATCACACGAAAAAGTGTAGACACCACGGCATGCATAGCATAAACGTAATCATGCCCAAGGATCATATCAAAGTCCATAGGGTCCTTTAAAACCATAAAATCAACTAAGACTATTTTTCCACCGAAAGTAACAGGTGCCTGACGAAGGAATCCAAACAGTTCACTAGGTCTTTTATCAAAGGTCAACGGCCAATTAACAGCTGGAATAACATTAGGGAAACCCAAATCTCTCCAAGCATAAGCAGATAAGATACCGACAGAAGCACCTTCATCAACAATGCATCGATCAACTGTATGTTTCCTGATATCAACCTTTATCTGGAAAGGTGTCGAAGAAGGAAGACGAGGCTCGGCTAGACTATTCCAATCAAAAGAAACAATCCTAGGGCTTGGTAGGGGTTCACATGGCACAGATGAAGTACCCCCTTTTTCAGGAACATCCAAACTGGTAATGCATAAGACTTCGGCAGTAGGTGCATCAATCTCCAAAGGTCTGATGGGATCGGTTGAAGATTGCATCAATTCGATCACTTCACTCTCCGAAGGAAGAGTGGGGTCGACCAAAGATTGAATTGGTTCAACCACTTTATCAACCAAAGGTTGATCTGACTGCAGGGAATCTATAGACAACTCAGGAACATAGGTTCCTTCAGACATGGACCACACTCTTCGTGCCTCTGAAATGGCAGGGCATCGGTGAGTAAGGTGATATCCCTTACAAAGTTTACAAGGAAAATTTGGTTTCCGTCCTATAGGTTTAGACTCCTTTACAACGTTAGTACTCTCATCATGACTAGCATTGGCTGACAGCTTGCCCCCAGCATGACTCACAGAGGCTGGTTGCTCAGAAGCATCAGACTTTTGAACTAAGGACCACACTTTTTGCACTTCTAGAAGTACAGGGCACAAGTAAGTAAGGTGATCTCCCTCGCAAAACTTACAAGGGAACTTAAGCTTCTGTTTGTTGGGTTTGTTGACAATGTCAACTCCCTCAGCATGACTTGCAGTGGCTGATCTGGTGTCTCCAGTATGACTCACAGGAACTGGTGACTTGTCATTAATATGACTAGCAGTGATCAACGACGTGTCCTCAACATGACTGACAGTGGTTGAAGACCAACTTTCAGTATGTTTTTCAGTGACTAAAAGTTTTCTCCCACGATGACCTCCAGAGGCTGGGTAGGTGCCCCCTGCATGACTTGCAGAGGAAGGGTGCTTGCCCCCAGCATGACTTACAGAGGCTGGGTTGCTGCCCCCTTGTTTTGGCATCTTCTTCCTATTCTTCCTCCGTCTATTCCTTTTAGACTGCTGGCTACTAGTATTGCTACTTTCGCCACATGAGGTAGAAGGAGGATGAGAAGATGTTACTGGAAAAGGAGGCACGAGGTTCTAATGCTCTTGATTTGAAGTGCTCACAAAAGAAGCGTCAGGAGCATGCAAGGCATTCGGAGTGGAAAACAACCAAACCGGCAGCCCAATTGTGAATCCAGGAAGATTTAGAGTAGCCATTAAGGGAGTACCAATGTTTCCAATGAATGGAATAGCACAAGGATCCTCCGGAACAGGGGTACCTTGATTGGCACTCACCGGAATGCTAGACATAGTTTCCTGCTCAAATGAGCAAGAAGTTCCCTAAGGCAAACTAAAAAAAGTAGCACAAAGAGCACACCACTAAAAACGGTCCTAGGTAAATCAAACCAGGCAAACAGATGCCTTCCGGAGAAGAGTCTAGGATGATGAGGGCCCAGAATAGATCAACGAAGGAAGAAAGACAGTTACCCGGGGTCCACAATACAATGACTAAGGGTGCAAGCGTTGGAATCACCCAACCGCCCTCCCAAAGACCTGCAAGGGATTTCCTCCCACGTCTGTCTTAGGTACAACAGATATACCCTCTGCTGTCACCTGTGTATGAACCTAGAGTCTGATACTAAGGATACCACAACACCGACAACTCCTGGGGGAATAGTCACCGATCGAATCAGAAAGTGTGGGTAGGGTAGCTAAGCCCGAAACTTGAAACAGTCCCCAATACGCAATCCGATCCTGGCATATGCTCGAACAGAAAGTAGGAGGAGTATTCCCACAAACTGATCTCGCAATGACCTACTGCATAGATCCCAGGCAAGTTTTGAGTGAGGTGGGTTTACCTATGATAGTCTTACTATGATTTTTGCGCAATGTGTGATCTTGGGTGGTTTAAGGTGTTTTAAACCCAAGATCCTAACCAAAACTAGTTGGCGTAGTGTAACCTAGAAAAGAAAATGTTACTAGTACATTTTACTAGGGTTCATTTTAAAGGTTACTTGATTACTCAAAAAGGTAGTGGGTGTGTGAGAGTGGTTATAATAGAGATAGAGTACTGAAAATGAAATATTTACCACCAAACAAATCTTTTCTTTTCAATGCAAGTCTTAAAATTCTAATCCAGAATGCATGTGCAAATGCAATTTTTTAATCTTTTGAATGCAAAAAAGGTAAAAATAAAGTCTAAATGTACAAAAATAAACTCAAAACCTGAGAATGCAGCTACTCAAACAAATAGGTATGCAAAAGAAAACTTGTTCTTTTTTATGCAAAGCACTCTAAAATCTTTTAAGCCACTTGCAAGGTACTCTATTCAGAAAATAAATCAAATTTCTTTATGCTTTCAAAGGTAAGAAACAAAACCGAAACTAACCTATTATCAAATCAAAGTAAAGAAACTTTCAGGTTCTATTTATGAAACAGTAAAAGGTACCAAATATGACTTTCAAATTCTTATTGATGTAAGCATGCCAGCCATTGGGAAAAGAGTACAAAAACTACTTTTAGACCCAAACGAAGCAAATGGCCTACGAAGAAGTATGGTTTGGTAAATTCAAGTCTGCACATAAACAATGCAAACAAGGTCTTGAACAACAGCCAAAACACTTGAGCTTTCACTACAAAAGAAAAACTAAAAGCATAAGGGAGGATAAGAAACCAACCAAAAAGAGAAATTTCACTCAAATAGATACAAACAGGGTCAAGAAGACTCAAAAGGTTTCAAATCCAGTGGAAATGGGGCAAGCAAGTTCAGTCAGACTCAAATTAGGGTACAAAACACCAAACAGGTCCACAACCCCCCAACTTGGGTCAACAAACCCCAAAAACTTTCCAAACAAGCCCAAATTGATCAAAAGAGGTTCAAATCATGAATGTAGGATCAGCACAAGGATGGGAGACCACTTACAGTGGTTTAACTTAGACCTAGGGTCATCAGGGACTCCAAAAAATGCAGCCACAGCCCCCAGATTTGGGTCCATAACCCAAAAACTCAAAAAAATCAAACCCAGATTTTGAGTGCTACTGTGTATGAAGGAAACTAGCGCTCATAGCAGTATGGGCGCTACTGTGCAGAGGAAAAGTAGCTAATGGGCGCTACTGTGTGGTACAAACGGTAGCGTACAAGTGGAAAAAGTTGGAAAAATGGGTTTAAAACCACCACACCTGGGTCCACAAGGGTTTGCAAGGGCTGGGAAGGGTCTGTAAGAGCCAAGGAGGGTCAAACAGAGCCTACTAACTGATCCTAATCAATAAAATGAACAAATACCATCAAACAAGACTGAAGAAATGACCTTGGATACCCCTAAGCAGTTAGGCTTTCCCCAGAGGAGTCGCCATTCTGTTGTGGGGAAAATGCACCTATAGTTAAGGGGAGAAACTACCAACTTACGGTGATAAAGATAGACTTACAAGCATTCTGCAAGTATAGCAAATAAATGAAGAGATTAGGGTTTAGAGATGTAGGCACCTTATTCAGAAGGTTGATCCTAGCTTTTCCTCCCTCGCTCTTCAATGCTATTCAATGTCGCAATGCCGAGACCTGCAAAACAACTTGATACCTTTCTCAAACACATTTGACTACATATATAAGACTGAAATTCATAATAGAAGAAAACATCAGATTATAAACAAACTGTAATCAAATCTAAGAGACATTAATAGGTTGTATTTGGAAAGAGAAGAACGTCTGATCTTTATTAATGAATGAAAACAAGTACATAAAGTTATACCTTCCTTCAAGCTTGGAACTTCACGAAACCTAGATTCAAGGTCTCCTGCTTCTGTTCTCCAAGGATCCCAGCCTCTAAGCAATTGTACTAGGGTTTACCAAAACTGAAGCACAAGAGAGGGGGATGAGGGTCTCCATTCCTCCAGCATAATTTTGTAATTGGGTTTAATCCCCTCACATGACCCTTCTACCCTCCTTATATAGTCAATGAGGAAGAGGAAAAGAAGTTATAACCGCTCAAGAGGTTTCCCAACCAACTTAACTTACTCGAATTTTGAGATTTTGACCAAAACAGGGGTGTACGCTACTCTATAGTAGACAAAGTCATGTACACATGGCAATGGGCGCTACTTTTAATGAGGCAAAGTCACGTACACACTCTACTATTTTAACAGTGGAGTCGCGCTCATATTGAAAAATGGCCAAAAATATGCTTTTCTGCTCATTTTCAGGAGATGGTTTGGTCTGGAAAAATGTTCCTAAGGGTCACATACATCAAATGGGTCAAGAATGAGGTAATTTCAACCATTTTTAGTGTCCCAAATGACTCCTCCATCCACAAATGTCCTGTTGTGTGACTGAACTTGATCTCAAGAAGTGTCGTCATGCGACCAAGGGAAGCAAGTGTCGTCACGGACGGAGAGGTGTCATTTCAAGCTATAACATGTGGTCCCCTCCACAACCCCAACATTGAAGTGGTTCTCTTGGCTCCTTTGGATCTCTTGGATTGTCTCCCATCATCCTAGGTTTCTTAGTCACAACCTGTGATGGCTTCCTTTGCTGATTCCTGAATTTAGGAGGCTTGAACCCCTTCTTCCTTTGATCAAACTTTTCGTTTTTGTTATCCTTCCATGCCTTATGGAATTATGGTTTTCTTTTGTTTTGATCAAAGCAATACTTGGCCTTCCTTATGGCCTCCTCTAGAGTTTGAGGTTCATTGAACTCAATTCTATCTTTATATGACTGGGGCAGTCCACTTAAGAAACGCTGAATTTTCACCTTATCATCTCGAATATACCTAACATACATCAGTAGCTTCAAGAACTTGTTTGCATATTCTTCCATGGTCAATTGTCCCAATCTCAGCTCATGGAACTCTTTGATCTTATCATCATAGTGCCTATCAGAGAGTTACTTCTGCTTGAAGTATTTCTTGAACTGCTTCCACACAATCTTCCTTTCATTGATCTTCCTCACTTGCCTGATGTGTTCCCACCATATCGATGCTCTTCCATTCAAATTGAAGATGGAAACACTTCCCTTCATATTCCCAGAGTAGTCTTGGACTTGGAAATACTTTCTCATCCCAAGAATCCAAGCTTAAGCTTCTTGACCAGTCTTTACCTCTCCATCAAATGTAGGAGGTTTTTCCTTCTTAAATTCCCCATGCGAATTGTTCTTGTAGTGCCTCTTCCTCTTACTCCTGCGGGATGAAGAGCTTGAACCCTCAATGGATTCCTATGAGTCAGATGATCCACTGGAAGGGATTTCTGGAGCATATGTTCTGTCTATAGAAACTCTTCTTGAGATACTGGCCCTCTTGCGGGAATTCCTCCTAGAACTACTCCCACCCCTTTTTGGATTTGTTGTTTGATGCCTAGAGTTTATTTTCCTTTGGATGTCTGTCAAAATCTGCAGCATGGCTGCATTCAACTGATTTTGTTCTTCCTAAGCTTTAATCATCCTTTCAATATCTTCTCTACAACTTTGCAACTCCACCCTCAAGCTCCTCATGGTGGCTGCAATACCTAGGGGAGTCTCTTGATTTCTCCTCCCATTAGATTCTGTTTCAGCATTTTCAACATGTATGTTCTCCCCCATGGCATCTGTCTTAGGTTCATAGGGATCTTGTGAATCATCCATGATGTTGATTTTCTTGGCCCAACCAAGACCGAAAACCTCCAACTGCACTATCTAGAAGGCTTCCCTGATGTAACTGTGATTCTGCAAAATGTGTTCATTAACAGAATTGTTAGCTGCATTATATTCTCAGAAATTCATAAATTACTTTCTTTCGCCGAAAGACACTTAGAAAAATTTTCTAGACCAACTCGTCAAGTCCTTCCACCGTTGCGGACCAACTTGCCGAGTTCTTTCGCTGTTGTGGACCAACATACCCAGTTCTTCCGCTGAAAAACACTTAGAAAAAATTTTCGGACAAACTTGTCAAGTCCTTCCACCGTTGCATACCAACTTGCCGAGTTCTTCCGCCGAAAGACACTTAGAATTTTTTTTGAAGTTTTTCTTCCTTTCCCTAAGCATTTTGCAACTCCATCGACACAACTCAACCAAATTTTCCGACCGTGTCGGCTCCACTCAGCGATTCTCGCTGAAACGTATTGGCTCAACTCCACGAGACTCGCTGAAACATGTAGGCTCAACCAAACAAAAAAAATTAGAATTTTTTTTTTCAAAATTTTCTTTCTTTTTGTGATGATCACTGCTCAACAGGAGGTGATCTTACCTCTACAGATTATTCAACTTAGCCCATTTTAGGCCTGAAGCTGTAACTTGTGGTGATCAAGAAGGGATCTTCCCTTGTAACTGTGATCGGATTTGGCCCATAGAGGTCCAATGATGTAGCCTATGGCTTTGATACTATTTTGTAACATCCCCTCCATCATGGCAGTGCGATGGAGAGAACGTTCGACTAAATCCAGGGCATCTAGCCCCGTGATTATTAACATAATTCCCAATAAGATGAAAATTCGCATACACAGATGTATATATATATATATTAAAAGAAAACACACCGGAGTTAAATTCAATTACACATCTAGCATACATTCAACATATTCGTGCCATTCATCAATTAAAGACAATACATAATTAACACAAGAGAGTACTTATCTTATAAAAAAGTAGCTCCGAGCAACTGGCTATGCAACTGCAACGTTCCACCCAACCATAGGCCAATTGTTCTTGTTGATCTCACAACACAACTGCCACCCCCGAGCTGGGCATGATATCTCCAAGGAAAAAGGTAACATCAAACTCACACATAGCCCAAAGATACACAAAAATTAGCCAAGCCAATCTACAGTCGGGGTTTATCAGGCTGCTAAGGCAATGGAAGGAAATGAATTGCTAAGCTAGTTGCTCATCCACAGAGCTACGGATACCTCTACCAGATCTATCTAGCTTGGTACCCACATTACCTACACACCCAATACAAGGAAGTATTCCCTTCACTACCACACAGTCCCTTAGGCCATACCTTCCAATATAGTATTGTTCAAGGTGTGCATAGAAGAGTAGCCAGCCCTCTTGATCTTCTTGAGAGGTTACCTCCCTCACTAGTTTTATCAAGCTAGTTTAGGTCCACTTCCACTCCTAATTTCTTGCTCACAGTTCAAACCAAAACATAGATGCTCATAACAACAAAATCACAAGTGTTGGGCATGAAGAAAAAAGACGTGGGTAACGCAAAACGAACTGGTAGATGGGGAATCAACCCTGGGAGAGCAATTCGTTTTCAGAAAACGTTTATGGGCATTCAAGGGACATAAATAACCTCCATAAACCCCAAAATATTGACTCCCTTCTTCCTAGCCACTGTGCAATACAAAAATGAGTTCCCAGCCATGGAAAATGCAGGAAAATGGTAGAAAACGTGAAGGAGAAAGACCCAGCTAGCTTAGACTGCGTGAGAGAGGAAAGACAATGGGTGAAGAATGGATTTGGGTACAATTTCATGGGTGTTTTATTTCCCCATAAGCAAAAGTACGTTTTCCCAGGTTGATGGCTTGCCCATGCACGAAATTGGCTGCCATACCTCTTCCTTCCCAAGTCATTAACTGCCTCAACCAACTACTGGAAGAATTAAATGATTGGGTGCATAAGTCAGAATGGGTAGTTGGGGTTCATTCATTGACAT
Organism: Larix kaempferi; assembly: GCA_027924585.1. Classification (NCBI taxonomy): domain Eukaryota; kingdom Viridiplantae; phylum Streptophyta; class Pinopsida; order Pinales; family Pinaceae; genus Larix; species Larix kaempferi. Next base: position 6,103,111 of record BSBM01000575.1, on the reverse strand, counting down.
TTGGCTTATCACCATTGGCTCAAGGGTTTGAATAATTTTCCTCCATATTGCTTGTAGAATCATGCCCCCATCTGTGTTGCATTGCATAGCTAGTTGTGGGTATTTCATTAAAATTCGTATTTACATGATGTCTTAATTTACATTGTGCATGTCCGGCACAAGAACCATAGGCATCTATTTTTAATTGTCAATACATAAAATGCTAAATCAATGGTGGGGCCTTGGACTTGAGCTCCTCACCATGATTAAATAACAATATTTACATCATTTACAATTTAATGCAGAGGGGGTCAAAATGCGTAGTCAAAATTGACTAGATAACATACTATGATTCTAATGCCCCCACAGCACCTGAATATGTTCTCCCGATGATCAATCAACCCATTCAGAGTGCACCCACAATGTTTGTCTCCTCAGTTGGACCCGAGATATATTCGGATACTCCCATGACCTCCACTTTCCCATATATCCCACCCCCTCTGCGGAAAACTGAAATATCTGATTTGTGCACCGTTTCACACAACACACATAAGCATACTCAACAACCTCAACCACTGCCACAACCACCCACAGTGCCTAGTCATATCAGAACAACACCGATTCACACTATCCCATTCTTGTTTCCATTTTAAGGAGTTGTCAGCACGCCAGTAATGGCTACACTTAACCTTCCATGGTTAACGTTAGGATTACCTATATGGTACCTACCTTCCCCAACCCCTCCACTGAAATCAAATGTTGTTTTACAACTGGTAAAACCCATCAATACTTCGAACCATCCACCACCTGGCATACTGAACCCCCAAAACCGTCCACCACCTAGTGTACCGAACCCCCAAAATTGTCCACCACCTAGTGTACCGAACCCCCAAAACCGACCACCTCCAATAGGGGCCACTACATCAACATCCAGTTATGTCCCCCCTCAATCCTGCCACACTGGGTGCAAAGGTCCATAGACCTACACCACTGAACCCACAACTCGCACCCCCCAGTGACTCCCAAATTAGCGAAGAATCCCCCAACAATCTGCATACCCCCCAAGTGATCCTTGTGCGACGATATAGGTCATGCTACCCATATATGTCCACAATTATGAGCACTTCAAGAACACATGAATATGTTGGATGATGACACAAACATTCCAGTTGTTAAACTTCAGCTACCCCCTCATCCTTGCGATAAATCTCTACGTACAAACCACCCTTGTGTGATTTGTGGCATCTACGGCCATTATTCACATCACTGCCCTGATCTCCGAGATTATAGAGTAGCACTATACAAACTAAATAATGCTGACCTAGAGATATCCCCCCCACTCATTGAGGAAATATTCCCCCCATAATCTCCCCCTTCAGAAGAAATCAATACCATTTATATGATTTAAACCACCTACAAGCCTGAACCAATTAATTTGATGATGCACTACTTCCATAACGATGAGGAAATCCTATAAACACTTAATGCACCAGACTACCCCTGTGATGATATGCACCATCGATCATACTTCATCCCTGAGGAATCTACCTCCACCATGGAAAACCAACTGTCTTTCGAATCCAAATATTTCTTACCAACCAAGGTCGATGGGTTCAAAGATCCTATCCTAGCCCTAGATGCTTTGAAGAAGGTAATATGGCCAACATTTCGCTGATCATAAAAATCGACATTTCCACCACCCCCAGAAAACTTGAGCTTATCTCTTTAAACGCATCATGCACTGAAAAGGAAACCCAAACCTATAATAAACTCCTCCAAGAATTTCGTGATGTCTTTGGCTAGTCTTACACCGAGATGACTGGGTTTGATCCTACCATTGTAGAACATCATATAGATAATATGCCCAACATATCTCCGGTCCGCCAGAAACAACGACCCATTCACCCATCCAAGCTTCCAGCCGTGAAAGCCGAAATTTAGAAGCTTCGAGCAACAGGTTTCATATACCCTATTGCTTATACTACCTGGCTTCCTAACCAAGTTCTAGTCAACAAGAAAGTAGGCACCATACGTGTCTATACTGATTTTTGAGACCTCAATTTAGCTTGTCCCAAAGACAACTTCCCAACACCATTTATCGATTAGCTAATTGATGCATGTGCGAGGCACGTGATACTGTCTTTTATGGATGGTTTCTCTAGATATAACCAAATCCACATCCGCAAGGAAGATCAATACAAGACTGCTTTCACTACCCCATGGGGCAGTACCTTCTCCTATCGCATCATGCCTTTTGGTCTCAAGAACACTGGAGCCCCTTTTCAGCGAGCTATGACTTATTGTTTTTATGACCTGATTAACATCATATTGGTTTATCTAGATGACCTCACAGGAATAGCTTGATCTAAGAAACGATCCGACCATTTAGACAACCTTTGACAAGTATTCTTGTGTTGTCGCAAATACTAAATCCGTTTGAACCCACTCAAGTGTGTCTTTTGTGTTCCAGTAGGCCGTCTGTTGGGTTTCATCATTTCAGAAAAAAGGGATCACCATCGACCCTCTAAAGTTCCAAACCACAGTAGACCTACCATCACCTCGTACACTAATATAGCTACAAAGCCTTCAGGGGAAATCCAACTTCCTCTGTCGCTTTGTCCCAGATTACGCCATGATAGTACACAGTTTTCTCCGTTTAGTATGCCTTCATATCCGTTTTGTATGGGACGACCAAGCAGAAGGAGCCTTCACAGACCTGAAGAAAGCGCTTACAAGTGCCCCCTTGATTTCTCCTCCAGACTTCACAAGAGACTTTATCCTTTACATTTCGGCATCCAATTACACCGAATCTGGAGTACTCGTCCAGGAAGACTCCACTCGTCAAGAGCATGTCATTTACTATGTGAGACAAACCTTACCAGGCCCACCACTTCTCTACCCACATGAAGAGAAAATGGCCCTCGCCGTCGTCTTTTTAGTACAAAAATTGTGCCATTACATTCTCCTCAGCCATACCGCGGTTGTTGCAAATTCCAACCCGATGGTCTATCTCTTGAATCGCCGCCTTCTGCAAGGCCGTGTTGCCAAATGGGTGATTATCCTACCAGAATATGACCTGATTTTTAAAACTCGGAAGAGCACCAAAGCTTTAGCACTTTCTCAACTCATTACGGACCTACCATCCTCATTGTCATCACCAGCTATCAAAACCAATCTAATTGACGACCATTTATTCATCATCTCGTCAGACGACCCTTGGTACGACGATATTTTGGTTTACCTCTGCACACAGAGGTTTCAACCCAACATCGACCATGACGGACGCCGTCACATCTGCCATCATGCCCCTTTCTATATCCTCATAGGCAATGTTCTCTATTGACGCGGTGTCGACACCATCCTACGACGGTGCCTTTCCCAAGAAGAAGCAGAACAAGTCCTTAATGACTGTTATAGCGGTGCCTGCGGCGACCATTTCTATGGAATGGCCACCACCCAAAAGGTAATCCGCATAGGTTATTTTTGGACATCATTATTCATTGATTGTATCACAACAGTCAAACATTGCCAAAACTGCTAGCTTTTTTCCCCTAAGGAAAGAATCCCCCCCGCCCCCCTTCATCCAGTAGTCACCATTGGACCATTTTGCAAATGGGCCATCGACTTCATGGATTGCAATCCTACATCAGCTGGCGGCCATAAACACATTATTGTGGCTGTCGATTACTTTACCAAATGGGCAGAAGCCATGCCTACTTACAACTGCAAAGCCAACACTGCAGCCCGTTTTTTCCTCAACCATGTTATTGCTCGTTTCAGAGTACCAAAGCAACTCGTCTCAGACCACGGTTCTCACTTCGAGGACTCTGTTTGGCAAGAATTTTCAACACTTCTTAATTTTGAACATCATTTCTCTTCCGCCTACTACCCCCAAGGGAACGACCACGGGGGGTTCACTTAGTGAACTTGTTACATAGCACGATCGTTCGCATGATATTAAAGAATATCCCTAATTTCACTAAATATTGGAAAATTCCTCCTAAAATTGTATTGTTGAACCCCCCTCCCAATATGCCTTTCCAATTAAGAAAACCCCTAGTTTCACCAGATATTGTATGTATCCATTTTTATCAACCCATTTTTAATACCCCCTTTATATCATATTATCAAGTTGTAACAAATAGGATCCCTAACACATCTTAGTATAAGCAAACATGATGCTAAATAAAATAATAGTATAATGCTAATAATGATACAACCAGGATTGCAGGGGTGAGTGATCAATTTGTAGCGTTGGATAGTGGAAAACCCAACGAAATAGTATTGGGAAGGAAAATGCGCAAAAGGAAACCCAGTCAAGAGATCAATGTAACAAAGAATGTAAAAGGTTGATAGTCCAATAGTTAGTGCAATGCTTAGAAAAGAGAAGAATTGCAAATGTTTCACACAATAGTCTGTCAATCTACCAATTTTATACCATGTAAATATAAGAATAGACATAAAGAGCTCATATTTTCTATAATATTAATAAATTAAAATCCATAAAAATTCAAAATTGAAACCCTTTCGTGGATGGACTCTCCTACCTTCCTATAAAAAAAAACATCATTGATGTTTGAACCCAAATGAACATAGCAAAATTGCCCCTACTTTGCAATAACACCATATGATCATGTGCATAGCTTGGATTTGGATCATTCACAAGTTCCTCCACTTACTCTACATTTATTCTTTCCATCATGGAAATTAACAACATTTAGTTACATTTTCTTGGGTTATATCTATTTTATTTTTTTTACAGTAGAGGGAAAAATATCCATTGTTAGGTTTCAATCATGTAATAGTTATACAGATACATAGATGGAGAAACTTATATGATACCATTTCATGGTAACGATAACACATAGGGTATGTAAATAAGGATTTATATTTTCACCACGTTAGCTCCAATACAATATTAAGACGGATGCCTTTCATATTATACGAATTGAAATTATAATTATGAATGTTCCAAATATAACTCAATCAAACATCTATTCCTATCTGGCAATGTGAAAATGTTAAAGAAGAATACAAAAAGTTAAAAGAAATAATTGGTTTCTTTGTTTGAGTGAGCCAAGAAAGATTGATCTCACTTTTCTTGGTTTTCATGGAGCAAGGTTTGATTGAATCTCAATACCCACCTAAACCCCAACCTAAAAAATGAAGAGTTAGATCTTTTACTCGAATGCCTACAAAAAATAAAATACAATTGCTTAACTCTGAAACTCCCAATTAGCTACATCTCTTAACTTAAAGATGAAAAACAATATAATGTATCAATTCAAACCAATCCTAAATAAGCTATTAAATGAGTATGGATCAAGGCCAGTAATCCGAAGAGACTTCCATCAATATTATCATTGGTACAATATTATCAGATTTATGCAAAACTTAGGATCATAAGAAATATCAAATAAAAATGGAGGGTCCTTAAGTTTTAGGTGGGTATGAATTGAGCCCATGATTTGGAGGTGTGAATCCATCCCACGATTTGGAGGTTATTTCTCAGCCCACCCAGATAAAATAACCCCCAATATTTATAGTACTTTGTCAAATTAAAAACCCCCCTTGACCCCTTAATACGAGCCAATATATTTTTGAGGTTTTTAAGAGTATTCAAACCCCTAATATGAATGGACGTGATATAATATTGCCTCACTAGTGAACCCCCCGTGGGAACGACCAAGTCGAAGCTATTAACAAAATTTTGAAGATCATCCTCCAGCGCACTGTCGACCGACATAAGTCCAATTAGCATCACATGCTTTTTCCTGCATTATGGGATTACCGCACGTCCACCAAATCCGCCACCGGATTTACCCCTTTCCATTTGGTTAACGGCGTGGAATCCGTCCTCCCCATCGAGTGTCAGATACTCACATTACAAATTTCCATAGAACGCCTCCCAGATACTTCACCAATTGAAGAATGCTTACTTCTTTTAGAGCAGGCCAATGAAGATCGCCGTGTAGCTCTCCAAACAATCTAAGCCTCAAAGAAGAGATAAAAAATCCATTACGATAAACATGTTCATCCACGAGCATTTAGTGAAGGAGACCTCATACTCGTTTATGATCAAGCCCATGAAAAAACGGGCAAAGGAAAGTTTGAATCCATGTGGCAAGGCCCATATATCATACACACTTGCCTTGTACATGGGGCATACCTTTTCACTGACTCAGAAGGAAATCCCATGCGCAACCCCTGTAATGGGTTGTACCTCAAACGATTCTACCCATAAAAAATCTCCTGGACACCACATTCCATATTATACAGTTTTTAATTCAGTTTTTTGCTGTAAACTTTCAAAAACCTTACATTTTCATTTTTTCCTGCATGAACACAGATGGATCCTGTTCCACTCTACCATATCGTCTTTGCCGACGGTGCAAGTTGCTGGTCTCCAAATCTCGCCTCTGCAGCTTGGGTACTTTATTCCCCTTCACACAAGTTGATCCACCTCGACGGAGTGTGCATAGGTGTTTCCACAAATAATCAAGATGAGTACGACGCCATGACCGGTATACTGGCCGCTACTCTCCAGATGGGCATAAGTCACCTTAGCGTCTTCCTGGACTCCTAGCTCCTTGTTTCCCACCTCAACAACTGTTACCAGGTATGCGATCCCTGTCTATTTAGAAAATTCTTGCGCACGAAACAAATGATTCGACAATTTGAATCCATTTCATTCACTCATGTCCCAAGAAATCTGAACAGTGTAGCAGACCAAATGGCTAACAACATTCTAGATTGGCACATCAACCAAAACATGTAGGACATCAAAACATGCATCACATAGGCATAAAAAAATCAAATCAACAAACTAAATAAATCATCATAATATTGCTTCCATGTGCATAACACATGCCTCCATGGGCATACAAAAACCATAAGTATTACATCCACGTACATAGAATATGCCTCCACGGGAAAACAAACAACATACAATTGCATCCACATGCAACAAGACATAAAAGCAATGACAAGATGTTCATACATATGCATACACGACTGTATAATAAAAAACGCATCCATATGCATGAATATATATATATCATCATATAGTCATACTGTCAAGAGTGCTCTCAACACCCAAATATACAAAAAATACACCAGCTGTACAAAATATGTATCAACAAAAACATCCCCATATGCTCATCAACATTTGGGGGTAGGTACAAGATAACCTAATCATCATCATCATGGTCAGCAGCCTCCTCCGGTTCCTCCACCTCCAGATCATACTGATCCCAAGCTCTCCTCTCAGCTGCTAACATAGCTACCCTTAGTAAAATTGATCTCCACTCACGCGGAGCATCGAAACAACGGTCCAATACATGTCGATCTAGGTCTCTCTAGCCATCATCAGGTACATCACCCAACATATCCTCAAAGGTATCACGAACATCCTATATGGCATCATCTCGGTGACGCACAACTCCTCATGCACGAGGCAGAGGTACCACTACCGGTGGAGCTACCACCACCACCATATGTCCCTTACGACCCTGATGATCTACTGGAGGCAGCGGACCCATGTTTGCAGTAAACCACGCTAAAACATGTCAATATGATATATGCATCTCTTACTATCATCACAAACAAATTAACAAAAAACATGATATGATAACTACAACAAAAACAAAGACGTACTGTCTAATCCCCAAGCCTGTCCCTCAGCTTGAGGCATCTCAATGTCCCCCTGGAAGTCCATACCTTGGTACATATAATCATCAATCACAACAGGAATCTGCTCCCATTGCTCATACATGTTCGTCATGAAGAACCGCCAAATACCACCACCACCCCGGGGCATCATATCCCCCCACCACACCATCTACGGCTCACTCCTCAACCCCTCCCGAACCGATACACGTGGTCGCAAGGTAGGTACCCACTCGAAAAAGAAGCAACATAAGAAAGAGGCATAACTGAACTCTCCTCCCTCACGAATCACCTTGTTCAGCTCTCGCTGAACACAAGAAAGGAACATCTGACCCTAGGAAAAATAGGTCCTAGTCGTGACATGATGAATCATCATCGTCTGCCCCCCCAACAAACGATGGGGTGCCTATGCACCAAGCACCTGCAAAACACAAGCCGCAACTTCTTGCATCTCCGGCTCACGCAGATCCAAGACACTTAGTGCGCTATTTTGCGCATAGGCCCCTCGAACACAAAATCTCTCAAGGAGATCCTCAATATTCATACCAGATGGAATCCTGGGCTGGGTGTCCCCTATCTCACCCAAACAGGGAAAGCCAGTAAGGAAATACACATCAGTCAAGGTGAAATTCAGTCGCTCAGCTTGCACAATAAAAGCTACCTCCTCTGAGTCCTAGAATTCAATCAACTTGTTCAGCAAGTCCCTGACTGAACGCATGAGAGGAATCTATGCGAACGTCAATAGTCCGCCTAAAGCTAACGCCTCCCACAGATGTGGACTCACCCGAATAGTCTCCATCAACCCCTCATCAATCTCCCTCTCCATCCAAGATGCATGCATCCTCCTGAGCATCCTGCCAAACAAAACACAATTTTTCTTTTTCTTTTTTTTTTTTATAGAAAAAATACCATAATTTTTTTTCCCCAAAGCCAGTGATCCACATCATGACTTTTAGCACCCGCAGTCGCGATGTGCATCATGGCTGTAAGCCCCCACAACCATAATGCACATCGTGGCTGTGAGGCCCATAGCCATGATGTGCATCGCATGAAAAGCCTCAAAATCCGCGATATTCCATGTTGGCAAGCCAACATGGAATATTCGCCACTTCTGAGACCCTGAGACCCCCCAAAAGTGAATAAATTGAAAGGCTAAGGTTCATAGGATTACCTGAAACTCACAGAATAAAAAACCAATGGTCGAATCTCCCACCAATGAAGAAAATGCTTTGACTAGTTAAAATTACTCTGTCAAACTCAACCGTGAAAATGACACATGTCACATTGGGTTCACTAGCTATTTATAGAAATTTGACCAATCTTCAGTCAACCATTTCAGGATCATACGACGCCCGTTTTTCAAACCATTGGTACCATTGGAATCAGCGTGGTGAAAAATTCACGATAGTCCACTCCTTTTCTCGATTCCACCAAGTCCTGTTTTAGGAATTTTTCACATGCCCCTCATCACCTCGGTTTGCATGCCATATCGGTCGTTGTCCATTTTGGACGTTCTTTATATCACCGGATTTAGTTTCCCGTGCTCGTGATGATGCTTGAGATTATTTCTTGTTCTCACCACCAGGTTTTTAGACATTTTTTCACACACTCGTCACCTCGGTTTGCGTGCCACATCAGTCATTGCCCATTTTTGATGATCTTTATATCGTCGGATTCAGTTTTCCATGCTCATGATGATGCTTGAGATAATTTATCGCTCTCAGCCACATAAGTTTTGGGCATTTTTTCAAAATGCCCCTCATTGCCTCGATTTGTGTGCCACATCGGCAGCCATCAGATTTTACGAATTTTCGTATCACAACTTATACACAAGCCCTCCACTCCATCCATACTACAATTATGGCATTGTTTTGATACCATTCATCAACCCTTAAGGAGGCCCCTATAGTGTTCCCCCCTACCATCGTGCTTGATCCCCATACTCGCCCTTTGATTGAACACTGCCTCCTTGCCTCTCCATTACTTTTGTTCGGTATAATTTTATCCCTTTTTCAGGCCGATCAATTCCTTTATGAAAAAGGAACTTAGGGACTTTTTGTTAAGCTCTTTTCTGACTCCTAAAAGAATGAAAAGATCGCTAAGCAATCTTGCTTCCTTTCATGATCGTTAAACATATTTGAAAGGGCGTCTACCTGGTATAAGTTTAACCCTTTTCCGGACCTTGTAGACTAATTACGAAAAATGAATAATCTAGTCACATCGGCTAGAAGAGTTCTCCATTTGCATCATTTTGTGCTTTTTCAGGCCTTAGAGACTAACATACAAAAAAGACCACCACTGGAGTCTACTTACTACTTCCAGACTCTCTAAAATTGAAAGCAACCACGAGCAATCACCGTCCTAGGCTCATATAAATCCACAGGACGGTACTCCTCCACCAATTCAGAGTCTTCTTATCATTTTCAGACTCCTTAAAAAGGAAATCACTCACGAGCATGAACAGTCCCGGGCTCGCATAAATCCACATGATAGTACCATTTTAGAGCACACTTCTATTCCTTCTTGAATCTCATTAAAACCACAAAGAAGGCCCCAACAGTGCATGTCGGTGCCACAACAGATCATGTCTACTCATATGGAAGCTTCCCTATCATGGTCACCTTTGTTCAGAGTATTCTGCAGTATGCCACCCTGAGAGTCTCCAAATAACATCCATTAGCTTGTCCCCCAGAGTTACTCCAGTCTGCAATACATAACCCTGATCCCTTAAGCTATGATCCCCACACCTTAAAATCAGTTTCATATGCTGCCATGTAAACCATGTCATCATACTCTGAACAAAGGAGGTTTGAGTCCACCCACTCTATGACCCTTGTTATACCTCATCCCCATAGCATGTCAGTCCTACCATCAGTACTATCACACTTCAGTTGTACACCTCGCGCCCCTATCAAGGAAATATCATTGCCTTGGTAGTTGCTGGTCTCCCCCTATCGACACCAACCAAATCTATTCCAAAGGATAGACCTAGAGGTCCCTGTGCCTTAGACTCATCACCATTTGTGATGAGTTCCTACGGATCATTTTGAAAGGAGACCTCAGTGCCTCTCGAAATGATTGTTTCTCACATGCTCGACGTCAACACCTTGATTGCATTGTTGAGACTCGTACAGGGTATCGCTCCTTTCAGTTATTTGATGAAGACCCCGGATATCAACTGACTCTAACACAATTGAGAGTTTAAATTAAGAAAAAACTAGTTACATACTCCCATGGATATCCGGGTTGTGCTTGGCGACAGTATTTAGATGTACCCCAATTTTATACTCCCTTGAGTATACAGTTACATATACTCCTCAAAAGTTGGCTCACAGTCATTGAGCCCCTACAGATGTTGCACACCTTCAGATTCAACAATTCATCAACCCTTCTGACACCTTATTCAGAATATTTGTTTCCATTTTTCAGTGTATTAGTCCTTCAGATTAGTCATGGTATGACCATAAGTATGTCCCAGCATTGTGTCCCCTCTAGACCATTATGATGTACCAACAACGTTTTTTATGTATTATTCAGGTCCCCCTTCTTGGGCCTAATTTTTATGTATATGTCTTGATACAAGCATGGGTGTTCCCGCCTCATCCATTATCATAGATTATTCCTCATTCATTTTGAGGACATGTATTTTCAGTTTATGAAATTTGCAAGGGTCCACTATTCCAGTCTCCAGTAGGTCTCTTCCCTCCTCCAAACCCCAAGAAAAAGAAAAAAGAAATATGATGTCTATCGGCCATATGATGAGCTCCTGCCCTCACACATCAGGGGGCAATCTGTTAACACCCAAAAAGTGCTCACTAGCTCATTCCCTTATTCACATGACCCATTTGTCCACTTTTTCCACCATTTGAGCCTCTAAAACCTTCAAAAGGTCACCAAAAAGACCAAAACCCATCTTTTTCCACTCAAAATATGTAATTTTCCTCAAAAAATACAAAAAACCCTCAAAAGGGGTCCAAAATTCCCCAAAATATTAAAAGGGAATAGAAATATAAAAAATATTCAAAAAAGGAAAAAGAGGGAAAAATAAACCTAAACCATTTTGGTCAATACCATTGGTTTCCTCAAACCATAATGGTATTCCCCATCACCAAAAAACTATAAAAAGGTGATAGGGGCTCCTCACTATTCATCCACATTTCATCCTATCCTTATGCTACCAAATTCGCTTTGAGAGCCCTTGTCTCCCATTTCGAGCTTGAAGATCCCCATTGAAGCATTGGAGAAGAAGAGAAGATTGGACATTGGAGCACCTCAACCTCGGAGCTACTAAAAAACTCACCATTTGAGGTAATACAAAAGATTAAATTTTCTATTTCTTGTTTTCATTATGAATCTTACCGTTTACCATTTTTTAATTTAGTTTATTTACTTGCACATGATAGATTAGTTGTTTATTTCTTACATTCAGCAAAGTTTTTACATATTCTTATTGAGACTGCTGCTACAATTTAGCAGGTGCATCCTTGAACATGCTTGGTTGAAAAACCAAGAAACAGGTGGCTTTCAACTTTAGTGATCTAGCTTCTTTTTTATCTAAATAAGAAGGACATTGCAGATGCAATAAAAAATGAACTATATCAGCATACCAGATTGATTCTGCATATTTATCCATGATTTGTTCTTCATTCTGCTTCATTTGCAACTCCTCTTGTGTAGGTTGACTTGCCACTAAGTGAAGACCAAGAGCTTCACAATTCAAATCAGCCAATAGTTTAGCCAAACCTTGTCCTTTGACTAGATTAGTAGGTTTTATCTCCACATCATATTCCATAATCTTCGCAATCCATCTTCCCCTCTTACCTTCACTGTCTGGTTGTGTCAAAATTTCCTTTATGGTAGCATTAGGTACATAAGCAATAATCTTTGAATGCAAAATATAAATTCTGAAAAACTTTAAGGCCTTAACCAGTGCATATGCTTGCTTTTCTAGGGTATTGTATTTCAATTCCGAATCCCTGAGAGTTTTTCTAAAGAAATCAATGGGATGCTCTAATCCATCAGTATTCTTTTGTAATAAAACCGCTTCTATAGTATCCTGATATGCAAAGGAGAAAGTAAAGAATTCTTTCGAAAAATCAGGGCTTACCAGCACTCGGGCTTCTATCAAAGCCTGTGTGATCTTATCAAAAGAAGATCTGGCCTCTGTTGTCCACTTCACCTCCTGATCCTTTCTCAACATATATGTTATCTGCTTGATTGTTTCAGCAAATTTGGAATGAACCATCTCATGAAATTGATTTTTCCAATAAAGGATTGGACATCCTTCTTACTTATAGAAATACTGATCTTCAGAATAGCCTTAACTCTTTCAGGATCTATCCTAATCCCATCTACTGAAACTAGTTGTCCCAAAAGCTTACCTTCCTGAACAACAAAATATGACTTCTTAGGATTTAAAGACAGTCCAAACATTCTGCACTTCAAAAAACTTTGTCTGAGATGTTTCAAATGCTCTTCATCAGATTTAGAAAACACAGTGATGTCGTCCAAATAAATTACCACGAATTTTTCATTTTCTCCAACGAAATCTATATCCGTAGCTCTTTGAAAAGTTGCACTATCATTCATCAAACCAAACGACATTTTGTCATACATGAATGTACCCCAAGGGGTAGTGAAGGTTGTTTTCTCCCTATCATCTGGATGCACAACAATTTGATTGTAATTGGAGAATCCATCAACCATTGAAATCCTCTTGGCACCTACCACTTTCTGCAAAATTTGTTCAATCTTGGGCAATGGATAGTTATCTTTCAGTGAATCTTTGTTCAGATTGCGAGAATCCACACATAATTTGATCTCTCCATTCTTTTTACGCATTGGCACCAAATTTGCTACCCATGATGAATATCTGAGAGGAACTATTATTTTGGCATCTAATAGCTTCTTGACTTCTTTCTCTATGACTAGAAGCAGAGCTAGGTTAATTCTCCTCAGTTTCTGTCTAAAAGGTTTCACATTTGTTTTCAAAGGAACCTTATGCTGAATTATACTAGTGTCATAAGTCTTTAAGTCTTCATAAGACCAGGAAAAAATGTCAACAAACTCCTTCAAGAACTTTACATACCTATTCCTTTCTTCAACGGGAAAAGATTTGGAAAATTTCACCATCTTAGGCTGATCTTCTGTACCAATGTTACAATTGATAATATTCTCTTCTGAAGATTGCATGGAAGGATTTTATAGAGCATCATATTTAGTAAAGATCTTCTCAAGGGGAACCAGACCTTTGGAAATGAAGTTTCCCTTCAGCTCAATTATCTTGTGTTCAACAATTGTATTTTCTATATATGTAGTAGTATCATCAAATTCATCATCCTAGTCCTGATCAATCAGTGAATTAGAAAACTCCCCAGTCAATTCTAAGAAATTTTTTATTTCTAAATCATCCTAAAAAACTCTCCATTGTTTGATATTATTTGGTATTATAGGCCTGTACTTAAATTCAATTGGATACTTCAACTGGGTCTGTTTTGGAATTTTGAAATGTGTGGCTGCCAAAGCCAATGAATCTGCTGTTTGGTTCTGAACCCTGGGAATAAAGGAAATATTGATTACTATAAAGAGATTGTCAATCATATCCCATGCTTCATTTCTGTATACCTTCAATAGATCGTGTTTTACCTGATATTTGTCCTTCACCTGCTAGACCACTAGTTCGGAGTTACCAAAAACATAAAGCTGTTGAATACCCAAATCCTTTGTAGCTCATAGCTCAAGTATCAGTGCTTCATACTTAGTTGTGTTGTTAGTAGTAAAAAATTCCAATTTATACATCAAACAAATCACCTCCCCTCCTGGAGAAACCAAAAAAATACCTGCTCCTGCTCCCTCCTTGGATGATGATCCATCAAAGTACATCTACGATAATTCATCTCGCTCTTCAATAACAGGTCTAACTAGTGCTTCTTTTTCTATTCGCAGTATGCCATTTGTATCTTCATTGCTGAAATGTAACATGCAAGATCCCAAATGTTCATCTATAGCATAACTAAGATGGTTATTTGGGTTTTTATCATCACTCACTATAAAATCCATCTGCACTTCCTTATACAATCTCCTATGTTCTCCCCCAAATACTGGAATGGTTGCATATGCTAATTTCATTTGCAATGTACCCCCTATTTTATTTTCCCAAGACCTTGAAAGTAACATGCCAAACTTGGGTGAGATATCGGCAACCACCACATCCATAATCAAACTCTTCATAGGTAGATGAGCAAGGATTGCCACAAGATCCTTAATTACCCGAAGGCACTTCATTGCTCTATAGTGAAATGCAAACAAATCATGGTAGGGTTTTATAACACTCAGACCAAGGGCCTCCATGACTGCTTTAGGAATTAGGTTATGTGAGGCTTTAGAATCTAACAAGAAGTTATGGATCATTTGATCATGGACAATCAGGGTTATATAAAAAGGTGGAGGAAAGTTTGAATTATTTTCAAGCTTATCAGATGAGGCAGAACCAAGAATGATTGTAGGATGGTCTTCTTGTAAATTCATAGTATCTGAAGGAAAATGATTAACTTGTGAATTCAGAATTTTAAATGTAGGATCTCTATAACAAGGAGTCTTCATTAATTCAGTTAATGGCACTGTGATTTTGACCTTGCAAAGTTAATTCTCAAAATTAAAGGATTGCACAATTTGGTTACTTTCTTCAATCTCTGCAGCTTTGGTTTGATCACCATGGTTTTGTCTCTTTTCCAGTGCTTGATTAGGTAAGTGTTTACCAGGAGGAGCCATCTTCTTTTTGGGAATCTGAGCAATTTGTTTTGGTCCTGATATTAGGTCATACGACTTCCTAGTTTCATATTGATACATACCAGTTGAAACTTCAGGGTTATAACCATTTTCTTCCTAATGAATAAGCGAGTCAAAAAAATCAGAATTTTGATAGTTATTTTCAGTTAGGAAACCCTCTGATGACAACTCTCCAAAGTAATTTAAATTCTGATTTAAATATTCATACTGTAAATCTTCAACTTCATCTATTAAATTATTTTGGAATGGAGGAGGAACTCTTTGGTTCTCATTCTCCCTTCTTTCCCTCTGAATATCATTGTTTCTTCTTTCTCTAGGGATGAATCTAGGAACAAATGGATGCCTAAACTCATTAGGATTTCTCTCTCCTTCCTGTGCAGGTTTATTAGGATTCTTTTCCAATTCCATTTTACTCACCTTTGCAGCTAAACTTTTGATCAACTTTGTCATCTCATCCATTTTACTCTCTTCTAACTTTGCTGTGGAAGCTGCTGGTAACATTTCATTTTTTCCCTTCCAGTCATGCACCTGATAGTCTGACTGATCTTTTAACATATTGGAAGCCAAAATGTTTGATTCAACCTATAGGGAAGCTTCCTGCATATTCAACAAAGTCACTGACCTTATTTATCTTAGATGCAAGGAAAACTCATGATCAACGGAATTGGCATAGGTTAACTTGGCTGACATTTCAAAAGGCTTGATTTTAGCTGGGATCCTTCAATACATCTTATTGAAACGTTTAGAGAAATCTGCTGCTGTTTCATCTTTTTTCCTTTTTAAAGCTGCAAATTCTATAATATAATAAGTGTGATCTTTAGTATCTCCCCACTGTCTTATAAACATTTCTTGGAGCTCTTCAATTAGGGTTATTGAATTAGCTGGAAATTCTCGGAACCATTTTCTTACCTCCCCATCTAAACTCTATACAAACATCCTCATCCACACATCTTTAGCTTCAATATTTTGATTGTCTGCATAACTTAGAAATGCATTCCAATTCTCCTCAATAGTGGTTTCACCCTGACCATTAAACCTAGGTAGGTATTTTTGATAGTCTCCAACTGGAAGAGCATTCAAGGGCCGAGGAATAACTAAAGGAGCATATCTAGCAGCTACCATTCTATCCATGATATCAGGAGGTTGTTGTCCTTCCATCTTGGAGATAGTTTGGCTTAGTGAAGAAAAACGATTACTGACCTTGCTTGTGCTTGTCTGAAAATAGAGTTTACAAGGCTTAAACTAAAACAAGGGAGTCTTACTAGGAAGCTCAATCTTTTTTTTTGACAAGACAATGGATTAATGAAACTCTAAAAGGTGTCAAATGGTGTAGAAGAAATTAGCCAAGACAAGTTATGTTTTTTTCTTCTGATTGAAGTTTTGTATGTGTAAAAGAGGATACTAGTTCTAACTGATCAGGAGTAAATAAGGAAGGAGAAGACTGAGATATTCGAATGTGTCTAGCTTCTTTCAAGATCTTCTATGGATCTAAAACTCCTAGATGTAATGGAGAAATAGGTTTCCCTCTTGTCCTAACTTTCTTGGAAGCCACTGTGAACCACTGTTTGGTGAAAATTTAGTCTAAAAAGCTTCTAATCTTGTTCACTTCTCAAAACCAGATTAATCAAAATACCCCAGGGAAGATATGTTTCACTTTCGTCCCCGGCAATGATGCCGAAGATGTTTGTGCTAGAAATTGTACCTAGACTATGGAGGTACAAGCTAGGACAATATCAATAAAAACTGAAGGAAAATGAATTGGATTTTGTGTGATTTTGGTTTGTAGGTTTCATTCATAAGAAGAGAAATATTTAATCATCAAACAAATGCAAACACTAAATCATAAAGAAATAAAAAAGAACTGATATATAAAGATTTAAAACACATAAATAAACCATTAGCATTCATAAAACAAGTAACTAGTTATATGCACAAACTCATAAGCATTTACATGAATAACACTTTAATCAAGAAATTGATATCTTCTGCATGAATACACCTCTTAGATATACTCCAAAGTTGCATGCTTAATGCATCCTTGATTCACATCTTTTCTTAGAGATAAGCTTCAAGACATTGTAAACATCTTCAGACATAATGGATGCAGTAACTAGATATACTCTTTCAGATTGGAATCCATGTCTGTTCAACCATCTTGCACATATATGCTTCTTGTCCTCTTCAGATGTTTATGCTTTTGGGTATACTCCAAAGTTGCATATCTATCACATTCACTTCTTGCGCATATGCTTATGATGTTCAATATTTCTTCATCATGCACAATAGACTTCCTCAAAGTGGCTTCCTCATATTTCTGTTGGAATGCCAATAGACTTCCTCAAAGTGGCTTCCTCATATTTATGTTGGGATGCTGATAGAATTCATCAAAGTGGCTTCTTCATATTTCTGCTATACTAATGTATCCGCTTTGACTTGTGCTGATATCAATGACTCTTACTGAATCAATTGCCATCCTCTTTGAAATTTGATGATGGTCAAATACTTGACATCATCTTTAGTTGACATCAATGACAACCAATGTTCAATAGGGTGGATCGTCAGAATACCCCTCAGGCTGCTTCATGTAGATCTCTTCTTCTATTTCACCATGTCGGAAGGCACTCTTTACATCCATGTGATGTACCTCCCATGCATTTGAAGCTTGAATGGCCAAAAAAATTCTTACTGAATCCATTCCTGCTATAGGAGCGAGTGTCTCATTGTAGTCCAAACCTTGAACTTGTGAGTACCCCTTTGCAACCAAGAAATTATAAATTGAGTGGTCAAAGAGGCCATAAACATAACCAGCAGAAGAGAGACAATAAGTGGCTTATATATATATTCAGATCAATATTAGTCTTAAAAAAGAACTTACCTATGAGTATACAGCATCAGTCTGATAATACAACAGTGTATCAGCTCTATAGCCCTTCTCGAACAAAATACCAACCCTTCTAGTGTATTTTTTCCTTCTTTTATAATTACATAATAGAGTAGATTCATAACTACCTCTAGGTTAAGTTTTGAAACAGTTTCATAAAGTAGTTATACACTAGATTTTGAATGCCTTGAGATTACCAAAATTACTATTAACAACTATACAAAAGATAACTAAAACATAATACTTGGACAGGTGTGCATCAGGTGGCATTTACAACTGCTTTGCAACTTCATCTAAGATTGCTATTCCTTCCAATGCATGAGACTTTTTGTCATGTTGAGCTTGTTCTGCCTCCATGCTCTTAACTTTATTTGACAGTACCTTATTCTTCTTGCTCAAATCCCAGATTTGCTTGGTTAATTTCTCAGCTTGAATCTTTGTTTCTCTGTTTGATGGACAATCTACCGAGAGTGGACTCAAGGCCTGATCTCCCTAGCGTAACGTAAGTCTAGAACAAATAGGACAGAACATAAAATACTTTCCGAGATCATATGGAAATACAAGTGTAAGGATAGACCATTTACCTTAGATTTGTAGATCCCTTTCTCCTTCGTTGATGCAATGCTCCAGCGCTGCCAGATTGCAAGTAGCTAAACCCTGTTGAACATGTGACAGACTACAAGAGGTGAAAGCATATATCTCATATGACAGATCTAAGTTAATAGTTAAGGAGGAAAACTCTAAACATCATCCAAGAGACAACATTTATGGTAAGCAATTATATTAATCGTATTGAAGAGTGAGGTATACAATAGAAAAGAGGATTACAACCATTTCCTTAACGTTGCAAGATCCTTTCGACAAGCCATGCCAAAGCTCCTGGAGAGAAGTGGATGTTATCCAAGCTAGGGTACTATATCTATTGGGATTGATTTCACCAGCATGAGAATACCATAGACTTCCTCCCCTTGGAGAGGGGTAGAGCTTCACTTAAATAGGACTAAGTGGATAGGATATGTATAGGATAGGTTGAGATATGATAGGAGAGACTTAAGGGACCTTTCCAAGGTGTTAGGAATCGAGTACCAACTCCCCTAGAGGTCAGGGATAGGGTCCCAAGTAAGAAGGATTCAAGAATAAGCTCGAAGAAGCTATTTTTTCCCATTAACTAACTTCGTCTCACCTTGTAATGAAGCAAGGTGCAGCGTCTCATGTTGCATGAGTGCAGCCTGCGATGACCTCTCAAAACTTAGTGAAATTGGGTACAAATCCTTCCAGGTCATTTACTTAGTCAAGATAACCCTAGGAGTGTATAAACGGATTCTCATGATGAGAAGATTTAGGTGTAACAGAATCCCCCCCAAAGGATGAAGCTGTTGAAAAATAGACAGGTGAAATGCTTTGATAGAAGGAATGGCAATAGGCTTATCGGACGAACGACACTGCTGTAGTACAACTGACTCTGAAATGACAATCTCGTATAACATGGCTACCGACCAATACATTGCAGATCCATGGTAGTAATGACCGACTAAGCACAATCATGGATACTAGACACAAGTGTAGATCCATGATGAGATGATAACACAACCACGACCAATACCAATGTGGATCCGTCTAATATGACTCAATACAAACCCCATTGCAACCTGGGTGAAACATGACTCCCCAGGGTCTTCAAGCTGAACCCGTAATGATACGAATCTATCCATGTGATTACAAATGTCTTGATGTCAAACATGGTAGAAACCACTTTATTACTGGTCATTGAGGTAAACCATTAACAAGCGCGAGGGATATCACCATTAATGCCAATGATTCCAAAGGTATCACAGTGCATATCAACAACCGTGAATAAGTGAGTTGAAGTCGAATGCAAGATGAAATCTTTCAATCAAGAGTCAATGATCTAAACTCATGTTGAAAGCGAGGTAACCTGCCATTGAGGCATGCAGGGCCAAGGTACTTGTTTGGTTTCTAGATTCAATTTTTGGATGATGTGTTGAAGTCGAAAAAGATGAATTTGTCGAAGGAGGGCCATGATGAGTCCCCCATCATCGACACGAAACACGGCAAAAGATGTGTAGAGTGGATCAGATGGTACAGTAATATGTGAGACTGACTCAGAGTGGAGCGACATTATTGAAGGTGTACTGACTACAAATAGTCAAAATGTTCTTGAACATGGGCATGGCATGACTTGGTAGTATTGACTTGACGAGTACGATACCAAATTTTAATGCAACTAATGATGGAAGCTTTATTTTAATGACTGAAAGGAGTAACAAGACTCAGAAAGTAAGCGGGACTCAAGGACAAACAGATGATCCAAGTACTGTATGCAAATGCAGATGAGTGCCATGTTCAAGAATGACTATGTACTGCCACTGACAAACGTGTAAATACAAAAGCTTTCCTTTTTCCCCATCATGAATGATGAGTGCCTCATGTGTTTTTTACGAGCTTGATGAGGGTAACTAGATGCTCGGTATAGCTCATCTCATAGATGAGTGCAATCCCAAACATTTTTCGAACAAGGGTTAGGAGGGGTTCGTCCCATGACGAGCCCTTCAATGTAAAAATTTAACGAGTCCATAGAAGGTAAACTTGGTTGTCATGTCATGTTTAGAGAGTCCGAAAAGAACTAAAGAAGACTCCAACAGTCTTTTTTAGTAAAGTTAGCCTCATCGGCCAAAAAAGGTTAAAACAACGCGGGAGAGGACTCTTCCAGTCATGATTGGCTAGAGAATACCTTTTTCGTAATTAGTGCCCCCTGGTCCAAAAAATGGGTAAATTATCACCAGGAAGACGACCATTCAAATAATTTAACAAGCGTGAACGGGACAAGTTTGCTTGGAAATCTTTTGATTTTTCGAGAGCCTGAAAAGAGCTTAACGGTAGACTCTGGGGGGTGTCCTTTTCCGTGGGAGTTTAATGAGCCCGGAAAAGTGATAAATTGCAACTTGGTACTTATTCTCATAGTTTCAAGAGCACGAGAACAAAAAAAACAGTAAGCTCATCACCACAAAATAATTACAATTTAACCATTGCAAAAATAACGACAAAACATTCAAGGGAGTGTTCATACCTGAAATGACCATTGCAATGAGAGAAACGACACGAAAAGACCACTTACAACTCCTGCATACTTGGAAACTAGGTCAAATAGCCAAACGATATCCCAAATATGATAAAAAATGATTAATACTATGGAAAATGACCCTAGAGCATCAAATATTTGAAAAAGGAATATTCTATTTTATTTATAAATAGAAAAATGGGCCAAGAATAGTCACCATTGTTTAATTTGCCAATTTGGGAGCAAAAGTGCCAATTTGGAGCCAAAACTTCTCTTGCTAATTTTGGGAGCTACAAGCCGCCAATTCACCCACCGTCTGGAGCAGGTAAGCCTAAAATTCATCCAGCAACTTTCTAGTGGATCACATTTTGATTTTAGGTTTAATTTTGTATTTTTTTATGAATTCATCGAGGGCTATTGCACCCTCAGCTCGTCACAGTTTTCCCTTTTAGGAACTGCGACGAGATCGACTCGGCACAAGTCCTGAATGTGTGGGGTGCGATGTCATCGCACTGTATACATTGGCACAGTGTGATGAAGGAGATGCATTTCCCAACCATCAAATTAAACTCAAAAAAGGAACTTCTTGTGGTTGAAGTGAGATCTAACAGTGTTTAAATGCCCATTTTGGCAGGTTTCTAGCAAGCAAACATGGTTTTAGAGTGGCAGGAAAGAGAACATGAGGTGGAAGATGTACAAGCTACCAATGATCCAGAATGCATGAATGCTTTCAGAAAATGCGGTTTGCTCAAGTTCTTTGAGATTCAGGGGATGAGATCCCAAATCCCGCTATTGTCACATATGCTCCGGTGATGGGATGTAGCCCAACAACACTTTGTGATCGGTGAGCACATTCTCACTATAGATGTTGAGGACATCTATTTTATTACTGGTTTGTCCTGGAGTGGGGACCCTGTAGCTCTTACCAGATCATGGGCTAGTGACCGCACTATTGATGACATGGTGTCATAACATTGTACTTCTATTGCTCGATCTTCCAGTGGGAAGATTCCTGTTAGGGATGTCGTGAACCGCCCACTACGTACCATATTGTTCACTATTACTAGAATGGCGGGGATCCAAGCCCCACACATGGCCACTCAGGTTTAGATGCTTTATGCGGAGGACTGTATGTCTCCCAGGATCTTCAACTGGTGCGAGGGTCTCCTTGCAAACGTTCGAGCTCAGCTGACCAAGTGTCAGCGGGGAGAGCTCAAGCAGTTTGGATATGGGTCGATCGTAGTATCGTTCCTCTTAGAGTGGATCCCCCTCTTGTGCCCATAGGTATGACTGAATGACATGGATCCCAGGGATCCCCACATGCTCAGATGGGAAGAGGTGATGGCTCGCCATGGCGGGGGTCCTATCATCAGCTTTTGTGCCAAGTTCTTTAGTTGGCTGGAAGGCTAGTTACTCATGGTTGAGGAATACCCATACGATGGTACAGATTACAGAGAGGATATTGACTTGGTGCTGCCCGAGGGTGCAACATGGGGAGACATGGGTAAGAAAAAAACCCTTGTACTTTTTAGTTTTGTATATTTATAATTTTTTTGATGCAATGCTGACAAGTATCTGACATGTGTGTGCAGATGTGGGTCCCATACGGCCGATAGGAGTCTCTCTTCTGGCGAGGAGAGATAGAGGTCGGGAAGCAATTTTGCCCCCAGGTGTTCATGCTACAATCATGGAGATGGAGGAGGTGTATAGGAACTTGTCCTAGCTGACAGTAGATGTTCCTGAGCCAACAGTGGATGACTTACCGATACCTATGCAGAGGTTTGGAGTTGGAGCATCGATACGCTTCAATGCCTTACTCCAGAAGGTAGCGAGGATTGCGGATGGCTTCCACACTCAGCGACAGAGAGCTGTCTGTCCCAGGGGTGTATGAGCAAGGCATCAGGCCTGATGACGTTATTATACGTGTACTGAGAGCTTAGAGGCCTCAGATTTGGTACTACTGAAAGCTACAAGGCTTTAGATTTTGGTAGAGACTCACTGAAAGCCTTTGTGCTTCATATTTTTGTACCAGCACTACTTTTGATGATATATATATACAAACAATCTCAACGATTTATACATTATGTGTTTTAAAATGATGAATGATGTGATCTTGTTCATATGTTTGCTTTTTATACAACATATTATTTACATGTTGTGAATGCTTTTACATATTATGAGTGTTATGTGTGTGCAATATACCAATCCAAAATGAAGTTGGCCATCAAGTCAGCAATTGTGTTTAACTCTCGCGGAATGTGCAGGTATTGAATGGATTCAAATGACCTTTCCAGGAGACGTACTCATCTGAAGAGATGGAGCAAGGTAGGATCACAGATAGCATAGACCCGGTTAAGGTGGGAAACCACTAATTGAGAATCCATGTGGATGACAATGTGGTTCATACCCAGGGAAATAGCACTGGTTAGGGTTCCAATTATCGCCTGATATTCTGCGGTGTTGTTGGTTGGAAATCCAAGGCAACTCCCTCCTGAGCTGATGAGCTCACCTATTGGGGAATATAGTACCCAGGCTGCCAAGGCAAGGTTACGGGTATGCCGGCTGGCGCCATCCACGAATTCGTAGCACGTTTCCATCTGCACATGCTGTAGCTAGGGTTTTCACCCTAGCTTGTGCAAATGGGAACCTACTAAGGAGAAGGGACTCCTTAGTAGCAGTTTAGTAAAATGATAAAACAAAAATAGTAAATAAAAATAGTAAAATATTCTAAGCATGTGCATAAAAAGACAATGGAAAGATTATGTAAATTTGTTTGTATTGATTTTACCTCAAATGTGAGGTTGGTGGAGCCTTTGCAGTAGTCCAGGGGCTGCTCCAATGCTCTAGTGTTGTTCCTTCTCCTTCTTCCAAGGTGTTTTGGATATGGGCCAAAGGGGTTCTCAAGTGGGAAAATAGCTCCAAGTGGAGAGCTAGGGTTTCAAAAGAATTTTTGGCAGCATAAGGATGGAGAAATCGAGGATGTGAAATGGGAAGCCTCCATCACCTATTTATAGGTTTTTAGTGGTGGAGTGCTGACCCATGGTTTTGGGCACCATATGGTTTAGGTCAGCTGTATAGGGTTTTTGCTTCCTTTTTTCCCTCTTTTTCATCTTTTTTGTATTTTTTATTCCCTTTTTAGAGGGTTTTTGCTATTTTTGGAGGAATTTACATTATTTTTGGGGGAAAAGGGGGTTTTTGGCCTTTTGGAGGCTTCTAAATGGTTTTTTAAGGTTTTGGAGGCAAATATGGACAAATGAGTCATGTAATGGGGTAGATGAGGTAGTGAACACTTTTTGGGTGTTAACACACGTAGAAAAAACATGGTATAAGAAACGGAAACAAGATCTAAAGACACAAAAAATAAACACGTCACACCACAAAAAAAAAAAAACACTCCATGTACAGTATATACAAGAAAATCTATGCATGACAGGTTCATGCATAGTACCTCTTCAAGTAAATCCCATTACGAGGTTCACCCAAAGAGATTACGTCATAGTCTTCAAGCTCATAAGTTCCTTTTTCCAAAACACGTTTGACAATGTAAGGTCCATACCACATGGGCTCGAACTTTCCTGCTCCTAGTTTATCATGCTTCTGGTCCTATGTGAGGACCAGGTCACCCTAGTTGAAGATACGATTTTCAACTGACTTGTCGTATTGAGCTTTGATGCTTTTCTTATGTGCTCCATTAGCAAGAGCCACATCTCGGTGGGACTCGTCAAGTTTTGCTAAGTGCAGGAGACGTTCTTCCTCAGCAGTAGTGTTATGAAAAAGTTCGACAGTGAGTTGTAGAGATGGAATTTCGCAGTCTATGGGTAGGACAGCCTCCAATCCATACACCAATTGGAAAGGAGTGAAACATGTGGTGGTTTTAACGAAGGTTCTGTAGGCCCATACCGCTGAAAAGAGCATATTATGCCAGTTGGACTTATGCGTACCTACCATCCTTTGAACCATGGTTTTCAAGACTTTGTTAATGGCCTTGACCTGTCCATTGGACTGCTGGTAGTAGGGTGTTGAATTTTCATGGTGAAAACCCAACCTATCACTCAATTCATCAACCATGTGGTTCTGAAAGTGAGAACCATGATTGGTAACTATCGCCTAAGGAACTCTGAACCGTGCTATTACATGATTGAAAATGAAGAGTGCGGTGGTTTTGCCGTCGTTTTGGTATGTAGGAATAGCCTTGGCCCACTTTGTGAAGTAATCTATAGCTACAATGATCTTATTATGCCCCCCGGCCGAGGTAACCTTACAATGCATAAAATTGATGCCCCATTTTGCAAAGGGGCCCACGGCAATAACCGGGTGTAACGAGGCAGGATGGGTGCGCTTATTCGTATGGAAGTGTTGGAATGGAGGACATTTTTTCACGGCCTTAATACAATCTTTGACGATAGTAGGCCAAAAATATCCTGCGCCCAAGATCTTCTAGTCTATAGCCATCCCAGAGAGGTGATTGCCACACGCCCCAGCGTGACAATCATTCAGAATGCGTTCAGCCTCATCGTGAGTTAGACAATGTCGAAGAATTGAATCAATGCCACAGCGGTACAAAGTATCACTGATGATTAGATAATACTTCACATGGTGACGTATTCTACGACGGTCGTCGCGAGACAGTTGAGGGTTGAAGCATTGGGTTTGAAGATATAATGACATATCTCCATACCATGGATCAGTCGTACTGATGAGAAACAACGATTCATCTGGACAAGAGTCATTGTGCTCAATTTCTGCATCAGGACGGGGAAGGTAACAGATAAGCTCAACAAACACCAAAGACCTTTTAGACTTGGATTTATCGAAAAGAAGGTCAAATTCTTGCAGTATCATGATCCAGCGTGAATACCTGCCCCCAAGCACGTGATGTGTTAGTACGTGGTACATGGGGTTCGATTCTGCGATGATGGTGGTGGTGCGGAGCAAGATATAGTGTCGGAACTTTCAGAGGGCGATAACCACTGCGAAAGCAAGTTTTTTGACATGTGAATATCTAGTTGCAGTGTCAGTGAGACCCTTACTTGCATAGTATATTACATGTTCCTAGGCATTTTGATCCTATTGTACCAAGACCATGGCGATAGTGGTAAAAGAAGTAGCGAGATATAAGATATAATCTCGATAATAATTGGGTGCTTGGAGCACGAGGGCATGCGTGATGGCATGTTTGATACTGTCGAAGGATTTTTGAGCTTGATCATTCCAAATGAATGGTACATCTTTCTTAAGCAGTTTCATATACCCATGACTCTTTTCCGCAAAATTGCAAACAAAACATCTTAAATAAGTCACCTTCCCTTGGAGACTTTGAAGTTCCGTCACATTAGTCGGGGGTGGTAGGTTGATGATGTCCTCCATGTTTAAGGGATCAATACAGATCCCATCCTTCGAGACGATAAATCCTAAGAGGCATCCGGAATCAACGCAAAAGATACACTTATGAGGATTCAGATGGATATTGTACCGTCTGCATTTGAGGAAAATGGTCGTCAGATGATCCATGTGGAACTCATGCTGCTTTGAATGAGCAGGGAGATTGTCCAGGTAAGGTTTCACAAAGTCCTTAATGTCATGGAAGGCATACAAAATGGCCCGCTGAAACGTGGCGCCAGCGTTCTTAAGCCCAAATGGGAGTTTGCGGTATGCAAACGTTCCCCACGAGAAGATGAAAGCCGTCTTATGTTGGTCAGCTGGGTTGATCTCAATTTGGTTGTAACCAAAAAAACCATCCATGAATGAAAATATGATGCTTCCGCCACAATTGTCGATAATCTTGTCAATGAATGGGGTCGGGTAGTTGTCCTTAGGACAAGCCTTATTGAGATCCCGATAATCGACACAGACACGAATGGTACCCTGCTTTTTGTTCACAGGGACGACGTTTGAGATCCAATTTGTCAACGGGACATGATAGATGAAGCCAGCCTTTAAGAGCTTTTCAATCTCTACCTTGATTGCTGCAGTCTTCTAGGGGTGTACCAGTCACAAATTTTGACGTACAGGTTTGATGTTGGGATAGGTTTTTATTTCATGAGAAAAAATTGCAGGGTCTAGCCCAGGCATCTCCTCATTGGACCAAGTGAATACATCTCGGAATTGCTTAAATAACGCCATACGAATAGCTATTTCTTCAGGGGAACACTTCTGGCCTATGCGAATGTGTTCCACTATACCAGGTTTCACCAAAATGTCTATCGGGGTTGTAGGCTCAATGTTGGCCAGGTTTCCCTCAGTGTCTAAAAGACATGTAAGTATGGGGGAATGAGGAAACACATAGATATTCGGTGAGAATATGGTGCTAATGTTGTCCTCTATGTACTCCAAAGGTGGGAGAAAAGATGACCTATGGTGGAGGTCATCCCACAGACCATCATCAACATTCATAATTTCCATGATGCAATTGTCTGAATGAAAAGTCCAAAGTAAGAGATCAGGTAGAGATGATGCCCATTGTAGAGAACAAGATGGGGAGGCCATAGAGAAGTGGTCCTCCGATGCTAATTGGATAGCCTTGTAAATACATTCAGCGAGTGAAAGAAGCACTGCGTTTCCAATCATGCGTGTTGTGGCTTTGTCCGGTACAAGCCAAGTATCAGTGAGGTGAGATGAAATCTCTGTGGAGATCATGTTCACCGAGGTGACATGATTAGGGGGGTCCGAAAGTGGAAAAACACCCATGAGAGATGAATCTTTCAACAGGCCAACCCCTATACTCTCATACTGTTTTGACATTTTTCCAATCGAAGGAATGTGGTCACCAGGATGAGTAGTAGTGTCCGGTGTGCAAAAATCTAATTGATCAACAATGACAATTCGACCTTGGTGGGGGGATTGTACTATTCGGAAGACTGGAGAGGATATCGCCTGCATGGCGTAAAACCAATTGTGACCAAGCACGAGATTATAATCTATTGGGGCCCAGACCACTTCCATGTTAATGGTTACGGTGTTTCCTCCCAACTCAACTGCAAGAGCTTGTAAGAGCCCATGAGGTTGAAAGCCACGCCCGTCGAATGCTTTCAACATGGTAGGGGAACGATTCAATTTGGGAGAGCCTATGGCTCTCCAACAGGCGATCGACATGACAGAAGTAGAGGTTCCTTCATCAAAAAGGGTATGATGGAAAATATTCCTAGCAATGTTCGCAACAACTTGGAATGCGAGCTGATGGGAAAGCCTCGGTTTGAAGTAGTCAAGTCGGAACATGATGGTATTCGAAGAATCAGAGTCGATTGCACCGATTGCTGCAAGGAGATTTTTGCATTGATTAGGACAATTCTGCAAAACTTCCAGCATGGACATGGCTCAAGGAGCTTGGGCCAAGTCCTCAATGATATTGTAATTCTGTGCTGCCTGAGCGTTAGGATTGAAAACAACTTTTCAAATCGTGCTCTTGGGCGGTCTCAATATCAAATCTAAGGATGGCTTCTCAATGGTGAGAGAAGCTCATGGTATAGTGACATCAGGTAAGGAGTTGGAATCTTTTTCAAAATTACTTCCAGCAGGTTCCTTTGAAGGGATCGAGTCGTATGATCACGAGTGGGTGTTCAAATTGATCATCTCGTTACGCAACATGAGAACATGCACTGTATTGGATGGTTCCCCCTGGGCCATGGGGGGGGGGTTGAGAAATCATTTGCTGATTCTAAGTGGGAAACGGATCGTTGAGGACTGCGGGAGTGGGTTTACCTCTAAGAAAATTTTGGACTTCGTCTCTATGGGGACACTCTTTAGAGAAGTGATAATCTCCGCATAGTAAACAAGGATACTTTAGTTTTCGTTTATGCTTGGTATCATCAGGAGTGCTCTTTTGTTCCTGCTAGGCGAAAGACTTCTTGGATTTCCCTTTGTTCTTCTTCTTACTGCCAAACTTCTGAGATGAATCCGATTAGATAGAATTCACCTCTTCAGTTACAGCAGGAAGAATTGATTTGGTGGTGCTGTGGCCAGTCGGAGTTGGTGATGGGGAGGAACCATGAATATTCGACGGTCCAGTAGTGCTAGTAGCAGGATGGGTGTTAAGAGATCAAATGATGCCATTAGTTTGGGGTCCCTTAGGAGGTTTTGTGGGGTCATAAGTGTCACGGGGTGTGTCGGGAAGAATCTCAAACAATGTGCCCGATTGAGTGTAGACTAAATCTAAGTAATGGGCATGAGTGATAGCTTGCTCTTCGGTGACAGCACCGCCCATGGAGACATCTCGAGTTATGTGAGGAATGAGAGACTTTGTAAACCAATATGCTAGGAGTTGGTCTGGAATGGGAGCCTTAATCAAACATCTTCTCCTTCGCCACTCATGTATATGAGTAGAGATATGAGTAGCGGTATTCTAGCGGAGAGAGGTGAGAAGGTCCATACCTTATAGGCAGTTGGAAATGGGTCAAAAATTTCATAGCAAGAGACTCAAAATCATGAAAAGAATGAGGTGGTAATTCGATGTACCACTTTGCAGCCGAACCAATGAGAGTCCGTTGAAATAATCGTAGATGGATCTAGTCGTCCACCAATGAGTTGGATGAGCACCATAAATGGTATGTCATCACACGGTGTTTAGGATCCTCGTCCTACTTGCTGTCAAACTTGAGCATATCCGATGGAAGTTTCACCGGAATCGGGGGCCAGTTAGTTCCGTGGTAGATGGGGTCATTTGTCAGTGGAGATAGATTGGGCAAGTCCAAAGTGGCCAAAAAGGGTAGCTGTTGATTGGGCTACGGGTACTGATAGTAGTGGTAAGGCATGTAAGGACCGGTAGGGCCTTGTATCGACTGATTAAAAGGTGACCATAGAGGAAACTGACTGTAGGGGGGTGTGCCTCTCGGACCGTAAAGGGGTCCGCCACCATAGGGTGGTCCATTCCAATGAGGTGGGGTTCCGCCTCCACCACTAGGAGAAGGTGGAGGTCCACCGCCACCGCTGGGGGGGAGGTGGAGGTCCATAACCATAATAAGGTGGCCTGCCACCACCTCCGCCTAGAGGGGGTGGTGGACCACCTCTACCGCCAGAAGGATAGGGGACCCCACCACCTCCGCCGCTGGAAGGATGAGGGTCTCCACCACCACCACCACCACCATAATAATTATATTCGCCGCCGCCTCCACCTAGACGGGGTGGTGGACCACCTCCACAACCCGAAGGGAAATGTCCTCCCCCACCATAATTGGGTGGTCCTATGCTGCCTCCGTCGGGGGGAGGTGCAGGACCATTCCCGCCACCACTGGAAGGGTGGGGGTCGTTGTTGGTAGGATGAGTTGGACCTCCGCCACAAGGTAGAGGTCCACCTCCTCCAAAGTTAGGTGGGGGTCCGCCACCTCCAAAAAGAGGTGGGGGTGGACCGATCAAGGGTGGTGGTGCTTGAGGGATAGTTGGTTGGGGTCCATGTTGTAAAACGGGCTGCTTCCCCCATAGAGTGTATGGGTTTCCAACATAGGGTATCCCGTATGGTGCATTTTTGGGATTAGATTGGTCTGGCATAGGGTTAAAGGAACTTGGATACGCTTGACTCCATGAGGGTTGAGTTACATTGGATGGCCCCCCAACATGAGATAATCCCATGGTGGATGGTCTAGTGGGTTGGGAAGGTCCAACGGGAGGTCCATTGGGGATTCCACCACCTATGTTCTGGTTAGGAAACAGGGGTTTCCCCTCAGCCACAATAGGCTGACCATTAAACAAAGGTTGAAATAACATAGGTTGTTGACTAGCTACCATAGTAGTAATGTTACCAATAAGATAATCCAGAGGAATGGATTATCCTCCCCTTGAATTTCAAGGTGGGGGAAGAACTAGTAAAGAAACCGTGGTAGTGATAGGTGTGTTGGACTGTTGTTGTTCAACAGGTTGGGTAGTAGGAAGTACCGAACTGGTCTCCTATCTAGGAGATACATGTGCAGGGATGGATGGTTGACTAGTTTCAGTAGTGGTCACGTGTTGTGTGGATGATTCCGGTGACTCAAAAGATAAAGAGCGACCTGGGATTGGTTGATAAGGGGCTAGCGATGGGTCTTCAACCCTTAGTTGGAGACTTGAATTCTGACACCTCTCATCCATAGACCGAAAATGATCCAATTGGATACGGTAATAGGCCAAAGGCTCATCTGGAGTAGTCTCATTAGGCGGGTGTGCAATGGAAAAATGGGCCACTGGGTGACTGGTAGAAGATGTCCAATAAGCTGTTGAAGGACCAACAGCTGCTGTGGGGTCATCCTGGGGTTGATTTATCCATTCCAACGATCCAAGCTCTCCCGACATAACAAGAGAGAGGTCTTGCAAAGTGGTAGCTTGTGCTTCTTCATCCTACGGGGGATGAGAGGCAAGTGAATCTGGAGGAGTATGCGGAAACAATTGTCCTCCAATATTAAAAGTGGGGTTTTCCACTTATTGTGACTCGACCTTGGCTTGAGGATCCATCCTTACCCTTGAAATTACCTCCTGGTTAAGGGGATATTTGGGTGGAAAGTTTTGGATTCTACGGGACCTTCTCCAAGGAAAGTCAGCCAAAGTGACTAAAATAGAAAAGTTTCTCCTAAGGAAAGCTAACAGAAAAGTAGACCAAACAAAACCCCACGCAAACTAAGGCCACAAGCAAACTCATGTGATAAGAGTGGATTTAAAGTCTAGAACCTCATGGGATTATCAAGGCATCGCAAACTGCTATATACTGCAGGGTCCAACAATATGATGTGACAAGGAGGATTGGGACCGTACCCTTGTCTGCATACCCGATTGACTGGATAGTACATCCGTGCTAATCTCCCCGAGTGCTATTCTTGGTGTGTTGCTATGCCAAGACGGCCAAATGGTTAACTCAGTTGGTTTCAAGAATCCTAGTGGTGTCTCCCGATATACGAAGGGTACGTGGGAGCTCAAATCCATAGTGGTGCTGTCTAATGCACAACCATTCGGCAAGAGACCTTCCGATATACTACTGAGTACGTGATACACCCTTCGATATACGCCAAGTACGAATTATGGTACTTGGTGGATACGTGAAGGAGATCGATATACCGATAAGTGCGTGGAAGACTACAATACCCTCGGGATACCGTGTTGGAAAATAATGACAGTTGCCATGCTTAATGACGACAGAACATGCCTCTAACTTACACACAAGTGGCTATAAAAGTTTTACCTAGTTCTACCATTAATTTTATCTGGACGGTTAGGTGAATGCATGAGGTGAGTACATAATCGAAAGCATAATGCAAGTCCTAGCTACATGCATGAAATATTTTTTTCTTTTGATGAATTCTAACTATGGGAAGGATAAAACTTTTTCCAATAGTATTTCCAAAACAAACTCAATGCAATATAATTCCCAATTCAATCAAGTTTGGCTACAAAAACATTCTTTTCATTTTGTGCGAAACATAAAAAATCACAACACTACTAATCCAAATCACAACATTTTTTCCTTTTTCTTTTCTTTTTAAAGCAAAATAACACTAGACAATGAAAAGAGAGAATTCTAGGATGGAGAATGCAAGCTTTTCAATAATGACCTAAAAGCAATAAAAATTAAAAATGCATTTATCTTTCCTTAGCATGGAATCAATTTTGCATAAATTGAAGTATACTTTGAGTCTTTCAAGAAGATGAGCGATTCACAATTCAAGAAAAATACAACTGATCACATATTCATCCAAATTTTCCAAAAGATGTACAAGCAAAGCATTCCAATGCACAAAACATTTCCTTCAACAAAGCTCGAGAAATGATGGGAAAGAAGCACTTTCAAATTTTCAATGGATGCATCAAAGGATTAACTTGATAACAACTATGCTTTCAGATGGAAATGATTGAAAATAAAACACTACTTGCAAAACTCAGTACACTCAAAAAAATCAGGAAAAGACAAGCACTTAGTCGAGCTGAAAGACACGCAAGACTCAAAATCAGAGTATCAAGCAAACCAAGCAAGCAAAGATCAAAGGATGATGTGAATGAGGTGTGGGAGCTGATCTAGTGCAGTGGCCAGATTAGTCAAGGAGAAGAGGGCATCCAAGGGTGATCAGATGAAGGTGGAGGAGACAAGAGTGTCCACCACTACCGGTTCTCAGACTTTCCCAAGACGGAACCCAAAATCAATCCAAGCAAAACCAAACCCTTGACACATAATTCAAGGATGGGATCTCTGGCTAGATCTTGCAGCACAAAGGGAGTTCATACAGCAAACCAAAACTCAGATTGACAGATGGAGAGGAGATGCTTGCATGCCAAATTTGACAAATCGGCGCACTCTGTGCTTGTACACAGTGCGACGTCGCACTTTACCAATGTGAGGGGTGAGACGCTGTCATAGTATACCAATGAAAGGACTGCGACGAGTGAATAACAAGCAAAGAACAAAGACCAGAAATGACACAATGTCACTCTGTCTTCACTAACCAGGTGCGACAGGCAAGATCTAAGTTAAAAAATGGACCAAATCTCCAAGCAATGAACCATGAAATGGTTTGGGAATGAGTAGCATGAGCTCAGAGGAAGTAGATCAGAGTCTTCGAGATGAAGATATGATAGTGAATTCAACTTAACAAGCAAATGAATCTCAAGGCTCGTGTCAAGCAATCAACTAAAAATGACTCTCAGATTGGAAACTACAAAACAAGACAACTAACTCCCCAGTATGGTCGCCAGATTTGTTTGACAGACAATCTACCGAGAGCGGACTTAAGGCCTGATCTCCCTAGCTTAACGTAAGTCTAAAACAAATAGGACAGAACATAAAATACTTTCCTAGATCATACGGAAATACAAGTGTAAGGATAGACCATTTATATTAGATTTGTAGATCCCTTTCTCCTTTGTTGATCCAATGCTCTAGAACTGCCAAATTGCAAGTAGCTAAACCCTGTAGAACATGTGACAGACTACAACAGGTGAAAGCATATATATTTGTTGTAGATATTTCTCCCTACGGATAAAGAGAAATTCTCTTAGGATAAAGTAGATTAAGCTAGCTCTAAGCTAAGACAAAAATGAAACAAATGTAATCTTGGATCCTGGACTAAACTAGTATTTTAGAGATTTTACATTAGGAAGAAGGAAAGAAAGTAACTCATTTCCATTCTCGGTGTTTGTCCTGCTTGTAGTTTTGATCTTGAAATCTTCACGATAGACCTGTAGAGACAAAACAATATACAAGCACATGAAATCTTCCAATGTCTTTGAATTACAAGTTAAATTCCAAATCTACATAGATATAATTCATGAAACTGAAACATGATCAATACACACGAACTAGGAAACAAGGTAAGTTATATTATTAAGAAGCTTGAAAAGTGCTTACAAAGATTGCTTGATGTCCAAGCAAGTCTTCCAGCTCCAATTTCCTCCACCTCTAGCTATCTCCACAAAAGGTTTATGATCATAGGTTTGATTCCCCCAAAAGTCCTCCTTTGGCTCATGGAAGACCTCTCTCTTATAGCACGTGGGAAGGTTAACCAACAAGAGAGAAGTGTGGATCTATGGAGTGTTTAGTGGATCAAGCCATCCAAACAGGGAGAGGGTTAGGATCGAATCAAAGGTGGCAATCCTAACAGAATCCCTCGAAGGTTGAGATCCCAAAATCCATGGCAAAAGGCTAAAACTGGACTATCGCGCCCCTACGCCTGAGCATAGCGCGGTAGTACCGCGTCCCAGGAGAGGAGCAATACGCGATAGTAGAGACTACCGCTCCCCAATAGATGTGCAAGGCATGGTAGTGATTGCAAATAAGACTGAGTTGGGTTGGCAGATGAGGGAAAAAGAGTTTGTCTTCAGTGGTCAATCATTGGTCTTCTTTTCTGGATGTTTAGTTAGTAGGGGGAAGTGTCGTCAATGTTTTTTTGTGTAAAGATGCAACACTAGGTTTTTAGGTGTAATATTGAGGTATAACAGATGTCCCCTAAAGTGTGAGGTCAGAAGAGACTGATGTCCGAAAGACTTTACAAATATTTTGCAGAGATAGCGTCAAGGGGAGCAACAAGGAGTTGAAACAAAAACAAAATGTCAGATATACCATCGAGGCGGGCATTCCCATGCTCGGAACAATTGACTCAAAGCATGGCTACCGACCAATACATTGCAGATCCATGAGTACTGATCTGATATAGACTGTAGATAAATCATGGCTACTATGAACAAGCATAGATCCATGAGACAGACATGACACAGCCATGAGCAATACATAAGTGGATCTGTGTGACAATACAAAAGGAATTTCCATCGCAACTTGGACACAATCAGAATACAAAAAGGATTCCCAGGGTCTTCTCCTCGATCGCAAACGATATGAATCTAGCCATGTGATTACAAGGTGTTGAAGTCGAACATGGTAGAAACCATTTGATTACAAGTCAATGATGTGAATCGTTAACAAATGCAAGGAAAATCACCAATGATGACGATGATCCCCAAGGTATCTATAGTACATCTCAACGAAATGCGAATAAAGGAGTTGATGTCGAGCATCCGAGAGATCATTCAATCAGAGGTCAATAATGAAAACCTACCGTTGAATATGAGGAAACCTGCCATTGAGGCATGCAGGTACCAAGGTACTAGTGGTTGACTCCTAAGCCTGATTCTTGTATAGTGATTTGGCGTCGACATGAATAAACGCGTCGAAGGTGGGCCATGATGATTCCCACATCATCGACACGAGATCGGAACAAGAGATGATGTGAAACAATGGAACAATGAACATGTACTGACACAGCGGAAGTCTTGACACAATAGATGACTTGGAACAATGCAAACCCTTTGAACATATAACGGCATGAAGCAGAACCTGGTAGTAGGGATTATTGATAGCAGAGGATAGGCATAGGACGAGTAGACTCGTGGCCAGAGAGACAACTCGAGATGATGTCCATAACTTAACAATAATAGATACCCAAAAGTAGACAAGCGACAGATGCATGCCATGTTCAAAGGTGACGACTGACAAGCTGCCAATAAAGTAAACTTGACTCATTTCCCAATTTCCCCTGACATGATAGATGAGTACCTCTTTGTTGTTTTATGAGCTTGAGGAGGATAACAGATTCTCGGTGTAGCTCATCTCATAGATGAGTCCGATCTCATATGTTTTACGAACATGAAGAAAGGAGGGGTTCGTCCCAAGATGGTTCCTTCGATGTCAAATTTTAACAAGTCCAAGGAAGGAAAACTCGGTAGTTTTTCACATTTAGAGAGCCTGAAAAACTTTAAAGGAGGCTCCAGGGTGTACTTTTTCATAAATTTAGTCCCCCAGTCCCGAAAAAGTGTAAAACAATTCCTGAGAGAACTCTCCCAGCCAAAAGTTGACTGAGGTATACCTTTCTCATAATTAGTCTAGACGGACTGAAAAAAGGGGTAACCTATCACCGAAAAGATGACCTTTCGAATATTTTTACAAGTGTGAAAGAGACAAGTGCACTTAGAAATCTTTTCGAAACGAGGGAGTCTGAAAAGAGCTTAAAGAGAACTCCGATGGTCTTTTTCGTAATTTTTTAATTGTGTCGGTCCGAAAAAATAATAAAATACAACCAAAACAATACTTTCCTCATAGTTTAATGAGCATGAGTAAAGTTGACTAAGCTCAACACCATTTTCTTGAGTTTGACAAACACGATACGGATGTAAAAGATGCTTGGAATCTTTTTCAAGTTTTAATCCAGAGCACGAAAAAGATAAAGTTGACTCAAAATGAAGGTTAAAAAGTAGTAAACACTAGTGTGAACAGCTTAGGAAGATCCTGTCAAAGAAAACTAGTGAAACCTCAAAAGGACATTAGTAATGTTAAAAAAGAGTTTTGACCTAAAAGAATAAAATGATGAGCAAAAATTAAATATAGATGTTATATAAGCAAGGAGTAAGAATGAAAAGTTACCATTTCACCTTGGTTATTTTGCTCATAGAGGAATTTCATCCTTTGGAAGGAAAAACTTCAAGTGTTCATATCTGGAGATTTGAGGCACCGTTTCGTCATTCGTCTGCACCAGGTAAGAGCTCTCAAGCTCCTCTTTCAATTCATAGGCAAAAAGCTTAATTTCAGTGAAATTTTCCTGATTTTTGGGAAAGCCCTAGAAGGCGTTTTTCGCCTCTATAACTACCGCGGGGTCCCTCTATCGAGAAACGCGGTACTATCACTCTGTGTAGTGATACTGGGGCATAGTAGTATCCCTTATCGCGCTCTCAGTTGGAGACCAGACATGTTAGTGGCGAAAAAAAAGGGAAAAAGAAAATGTTTTCCTCATTTTTTAGACTGAGATCAAGCCACCATTTTGCTCATGAATGTTTCTTTGGACTCTTTGCAGGAGTTTATACTTTGTTTGAAGCAAAATGGTCAATTGGAAAGAGAGGGAGCATGAGAATGATGATTTATTGGCTGAAAATGACCAAAATACCCTATTTGCATTGCAGGACTATGGGTTGTTAAAAATGTTCAAGACTAAAGGCATCTGCAAGCAGGCTAAACTTCTCACTCACATCATACAACTGTGGGACCCTGACATTCAATCCTTTTGAGTTGGGGAGCATATCCTTGAGATTGAGCTCGAGGACATCTATTTTCTTACGGGTCTCTCAAAGAGAGGGGCTCGGGTGAACTTAACAGGGTTCAAGGCCTCAGAAGTGAGCATTGATGTCTTGATTGCTCGTTACTATTGTTAAGGTTCGAGGGAAGAAAAGAGGGAAAGTGGTCATTAAGGATGTTGTGGTTCTTCTAATGAGAACTGTGTTGTTTAATATCACCCGTGTGGCGGGTAGCACATGTCCTCATCAGGCATCTCGTACACA
Organism: Larix kaempferi; assembly: GCA_027924585.1. Lineage (NCBI taxonomy): Eukaryota > Viridiplantae > Streptophyta > Pinopsida > Pinales > Pinaceae > Larix > Larix kaempferi. The sequence continues at coordinate 6,064,949 of BSBM01000575.1, read as the reverse complement.
AATGAATCTTGCCATGGAGTGTTTAGCACCAACATTGTTCAACTGGTGCGATGGGGTATTATCCAACCTCATGGAGCAAATAACCAAGTGTAGGAATGGGGAGAACCGCCAATCTGGTTATGGGAGCATTTTGGTCACCTTCTTTCTAGAAAGGGTGCCATTGTTGCGTCCATAGTTGACCATGCCTATTCGTCCTATGACTGAGCCACGGATGGGCCAATGGAGTGAGTATGCAGGGTGGCTCGGGGGGCTGCAACATCTAGCCTTTGGCAAGGACTTCTTCTCATGGTTCGAGGAGTAGATCGTGATGATCGAGGACTACCCTTATGCAGGGGTGGACTTCCACAAGGATATTGACTTGGCATTGCCCAACGATGAGGATTGGGATAACTCAGGTATGACCCGCATTAATGTATTTTCAATTTTTTGAAAATGTAATTTTTAATTGTTTTTGGAATGTGTGAAAAGACTAAATATATGTACATGTGCATGTCACAGATCATGGGCCGAGGAGACCAGCAGGATATTCGCGGTTATGCCGAGGCGGTATTGAGCACCGGGTTGATTCGGAGGAGGAAGAAGAGGGGGAGGACGTGGAAGAAACAGGAGGGCTCCGTGATATAGAGAGGAACCTATAGGGTTTGACGCTTGGAGTCCAAGCTATGAGGATGGATGATGTTCCTCTGCACCTTCAGCGGCATACTGTGGGTGTGCCTAGATGTATTGGCCTACTCCTCCATAGGGTGGCTAGAGCTATAGTTTGCCACCATCAGCAGTGTGAGGAATCTGAGGAGGCTCATGATAGATCTCCTAGATCTCCTTAGATAGTAGTATTTTACCTTCTTGCGGGATGTACATGATATGTAGGCTTGAGAGCCAATTTTTTGTATGGGATTCGATCCCAAATTTTGTCTTTTGGACACAAACTTTATGTATTCAGAAAAACACTTTTATATGTGATGATATATACATATGGACCTACTCTTATGATTTATCTATTTACAATGACTTGCATGTTTATTTTATGATGTATTTCTCATGTATGAGCTAGATGCCAATCCAAAATGTAGTTAGTTAATGAATCAGCTACACAATTGAATTCTCTTGGTATGTGTTGATATGAAATGTAATCAAAAGATTGTTCCAAGTGGCGTACCCTTCGAAATAAGTGAAGTAAAATGGGATCGCAGACAGTGTCGATACAGTTTAGATGGGACACCATGACTTGAGAGTCTAGAAAGACTGACAGGGAGTCGATTCCAAGGGAAGCAACCTCAGTTAAGAGTCCAATGACCACATGGTACTCTGCAATGTTGTTGGTTGCGGGGCCCAAGCAAGTGCTTCCTGAAGATATCGACTCGCCAGTGGGAGGATAAATTACCCATGCTGCGGAAGTGAGGTTTTGGGTGTGTCAGCTCGCACCATCGGCGAATCCATAGTAGGCAGTCATCTGCGCAAAGAAGCACAAGTCGAGGTAAATAGGGATATATAATATCTGTGCATACATACATAAAAGAGAAATGAAAACAAACTAAGTATATTATGTACAAAAGTGTCTCACGCAGGATAAACTTACACGTAGAAGCATTTTAGGTACATCCCGTTGTGGGGTTGTGCCAACGGTGTGCTGTCACAGTCGACTAGTTCGTAGGCTCCTTTCTCCAATACACGTTTTACAACGAAGGGGCCGTACCACATAGACTCTAGATTTCCTTTTCCAAGTTTATCATGCATCTGGTCATATGTGAGTACGAGGTCACCTTCGTTGAAAACCCGAGGTTGGACGGATTTTTTGTACTGCGATTTGACGCATTTTTTATGGGCTTAATTAGCTAAAACAACGTCTCTGTGGGTTTCATCTAGCTTGGCTAAGTATAGAAACCGTTCTTCTTTGGAGGTGGTATTGGGAAGTATCTCTGTGGCTATAGTGAGTGACAGGATTTCACATTCAATCGGTAAGATGGCTTCGAGGCCATACACCAGTTTGAATGGTGTGAATCCGGTAGCACTTTTCACCGAGGTTTAGTATGCCCATAATGCCAAGAAAAAAGCTGAGTGCCAATTGGATTTATGGGTACCCACAATGTGTTGAATCATGCGTTTCAAAACTTTGTTAATGGCTTCAACTTTGCCATCGGCCTATGGGTAGTATGAGGTTGATTTTTCATGACGAAAACCCAACTTGGCGCTCAATTCTTCAATGATATGGTTCCTGAAGTGGAAGCCATGATCGGTCACGATGGATTGTGGGACTCCAAACCTAGCTATGATACGGTTGAATATGAACTGTGCTATTGTTTTACCATCTTCAGCATAAGTAGGCATCGCTTCAACCCATTTTGTGAAATAATCCACAGCTACTATGACATAGCTATGCCCCCTGGCTGAAGTGGGATTAAAGTGTGTGAAATCTATACCCCATTTGGAAAAGGGGCCGATGGTAATGACATGATGAAGTGGAGCAGGATGCGAGCGTGTCTTACTGTGAAAGAATTGATAGGGTGGAAATATCTTAACTGTTTCAATGCAGTATTTGAAAATCGACGGCCAGAAATATCCCGCTCGTAGTATCTTCTGGGCCATAGCCATCCCAGAGAGATGAACACCACATGCTCTAGTGTGGCAGTCATTAAGAATGTGTTCAGCCTCGTCTAAAGTTAAACAACATCGAAGAATGGTATCAACACCACGACGGTAAAGGGTATCGTTAATTATAAGGTAGTACTTGGCGTGATGTCGGATACGTCGACGTTCATCGCGGTTGAGGTCGGGGAAAAAACATTGGGTTTGGAGATATAATAGAATATCCCCGTACCATGGGTCAGACATGCTGATGAGGAACAACGATTCATTAGGAAGAGAATCGATGGGCTCAAGTTGCTCAGTAGCATGGGGCAAGTTACAAATCAACTCGGCAAAGACCAAAGATTTATTGGATTTGGCTTTGGCAAATTCCAAGTCAAACTCTTATAGGATGACAATCCAACGGGAATATTTGCCCCCAAGTACTTGACATGTGAGGATATAGTACATTGGATTGAAATCTACTATGACAGTGGTCTGGCGGAGTAGAATGTAGTGATGGAACCTCTGGACAACAAAGACTGTTGCCAGAGCCAGCTTTTCAACATGTGAGTAGCGAGTTTCGGAGTCAAGAAGACTCTTACTAAGATAATATACTACATGTTCTATGCCTTTGGTACCTTCTAGGACTAACACCATGCCAATCGTGGAAATCGAAGCTGCGAGATATAGAATGTAATCCCGTGTGTAGTTGGGGGTTTGAATCATAGGATCTTTAGTTAAGGCTGCTTCCTTTAGATTATTAAAGGAGCACTGGGCTTCGTCATCCCAAAAGAAGGGGGTGTCCTTCTTTCGAAGCCTCATGTATCCTTTTGTTATCTCGGAAAAATTGCAAACGAAATGGCGTAGAAAGTTTGCGTGCCCTTGCAAACTTTGAAGTTCTAGTATGTTCTGTTGAATATTGTAACTTCAAAGAATATTATATTTGTACTTTATTATTCCGAAGATGTTTCATCCCTCCGAGGTAACCCTATTATGTATCCGGAGATGTTTATTCCTCCGAGGGTTTGTGTTAACTAGGGTTATCAGACCCACCATGTGGGGGTCGGCCCTGTGGTTATATTTTTGGGGTTATTAGACTTCTCCAAGAGAGGTCGGCCCCATTAGGTCTTTTAGTCAGTTGGGAGTCAGTATAAATAGAGGAGGTGAACTCCTCATTAGATCACTCACTTACTTGTGGAAGAGTGCGCACTTGTCCGAGAGATCTGCTAAGGAGTCAAAGAAGGAAGGAGCACATCTTGTATTTTGGTTGATCATCTTATTGAGGAAAGCTTTGTTGGGTTTTCTACCCCATGAGGGTTTCCCAGGGTATATTCTGTGTCTATCTTGTGATTATGTTCCTTTCAGTGATCTTGCTAGTCTATTTGGTTTAAACTTAACATGGTATCAGAGCTAGACTGAATAGGACATCTTTCACAAGGTAAGAATACCTCTCTCTCTCTCCGGTGAAAGTTAGGGTTTCAGTAAAAAGTTGGTATTATTGAATTTTGGTTACATGGCTGGATAGGGCTCTTCAATACCAAACTTGTAAGCCCTAGATCGAACTTTTTGATTGGGTAGAACTCCGGGAAATCCAAACCCTAATTCTACCAAAAGTGCGATAAGTCAGAATTTGGTTTCAGAAAAAAGTTGGCATTTTTAAATTCTGATTACATGGATGGATATCCCTTCTCAAGAGCATTATTTTGAGCTATAGATCGAACTTTTTGGTTGAGTAGAACTCCGGGAAAGTCAAACCCTAATTCTACCAAAAGTACGATAAAATTCTGTCCCAGATTCCAGAAAAGTGAAAAGTAACATTTCCAGGTAAGACTACTCTGTCTCTTGGACTCCCCCAAGAGAAGATGGCTCCAAACACTAAGCTTGAAGACAAGCTAGAAGGTATAGACAATTTTTGGGCATGGAAATACAGAATTGGTCTCATTCTTGAGGAGAATGATCTTGCTCATTATATCAAGGAGGAAGTTGCAGAACCAGAAGGAGATGAAGCCAAAGAAAAACACAGGAAGGATTTGATTAGGGAAAAGAGAATCATAGTTGATTCTATTAAAGACCACTTGATTCCCCAAGTGGCTTCCAAGAAGACTCCAAAGGAAATGTATGATGCCCTAGGAAGAATGTATGAAGGAAAGAACATCAATAGGAAGATGAATCTAAGGACTCAGTTGAAGAGTACCAAGATGCACAAAGGAGAATCCATTCAAGACTAATTCTCAAGAGTCTCTCTAATCAAGGAGCAACTAGATGCCATTGGTGATACTCTTGATGAAGATGAACTTGTGATGACAGCTCTAAATGGTCTCACTAGACCATGGGAATCTTTCATACAAACCATGTGTGCCAGAAAAGAAAGCATGAAGTTTGATATAGTATGGGAGGATTGTGTTCAAGAAGAAGCTAGGGTTGCCAACAGAGAAGCATTGCTCAAGGAAGATGACCAAGCCTTGGCCACCCATACTAAGAGAAGAAAGAATCGATCCTACTTTAAGAAGGATAGTCAAAAGGAGTCCCATCCTCCACAAAGATTTCAAAAGAAAAGGGAATCCTTCAAAGGAAGAGATTACTCCTCATTCCGATGTTTCATTTGTCACAAATTAGGACACATTGCTAAGGACTGTCCTAACAAGAAGAAAAAGGGTACTTACCACAGAAGACATCAAGCTCATCTTGCAGAAGATAATAGTGAAGAAGAAGTTGAAGAGGAAGACAGGCCTATCAAGAAAAGATCTAGAAGAGAAGAAGAAGATGAAGAAAGGACCTTCTCCAAGAGAAGACCTAGAAGAAATGAAGAGGAAGATGCAGAAGAGTATGTTCTTTTCTCCGCACTCTCTGGATCTATAACACCTGGAGAAGATACATGGGTCATTGATAGTGGTGCCTCAAAGCACATGACAGGACAAAAGAAGACCCTATCAAATCTTGAAGAAAAGACCTCTCCTCTAAAGGTATCTCTTGGAGATAAATACCAATATCCTATTAAGGTAATTGGTGAAGCAAACTACAAACTTGATTCTGGAACCCCCATGAAGATGAAGGAAGTTTTGTATGTTCCAGGATTGAAGAAGAATTTTCTTTCAATCTCAGCATTGGACAAGAAATGTTATAGAGGTGCATTCATTGATGGACAAGTATTGATGTGGTCCAAAGGTAAGTCTATTAAGGATGCAATTATCATTGGTGAAGAGGAAGGAGGTTTGTATAAACTCAAGGGTCATCCAGAAGCTTCCCTTGTTCATGAAACCTCTAGTCCCAGTGAGCTATGGCATAGAAGACTAGCTCACATTAACTACAAAGCCTTACCCTATGTAAGCAAGGTGGTCATAGGACTACCAGATTTGAAGGTTGATCATGATGGCTCATGTAAAGGATGTAAGAAAGGGAAGAATGTCAAGAACCCCTTTCCAAAGAGTGAAACAAAGACTAAGAGTATCTTGGAGCTAATACACTCAGATGTATGTGGTCCAATGCCCACCACTTCTCTAAGTGGATTTGAATACTATCTTTCATTCATTGATGACCTTTCAAGAAAAACTTGGATATACTTTCTAAAAGGTAAGAATGAATTTTTTGGAAAGTTCAAAGAGTTCAAGGCTCTAATAGAAAATCTCTCAGAAAAGAAAATCAAGATTCTCAGAACAGACAATGGTGGAGAATATACTTCAAAAGAATTTGAATATTTTTGTAAAGAAGCCGGAATCAAGAGAGAAATAACCACTCCCTACAATCCCCAACAAAATGGGGTTGCTAAAAGGAAAAATAGAACCATCATGGAAGCTGTGAAGACTATGATACATGACCAGGATCTCCCCATGTATCTATGGGATGAAGCAGCCAAGACAACAGTATATGTACCAAACAGATTATCTCATAGTGCTCTTGATTTCAAAACTCCAGAAGAAGTGTTTACAGGAAAGAAGCCCGAGGTAAGCCATCTTAAAATATTTGGGTGTCCTGTGTACATCCACATTCCAAAAGAAAAGAGAACCAAGTTGGATCCCTCTGGTAAGAAAGGAATATTTGTTGGTTATAGTGAATCATCCAAAGCCTTCGGAATTTACATACTAGGCTTTCATCATATAGAAATCAGTAGAGATGTAACATTTGATGAAGAAGCAGCTCTCAAGAAATCTAAAAAATGCCAACTTGAAGAAATCTATGAAGAAGATCCTTATTCAAGAAACTCAGAGGCTGTTCACATCCCTGAAGATAATCCACTAGAGGATCATGACATGTTGGAACCACAAGAACCTCCTATCTCAGATTTATCAAAGAAAAGAAGGCCAGCATGGGCTAGAGATATTATCCAAGGGGCTGAAAAATATGGAGCTCCTGAAGGCTCCATCAGAGAAAGAAAGAAACCAAAGCTAGTGTCCAACTATATGGCCTTGATGTGTGATCTTGTGGATCAACTACCTACTAGCTATGAAGAGGCAGCTCAGAAGAAAGAATGGGTAGAAGCAATGACAGAAGAATATCAGTCGATAATGAAAAATGATGTTTGGGATATAGTCCCCAAACCAAGAGATAAAACTGTGGTTTCTTCCAAATGGATTTTCAAGATTAAACATGCTGCAGATGGTAGCATTGAAAAATACAAGGCAAGATTTATAGCCAGAGGATTCTCTCAGAAGGAGGGAATTGACTATGAAGAAACATTTGCACCAGTTGCTAGGTATACTTCAATAAGAACTATCATGGCACTTGCATCCATGATGAAATGGAAATTGCATCAAATGGATGTTAAGACAGCTTTTCTGAATGGTGTAATTGAAGAAGAAGTATACATAGAACAACCTCAAGGTTTTGAGGTCAAAGACAGAAGGACCCATGTATGCAAACTGAAAAAGGCATTATATGGATTGAAGCAAGCTCCCAGGGCTTGGTACGGAAGGATTGACAGTTTCTTAACAAGCATGGGATTTACCAAAAGTAAAGCTAACCCCAATCTTTATCTTAAAGTGATGGATGATGAACCAGTTATATTGCTGTTATATGTAGATGATCTATTTCTAACCGGAAATGAGAAACAAATTATTGAAAGCAAGAAGAAGATATCTTCAGAATTCGAAATGAAAGATCTCGGACTAATGCACTACTTCTTAGGCTTAGAAGTATGGCAAGAACCAAAAGGAATATTTCTAAATCAAGGTAAGTATACTGTGGAGATTCTCAAAAGATTTGATATGTTGGAGTGTAAAGCCATGGCCACTCCCATGGACTCCAACCTGAAACTATTAGTTAATGATTCATCAGAACTAGTGGACGTAACTCTATATAGAAAAATCATTGGATCATTGATGTATTTAACAAATACTAGGCCGGATATATGCTTTGCTGTAAATACCCTAACTCAGTATCTAGTAGAACCTAGAAAGGTTCACCTTATAGCTGCAAAGCATATAATGAGGTACCTAAAAGGTACATTGGATTTTGGCCTATACTATCTTGGAGGTAATGAACTCAAGTTACATGGTTACTCAGACTCTGACTGGGCAGGTAGTGTCTCAGACATAAAAAGTACTTCAAGTGGATGTTATGGTCTTGGATCTGCCATGATCTCCTCGTTCAGCAAGAAACAATCTAGTGTGGCCCTCAGTACTGCTGAAGCAGAATATATAGCCGCTTGCTCTGCAAGCTGTGAAGCAGCATCGCTTCGGAAACTTTTATCTGCAGTATTTGACTTAGAAATGGATCCCACTGTGATTATGTGTGATAATCAAAGCTGCATTAAGATGACTGAAAATCCTGTGTTCCATGATAAGTCAAAACACATTGAGATCCGTTACTTCTATATACGAGATATGGTGCAGAGAGGAGCTATCAAGCTCGAGTATATAAGCACTGAGGATCAGATTGCCGATATCCTAACTAAACCTTTGTCTCGAGTAAAGTTTGAATACTTTCGAGACAAGCTTGGCATAGTCCAGAAGGACCCTCCTCGAAAGGGGGAGTAGTATAGTATCTGATAACAAGTCTGTCCCTTCAATTTTGTTGCACTTAGTTACTTAGAATTATTTAGATTTAGAACTCTTATATCTTTTACCTTTGATGTTAGATGTATTAGTGAGAATACATGCTAGATGTATACATGTTTTTGATGTGATGTATACATGTTTTGATGTTAGATGTATTAGTGATAATACATGCTATATGTATACATGTTTTTGATGTGATGTATACATGTTTTGATGTGAGGTATACATGTTTTGATGTTAGATGTATTAGTGAGAATACATGCTATATGTACACATGTTTTGATGTGATGTATACATGTTTTGATGTTAGATGTATTAGTGAGAATACATGCTAGATGTATACATGTTTTGATGTGATGTATACATGGTTTTTGATACTTGTACCTGTATGGACGAGGACAGATGAGGATTGGATCATCCTTGAACTCAAGTTCTAAAATGAGCCATAGACGTGAGGTCTCCGAGAATAAAGTCCTTGGTGGATAGATGAGGATTGGATCATCCTTGAACTCAAGTTCTAAAGTGAGCCGTAGATGTCAGGTCTCCGAGAATAAAGTCCTTGGTGGATAGATGAGGATTGGATCATCCTTGAACTCAAGTTCTAAAGTGAGCCGTAGACGTGAGGTCTCCGAGAATAAAGTCCTTGGTGGACAGATGAGGATTGGATCATCCTTGAACTCAAGTTCTAAAGTGAGCCATAGACGTGAGGTCTCCGAGAATAAAGTCCTTGGTGGATAGATGAGGATTGGATCATCCTTGAACTCAAGTTCTAAAGTGAGCCGTAGACATGTGTCTCCGAGAATAGAGGATAGGATTGCATCGTCCCTGGACCTTGGTTCAAAATGCACATGATTGGACTAATCATCCTTAGACAGTAAATCCAGTAATTCTGAAAGGAAGGATAGTCTTAAATGTGATTGCGGTTGGATTAATCATCCTTAGACAGTAAATCCAGTAATTCCGAAAGGAAGGATAGTCTTAAATGTGATTGTGATTGGATTAATCATCCTTAGACAGTAAATCCAGTAATTCTGAAAGGAAGGATAGTCTTAAATGTGATTGTGGTTGGATTAATCATCCTTAGACAGTAAATCCAGTAATTCCGAAAGGAAGGATAGTCTTAAATGTGATTGTGATTGGATTAATCATCCTTAGACAGTAAATCCAGTAATTTCGAAAGGAAGGATAGTCTTAAATGTGATTGTGGTTGGACTAATCATCCTTAGACAGTAAATCCAGTAATTTCGAAAGGAAGGATAGTCTTAAATGTGATTGTGGTTGGATTAATCATCCTTAGACAATAAATCCAGTAATTCCGAAAGGAAGGATAGTCTTAAATGTGATTGTGATTGGACTAATCATCCTTAGACAGTAAATCCAGTAATTCCGAAAGGAAGGATTATGTGTATAGATGACGATGCTGCTGATCGTGTGATGACGATGCTGAGGATCGTGAGATGACGATGCTGCTGATCATGTGATGACGATGCTGATGATCATGAGATGACGATGCTGCTGATCGTGTGATGACGATGCTGAGGATCGTGGGATGACGATGTTGTTGATCGTGTGATGACGATGCTGCTGATCATGTGATGACGATGCTGAGGATCGTGAGATGACGATGCTGCTGATCATGTGATGACGATGCTGCTGATCGTGAGATGACGATGTTGTTGATCGTGTGATGACGATGCCGATGATCGTGATGACAATGTTGGTGTTGACATTGATGTACCAGTAACTATTTGAGTTACTGATGAAAACAAATTGAAGAAAGCTTTCGATGATTTATAGATGTATCATGTATAGTGACTCCTTGCTCCTGCAGATGCTGTTATAATATCCTTCTCGTTAAGGGGGAGTGTTGAATATTGTAACTTCAAAGAATATTATATTTGTACTTTATTATTCCGGAGATGTTTCATCCCTCCGAGGTAACCCTATTATGTATCCGGAGATGTTTATTCCTCCGAGGGTTTGTGTTAACTAGGTTTATTAGACCCACCATGTGGAGGTCGGCCCTGTGGTTATATTTTTGGGGTTATTAGACTTCTCCAGGAGAGGTCGGCCCCATTAGGTCTTTTAGTCAGTTGGGAGTCAGTATAAATAGAGGAGGTAAACTCCTCATTAGATCACTCACTCACTTGGGGAAGAGTGCGCACTTGTATGGGAGATCTGCTAAGGAGTCAAAGAAGGAAGGAGCACATCTTGTATTTTGGTTGATCATCTTATTGAGGAAAGCTTTGCTGGGTTTTCTACCCCATGAGGGTTTCCCAGGGTATATTCTGTGTCTATCTTGTGATTATGTTTCTTTCAGTGATCTTGCTAGTCTATTTTGTTTAAACTTAACATGTTCGTGGGGGAAGGCAGGGCTAACATAGATTCTACCTTCATGGGGTCCAATCGTATACCGTCTTTGGATATTATGAATCCCAAAAGTTTTCCGGATTCAATGCGAAAAACGCATTTATGCGGGTTCGAATGAATGTTGTAGCGATGAGACCTTGCAGAGACGGTGCTTAAGTGATCAGGATGATCTTCCCGAGTTTGAGAATGAGCGGGAAGGTCATCAAGATACGGTTCTGCAATATGTTTGATATCATGAAATGCGTACGACATCGCCCATTGGAAAGTTGCCCTAGCATTTTTCAGGCCGAAAGGTAACTTTCGATATGCAAAAATTCCCCATGGGAAGATAAAGGTTGTTTTATGTTGGTCCATTGGGAGTATCTCGATCTGATTATAGCCAGAAAAGCCATCCATAAATGAAAAGATGACACTCCCAGCGCAGTTATCGATGATCTCGTCGATGGATGGAGTTGGGTAGTTGTCCTTTGGACAAGCTTTGTTCAAATCACAGTAATCTATGCAGACCCTAATCGTACCCTGTTTCTTGGCTATGGGAACGATATTAGATACCCATTCTGTCAGTGGGACAGGATAGATAAAACCAGCACGCAAAAGTTTTTCGACTTCTTCTTTGATAGCGGCTACCTTACGGGGATGGACGGGTCGGAGTTCTTGTCGAACATGTCGAGCGCCAGGAAAGGTTGGAATCTTATGGACCATGATAGAGGGTCTATTCCTGGCATCTCTTCATAACTCCAAGCAAAAACTTCGTGAAATGTTTTAAAGTAGGCACCGTAGAACTCTATTTCGGTGGGGGTGCATGTCTTGCCAATATGAATGTTTTCCACGACACCAGGCTTCACTGAAATGTCGATGGGAGTGGTCGGCATGATATTGGCCAAGTTTCCCTCAGAAAATATTTCATCGAATGAAGTGGAAAACTTGATTTGAACCATTCCAAGTGAAGTGTTGGGTTTGGTATCTGGCTCAATCGCCTGGATCGTGGGGAAAGAAGATTGATGATGGAAATTTCCCTAGGGTGGTTCATCACCGCACATAACCTCCATGATTGATTCGTCAGTAGGAAAAATCAATGTGAGAGGATCGATAAGTGGTGGGGATGAATTGGCCTTAGACGAGAGTTGTGCCACTATGTGATGGATAGTAGGACTGACCCAATCAGTGGCTGATTGGATCGCCTCATATGCTGCGAGGTTTCTGTTTAACGACATGGATTTTCTATAGTTTTCAATCTCGGTAGGACTCGGTATCACCCAAGAATCATTGAATGGGGTGATATCTGATGATATCATATTGACGGGTTGTACGAGGGATCCGAGCTCTAGGAAAACTCCGATGAGGGAGGAATCCTTCATAAGACAATGCCAACGTCTTGGAAACAGTACCGGGGTCGATCCAATAATGGGACTGTGTTGGCGTAGTTCGAATGAGAGTCTGGGATATAGTAATCTAGATGGTCTATGGTGACAATCTTCCCTTCATGAGGGAATTGTACAAGTCGAAAGACAGTAGATGCTATGGAGGTCATGGCGTAAAACCAGTTCCGTCCAAGTAGAATATTGTAATCTAATGGTGCATCTACGACCTCAATGTGTATAGATACTATTTTTCCCCCCAGTTCAACACCGATTGTAGGAATGAGTCCATAGGGATGAAAACCATGTCCGTCAAATGCCCTGAGGGTAGTAGGAGAAGTTGTTGACTTCGAGTGAGCCTAAGGCTCTCCAACAATTCAGAGACATAATCGATGTGGAAGCACCCTCGTCTAATACAGTGCGATGGATGCTATTTCCATTAATTTTTGTATGAACTTGGAAGGCTAGATGATGGGAAAGCTGAGGTTTGACATAATCCAAGTTAAACATGATGGTGTTTGAAGTATCCAGGTCTACTGCCCCCAGTGTTGAAAGTAACGTTATGCACTGCATAGGGCAGGGTTAGAGAACCTCGAGGGTCGACATGGAACATGGTGCTTGAGCTAAGTCCTCAACAATGTTGTAATTTTGGGTAGCTTGCGCATTAGGACTGAATGTTGCCTTTTGGATGGTGCCTTTGGGTGGGCATAGCACTGTGTCTGTAGGCGGTCTCCCGATGTGGAGATGACCATTAGGGGGAGGTGCTAGAGGAGGATCTTTAGCGGGAGACTTTCCTTTGGCTGTTTGTTTGAACTTGGGGGTTTTTCGTATGTCTTCGAACGAGTGGTTATATGAATCTCTTCATTACTCGTCATCAGGATTTCGCGATTTGCGGACATCTCTCCGCGAGGTGGGTTTTTGGGGTTGCCCCCTTGCGAGGAATCATGGGAAACCATTTGCTGTTGTTGTTGAGGGAAAGGATTGGTTAACACTGCCGGGTGAGAGGATCCTTTAATGAATTTATTGACTTTGTCCTTGTAGGGACAATCACGTGTATAATGATCTTCGTGGAAAATAAGGAAGGGAAATTTTTCCTTTCGACGTGGTTTTGGGTCGTTGTGGGTGGGTTGTGGATTGGGGTTCTCCTGTTGGTTAGAAGTTTTCTTGGATTTTACACGATTGCTCTTCTTCTTTCCTCCAGATGGTTGTGACGTGGATTGAACTACGTTCACTTCAGAGGAGACAGCAGGAGAAGTGGAAGCTTTTGGGACAGCATGGGAAAGCGCAGGGGAATCAGGAGCTTGCTGCCCCATCGGTTTAGTGGTAGGCTGGGCCTTAACTAAACTGACAATACCGTTGATAGGGGGTTCAGTGGCAGGCTTAGTTGGATTAGTAGTAATGCAGGTGGCATGGGGAAGAAGTTTATGGAGAGTTCTAGATTAGGTGTATACCAAATCCATGTATTGAGTAGAAGAGATGGCTTGTTCCTCTGTGATGGGCCCGCGCATAGCAATGTCCCTAGCTATGGGAGGTAAGAATGACTTTGTGAACCAATCAACGAGTAACTGGTCCAGAATAGGTGCCTTGATTAACCTACGGTGTCGACGCCACTCATGGATATGGTCTGAGATATGGGTAGAAGTGGTTTGACGAAGTGAGGTTAACAGTTCTGTTCCAGTCTCATACCAGATGGGGAGTTGGAAGTGAGTCAGAAACTGCATGGCCAAGGCATTAAAGTCATGAATGGAGTCTTGTGGCAGCTCGATGTACCATTTTACTGCCATGCTGGTAAGCGTGCGCTGGAAGAGCTGTAGCCGAATGGATTCATCCATCAATGAGTTGGATGAACACCAAAGATGGAAGGTCATCACGTGGTTCTTAAGGTCTTCCCCGAGCTTGGCATCGAACTTGGGAATGTTCGATGGAAGTTTGGTTGGGATAGGTGGCCAATTAGGTTCATGCCATATAGGATCGTTGATGAGCCTCGACAAATCAGGTAAATCTAGTGTGGCCAAAAAAGGAAGTTGACGGTTGGGCTGTGGGTATGAGTAGTAGTTGTACGGTGCAAGGATGCGTGAGGGGCCCTGCACAACATATTGCTGCGTGTTGTACCCATAAATGTTTCCCGTATGGTACTGCTTGAAGTTCTGGGGGTAGTAGACCATCTAGTTAAATGGTTGTGTGTTCAAAGTCATTTCCTAACTACGAATCACAGTGGTAACCGATTGTTGGACGTTCTGCTGAGTGGGGATGGTGGGTACTGTAACCTGCGGTTGTTGTGTCCCAGGAATGTTTGTTGCTCCTTATTGGGGAATAGTTCCATGGGGTTGTTCGGTCCCAGGAATGTTACCACTACTTTGAATAGGTGGAGGATTTCCCGTACCAGGGTTAGGGGCTGGCTGCAAGAATGGTGTCCATGGAATATGGGTTCCACCCTGATGAAGAGGTGGAGGTTGAAGGGATGGGTTCCATGGAGTTGCTGTAGCCGAAGGGTAGGGGAAGCTAGAATTCAAGTTGGGGGAGATGTGAGGTTTGCCCCCAGCTTGGTTCCAGTTTCCAAACAACGAGTATCCCCCGCTCTATGGGATTTGAGATCCCCAAGAAGGAAGCATGCCTGACAAGGGATGTTGAGGATGAGGCCCAATTGGAATGTCGACATAAGGTTGTATGCTGCCAGGTGTGTTATACATACTGAACTGAGAAGATGTTGCTGGTTGGGAGCATTGTTGAATGGTGCCAGTGGGGGTGTTAACGAGTGGGAATCCTCCAAGTGAAGGGCCTTGTTGAGCTGGTGGGAAGGATGGAGGTGTTGGTTGAATCGCCCCGCTTGGAATGGTACCGAGGGGTTTCCCTCCAGCAGGTTGATTGGATGGTCCTATGGGGGGGGTTGGTGACTAGGAGCAGTGTTCCCTACAAAGGGTTTTCCTCATGTATGCTGGGTTGATGGCCTTCCAGGAGGGGTTTGGTTGTTGGGATTAGTGGTTCCAATAGTCGATTGTCCACCTCCTAAAATGGTGTAGATGGTGTCCGAAGATGAACCTCCGGTCAGCATGGATGATCCAATGGTATGACTTGATGTTCTTTCGACACTAGAAAGATGTGATACTGTCGATTGGACGATGGTGCCAAAGGTGCCGATTTGTGGAGGGGGTCTTCCATACGTTACAAGCGGGGACAGAGAGAATACTGGGTTATCCATCATAAGTGGTGTGTCCCTAGAAGGTGTGCCAAACATACTTGACATTAGAAAATGTGGGGAATTTAACCAAGGGGTATCAGGAGTTTCATCCATAGAGTCTTGAACAGTAGGAGGACCATCAAGGGCTTGGCTCAGATTTGTATCCTGGAAGGGGTTGAAAGTGCGAGCTGGGTGTTCGGGGTCCGAAGGGAAATGAGGTATAGTAACATCTGAAGGTCCGGAGCCATTTGCATAAGACTGATGAAACTCTGTTCTAGATGAAACGTTAGGAGCTCAGTAGTCGGGAGGATGGGTAGCAGGGGGATATCTAGAAGCCGTTGAGATCATTTTCTCTGTATCACATTTAAACTGTTCTGATGCTAAAGGGGAGTTAGCTATACTAACCATACTATATTGGATTGATGCCATGATTTCGTGTCTTGGAGGGAGATTGGGTGTTAAATTTTGAGCATTAATTCATTATACTCTAGTATCTTTGCTGAGAGAATAACATATACAGTATATCAATGCATGACAATCACAATATGACAAGCATCACAAGAATCAAAAGCATAAGACACAAGAGAGACAAAGTTTCTGTGGGGAAAACCCTAAGGTGAAAAACTCCACAACTTCCTCAGAGATAGAGAGAGCAATGGCTCAACCAAAATACAACCAAATAACACTGAGATAGTCTCCTAGCAGATGATCCTCCTCTTCCTCACTAGTGCGCCACTTCTAAGAGTGAGAGTGAGTTACTTTTTCGAGTGAGTAAAATAGAGATCTCCTATCTCTATTTATACTCACCTTTTTTCCCAGTGACCTTATGGGGCCGACTTGTCTAGTTAGATACATCCACATTATATTATATATAATTCCAGGCCGACCCCACATGGTGGTCTAATAACCCATCGGCAAGTACACACACTTGCGACACTTGTCAATCCACATGACGACACTTCCTTATAGAGGAATAACACATCTCTTATAAGGGTACAATAAATATATATAAAATACACAGATGAAATACATTCCGAAGTTACATATACATCAACATTGGGGATGGATACTGTATGAGGTATGTTTCTATAAGAATCAGTTTCCTGTGGATGAACACTTGACGGTATAGTGATCGCAGGCAGAGGTTCCACCTAGGAAGCGAGAAGGTCAAAGTCAGGTTCAAAAGGTGTATATAGGAAGTTTGGTTTCTTCAATAATTTCGACGTATCCATACGGAACTATAATCAGTTTGGATATATCTTGGTCAGATCCTTCGGTGGTTCCAACAGATCCTTTTGGAACATCGTAGAAAGTATCTGGTGGGAGGGTAGTGTTAACATTGGGGAGGATGATGGCCTCCGGTCTAGTATCTTGGGCAGTACTAGTTTCAGTCACTGCAGTGTTGTCCACTGTGGCAGATAGATTTGGAATAACAGTGGGTGAAGTGACAGTCGGAATCTCAGGTGCGTTACTGGTTGCAGAAACTGCAAAGGGTTCTGAGACCGTACTATGAGTAACAGTTACAGGCGGAACTGAATATGTAGTGCGGATCAATGGTGGAACATTCCCTTGGCCGACACTGCGGCCAAGAGGGATAGGAATACGTGATGTAGGTGGACCGAAGGTCCATGGTGGTGGTGGTGGGATTCATCCCTATACTCTTCGTGATCTCCGTGGTTCAGACATAATGGTAGGAATACAAATTTCGAGGACAGTCTTGTGAAAAAGAACTCAAAAACCCTAATGCAGCTGAGTGTGCAAAAGGGGAGCTAGAAAAAGCAAGGCTCGCAAGACAAAAAAACAAGCTCTAAAAACTACACTCAGACCGGTGTCACAGTAAGCGAGCTGAAAACCAAAATGGCTAGAATGCCAACAAGTAATCACTAAAAGAAAAATGACCCTCTATGAAGATGAGATGACAAGCAAAACCTCTTAACTAAGATCTAGAGACCTCAACAAATTGTATCCTTCACAATGTATTGAAATCCAAGTTGAACAATACAACGTGAGAGACCAATAATGGAAGGATATCCCTCTACCGAAGGGGATCCTGGGTAAAAGAGCCCTAGTAGAAAATTCACTAAGCTACCTCATTCATTACACGTTTGAAAAGGTTTTCGGCGCTTCTGTCTTATCACCCTTGTATCACCAGTATGGTGGCCGGAGAATACAAGGAAGACAATGATCGATGTTGCCTTAGGGCTAAGTGGAGTGCAGCATTCCACATAGTCCGTCCGGTTCTCGATCTCACGGCGGTTTAAACCTTGAAATAGCAGGAGACCCCTCCACAAACTAGTGTATGACCATGTGAACAAATACTAGAGGATTTTGGTACCCTAGAGGACAACAACTATGTCTCAAATGATAATGACAAGGGGGAATTATTTTTATGCCTATCCCCGGTGTCATACCTAACTAACAAGTTCTTTTTCTCCTCATGTGAGGTTATGATGTGTTAAGTTAGGGGGTGTAAATTTTAGTGGTTGTATTACTCAATCGGGTAAATGGATGTGAAACCTGGTGATGTTATGACAACCCAAACCATGCAAATGAGAATGAATCGAAATGAGCCTTTTATTTGATGAAATCTAGCTACAGAAAAGAGAGAGTTCTTCGATCACCATGCATGAATTTTTTAAGAACAATGAAAAAACCATAGCAAAAACAAACTTTTTGTTTTCTTTTTCCAAGCAAGCCAAACTAAAATAAACACTACCTTCAAATGTAACTGATCTACAACTATAATGCTTCAAAATGAGAATTTATGTGGCAAAAACAAATGGATGATTCACTCCTAAGCATGCAAAAGAAGGACTAGATCTTTTCAAATGAAAGAAAGACAATGTTCTTAAAAGATAATTTCCAATATTAATTTTATGGCAGAAATGGAAAAGATAACGCTTGTAAGAACAATGTGATCTTCCAAATTATATAATCAAGGATCGAGCTAATGCAAAAACAGTGACAAAAACTTGATTATAATGAAGGGATCGAGCTAATGCAAAAATGATGAAGGGGTGATCATTGTGCAAAATATACCACTAACTCAAAGAATTCAAGCTCAAACTGAAAATGCAAACAAACCAAATGACCTGCAACTGGCTAATAATGACAGTAAAAGTAGACAAGTAGCAATTGGGAATAAAGTAATAAATATGGTGATAATGAGTAACCGTGAACCCAAAAGTTTGAGAGTTGTCTACCAGGATTTACACAATAAAGTGGAAGCACTGAGGCTAAGCAAGTTGCAGGATGTTTATGAGCAATAGGAAAATCAATCCAATGGTAGAGAAGGTCAAAAATGACCTATAGGAACCAAACATGGTAGGATAAACAAAAGAAATACAGGACTACTGCGTGCAGGCCATACATCCAGGCGCAGTACTGTGCACTACCGCGTTCTACGAACTGTTTAGGGCGCGGTACTACCATTATGGAAGAGGTTATAGGGGCATTATATTGATGCTAAGGATGAAAGGACGCTACTTTGAGAAAAGTTCAAAAATTTTCAAGGGTGTGCGGACCCAGAGGACTCATTGATCAAAGGTAGAGAGCTAATGAAGAGGGAAAGGGGATGAATTAAGGTAAAAGAAAATAAAATTCCAAGACTGGTTTGAAGGGAGAGAAAGATCACAATCAAAATGGCTGCAAGTGAAAAAACTCAATCAAACAGGGTTTAAACCAATGGAGTCGCCAATTTTTGTTGTAGATATTTCTCCCTACGGATAAAGAGAAATTCTCTTAGGATAAAGTATATTAAGTTAGCTCTAAGATAAGACAAAAATGAAACAAATGTAATCTTGGATCCTGGACTAAACTAGTATTTCAGAGATTTTACATTAGGAAGAAGGAAAGAAAGTAACTCACCTCCATTCTCGATGTTTGTCCTGCTTGTAGTTTTGATCTCGAAATATTCACGATAGACCTGTAGAGACAAAACAATATACAAGCACATGCAATATTCCAATGTATTTGAATTACAAGCTAAATTCCAAATCTACATAGATATAATTCATGAAACTGAAACATGATCAATACACACGAACTAGGAAACAAGGAAAGTTATATTATTAAGAAGCTTGAAAAGTGCTTACAAAGATTGCTTGTTGTCCAAGCTAGTCTTCCAGCTCCAATTGCTTCCACCTCTATCTATCTCCACAAAAGGTTTATGATCATAGGTTTGATGCCCCCAAAAGTCCTCCTTTGGCTCATGGAAGACCTCTCTCTTATAGCATGTGGGAAGGTTAACCAACAAGAGAGAAGTGTGGATCTATGGAGTGTTTAGTGGATCAAGCAAGCCAAACAGGGAGAGGGTTAGGATCGAATCAAAGGTGGCAATCCTAACAGAATCCCTCGAAGGTTTAGATCCCAAAATCCATGGCAAAAGGCTAAAACTGGACTACCACACCCCTAAGCCTGAGCATAGTGTGGTAGTATTGCATCCCAGGAGAGGAGCAATACGCGGTAGTAGATACTACCGCTCCCCAATAGATGTGCAAGGCACGATAGTGATTGCAAATAAGACTAAGTTGGGTTGGAAGATGAGGGAAAAAGAGTTTTTCTTCAGTGGTCAATCATTGGTCTTCTTTTCTGGATGCTTAGTCAGTAGGGGGAAGTGTCGTTAATGTTTTTTGGTGTAAATATGCGACACTAGGTTGTTAGGTGTAATATTGAGGTATAACAATCTCATATGACAGATCTAAGTTAATAGTTAAGGAGGAAAACTCTAAACATCATCCAAGAGACAACATTTATGGAAAGCAATTTTACTAACTGTATTGAAGAGTGAGGAGTACAATAGAAAAGAGGATTACAACCATTTCCTTAACGCTACAATATCCTTCTGACAAGCCATGCCAAAGCTCCTAGAGAGAAGTGGATGTTCTCCAATCTAGGGTATTAGATCTATTGGGCTTGATTTCACCAGCATGAGAATACCTTATACTTCCTCCCCTTGGAGAGGGGTAGAGCTTCACTTAAATAGGACTAAGTGGATAGGATATGGATAGGATAGGTTGATATATGATAGGATAGACTTAAGGGATCTTTCCAAGGTGTTCGGAATCGAGTACCATCTCCCCTAGAGGTTAGGGATAGGGTCCCAAGTCAGCAGGCTTCGAGAAGAAGCTCGAAGAAGCTATTTTTTCCCATTAACTGACTTCGTCGCACCTTGTAATGAAGCAAGCTGCGACGTCGCATGTTGGATGAATGTATCCTGCGATGACCTCTTAAAAATTAGTACAACTGGTTACAAATCCTTCTAGGTCAATTACTTAGTCAAGATAACCCTATGGGTGTATACAATAAATCTCATGATGAGAAGATTTTAGGTGTAACATTCTCCCTTTCTTCTTAAAGATTCCTTCGCTACTATAATCAACTCTTGATAATGAGCATTGATATCTTCCAAATATTCCCTTAGTGCTTTATTTGTGGTAATGAGTCTTTCAATGGATTCACTCAGAAAATTCTCTTGTGACTTATGTTGCTGTAGTGATTTCTTTATGTTCTCTATATCTGAGTCCATTTGAACCTCTCCATGCAATACTGAATCTTGGTTTGATAGGAGAGAGATATCTAGTTTCTTGAAAATCAAATCTTCTTCCCGCTTATTTCTCACTGCTACTTCTGAAAATGAAACCCTTCAAATCATTCCTTGTTCCATATTGGGAATAATTTCCTCTTCTGCAACTTCATTGCATTCTTCAGATGATTTTGCTATCATTGGATGATCCTGTTGTATGCTTGTCTGACCTTGCTAATGCTTTGATTCTTCCTTACCATCTTTCTCTTCTTCACTTGAAGAATCTTGAATAATAGTGACCTTTTCCTTTTCCAACTTAGGGTACAAAATTATCTTCATGTTCAGCCTGAGTTTATTTGTAGCTCTGGTCTTAGGTATCCATCTAGGTCTTTCAAGCTGTAAAAGATATTTTACATCTTCTTTAAAGTATGGAACTTGAAAAATATTTTCATTGGGATTGGCTGCACGAGAAATTAGGTTTAAATTATCCTCTGCAGGAACATAATTCTAGTTCACTTCTGCTGAACTTATAGCTTCTTCTGGATTTGAATCAGCCACCTTTTCCATGATTTCATCTTCAAGAATATGTTCATGCTCATCTCCAATCATGCTTTTCTATTCTTGATTACCAAGGTTTTTAGTCTCTTCTTGTAGCTTATCATTTTGCAAATCATCTTGTATCATGTCCCCAACTTCATCCCTTTTGAATTTACTCACAAAGCTAGACTGTTTATTAGGTGTATGTTTTATTTCATGCTCGTCTTGCTTGATTACAAACCCTAACCAAAATAAAAAATGATCCCAACTTCGATTTTCCTTCTGCAAACTTGTCAAAACAATCAATTTAACCAAGCCATGATGGAATAATGACTGGTTTGAATGATCAGCGTCGCTCCTGACCCTATTCGACATCTTCTGAAGGCTTTTGAGTAAGAAGAATGGTAAATTCATCTTAGACTGTTGATTTAAGTGCATCAAAAACCAAATATGGTACTTGAATACTGATGCAAACCTACCTTCACACGTAATATAACTCTGTATAATTCCAATTACTTCTTTCCACTCCGGTTTGGATTTTTCTAAATGCACCCCTTTGCAATAGTTAAGGGATTCACATCCAGGTAACAGAAATGAGCTATGGTCGAAGTCAAAGGGGGTCTTCTTAAACCATGACTCCCTCCAAGGGAACACTTATAGCTTCAGAAATTAGGGCTTCTATCGGTTCAAACTTCAGAGTATCAAAATTTATAGTCATTGGAAAGGTTCTGGGCAATAGCATGAGTAACTTTAACGTTGAACCTGAAATTCACTCAAAGAAGTTAAACCACCCAGCTTTACTGAATAAATTTGCACACTTAGGGAAATTCGTGACCCATCTTGTGTCTGTTGCCTCGAACCGACTTATTTTTCCACTCTTGCCCATATCTCAACAGTTACTTCACTGATTTACTTCTTGGAAATGAACAGAAGTAAAAATATTCAACGAGCTTCCATAGCTTCCGTAGCTATGGATACTTCCGTAGCTTCCAATTTTGGAACTCGTGGCCACTCCTATCCCCAATTCCTTCGATGATGAATCATGATGCGTTTTGACAAATGTCATGAAACATTGAACAACTTCTTGGAGGTCTTCAAACATCATCAAATGAAATGGGCCAACACTTGCCATTAATCAGCCACATTCCTCCATGATTTCAGATTCCAGTAGCGCCTTAGTGTATGTAGTTTCACTACTGTGCTACGGAAATGTCTCTAATGAAGATTTTGCAAAAGAAACTCAATATTAAGGTTAAACTTTGATTATAGGAGTTAGGGAAAATTTTAAATAAGTATTTTGAAAACTGTATAATGAAACGAAATACTTTAATAAGCCACTATGTATAAGAAAAAATAAAATAAAATGAAATAACATTCATAGCATATAAAATGAAAAGAAAATTAAAATTACTCAATTTAAAATAAAAATAAAATCAAAGTAGAAAGAAATGACGAAAAATGAGAAGAAAATCAAAATAGGGACTAGGTACAATTCCAGTCCTAACAGGAGGAACACTTGCATCATCTAGAAGTTGTATTGAAAATTTTGCATGAAGAATCTTTGTTTTCTAAGTTGTCCAGGTGTTAATTTGGGTTGAAAGAAGTATTATATCTTGGGCACAACATTGGGAAAGATGGAGTGAAGGTACACTTGGAAAAAATAGGATCTATCCTTTAATGCCCATCACCCAAAAACATCACAAAATTGAGAGGCTTCATTGGAATATGCACTTACTATAGAAAGTTTGTGAATGGGTTCTCCAAATTGACTTCTCCACTTACTGATTTGACCAAGAAGGATGCTTGCAAATGGGATGAAGAGGCTGGAAAGGCTTTCCAAACAATGAAAGAGGTAATGAGTAGTTTTCCGATACTTGCATTACCTGATTTTTCTAAACCATTTTTTTTGGAATGTGATGCATTGGGAGAAGGAATAGGGGTGGTCCTAAAGAAAAATCAACACCCCACAGCTTTTGAGAGAAGAAATTTGTAGCCACATGAGAAGCTATACTCCATTTGTGACAAATAATTGTTAGCCATCATGCATGCATTGGCCAAGTTTAAGACAATACTTGGTGGGAAACAAGTTTGTGGTCAAAACTGATCATAATAGTTTGAAGCATTTTCTCACACAAAAGGACCTCAATGAAAGGAAAAAAAAGGTGGCTAAGAAAAGTCCAATATTTTGATTTTGAAATTGAATATGTAAAGGGGAAGAATAATATTCTAGCAGATGCATTATCTAGAAGACCATCATTTTCCCTTATGGACATTTCGAAATATTGGAAAAATATGCCAAAGATAGTTTTGCTTGTGATGTGTTAGATGGGGTCAAAGGTAATGATAGGTACAAGATTTTAAATGGTATAATGTACTATAAGGACAGAATATACTTGGTTCATGGTTCAAATCTCAAAAACAAGATTTTGAAGGAAGCTCATGATTCTCCTTTAGTAGGCCATCCTGGATTTTTCAAAACATATAGGAAATTAAGGGAAAGGTTCTTTTGGAAAAGGCTGAAAGAATATGTTCTACAATATGTGAATGAAGGAAAGTTATGTCAGCAAAAAAAATATGAATATATACATCCTGCTGGTCTATTACAACCATTGGCAATTCTAGAACAAAAATGGGAAAGCATCTCAATGGATTTTATCATAGGTTTTCCCAAGGATTTGGGTAAGGATTGTATTTATGTTGTGGTGGATATACTCACCAAATTTGCTCATTTATTTTCTATTACATCATCTTATACTGATTCACAAGTGGCTAATCTGTTCTTTAGAGAAATTTTCAGATTGCATGGAATTCCCAAGAACATTGCGAGTGACAGAGATAGCAGATTTATGAGTGATTTTTGGAAAGAAATCTTCAAGATGGGGGGCACCCAATTGACTCCAAGCACAAAATATCGTCCTCAAACTGATGCCCAAACAGAAAGAGTGAACCAATGGTTGGAGGGTTACTTGAGGAACTATGTTGGTGAGCAGCATAAAGCATGGGTAAAATGTCTACATTTGGATGAGTTTTGCTACAACACTACCTTTCATATGTGCATTGGCATGTATCCTTTCAAAGCAATTTATGGTTATGAAGCACTAAACTTTGTTGAGCACAATTTTGGTGATAGTATAGCTCCAGGATCTAAGGATTGGATTGAGGAAATTCAAGAGATCTTGAAGCTTCTAAAAGACAATTTGCAGGTTTCCCAAAAGCAACAAAAATAGTATGTGGATCAACATTGGGTGGAAAGAACTTTTAAAGTCAATTATTTGGTATATTTGAGGCTACAAGTGAAAGGATTAGAAAATCTCAAACCAAGATATTATGGTCCATATAAGGTAGTTTGAAAAGTTGGGGAGGTGGCTTATGAGTTGGAAACTCCAGAAGGAAGCAAAATCCACAATGTATTTCATGTTTCATTCCTTAAGAAGGTTATTGGTCAGAAAATATATGTTTCAGAAACCCTCCCTCCATTAGATGATGAAGGACAACTCATACTTGTTCAAGGAAATTTTTTTGAAGGCAAGAGAAAGGAAATTAAGGAGCAGAACCATAAGGGAATATTTGGTACAATGGAAATATTTTCCAAGTGAGGATGCCACATGGGAGAAGGAAAAAATTTTGCATCATTCTAATTTGAAATTTCTTGAGGGAAAGAAATCTTGGGTGGGGGGGAATATAATGTCCCCATTCAAATAAATCTCAAAAAGAGAAAATTCCACCAATCTACTAGTTTCCTAGTTTGGGGTGGAAACATTAGATTTGGAATAAGGGAACTATAAAACCACAAATGGAAATTAGCTTGACCAAATATATTAAATGGGGAATACATAAATAATTAATATAGGAAAATAAGGTGGCACTTGGTCATGAGGGCACATTAGAGGTGTGGGGCGCACTTAAGAAAGATTTCCCATGCCACATGACATTCCACTCTCACCCATTCAAATGCTAGGTGGAGTCCAACATTCTTGGGGGTGTTGGAATGGAATAATACTTGGCATTAATTAATGAGGGTCGAATTTGAGAGGACGAGTAACTCCCATTGAAGAGGAAGAGGCATCTTGGAGTTATTGGGACACTTGGGCTAGATTCCCTAACTTCTATGACAACAATGATGAAGATGCTATGACACTTATGACACAAATCAGAATTGAATGCTGACATCTGATATATATGAAATGTCAAGGCTAAAATTATCGTCCAAGAAGGCACACAAGGGATTTAGGGAAACCAAAGAGACCCCCATTCGAATTGACTGAAGGAGGAGGATAGGAATTGATGGACAAGTGGCACACATTGGAATATCTTTCCAATTCGAGTTGGAATGAAGCTCATGGAGGGAATTAGAACCATGGAAGGCTTGGGAAGGTAATAAAAGACAATAACCAAGAAGGAGAGTGGGTTTTGATCATTTCTCATTTTGAAAATTGGAGAGCATAGATTGTCCAAGCTAGTAGAGCGCTATTCTACCAATTTCGAGGGTGAAAGATTCCCATCATAATTGGAAATTGGAGAGACCATTAATACCTTTAATTTGGAGCTACAATGGAGTTATTTGATGCAGGTTGAAGATACAAGGAAGCTTGTGATTCTTTCTTCTTCAACTTTTTCCCATCTCTCTCTCACATTTCTCTGCATATTTTGGCTCTTGGAGGAAGGGTGCCTATGGTGAGATGCTGATATCTTTGGGAGATTCCAAGATACAAAATTTATTTGTATTATGATATATATACTCTGTATTTGATGCTCAGAAGAGTCTCAGGTCGAAATACCAAGTGAAACTATGCAAAAATACCAAACAATGCATAAATGGTGCCATTTTCCCTACATCTTATTGTGAGAGCTTGAAGTTGCTTTATTTTGATTTGTATTAGTTCATATATGTGATTTTTATGATGTAAGGAGATTCATTAATGTCTTGGAGAATTTTCATATACATTACATAAGTCTTTGGAACATAAATCGCGAATTTCATAGCAAGTGGTGAAGTTTCCTATCATTCCCCCCTATGTGAAGACCTGTCCACAAACCTCTGACTTATGGGAGTTGCAGAAGCTTTTAGAAACTAAATAATGATGAATTTGGGTTCCCATTGAATTCATTTAATAATCCATGTCTTTGTTCTTAAATTTGTGATATTCTTATTGCATTTGGGAATCCATTAGTGACCTCTACCCTTGGGGGTTTGAACCTCGAAATTGCTAGTAAAATTCCCCAATTTCTCTTGAAGTTAAATGAATGTTGAAGAAGTCTTTTGAGAGTGTCCAGACACATAAAAGCCTCATTTTTATGTCTTAATGCCTTTAAAATACCTTAAGACCCAATTTGGAATCATTTGGATCCATTTGGAAGCATTGGAGTAATAACTGGTCTAAGGGTCGAATTGGCCAAAAATTGCAATTTTTCGAATTTCTCCAAATTTCTTAAAAAGGGACACTACATAAACCCATAACCCACAATACCCCCTATCTCTCTCTAAAATTTATTCAAGATCACTAACGTGCCATTAATGTAAAAAAAAGTACACCTGAAATACAATACATGATTGTTCACCAACCAAATTAATGCAACAAGAGCATGTGTGCACTATTAACGTGCACACGCTCCTAGAGAAGCCGACATTTGGAAATTTCCACCACGGTTGTACCCTAAAAAGTGGTGGGAAAATTTGATTATTTAATGCACAAAGCAGCACGCGCACATAATAATAGTGTGCACGCGCTATTAATGCGCGCATGCTCCTCTATCTGGAAAAGACAGGATAACGTTTCCTACACATCATGCTCCTCAATTTTCACTCCTTTAATGAGACTTATTTGATTATATCTATACTCTATTCTTGTATCACAGAGTTAGGACAAAAAGAATCCATTTTTATGACCTCATAAATGTTTTCTCTTGGAGGTTCCTTGAAAATATTACTAAAATGATTTTCTCCCAATTTAGAAATATCCTTTAAACTATGAAATCCAACCCATTTTCCATCCTTGATGTTCCAAATAGTGTTGAATTTTTCCACGTTCATATTTTCATCCCTTAGGCAACAAAAGTTGCTTGAATTTTTGGCCACCATTTGGCTTCTTCCCAGTCTAATAGATATAGTTTGTTTGTTATCATCACCTTCACCTTCACCATTTGGTTGCTTCCATTCGAATATCACAATCTTATGTTCTATCCGACTTGCAAATCTAATAATCTACACAATCGTTGCCTTATACACATACGCATGGTAAAATCCATCATATTGCTCTATCCTTGTTAGACTTCAATAGGTCCAAACTCAAAATCTATCACTATTTGTGATCCAATAATCCACTAATTCTTAGAAGTATAGACAAGTATATTATCAAAAAGTACCAACACTAATGGCATTATCACCAAAACTTTATATTGACCCTTTTGTGCTTTGAATATTGTTTTTAGAATCTCTTCTTGCATACAAAGTAGAGATTACAAGATAACTCATGTAAGCATTCAATGGATAATATGGAATGATACTCACAATCTTGTCGCAGCGCTGTATCTTCGTGGAGCTGCCTCTTCGCAGCGCTGTAACTACGCAGTGCTATATATTCATCACAGAGTGACTCTGTCTCTTACTTTGTTGATGCTGTGCTGCGCTGTATCCTTGCAGCTCCCAAAACTCACTTATGCAAAATTGGCTTACTTGGCCAAGGCCCAATAGGCCCCTAACACTTACATGTGGCTCGTCCCCTAGCCACTTTCCATAGGCTCACTACGCTGCGCTTCTCCTAGCTAGGTTATCTTCGCAACAAATTCTTTATAAGTTGCGGCTAGCTTCGCAACTGTGTCTTTAACATCTTGTTCAACTTTCTTAACCATTTCCAACAAATCTGGTGTTATATCTTCCTGACTTTGCTCTTGCACTATTTTCTCCGATTCTTGGAGTTCTATACGTTTCTACTCAATCTCTTGCAATATAGCACGAGATTCTTCCTGTAATGCCCATATTTTTGATTCGGCATATTTATTAGTTAGACACACCATACTTTATTTCTTATATATTTTTTCGAACTCAGCTCGACTGAGTAAACTATATTGGACCTCATTATATGATGTTACTCTGTCTTATGATTTCACCATGATTATGATGTTACTATGTTATGCAGTTATGATGTCATGATTATCATATGATTTCTTTATTTTACGATTGCAGTATATGTTTATATGTTTTCCTTAATGAAATGTGAAATATATGATTCGGTACGTGGATACCATCTTCTTATATGAATTGCTGAAATGTTATATGTCATACGCATCTATGATGAGCTAAAAGGTTACATGAAATAAAATGATAACATGGATCAATTGGCGATCAATGGAAAATGCTTTCTATAAATTGTATTTTGCAAAATACTAACCTACAGGACTCAAGGGCTATGGGATAGCCAGTTACTTGATCTGATGTACATTGGAAAGGAAAAACATGTTCATACAGCAAACCTTAGCAGCCAAAATGAGGACACGATAACACAAACTGATAATCCCGATAGCAGCAACTATGAGTTGATAAGGGCGTAGGCCCAGTATGTTGAGAGGGATGGATGTGTTTCCCACCCTATGGTTCCATGAGACCCGAGGTCGTGGGAGGGATGTGCTGAGACACGCTCCCCAGCTTGTTGTGATGACGATGGTCGGATGCCTGCTAGGGGAGGATAGGTCCGCTGTTCAGCCGACGCTATCGCTCTCAAGCTCTACGTGGTCAGATCGGTGAGTCCGACATCCACAGTTGTACTAGCAGAGGGAGGATAGGGAGGATGCTGGACGTAGGTTATGATGGGAGGATGTGTTAGTTAGTACTGTTGGGGGTTTAGTATTCCTTGATTCCGAGTTAGTGGAAGTAGGCACCCTTCCTGTACTTGATTGATTAAACTAATGTAAACATAAAGACAATGATGTTAAATCGAAAAGGGTTAACTGTTAAATAACCGAGGATGTTAAAGTAATTATACTATATATTATGCTTGCTCTTCTGCATGGGGGTAGATACTATTATTAGTTAGCAAGTATGCATAGGCGGAATGGGGTTTGTTTATAGTACATATCCGACATGTGCATGCACTGGCCATGCATGCACACCTTGTACGTGTACAATATTACTGGTGTATAACATACTTGTCATGCTTGAATAGTAGTATAAATGTCATAGATAACTCAGTTAAGGATACATCAATCAACTTAGGTAATGAATGGTTAGGTTGTCAATGTGTAAATAAGTGAATTAGTAATTATATGAAAACATTGTAAAACTAAACTAAGACAAGTGTCGTCAGTTAACATTGTCATAGAAGAACTGTTGTGAATAGGGTAATGATAGTGTCTAATTAATTAGTAAAATTGTTTAAGCCCTCACAAGTGATTTGTTTATAAGAACAAGGATGCTATGTTGATGATAGGGTACTCATGTGATAAACAAATAATTAAGAATACTATGATTAATTCACCTTTTATTATCGTTAAATGGTGATTTAATTATTATTATTAATTAATAAATGGTGATCTAATTATTATTATTACTTAATTAATAATATTCCAACAACATTTATATCCCTATCGTAACAATTGCAATATAAGTAAGATTTAAAATATTGATTTATAAATTAATATTGTGTAATTATTTCCATTTCAAAAGTTAGCCATAATAGGATAATCATTTTTGGAATGAACGTGATGTGATGGAAAATGGTTATTTAATTATTCAATGTTAATCTTGGAATTTAAACCTCAAGCTAAGTGGTCTCGACGGATAAGGTGGACCATTAAGACACATCATGTCCAAGTTGAAAAGGGGCAACTAATTATATAATATTTTATTAATTACATTAATAACATTAAAATATCAAGGATGGCGGATAGACTTGTATTGAATGAAGCTTGTTTCGAATGGATAACCTTTGGGTGATAATCCCCACCGTAATAAATACTTACGACCATCAATCCAAAACCAACTAATTTTTCCAGGAGAGTAATTAATTATACATTTTTATAAAGAACCGTGTATGAATGAACTGGTGAGAGGAGTAAATGTTGGGGGGCTCGAGAGGGGGATTTTGGGGCGGTGGAGTAAGCCCAAGATATTCTCGAGGAAGGGAAATTATATAGAGGGGGAGAGCTTGGAGAAAGGGGAGGTATTTTTTGATTGGGGAAGAAAAGAAGTTTTGAGAACAGAAGTTGGGAGAACAGAAAGTTTGGAGAACAGAAAGATTTTGAGAACAGAAGGAAAGACTGCTCTCGGGATTATCAGATTGTGGGCTCGGGGGCTTGGAAATCCTTTGATTTCCAAGGGCCAGCAAGATAATAGCTGGTCGGTAGGGTGGACACTTCAGTTTGGCTGCCTAAGAGGTTATACAACCCGCTACAACTTACGGTTAGCATCAGCATCAGGTAATTTCCGTTATTTGACTATTATGCTAAAACTTACTGTAAACATGCATAACTTGCTATTTACTGATTTACTAAGTTGTGAAACCTATTCTTATTTACTGATTTACTAAGTTGTGAAACCTATTCTTATTTACTGATTTACTAAGTTGTGAAACCTATTCTTATGCTGGAACATGAGTGTTGAAAAGAAAATAACGATATGTTTGTTTATTTTAAATTAAGAATGTAAGGTTAGTGAAAACACGACAGTACACTAGATATTATTTAGGCACATAGTAATTCTTAGAAATTTACTTCCATAAACTGATAAAGCTTAAAACGTAGAAAATTAACCCTGAAATTTTACATAGTGCTCTGCTGTAAAAACCAGAGCACTACAGATGGTATCAGAGCCTTTGTTCAGACTCTTGAACCTACGGGCCTATTCATGCTTCACCTAGAAAATTTACTTGATAATTTACCTACTTGACCTCCAGCCATAGTCATCTTTCAAGGTACCTGCACAACGATAACAACAATTACATTAAAAATATATATATATATATTTATATTTTCATTCTTTATATAGTTAATCTACCACTAAACAAATGAAAATTAATTAGGGCTTCCAGTAATTTATCCCCTTCCGTTCTATTTCCTACTACTGTTGAATCCATGAACAAAAATAAGAGAAGAAAATTAAATTGAAATTACAACAAAAACAAAAGAGCTTATATAGAAATTAATAGTTGTTGCCGACAAAATATTGAGCTATTTTGAGCAAATTCGCTAAATTTAAAAGAATCAGAGGGTTATATTGAAAAACAAATGCAAATTTGTTGGAGGAAATGAGGAAATCATTGTCATTTATTTCTGACAGTAATACAATTTATGGGATTTTAAATGAAGTCTCGGTCATCAACACCGGCAATGCTTGTGGTGGCTAGTTCTGATAGGCCTGGCAGGTTTTGTGGGTATTATGCAGACTGGGATCTCAAGCCAACAGCCATTTTTGCCTTTGAAAACCATACAGTCCCATCTTGTTAACTATGTTCGCGGTGGATCTGATAATTCCGAGGCAACGAATACACGGTTATCGAATTCAAATTCTACTCCCGACCTGCCAAATGATAATACAATATTGCCCACCAAGAACGGCCGGATTGCCATATGTTTAGTAGGTGGAGCGAGGAGGTTTGAGCTTACAGGGCCTTCTCTGCTGAAAAATGTAATAATAGTAAGAATAACCAGCAATATTCTTTTGTCATTTTTACGTTGTTCAAGTTTAAATCTTATTTACTTGTTCTGTTTATTTGCATTTCAGTTCTAAAAGATAGAAAAAGCGAGTCAGGTTATTAGGAATCGGGCTGTTGTCGCTGCGTATAGACACATATGAATCCCTTTTGAAAGCCTGGGATCTCCATCTCTGCTTATTATTTATTTATTTTTTTCTTTTTCAACGTGGGTCGGCTACAGCAACCAGCTGCGTGTTAATTTTAGGGATGGTACCGAAGCTATGGGCAATAGAAATGATAAAGACCCATATAAATCCTTCTAGAATTTAAGAAAAAAAAAAAAGAATTCGAATCTAGTAGGGGAGGAGAGCCTGAAGTTGTATTCCAAATAAAATAAAATAAAATAAAACTGAAACAAAAAAACAGAAATGAAACTCAGCGCTCAGCGTGAGTGCACTAAGAGGGGGAACGGAGGCCCTGCTCTGAATATAAAGAAATAAGAATACATAATCTGCGAGAACCCTGTGTTAAACCCATAAATGAAAATATAAACACATAATAAATACGAAATCCAAAATAGGGCATGGAAACCCAGTATGATTTTTTATTAAAAATAAAAGCAAAAGATTACCAAGCGCCGAGAGTCTGCCCAGTAGACCCACCTTCGTCTTGTTCCTATTCTCCAAGCGCCGAGAGTCTGCCCAGATCGCAGCGACCAGCTGCCAAGTCGAAACGGAGGCCACCACGCATTCTCCAACATTCAAGCGATGAGCTCACATAAAGAGCATTCTCCAAACGCCAAGAGCAAGCGAATCTGTAGGGCAAAGACTAGTGCAGATCAAAGGAATTTTGGGCCCAGCCCAAGCTCGATACCACGAGCATTACCATAAACCAGCTGCCAAGTCCAAGAGGGTCCCATGCACGCTAGCCAAACGCCAAAGCTAACCCACGAACATGCCTTCCTTTCGTTCCCAGGAATCTTCGTGCCTAGCCCGATCTCGTAACCAAGAGCGTTGTGGGCAGCCACCTGCCAAGCCTGTCTATGCGCCCAACACGAAGCGTTGCCAGCTAAATAATAGAAGACGAGCCCATGACCACAACTGCAACCGCCAAGCCACAGAGCTTCTCTTCCTCAGCTTCAGAACGGAAATACAAAAGCCTTAGCACTGAGAGAGTTGAATGTGAGCAGGCGCCAAGCCCAATTAGAGCCCACGCATGCCACCATTGTCCAAGCACCAAGGCTGAGAGCATCTCCTTCTTTGTTACTTATAAAATTATTGGGCACCGTAGCAACACCCAACTTCCAAGTATTGAGGCTTCAATGTACGTGTCAAGCCAACATATTATTGCAAGCTAAATCCCATTAATTGTTAAGCTAGAAACGGTACATATACGATTCATATCACATCGAGCCGAGCTGTTCTGAGAACCCGGGCTCATGGAAGGCGTATGAGGCTGAAAATCCCCATTTCCACCACCCACGTTTGATTTCCGTGGACTGCCAGAAATTGAAATAGAATAAGGCACTGAGAATACGAAAAACTCTACAGTAATCAGATAAACACCCTACAATAGCCATAAAACACCAGAAATGAAAGGGTAAATCCCGTTCATTCTTTACAATAGCAGGTCTGATAGTGGTGTTCTGCGGTAGAGAAAATGGAAAGCTCCTTCCTTTCTGAAACCCTAAGCGAGCTTGCATTTGAGTTGCAGAGCTAAAACTCCAGGAGAGAGGGTGAAAATGGCCGCGCCTTGGGGATTGACTCTATTTAGGGTTTCCCCCACTTTCCGAGGGCGGTGGGTTGCTTGGAGAGACCGCGTGTCCTTCATGCATACTCGCTCTTTGCATGGCGGTGAAAGGCCGCGTGGTAAAAATCTACGGTTATAAATCTACGTATATATTTGTATATAGTTGTAAAAACAAGTATATATGTTCGTGAATTATGTATAGGAGAATATAATATATGTTGTATCAAAATTTACATTTATTTTTATATATTTTGAGAGAATGTATGTTTTATAAAAAAAATTTAAATTATTTATATTTTGTTAGATTATATGTATTATAAAAATTAATTAATTAATTAATTAATTTAATTTTGTTATAACATACGTTGTTAAAATATATGCCTTATAGGAATTTTAATTTTTAGTATTAAACCTTACTATGATTTTAATTTTAATTAATTAATTAATTAATTTAATTATAACATATGTTGTTAAAATATATGTTTTTAGTATTAAACTTAACTATGATTGGTTGAGGTTTAAACAATTAATGTTAATTAAGTTGTTTATATTAAAGGGTAACATTTAAGGTTAACTAAAATAGAGATATTAAAAATTTTGCCGAGATTTCAACTCCTAGTCGAAGGGATGAAAGAGGCCCGAAATCTCAAAAGCAAGACACCATTAAGACCAGCACGACGAGCTGAACACCATGACAAGATTGTTTAAATAAAAACGACTATAGATTTTACTGCGCTAATCTTGACAATTTGTTATCTCATGATGCAAGTTATTAAATACCTACATTTTAGTTCCGCGATTATTTGATTGAACAACTAAGGATATGATTTTATTTTAATAACTCAGGGACTATCATGGTGACAACACGTAGAGGTCGAGGTCGGGGTCAAGGTCGACCACCGTCACCACCACCTCCGCCACCACCAACACCGCCACAACCAACCTCAACACCAGAAATGCAGATCATAATGAGGTCATTGGAGGCTATTATGACCACGATGAACAGGCAGTCGAAAAGGGCCGCTGAGGTGGAAACCACTCAAGTGAGTTGAGAGAACTCTGAAAGGGCACATGGCCCAAGACTGGAACCGCTTCAGGACATATCGAGGGAGTTACAAAAGATAAAAGTTCCAGAGTTTTCAGGAGGGCGACCCGGTAAGCATGCAGAGGCATGGCTGGAAGGCATGAAGAGATGCTTCGCATTGAATGAGTACACATCTAGTTCCAAGGCTAGGATGGCCGTCTTTCAGCTTAAAGGTGATGCTTTGAATTGGTGGTCAGACCTCGAGAAGCAGTTGCACCTTACTCCTCTTACAACTTCTTGGGAACTGTTCGAGGAAAGGTTCCACATGAAGTATTTCCCAAATTATTACAAGGAAGAACAGGCAAGTGCACTCCATGCCTTAGTACAGCGAGACAAGACGGTGGAGGAGTATGAATCTCGGTTTATGGAACTGGTAAAATATGTTCCTTACCTGGATGCAGATGATTGTCAGGTTGAGCGTTTTGTGTATGGACTTAACTACAAGATTAGAGCTGCTGTGCGGATGTGGAAGCCAACTTCAGTTGCCATGGCAGTTGAGTATGCTCGTTATGCAGCTGATATATCAGATGGAAAAGGGGGCAGTAAGTTGACAGGAACCAATCAGTATGTTTCAGGGAAGGCATCACGTCCTTACTTCAGGGGAGGAAAATCTAGACCTCCTCCTTATGGTAACCGGTTCACACCGAGGGGTAATACTTCAGTTAACTCAATCTCGCAGGCATCGTCCGCAACCCACCAAAGCCAGGGACGTACACAGGGAAGTTCCTATAGAGGAGCAAGGGGTTTTAGAGGAACCAGGGGAAGGAACTCATCTCAGAGGATTCCTTCGAGCAACAGGCAAGCCCCTCCCAATCTCTCTTGTTGGGGATGCGGAGGTCCTCATTTCCAGCGAGACTGTCCCAAGGGTCAGTCAAGCAGCAGGCACAGGGAAGGAAAGGCACCCATGGATAGTTCGGGTAACAGTCATCGGATTCATGCAGCGGTGCATAACCACCAGGCAGAACATCAGTCTACCGTAGTAGAATCCACTGGTAATGTAAACAATGTCAAACTTAAAATTTTGTTTGATCCAGGAGCAACTGATAGTTTTATTTCACCATTTGCATTAGATAAATGTGGGTTGGCAGCCTACGAGCACGATGATTTCAAACTGGTCGAAATGGCTTCAGGAACTAAGCAACCAGTAGGCCTTAAAGTGAGAGGTTGTGGGGTTGACTTAGGAGTTTGCACCACTAAGTTGGATGCTTATGTTACCAATTTGGGGACTTATGACCTCATTATTGGCATGGATTGGTTAGAAGACCATAGAGATTTCATAGACTGCTATGCAAAGAAGGTGTTGTGCCTCGATGACGAGGGAAGGACAATTCAAATCCAAGGCTTGAAGAGGAAGGTATCCCTCCGTTTCATCTCTATGGTGAAAGCTAAGCGATGCCTAAGACAAGGATGCCAGTTGTTCGTAGTGGAGGCCGTGAGCGATAGTAAAGGACCTTCCTTGAATTCTTACCCAGTACTTTCCGAGTTCAAGGATGTCTTTCCGAAGGAATTACCAGGACTACCTCCAGAAAGAGAGCTCGATTTCACAATCGAACTAAAACCTGGTGCAGAACCTATCTCAAAGACTCCGTATAGAATGACAACTCCAGAGCTCCGTGAGTTACAGATCCAGTTAAAAGAATTGCTAGATTTGGGACTGATTAGACCTAGTATCTCACCGTGGGGAGCACCAGTGATCTTCGTTAAGAAGAAGGATGGATCTCTGCGACTGTGCATAGATTACAGAGATTTGAACAAGGCCACCGTGAAGAACAGGTATCCCATACCAAGAATTGATGACCTCTTTGATCAAATGAAAGGTGCGTCAGTCTTCTCAAAGATTGATTTGCGATCAGGATATCACCAGTTGAGGATCAAGGAAGGCGACATTCCTAAGACTGCCTTTCGAACTCGATTTGGGCATTACGAGTTTGTAGTGGTACCATTTGGTTTGACCAATGCTCCAGCTGTATTCATGAGCCTCATGAATGGGGTCTTCCGAAAATACTTGGACCGCTTTGTTCAGGTCTTCTTAGATGATATTCTTATCTATTCTAAGAATGAGAAGGAGCACGAGGAACACTTGCGGTTAGTCTTGACATGCTTAAGGGAACATAAACTTTATGGTAAATTGTCAAAGTGTTCCTTCTTCCAAAAAGAGATTCACTACTTGGGGCACATCATCTCAGGTGAAGGGATCTCTGTTGACCCAGAAAAGGTAAAGGCCATTGAAGATTGGCCAATTCCAAGGAATGCTCATGAGGTGCGCAGCTTCATGGGGTTAGCAGGCTATTACCGGAGGTTTGTGGAAGGATTTTCTAAAATTGCAAAACCTATTACCACCTTGCAACGCAAGGGAATCCGGTATGAATGGACCGATGAGTGCGATGCCGCTTTTACAGAGTTAAAAAGATTGTTGAGAAGTGCACCGATCTTGCGGGTACCAGACATGGATAAAGATTTCATGGTATGCACCGATGCCTCGAAGCAAGGATTAGGAGCAGTGTTGATGCAGGAAGGTGGGGTAATAGCTTATGCATCTCGAAAGTTGAAACCTCATGAGGAGCAGTATGCCACGCATGATCTAGAATTGGCAGCAGTAATGTTGGCACTAAAATTATGGAGGCACTACCTAGTTGGTAGAAGCTTCACCCTTAAAACAGACCATCAGAGCTTGCAATACATATTTACCCAAAGGGATTTGAATGCTAGGCAAAGGCGATGGAGTGAGTTCATGAGTGAGTATGACTTTGGTATCTCTTACATCAAAGGAAAGGAGAATGTAGTGGCAGACGCTCTAAGCCGAAGGCCGAGACTTTTCTCCTTAATTCCCTTGAAGGTTGACTTGAGGGAAAGGGTACTAGGACAACTATTGGGCGATAGATGGTATCTAAAAGTAACCTCAGCTATTCAGAATGGAAAGAAACAGGAATTGAAGTATGATGGGTACCATCTTGAGGAAGATGGATTGTTGCGGTATCAGGGAAGGATGTATGTTCCTAAGGAAGGTGATATCAGGGAAACCATCCTTAGAGAGGCCCATAGATCGCATTACTGTGCGCACCCAGGGGTGAAGAAGATGTATGCTGACATGAAGCAACTCTTCTTTTGGCCAGGTATGAAGATGTATGTAGTGGATTTTGTTTCGAAGTGCCTTGAGTGTCAACAAGTGAAGACAGATCATCGTCACCCGGCCGGTCTCCTACAACCGCATGATATCCCTATGACTCAATGGGAAGTCATTTCCATGGACTTCGTTGTAGGATTACCACTCACATCTCTGAGACATAATGCTATTTTGGTGGTAGTCGACAAACTGACCAAAAGTGCTCACTTCATTCCAGTCAGAGACACCTATGATGTGACAGATGTGGCAAGGGTATTCATAAATGAGATTGTACGTCTTCATGGAATTCCTAAAAAGATAATCTCTGACAGAGACCCTAAGTTCACCTCCAGATTTTGGACAAGCATGCAGTCAGCATTAGGGACACAATTGAACTTAAGCTCAGTTTATCACCCCGAGACAGATGGACAGACTGAGAGGGTGAATCAAGTGATGGAGGACATGCTTAGGATGTATGTTATGGATCAGCAGACACAGTGGGAGAAATATATTCCTTTAGTGGAGTTTGCATACAACAATAGTCATCATAGCTCCATTGGTATGCCGCCATATCAGGCATTATATGGGAGGCCGTGCAGGACACCACTCAGTTGGGACAGGTTAGAGGATCGAGTTTTAATTGGGCCTGAATTGATTCAGGAAATGGAGGAGCAAGTGATACAGATTAGGCAGCGGCTGAAGGAAGCACAGGATAGGCAAAAGAGTTACGCTGATGCACACAGATCAGATAGAACTTATGGAGTAGGGGATCGTGTATTTATTCGCATCAGACCAAATAAAAGTACCATTCGGTTTGGGAAGGGTACCAAGTTGTCACCTCGCTTTATAGGTCCATTTGAGATTCTTGAGAAAATCGGACCAGTTGCTTATCGTCTCGCGCTGCCACCCCACTTGCATAAAACTCATAATGTATTTCATGTTTCTGTATTACGACATTACATAGCTGATGAGACTCACAAAATTCATTGGAAGGAATTGCAGGTCTCGGACGAGGGAACCTTCAGGGTCGAACCATTACGTATACTTGATCGTAGGGTTCGACAGCTCCGTAGTCGCCATGTGGACCAAGTTAAGGTCCAATGGGACAAGTATAGCCCAGGGTCTGCTACCTGGGAGGATGCAGAGACCATGCGTCGAGATTTTCCCTCACTATTTTGACCATAACTTCGGGACGAAGTTTCCCGAAGGGTGGGTGTATGTAATGCCCATATTTTTGATTCGGCATATTTATTAGTTAGACACACCATACTTTATTTCTTATATATTTTGTCGAACTCAGCTCGACTGAGTAAACTATATTGGACCTCATTATATGATGTTACTCTGTCTTATGATTTCACCATGATTATGATGTTACTATGTTATGCAGTTATGATGTCATGATTATCATATGATTTCCTTATTTTACGATTGCAGTATATGTTTATATGTTTTCCTTAATGAAATGTGAAATATATGATTCGGTACGTGGATACCATCTTCTAATATGAATTTCTGAAATGTTATATGTCATACGCATCTATGATGAGCTAAAAGGTTACATGAAATAAAATGATAACATGGATCAATTGGCGATCAATGGAAAATGCTTTCTATAAATTGTATTTTGCAAAATACTAACCTGAAGGACTCAAGGGCTATGGGATAGCCAGTTACTTGATCTGATGTACATTGGAAAGGAAAAACATGTTCATACAGCAAACCCTAGCAGCCAAAATGAGGACACGATAACACAAACTGATAATCCCGATAGCAGCAAGTATGAGTTGATAAGGGCGTAGGCCCAGTATGTTGAGAGGGATGGATGTGTTTCCCACCCTATGGTTCCATGAGACCCGAGGTCGTGGGAGGGCCGTGCTGAGACACGCTCCCCAGGTTGTTGTGATGACGATGATCGGATGCCTGCTAGGGGAGGATAGGTCCGCTGTTCAGCCGACGCTATCGCTCTCAAGTTCTACGTGGTCAGATCGGTGAGTCCGACATCCACAGTTGTACTAGCAGAGGGAGGATAGGGAGGATGCTGGACGTAGGTTATGATGGGAGGATGTGTTAGTTAGTACTGTTGGGGGTTTAGTATTCCTTGATTCCGAGTTAGTGGAAGTAGGCACCCTTCCTGTACTTGATTGATTAAACTAATGTAAACATAAATACAATGATGTTAAATCGAAAAGGGTTAACTGTTAAATAACCGAGGATGTTAAAGTAATTATACTATATATTATGCTTGCTCTTCTGCATGGGGGTAGATACTATTATTAGTTAGCAAGTATGCATAGGCGGAATGGGGTTTGTTTATAGTACATATCCGACATGTGCATGCATTGGCCATGCATGCACACCTTGTACGTGTACAATATTACTGGTGTATAACATACTTGTCATGCTTGAATAGTAGTATAAATGTCATAGATAACTCAGTTAAGGATACATCAATCAACTTAGGTAATGAATGGTTAGGTTGTCAATGTGTAAATAAGTGAATTAGTAATTATATGAAAACATTGTAAAAATAAACTAAGACAAGTGTCGTCAGTTAACATTGTCATAGAAGAACTGTTGTGAATAGGGTAATGATAGTGTCTAATTAATTAGTAAAATTGTTTAAGCCCTCACAAGTGATTTGTTTATAAGAACAAGGATGCTATGTTGATGATAGGGTACTCATGTGATAAACAAATAATTAAGAATACTATGATTAATTCACCTTTTATTATCGTTAAATGGTGATTTAATTATTATTATTAATTAATAAATGGTGATCTAATTATTATTATTACTTAATTAATAATATTCCAGCAACATTTATATCCCTATCGTAACAATTGCAATATAAGTAAGATTTAAAATATTGATTTATAAATTAATATTGTGTAATTATTTCCATTTCAAAAGTTAGCCATAATAGGATAATCATTTTGGAATGAACGTGATGTGATGGAAAATGGTTATTTAATTATTCAATGTTAATCTTGGAATTTAAACCT
This sequence comes from Larix kaempferi, assembly GCA_027924585.1. Taxonomy (NCBI): domain Eukaryota; kingdom Viridiplantae; phylum Streptophyta; class Pinopsida; order Pinales; family Pinaceae; genus Larix; species Larix kaempferi. Next base: position 6,023,858 of record BSBM01000575.1, on the reverse strand, counting down.
CAAGCTAAGTGGTCTCGACGGATAAGGTGGACCATTAAGACACATCATGTCCAAGTTGAAAAGGGGCAACTAATTATATAATATTTTATTAATTACATTAATAACATTAAAATATCAAGGATGGCGGATAGACTTGTATTCAATGAAGCTTGTTTCGAATGGATAACCTTTGGGTGATAATCCCCACCGTAATAAATACTTACGACCGTCAATCCAAAACCAACTAATTTTTCCAGGAGAGTAATTAATTATACATTTTTATAAAGAACCGTGTATGAATGAACTGGTGAGAGGAGTAAATGTTGGGGGGCTCGAGAGGGGGATTTTGGGGCGGTGGAGTAAGCCCAAGATATTCTCGAGGAAGGGAAATTATATAGAGGGGGAGAGCTTGGAGAAAGGGGAGGTATTTTTTGATTGGGGAAGAAAAGAAGTTTTGAGAACAGAAGTTGGGAGAACAGAAAGTTTGGAGAACAGAAAGATTTTGAGAACAGAAGGAAAGACTGCTCTCGGGATTATCAGATTGTGGGCTCGGGGGCTTGGAAATCCTTTGATTTCCAAGGGCCAGCAAGATAATAGCTGGTCGGTAGGGTGGACACTTCAGTTTGGCTGCCTAAGAGGTTATACAACCCGCTACAACTTACGGTTAGCGTCAGCATCAGGTAATTTCCGTTATTTGACTATTATGCTAAAACTTACTGTCAACATGCATAACTTGCTATTTACTGATTTACTAAGTTGTGAAACCTATTCTTATTTACTGATTTACTAAGTTGTGAAACCTATTCTTATGCTGGAACATGAGTGTTGAAAAGAAAATAACGATATGTTTGTTTATTTTAAATTAAGAATGTAAGGTTAGTGAAAACACGACAGTACACTAGATATTATTTAGGCACATAGTAATTCTTAGAAATTTACTTCCATAAACTGATAAAGCTTAAAACGTAGAAAATTAACCCTGAAATTTTACATAGTGCTCTGCTGTAAAAACCAGAGCACTACACTTCCTGTAGGGGTTGTGTCTTTTCCCTGGTTTCATCCTCCTTTTCTCTTAACACTTGAAGCTCCCTCTTTAGGTTTTTGACTTCCGCAAATCGACAGAGTCTCTCTCTTGGTTGCAAATTCTTCATCTCCACATTTAGAGCATCTAACGCTGCTTGTTTTTCCTGTAAGTTGGTTTGGACCTGCAGTAGCTAAGGGTCCTCTTGCAGCACAATCTAGGCTTTAGTTGTTTCATCCAGCAAGCTCTAACACTTAGCTATTTCGCCAGCTATGTTCTGTGTGACAGCTTTTACTTATGCTGCTCTTAGCTCTGTCTGATCTGGTGGTGTCTTCAGGAGATTCTGAGCTTCCAAGGTGGCAAGATTCTCTTTATAGTCTATCTCCATGTCCTTCATTTCATCCTTAAGACTGCTCACTACCGAGCCAATCTTAAGGACAGTGTCTGCGATATTTGGCTGCTCGTTGCACTCTGGTATCAGCAACAGTTTGCTCTATTCTTCTTCGCTGCTCCTGTTCGCTTTCAAGTGCCTTAGCCTTCTTTCCACTTTCTTCCTGGAATTGACTGTAGTTTTCTTATAATCCTTGGTGGTTGTTCAAAATGACCATATCTCTATCATGTAGTTCTTCCACAACCTGCAGGTGCATATTATGTAGCCCCTCGAGGGGTAGCATTGCAAAATCAATATCCACTTGCTCTATTCTCTGCGCGCTCGAAGCTAATTCATCGCGCGGTAAAATTACACTTAGTGGGTCAATGCGGATGATGCACGGTCTTGGTGCCATGGTTAAATCCAAGGACTTTTTCTTCTGTTGCGGTGTGGCACCGAATCTTTGTTCTGAGTCAAAATCACGAACCAAGTCTTTTTGGACATGTTCCATCTTCGCCGTTATGCTTTGCAAAGTTGTGAGGTTTTTTGTTAGACTTGCTTGGATCCTCTCATTTTTTCTATATTTTAGAGCAAGCGCTTCATTCACATATTGGTTGATTCTACTCGCGATGAGTTCATAATCATCGTCATGGAGCTTCGCATCTAATGGATCCTTTGTTGCTTTCTTCTTTTTCTTCTGCACTTTGTTCTGCACAGAGCTTCCAGGATCCTTCCTTTTTCCTGCTGGTGACTCTTCAACAATTGTTGTCGATGACCATCGGTCCTTTGAACTTCCATTCAAATAGCCATTCCTTCATGATGAGATCGATATCCGATTCTTCCATATGATATTTCCCTTGGAACCATTATGGGTTCCTTTTCTATTCCTTTGTTGAAATATAAATGGAATGCATGTCAGCTCAAAAATTTAAACTGTGGATATACTTGGATGTTCCCTCTTTGGAGATGCGTGGTGTACGCACAATGACATCGCACAGCTGCTTGTATAAGCCTTGATTGTGATGAACATTAGCCAAATACACCGAAGATTTCAGTCCTTTCATTCATTAACTGCTTCAGAATGGATAATTTTGCATTAAATGCTCAAGCGGTCATTGGAAAAATCACTGTATAATGGCTAGTTTTAAGCTCTAACGACTATTTTGAGGTGTTTCATTAAACTGTGCGGATGGGTCGTCATATCTCGCAGTGCGGTCCACTGCACGGTGCTACTTATCTTTATACTAGTCTTTGCATCTGTTCTGTTTCTTCTGATCTGCCCGACAGCCTTTTGAACTTCGCAACTGGGCGTTTCTACTGCTCTTTTTTTTTTTTTTTTGCGCAGCTTCATTAAGGGTGCTGTGAAGTAGGACTATCCCTATAGGGTTTTAGTCTACTTCCGTTGAATAAAACTGGTAAGTTATCTCTGGCTAATGTGGCTAACTGAACTGCAACACCATTAGTAACATCCATAACAGTATATGGACCAAGCCAATGTATTCTAAATTTTCCAGGAAATTTTATGAACTTGCTATCATATAGGAGGACAAGGTCTCCTACTTGGAAGATTTTTTACTTGATATGGCGATCATGCCATGATTTTTCTTAGTCCTTCTGCACTTGTTGGTGAAATCCTGTGATAAAGCGATCCTCCTTCAATCCAACCAAGTGTAGAAGCCTTTCTTACAATGTCTTTTCATCTTCCATGTCTGTGAATGTAGCAATCCTCAAGCTTGGTACAATGTACCCCATAGGCATCACAACTTCTTGTCCATAGACCAATCTGAACGGTGTGTGTCCAGTCAAGTTCTTGCAAGTTGTTCTGTAAGCCCATAAAATAGCTGGAATGCACAGATCCTAATCGTCCATGTTTAGATTGCATACTTTTGTCAGTGCATTCTCCAACACTTTGTTGAAAGCATTAACAGTTCCATTTGCTTGCGGATGATATGGCGTGCTCTTCTGATGATGTATTTGAAATTATTTAGTTAGGGATACAATTTTCTTATGCAAAAAGTGGGTTCCTTGATCACTCATTAAAATATATGGGCATCTGAATCTTGTTAGGATATTCTCAAATATGAACTGCGTAGTAGTTGCGCTACAGTCCTTCACTGGTTTAGCTTCTTCCCATCTGGTGAGAGAATCTGCCACAGTGATAATGTATCTCGCACCATTTCTTTTTCCTGGTGGGTTAATCAGTCCCACTAAATCAATAGCCCATTTTTCAAATGCCTGTAAATTCAACTATGGTCTTAACGGAATTTCATCTCTTCGCAATGGCTTTCCAGTTCTCTGACATACACCGCAACTTTGACAAAGTTCCTTTGAATATTTGTGTAGGGTAGGCCACCATAGCCCTGCTCTTAGTATTTTCTGTGAGTCGATCTTCCTGCGTAGTGACCTCCTGAGACACTTGAGTGTGCCTCATCCAAGATAAATGGCTTCTCATGCTCTAACACGCATCTGGGTAGCACTTCATCTGGTCCCAACTTGTATAGCTGGCATGCGATAATAGTGAATTCTGCGGCTTTAACTACCGGCTAATTCTTCTGTTGCGTAGTGAACTCTGTAGGTGCTAATCATGTCATAAAAAACTCTATGATTTCTTTGTAATACTCATCTGCAATTTGTATGGAAAATAGCTACACGTCAGGTATATTATCTTCATAATTAATGGGTTCTTTGCTTGACTCAATCGTTCAGATGTGGTCAGTTCCTAAGTTCAGTCTGCCTGGTTTAACAATGATCTCAAAGTCATATTCCTAGAAAATTAACAACCATCTGGATATTCTTCCCCCTAACACTGGATTATTGACCAGATACTTCAGCGCGGAATGGTCAGTATACATGGAGAAGTGCGCACCCAGCAAATAGTGTCTGAATTTATGGAGTGTGTAAACCATGGCTAGACCCTCTCTTTCTGTGGTTGTGTAGTTCTTTTCGGCTGAGGATAGCTTTCTGCTTGAAAATACAACGGGGTGATCAATTCTCCCTTCTCTTGGTTAAGTGAGCACAATTCTCAACGCTATACATGAAGCATCAACATGTACATGAAACGGTTTGTTGCCATTTTCTCTTTTAATGTGTCTAATCCTTTCTCACATTCTGCATTCCATATGAACTGCACTTCTTTCTTCAAAAGTTTCTCCATTCGTGCAATTATCTGCCATAACCCTTGATGAATTTCTAGTAATATCCTATGTGGTCCAATGTTGTGCGAAGCTGCTTTACTGAGTTTGGTGCCGGTAGATTCACAATGACGACGATCTTCGCAGAATCAACCATCATACCTTGTCTGCACACAATGTGTCCCAGTAGAATGCCATAGGGTACATAGAAAATACATTTCTTCAAATTCAATGAGATTTGATGTTTCCTGCACTTAACTAACATCATTATGAGATTCTCATAATGGTTCTTCAGTAAACCAAATACAGTCCAGTCATCAAAATAGACTTCTAAGCATTTATGGATAAAGTCCTTAAAAGCAGCAACAACTACTCTGGAAAAGATAGCAGGTACGTTCTTCAATCCAAATGGCATAACTGTATACTGATATGGGCCCCATTTAGTAGAAAAAGTAGTCTTATGCCTGTCTGTAATGTCAATTCTAATCTAATGGTAACCATAAAATCAATGAGTAAATGAGTAGGCCTCATTTCCTTTTACATTATCTAGTACTTCATCTGTAAATGGAGTAGGAAATGGATCATCTAACAATGCATCATTCAACTTCCTGAGGTCTACACAGATTCTGATCTCACCTTTAGTATTTTTGTCCTGGATAACCATAGGACATATCCACTCGGACTCTTCCACTAGCTCAATGATCCCTACATCAAACATCTTGTCTAGTTCTTCCTTGACTCTTTCTTTGTATTGAGGATTCAGTCTATAAGGCCTCTGTTTGATAGGCTTTGTGCCAGGCTTGAGAGGTATTTTCATCACTCCCAAGTTGCCCAAAACTCCTTTCATTTTGAAAAACTTTGTCGGAAATAAATATTGATATTAGTGCAGAAGGTCTGCGATTTGCGCGATCGTTTTTACATCCCAGTAGTCTCCAATGTGTGCAAACTTTGGCTCTTTGCTGGTCCCAATGTTGAATTGTTTCATCTTAACAGCTCCGCTCATGTCTGGAATTTCTAGTGGAGGTCCCTCTACATCGCATGCTCCCTCTGAATCTGGAATATTGATATTGCGCGGATCCTCCTCATCACTCTCTTCTCCTTATTCAGCGATGCTATAACATTCAAGGGCATGGTCTATCGTTTTTTCCCATTCCGGTTCTCTATTCTTAGGTACTTTTACATATTCAAAGATCCTGTCTTTGATTGCCTCTAATGCCTCGTTTGTACTTGGACATTCAGCTCTGAATATACTTTCTTTTATGACCTGTAGAGCCTCATTTATGCTCAGGCAATCATCTTCAAAACTGAAAGTTCTCTCTAAGTTCTCAGTCATGATAGACCAATCTGTTGTTTCTCTGCAAAGCTCTATGTCTGTGTACCAGTTTGTTGGGATCTACTCCAGTGTATGCACAAACAAATGAACCCACTCTGTCTGTTGTTTGTTTTCCCATGCTTTTGAACTGATCTCTATGTGATCCCTCGAGCTTGTCTGTCCATTATACCTTGACATGGTCAGCGTGACTTTCTCTGCAAATCTGATTTGCATCATTTTCTTGCACTATTCCCATGTGTTCAAAGTCTCCTTATGCGCAGCCCACCATCTTGCAGGTCTAGCGCGCAGCTCTATGTATAATCCTGGTATGTGTTATTCAGCTGACACTGATACAATATACTCTTGCAAAAATGTATATACATTAGTTAAACCATCATAAGTGCGGATTGGACTTACCTCCGTGCCGATCCAGCGTAGTGATTTGGTGATCTGCGCACATCTCCTCATAGATACTTCATGCATATGGCTTTGCGAGTTCTCGAGTCCTGCGTCGGAATCTGATACGCAAGAGCTGTCACAATGCCAGCTAAGTGCTCCATCAGCTGTAGGGTTGATGTAGTCAGCGTGGTTCGATGTCATCTTGTATATGCGGTCAAGGTCCCGTGCTCGACCAACTTCTTGTATCGGCTCAGTATATTGCAGTCCTTGTAAAGGGTGCAAAGGTGCAATGACTCTGATATCTGCGCCTTCAAATATCATCTTTTTTCTCTTCAGAGCTATGCTTGCGAGGTTATCCATCACACAGTCTATCCCCAATAATGCTGGATATGGGTTACTATCATCGATGATCTCAATAACCTCAAAGTTTGTTGAACCTCTCACGCCATCAATGTCCACAATTATGTTTGAGAGCCTTCCTAATGGAATAAATTTCTCTGAATGGCTAATCTCAACTGGATAGGTGACCATGAGAGCCTTGGTTTTCCCATCTGTTCCCATCTCTGTTTAGTCAAGACATTCACTTCAGATCCCAAATCAAGAATGATCTGGTCCATTTCATAGTCTCCAATTTGTGCAGTTAGCCTCATTTCTCTGCTTGTTCTCTAATGGCTCTTTATCTAATGAACTGCACTTTGAGAAGTATTCAGACATTACTTCACTGTTCATACTGGTCTAGTAAATTTTGCATTTCTACTAGAGCATTTTCAATTTTTAGCAACTTCATGCAGCTTCGTAGGAACCGTGCAATAGAAATCCTTGTTTCTGCTGCGATACTAGTTTGATCATACGCTACTGGCATATCTTCCATATGCGTTGTTTCACTTTGTAGTGCGATTCTTGGTGTCATAGGTGTTGGTTCTTTAACGGTTTTCCTTGCCTCTGCGAAGAATTCCTTGTTTCTTTCCAGATTGAAGTCATGTTCTTTCCCAATTGCTTTTCTTAACCAGATCCCTTCAGTAGGTATATGCGTAGTGTGGTTCTGTCCTGAAGTCGATGCTTCTGGTTTTTTGTCTCTTCTTGTCGCAGCTCCTCTGCACGTCACACCATTGATATTTGGATCTCTTTTCTCTGCTGCAATCATCTGAACGTTCGGGTTTGGTGCTTTTGTTCTCCTTTCTTGCATCTTTGCTTGTAATATTGGACATGCTTCAATAACATGGCCAAAATATTTACAGTATCTACATGTAGTAGTAGCATTTCTACAGTCTCTAGAGAGATATCTAGGCTGAGCACAGTTATAACATATTACTTGACCTCTTCCCCTTCCTTGGTTAGTATTTCTTCCTCTTCCTCTTCCTTGGAATCCACCATGGCCTCTATATGCACCTTGATCATACTGCGCATTATCATTATGTTGTTGTGTTTCCTCTTGAACTCTATAAACAACATGCTTCCTTTCTATCATTAGCTCATATGATCTACAGTTGGAATCATCATGCCCAATTGATTTACAGAAGTTACAATACAAATTCTTGGGTGTTCTTACATACTTCTGGATCAAATAACAATCCTTGGGCCAATGTCCTCTAGTTCGACATATCTCACACCATGGCCCTTGCTGTTGATTTAGTAGATTTGGTGCTTCACTGTCAAGGTATTCTTGAGACAGGGGGCAACGTTCCTTCGGGTGTCCCTCTTCTTTACATTTAGTACACCAAACATCCTCTCTAACTTCTTTTCCTTTTTTAATATCCCGTAGCTGTAACGTGAGAGTTTCTAGTTGATTTTGGATCTGAACCATGCCTTGACTTGTTTCTCCTATTAGTGAAGCCTCTACCGTCATCGCAATATCTAGAGCTTCTTCATGTGAATAAACCTTTTGCTACATCATCTATAGTTTGATATGTGGCAACAACGCGACGATGAACCACTCTTGGTGCTGTTGCGGTGCGATGTCAAAATTGACCCGATCTAATAATGTTTTGAACTTTTGGTCGAATTCCCAGACCGTTTCATTAGGTTTTTGCTTGATTTATTTAAGTTCTGTTATACATTGTGATTTAGACTTCAGTTTCTTGAATTCTCTTAATAGGGAAGCCTTGATATCCACTAGATTCCTATTCTTCCCAACAGAATATTTCATAAACCAATTTACGGCTCTATCCCTGAGTGTAGTGATAAGTTGTGCTTCCTTAACAACATCATCCTTGACTCGTTTGACGTTCCAGATGGCTTCACATAGAAACTGATGATGCTCAGGGTCTTCTAGACCCATTCTTTTAAATATCGATAGTTTTATATTGTCAGTCATCCTCCTTCTAGGTGTTGTAGTGTTTTGGGCACTGTTATGTGCCATGTTAGAGATGTTGCTGCGCAGAATGTTCTGGGTACTTACTCCTACGGTGTTACTAGTATTGAAAACTGAGGGCTTCTAGGGAGTAATGGGTTGATAGTTCATTGATAAAGGTTTTGTCTGGCTATCAGGGTCAACTTGGAACTCAGTTTCTACACGGAGTTCAGGTTCACTAGGATTCTTCTCGATGGTATACTTATATCTTTTTCCACTTCTGAAATTGTGTGTATCTTCTTCAGAGTCACTGTATGTGTTATCGACCATTACAGACTCAAACAACTAGGTGTTTCTTGGTTTTGCAACCAAGCATGTGCGAAAGAGCACCTGCTAACTTGCAGCAACAGTCTCAATGTAAAAGTAAAAACTAATGTAAATAACAATAAATCTGATCTAACATGTGCAAAGAAATAAAAACTAGATTTAAGAACAATAAACAATGAGATCCATAATAAAACAAGAAATAAAAAATTTGATCTTTTGTACTACCTCAAATGGTGAGGATGGTGAGTTTGAGCAACTCCAAGGTCGAGGTTCTCCACTGTCCAATGGTCTCCTCTTCTCCAATGATTCAATGGGGATCTTCAAACTCAAAAGGGAGGCAATGGCTCTCAAAAGGAATTTGGCAGCATAAGGATAAGATAAAGTGTGGATGATAAGTGAGGAGCCCTGTAGCTAGGGTTTTACCCCTAGCTTGTGCAAATGAGCACCTACTAAGTAGAATGGACTCCTTAGTAGCAGTTCAGTAAATGTAAAATTATTAAGCTAAAACAGAAATGTAAAACTACTCTAAAACATGTGCATGAAACATAAACAACAAATTTAAATAATGGTTTTTGTATTGATAATACCTCCAATGTGGAGGTTGATGAAGCCCTTGCAATGTCCAAGAGGGTTGCTCCAAGCTCCAATGTGCTCCTTCTCTTTCTCCAATGGTGGAAATGGGCCAAAAGGGGCTCTCAAGGTGAAAGTGGCTCAATGGTGAACTAGGGTTTCGAGAGAGATTTTGGTAGAGTAAGGGTATACTTGATTGTGGATATGAAATAAGGGATCTCCATCACCTATTTATAGTTTTTTGGTGGTGGAGTGCTGACCCATGGTTTTGGGAAACACATGGTTTAGGGCAGCTGTATAGGGTTTTTTTCCTCCTTTTCCTCATTATTTTATATTTTTTATTCCCTTTTTAGGGGATTTTTCCTATTTTTGAGGAATTTTGGATATTTTTGGAGGAAAAAGTGGTTTTTTTAGCCTTTTTAAGGCTATTTTGATGGTTTTGTGGCCTTTTGGAGGCATTTTAGGCCTTTTGGAGGCTTTTTAGTGGGTTTTTTTAGGGTTTTTAAGGGAAATATGGTAGGAAAATGGACAAATGAGCCATGTAATGGGGAAGATGAGGTAGTGAGCACTTTTTGGGTGTTAACAGATTGCCCCCTGATGTGCGAGGACAGGAGCTCATCGTATGGCCGATGGACATCATAAGTCATGAATGGTTTTCCTGGGGTGTGGAGAGAAGAGAAGAAACAAACTGAAGCCCGGAATGACGATCCCGAACGACTGCAATAACTAAAAGTACATAACCTCAATAATGGATGAGGAATCAACTGATCATATGGACGAGGCGGGCATACCCATGCTCGTATCAGGACATAACATAACAATAACAATGGGGTCCAAAAAATGGGGACCTAACATATACATGACCTCAAACACTGACTGAGGAATAATCTCAATATATGGACGAGGTGGGCATACCCATGCTCGTATCAAGATACATAAAAAGAACTGTAAGGCCCGAAAAGGGGGACCTGTAAATACATAGATAACCACTATGTACATCATAAGTGTCCAGAGGAGACACAAATCTGGGACATACTGCTGAGCTAACCATGTCTGAGCTGAAGAACTGATACACTGGATCAATCAACAGTGCTACTGAATGTGGTACCAAAGGAACTGATGAGCTGCTGGATCAGAGTGACAAGGGGTACACTCACAATGGTACACTGAACTGGAACTAATCTGGGACTGAACTGGGTACTCAAGGAAGCATGTAACTGGATGGCTTCCGAATACAATCGCCAACGCAGCCCGGACATCCTCAGGAACGTATAACTGGGTGTTCCGAAGTGACTCACCAATGTGCTAGAGTCGGGGGAAATCCGGGGTCTTCGACAAAAAACTGAAGGAATATAACCCTACGCGATTCTCGACGATGCGATTAGGGTGCTGAAGTCGAGCATGTGAGAAACAACCATTCAGAGAGGCAATGATGACTCCTCTCAAAATGGTCCGTAGGCACTTACCACAGATGGTGATGAGTCCAAGGCGTAGGGACCTCTGGGCCTATCCTCTAGAATAGAGGAGTTGTCGTCGACAGAGGGAGACCTACAACTATCAAGGCAATGATGTTTCCTTGACAGGAGCGCGAGGTGAAGAACCGAAATGTGATAGTACTGATAAAATGTGGGAGGATAACTGGGCAAGTAGAGTGGGTGGACTCAAACTTCCTTTGTTCAGAATATGATAACAGGGGTGATCAGGCAGCATATGAAACTGACTAAGGGAAAAAGGGATCCTAGTTGTACTAGATCTGGGATGGTGATTGGGCTGAGGGAGACTCAAGCTGGTGTGAACTGACAGGAGACTGCAGAGTACTCTGAACAAAGGCGACCTGATTGGGGGTGCTGCCGAGATGATCAATCATAGTGCCGAGAGGCATGGGGGAACTTCTTCATGGGTTAAGGAACTAGAAGAAGTGTGTGTAAAATGGTACTGTCGTGTGGATTTATACGATCCCAAGACAGTTCATGCTCGTGATTGCTTTCAATTTTAAGGAGTCTGAAAGCGATAAGAAGACTCTGAATGGGATGGAATGGTACTGTTGTGTGGATTTTTACGAGCCCAGGACAGTTCGTTCTCATGGTTGCTTTCAATTTTAGAGAGTCTGAAAGCAAATAAGAAAACTCCAGGGGGTTGCTTTTTCGTATATTTAGTCTCCAAGGCCCAAAGAAGCATAAAAGGATACAATGAAGAACTCTTATAGCCGGTGTGACTAGAGTATTCCTTTTTCGTAATTAGTCTACCAGGTCCGGAAAAGGGGTAAACTTATACCAGATAGACGTCCTTTCAGGTACTTTAACGAGCATGAAAGGAAGCAAGATTGCTCGGTGATCTTTTCATTCTTTTAGGAGTCAGAAAAGAGCTTAACAGAAACTCCCTAAGTGCCTTTTTCGTAAAGGACTTGCCCGGCCCGAAAATGGGATAAAATTATACCGAACAAAAGGAATGGCCAGGCAAGGAGGAAGTGTTCAATCAAGGAACATGTGTGATTACCAAGAACAAGGGTGAGGGGGAACACTGGTGGGCCTCCTTGCGGGGTAAATGAAATGGTGGCAAAATAACGAAACATTTGCAGTATGACAGGAGTGAATGGCTCATGTAAAAGTGTGGAACAATCCGATGGCGACCGATGTGGCACGCAAACTGAGGCAGCAAGGTGTCGGGACACAATGTTGAAAATGTACCAAGTGAGAGCAAGAAATGATCTCAAGCATCATCACGAGCTCGAAAAAATGAATCCGACGATATAAAGAGTGTCAAGGACGGATAACGGCCAATGTGGCACGCAAATCGAGGTGACGGGGGGGTGTTTTTAGAAAAACACCCAAAAAATCTGGGGGGTGAGAGCGAGAAATGATCTCAAGCATCATCACCAGTTCAGAAAAATGAATCCGATGATATAAAATATGTGAAAAATGGAGAACGACAAATGTGGCGCGCAAACCGAGGCAACTAGTGGCATCTGAAAAATGTGTAAAAAATGATGGAACAAAAGTAATGCAACGAGGTGACCATCATGACAGTCTCGTCGTGGTGATTCCAGTGGTGGAAACGGTTCGAGAAACGGACTCCATATGAGCTTGGAATGGCCAAAACAAGAAAAGTCAACTGACTATAAATAGTGTGTGGGTCCAACATGACATGTGTAATTTGTACTATTTGACTTTGACTTGTGATCAGAGTGGACCAGAGCTTAGGTGGCATTTCTGGACGATTCGACCGGCCGATTTCAGATCCGGTAGATGCAGGTATTCCGTCAAACTCATACCTGCATGTTTTTTGGGTTCGGGGGTTGGGTAGTGGGTCACAGGGTTTACTTGTACGGTCCACGTGGGGTGGACTGCAGGTTTTGGGGTCGAAACCGCGGTTGGCGTCCACGAGTTTCAGGGCAAACCACGCGGTTGGAGACCGCATGTTTCTTGGCTGGATACGCGGTTTAGTACCGCGAGTTCCAAGGAGGAACACGCGGTGCCAAACAGCGGGGTTAGGGCTGACAGGCACGGTTAAGCACCGCGACTATAGGCCTGACAGTTGCGGTCAGAAACCGCGGCAGGAAGCTCAAAAGCCGCGGTTTTGGGCTGAGCTATTAGGGTCTTCTGGGAGAGGGAAAAGGACTTATTTATGTGACATGAGTCTGATGAGTCTGCTTTGTGTGATTGACAGGATGCCGTGGGTGCTCTGGAGAGAGCGGGAGATCCCTGATGAGATCATGGCTGTGATCCAGGGGGATCGCCATGTGCGATCTGTGTTGGGACTGTGCGGACTACTGAAGTTCGCACAGATACCTATGATACGGTCAGCAGCATTGCTGCTGAACCGGCTGATCAGCTTCTGGGAGCCGGACATACAGGCTTTTCGGGTACAGGGTGAGAGGGTGGACCTCACCCTGACCGATGTATATTTTCTGACGGGGTTGCCCTGTCTGGGCAAAGTGGCTGACACACAGCCGCAGGTGGAAGATGGTCCATCTGTGGTCATGCAAAAAATGAGGAATGTAAGATTGCGGTAAAAAAATGTGAAAAACAAAAAAGAGAGCAAATTGTACAATGCGGACCAGTGGGGGCCGCAAGTTATTTAGGGATAAAAGCGTTTAAGATACAACCCATTCCGAGGGTTGCACAACGGGTGACCTTCGGAGTCAGCTAGGATGTATGCCCCCTTGCCGAGACAAGTCTGCACGATGTAAGGGCCTTGCCACATGGATTCGAACTTCCCTTTACCGGTTTTGTCATGGGCTTGGTCATAGGCGAGGACGAGGTCCCCTTCGTGGAAAGTTCGAGGGTGTACATGTTTGTCGTAACCAGCTTTGGAATGGTTCTTGGCAGCTTCAATGGTCTGGAGAGCGGCACGATGATCTTCATCGGCTTGTTCAAGGGATAACAGACGTTGCTCGAGTGGGGAGGTATCGGGGAGTTCGGTATGGGACCCGGCAAAGACATCACAGAACTCGTGGAAGAGTTGTTGGTAGTCCTCAACCTCTTGCTTGTTGTAGGAGGCTCCTAAAGTGATGAGTTCAGGGGTACAGGAAATAGGATAAATGAATCTTGGCGTGCGAGGTTTCTCAATCTCTACTTTGACAGCTGGGAGCTTTGAGGGACGAATGGGACACTGTTTCTGACGAACGAGGGGTACATCAGGCCATGTGTCAATGTGATGCTCGATAATGGCAGGGTCAAGACCGGCAATTTCGGTATAGGACCAGGAAAAGACATCACGGAACTCTCGAAAGAGGTTAGCATATTCCTCAATCTCTTGCTTACAAAAGGCTCCTAAAGTGATTAGTTCAGGGGGCTCTCCCAGGGGCAGCGATATCAATTTGGATGACAGGTGAGATGTTAGCCATGTTACCTTCCTCGAAGGCATCGGGAGCAGGAATAGGGTCCTTGAACCAGTCGACCTTGGTGGGAAGGAAGTCTTTGGATTCAACCGCAAATTGGGTAGCGGTGCTAGAGGAAGATGCTCTGGGAGGAAATACGAACGATGGTGCATGTCATCCCAGGGATACTCCGGGGCAGTAAGTGCCTCAAGAATCTCCTCATCAGTACGGAAAGTTTGAGCCATCAAATCGGTTGACGTGGGAATGGTAGTGGAAGAGATCATGTAAATGGTGGTTGACCTTCACGGGATGGGGGTGAGATCGGGGGGTGAATCTCCTCAATAGTGGTTGGTGCCGTCTCAAGATCCAAATTGTTCATCTCATAGAGAGCCACTCTGTAATCCGGGAGATCGGGACAATGATGTGAGTAGTGCCCGTAAACACCGCATATAGTACAGGGGTGATTGGTACGCAGGGATTTATCTTTAGGCTTGGGGGTGGGGTTGAGTTCGACCATCAGAATATTGGGGTCGTCGTCGAGCATCTACATGTCCTTCTGTAATGCTGGTAACTGTGGACACTGATGAGTCGCATGGCCTAACTTGTCGCATAATGAGCATTTGGGGAGAGCACGAAATACTGGGGGGTTTTTTTACTGTCTTGGGAGGTGGTACAACAGTGTAAGGTTGAGGACCTCTGCCCCCAGTGGGTTTGGGAGTAGGAGGAGGAGTCATGGAGGATGAAGGGGGTAGAGACACCGGGGGGTGGCTGAGTGGTAGTAGCGATGGGTTGCACCGGTTGGAGGACGACATCTGGTGTCGGCGGGCGAACGGGAGGCGAAAGATACCATACGGGTAATCCCAAGGTTAACCCAGGGAGGCTAAGGGTAGCCATGACTGGGGCGCTTACTACTCCTGATGGAGGGACTAGGAAGGGGATTGTGTGGATAGGTGTAACACCAATGTGGCTAGGTACCAGTGGTGGTTTAGGCAACAAGGGTGGCTGATTGTTAGTTGGTTGGTTATCGTGGGAAAGAGTACATAAGTCAGACACTTCGGGCGTAGACGACGGGGGAGGAATGGATTGGAAGGTGGACGTCATCGGCGGGTCTGAGTAAACTCCAGGTCCCAAGGAAGAAACAAAGGAAGTAGTGGCACCACTGACCAGTTGTTCAACCATGGGGAGAACATTTTTGGGGTGCAGCGGGAGCATTTGGATCATAGTAAGTAAGTTGGTCGATCTTAACCACGCGTCCATCATGGGGGAACATCATGGTACGAAAGACAGAGGAAGCAACCGCCCGCATAGCATACATGTAGTTGCGACCGAGTAAGAGGTTGTAATCAAGCTGGGCGTTGATGACCTCGATATCGATGAGGACGATTTTACCACCTAACTGGACAGGGACATTGGCTAGGAGACCTTGGGGCTGAGCCGAACGACTCGCAGTGGTGGACTGCTGGAGATTAGGGGATCCCAACTTCTGCCATACGAATGTAGACATAACGCATGTGGAGGCACCCTCATCGATGGATGACAAGATTCCGAACGGAAACAGAAACTTGGAATGCTAAGGTGGAAGGCAGGCGTGGTTCAGACTGGTCCAAATCAAATGCCATCAAGTTCGAATCATTTGGGTCAATAGCCCCAATGGCTGAGAGTAAAGTCTTGTGTTGGGAAGGGCAGTTCTTCAAGACTTCTAATGCAGACATGGCTGCGGGAGATTGGGCTAGGTCGTCTACAATGTTGTAGTTTGACGCAGCGCGCGCATTGGGGTTGTTGTTGATACGGCGAAGTGGGAAACGAGCTGCTTTGGAAGCGCCATCTACCGGAGGGGGAGGGATACGTAACGCTTGATCAGTGGGATGAGCGTTAGGGGTTTTATCAGCGGGAGGGGCTTCAGAGGTGGAGCCATATTGGTTCCGACGGGTCTGGAGGTTGACATCAGTGGAAGACATCATCAATAAGTGATGGGTACCTGAGTCAAACATGGGTTGATCAGGAGCGGCGTATGTGATCTGTTGTTGTTGGGGTTGCGCATTGGCTTGAGGGGGGGCCAACGGCTGAGTATTCACCATGCCTTGGGGTTGGTAAGGGGTTTTGCAGTACCAAAGGTGGATGCTGAGGTTGTGGGGGGTTGGGCTGCGCTTGAGGAGCTGCATGTCCTTGGCGATTGGAATCATCAACCCAAAGTTGCCGAGCTCGCTCCAAATGTGGGCAAGTATGTGTGTAGTGGCCATAGATCCCGCAGATAGAATAAGGATGGTTCGTTCGCAAATTAGGGTTTTTAGCCTGCTTGGGCGGGCGATCAGGGTTTTGGTTAGCGGGGGGCCGCGTTGTTGTTGTCTGGGGGATTAGTTGGTTGACCACCTTGGTCTGTTGGTTGGTTGTTCCCACGATTACGGCCCTTGCCGTGATTTTGTTGGCCCTGGTTGCATTGGTTGTTTTTGTTTTGCTGCGGGTTGTTTTGGCCGTAAACTTGCCCTTGAGCAGCAGGTGGGTTTTGAGGTTGTGCAGGTGCGGGAGCAGGCTGCGATGGATGGTATGTAGGTGGAGGCTGCACAGGTACGGAACCTTAAGGAGGTTGCTGATATGTCTGCGGAGCAGGTTGTGGGTTGTCCGCAGGGGCTCCCTGTGGCGGGTAATAAGCTGGTTGGGCCTGAGGAGGCGCAGGGGCTGGTGTAGCCTGCTGGTGGTGATAATAGGCAGGTTGGGCCTAAGAATGCGCAGGAGCGGGTGCATCCTGCTGGTGGTAGTAAGGCTGAGGTCCGACCGGGGGGGCGTAAGAGGGAGTCGCATGACCGAAGCACTGCGGTGGACATGAGGGTCCATGGGAGTGAGGGTGATGTGTCATAGGAGCATATGAGTTGGTAGCTCTAGACTGTGAGGCGGCCCACGAAAGGTCGGGGCCCGGGGTAGGACGTGGTATGGAAAAGGGTTGAGGATGAGAAGAAACACGACCAATGATGCCGTCTGCATCATGAGATGCCCCCGACGCATCACGATGGGAGGACTCACCGCGAGGGGCGTCAGGTATAATGGTATAAAGGTAACCTGACTGGGCGTAAATGAGGTCGAATTGTTGTGCCTTAAGGATGGCCTCTTCTTCAGAATGGGGTCTTTTGAAAGCTACATCCTTAGCAATAGCGGGAAGAAGGGACTTGAGGAACCAATCTAGGAAGATACGGTCGTCCAATTTAATCTTGCATAAGCTACGGCGTCTACGCCACTCATGAATGTGGTCCGTGATGTGGGTAGCCGTGTTTTGTCTGCAGGATAGGAGGATCTCAACGCCCGCGTCATAGCGGACAGGTAACTGGAAGAACTGCAGGAAGGTCGAGGCAAGGGAAGCAAAGGTGGCATGGGTCCCATGAGGTTGCTCGATATACCACTTGGCTGCAGAGCCAGTGAAGGTGCGCTGTAAGAGACGGAGGCGAACAGAGTCATCCACTATGGAGTTGGAGGAACACCATAGATGGAAGGACATGATATGGTTTTGTGGGTCCTCACCTGCCTTACCCTCGAACTTAGGGATGTCCGAGGGGAGCTTGGTGGGCATATGAGGCCATGCAAGGTCGTGTCGGATAGGATCGTTGGTCAGTCTGGTTAGGTCAGGTAGGTTGAGGCTAGCCATGAATGGCAGACTGGAAGAAGGATGTGACACAAGAGTGGGTTGGACCAAGTTGGGGCCCATGCCCCCAAGTGGAAGGGCAGGGTTTGGGATGTTGCCCCCAAGTGGGGGAACTAAGGTGGTATAGGATGGGCCTGCACCACCATGGGTAGTGTGAGTCACTAGTGGAGTGGTGGTATGTATGCCAGCTATGGGAATAGGAATAGTGACCGGGATGGTGGATGTGGCCCCCATCGAGGGCATTCCTAGAGCAGGTGTGGTAACTGGTGTAGTGGTGGATGTGCCACCAACGGTCCCTACAACAAAAGGAGTGGAAGTCACACCAGCCATGGGGCTAGTAGGGGCAGTGTAAATAGGGTTCTCAGACTCTTCTTCAGAATCGGAGGTAAAGTAAGGGGCGTCAATATCTGGTGACGGAGTCCTATGCCGTTGACGAGTGGAGTCAAGTGACAAGGCTCTAGATCTGTGATAAGTGGTATCAAATGATGATGATCTGTGGCGATGACGTGTGGTGTCAAGTGAACCGTGCTATGGGGGCTCGCCCCTGAGGCGCCGAGAATGTCTCGGGGACTCAATGGTGACAGATGGTGTCAAATCTCTGTGGGTTGAGGTGAGTAAAAAAAAAGCTCAAAAACCCTAATGCAACCGAGTGTGTAGAAGGAGAGCTCAAAAAACAAGGCACTCAGGCCAACAACCAACTCAAAACACCCACTGTAACAGCTGTGCTACAATAGGTGGAGTATCAACAAAGATGGTCAGAATACCAACAAGCAGCAGGTTTCCTAAAAAGAAAAAGAAGAAAAAAAAAATGGTGGACTCACTAGACCAGAAGGAGGTAAAGGAGCATGCAAACACCTAACTAAAAGTATTCTGACTCAACTAGACATATCCTCTGCAAGGTGATGAAATCCAAGTCAGACAATATGAATAGAAAAGCCAAGTGACTAAGATATCCCCCTACCGGGAGGGATACTGGGTAGACAATCCTAGAAGAATGGCAACTAAGATACCCCGTTCATGACACGTCCAAAAAGGTGAATCTGCCGTTTAGTCCGTTTACCGCAATACCCCTATACAGGGATATCCCGCGAACCGCGAAAGGTAGCCCTTCGGTTACTGAATGGAGTGCGGTATTCCACTCAAGCCTCCGGAACCAGTCTCCCGACTTCAACCCTCCTAAGGGAGAGGCCCTCTGATAAACTGGTCGTGACCGTGCCAAAAAGTACTAGGGGATTTTTGTTCCCTATTTGGACAACAACTATGTCTCAAGTGTAAGTGACCGAGGGGTGTTATTGGAAGCCTATCCCCCCGACCCTACCTAACTACAAAGATTCTTTTGTGTTCCACAAGTGGGGTTAGAATATTGGTTGAGTTAGGTACTTTTTAAGGCTCACTTGAATTATGTGACAGAGTGTGTGCTCGTGAGGTAATGAACCCAAAATAGAAGTGCCACAAGGGGGACAACTTCTAACTATCAATAATACTGAAATTGAAATTTTAACTTGCAAAATTTTCTGAATTAAAAAATGCTTGAAATTTTAAAAAGATTCTGTAAAGGGAACATAAATTATGTTGCAGAAAGGCTGTAGGGAAGTGGGGCTGTAGGCAGGACAGAGGGCTGTTCAAATGCAAAAAATATTGCAGCAAAAGGGGCTGGGCTCAAACAGGAAAAATGCGGAAATCAGACCGCGGGTCTGTGGCGAATCAAAACAGGGGGACTGCGGGTTTGAGGGAAACAGACACGGTTAGGTCGCGACTTATCGGCCAACAGAAGCAGTCGGGACGCAGGAAATAGGGAAAAAGACGCAGTCGGGTCGCGGTAAAAAGGCTAACAGACGTAGTCGGGACGCCGTAAACAGGGAAAAAGACGCAGTCGGGTAACGGCAAAAAGGCTAACAGATGCAGTCGGGACGCAGGAAAGGGGTTGAAAGCCGCAGGCTGAACACGGGAAAATGGCCGACAGGCACAGTCAGATCGCAGCAAACAGGCTGATTAGCCGCGGTCAGATCGCAGGTAACAGACTTGAATCTGCCGGCAGGGCGTCGGAAATAGTCTGAGAGCCGCGGTCGGGTCGCAGGTAAAGGCCTGAAAGATGTGGTCGGGACGCGACTACAGAGGGAAAAAAACGCGGTGTGCGGCGGCCGAAAGGGATAGCCGAAAGGAATTTTTTTTTTAAACGGAAACCAGAAATTCAAATCTAGGGGAGTCGCCAAAACTGTAGCTAGGGTTTTACCCCTAGCTTGTGCAAATGAGCACCTACTAAGGAGAATGGACTCCTTAGTAGCAGTTCAGTAAATGTAAAATTATTGAGCTAAAACAAAAATGTAAAACTACTCTAAAACATGTGCATGAAACATAAACAACAAATTTAAATAATGGTTTTTGTATTGATATTACCTCCAATGTGGAGGTTGATGAAGCCCTTGCAATGTCCAAGAGGGTTGCTCCAAGCTCCAATGTGCTCCTTCTCTTTCTCCAATGGTGGAAATGGGCCCAAAGGGGCTCTCAAGGTGAAAGTGGCTCAATGGTGAACTAGGGTTTCAAGAGAGATTTTGGCAGAGTAAGGGTATACTTGATTGTGGATATGAAATAAGGGATCTCCATCACCTATTTATAGTTTTTTGGTGGTGGAGTGCTGACCCATGGTTTTTGGGAAACACATGGTTTAGGGCAGCTGTATAGGGTTTTTTCCTCCTTTTCCTCATTATTTTATATTTTTTATTCCCTTTTAAGGGGATTCTTGCTATTTTTGAGGAATTTTGGATATTTTTGGAGGAAAAAGTGGTTTTTTAGCCTTTTTAAGGCTATTTTGATGGTTTTGTGGCCTTTTGGAGGCATTTTAGGCCTTTTCGAGGCTTTTTAGTGGGTTTTTTTAGGGTTTTTAAGGGAAATATGGTAGGAAAATGGACAAATGAGCCATGTAATGGGGAAGATGAGGTAGTGAGCACTTTTTGGGTGTTAACAAGCCCCTATCACCTTTCTATAGTTTTTTAGTGATGGGGAATACCATTATGGTTTGAGGAAACCAATGGTATTGACCAAATGGTTTAGGTTTCTTTTTCGCTCTTTTTCCTTTTTTGAATATTATTCCCTTTTAATTAATTTCTGGGAATTTTGTATCCTTTTTTAGGGTTTTGTGTTTTTTGAGGAAAAATACATATTTTGAGGGGAAAAAGGTGTATTATGGTCTTTTTGGTGACCTTTTGAAGGTTTTAGAGGCTCAAGTGGCGGAAACAGTGGAAAAATGGGTCATGTGAATAGGCAAATGAGCTAGTGAGCACTTTTTGGGTGTTAACAGATTTCCCCCTAATGTGTGAGGGCATGAGCTCATCATATGGCCGATAGACATCATATTTCTTTTATCTTTTTCTTGGGGTTTGGAGTCGTTGGGGGGGTGCGGGTTGTGAGTACAGTGGTATAGGTTTGTGGGCCTCTTCTCCTAATGTTTTGGAGTGGTGGGGGAGTATAATTGGATGTTGATGTAGTGGCCACTATTGGGGGTGGTTGATTTTGGAAGTTCACGACACCGGAGGGTGGATGGTTGAAGGTATTGATGGGTTGCACCGGTTGTAAAATGACATTCGGTGTCAGGGGAGGGGTTGGGGAAGGTACATACGATAGAGGTAATCCTAACGTTAACCATAGAAGGTTACGTGGAGCCATTACTGGTGTGCTGACAACTCCTAAAAAATGGAAATAAGAATGGGATAGTGTGAATCGGTGTTGTTTCGATATGACTAGGCACTATGGGTGGTTGTGGCAGTGGTTGAGGTTGTTGAGTATGCTATTGTGTGTTGTGCGAGAGGGTGCAAAAATCAGATATTTCCATTATCCGCAGAAGGGGTGGGATAGATGGGAAAGTGGAGGTCATGGGAGTATCCAAGTATATCCCGGGTTCGACTGAGGAGACGAACGATGTGGGTGCACTCTGAATGGGTTGTTAGATCATAGGGAGAACATTTTCAGGTGCTGTGGGGGGCATTAGGATCATAGTATGTTATCTAGTTAACTTTGACTATGCGTCCTTCGTGGGGAAAAGTTATGAGGCAGAAGATGGAAGAAGCGCAAACTTTCATTTTATACATGTAGCTTCGTCCCAAAAGGAGATCGTAATCAAGTTGGGAATTGATGACCTCTATATCTATGAGAACCAGTTTTTCCCCAAGCTATACGGGCATGTTAACTAAGAGACCTTGTGGTTGAGCTGCACGACCATCATAACCTAACAATGCGGTAGTGGATGGCTGTAGTGTTGGGGATCCAAGTTTCTTCCAGACAAAAGTCGACATAGTGCAGGTGGAGGCACCTTCATCGACGATTCATCGATGAACGACAAGGTTTCTAATAGACACAGAAACTTGAAAAGCTGGTGATGAAGGCAGACGAGGTTCAGCTTGGTCTAAGTCGAAAGCCATCATAATGGAGTCGTTAGGGGTCTATGGCACCAATGGAGGACAACGACAATTTTCTCTGTGTAGGATAATTTTTTTAGGACTTCTAGAGCGGACATAGCAGCGGGGGACTGGGCTAATTCTTCTACAGTGTTGTAGTTCGAAGTTGCACGAGCATTAGGATTATTGTTGATCTATTTTAAAGGGAAGCGAGGGGCTTTTGGACCCCCATCCATGGGCGTATTAGGTATGCATAGTGGCTGATCAGTTGGGAGGGTGCTTGATGATGGATCAGTAGGTGTGGTTTTAGGGGCTGGGCCATATTGGTTGTGGGGAGTTTGAAGGTTGACATCATCTTATGACATCATTAGAAAATGGTGAGTGTTGGACTCTGTATGCTAGTAATCGGTTGCCATATAAGTAATTTTCTTCTATGGTGCAATGGATCCGTGTGGGGGATCCATTGGGCGGGTGATTACTACTCCTTGGTTGGGTAGAGTATTTTGCAATATCATGGGTTGCGGCTGAGGAGGTGGTGTTGGCTATGTAGCGTGTCCTTGTCATTGGGCATCATCAGTCCAGAGTTGACGTGCTCGGTCTTGATGGGGACAATTATGCATGTAATGGCCATATACACCGCATATGGAATACGGGTGGTTTGTTCTCAAGTTAGGATTTTTGCCCTGTTTTGGTGGACGATCAGGGTTTTGATTTGCAGGAGCAACATTATTGTTATTGGGAGGATTAGGTGGTTGTCCTCCTTGGTTTTGTTTTTGGTTATTTCCACGGTTGTCCACGGTTGTGTCCTCTTCCACGATTCTGTTGACCTCCTTGATTACGTTGGTTGTTCTATTTTGAAGTTGGTTTTGGTGTGCGTATACATGCCCTTGGGCAGTAGGTGGGTTTTGAGGTCATGTAGGCGTTGGGAGCAGGATGCGGTGGATAGTAAGCAGGAGGCATCTGAGGTGGACCTGGTGCTTGTTGTAGTTGTGGGTAACCTTAAGCTACTGGAAGTGTTAAAAGCAAGAGGTGCTGCCTATTGAGGGTAATAAACCGATTGGGCTTGTGGGTGAACTAGAGTCTGATTGGCCTGCTGGTCATAATATGTAGGTGGTGCATAAACTGATGGTGATTGCCCATAACAATGTGGTGGACATGAGGGTCCATGGTTGTGGTGGGTGTCTATCATTGGAGCATACAAAGTTGTAGCTCCAGAATGAGATGTGTCCCTAGAGAGGTCTGGGGCATTGTTGGTACTCATCATAGTGAAAGCTTTGTTTTGTGCCATAACCTAGCCAATGATACCATTGGTGGCAGGGGATGCCCTTGGAGCATCATTCCGGGATGGATCACCGTGCGGGGCATCAGGTAATATTGTGTATAAATACCCAGACTGGGCATATATCAGGTCAAACTGCTGAGCTTTTAAAATGGCTTCTTCTTCCGACTGAGGTCGTTCAGAAGAGACATCCTTGGCTATGAGAGGAAGGAGTGATTTCAGGAACCAATCCAGGACGATACGGTCGTCGAGCTTGATCTTATAGAGACTATGGCGTTTACGCTACTCATGGATATGATCTGTGATATGGGTGGCCATATTCTGTCTACAAGACAATAGGATTTCTACTTCTGCATCATAGCGTACAGGTATTTGAAAGAACTATAGGAAAGTTGAGGCGAGGGATGTAAACGTTGGATGCGTCCCATGTGGCTGCTCAATATATCATTTGGTTTTCGTGCCAGTGAAAGTTCTTTGTAAAAGTTGGAGTCGAATAGAATCATTGACTATGGAGTTTGAAGAACACCATAGGTGAAACGACATGATATGGTTTTGGGGGTCTTCCCCAGCCTTCCCTTCAAACTTTGGGATGTTTGACGGAAGCTTTGTGGCCATGGGGGGCCAAGTAGGGTCAAGTTTGGTAGGTTAAGGCTGGCCATAAATGGAAAACTGGTAGAGGGGTGTGACATGGTTGGTGGGGCATAAATGTTTGTGGTAGCATTATGAATTGGGCCACTGCCCCAAAGGGGGAGATTAGTTGTAAAAGGGATGTGCCCTCCACCTAAAGATGTGTGTGAGGGGCCAGCGCCTCCAAGTGCAACATGAGTTACATATGGGTTTGGAATGGTTATAGTAATTACTAGGATCTGTAGTGGCGGTGATGGTAGGTGTAGGTCCCATGTTGGGCATACCTAATGTGGGTGCGGTTCCCATGTTGGGCATACCTAATGTAGTTGTGGGTCCCATGTTGGGCATCCCTAAGGGAGGTGTGGTAGTTGTGGCTACCGTGGTGGCCATTGTGGTGGCGGGGGTGGATGATGTTCCACCAACAGTCCCTATGAAAAAGTTGTCATAATGCGAACCATCCATGGGGCTAGTTGGTGCGGTGTATGCGGGATTTTTGGATTCTGCCTCAGATTCAGATGTGAAATGAGGTGTGTCAGAATCGGATGATGAGGCTCTATGCTGATGACATGTGGATTCAAGGGAACCGTATTGCGGTGGGTCTCCCCGGAAGCGTCGAGAACATCTGAGGGAATGATTGGTGACGTTTGTCTATTGAAATTAACTAGGTGGTGGTGAGTGGAAAGCTCTAAAGCCCTAATGCAACCATGCGTGCAAGAGGGGAGCGTAAAAAATAATGGCACTCAGGCCAACAACAAACCTCAAAACACTTACTATAGAAGCTGTGCTATAGTAAGTGGAGTAATAAAAAAATGTGGTCAGAAAACCAACATGCAAACAACTCCTAAAAATAGAAAAAAGGTGTACTCAATGACCAAAGGGGGGTAATGGAGCATGCAAACACCTAACTAAAAATTATTATGACTCAACAAGATATATCCTTTGCAAGGTGATGAAATCCAAGTCAAACAATATAAATTGTAGAACCAAATGCTAGATATCCCCCTACCCAGAGGGATACCGTGTAGTCAATCCTAGAAAATGGGCCACTAAGATACCCTGTTCATGACATGTCCGATTGGGTGAATCTGCAGCACTCGTTCTATCACTGTTGTACTCCCACAAGGGTGGTACAACGAGAACAATGAGTAGGTATCCTTCGGTGACTGAATGGATTACAGTATTCCACTCAGGCCTCCGGAACCAGTCTGGCTACTTCAACCCTCCTAAAGGAGAGGCCTTCCTGATGAATTGGTTTTAAACCGTGCCAACAAATAATAAGGGATTTTGGTACCCTAAATGTCAACCACTATGTCTCAACATGTAAGTGAGTGAGGGGTGTTATTTTTATACTTATACCCTCAGTCCTACCTAACTACAATATTCTTTTTGTGTTCTCCAAATGGGGTTAGAATGTTGGTTGAGTTAACAGAATTTTAAGGCTCACTTGAAGTTATTGTGACAGATTGTGTGCTAGTGTGGTTGTATACCAAAACAATTTGCCTCGCTTGGGTGATTTAATCACAAACTAAAATGACATTTTCAATTTGCTAAAAATGAAAGACTCTTTCAAATGTAAATGTTTTTTTTTCTTCAAAAAATATGGATTTTTCAAAATTTTCAAGGTAAAGCAAATAACATATGCAGAAATAAGTGGATTTATAAAACTTTTCTTGGGAAAAATATTGAGCAATTGAGAATTATGATTCTAACTTTGCAAAGTATGAAACTTACAACCTGAAAAATACTTAACAAATCTTTCTTTCACTTAACTGAAAATTTTCAAAAAGATTAGTAAAGCAAATAACATAATATAAATTTATAATGCTGCAATAATAAAACATTATGCTGTCAAAAAATTGTAGAAAATAAGGCTGGAAAAAATGGGTTGAATGGGCAAAACCTCCGGAAAAAATGGGTTGAATGGGCAAAACCTCGGGAAAAAATGGGCTGAACGAAACAGGCAATATCACGACTGTGAGGCGAAAATCCGCGATGTGAATCGTAGCGGTATGGGAAAAAGCCACGATGTGAATCGTAGTGATGTGGGAAAAATACGCAATGCACAGCATGAAAAAAGGCAGAACAACCGCGATGGACCGCTTAGGAAAAAACTAAACAACCGCAAGGGACCCCGCGGGAAAAAACCGAACAACTGCGATGGGCCGCGTGGAAAACAGGCGCGAGGGAATGATGCGCAGCATGACTATGGGTGACGAAAGCCACGATGTACGGACGGAGAACAATCGCCGAAAAATGAACCCAGAAATTGAAATTTTGGGTTGTTTTGGGCTGCAGAAAGGGCCAATGGCTAGGGAAACTATCAAGAAGCTGACTAGTATGGCAGATCTATAGTTTTAACTGGAAAAAAAAACTAAAATATAGATATAAATCAAAGATTTAAAGTTCAAAACCAAACACAGTCGCCAAAAACTGTTGCTTGGTTTTGCAACCAAGCATGTTCTAAAGAGCACCTACTAACTTGTAGCAGTAGTCTCAATGTAAAAGTAAAAACTAATGTAAGTAATAGTAAATCTGATCTAACATGTGCAAAGAAATAAAAAGTAGATTTAAGAACAATAAACAATGAGATCCATAATAAAAAAAGAAATAAAAAATTTGATCTTTGTATTACTTCAAATGGTGAGGATGGTGAGTTTGAGCAGCTCCAAGGTCGAGGTGCTCCACTGTCCAATGGTCTCTTCTTCTCCAATGCTTCAATGGGGATCTTCAAACTCAAAAGGGAGGCAATGTCTCTCAAATGGAATCTGGCAGCATAGGGATATGATGAAATGTGGATGATAAGTGAGGAGCCCCTATCACCTTTTTATATTTTTTTGGTGACGGGGAATACCATTATGGTTTGAGGAAGCCAATGGTATTGACCAAAATGGTTTAGGTTTCTTTTTCCCTCTTTTTCCATTTTTGATTTTTTTTTTAATATTATTCCCTTTTAATTGATTTTTGGGAATTTTGGACCCTTTTTGAGGGTTTTTTGAGGAAAAAATGCATATTTTGAGGGGAAAAAGGTGTATTATGGTCTTTTTGGTGACCTTTTGAAGGTTTTAGAGGCTCAAGTGGTGGAAAAGCATTATGTTACAATGCTTGGGCCTAATGAGCTCAACATGCGATAGATAAGTAATATGAAGGTTGTTAATTTTACTAATCAATTCTTTTGTTTCATTTTGGATGCATGGAACTGGAATGGACAAGGGGTAATGTCATTCAAAAGTTCAAACTTCAAAGTTCTCCAAAGGAGTAAAGATAAGTATTTCAGTTCTTAAAGTAAAGTAGTTGATGTGCAGATCTATTTTGATATGTGAGTATTGTGTATCTTCAATTTGATAAGATTTGGCTGACCCTTGTTAATGAGAATTGTTTTGATGTTGGATGTTAATGATAATACTTTGGCCTTAACTAAAAGTGCAATATATATTCTTATATATGTGAAGTTACATTTATGTATATGTGAAGTTAATTTTAGATAAATACGAAGTATATTTGTATACATATGAAGTGGTAGCGTATATATTTTTATATATGTGAAGTTACATATTTATATATATATATGAAATTACTTTTATATTAATGTGAAGTTATATTGATATACATATAAGTTACAGTTATAAATATGTTCAAAGTTACTTTTATATCAATGTGAAGTTATATTGATATACATATGAAGTGATTTTTCAACCAAGCATGTGCTAAAGAGCACCTGCTAACTTGTAGCAGCAGTCTCAATGTAAAAGTAAAAACT
Organism: Larix kaempferi; assembly: GCA_027924585.1. Taxonomy (NCBI): domain Eukaryota; kingdom Viridiplantae; phylum Streptophyta; class Pinopsida; order Pinales; family Pinaceae; genus Larix; species Larix kaempferi. The sequence goes on along the minus strand of BSBM01000575.1, from coordinate 5,995,955 downwards.
AATGTAAATAACAGTAAATCTGATCTAACATGTGCAAATAAATAGAAACTAGATTTAAGAACAATAAACAATGAGATCCATAATAAAACAAGAAATAAAAAAATTGATCTTTTGTATTACCTAAAATGGTGAGGATGGTGAGTTTGAGTAGCTCCAAGGTCGAGGTGCTCCAATGTCCAATGGTCTCTTCTTCTCCAATGCTTCAATGGGGATCTTCAAACTCAAAAGGGAGGCAATGGCTCTCAAAGTGAATTTGGCAGCATAAGGATATGATGAAATGTTGATGATAAGTGAGGAGCCCCTATCACCTTTTTATAGTTTTTTGGTGATGGGGAATACCATTATGGTTTGAGGAAACCAATAGCATTGACCAAAATGGTTTAGATTTATTTTTCTCTCTTTTTCCTTTTTTGAATATTTTTTTAATATTATTCCCTTTTAATTGATTTTTGGAAATTTTGGACCATTTTCGAGGGTTTTTTTTGAGGAAAAATACATATTTTGAGGGGGGAAAAGGTGTATTATGGTCTTTTTGGTGACCTTTTGAAGGTTTTAGAGGCTCAAGTGGTGGAAAAAGTGGACAAATGGGTCGTGTGAAGAAGGGAATGAGCTAGTGAGCACTTTTTGGGTGTTAACACTAGGTTTATTATTGCATTCTTAAAACTCCTTTCTCAGCTAAAAGCATTTTGTTATATAAACTCATATTGTTGAGGTACTTATCTCTGAATCCTTTGAAGAACTCGACTTTTGCAGAGCTGTAGGAATTCAAGGTGTCCACAACGAACTCTATCACAAATCCTTGTAGTATGTTGCCAACCCAATAGTTGACTGCTCGCAAGAGTGGACTATCTACTGCTTTAAGCTTCTGAATGAGCTCTGGTGTCCACTCGGTAGGTGCTCCTTCCTGGAAACATTTATTTTGCTCTATAAGTCTTGATATCCCCTCGTACAACTCGTTTCCAAAGGTTTCCAAGAAAATATTGTAAATATCCTTCCACAAGTATTTATTTATCCAGTCTACGGCAGAGTAGCATGGATGTCTATTCTCCTTTCTGGTAAAATCCCTTTATGTTTTGTCCACCCAGTCCTATATTTATCTTTTGTCTAGATTCCAATTTTCTATGCTCATCACCGGTTCTTAGCATGGAAACAAAACCATTTGTTGGCTCTAAATATGTTCTTTAAGCTTTTCCAAGATAGACCCAGGTTCTGTGCGGTTCAGGAAACCAACAAAAACCCTTTTCACCGGCCCTCTCGGAAACAGTTTGCAGGCATACTGAGGTCTCACCCAAGGCGAAGTTATGGGGAGGTTGCGGAATCAAGTTTCCACAACCGGGTGATGCGTGCTTTAACAGAAAGGTGGAAAGTGCAAAGTTCTCCTACTTCGCGGTTAATGCTTTAAGCTATCGCACATCTAAGGACAGTGCGATGCAGGAGGGTCGCTTATCGATCAAGACAACACAACGGGGGACTGCGCTTCCTCTTTGACACTTGTGGAACTTCAACAGGCTTTACTTAGTGAAAAATAACGCATTCAACAGTACAATGGACTACAAACCTTGCAAACTTATACAACAAGACGATGAACTACAACAACTGCACACCTATGGTGCAGTGCTTCAAGGAATCGCACTATATAGACTTCGCTCGCTTAAGTGTTTACCCAATACTCATGCATTCATATGAATTAGAAACACTTGTTCATTCAACATTCATTCACATATGTCGATACTTAACATATTATTCATATATGCTCAATAGTTAACATATTATTCCCATCATTTATCTTTATGGCGAATACATACAAAAGTGAGATACATTTACTCATAAACAAGAATTTAAGCATTCATCAAAGCAAATACACAGATGCAACCACATTTAGTCACATAACACAAGGATTTAACGTGGTTCACCCCCAAGATGGGAGGTACGTCCATAGGAACTATTGATTATATTATCAATGGGAAGGGTTCAACAGTTCCAGTCTACGCACTCAGCTGCAGACTCTCCTCTCTCTTAGTAGGTCACTGTGCATACAGCTGTAGAGCCTTTTACAATGAGTTTATCAACAGAGATCAATATTCAACAATAATCTCATACATAACCATTAACCCTTTCCCTTACAAAATATGCCCTTATATAGAGATTGTGCCCTTAGGTCACGTCTGTTACAATCGTGGCGGTCTCAAAACCCTAAGGTTCCCCAAAATTGGCATGGTTACTCTGCTAACTAGGACTTTTAGGCTCTAATAGAGACTCGTAATTGTGGCCATCCTTCTGTGTGTGGTCACATCGCTTTCATCCCCCCTGTCGAGCTCATGCCGACGGGTCGCTTTCACCCCATCGTTCCTTTTCTAATGGCTTTGTGTGACCGGTTCACATAGTCCTGCCTTTTCCCATGTGACCATTCTCTTTCCCTCTTCACCACTCCTTACCCGCCTCTTGGGAATCATGGAGTATCTTAACCAAAATAGACCACCGATTGGTCTCACCGGAATTTACATCGTCTTTCATCCAAAACTTATGTCATGCTGACTCTTCGCAGAGCTGGCACTTCACAACACTGTATCTTCGGAGCTGCCTCTTCGCAGCGCTGTAACTCCACAACATTATATCTTCATCGTGGAGTGACTCTGTATCTTACTCTGTCGATGTTGCGCTACGCTGTAGCCTCGCAGCTCCCAAAACTGGCATATCTAAAATTGGCTTACTTGGCCTAGGCCCAACACATGGAAATACATACACATGAAACTACCACTGCATCATATACTAACACAATGAACAACACAATGAATTCTAGTTTAGTTCCACAAGTGAAGTGGATGCGCCCAACAAATCCCATTCAAATTCCATCAGCAAGTAATCCTCCAACTAATATTCCATCACCAACCAATGATGAAGTGCTTCAAGACATTGAAATATTGGAAGAAGATGAGTATGAAGAACTGGATGTGCATCGAGTTGTGGATTTGCAGTATCCCCAAGAAGACCACACACATGTCGAACACACTCCCAACTTGAAACAACATGTGAACTAAGTGCCACAACAAAGTAGTGGTGGGATTCATACTTACCAGGTACACCTACTCTACCTCGATTTTCCAGTGCACGACAAAGAAGAACCCTTAGACGTATTCATGTGGATGAAAGTTCCCTAATAGGTCTTGAAGGTAAGGTACCTAAATGAAATATTGATTGGCAATGGCGCAAATTTCTCATAGAATTTTTTGAATCTAAGAGGGATGCATCGAAATGTCAATTATTTTTAGCTTTGTTAAAATCGCATTGTTTAGCCATTGTTAGGAAAATTTTAGGTATAAATTTAGTTAGAAGTTCAGAGGCTAATAGTCATATTGTTATAAATATCCAAGCTTCATTTAGTTTAATTGGAAAGACATCTCGTACAAAATATCTTAAAGTGACCCATCTTGTACTATTTGAATCGATTTTAAGCAAAAGCACGAGGCGTAGTAATATTATATCACACACATCTCACCTCTTTAAAGTAGATAGAAAGACACTCCATAAGTATTCTGATATTAGAGAAATACTAGACACTCCAACACAAAAACATTGTTTGGAATTCATTGGTAGGTTTCCTTATTCAGACATGAAGCTAATTGTTGCAGTTAAATACCTAGTGCACAAGTTTTGACATGATAACACTAGACCTTCATCCAATCAAAAAGATTTTTTGAAGTTCATAAAAGGTACTAATGAGCATGAACCCCACATCAAACACTTCCTTGACATAACACAAACGAAACTCTACGAGAAATTCAAGACTGGGCACACACAATTGAACCTAGGCCAATAGTCATTTGAAAAATGCAAGCCCTGGTATGTTAGAATTTGCATTGACCACAACACATGTTGCTACAGATACTGTTGGTGTCCATTTTGTCACTATTTTTAATCATTGAATCTACTCTGAATGATGTTAATTTCACTATTTTTGATATATTACATTATTCTTTTAGCCATTCAACCCATCAAACAAACCAGGTATGCATGTATTCATTTATCATATAAATTTTGGTCAAATCTTGTTATATTATGATTTATTAATGATTAAAGTGACATTTCCAGTTATGCATGGCATCTAGTTTTGATCTACAGGCTGCGATTTTTCATATGACCCTTCATTTAGACTACGTCTTTATATTGCTTAAGCACAACCGTGTTCATCTCATCATTCAGCCTTGCATTCAGCCCGCGAAATCCACGGTTGGTATGTTTCAGGCCATTAAAGACAAGATCGGGCACGTGGGTTCTGTTAGCCACGTGAAGGTGATGGTTAATGAGCCGTTGTTCTGGAAGATTCGTCCCTATGCTTTCCAAGCTCGACAACACACCATGCACCCATGTCAACACTGCAACACGCCGATTCTCCTGCGCATTCAGACTAGAATCATGCTACTTGTTCACGCCAGTGTTTTGGAAGAAGTCCAGGTCATTCACGCTCATCCTGCCAACACAACGCTCTGCCACATCAATGCTCCAGCATCCCGTTCATCCATTCGTTTATCTCGCCAATGTATTACCTCTTTTCCCACATCCAAGGAAAACCAACGCTGCAGCGGCCTCGTGAAGGAATCAGCTATGTTCAACTTGGTGTATGCTCCCTACACTGGCATACATCTCTTAAAGCAGCCAGTTACAACCATTAAACGTCTTTATTATTAGATAGGTCGACTATGTCGACTTTCTCATCCATTTGTAAATTATAAATAGACGCTTGCATAGGGAAACAGAGTTAGTTGAGTTAGAAGCATAAAAGTTAGTCTGTAGACAGAGTTAGAGATTTTCAAGAGCAGATATCAGACATTTTGTAATTTTCTCAAGTTAATGGAAGTTTCAGTTTCTTGATATTTTGAGTAGCTAAACCTGTTTCATTTTCCATCTCTGATTGTTGGGAAGGGCCCCTCATCAATCGGAGGTTTTGTCTTTGTTTTCTGCATTTTCTTTTCTGCAAATAGTTAGTTTAGTTTTCCTGTATATGTAATTAATTCATTTTCTGTACATGATATTTCTTTCTTCCTCTGTAATTTATATTGTGCTGCTAATATAATTTGTGTTTATAGAATTAGCAAATGATCGTCCAACAGTAGAGTTTGATAGTATTATTTCAATCTTTTCTAATTAGATAGTTTGTTTTTCTAATCTTCTACAATTAGATAGACTTAATTAGTTATTGTTTTTAGCTTAGTTCTGATTAGAATTAGTTTAATTAGTTTCTCCTCCATAGCTGTAGCTTAATTTTCTTCTCTCATCTCAATCTTGCTTTAGTATATAATAAGAATAGTTTGTCTCTCCAATCATGATTCGAATAGGTTGCTTTCTATTATCGTAGTTTCTCAACAAGTCTTCTCACTGATTCTTTGCATTGTAGATTCATCTGCATTCTCCAACTGACGTCAAGATCATCAAAACTCTCATTTTCCTTAGTTCAATTCATTTATCCTCCATTCGGACTGTCATTCAGACTGTCGTTCAGACTGGCATTCAGATCGTCATTCAGGTTTTTACTCTTTCTGCACTGTTTTATGCTAGTTTGAATTCAGTTTCTCAGTTTTCTTTACTGTAATCTTCCCTGCTCTTAATTAGTATTCTTAACTGTATTTAGGACTTTGTTTTACATTCCATAAAGTTTTAATTCAAGTCTTGTTATTATTCTTAGTTTTCTTTAACTGTCTTTTAAATTATGTCTTTCGTATTTAGTTTACTAATATGTTGACATTTCAGAACTTATCAGTCTTATTCCTAATCTTGTTTACTTCATGTTCTTAAGACTTAGTTAGAATAGAGTTAATAGTTCCATTTCTCAAGTATTCTAGTTTTGATAATTTCCTTTATTAAGATTAGGATCAGTTTCTTATTTTTAGATAAATAATGAAGATGTTCATGGACTAGAATTTGGATTTGTAAATTAATATCTTTATCAAGTTTTCTACTTGCTTCTCTATAAATATCTTTATCAAGTTTTCTACTTGCTTCTAGTTTTCATTAGTTTTATATTATTATTCTACTCATGGATAGTAGATAGATTAGAATGTTTAAAGTTAACTGTAATTTGCCTCTTTGTAGTTTACATCTCTTCATTGAAGTTCGATTAGATTTACTACCATTTAGTTTTGCTATGTGACATTTGAAAGCCATTACGACACATTCACCCCAGTTCCTGTTACATGGGAATAGATGTTTTTCTTGAATTAGTTGTTGAAATTATTTAAATAGTTTGTAATTTGCTTTGATTATCACAACTTTCTAATTTATCATTAATCCATTTCATAGATAGGTCTTTAATTTATTTTCAATTGTTTTTCTAATTCTTAGAATAGAATCTGAAATTGTATAGTTTCCATTTTCATAGTCAGTAGTTTTCTTTTTAATCAGTTTCTATTATTCAATTATAAGATAGAGTAGTATGAATTGATACTATTCCAGTTCATCTGTTTAACTAAATTGATTTAGTTCCTTTTACTATTTTTCTGAAGTTTGACTCAGTTTTTCATTTTTAAATATCTTTCGATCTTTTCTTTGTTAAATATTTTTAAGGTCTGACAAGCCAAAATATTAGGTGCCATTCTACCTTAGCATATACTTTTCCTCAACTCGAAGATTACCAACCCCGGTCGATAATTAAATATTAGGTGTTTTCTTTGAGATAGCTCACACACCCAACATTTTGGCGTCGTTGTCGGGGAGTTGTAGAAGATAGGTAGAATTCTGTCATAGATAAGTTGAACTCTCTTTTGAAATTTAGTTATTCTTTCCTTTGAAAATAGGTTGGTGGCGCGTGAGTAGTAAGACGAGAGGTAAAAACCTACACATTTGTTATAACAGGCATCCCCACAACCCAACAGTAGTAGTTATGCAGTTAGAGTTTATTTCAGTTATAATTTGTTTACATGAATAAGTCTAGAGATTCACAAGGTAGATTTATTAAAACTAGTTCCCTTACTAAAAATCCCACTAAAATTCCTACTAACCTATACGGGGGGCGTGCCACCCCAACTACTAACTCAACATAAAGGTATCATAAGATACCTAAAGGGGATAGTCCTACTTGGAAAGCAAAGTAAATCCTTTATGGAAATCAATTAGGGGAAAACATAGGGTCATCATAACAGTCTGTTCATAAAGAAATTCCACTAGAAGAGCCTCAAACTCACATTGAGACTGAACTTAGACAAGAGGAAACTCAAAAGGATAAAACCTTAGGACATCTTAACTCTCCATTAGTCCAAAAACCCAAAGACACTACTTTTTCAATAGTAGGTGGTCCAGACTTAGTAGATTTTGTCGATGTTAGTTTTTCAGAAATTTCAATATGATCTAGGATCTTAACTGAGAGAATAACATGTACAGCATATCTACAACATATCAATCATGGACACAATAATGCAAGCACACAAGAGACACAAAGTTTCACCGGGGAAAACCAAGAAGGTGAAAAACCCCACAACTTCGTCAGAGATAGATAGAGCAATGATACAACCCAAGTACAAGAGATAATCCTCCTAGAAGCAACTTCTCCTCCTCCACTAGTGCGCCACTCTCCAATGAATGTGCGAGTGAAGAATAGAATGATCAAATAGAGATCCTCCCACACTCTATTTATACATGACTTGACTTGCCTAATAACCTTTACTAGGTCAGCCTCAACTTAACCACATACCATATTGCTGACAAAGACGAGCCCCAATAGGGTGGTCTAATAACCCTTTAACCCATATGATTTATATAGGTCCGACCCCATCAAGGTGGTATAATAACCCATCAAGTATAAGTTACGACACTTACAATATAAATGGCGACACTTCCGTATAGAGAAATAATAACATCTCTATAGGAATACAATATACATATATGTTAAATACATTCCAAAGTTACAATTACATCAACACTCCCTCTTAACTAGGAAGGTATTTCTTGACACAGATCTGCTAGCACAAGTCTTCTTCTCTGGATCATCGTCACTGGACCATCAACATCAAATCATAGTCATCGTCACTGCTGCTGCTATCTCAATCAATCTTTGAACTACTTGTCATAGGATGTTCTACAGAGCCAACCCTTTTTCATGCTAGATGTAGGCCCACCACCTACAGGTCTTCATCATCACTGGCCTTACTTTGGAATCCTTAGGACCCATTACATGCATCAACAAAACCTAGCAAGAGCATCTCAGGACTGATTATGTATCCAGCACAATCTGCAAGATCTCCCAGGGAGCTATTACATGTGACCAAGCAAAACCTAGCAAGAGCATTTTCCAGATCTCCTAGGGAGCTATTATATGCACTAGGAAAAACCTAGTAAGAGTATCTGGAAATCTCCCAGGGAGAAATTATATGCAACCGAAAAAACCTAGCAAGAGAATCCCAAAACTAATTACATGCCCAACACAACCTGCAGGATCTCCCAGGGAGTTATTATATGCCATGGACAAAACCTAGAAAGAGCATTTACCAAATCTACCAGGGAGCTATTATATTGCATCGACAAAACCTAGCAAGAGTGTTTGTAAATATCCCAGGGTTCTATTATATGTCCCTCTAAGAAAAACCTAGCAAGAGAATTTTCCAGACCTCCCAGGGAGCTATTATATGCCATCGCCAAAACCTAGCAAGAGTGTCTGCAAATCTCTCAGGGCGCTATTATATGCTTATCTGCACAACATTTCCACGACCACAGAGTATCATCCTGATACTCATGATCATACTGATCATCTCATCATCCAGGAAGCACATTCCAAATGCACACAACACATCACTTACACTCACCGGCATGGAAATAATTTCCTCTGACCATTCAAGAAAGGATTAGCACTCACATCAACACACATGGGAGAACATATCTACCACCATGTCGGAAAGGCTCTGCACTTACATCAACGCAAATGGGAAAACATATCTACCACTCATCACTCATGATCCACCTGATAATGTCAAAGCATCCTCCTGATTCGTGTCATCATAGTATGATCATCCTGATCATCAATGCATCCACCTGATGCATATCATTTGGAGCAACATCCAAAGCTCATCATCCATGATCATCCTGATCATACAATGCATCCACCTGATGCATACCAAGTATCTACCTGATACATATCATCATACATGATCTACCTGATCATACAATGTATCCACCTGATACATACACAAATACATGATCCACCTGATCATACAATGTATCCACCTGATACATATACAAATACATGATCCACCTGATCATATCAAGCATCCAACATGATGCGTACATAACTGCATGATCCAACTGATCATATCAAGCATCCAACATGATGCATACATAAAGCAGTAAATGGAGCATCGTCCTGATGCTCATCACACAACACTTACATCCACAGCCATGGGAAGGATCCTCCTCTCACCATGCTTGGAATGGCCCCTACAAATGTGTCCATCACTTCTTCCTTGAAGTGTCGTCAATATGAAGAACACCAAGCCTCTCTCTGAAGTACTCAAACTTCACTCTAGGTAGTGGTTTCATCAACACATCCGCAACCTGCTCATCCATCGCAACATACAGGAGCTTTACTACTCCTCTCTACACCATATCCCTGATATAGTGATATTTGATCTCAATGTGCTTCGATCTGTAGTGGAACAATGGATTCTCAGATATCTTAACACAACTAAGGTTATCACAAAAGATACCAGTAGCCTCCAGTGGGAGATCAAATAACTCAGACAGTAGCTTCCGAAGCCATACTGCCTCACAACTAGCCGAACAAGCTGCAACATACTCTACTTCGGTTGTACTCAGTGCTACGCAAGACTACTTCCTACTAAACCAAGAGATCACACCTGATCCCATACTGAAGCAGCACCCAGAAGTGCTCTTTCTATCTGTAGCACTGCCTGCCCAGTCCGAATGAACATAACCCTGTAGGTTAAACTTTTGATTCGCATCATACTTGAGCCCATAATCAATTGTACCCTTTAGGTAACTCAGAATATGCTTTACAGCAACCAGGTGAACACCTCTAGGATCCGTCAGGAATTGGTTCAATGTGTTCACCGCAAAGCAAATATCTGGTCTCATGTTCGTCAGGTACATCAAGGACCCAATCATATGATGATACACCGTGACATCAACCGGCTCAGATGAAGCATCACACAGAAGATTCAGGTTCGATGCCATAGGTGTGGCCATGGCCTTGCAGTCCATCATCCCGAACCTCTTCAGGATCTCTACTGCATACTTCCCTTGTCCAAGGAAGATTCCATCTACACTCTGCCACACCTCCATGCCTAGAAAAATTGCATCGTCCCCAAGTCCTTCATCTCGAAATCAGCAACAAGCTTCCTCTTGGTATCAGCAATCAATCTATCCTCACCTGTCATAAACAGGTCATCCACATACAAAAGTAGTATCACTAGATTGCATTTCTCAACCTTGTAATAAAGGTTGGAATCTGCTTTACTCTTGGTAAATCCCAGACTTGATAGAAAGTTGTCTATCCTACCATACCAAGTCATAGGAGCTTGCTTCAAGCCATACAAGGCTTTCTTAAACCTGCACACATATGAATCCCTGTCATATGTCTCAAAAACCGAGTGGCTCCTCCACATACACTTTCTCTTCGACTACACCATTCAAGAAAGCTGTCTTGACATCCATCTGGTGTATCTTCCATTTCATCACTGCAACCAAAGAAAGTATTGCTCTGATGGAAGTGTATCTTGCTACAGGAGAAAAATTATCTTTATAGTCTATTCCCACTTTCTGGGAGAAGCCACAAGCTACAAACCTCGCTTTGTATTTCTCTCTGCTGCCATCTGCAACATGCTTGATCTTATAGATCCACTTGGAAGTCACAACAGATTTCCCTTCTGGTCTTGGGACCACATCCCAAACATGATCGATTGGTACTTCTCGACCATCTAATCCTTTTACTGTATCCCATATCCTCGAAACTTCAAATTCTCCAAAATCTTTAATAGATAGTTTGAACTTCGTTGCTAGAACAAATGTTGTTGTCCTTCTTTTGTAGGTGATGGTATATGATCTTTCCTACAAATCAAGTTAAATTGCATGATTAGAAACATCTCATAGTTTTCAGAACAAATTCTTACACATAAAGAAATAGGTCATACAGTCATGCAATTCTTTTAGCCAATGCTGCAATACAACATTTATCCATATCCCGTAACTTTCTAGATGCCTTCCAATCTCTACCAAAACATTGTTAAGAGTGTGCACAACGCCCAACATGTCAGCAAAGAGGTTTCACTCTAAATAAGTAGCAATGGAATGCTGTATAGTGCCATAGGCCACTTACCCATCATATGCACATTAGTAGTATAATGTTCATTAATGCAATTATTCTAATATGCATAATACTCAACCTAAGTCTGGGAACATAAGCCTATACATCCTTGATCAATATTATTTAAACACTCAAATATACAAGAAATGACAATTCAAATACTTGTCTCTATTTGTTTGTTGGGTGGAATCCCTCTCAATCTTTGTTTCCTTGTAGGAACTATTGGAGTGTGCTCCTTCTTGATCTTTGCTTCTTGGATTACCTGTCCTTGAACTTATATCCATCCTCGATCACTATGCATACTTACTAGTATCATCATTGTGTTATCCTCAAGGTCTCATACATACATTCATTAGTATAATCTTAATACTATAAAAAACATTATGGTTTTAAGTAATCTTAAACATGTATGGTCAAGATCATTTCATACACAGATAATTTATCACAATTCTTTTACTCGTGCATATTCCTATTTGACCATAGGACTTTTCTAGTTAGTCATATCATCAATCAAAGTAAGAAGCATAATATGCCTAAACCCATGATTACTCAACCCTATAACTTCATGAATAATCATTATCAATCATACCAAGTATACTTATATAAGAGATCCTATCACAAGGTAGGATTCTAACTTGATATAGGAAAAACATACCTGGATTAATATGTTAGCTGGTTATGTCTAACATACCCACCTGATGTCTTCTTGTTCTCTTAAATGACTTGTGCTAGTGACCTGCATATCTCATAAGTTAACCATTGTGGAACCAAATTATACATACCTTGTTAGTAGAGCTTCTATGTAATCCAGAACTATGGATGAGTCTTTTGTCTTCATGTCACCATGGTCATATGTTCTTGATCTAGAACTTGATCTATCTTTCTAGATGTACCTTTCATATTGGCGGACAACATCATCCTCATACAACACCACAATGCATTAGTACAATCATAAGTGTCAAAACCCTAATCAATGAATATCTACATCCTTAATTTTATTAAGGTGATAAGACAAGTCTAAAGTTAATCAAGATTTTACTAATCTTAATGAAGACAAACATACCATAAACTTAATCATGAATAAATCTTGAAACATACCTGGATAGGTCATACCTGTCGAGATTGCTTGTAATCTTCTTATGTAAGGTCTTAGCCTCATATCCCTCTGAAACATGAACGTCTTCACTTATGCAAGTGACCAATCCATTCTCTTCTAGGATTAACCCAATCCACTTTGATTTGATGAAACTGGATCTCGAGTCGGATTAGGGTTTGTCAGAGAAACCCTAAAAATTCAAACTTCTAAAAGGATAGAAAGACGCGCCTTGATGAGCTGATCAACCTGGTATACTCAGAATCTGAAAACTGCAAAGTTTCACCCCCTCAAATTTGCTTTTCAATCTTCTGGATTCACTAGGGAGGACCCTAAATTAGGGTTTGATTTTTCTGGAGCTTCACCTAACCAAATAGTTTGATCCAAAGCTCTAAAATTCGATTTTTCCAAGGAGCTTCCAGCTATGGTCACAGATTTCAAAAATTCCCATTTTTGCATAAGCCCTACTTTTTCACCTTTCCGATCAAAGTCCCGAACTAGGGTTTGATCAAGCCCGACCTTCTGCCCAACCAAAAAATTTGATCTTGGTCTCTAAATTTTGAATTTGATGAGGAGCATCCAGCCATGGTCTCCAGTTACCAAAATTCCAACCCTAAATTCCCGTAGCCATGAATGAAGGTGCTCAAAATCCAATTCTGTTTTGACATAAATATGCACCTGATTGTTTCTATTGCAACTAAGAAATTTTGGATCTACATGGTATGAAACTTCTTCCTGTGGTATCCTGACCTGTTAAATTTTCAAACCCATAGGTTTGACCTCAAATGAATTCTCTGAGAGAGAGTTATTCCAAGTGTCGCAACGTGACCTATTTATGGGATAAAATAGGACATCGAACTTGTACGGAGTTCCACGTGTCACTGGTCAATTTCGGCCTCTGAAAATCAGACCTGTGAAAGTATAGTCCATGCCCTACCTGCCACTTTTTACGAAATTGAATTTGGAGATTTATATCCCAAGTTGTGACCTTTTTTCCTAGATCACCTGTTTATGACTAAGATATGGAAGAGGCAGAAACCCTGTATTGTACAGATCATAAATATGAAAGTACAATGAATTAGAGGCTCTCCTTCGGCCACAAGGTACATGGGGATATTCTCTTTGACCTATAAGATTTTCAGATCTTGAAACATCACCAAAATGAATTTATAGCGAACGTGCTACGATGACTGGTTTTTTGTTGATGTATATGTAACTTCGGAATGTATTTCATATATATTAATTGTACCCTTATAAGAGATGTGTTATTCCTCTATAAGGAAGTGTCGTCATGTGGATTGACAAGTGTCGCAAGTGTGTGTACTTGCCAATGGGTTATTAGACCACCATGTGTGGGGTTGGCCCTGAAATATATATTATATTGTGGATGTATCTAGATAAACAAGTCAGCCCCATAGTGTAACTGGGAAAACAAGCTAGTATAAATAGAGATCAGGAGATCTCTATTTTCATCACTCGAAAACTCACACTTCTCTCACTCAGAAAGTGGCGCACTAGTGAGGAGGAGGATCATCTGCTACTAGGAGACTATCTCAGTGTATTTTGGTTGTACTTTGGTTGAGCCATTGCTCTCTCTATCTCTGAGGAAGTTGTGCAGTTTTTCACCTTAAGGTTTTCCCCACGGAAACTCTATGTCTCTTGTCTCTCATGCTTTTGATTCTTGTGATGCTTGTCATGATTATTGTGATTGTTATTCATTGATATACTGTATATGTTATTCCCTCAGTGAAGATCCTAGAGTATTGTGAATTAATGCTCAAAATTTAACATGGTATCAGAGCTAACCTGAGAAGAAGACATTTGGCAGTGACGAAAACTTGAGTTTCTTGTTTATTGTGTTTCTCTCCACAGATTTTGGAAAAGCAGTATAGTAGATTGACTCTACTCATCAAGGAGAATCTATCTGTAGAATAAGAATTCAATTCTGAGCATTTTCAGATTTGGCCCTAAAAATTAGGGCTTCCACAAAAATAGGAATTTCTGAAATCTGAAGACATAGCTAGAAGCTCCTTGCAACACTCGAAGTTTAGAGATTTGGATCGAGATTTTGGGCTGGGTAGATCTCTGGGAAACTCAAACCCTAATTCAGAGCTCTCCCTAGTGAACCTGGGAGGACAAAAAGACAAATCTGAAGGGTAAATCTTTGATGATCTCAATTTCTGAATACACCAGGCTGATCAACTCATCAAGGTGCATCTTTCTATCCTTTTAGAAAGTTGAAATTCACATTTTAAATTTTTAGGGTTTTTTCGACAAACCCTAATCTGGGACCAGATCCAGTTTTCAGCATTTCAAGTGGTAAGACCTAAATATTTTCTATTTCCATTTGAAGTACTCTTTAAAATGTCTCATCACACCAAGCTTGAGGATAAGCTTGAAGGGGCTGATAACTTCCGAGCTTGGAAGTATAGGATTGGGTTAATCCTGGAAGAGAATGAGTTGGACTCATATATAAAAGAAGACATCCATATCCCAAAGGATGAAGAGGCTAAAGTATTGCATAAGAAGAACTTGGTCAAGGCAAAGAGAATCATTGCTGATTCTATCAAAGACCATCTCATACCCCATGTGTCTTCCCTAAAGACACCAAAAGAGATGTTTGACTCTTTGACCAAGCTATTTGAAGGGAATAACATAAATCAGAAGATGACCCTGCGGAACCAATTGAAAGGAGTAAAGTTTCAGAATGGAGAAAACATTCAATCTTATTTTTCAAGGGTCTCCCAGATCAAGGAACAACTAGAAGCAGTGGATGAAATGGTGGAGAATGGTGAAGTTGTCATGACCACTATGAATGGCCTACCTAGGTCATGGGACTCCTTCATTCAAGGAATTTGTGCAAGAAAGAAGTTGATTTCCTTCAACAGACTATAGGAAGAATGCTCACAAGAAAAAGCAAGGCTTGTGGAACAAGAAGAAAAGATGGGGAATGAAGATCAAGCTCTCACAGCTCACACCAAGAAAGGGAAGTCCAAGAGAGAGCCATCTCACTCCAAGAAATCTTCACATCACTTCAAAGAAAGAAGAATATGCTTCATTTGTAATGAAAAAGGACATGTTTCCATAAATTGTCCCAAGAACAAGAAGGACAACAACAACTTCAACAAGAAGAAGAAGGGCAACAAAAGAAGGTTTCATGCTCATGCTTCCGAGGATGATGAACCACCCAAGAAGAAGGCTAGGGAAGAAAGTGATGATAGTAATGATGACTCATCAAGTGAAGACGAGTATGTTCTAATCTCTACTCTCACAGGTACTGTCTCCCATGGTTGTAATGATTGGTTAATTAACAGTGGGGCTTCCAAACACATGACTGGGTTTAAGGAATCTTTTGCGAACCTATCTAAACATGAATCACCCCATAAAGTGAAACTTGGGGATGATTATCAATACCCAATCAAAGGAAGTGGTGAAGCATCCTAAAACCTAGATTCTGGAAAATATTTGAAGATGAAAGAAGTCCTTTATGTACCTGGGCTCAAGAAGAATCTTCTCTCCATCTTTGCATTGGATGCAAAATCCATGAGGGTTGCATTTGTAGATGGACAAGTCCTAATGTGGCCAAAGGGTAAAACAATCGATGATGCAGTAGTGATTGGAGAGCAAGAGGGAGGTTTGTATAAATTGAAGGGTCAACCTGGAAATGCCATGGTACATGACTCCATGGAGCCAAGTGAACTTTGGCATAGAAGACTTGCTCATATGCATTATAGGGCACTTCCAATTGCAAGCAAGGTTGTAGAGGGTCTTCCTGAAATCAAGACCAAGCATGAAGGTGTTTGCAAAGGATGTGCAAAAGGTAAGAACATTAAGAAGGCTTTCCCAAGCAGTGAAAGAAAGGAAAATGATATCCTGGAAATCATCCACTCAGATGTATGTGGTCTTATGTCATCCAGTTCTCTGAGTGGGTATGTTTACTATGTCTTGTTTATTGATGACTTATCCAGGAAGACTTGGGTATACTTCTTGAAGAACAAAGATGAGGTGTTTGATAAGTTCAAGGAATTCAAAACCTTGATGGAGAATCAAACTGACAAGAAGATTAAAACATTCAGATCTGACAATGGTGGAGAATTCACCTCAGGTGACTTCAAGAAGCTTTGTAGTGATTCAAGCATTAAGAGGGAGTTGAATGCTTCTTATAATCCTCAACAGAATGGAGTTGCAGAAAGGAAGAATAGAACAATCATGGAAGCAGCAAGGGAAATGCTGCATGACCAGGATCTTCCTATGTATATATGGGAAGAAGCAGCTAGAACAACTGTATATGTGCAGAACAGAACTCCCCACAAGATATTGGACAACAAGACACTAGAAGAGGTCTTTTCTGGTAAGAAACCTGAAGTCAACCATATCAGAATATTTGGTTGTCCAGTATACACACATGTCCCAAAGGAAAAGAGGACCAAGCTAGATCCTTCAGGAAAGAAGGGTATCTTTGTGGGTTACAGTGAAAGCTCGAAGGCTTACAAAATACATTTTCCAGGTTTCAAGAAGATTGATGACAGCAGGGATGTAACATTTGATGAAAACTCAGCATTCATCAAATCAAGGAAGACACCTATTGAAGTTTATGAAGAACCTAAGGAAACAAGATTTCAAGACACTTCCATGACTGAAGCAGTTCCAGAAGTTGTTCGTGAGTTTAAAGATCTGCAAGAACCTGTAGATCCACCCCATGAGGATAACTCTCACAAGAGGAAACCTGCATGGGCTTGAGAGCTCGTTCAGGATGTATAAAGATTTGGCATTCCAGAAGAAGAACACAGAACAAAGAAGAGAACCAGATCACATACCAGCTATGTTGCTTTACTCTATGACATTATGAACAAAGAACCTTTCAGTTACGAAGAAGCAGCGGAAAAGAAACAATGGAAGGATGCCATGGTTGAGGAATACCAATCAATAATGAAAAATGATGTTTGGGATGTTGTCCCAAGACCTAAGTATAAGTCTGTTGTGACTTCCAAATGGATCTACAAAATCAAGCATGCTGTAGATGGCAGTGTAGAGAAATACAAGGAAATATTTGTAGCTCGTGGCTTCTCTCAGAAATGTTGAGATATTGTAACTTCAAAGAATATTATATTTGTACTTTATCATTCCGGAGATGTTTCATTCCTCCGTGAAGATCTTATTGTATATCCGGAGATGTTTATTCCTCCGTCGGAATGTGGTAACTCGGGTTATTAGACTTCCCTAGAGGGGGTCGGCCCTAAATGTGTTATGTGGGTCAAAGGGTTATTAGACCACCCTAGAGGGGTCGGCCCAGTCAGTTATAATGGGGTATTTAACCTAATGGTTAAATACGATCCTACATGTACTTGTGTAAAATACATATCAGAGTAGTGTATAAATAGAGGAGGTGTGTTCCTCATTTGATACACACACACACTTGAGGATAGTGCACTTGTGGAGGAGAGGTCTGCTATTGTGGAGGAGGAGATCATGTCTCAGGGTTTCATCTTTGTATATTCCTGGTCATCTATATTGAGGAAGCTTTGCTGTGTTTTCTACCCCATGAGGGTTTCCCAGGATAAATCTCTGTCTCTTATGTTTATGCTATGCTTGTTGTTTCTTCAGTGATCCTGTATATGCTATTATTGTGAAATGGAATGTAATGCTGCTATTTTCTGTCTTAGCATATTGAATTTTAACATGGTATCAGAGATAACCTGAAGGAAGACAAGGTATGGCACTAACGACACTTGCTTTACTTACGACAATTTGAAGGTTAGGGTTTTACATAGCAAAAACCAGTCATCGTAGCACTTTCTCTATAAATCCGTTTTGGAAAATTTTTCGGATCTGAAATTGTGATAGGACTAATATTAAATCTCCAGGTACCTTGTGTCCAAAGGACAACCTCTAATTCGTTGTACTTTGTGATTTATGATCTGTACAATATAGGGTTTCTGCCTCTTCCAGATCTGAGTCAAAATCAGGTGACCTTGGGAAAAAGGTCATATCTTGGGCTAGGAAGCTCCAAATGAAATTTTGTAAAAAGTGACAGGTAGTACACAGTCTGTACTATCTCAGAAAACGTTTTCAGAGGCCTAAGTTGAACCAGTGACACGTGGCACTCCGCACAAGTTCTCCCTCCTGTATTATCCCATAAACAGGTCATGTTGCGACACTTGGCATAACTCTCTCTCAGAGAGTCCAATTGAGGTAAGACCTGTCAGGATGGAAAGACAACAGGCCGAGCAACCTTAGAAAACGTTTTCAGAGGCTGAAGTTCAAACAGTGACACGTGGCACGCCGTACAAGTTTGCTCTTCTGTTTTATCCCAAAACAGGTCACGTTGCGACATTTGACATAACTCTCTCTCAGAGAATCCAATTGAGGTCAGACCTGTCAGGATGGAAAGATAACAGGTCGGGCTATCTCAGAAAACGTTTTCAGACCCTGTGGATTGAAAAGTTTGGAGTTACACCAGAAATAATCAGGTACATATTTCTGTCAAAACAGAATTATTTTTGAGTACCTTCATTCATGGCTTCCGGAATTTAGGGCTTTGAAGAAAGTTGGAATTTTTGTAAACAGAGACCACGGCTGAATGCTACTCATCAAAATAGAAATTTAGAGGCCAAGATCAGATTTTTTGGTTGGGCAGAAGGCCGGGCTTGATCAAACCCTAGTTCGGGACTTTGATCAGAAAAGTGGAAAATTAGGGCTTCTGTAAAAATGGGAATTTTTGGAAATCTGTGACCATGGCTGGAAGCTCCTCAAAAAAATAGAAGCTTAGAGATTTGGATCAAACATTTTGATTGGGCAGAAGAGTGGGATTCATCAAACCCCAGTTCAGGGTCACGTCCAGTGAATCCGGAAGTTTCAAGGAAAAATTGAGGAGTGAAACTTTGCAATTTTCAAATTCTGAATATATCAGTTTGATCAGCTCATCAAGGCGCATATTTCTATCCTTTCGGAAGTTTGAAATTCAAAGTTTGAATTTTTGGGGTTTCTCTGACAAACCCATATCCAGCTCCAGGTCCAGTTCTTGCAAATCAAGTGGATAGGGTTAATCCTAGAAGAAGATGGATTGGTCACCTGCATAAGTGAAGGAGTTCCTGTTTCAGAGGGAGATGAGGCTAAGGCTTTACATAAGGAGATTACAAGCGATCTCGACAGGTATGACTCATCAAGGTATGTTTTGAGATTTGTTCATGATTAAGTTTATGGTATGTTTGTCTTCATGTTATTACGGTTAGTACAATCTTGATTTTAGATTTGTTGTATCACCTTAACAAAATTATGAATGCATGATAGAAGATATTCATTGGTTAGGGTGTTCACACTTATGATTGTACTAATGCATTATGATGTTGTGTGAGGTTGATGTTGTCTGCTAACAAGATACAGGTACATCACAAAAGACAAATCAGGCTCCATGACCATGAAAACATGAAGACAAAGACTCATCCATAATCTTTGTTCTACTTACGAGGTATGTATGACTTTGTTATATTATGCTTAACCTATGAGACATGCAGGTTCTAGCTCAGGATCTCTAAATCATTGAAGAGATTGTTTAGGTATGTTGTACATAACCAAGTAGGTATACTAATCCAGGTATGTTTCCCATGAATATTACCTTGTGTTAGGATCCCTTATATAAGTATACTTGGAATGATTGGTTATGCTTATTCATAAAGTTAGTAATCAAGGGATTATGCATATTATATCTTTTATCTTGATTGATGATATGCATGAGTAAAAGAAGACTTCCCTGAAATCTTGAATACTAATGTTTATTAACTATAATCATGAATATACATTTTCAAGATTATTTAGTACTATAATGTTTTGATAGCATTTAGAATATACTAATGAGTGTATGTTTGTGTATGAGATCATGAGGATGACTCTTGAGCATGCATAGTGGTACAGAATGAATAGAAGTTCAAAAGACATACAGAAGATCAAGCGGGAGGCAGCCACACAAACATAAAAGATAAGTATTTGAGTTGTTATTTGAAATAGTAATGATATTGTCTGTAATAGGTTGTATGCATATTTGTATTCCTAGAATATATAATGCTGAGTGTAAACATTCATAGAGCATTGAACAGTATACAACTAATGTGCATATGTTTGGTAAGTTGGACAAACATTCCATTGTTGCTTGTCTAGAATGAAACCTCTTTGCTGACATGCCGAGAGCTGTGCACACTCTCGATAGTATGTTCTGGTAGAGATGGAAGGCATCTAGATAGCCACTGTATGCATACAGGATATGGGAAAGTGTTGTGCCAAAGTATTGGTCAAATTAGTTGCATAACTATATAAATGATATCTGTATGCATAATAGGTTACCATGTCAATTTGATTTGATGATTATGAAGTATTACTAATCCTGTACTTAATTTTGATTTGTAGGAAAGATCATGATGAATAATGAACACTGAACGAGCAATGGATGTTCAACAAGAAGATTTACAAATCAAACAAAATATAGAAGGCTCATGGCTAGAAGATTCTCTTAGAAAGAGGAAGAGAATCATGATGAGATGTTTGCTCCAAGTGGCTAAAATAAGACCATTCTCTTAATGGTGTAATTAAAGAAGAAGTGTGAATCAAGTTCTATATGGTTCCCAGGATCGATAATCAATTGATGAGCTTAATGATCACCATGGGTGATATGGATCTCAACCTTTGCTACAAGGTTGAATATGGCTTCTATACACATATGACATAGATGCAAGAAGGAACTCACCACAGAGTTCGAATGATGTTGAGGCTCATATCAATAGACCCATCTGACGAGAGATGGCACAGATAGATGACTGTAGAAATGAAATTGAAAGATCTCAGATTGATGCATTACTTTCTAGGTCTAAAAGTATGGAAAGTCTCAGAAGGAATCTCTCTCAACCAGAGAAAGTATGCTGAGAAATATTGAGAAGACTTGATATGTTGGAATGGCCACTCTTATGGATTCCAACTTGAAGCTGTTAGGAGATGACTCATCAGAGTTAGTGGATATAACTCTGTACAGTCAAATTATTGGGTCATTGATGTATCTAACATATACTAGGTTAGATATATGCTTTGTTGTGAACACCTTGAGTCAGTATCTAGTGGAAACTAGATGTGTTCACCCGATAGTTGCAAAGCATGTGATGAGGTACATAAAGGATACGATAGACTTTGATCTATGCTATCTTGGAGATCATGACTTTAGATGGCTACTCAGATGCTGATTGGGAAGAAAGTGTATCAGACAGGAAGAACACATCAAGAGGATGTTATTGTGTGGGATTAGCCATGATCTCGTGGTTTAGCTGGAAGCAGTCTAGTGTGGCTCTCAACACAAGCAGAATATATGGCTGCTTGCTCTGCTAGTTGTGAAGAAGCTTGGCGTCAGGATTGGTTTGAATTAGAGATAGAACCAACTATGATCCTATGTGACAAATAGAGTTGTATGAAGATGACAAAGAATCTAGTGTTCCATGATAAGTCAAAGAACATAGGGATCTAACAAGATATGATGCAGAAAGGAACTATAAAGTTTGAATTTGTAACAGGTTACCGATGTACTAACCAAACCTCTGTCTCGAGTGAAATTTGAATACTTCCAAGACAAGCTTGGTGTAGCTCAAAAGGACCCTCCTCGAAAGGGGGAGTAGTATAGTCACTGATGATGAGATTGTCTTATCGAACAACAAGGTCGATGATGAGTGAGCCGTAGACGTATGGTCTCCGAAAATGAAGTCCTTAGTGGACAGGTAGGGGATTGGATCATCCCTGGACTTTCAGTCCTAAAGAGAGCCGTAGATGTGAGGTCTCCGAGAATGAAGTCCTCAGTGGACAGTTGAGGGGATTGGATCATCCTTGGACTTTTAGTCCTAAAGAGAGCCGTAGACATGAGGTCTCCGAGAATGAAGTCCTTAGTGGACAGTTGAGGGGATTGGATCATCCCTGGACTTTCAGTCCTAAAGAGAGCCGTAGACATGAGGTCTCCGAGAATGAAGTTCTTAGTGGACAGTTGAGGGGATTGGATCATCCCTGGACTTTCAGTCCTAAAGAGAGCCGTAGACGTGAGGTCTCCGAGAATGAAGTCCTTAGTGGACAGTTGAGGGGATTGGATCATCCCTGGACTTTCAGTCCTAAAGAGAGCCGTAGACGTGAGGTCTCCGAGAATGAAGTCCTTAGTGGACATTTGAGGGGATTGGATCATCCATGGACTTTCAGTCCTAAAGAGAGCCGTAGACGTGAGGTCTCCGAGAATGAAGTCCTTAGTGGACAGTTGAGGGGATTGGATCATCCCTGGACTTTCAGTCCTAAAGAGAGCCATAGACGTGAGGTCTCCGAGAAGTGGGGATTGTATCATCCCCGGACTTAGGTCCCTGAATTGATCCGTAGACGTGAGGTCTCCGAGAAGTGGGGATTGTATCATCCCCGGACTTAGGTCCCTGAATTGATCCGTAGACGTGAGGTCTCCGAGAAGTGGGGATTGTATCATCCCCGGACTGCGGTCCCTGAATTGATCCGTAGACGTGAGGTCTCTGAGAAATGGGGATTGTATCATCCCCGGACTTAGGTCCCTGAATTGATCCGTAGACGTATGGTCTCTGAGAAGTGGGGATTGTATCATCCCCGGACTTCGGTCCTTGAATTGATCCGTAGACGTATGGTCTCTGAGAAAGTGATTTTTGATGTGGTTACTTGTATCGGTAGGATACTTGTATTGATGATGTGGTTACTTGTATCGGTAGGATACTTGTATTGATGATGTGGTTACTTGTATCGGTAGGATACTTGTATTGATGATGTGTCTACTTGTATCGGTAGGATACTCGTATTGTTGATATGGTCACTTGTATTGGCATGAATACTTGTACTGCTGATCGTGTGATGACGATGCTGCTGATCGTGTGTTGACGATGCTGATGATCGTGTGATGACGATGCTGATGATCATGTGATGACGATGCTGATGATCGTGTGATGACGATGTTGTTGATCGTGTGATGACGATGCTGCTGATCGTGTGATGACGATGCTGCTGATCGTGTGATGACGATGCTGCTGATGCTGCTGATCGTGTGATTACGATGCTGATGATCGTAATGTTGATATTGACATTGATATACCAGTAACTGTTTGAGTTACTGATGAAGACAAATTGAAGAAAGCTTCCAATGATTTATAGATGTATCATGTATGATGTTGATGACTCCTTGCTCGTGCAGATGTTGTTATAATATCCTTCTCGTTAAGGGGGAGTGTTGAGATATTGTAACTTCAAAGAATATTATATTTGTACTTTATCATTCTGGAGATGTTTCATTCCTCCGTGAAGATCTTATTGTATATCCGGAGATGTTTATTCCTCCGTCGGAATGTGGTAACTCGGGTTATTAGACTTCCCTAGAGGGGGTCAGCCCTAAATGTGTTATGTGGGTCAAAGGGTTATTAGACCACCCTAGAGGGGTCGGCCCAGTCAGTTATAATGGGGTATTTAACCTAATGGTTAAATACGAGCCTACATGTACTTGTGTAAAATACATATCAGAGTAGTGTATAAATAGAGGAGGTGTGTTCCTCATTTGATACACACACACACTTGAGGATAGTGCACTTGTGGAGGAGAGGTCTGCTATTGTGGAGGAGGAGATCATGTCTCAGGGTTTCATCTTTGTATATTGCTGGTCATCTATATTGAGGAAGCTTTGCTGGGTTTTCTACCCCATGAGGGTTTCCCAGGATAAATCTCTGTCTCTTGTGTTTATGCTATGCTTGTTGTTTCTTCAGTGATCCTGTATATGCTATTATTGTGAAATGGAATGTAATGCTGCTATTTTCTGTCTTAGCATATTGAATTTTAACAAGAAAGAGGGAATAGACTATGAAGAAACTTTTTCTCCTGTAGCTAGGTACACTTACATCAGAACAGTACTTGCCCTGGCTGCAGCAATGAAATGGAAGATACACCAGATGGATGTCAAGACTTCCTTCTTGAATGGTGTAGTTGAAGAGGAAGTGTATGTGGAGCAGCCACTAGGTTTCGAAATACATGACAGGGAGTCATATGTGTGCAGATTGAAGAAAGCCTTGTATGGCTTAAAGCAAGCTCCCAGAACTTGGTATGGTAGGATGGACAATTTCCTATCTAGTTTTGGCTTTACCAAGAGTAAAGTGGATTCCAACCTTTTCTACAAGGTTGAGGAAGAAAATCCTATGATTCTACTTCTGTACGTGGATGAATTATTTGTAATAGGAGATGACAGATTGATTGCAGAAACTAAGAGGAAGCTTGCTGCTGAGTTCAATATGAAAGATTTGGAAATGATGCATTATTTTCTAGGTACGGAGGTGTGGCGGAATACAGGTGGGATCTTCCTTGGTCAAGGGAAGTACACAGTAGATATTCTGAAGAGATTCGGGATGATGGATTGCAAGGCCATGGCCACACCCATGGCATCGAATCTGAAGCTTCTATGTGATGCTTCATTTGAGCCAGTTGATATCTCTATGTATCGTCAGATGATGGGGTCCTTCATGTACCTGACGAACACGAGACCAAATATTTGCTTTGCTATGAACACATTGAGTCAGTTCCTGACAGATCCGAGGATTGTTCACATGGTTGCTGTAAAGCATGTTTTGAGGTACCTGAAGGGTACTGTGGATTATGGGCTCAAGTATGAAGTGAATCAAAGTTTAACCTGCAGGGTTATGTTGATTCAGATTGGACTAGTAGTGCTATATATAGGAAGAGCACATCTGGGTGCTGCTTCAGTATGGGATCAGGTGTGATCTCTTTGTTTAGCAGGAAGCAGTCCTGCTTAGCACTGAGTACAGCTGAGGCAGAGTATGTTGTAGCCTGTTCAGCTAGTTGTGAGGCAGTATGGCTACGAAAGCTACTATCTGAGTTATTTGATCTCCCATTGGATGCTACTAGTATTTTCTGCGATAACCAGAGTTGTGTGAAGTTGTCTGAGAACCCAGTGTTTCATGAATGGTCGAAACACATAGAGATCAAATATCACGATATCAGGGATATGGTGCAGAGAGGAGATGTGAAGCTCCTGTATGTTGTGATGGACGAGCAGATTGCAGATGTGCTGACGAAGCCACTAGCCAGGGTGAAGTTCGAGTACTTCAGGGAGAGGCTTGGCATTCTTCATATTGATGAAACTTCGAGGAAGAAGTGATGGACACATTTGCTGAAGCCATTCCAAGCATGTTGGAAGGACGATCCTTCACATGGCTGTGGATGTAAGCACTGGATGATGAGCATTAGGATGATGTTCTGGTTTCTGCATTGTATGATCAGTTGGATCATTTATATGTATGTATGCATCATGTTGGATGTTGGTTATGATCAGTTGGATCATTTATATGTATGTACGCATCATGTTGGATGCTGGATATGATCAGTTGGATCATTTATATGTATGTATGCATCATGTTGGATGCTGGATATGATCGGTTGGATCATTTGTATGTATTTTTTATATGCATTATGTTGGATGCTTGGACCATGTATCTGTATATGTATTAGGTGGATACATTTTATGATCAGGTAGATCACGTATGTTGATATGTATCAAGTATGATCAGGTAGATCATGTATGTTGATGGATACATTGCATGGATCATGTATCTATGTATCAGGTGAATACAATGTGTATGATGATATGTATCAGGTAGATACTTGGTATGCATCAGGTAGATGCATTGTATGATCAGGATGATCGTGGATGACGAGCTTCTCCAGATGAAATGCAGTAGGATGTTGCAGTGATGATGATTAGGATGATCATGTGTACATCAGGATGATGTATGGTGAGTATCAGGATGATACTTTGTGGCCGTGGATCAGGTTGTGCAGATGAGCATGTTTGGGAGATCCTATAGGTCAGATTTCTGTACCCGTAACAGCCTGGGATGCGCTTTCGAGACATTGCTCTGGGAGAACATGTAATTTGTGCCCTGGGAGATTTCAGGTCGGATTTGTGTACCCGTAACATCCTGAGATGCTCTTGTGAGGTTTTGTCCTATGGCATGTAATTTGCTCCTGGGAGATATGGACAGGATGAAAAAGGCCTCAGATGCTTCAGCCAGGTTTTGTCATGAACACCTGTAATTTGCTCTTGGGAGATCTGAATAGGATGAAAAAGGCCTCAGATGCTTCAGCCAGGTTTTGTGGTGGACCACATGTAATTTGCTCCTGGGAGATCTAGACAGGATGAAAAAAACCTCAGATGCTTCAGCCAGTTTTTGTGGTGAGATCACATGTAATGTGTTCCTGAGAGATCCGACAAGTAGAGCTGTGTGCTCGTAACAACCTGGGATGCTCCAACCAGGTTTTGTGATGGGTCACATGTAATGTGCTCCTGGGAGACCCGACAGGTAGAGCTGAGTGATCGTAATAGCCTGGGATGCTGCAGCCAGGTTTTGTGACGCACGTAATAAGTCCTGAGGATTCCACAGTATGGCGAGTGATGATGAAGACCTTCAGGTGGTGGGCCTACATCCAGTATGAAAAAGGACTGGCTCTGTAGAACTTCCTATGATGAGTAGAGTCAGAGATTGGTTGAGATAGCAACAGCAATGACGATGCAGCGATGGCGATGATCCTGAGAAGAAGACTTCTCTAGTAGATTTGTGTTGAGAAATACCTTCCTAGTTAAGAGGGAGTGTTGATGTATATGTAACTTCAGAATGTATTTCATCTATGTATTTCATATATATTAATTGTACCCTTATAAGAGATGTGTTATTCCTCTATAAGGAAGTGTCCCAAGTGTGTGTACTTGCCAATGGGTTATTAGACCACCATGTGTGCGGTCGGCCCTGAAATATATATTATATTGTGGATGTATCGAGATAGACAAGTCGGCCCCATAGTGTAACTGGGCAAACACGCTAGTATAAATAGAGATCGGGAGATCTCTATTTTCATCACTCGGAAACTCACAGTTCTCTCACTCGGAAAGTGGCGCACTAGTGAGGAGGAGGATCATCTTCTACTAGGAGACTATCTCAGTGTATTTTGGTTGAGCCATTTCTCTCTCTATCTCTTAGGAAGTTGTGGGGTTTTTCACCTTAGGGTTTTCCCCACGGAAACTCTGTCTCTCTTGTCTCTCATGCTTTTGATTCTTGTGATGCTTATTGTGATTGTTATGCATTGATATACTGTATATGTTATTCTCTCAGTGAAGATCCTCGAGTATTATGAATTAATGCTCAAAATTTAACATTTTTTCTATATCAAGCCCTAGCTTTGCAAGTGCAACAAGTGTCATAAATGCCATACCATGCCTTGTTTCAGGCTAGCTCTGATACCATTTTAGTTTTTCATAAATTTCAATCTGATCTAGGATATTAACTGAGAGAATAACATGTACAACATATCTATAACATAGCAATCATGGACACAATAATGCAAGCACATAAGAGACACAGAGTTTCACCGGGGAAAACCAAGAAGGTGAAAAACCCCGCAGCTTCCTCAGAGATAGATAGAGAAATGATTAAACCCAAGTATAAGAGATAGTCCTCGTAGCAGCAACTTCTCCTCCTCCACTAGTGCGCCACTCTCCAATGAGTGTGTGAGTGAAGAATAGAATGATCAAATAGAGTGCCTCCCGCACTCTATTTATACAATACTTGACTTTCCTAATAACCTTTACTAGGTCATCCTCAACTTAACCACATACCATAATTCCGACAGGGCCGACCCCCAATAGGGTGGTCTAATAACCCTTTAACCCACATGACTTATACAAGGACAACCCCATCAAGGTGGTTAATAACCCATCAAGTATAAGTTACGACACTTACAATATAAATGACGACACTTCTATATAGAGGAATAATAACATCTCTATAGGAATACAATATACATATATGTGAAATACATTCTGAAGTTACAATTACATTAATAGTCGATCCTGCAGAAGTAGATGCTCTTTTTGAGAGTTCCGTGAACACAGTTATCTCACAGATTGATACAACAACAATAGGACCTCCAAATTTTGATTCCCACTTAGCTAGTAATTCTCCTCCTAAAAATAAGAATACGCGTCCTGAAGTAGAACATTGGGACATCCCATATTCACCAAGAAAGGAGCCACCTAGATTTTCTCTCTTTGGTAGTAGAATCTTCATGGGGGATGAAAATGAAGATCATGTCCGACAAGGTGAAGAAGATGGAGAATTTAGAACTAAAGGTACCTTCAGGTTCCCTATCTTAGACACTGCACAAGATGTTACTGTGAAGAACATCCCTCCCTCCTCACTACCAACCTTTTATGGGAAGAGTAGTGAGGATCCAAACTCATTTTTATTTGAGTTTGACATTTTGTGTAGGATTTATAATTACCTACAAGATGGCCAATAGCTAAAACTCTTTCCTGCCACATTAAAAGATTCTTCGCTTCAATGGTTCATGGGATTAGGAGAATCTAGTATTAAAACGTGGGAAGACATGAAGAATGCATTTCTTTGAAAATATCAGGATTATTGTAGGCCTAAGGACTCTCACAATGATATTTTTAAGATTCAACAACTCGAAGATGATAGCTTAGAAGAATATCTCAGGAGATTTTACTATGTGTTACACAAATCCAAGTACAATGATCTTTGAGAAGATGAAGTAAGAACACTCTTCCTCAAGGGAATCTCAGAAGAATTCTTAGATAACCTTAATCGCATGGAAGCAGGAGACATTTCTCATAAGTCTTTAATAGATATTTCTGAACTATGTAGGAATTACTCTAGGAGTAGAGGGAAAGGTGGAAGACACTTTCGAGAATATTATGCTTGGAATCCCAAAGGAAATACTTCTGGTCCTGGTGGAGTTACAAGGGTAGAGTTGGGAAACCTATTGGAAAATTTCAAAACAGATATTTTAGTAGCCATGGGTTCTCAATTAGATGCACCACAAGCTAAAAAGAGACAAGTTGAAGAGCATGCATCAATGAGTGTTTTCTGTCCTAGGTGTAGAACTAAATATCCTCAATGAGAATGTCCATTAAATAATGTTTCAGTCTATCACCTATGTACATAAGAACATCCAACCAATGATTGTCCATCATTTCCTGGATTACAAGCTGTGTATAAGAGTGGAAATTTTTGTGAAATACCTAGGAGGACTTGGAAACCTAGAGATCAACCATCGTATCAAGATTCATAAAACATTCCACCTTATTACTATCCTTATCAACCTCCTCGACAATGGAATACTTCATGTTGGCAGAATTGGCCCCCGCAATACCCTCCTCAAAATGCTCAACAACAGCAATGGCCACATGGATGGAGAGGGAAAGCTTATCCTCAAACACCTCCTCCCATGCCTATCTATCCGTACCCACCTAGTATCCAGCAACGTCCACCTGGATTTGTACCTCCTTCACTACCCCCTATCCTGAATCAACCTCACCATTTGCAGAACACGAATCCTCCAATACCCACAATATTACTTGCACAAACAATACCGAATCCTAACAACAAACCAACCCAAGACCTTAACAACATTGGGTTGTTACCTCTTCCATCATATGTCATTTCGACCGCGCCAATACATGAGATACAACTACGGTCTAGAAGAGTTTTGGAAGATAATCCCAAGTCATCAGTTGTTATTCAAGAAGAGAATGAAGAAGACATACCTAGTGAAGTTTTGAATGATGCCATTCTTGAAGATGTGGTTATTTCTAAATATTCAACACACAACGATTCACACTAAGAAGTAATTCAAAGAGAAAATTCACCTTCATATCCGGAGCATCTAGTAATAGAAAAACCTGTAACGTATCCAGAGTACGATATCATTAACAAATTGAAAAATATTTGCATTAAGATCCCTTTGTTACAAGCCATTAAGGATATTCCAATCTATAGTAAGGTAATAAAGGAACTTTGTATTATGAGACCAGGGAGGAAACAAAAAGACCCTCTGATGATTCATGTAATTCGAGAAATTTTAGATTGCATAGAGAACCAACCTAGAATACCAAAGTATTCAAACCCAGGAAACCCTGTGGTGACTGTTATCATCAATAACACCGCCATAGGGAACACACTTATTGATCTAGGAGTTGCTATCAATTTGATGACTACCACCGTTTTAGAAACTCTCAATTTAGTACCATTCCTTTGCCCTACCCCAACAATGCTAGAGTTAGCATATTGTACTATGGTTCAACCTACTGGGATTTTAGATGACAACACTGTGTTAGTATCCTCATGGGAATATCCCGTGGAATTCATGGTCATTGAATCAAGAGACCCTTCCAAAGGTCACCCCATTATTTTGGGAAGACCTTGGTTGGCTACTGCCAATGCATTTATAGGATATAAGGATGGAGAGATGATTATCTCTGATGGGTTATCTACAAGAAAACTAGATTTATACCCACCAGCTCAACCAATAGCTAAAAACCTCTTTTGGTTAGATTGTCCTTTTGGAGATGAGAACTTGGAAGAACATTCCCTTGTCAGTGATTTCTCTCGGGCACTTCAAGAGAAAAATACCAAGAACGTGTTGAACCAATTTATCTCTTCCACGACATGTGTAGATTTTCCTCAATATTTTTCCCAATTTGACCAGATCTTTGGAGACGAATTCCAAGAAAACATGAGCCTCTCAACATTTACAAGTACACCCTATGTCTTCGCAATCGAAGAACATTTAGGATCCTATACCATACAATGTGAGGTTAGTACCGACAAATTTCTTCATATAAATGTAGGTTTAGATGAGAGTCAGCAAAAACAATTACTAAAAGTTCTCAAGAGTCAAACTGGAGCATTTGCATGGGAGTATATCGATATGAAAGGTATACACCTAGACACTTGTATCCATCACATTTACAAAGACTCTAACATACCTCCTGTTAGGAAGCCCCAGAGAAGAATGAACCCAACATTAAAGGATATAGTAAAGGATGAATTACAAAAACTCCTTAACGCTGGATTCATTTACCAAATTTCGAACAGTAAATGCGTTTCTCCTCTGGTGGTAGTTCCAAATAAATTCTCAGGGAAATGGTGTATCTGTGTTGACTTTCCAGAACTGAACAAGGCCACTCTTAAGGACTACTTCCCTTTTCCTTTCATCGATCAGGTGTTAGACACCTTATTAGGGAAACAATATTTCTCATTCCTTGATGGGTATAGTGGATACAATCAAATATTGATAGCACCTGAGGATCAAGACAAGACAACCTTTACTCGCTCTTGGGGGATGTATTCCTACAGAGTGTTACCATTTGGCCTATGTAATGCACCTGCTACTTTCAAGCGTGCAGTTCTAGGAATCTTTGCTGACCTCATACAAGATTGTGTAGAAGTTTATATGGATTATTTTATGGTTTATGGTAACACCTTCCAGGAATCCCTTGATAACCTCGAAACAATTCTTATTTGGTGCCAAGAAACGAACTTAGATCTTAGTCATGAAAAATGTAAAATGCTATTGACTGAGGGAATAGTTTTGGGACATCATGTCTCTCTTCAATGTATCAAGGTGGATCCCGCCAAGATCGAAATAATCATTAATCTTCCTCCTCCAAAAATTCCAAAGGAGGTAAGAAGTTCCATGCCAGCTATTATAGACGTTTCATTGAAAATTTCACTAAGATAGCCGCACCTATGTTCAAACTACTCATGAAAGACACAGAATTTCAATGGACTAAACCGTGTCAACGAGTCTTTGAGACTCTGAAGGCCAAGCTATCAGGGGCACCCATACTTACGGGCCCAAATTGGTCCCTTCCTTTTCATATATCAACTGATGCTTGCGACATAGCCATAGGGGCAGTTTTAGGTCAAAAACAGGGAAAGACAGCACATGCCATCTACTTTGCTAGTAAAAATTTGACTCCTGCAGAATCGAAGTACATTGTTACTAGAAAAGAGTTTCTAGCAATAGTCTACTCCATCATTAAGTTTCATCATTATATCCCAGGATATGAGATTTTTATACACACTGACCACTCTGCCATCAGGTTTTTGATGAATAAACATATCACCAATGGTAGAGTGACTTGGTGGCTTCTTTCGCTACAAGAATTCAACATCACCATTGTTGATCGTCCCGGTAAAGAGAATGTAGTAGATGATTTTCTCTCTCGAATTCAAATTGACGATAATGCCAGCCCTGTCGATGATAGCTTCCCAGATGAACATTTTTTCGTGTTAAGATTTAATATGCTAAGATAGAAAACATCAGCATTGAATTTCATTTCACAACAATAGCATATACAAGATCACTGAAATAACAACAAGCACAACATAAAGACAAGAGACACAGATTTATCCTGGGAAACCCTCATGGGGTAGAAAACCCAGAAAAGCTTCCTCAATATAGATGACCAGCAAATACAAAGATGCAAACCATAGACATGAGATCCTTCTCCTCCATAGCAGACCTCTCCCTCACCTATGCGCTATTCACAAGTGAGTGTAGTGTGTGTTAAATGAGGAACACACCTCCTCGATTTATACAGAACTCCAACTTGACTTTACACTTACTAGGTTAGCCCCAACTTTAACCACTGGGTTAAACACCCCATTACAACTGACTAGGCCGACCCCTCTAGGGTGGTCTAATAACCCTTTGACCCACATAACACATACAGGGCCGCCCCCCACTAGGGAATTCTAATAACCCAAGTTACCACATTTCGACGGAGGAATAAACATCTCTGGATATACAATAAGTTCTTCACGGAGGAATGAAACATCTCCAGAATAATAAAGTACAAATATAATATTCTTAGAAGTTACAATATCTCAACACTCCCCCTTAACAAGAAGGATATTATAACAACATCTGCAAGAGAAAGGAGTCATAATACATGATACATCTATAAATCATTGGAAGCTTTCTTATTTCATCATCAGTAACTCAAGCAGTTACTGGAACATCAACATCTTCAGTGCTGAATCTCCATCTTCTACAACACTTTAATAGCTACAGTAATATCATCATATGGATCCTCACGATCAACAACATCATCGTCACACGATCATCAACATCGTCATCTAGATCATCTCGATCAACAGCATCTCGATCATCTCGATCTACAGCATCTGGATCATCTCGATCTACAACATCTGAATCATCTCGATCTACAACATTTGAATCATCTCGATCTACAACATCTGGATCATCTCAATCTACAACATCATAGTAGCATACCTGTTGATGTATATGTAACTTCAGAATGTATTTCACATATATGTATATTGTATTCCTATAGAGATGTTATTATTCCTCTATACGGAAGTGGTTGTATACCTATAGAGATGTTATTATTCCTCTATACGGAAGTGTCGTCATTTATATTGTAAGTGTTGTAACTTATACTTGATGGGTTATTAGACCACCTTATTGGGGTCGGACCTGTATAAGTCATGTGGGTCAAAGGGTTATTAGACCACCCTATTGGGGGTCGGCCATGTGGGTCAAAGGGTTATTAAATTACCCTAGTGGGGGTCATCCCAGTCAGCATTATGTTAAGTTTTTAAGTTGAGGCCGACCTAATTGAGTAAAGGTCAAGTCAAGTTAATGTATAAATAAAGAGTGTGTCTCTCTCATTTTAGACATTCTATTCTCTCACGCACACTTTGGAGAGTGGCGCACTTGTGGAGGAGGAGGCTCTGCTGCTAGGAGAAGACTATCTCTTGTAATCTAGTTGTATCATTGCTCTATCTATCTCTGAGGAAGTTATCGGGGTTTTTCACCTTTATGGTTTTCCCCAAGTAAACTCTGTGTCTCTTGTGTGCTTGCATTATTGTGTCCATGATTGATATGCTGTAGATTTGCTGTACATGTTGTTCTCTCAATTAAGATCCTAGATCAGATTGAAGTAAATTCTGAAAATTTAACATGGTATCAGAGCTAGCATGAAAGAAGGCATGATATGGCATGTATGACACTTGTTGCACTTACGATGCTAGGGCTTGATATAGCAAAAAATAGTCATCTTAGCACTTTCGCTATAAATCCGTTTTGGAGAAGTTTATGGATCTGAAACCTTTACAGGTTGAATATAAGAACCCCATGTACCTTGTGTCCAAAGGAGAAACTCTGATTCATTGTACTTTGTGATTTATGATCTGTACAATATAGGGTTTCTGCCTCTTCCAGATCTAAGTCAAAATCAGGTGAGCTTGGGAAAAAGGTCATAACTTGGGCTAGGAAGCTCCAAATGCAATTTCGTAAAAAGTGACAGGTAGTACACCAACTGTAATATCTCAAGAAAATTGTTCAGAGGCCGAAGTTGAACCCGTGACATGTGGAATGCTGTACAAGTTCGCTCTCCTGTATTATCCCATAAACAGGTCACATTGCGACACTTGGAATAACTCTCTCTCGGAGAATCCAATTGAGGTCAGACCTATCGGTATGGAAAGATAATAGGTTGGGATATCGCAGTAAAATGTTTCAGACCCTATGGATCAAAAAGTTCAGAGTTACACCAGAAACAATCAGGTACATATTTCTGTCAAAACAAAATTATTTTTTAGTACCTTCATTCATGGCTCTCGGAATTTAGGGCTTCGGAGAAAGTTGGAATTTTTGTAATCAGAGACCACGGATGGATGCTACTCATAAAAATCGAAATTTAGAGACCAAGATCAGATTTCTTGGTTGGGAAAAAGGCTGGGCTTGATCAAACCCCAGTTCGGCACTTTGATCTGAAAGATGGAAAATTAGGGCTTCTGCAAAAATTGGAATTTTGGAAATCTATGACCACTGCTGGAAGCTCCTCAGAAAAATCAAAGCTTAGAGTTTTGAATCAAATATTTTGGTTGTGTGAAGCTCCGGGAAACTCAAACCCTAATTCAGGGTCCTCTCTAGTGAATCCGAAAATCTAAAAGGTAATTTCGAGGGGTGAAACTTTGCAGTTTTCAAATTCTGAATATACCAACTTGATCAGCTCATCAAGGCACATATTTTTATCGTTTCGGAAGTTTGAAACTCAAAGTTTGAATTTTTGGGGTTTCTTTGACAAACCCTAATCCAGCTCCAAGTCTAGTTCTTGCAAATCAAGTGGATTGGGTTAATCCTAGAAGAATATGGATTGGTCACTTGCATAATTGAAGAAGTTCCTGTCTCAGAGGGAGATGAGGCTAAGGCTTTCCATAAGAAGATTACAAGCAATCTTGACAGGTATGGCTTATAGGTATGTTTCATGGTTAAGTTTATCATATGTTTGTCTTCATATCATTACAGTACAATCTTGATTAATTACTGGACTTTTCGTATCACCTTAATAGAAGATATTCATTGATTAAGGTTTTGACACTTATGATTGTACTAATGCATTGTGATGTTGTATGAGGTTTATGTTGTTTGCTAACACAAAAGGTACACCAAGAAAGTCAAATCATGTTCTACTTCAAGAACATATGCTCATGGTGACATGAATACAAAGATTCATCCATTGTCATGGATCACATAGAAGATCTACTTTCGAGGTATGTATAACTTGGTTCTACAATGGTTAACTTATGAGACATGCGGGTTACTAGCACAAGTCACTGAAGAGAACCATAAGACATTATGCGGGTATGTTAGACATAAATAGCTAGCATGCTAATCCAGGTATGTTTTTCCTATATCAACTAGAATCCTACCTTGGGTTAGGATCTTATATTGTTGTGTTGTTGATAATGATTATTCACGAAGTCATAGGTTTGAATAATCTTGGTTGTATGCATATTATGTTTCTTACCATAATTGATGATATGACTAACCAGAAGAATCATGAAGGTATAGGTTTGAATAATCACGGGTTTTATGCATATTATATCTCTTATTGATTGATGATTCAACTAACTAGAAGAGTCGTATGATCAAATAAGAATGTGTATGAGTAAAAGAAGACTTCCCTGAAACCTTGAATACTAATGTTTATTATCTGTGAATAATCATGAATATACATGTTTAAGATTATTGTGTTTTGATAGTATTAAGATTATACTAATAAATGTGTGATGATGTATGAGACCTCAAGGATAACACAATGATGATATTAATAAGCATGCATAGTGATTAAGGATGGATGTCAGTTCAAGGATAGGTAATCCAGGAAGCAAATATCAAGAGGGAGCACACTCCAGTTGTTCCTGCAAGAAAGCAAAGGAGCACACTTCAGTAGTTTCTGCAAGGATGCAGATATTCAGAGGGAGTTGACAACTTCTCACAATCCACATAAGAATGGATTTGCAGAAAAGAAGCAAAGACTGAGAGGGAGTCAACCCAACAAACAAACAAAGATAAGTATTTGAATTGTCATTACTTGGATATTTTATTGTTTAAATAATACTGTTCAATAATGTATATACTGATGTTCCTAGAATTAGGTTGTGTATTATGCATATTAGAATAGTTGCATTGATGAACAGTATACTACTAATATGCATGGGTAAGTGGCCTATGGCACTGTACAACATTCCATTGCTACTTATCTAGAATGAAACCTCTTTGCTGACATGTTGGGAGTTGTGCACACTCTTAACAATGTTCTGGTAGAGATTGGAAGACATCTAGAAAGTTACGGGATATGGATGAATGTTGTATTGAAGCATTGGCTAAGATAATTGCATGACTGTATGACATATTTCTTTATGTGTAAGAATTTGTTCTAAAAACTATGAGATGTTTTCTAATCATGCAATTTAACTTGTTGTGTAGGAAAGATCACATGCCATCACCTACAAAAGAAGAACTACAACATTTGTTCAACAACAAAATTATCTATTGAAGATATTGAAGTTCCTAGGATATGGGAAGAATGCCATGATCCGTCGATCATGAAGAATGATGTTTGGGATGTAGTCCCAAGAACTGAAGGGAATTTTGTTATGACTTCCATATGGATCTATCAATATCAAGCATGCTGCAGATAGCAGCATAGAGAAATATAAAAGTGATGAAATATAACATACACCAGATGGATTTCAATACAGCTTTCTTGAATGGTGTAGTTGAAGAAGAAGTGTATGTGGAGCAGCCACTTGGTTTTGAGACACATGACAGGGAGTCATATATGTGCAGAACTTGGGTATGATGCACCACTTTCTAGGTATGGAGGTGTGGCAGAGTACAGATGGAATCTTCCTTAGACAAGGGAAGTATGCAGTAGAGATCCTGAAGAGGTTCAGGATGATGGACTGTGAGGCTATGGCATCGAACCTGAAGCTTCTGTGTGATGCTTCATCTGAACTGGTTGATGTTACTATGTATCGTCAGATGATTGGGTCATTGATGTACCTGACGAACATGAGACCAGATATTTGCTTTGCGGTGAACACATTGAGCCAGTTCCTGATAGATCCGAAGAGTGTTCACCTGGTTGATGTAACGCATATTCTGAGGTACCTGAAGGGTACAGTTGATTATGGGCTCAAATATGATGCGAATAAAAATTTTAACCTGCAGGGTTATGTTGATTCAGATTGGCCAAGCAGTGTTGCAGATAGGAAGAGAACTTCTGGGTGCTACCTCAGTATGGGATCAGGTGTGATCTCTTGGTTTAGCAGAAAGCAGTCCTACATAGCACTGAGTATAGCCGAAGCAGAGTATGTTGCGATGGATGAGCAGGTTGCAGATGTATTGACCAAGCCGTTGTCCAGAGTGCAATTTGAGTACTTCAAAGATAGGCTTGGTGCACTTCTGATCGAGGTTCATTCCAAAGGGAAGTGATGAGTCCGGAAGATGCAGATGCACATGAGCTTTTCTGACATGGTTGATGTGTTCTCCCATGATCATGATGTAATTGATGAGCCATTCTCACATGGTGGTAGATGTGTTCTCCCATGGTGTAGATGTAAGGGCTGGAGCCATTCTCACATGGTGGTAGATGTGTTCTCCCATGGTGAAAAAGTAAGGGCTGGAGCCTTCCCCGAATGGTGGTAGATGTGTTCTCCCATGTCGGTGGTGTAAGTACTAGATGATGTGCATCTGGGCTGTGCTTCGTGGATGATGAGATGATCTGAAGAAGACGATGCTATGATGATCAGGAGGATCATGGATGATGAGCATCAGGACGATGCTCCAGTTACTGCTCTATATGTATATGTACGCATCATGTTGGATGCTGGATATGATCAGTTGGATCATTTATATGTATATGTATATGCACGCATCATGTTTGATGCTGGATATGATCAATTGGATCATTTGTATGTATTTTGTATATGCATCATGTTGGATGCTTGGACCATGTATCTATATATGTATCAGGTGGATACATTGTATGATCAGGTAGATCATGTATGTTGATATGTATCAGGTATGATCAGGTGGATCATGTATTTGTATTTGTATCAGGTGGATACACTGTATGATCAGGTGGATCATGTATGATGATATGTATCAGGTAGATACTTGGTATGCATCAGGTAGATGCATTGTATGATCAGGATGATCATGATGATGAGCTTCAGGATGTTGCTCCAGATGATATGTATAAGGATGGTATAGTGATGATGATCAGTGTGGTCATGAGCATCAGGATGATGCTTTGTGCGATGATGATCCATTGGATCATGAGTATCAGGTTGATACTTGGAGGTCAGAGATGATATGTGGCAGGTTGTGCAAATAACATGTAATTAGTCTTGGGAGATCTTGCTGGTCGTGCTGCGGCACATAAATGTTCCTGGGATACTCTTTCTAGTATTGCTATGTAGTATGTAATCAGTCCTCAGATATCCGATAGGTTGAGCTGTGTGCTCGTAATCAGTCCTGGGATGAGGTATTACTACGGAGACATGTAATCAGTCCTGGAGATTTGAGAGGTTGAGTTGTGTGCTCGTAATTAGTCTTGGGATGCTCTTTAGATATCTTGTCGGTCGTTCTACGGCACATAAATATTCTTGGGATGCTCTTTAAAGGTTTTGTCTATCCACATGTAATAAGTCCTGGAGATCCGAGAGGTTGAGTTGTGTGCTAGTAATAAGTCCTGGGATGCTCTTTAGAGATCTTGCCGGACGTGCTGTGGCACATAAATGTTCCTGGGATGCTCTTTAAAGGTAGTGTGGAGGAGATGCATGTAATCAATCCTGGGAGATCTTGCCGGTCGTGCTTAGGCGCATAAATGTTCCTAGGATACTCTTTCTGGTATTGCATCCACACATAAAATTAGTCCTGAGAGGCCACCTCTATAAGACCGTTCGCACAGATGATGAAGACCTGCAGGTGGTGGGCCTACATCTAGTATGAAAAAGGACTGGCTCTGTAGAAATTCCTAAGATGAGTAGATTCGGAGATTGATTGAGATAGCAGCAGCAGTGACGATGATGATGACTCGATGACGAATATCCAGTGATGATGATCCAGAGAAGAAGACTTGTGCTAGAAGACCTGTGTTGAGAAATACCTTCCTAGTTAAGAGGGAGTGTTGATGTATATGTAACTTCGGAATGTATTTCACATATATGTATATTGTATTCCTATAGAGATGTTATTATTCCTCTATACGGAAGTGGTTGTATTCCTATAGAGATGTTATTATTCCTCTATACGGAAGTGTCATCATTTATATTGTAAGTGTCGTAACTTATACTTGATGGGTTATTAGACCACCCTAGTGGGGGTCGGCCCAGTCGGCATTATGTTAAGTGGTTAAGTTGAGGCTGACCTAATTGGGTAAAGGTCAAGTCAAGTTAGTGTATAAATAGAGAGTGTGTCTCTCTCATTTTAGACATTCTATTCTCTCACTCACACTTTGGAGAGTGGCGCACTTGTGGAGGAGGAGGCTCTGCTGCTAGGAGAAGACTATCTCTTGTATTCTGGTTGTATCATTGCTTTATCTATCTCTGAGGAAGTTATTGGGGTTTTTCACCTTTATGGTTTTCCGCAAGTAAACTCTGTGTCTCTTGTGTGCTTGCATTATTATGTCCATGATTGATATGCTGTATATTTTTTGTACATGTTTTTCTCTCAGTTAAGATCCTAGATCAGATTGAAGTAAATTCTGAAAATTTAACAATACCCTGCAATACACATGATCCAATTACGGGATGATCAATCCCTCTCACTTTAAGACACCTCTAATGTCTATGTCCAATGCAATCCAGATCTACATACAGGATGATAAATCCTGATCCTTTTAATACAAATCCATGTCTAGGGATGATGTAGTCCTTGATCCATTTAATACAAATCCATGTCTAGGGACGATGCAGTCTATGATCCATTTAATACAAATCCATGTCTAGGGACGATACTGTCCATGATCCATTTAAGACAAATCCATGTCTAGGGACGATACAGTCTTGTTGATGCCTCGAATATCGTTGCATCAATCAACAAGTGATTCTCCCCAGTAAGCGATCCCAACTAGATCTCCCAACGTTTGGTGTGGGGAATCCATCCAGTTAACGGTTTCAGATACCGTGAGTTTTAAATATTTGTTTGTTTTACCGGTTGCCGCCCAATCCATCGGTTATGTATTTTTTGTATTTATTATGATATGCATGTGCCCTAAATTAAATGCATGTGGTAAACAAATCTATGCTAATCTAATTTAAATCTAAATTATCATATCCTTATAAGGAGCAGATTTAAAGAATGGGCAATAAACTGAAAAACACATCCAATAATTCCAGAGATAGCTGTTAAATTGGAAGGAGCATTTACAGTAGAAATAAAGATTATCCATGATAGCTTAGATAAAGATAAGCATTCAATCACCCATTTAACACAGAAATTTTGCAAAGTAAATGAAACCATTCATAGCAGAGAATTAATTCACAATAGCCAGGAAAGATCTCACAGGAAATGTATGAAAACGTAGAAATAGTTCAGCAACTATCCAGCAAGACTCCAAGAAAAGTGTTGTGCTATCTTCCACAGGCCAAAACGATTTTTCTTCTTCGTGTAGCAGAAATAGTTCATTTACAAGACAGAAAACCTTTCACCTACCAAAAGTCCTTTCTACCTTCCTCTAATCAGCTTTATATAGCTTTACAAAATGTTCCAGTTGCCACCTATACCCTAACCATTTCTATTCCTCTAATTTGTCTTGTAGTGTTGACATTACAAAAACAGAAATATCTCAAATAACTTTACAAAAATCAGGAGCACAAGTCATTTTAATATTACAAAGGTATATGCATAAACTATCAACCCAAGAGACACGTTGGTGAATATAAGCTATCCCTGAGCTGGAGCTTTGGGTGACTTAGGAACTTCTGGGACCGCCGGGGCTTCTTCCATCACTACAGCAACAACTGGGCCACTTTCTGATGTGGAAACTTGACTGGCTGCTAATCCCCTATCTACCTCTACTATATAATTTCCCCATTGATTTTCTTCTTTCATGATATTTATTCCAACCAGGGGAATTATAAATCTGAGAGACACTCTTTGCTTGGCAAGCTCTTCTGCTAAGATAGTCATTTCTGCCATAGTGGCCCGGAGACTTTCTTCTAGGAAGTGTTTATGAATGGCTGCTTTGCTAATAAATTAGTGCAGGTCTTCTGAAGTCAAGACATCCATCTTCTGTACATATTCACTTTCTGCCTTGAGTTACTCACTTAGATTAGATAAACATTGTGCTTTATCGGGGAATTCTTCTATCTTATGGGGCATGGCTATCTGACAACTTTCATGTGTGGCTCGTATTTGGGAATACAAATTCTTGCACCACTCATAAGTGGCTAAGGTTACAGTGGCCAACTTTACTCCGCAATCTTTACAATAATCTAGGGTGCGTATATCTGCCCTGTATTCAACAATGCTCTTAAGGAGAAGATTTGTCGGGAACCCTGACCTCCCTTCTCTCCATTCAATGTGCTTTTTAATCTCTCCACTGATGCGTGTGTGCTTCTTTCTGATCCGAGTGGCTTCGACATTGATTTCCCTAACCTGGGCCATTATTGCTTTCAGCTTGTATATTTCCTCTGATAGGAGTTCTTGTATGCCATAGGTGTATCTTAGTATTTCACAGGCTTGCTTGTGGAAGGGGCTAATGTCTCCCATTTTGTTGTTTTCCAGCTTTAATAGTTGTTCTAACCATTCGTTGCCTCCTTGTAACTTTTCAATGTGTTCTTTCAGGTGAACAATCTCTTGAATGGTGTCAACCTTCTCTAATTCAAGCCTCATATTTTTTCCTTCAAGCTCTCCCTTTTCTTCCTCTAACATCCTTACTTGTATTTCCAGGGCCCTCCTGTCAGCTTCCAGTTGTTGGAGAATTTCATTTAACTATTCCTTCTGAGATGTGAGAGCATCATTCCTTTCGATCATCAAATATGTATAGTTCTGCTCTTTGACTAAAGCTTCCTCCAACTGACGTGCCTTATCCTTTTCTTCACTCAATTTATCTCCTAGTAGGTTAACATTGTCTGCAGTTGCTGTAACCGTGGCTACGGAGATGGATGCCAGGATTTTAGCAGCCTCTTCTGTGTTCCACATGACCATGGTCTCATGTGTAGTGATGATGTCTGGCTGAAAAGGTCTTTTCAATTTGTAAATTGTCTCTTTGACAATGGTTTTCCTTTTCTTGTTGTAAGCAAAATTTTCCCAATTAGATACTGTACTACCTTTGTAAGGTGTAAAAGGGACAATAGGGAGATTTCTTATGGGGGAACCCATATCTAAGTTTTGCAGGTCTGGGATTTTGGTATCAACATCCTCTTGGGATTTCTTTTCTTCTTCTTCTTTCCTATGTGCTTCTTCCTCCTGCTCCCTTCTTAATGTATCATCTTGTTCCTGCTTCGCATCACTTTCCAATCTAATTCTCTCTTCTTCTTCTTACCTCTTTGCCTTGGCTTCGGCTACTTGAATTCTCAAATTCTCTTCTTCTATGCATTTATCTTCTTGGATTTTCTTTTCTTGTTCCAAGATCCTTTGTTCTTCTTTCGAGAAATCCTTAGCAGTCCCCACAGTACCCTTTTCTCGCTGTGCGCCTATTTT
Source organism: Larix kaempferi (assembly GCA_027924585.1). NCBI lineage: Eukaryota > Viridiplantae > Streptophyta > Pinopsida > Pinales > Pinaceae > Larix > Larix kaempferi. The sequence goes on along the minus strand of BSBM01000575.1, from coordinate 5,952,648 downwards.
CCCCACAACATTAGATCTTGAGCTGGCCCCCCCTTTGCCCAATTGACAGATCTGTAGCTCGGTCATATTGTTGATCCCCCTATATGCTTCCTCCTGTTGATCATAAAAATTGGCATACTCATAGGGAGTGGAGAGTTCTTTGCAATGCTGTGCAATTTTTCCCTGTTGATCATTCCCATGAAAAATCCTTTCTTCAAAATGAAAGCTTCTCAACTCTGCAACAACATCTTTCACAGTTGCAATTCCTGAGAACTTGTAGGCCCCGACATAGAAGGGTAAGGGTGGAAAAGTAGCTTTCTTCGCCTTATACAGGGTATTACCCATTCCATCAATGAATACCTGCCTTACCATCTCCTTGTGGACTATATAATCCGTAGCATACCTAGGTCGAATATACGGGGCTTTGGAACCTCCGTACTGTTAGGATATTCCTATACTCCATCCTAGTCCCACCAGTATTTTGATCATTTGCATTTTTAGTCATGCATGCACTTTTAGTGTTTGCATGCATTTGCATGCATCCTAGTCATTAGTCCCAGCACCTAGCCCTTAGTTAGTATCCCCCCGGAGCTTCCTCCCACTTAGTTTCATCCCTCCTAGAGCTTAGTGCGCCCTCCTTTCATCTACCAGTTGAGAAAGGCGCCCTTCTTACCTACCACTTCAATTTAGTTCAGTTCCTTCCTTGATTTAAGGATTAACTGACTCTTAACTAACCTTAGCACTCTAATGGACCTCCACTGAGACTTGACTGCCCATTCTGACTCCAGTGAGCTCCTCATGCACCCTCCACTGATCCTCCTTCATTCAGTTAGTGTCTCCATGTACATTTTACATTCAGTTACACCTGCCACACTTAGTTAGACTCAGTTTGACTAATAGATGACAGTTACTTGTGCATTGATGACTCCACCGATGATGAGATAGACTACTAGTTGTGCTCCGATGACACTCCAGTGATCCTTTGATCACTCCATGAAGGCTAATTCGAATTGACACCTTAGGATTTCAAATCCTAATGCATTGTACTACTTATTGTCCATATTGTGATTAATTAATTAGTTTGTGTGAAGTATTTTTGCTTCTATCTGAGTTCTACTGTATTATTATTCTGTTGCTCATTATACTGTATTGAGCACTCTTATTCCATTTTCTTGCTTAATCATAATTACTCTTGTGAGGTATACATCATCTCTTAGATCTATTGTGATTATTTTCACATGGTATCAGAGCACAACTGGTGTCATCGAAGCACAACTAGAAGTCTTCATCATCATCAGTGGAGTCATCAATGCTCAAGTAACTGTCAACCATCAGTCAAACTGAGTCTGGTAGGTGTAACTGAATGTAACTATGTGTAACTAAGTGTAACTGAGTGTAACGAAGAGTAACTTCGTATAAACTGAAGACAACTAGACTGGTAGATGAAGAAGGGCGAGTTGCTTCCTAAAATCAAGGAAGAAGGGTGCATTAAGTAACTTTAGGGATAAAACTAATCAATGAGAAGCTCTCGGGGGCTGACTAACTGAGGGATAGGTGCTAGACTGATGACTGGAATGCATGCAAATGCATGCAAACCCTGAATGATGCATGCAAACCCTAAGAGTGCATGCATGACTAAAAATGTAAATGATCAAAATATTGGTGGGACTCGGATGGAGTATAGGATTATCCTAACAGCCCCCCTTAATCCATCATGGGACCTGGTAACTAAGACCAAAGGTCACCCAATACAATGAATAATAACAGTCAATAAACCAAGGAAGTGGGGAAAATTTCATGGCAAAAATACCCCCCCCTCAAAACAGACTGTAAGACACACATAAAAAAATAAATGCTCCAAACTCAAACAGGTGTGATGCTTGGTCATATGTCAGGAGTTATCTTCTTCTTGGGAGGAAGTGGATCATGCTCAAAAAGCATGTGCTTGTACTTGCTCTTCAGATTGAATGTGATGAGAACAAATCCAAAAGTATGAGGATGATCCTTGAACCTGTGATTTGAATCAGTTGAGGTAGGATAAAAAAAATGAATATGCAGATAACCTTTTGTCTTCTCCTTCGAACCATCATGGGTGAGATCATGCCAAAAAGAACCATCAAATAATGTTTGCTTGAAATCCAAATCAGATTTAAGACTTGAAGAATAGTTTCTTGAGATCTCCTTTGAACCAGCAGGGGTGAGATCAAAACCAGTAGATGCATGAGAAATTATCCCAAGCGAATGGCCATGGTTTCTTAAGATTTCCTTTGAACCAACAAGGGTGAGATCAAAACCATGATGTGCATGAGAAATTATCCCAAGTGAATGGAAATGGCCATATTCTTCAATAACCTTTTGAAAGCATGGAATAATGATCAGATAGTAGTAAATAAGAGGTGACTGCTTGAGGAGAGTGAATGCATTACCTCCAATAGCTGATTTTTCCTCCGAAATATTCATGTGATCATGATGCAAACTAACATACTCTGGTACAAGAGAGGATTTAGGACCTTTTGCAATATCTAGAGTGTGAGCTGGCATAGAAAGAGAAGAAAGTTGGAGCATGAGTGTAGAATCTACAAGTTCTTTGTGGAAAACTTAAATATGAGATGATACTGGTTCATGATCAATGAGATCATCAAGGACGGTGGATGCATCACTTTGCTTGCTTTTGAAGGGGTTTCGACCAAATCCTTCATTCTGTTGCTCATTATACTATATTGACCACTCTTCTTCTATTTTCCTGCTTAATCATAATTACTCTTGTGAGGTATACATCATCTCTTAGATCTGCTGTGAGGATTTTCACATGGTATCAAAGCATGTTGAGAGTATTTTTTGTCTCCATTCTTGATTTTTTTTGCAGGTTATTACCAAGATTTCGAGTGCAGCTGTTTCTGCATCTTTGTAGCAGTAGAAGTTGCAGATATTCTCTATTTTTTTTGCAGGTCTTCTACAGCTTCAATGTATTCAGATTTAGAAGAAATCCCTTCTCTTTCTCTATTCAACTATGATGAATGGAAACCAAATATGATAGCATATTTAAAGAGCCATGATCTCTTTGATTGCTATTGTGAAAGAGAGTTTGAATCCCTTGAAGAGAAGATTGACTGGTAGAATAAAGATGACATGCACCTTGGAAGAATGATGCTTACTATGACTAATTACATATTGTACCCAATCATTATTGATATTGAAACTCCAAAAGAGCTATGGATCCATCTGGATGAAAGATTCGGAAAACAGAATGAAAGATTTGGTCCAAACCCCTTCAAAAGCAAGCAAAGTGATGCATTCTCCCTCCTTGATGATCTGATTGATCATGAACTAGTATCATCTCATATTGAATTTGTCCACAAAGAACTTGCAGATTCCACACACATGCTCCAACTTTCTTCTCTTTCTGTGCCATCTCACACTCTAGATATTGCAGAAGGTCCTAAATCCTCTCTTGCACCAGAGTCTATTTGTTTGCATCATGATCACATGATTATTTCAGAGGAAAAATCAGCTATTGGAGGTAATGCATTCGCTCTCCTCAATCAATCACCTCTTATTTACTACTATATGATCATTATTCTATGCTTTCAGAAGGTTATTGAAGAATATGGCCATTGCCATTTGCTTGGTATAATTTCTCATGCACATCATGGTTTTGATCTCACCCCTGTTGGTTCAAAGGAGATCTCAAGAAACCATGGCCGTTCGCTTGGGATAATTTCTCACGCATCTACTAGTTTTGATCTCCCCCTGCTGGTTCAAAGGATATCTCAAGAAAATATTCTTCAAGTCTTAAATCTGATTTGGATTTCAAGCGAACATTATTTGATGGTTCTTTTTGGCATGATCTCACCCATGATGGTTTGAAGGAGAAGACAAAAGACTATCTGTATATTCATGTTTTTGATCCTACCTCAACTGATTCAAATCACAGGTTCAAGGATCATCCTCATACTTTTGGATTTGTTCTCATCACATCCGATTTGAAGAGCAAGTACAAGCACATGCTTTTTGAGCATGATACAATTCTTCCCAAGAAGAAGATACCTCCAGACATATGACCAAGCATCACACCTGCTTGAGTTTGGAGCATTTATTTTTTAATGTGTTTCGTACAGTCTATTTTGAGGGGGGGGTATTTTTCCCATGAAAGTTTTCCCACTTCCTTGGATTATTGAGTATTATTATTCATTGTATTGGGTGACCTTTGGTCTTAGTTATCAGGGCCTGGGATGGATTAAGGGGGGGTGTTAGGATATTCCTATACTCCATCCTAGTCCCACTAGTATTTTGATCATTTGCATTTTTAGTCATTCATGCACTTTTAGGGTTTGCATGCATCCCAGTCATCAGTCCAAGCACGTAGACCTAAGTTAGCAGCCCCAAGGAGATTCCTCCCACTCAGTTTCAATCCTCCTAGATATTAGTGCGCTCTCCTTTCATCTACCAGTTGAGAAAAGCGCCCTTCTTACCTACCACTTCAGTTTAGTTCACTTCCTTCCGCGATTTAAGGATTAACTGACTCTTAACTAACCTTAGCACTCCGATGGACCTCCACTGAGACTTGACTTCCCATTCTGACTCCAGTTAGCTCCTCATGTGCCCTCCACTAAGCCTCCTTCATTCAGTGAGTGTCTCCATGTACCAGTTACATTCAGTTACACCTACCACACTCAGTTAGACTCAGTTTGACTAACAATTGACAGTTACTTGTGCATTGATGACTCCACCGATGATGATATAGACTACTAGTTGTGCTCCGATGACACTCCAGTGATCCTTTAATCACTCCTGAAGGCTAATTTGAATTTCCACCTTAGGCATATGAATCCTCATGCATTGTACTACTTATTGTCCATATTGTGATTAACTAATTAGTGTGTGTGAAGTAGTTTTGGTTCTATCCGATTTCTACTATATTATTATTCTATTGCTCATTATACTGTATTGACCACTCTTCTTCTAATTTCCTACTTAGTCACAATTACTCTTGTGAGATATACATCATTTCTTAGATCTGCTGTGAGGATTTTCAGTCGTACATTCTTATGTAGGTGCTGTCTGGAGAAAAATAAAAATCACCATATTTCTCTAAAGCTTCCATGGCGTTTTCAGATAGGTAGTTGGGTTCTTCATTAAATATCAATTCATATATGGGCATTATGAACTCCTCGCATATGAGTTTGTAATCCCTCTTGTAGTTTTGAGCCCAAAATATTTTGTAGGCAATGAACATTGAGCCATCTTCCAAGTTCCATATGCATCCCAACTTGGGGAAGGGACATTTCACCACGATACAATCTATCAGGTAAGAAGCCATGTAAAACTCTGCCTTCCTCCCCACCAACCCTTCTTGTGCCATTGTTATAGTTGATTACAGACTGTCTGAGATGATATTAGCCCAATTGAAGATTGTCCCTTCGAAGGCTACATAGTGGATGATAGGGACCCATTGTAGCATAAACATCGTCCCATCGGGTCTCCTGAATATTCTGCTTAACATGAGAGTGATCAGTTTGAAAGGAGGCCTCAGATTCTGAACTTCATACTCCTCACTGTCTTTTCTTCTTATTTACTTGCCTACAATTAACAACCTTCTTGACATCTCTAGATTATCCATCTGCATCCCTTCCAACCATGCATCATCAAGCCGCTGCTGTGCTTTAGGTAACTTGTAAGCCGTTGAGATATAAGATGGGTGAAATGAGGCAAAATCCTTTCCTATGCTATCTGCTATAACTCTTGTCTCAGTGTTCGCATACTGTAACACCCATCTGATTACTTATGAGCACGTGAAAAGTTCTGGATGCGTGACTACCTTGGATATACAAGAATTTCAGATGTTCTAGTTTAAACATTCCTCCTCAAGAAGAGCTTGAGGGAAGTCCTGATCTCTTATCATGAAGTAGACATCTTCTCATTTACTTCTGGAGGCACGCCTGTGGTGCACTTCGTATCTTGGAATGTTGTTTCTACTCTTGTGCTTTCATCGACTGCCTTCGATTTTCTCTTGCCACCTTTAGCCATTTTGAAAATATTGCTAAACAACTAAACACGAATAAGAATGTATATGATACGATGTTAACAAATCACATTAGTATCCCTTTATAATGGTGATATCTAAATGCTAAATTCTGTTTGATTACTATTCTCCTTCTTAAAACAAGAGAACTATTTCATATGTCAAATTTTAATTCAGTTACCTCTACCATTTGATATTGCAACTATGAACTAATGATCATGAGGTGAGCCTGGGATTTCTACGTTCTTATAACAAAAGACATGGCACAATCGGCCTGAAAGCGCGGAAAGACGTAAACTCTATGGTCGCGAAAAAGCTCATAACTTGGTGTGAGGATGGACATGGTTGATCTAAACGGGTGTTTTATTTATGACAAGAGGAGGTATGTTGCTGGTTCTGCTAACATTTAAGTAGTGGGAGCCTTGAGGTTCCAGTGTCTGGTTCTGCCTGCCATAAATAACATTTTCCTGTTTCTGATTCAAGAGCTCTAGTTGCAGCGAGCAAAGTGTTCAATTATCCTCTACATGTCGCGTAGAAACTGGTCCTACCTCTTCCTAATGCCATGTAGAAAGGAATGAAGATAGTAAGGGTCTCTTCTATGGAGTCATAATTATGAGTCCTATAGCTTAATTACTTTCTATCAGAGCCATACGCCATTTGTATTGGTATTACATGCTCCTAAAAACCTTAGATTCAATAGGCTAGAGCTTTTACGTCAATGCTTAGAGCTTCAAAAGTCTGAGTCGGGTGCACATGGGTAGGATGGATAAAAAACGGGTGACGGATCATGTATTCTACACAGGAAGCATATGATATCACTGGATTCACGAAGGTACTAACCTGGAAGGGCCTGCGTCTGTTGCAGAGATTGCGAGCCTGGAACGTTTTTCATAATTTCAAATAGGAACGAGAAGAAAACTCCAGGTGACGAGTGACAATGGGGCATTTAATGAGGTTCATACCCTATATATTCAAAACAATATGTGTGAGCCATTAATTTGGTGGTTTAAGGTGATGTACGGATGGGTCAAATCACACTTTTCTCACGAAATGCGACTGTAAAAAATGGAGAGGTTAGGTTAAGGCTTCTGCTTCCTGCGGAAAGAAAAGTTGAGTTTTTCCCGCCGTTGTGGGAGACTTGTCTGAAAGTTTTTGCAAAGGGGCAGTGTGCCGCGGTAGACTTAGGTGAGCTCGTCTGCTTTCACGGGATATTTAGCCAAGTTCTTCCAAAAATGTGCCATTCTTCCCACTGGTGCAGAATATTTTCTTGAAGACTTTCACTATGTCGGGAAAGATAAGTGACTCTTTCCGCAAAGATGTCTTACGGATACCTTTCCGATGTTTGCGGAAGAGTTAGATGAAATATTCCACCATTGTGGAGAAACTTAACGAATTTGTTCTATCATGGGCCCTCATTGATCAAAGGTTTCCCTCTTTCAGAGGCTTTAAGATAATTTTTCCGCAGCGGCTTGACTTAGCCCCTTTTATTCCGCGGTTTTGAAAGGCTTAGACCAAATCCTCCGCTATTGCGGAAGGATTAGCTCAAAGCTTCCGCCGTGTGGACCAAAATATTGAGTTTTACTTAGGCAAAAAAGAACATAACGTAAAACGTTTAAGGCAAGTTAAGACCCCTTTTTAAGAGAAAAACTAAGGAAAGATGATGAAGTCTGGGCCCCAATATTTTTTTCAAAAAATCAAGTGGGGGGATGTTGTACCAACAACAAATGGCGATTCGTTGGCGAACATAGATCTTTGAAACAAACTCATCTGGAAGTCAGGAAACTTTCAAAGTGATAATTACATGTGCAACCAGATGTCTCCATCGTTCAGCTTCGAAGAATGCATTGATCACTCTTACCGTGATGGTGATAAAGGGGAATGGCAACTTTGACTCAGATTTCTTTGAAACTCTCTAAGGGATGGATTGTGGGAAAAAGAGAAATGTCTTTCAGAAGCTGAATAATATAGGACTCCATAGGATCGTAACAAAATCTCATAGGCATATTCGTTTGTTCCTCATTCCCATGTTTTCACATCTTTTAGATGCTTCTTTAATTCTCGACTTTTAGCCGCTTTGAGTCTTCCATAAATAAGTTTCTCCTGCTTTGAAAGTTTCGATATCAGTTCTTCAATCCAAAATGTCATTTTGTGTGAACAAAAGAATTTGATCTCATGATTCACAGAAAGAGAAGGACTTTGTTGGGCTAGTTTATTAGACACCTTTCATTCAGTTTTCTTGAGCTTCCTTTCATTTTCTCCACTGTGCTTTAATTGAGGGGAGAATTTCTAGAAACCAGACTATTTGTTATATGCCTTTGGCTTTACTTGCAACATGGATCATTTTAAATACCATGTATCTGTGAGACCTGCTTCCTCTCCATGGGTCCTACCATAGTTAACTTCTTGAGATAGCTGCTCATGTTAGGGTGGATGGGCCCTAAGATAGTTAAAAGGAAATGTCAGATCTTAGCTATTTGACATGGGTTATTTCAACCAACAAGAAAAAAGATCGTTGCATTCTAAGAAACCAATCAGTGAAAGCGAAGTTACAAATATGTATTCTCTTTGTTAGTGGGCTTCCCATGACCATCCTTCCGAGTCTTTTCTGGAGTCTCACTCATTCAGCTACACCATGATTTGAGTTTGGACTTTATTTCAAGTAAAGAACCTAATCAAAAGGGAAAATGAGGTAAATGAAAGAAAAATGGATCAAACTGAATAGAAAATCAAATGTAGTCAAAGTAATTAAAATGAAGCAAAAGGAAAGAAGAACAAAACAAAAATGGAGAAACAGAGTTTTATTTATTGCTCATTATACTGTATTGACCATTCTTCTTCTATTTTCCTGCTTAATCATAATTACTCTTGTGAGGTATACATCATCTCTTAGATCTGCTGTGAGGATTTTCACATGGTATCAAAGCATGTTGAGAGTATTGTTTATCTCCATTCTTGAGAGTTTTTTGCAGGTTATTAACAAGATTTCTAGTGCAGCAGTTGCAGCAGTTTCTGCATCTTTGCAGCAGTAGCAGTTGTAGATATTCTCTATTGTTTTTGCAGGTCTTCTACAACTTCAATGTATTTAGATTTAGAAGAAATCCCTCCTCTTTCTCTATTAAACTATGATGAATGGAAACCGAATATGATATCATATTTAAAGAGCCATGATCTCTTTCATTGTTATTTTGAAAGAGAGTTCGAATCCTCTGAAGAGAAGATTTTCTGGTTGAATAAAGGTGACATGCACCTTGGAAGAATGATGCTTACTATGCCTAATTACATATTGTACCCAATCATTATTGATATTGAAACTCCAAAAGACCTATGGGCCCATCTGGATGAAATATTCGGCAAACATAATGGAGGATTTGGTCCAAACCCATTCAAAAGCAAACAAAGTGATGCATTGACCCTCCTTGATGATCTCATTAATCATGAACCAGTATCATCTCATATTGAAGTTGTCCACAAAGAACTTGCAGATTCTACATTCATGCTCTAACTTTCTTCTCTTTCTGTGCTAGCTCACACTTTAGGTATTGCAGAAGGTCCTAAATCCTTTCTTGCACCAGAGTCTGTTGGTTTGCATCATGATCACATGATTATTTCGGAGGAAAATTCAGCTATTGGAGGTAATGCATTCACTCCCCTCAAGAAATCACCTCTTATTTACTACTATATGATCATTATTCCGTTCTTTCAGAAGGTTATTGAAGAATATGGCCATTGCCATTCGCTTGGGATAATTTCTCATGCACATCATGGTTTTGATCTCACCCCTATTGGTTCAAAGGAGATCTCAAGAAACCATGGCCGTTCGCTTGGGATAATTTCTCATGCATCTACTGGTTTTGATCTCACCCCTACTAGTTCAAAGGAGATCTCAAGAAATAATTCTTCAAGTCTTAAATCTGATTTGGATTTCAAGAAAACCTTATTTGATGGTTTTTTTTGGCATGATCTCACCCATGATGGTTCGAAGGAGAAGACAAAAGACTAGCTACATATTCATGTTTTTGATCCTTCCTCAACTGATTCAAATCACAGGTTCAAGTATCATCCTCATACTTTTGGATTTTTTCTCGTCACATTCGATCTGAAGAGCAAGTACAAGCACATTCTTTTTGAGCATGATCCACTTCTTCCCAAGAAGAAGATACCTCCAGACATATGACCAAGCATCACACCTGCTTGAGTTTGGAGCATTTATTTTTTATGTGTGTCTTACAGTCTGTTTTGAGGGGGGGGTATTTTTCCCATGAAATTTTCCCCACTTCCTTGGTTTATTGACTGTTATTATTCATTGTATTGGGTGACCTTTGGTCTGTTGAGATATTGTAACTTCAAAGAATATTATATTTGTACTTTATTATTCTGGATATGTTTCATTCCTCCTTGAAGACCTTATTGTATATCCGGAGATGTTTCATTCCTCCTTGAAGACCTTATTGTATATCCGGAGATCTTTATTCCTCCGTCAGATTGTGGTAACTTGGGTTATTAGACTTCCCTAGTGGGGGTCGGCCCTGTATGTGTTATGTGGGTCAAAGGGTTATTAGACCACCCTAGAGGGGTCGACCCAGTCAGTTGTAGTGGGGTATTTAACCCATTGGTTAAATACGAGCCTACATGTTTTGTGTAAAAGACAAGTCAGAGTAGTGTATAAATAGAGGAGGTGTATTCCTCATTTTACACACACTCACTCACTTGAGAGTGGCGCACTTGTGGAGGAGAGGTCTGCTATGGAGAAGGAGGAGCTTATGCTCAGGGTTTGCATCTTTGTATATTGCTGGTCATCTATATTGAGGAAGCTTTGCTGGGTTTTCTACCCCATGAGGGTTTCCCAGGATAAATCTGTGTCTCTTGTGTTTATGTTGTGCTTGTTGGTTCTTTAGTGATCCTGTATATTCTATTATTGTGAAATGGAATGTAATGCTGCTATCTTCTTTCTTATCATATTAAATCTTAACATGGTATCAGAGCTAACCTGAAGGAAGGCAATGTATGGCACTTACAACACTTGCTTCACTTGCGATAATTTGAAGGTTTGGGTTTTACATAGCAATAACCAGTCATCGTGGAACTTTCGCTATAAATCCATTTATGCGAAGGTTCAGGATTTGAAAAGTTTACAGGTTGTAGATAACATCCCCAGGTACCTTTAGTCCAAAGGGAACCCTCATATTCGTTGTAATTTTTGAGTTATGATCAGTACAAGTTAGGGTTTCTGCCTCTTCCAGATCTCAGTCAAAATCAGGTGAGCTAGGAAAAAAAGGTCATAACTTGGGCTAGGAAGCTCCAAATGAAATGTCGTAACACGTGATAGGTAGTACATAGACTGTACTATCTCAGGAAACGTTTTCAGAGGCCGAAGCTGAACCAGTGACACGTGGCATGCCGTACAAGTTCGCTCTCATGTTTTATCCCATAAACAGTTCATGTTGCAACACTTGGCATAACTTGCGCTAGGAAGCTCCAAATGAAATTTCACAAAATATGACAGGTAGTACACAGACTGTACTATCTCAGGAAAACGTTTTAGAGGCCGAAGCTGAATAAGTGACACGTGGCACTCCGTACAAGTTCGCTCTCCTATTTTATCCCATAAACAGGTCACGTTGCGACACTTGGCATAACTCTCTCTCAGAAAATCCAATTGAGGTAAGACCCATCGGGATGAAAAGATGATAGGTTAGGCTACCACAGAAAATGTTTTTCAGACCCTGTGGAGCAAAAAGTTCGGAGTTATAGCAGAAACAATCAGGTACATATTTATGTCAAAACAGAATTATTTTTGGAGCACCTTCATTCATGGCTTCCGAAATTTAGGGTTTCGGAGAAAGTTAGAATTTTTGGAATCGGTATCCACGGCTGAATGCTACTCAAGAAAATCGAAATTTAGAGACCAAGATCGAATTTTTTGGTTGGGTAGAAGACCGGGCTTGATCAAACCACAGTTCGGGATTTTGATTGAAAAGATGGAAAATTAGGGCTTCAACAAAAGTTGGAATTTTTTGAAGTCTGTAACCACGGCTGGAAGCTCCTCAGAAAAATAAGAGTTTAGAGCCTTGGATTGAACCTTTTTATTGGACATAAGGGTGGGCTTCATCAAACCCTAGTTCAGGTTCCTGTCCAGAAGATCCAGAAGTTTCGAAGGCAATTTTGAGGGGTCAAATTTTGGATATTTCAAAATTGAAGTATGCTAGTTTGATCAGCTCAGCAAGACACATCCTTCCATCCATTCAGAAGTGTGAAAGTCAAAGATTGAATTTTTAGGGTTTCTCTAGCAAACCCTAATCAAGCTCCAGATCAAGTTTCAGGGGGAGTTGAGGCTAAGGCCTTACATAAGAAGACTACAAGAAGTCTCGACAGGTATGACTTAAGGAGGTTCAGGTATGTCTTGAAATCTGATTCTTGATTAAGTTCATAATGTGTTTGTCTTCATATTATTTATTAGTACAATATTGATTAATGTTAGAATTGTCTTATCACCCTAGTAACGGTATGAATACATGTGAATTATCGAAGACATTCATTGATTAGGGCTATATGATTGTACTAATGCATTATGGTGTTGTGTGAGGTTGATGTTGTCTGCTAACAAGATACAGGTACATCACAAAAGACAAATCAAGTTCCATGACCATGACAACATGAAGACAAAGACTCATCCATAATATTTGTTCTACTTACGAGGTATGTATGACTTTGTTATATTATGCTTAACCTATGAGACATGCAGGTTCTAGCTCAGGATCTCTAAATCATTGAAGAGATTGTTTAGGTATGTTGTACATAACTAAGCAGGTTTACTAATCCAGGTATGTTTTCCTATGTCAAGTTAGAATCTTACCTTGTGTTAGGATCCCTTATATAAGTATACTTGGTATGATTGGTTATGCTTATTCATAAAGTTAGTAATCAAGGGTTTATGCATATTATGTCTCTTATCTTGATGATTTAATTAACCAGAAGAGTACTATGATCAAACAAGAATATGCATGAGTAAAAGAAGACTTCCTTGAAACCCTGAATACTAATGATCATGATTATACATATTCAAGATTATTTAGAATTAGAATGTTTTGATAATATTGAGAATATACTAATGAATGTATGTTTGTGTATGAGATCATGATGATGACACTAGTGCACACTTGAGCATGCACAGTGGTACAGAATGAATAGAAGTTCAAAAGACATATAGAAGATCAAACGAGAGGCAACTACACAAACATAAAAGATAAGTATTTGAGTTGTTATTTGAAATAGTAAATGATATTGCTTGTATGCATATTTGTATTCCTAGAATATATGATGCTGAGTGTAAACATTCATAGAGCATTGAACAGTATACTACTAATATGCATATGATTGGTAAGTTGGACAAACATTCCATTGTTGCTTGTCTAGAATGAAACCTCTTTGCTGACATGCTGAGAGCTGTGCACACTCTCGATAGTATGTTCTGGTAGAGATGGAAGGCATCTAGATAGCCACTGTATGCATACAGAATATGGGAAAGTGTTGTGCCAAAGTATTGGTCAAATTAGTTGCATAACTATGTAAATGATATTTGTATGCATAATAGGTTATCATGTCAATATGATTTGATGATTATGAAGTATTACTAATCATGTACTTAATTTTGATTTGTAGGAAAGATCATGATGAATGATGAAGACTGAACAAGTGATGGATGTTCAACCAAAAAGATTTTCAAATCAAACACACTATAGAAGGCTTGTGGCTAGAAGATTCTCTTAGAAAGAGGAAGAAAATCGTGATGAGATGTTTGCTCCAAGTGGCTAGATAAGACCATTCTCTTAATGGTGTAATTAAAGAAGAAGTGTGAATCAGGTTCTGTATGGGTTCCCAGGATCGATAGTAAATTGATGAGAATACATGTGAGGATTGCATCATCCTTGAACACAAGTTCTAAAGTGAGCCGTAGACAAGTGTCTCCGAGAAAGAAGAGGGATTGTATCATCCTTGAACACTTTTTCTAAAGAGAGCTGTAGATGTATGTCTTCGAAAATGAAGTCCTTGGTGGACATGAGAGGATTGGATCATCCCTGGACTTCAGTCCTAAAGAGAGCCGTAGACATGATGTCTCCGAGAATGAAGTCCTGAATGAACAGGTAGGGGATTGCATCTTCCCCGGACCTCGGTCCCAGTATTGAGCCGTAGACTGATGTCTCCGAAAATTGAAGATCGGACTGCATCGTCCCTGAACTAGGTTCAAAATGTACGTGAGGACTGCATTGTCCATGAACTGGGTTCAAAATGTACATGAGGATTGCATTGTCCATGAACTGGGTTCAAAATGTACGTGAGGACTGCATCGTCCATGAACTGCGTTCAAAATGTACATGAGGACTGCATCGTCCATGAACAGGGTTCAAAATGTACATGAGGACTGCATCATCCATGAACTGGTTTCAAAATGTACATGAGGACTGCATCGTCCATGAACTGGGTTCAAAATGTATGTGAGGACTGCATCGTCCATGAACTGGGTTCAAAATGTACGTGAGGACTGCATCGTCCATGAACTGGGTTCAAAATGTACGTGAGGACTGCATCGTCCATGAACTGGGTTCAAAATGTACGTGATGGGATTGCATCGTCCCTAGACATGAGACTTGTCTTAAAGTGATAAGGACTAATCATCTTGTAAGTGGATTGGGATTGCATCATCCCTAGACATGGTGAGGTGTCTTAAAGTGATAAGGACTAATCATCCTGTAAGTAGATTGGGATTGCATTGTCCCTAGACATGGTGAGGTGTCTTAAAGTGATAAGGACTAATCATCCTGTAAGTAGATTGGGATTGCATCGTCCCTAGACATGGTGAGGTGTCTTAAAGTGATAAGGACTAATCATCCTGTAAGTAGATTGGGATTGCATCATCCCTAGACATGGTGAGGTGTATTAAAGTGATAAGGACTAATCATCCTGTAAGTAGATTGGGATTGCATCATCCCTAGACATGGTAAGGTGTCTTAAAGTGATAAGGACTAATCATCCTGTAAGTAGATTGGGATTGCATTGTCCCTAGAAATGGTAAGGTGTCTTAAAGTGATAAGGACTAATCATCCTGTAAGTTGATTCGGGATTGCATCACCCCTAGACATGGTGAGGTGCCTTAAAAGGATAAGGATTGATCATCCTGTAAGTTGATCTGGATTGCATCGTCCATAGACATGAGAAATGTCTTAGATTGAGAGGGATTGATCATTCCATAAGTGGATCAGGATTGTATCATCCTTGGACCTATGTCCTAAAGTGAGAGGGATTGACCATCCCGTAATTGGATCATGTGTGTTGCAGGGTATGCTGCTGTTGTGTATACTTGTATCGGTGTGGATACTTGTATCGATAGATGTATTAGTGAGAATACATGCTTTTGATGATAGATGTATTAGTGAGAATACATGCTTTTGATGATAGAATACATGCTTTTGATGATATATGTATTAGTAAGAATACATGTTTTGATGATAGATGTATTGGTGAGAATACATACTTTTGATGATACATGTATTGATTAATGTACTTGTATGGTTGAGGATACTTATGTTGTAGATCGAGATGATCCAGATGTTGTAGATCGAGATGATCTAGATGCTGTAGATCGAGATGATCCAGATGTTGTAGATCGTGATGATCCAGATGCTGTAGATCGAGATGATCCAGATGCTGTAGATCGAGATGATCCAGATGTTGTAGATCGATATGATCCAGATGTTGTAGATAGAGATGATCCAAATGCTGTAGATCGAGATGATCCAGATGCTGTAGATCGTGATGATCCAGATGCTGTAGATCGAGATGATCCAGATGCTGTAGATCGAGATGATCCAGATGCTGTAGATCGAGATGATGTGATGATGTTTATCGTGTTGATCTAGATGACGATGTTGATTGTGTGATGATGATGTTGATGATTGTGTGATGACGATGCTGATGATCGTGTGATGACAATGCTGATGATCGTGAGGATTCAGATATTGATGTTGTTGTAGCTGTTTGAGTGCTGCAGAAGATGAAGACTCAGTACTAAAGATGTTGATGTTCTAGTATTGAAGATGTTCCAGTAACTGCTTGAGATGTTGAGAAAGATTCCAATGATTTATAGATGTATCATGTATGATGTTGATGACTCCTTGCTCGTGCAGATGCTGTTATAATATCCTTCTCGTTAAGGGGGAGTGTTGAGATATTATAACTTCAAAGAATATTATATTTGTACTTTATTATTCTGGAGATGTTTCGTTCCTCCTTGAAGACCTTATTGTATATCCGGAGATGTTTCATTCCTCTTTGAATACCTTATTGTATATCAGGAGATGTTTATTCCTCCGTCAGATTGTGGTAACTTGGGTTATTAGACTTCCCTAGTGGGGGTCGGCCCTGTATGTGTTATGTGTGTCAAAGGGTTATTAGACCACAATAGAGGGGTCGACCCAGTCAGTTGTAGTGGGGTATTTAACCCATTGGTTAAATACGAGCCTACATGTTTTGTGTAAAAGACAAGTCAGAGTAGTGTATAAATAGAGGAGGTGTATTCCTCATTTTACACACACTCACTCACTTGAGAGTGGCACACTTGTGGAGGAGAGGTCTGCTATGGAGAAGGAGGAGCTTATGCTCAGGGTTTGCATCTTTGTATATTGCTGGTCATCTATATTGAGGAAGCTTTGCTGGGTTTTCTACCCCATGAGGGTTTCCCAGGATAAATCTGTGTCTCTTGTGTTTATGATATGCTTGTTGTTTCTTCAGTGATCCTGTATATGCTATTATTGTGAAATGGAATGTAATGCTGCTATTTTCTGTCTTAGCATATTAAATCTTAACATGGTCTTAGTTACCAGGGCCCGTGATGGATTAAGGGGGGGTGTTAGGATATTCCTATGCTCCATCCTAGTCCCACCAATATTTTGATCATTTGCATTTTGAGTCATGCATGCACTTTGAGGTTTGGATGCATTTTTTAGGGTTTGCATGCATCCCAGTCATCAGTCCCAACACCTAGCCCTCAGTTAGCAGCCCCCTGGAGCTTCCTCCCAATCAGTTTCAACCCTCCTAGAGATTAGTGTGCCCTCCATTCATCTACTAGCTGAGAAAGGCGCCCTTCTTACCTACCACTTAAGTTTAGTTCAGTTCCTTCCTTGATTTAAGGATTAATTGACTCTTAACTGACCTTAGCATTCCGATTGACCTCTACTAAGACTTGACTACCCACTCTGACTCCAGTTAGCTCCTCATGCGGCTGTTGTTTCTACAACATCCCTCCCCAAAATTTTGTAGACATTGGGGCCCCTCCTTTTGTTTTCCTAGAAAGCCTACTTAAAAGGTTAAGTCCCCTTTGGAAAACTTTTGAACTTAGTCTTTTTTGTTTGTTTCAAGTGAGAAATATTTTTTTGGAGTTTTCCTTCTAAGTCATAACTTGAAAATATCTCCCGAAATAACATAAGAACTTGAGATGTTCACCCAAAACTGCAGAAGAAATTGAAATTCGCTCCCGAAATGGCGGAAGCATTCATCAAGTCTTGCCGCTACAAGCGCCTCCTTCCCAAGTTCCCCGACCATTCACTTTTAAGAAAAAAATTACCAACTTCATCTGCTATTGCGAAAAAACTGATCGAGACGTTCCACAACGGCAGATCAACTCGAGAAATTCCCCCACGGAAGACTTTTTCCTCATTAATTTCGGAAGAACTCGCCAAGTCATTCTGAAACAATGGATCAACTCGAGAAGTTTCACCACGAGTCTTTTGCCTCATCAATTCCGGAAGAACTCGTCAAGCCTTTCCGGAACGACGGATCAACTCGAGAACTTCCGCCGCAAGACCTTCGACTCATCATTTTCGAAAGAACTCATTAAGTCCTTCTGCAATGGCAGATCATCTTTCTCTTCTTTCCCACAACAATTAGAAGCGTGCTCAAACTCCAAATCTCCCGCGTTTCGGAAGGAACTCACAAATTCTAACCGCAACGACAAATGAGACCCACCCTTTTCATCTGATTTCAACGGTTGCACATAAATGCCGAATGGGTTGAAATGACCCCACCGTACACGAAGGTTTAGCTCCATTTTAATTTCACCACCTACCCAATTAATGTCCACACGTACCAATCATAATATAAGGGTGGTGGGGGGCTCTATTTCCCCATTGGTAAATTTCATTTTGGAAGACGTCGTTTGGAACTTGCGCAAGTATTTTTTTTTTTCACTCCAGCTCAGCTTATTTGCCACCACATCACCAGTGTTTCATTTCCAGGTAGGTGGTTCCACCATTAATTTTGACTTATCTATGCGTCGAGGCTTTCTCGAGTGGTTTTTGTTTCATTGTATGGCCTATTGGCACTCGTAGCAGACTATACTTTAGAATTCACGGCTGCTGCAGCCCCATAGCCGTACCAATCCAAGGCATCCTACTATTCACACTTTATCCATTTGATGTTCGCTCTATGTCCACTTAGCCATTTACTTATGCAATGATGCGGGTTCACTGTAATCCTGCTACACTTACGTTTATTGCTTACGCACCTAATCCTTTCCTCCTCTATATTCCTTGACCCCTTCCCCTAAAACTGAAGGGACCAAACCAGGTAACGTTTCCATCTTAGAAGGATCTGCCTATGATGAAGGGCATCCTATCTTCAAATATAAGGAGGGAAATGAGTTTTTGTATGTCATATGCCTACCTCTTTCGAAACTTTTCAAAAGTTCCAAACTCGGCATTGCCTTCGTAGAACGATCATGTCTGATGGCTATAATATGTTGCTTGAATAATCTGTGTTTTGTTTGCTTCCCCAACATGCATCCTTATAGTTTATATCATACATGCTAGTCATGTTTCTTTCCTGTCTCACTCTATTTTTTGCTATATTTTAGGTAATGGTTGACAATCTTATGTTTATTCTCGTATGATTGCTTGACAAAGATAAGCTACAATGCCGAAAGGTAGCAGAAAGAAAGATAAGATGATGGAGCCAGAGCCAGTACAGCCAAGGACTAAAACTCTCTTTCAAGATACTAAGTGCACCACGGGCGTCCCCCCCGAGTTCCGGTGGGGAGATATTTACCGGATGATCAAGGACCAAGATATCCTAGACATGCTATTAGAAGAAGAACAAATATACCTAAACATCAGGACCTCTGGAATATCCAGGGCTTCTACTCGCCCTGAGTTATTCCTGTGCTCATAAGTAATCGGGTGGATGTTGGAACATGCCAACCCACAAACAAGAGTGTTACAGAACAGCAAGGGAGAGGCATTCGCTTCGTTTCATCCAGCTTATATTGCGGCAGCCTACAAATTCTCGCATCCCCAGTGTTAAATTTTTAGAATTTACTTCAATCTGATCTAGGATCTAAACTGAGAGAACAACATGTACAGCAAATATACAGAATATCAATCATGGACACAATAATGCAAGGACACAAGAGACACAAATTTTACTTGGGGAAAACCATAAAGGTGAAAAACCCCAATAACTTCCTCAAAGATAGATAAAGCAATGATACAACCAGAATACAAGAGATAGTATTCTCCTAGTAGCAGAGCCTTCTCCTCCACAAGTGCACCACTCTCCAAAGTGTGAGTGAGAGAATATAATGTGTAAAATGAGAGAGACACACTCTCTATTTATACACTAACTTGACTTGACCTTTACTCAACTAGGTCGACCTCAACTTAACCACTTAACATAATGCTGACTGGGCTGACCCCCACTAGGGTGGTCTAATAACCCTTTAACCCACATGGCCGACCCCCGATGGGGTGGTCTAATAACCCTTTGACCCACATGACTTATATAGGGCCGACCCCAACACGGTGGTCTAATAACCCATCAAGTATAAGTTATGACACTTACAATATAAATGACGACACTTCCGTATAGAGGAATAATAACATCTCTATAGGAATACAATATACATATATGTGAAATACATTCCGAAGTTACATATACATCAACACTCCCTCTTAACTAGGAAGGTATTTCTCGACATAGGTCTTCTAGCACAAGTCATTTTCTCTGGATCATCATCATTGGATAATCGTCCTCGAGTCATCATCATCGTCACTACTACTTCTATCTCAATTAGTCTCTGAATCTACTCATCATAGGAAGTTCTACAGAGCCAGTCCTTTTTCATACTGGATGTAGGCCCACCACCTGCAGGTCTTCGTCATCACTAGCCATATTGTGGAATGCTTAGGACTTATTATGTGTGTCACAAAACCTGGCTGCAGCATCCCAGGCTATTACGAGCACACATCTCTACCTTTCGGATCTCCAAGGAGCACATTAGATGTGACCCATCACAAAGCCTGGCTGAAGCATCCCAGGCTGTTACGAGCACATAGCTCTACCTGTCGGATCTCCCAGGAGCACATTACATGTGGTCCACCACAAAACCTGGTTGAAGCATCTGAGGCCTTTTTCATCCTGTCCAGATCTCCTAGGAGCAAATTACATGTGGTCATGGCAAAACCTGGCTGAAGCATCTGAGGCCTTTTTCATCCTGTCTAGATCTCCCAGGAGAAAATTACATGCCATAGGACAAAACCTCGCAAGAGCATCTCAATATGTTATGGGTACACAAATCCGACCTGAAGATCTCCCAGGGCACAAATTACATGTCCTCCCAAAGCAATGTCTCGAAAGAGCATCCCAGGCTGTTACGGGTACACAAATATGACCTATAGGATCTCCCAGACATGCTCATTTTCACAACTTGATCCATGGCCACAAAGTATTGTCCTGATACTCACCATACATCATCCCGATGTACACATGATCATCCTGATCATCATCACTGCATCATCTTGATGCATGTCATCTGGAGAAGCTCGTCATCCACGACCATCCTGATCATACAATGCATCCACCTGATGCATACCAAGTATCTACCTGATACATATCAACATATACAATGTATCTACCTGATACATACATAGATACATGATCCACACAATGTATCCATCAGCATACATGATCCACCTGATCATACAAAGATACATGATCCACACAATGTATCCATCAACATACATGATCTACCTAATCATACAAAGATACATGATCCACACAATGTATCCATCAACATCCAACATGATGCGTACATACATAAATGATCCAACTGATCATATCTAGCATCCAACATGATGCATACATACATAATGATCCAACTGATCATATCCAACATCCAACATGATGCATACATACATAAATGATCCAACGGATCATATAGAGTAGAAACTAGAACATCATCTTGATGCTCATCATCCATGATCCTCCTGGTCATCATAGCATTGTCCTCTTCAGATCATCTCATCGTCCATGAAGCACAGCCCAGATGCACATCATCCAGCACTTACACCATCGACATGGGAGAATACATCTACCACCATTCGGGGAAGGCTCCAACCCTTACTTTTTCACCATGGGAGAACACATCTACCACCATGTGAAAAATGGCTCAGCAATTACATCACGACCAAGGGAGAACACATCAACCATGTCAGAAAATATCATGTGCATCTGCATCTTCCAAATTCATCACTTCCCTTTGGAAGGAACCTCGATCTGAAGTGCACCAAGCCTCTCTCTAAAGTACTCAAACTGCACTATGGCCAACGGCTTGGTCAATACATCTACAACCTGCTCATCCATCGCAACATACTCTACTTCGGCTATACTCAGTGCTACACAGGACTGCTTCCTGCTAAACCAAGAGATCACACCGATCCCATACTGAAGCAGCACCCATATGTGCTCTTCCTATCTGCAGCACTGCCTGCCCAATCTGAATCAACATAACCCTATAGGTTAAACTTTTGATTCACATCATACTTGAGCCCATAATCAATTGTACCCTTTAGGTACCTCAGAATATGATTTACATCTACCAGGTGAACACTTCTTGGATCTGTCAGGAACTAGCTCAATGTGTTCACCGCAAAGCCAATATCTGGTCTCATGTTCGTCAGGTGCATCAAGGACCCAATCATCTGACGATACATAGTGATATCAACCGGCTCAGATGAAGCATCACACAGAAGCTTCAGGTTCGATGCCATAGGTGTGGCCATAGCCTTGCAGTCCATCATCCCGAACCTCTTCAGGATCTCTACTGCATACTTCCCTTGTCCAAGGAAGATTCCATATTCACTTTGCCACACCTCCATGCCAAAAAAAATAGTGCATCATCCCCAATTTCTTCATCTCGAACTTGGCAGCAAGCTTTTGCTGCATGTCGGCAATCAATCTATCCTCACCTGTTATAAACAGGTCATCCACGTACACTTCTTCTTCAACTACACCATTCAAGAAGGCTGTCTTGAAATCCATTTGGTGTATCTTTCACTTCATCACTGCAACCGGAGCAAGTACTGATCTAATGGAAGTGTATCTAGCTACAGGAGAAAAAGTCTCTATGCTACCACTTGCAGCATGCTTGATCTGTAGATACTCTTGGAAGTCACTACAGACTCCCCTTCAGGTCTTGGGACTGCATCCCAAACATCTTCATGATCAACTGGTACTCCTTGATCATGGCATTCTTCCCAGATCCTGGTAACTTCAATGTCTTCAATATTTTCAATAGATAACTTTGTTGCTAAACAAATGTTGTAGTCCTTCTTTTGTAGGTGATGGTATACGATCTTTCCTACACAACAAGTTAAATTGCATGATTAGAAAACATATCTTAGTTTTCAGAACAAATTCTTACACATAAAGAAATATGTCAAACAGTCATGCAATTATCTTAGCCAATGTTTCAATAAAACATTTATCCATATTCTGTAACTTTCTAGATGCCTTCCAATCTCTACAAGAACATTGTTAAGAGTGTGCACAACTCCTAACATGTCAGCAAAAAGGTTTCATTCTAGATAAGTAAGAATGGAATGTTGTACAGTGCCATAAGCCACTTACCCATGTATATTAGTAGTATATTTTTCATTAATGCAACTATTCTAATATGCATAATACACAACCTAATTCTAGGAACATAAGCATATACATCGTTGAATAACATTATGTAAGAAATGACAATTCAAATACTTATCTTTGTTTGGTTGCTGGGTGGACTCCCTCTGAATCCTTGCAACTCCATTCTGATGTGGATTGTGAGAAGTGGTCAAATCCCTCTGAATATCTGCATCCTTGCAGAAACTACTGAAGTGTGCTCCTTTGCTTTCTTGCAGGAACAACTGGAGTGTGCTCCCTCTTGATCTTTGCTTCCTGGATTACCTGTCCATGAACTTACATCCATCCTTAATCACTATGCATGCTTATTAGTATCATCATTGTTTTATCCATGAGGTCTCATACATAATCACACATTTATTAGTATAATCTTAATACTATCAAAACACAATAATCTTAAACATGTATATTCATGATCATTCACAAATAATAAACATTAGTATTCAAGGTTTCAGGGAAGTCTTCTTTTACTCATGCATATTCTTATTTGATCCTAGGACTCTTCTGATTAGTTAAATCATCAATGCATAAACCCGTGATTACTCAAACCTATACCTTCATGATTCTTCTAGTTAGTCATATCATCAATTATGGTAAGAAACATAATATGCATACAGCCATGACTATTCAAACCTATGACTTCATGAATAATCATTATCAACAACACAACAGTATAAGATCCTAACACAAGGGGGGATTCTAGCTTGATATATGAAAAACATACCTGGATTAGCATGCTAGCTAGTTATGTCTAACATACCCGCATAATGTCTTCTGTTTCTCTTCAGTGACTTGTGCTAGTAACCTGCATGTCTCATAGGTTAACCATTGTAGGACCAAGTTATACATACCTCGAAAGTAGATCTTCTATGAGATCCACGACAATGGATGAATCTTTGTCTTCATGTCACCATGATCATATGTTCTTGAAGTAGAACATGATTTGTCTTTCTTTGTGTACCTTTTATGTTAGCGAACAACATAAACCTCATACAACATCACAATGCATTAGTACATTTATAAGTGTCAAAACCTTAATCCATGAATATCTTCTATTAAGGTGATACGACAAGTCTAGTAAATAATCAAGATTGTACTATAATGATATGAAGACAAACATATGATAAACTTAGCCATGAAAGATACCTGTAAGCCATACCTGTCAAGATTGCTTGTAATCTTCTTCTGGAAGGCCTTAGCCTCATCTCCCTCTGAGACAGGAACTTCTTCACTTATGTAGGTGACCAATCCATCTTCTTCTAGAATTAACCCAATCCACTTGATTTGCAAGAACTGAACCTGGAGCTGGATTAGGGTTTGTCAAAAAAACCCAAAAATTCAAACTTAGAATTTCAAACATCTGAAAGGATAGAAATATGCGCCTTGATGAGCTGATCAAGTTGGTATATTCATAATTTGAAAACTGCAAAGTTTCACCCCTCGAAATTGCCTTTTAGATTTCTGGATTCACTAGGGAGGACCCTGAATTAGGGTTTTAGTTTCTCGGAGCTTCACCCAACCAAAATATTTGATTCAAATCGCTAAGCTTCGATTTTTCTGAGGAGCTTCCAGTCGTGGTAACAGATTTCCAAAATTCCAATTTTTGCAGAAGCCCTAATTTTCCATCTTTCCGATCAAAGTCCCGAACTGGGGTTTGATCAAGCCCAATCTTCTTCCCAACCAAAAAATATGATATTGGTCTCTAAATTTCTATTTTGATGAGTATCATCCAGTCGTGGTCTCCGATTACAAAAACTCCAACTTTCTCTGAAGCCCTAAATTCTGGAAGCCACGAATGAAGGTGCTAAAAAATAATTATGTTTTGACAGAAATATGTACCTGATTTTTTTTTATGTAACTGCAAACTTTTTGATCCACAGGGTCTAAAAAATGTTCCTGACATAGCCTGACCTGTTATCTTTCCATCCTGATAGGTCTGACCTCAATTGAATTCTCTGAGAGAGATTTATACCAAGTGTCGCAACGTGACCTGTTTATGGGATAATACAAGAGAGCACAATTGTACGGCATGCCACATGTCCCTGGTTCAACTTCGGCCTCTGAAAAGTTTTCCTAAGATAGCCCGACCTGTTGTCTTTCCATCCTGATAGGTCCGACCTGAATTGGATTCTCTGAGAGAGAGTTATACCAAGTGTTGCAATGTGACCTGTTTATGGGATAATACAGGAGAGTGAACTTGTACGACGTGCCACGTGTCACTGGTTCAACTTCGGCCTCTGAAAACTTCTCTTGAGATATTACAGTCTGTCTACTACCTGTTACATTTTGCGAAATTTTATTTGGAGCTTCCTAGCTCAAGTTATGACCTTTTTCCCAAGGTCACCTGATTTTGACTCGGATCTGGAAGAGGCAGAAACCCTATATTGTATAGAGCATAAATCACAAAGTACAACGAATTAGAGGTTTTCCTTTGGACACAAGGTACATGGGGATCTGATATTCGACCTGTAAAAGTTTCAGATCCGAAAACTTCGCCAAAACAGATTTATAACGAAAGTGCTACGATGACTTGTTTTTGCTATATCAATCCCTAGCATCGTAAGTGCAACAAGTGTCATACATGCCATATCATGCCTTCTTTCAGGCTAGCTCTGATACCATGTTAAATTTTCAGAATTTACTTCAATCTGATCTAGGATCTTAACTGAGAGAACAACATGTACAACAAATCTACAGCATATAAATCATGGACACAATAATGCAAACAGACAAGAGACATAGAGTTTACTTGGGGAAAACCATAAAGGTGAAAAACCCCAATAACTTCCTCAGAGATAGATAGAGCAATGATACAACAAGAATACAAGAGATAGTCTTCTCCTAGCAGCAGAGCCTCCTCCTCCACAAGTGCGTCGCCCTCCAAAGTGTGAGCAAGAGAATAGAATGTGTAGAATGAGAGAGACACACTCTCTATTTATACACTAACTTGACTTGACCTTTACTCAACTAGGTCGGCCTCAACTTAACCACTTAACATAATGTTGACTGGGCCGAACCCCACTAGGGTGGTCTAATAACCCTTTGACCCACATGGCCGACCCCCAATAGGGTGGTCTAATAACCCTTTGACCCACATGACTTATACAGGGCTGACCCCAACAAGGTGGTCTAATAACCCATCAAGTATAAGTTACGACACTTACAATATAAATGACGACACTTCCGTATAGAGGAATAATAACATCTCTATTGGAATATAATATACATATATGTGAAATACATTCCGAAGTTACATATACATCAACTCCTAGTAGGCACTGAACATGAATGGTTGGGACATATGAATAATTTCGAAATGGCTAAAATGTTGTTAATCACGAAAAAGCAGCTAAGGAAGAGGGACAATGATGAGTATGACATTCAGAGCTTAAGACCTCCATTTAGGTTGATTGCCCTTATGTTAAGCAGAATTTTAAGTATGCTCGATGGAACCATATATAGGATATAGTGGGCCCCCATAATCCATTTCATAGCATTTAAGGGAACTCTGTTTGATTGGGCTACTATCCTCTCAGATAGTTTGGCATCCACTGTGGCCACAACTAGAGAAGGTTTGGCATTAAAAAAGTAAGAGTTCTTCATGTCTTCATACCTCATTGATTGCATCTTGGAAAAGCTCTGTTTCCCCAGGTTAGGCTGCTCATGGGATCAGTCCAACACCCCGGTATACACTGCTTATAAAATACTATGGGCTCAAAATTACAGAGCGTACTATAAGCTCATATGTGAAGAATTCAGTATGCCTCTGTATGAGTAGATGTTCAATGAAGAACCCGATTGCTTGTCGACGAACACCATGGAAGTCATGGAAGGTTATGGAGATTTCTACTTCTCAGAAGAGGGTACCTATATCAGGATGTTCGGAGGCACTAAGCCACCATCCATTTTGCCAAAATACGCCACTGATTATGTAGTCCTGAAAGAAGCAGTCAGGCAAGTTTTCCTTGATGGAATAGGAGGAGTTCTTAATAAGCAGCATAAGGCTTCCTTCCCTCCTTTTCCTTTATGTATAGGAGCCTATAAATTCTCAAGAGTTGCAGCAGCTTAAGAGTTCATTCAAAAGCTGAAATCATTTCACTTCGATGAGGCAATCTTCCATAGAAATGACAGGCGAAGCAAGGTTGCAGAGCATTGCAAGGAGTTGTATGCTCATTTTGAGTATGCCCATTACTATGATGCCGAAGAAGAAGTGTTCAGGGGAATCACTAATATGACTGAATTGCAGATTTGTTGTCACAACAATAGAGCTAGCTCTAGCTCTACCATAGCCCGAGAATCCAGTCTACAGAAAGAAAGGGAAGCAGCTGAGGCCCTAACCCGTAAAGAACAAAGATTGAAAGAAGACGTGAGGTTGCAGCAAGAAGCTGAAGAAGCAAGGCTGTTGCAAGAAGTTGAAGAGGCAAGGTTGCATCAGGAAGCTGAGGAAGCAAGGTTGCAGAAGGAAGAAGAAGAAGCAAGACTGCAGCAGGAAGGTCAAGAACAAGAGCAAAGGGAGGTAATTGAAAATCAGCAGCAGGCTGAAGAAGCTGAAGGAGAAATTAAGGCCAACGAAGATGCCCAGGAGGGTGGCTCTGGCACCCAAGATATGGAAATAGACTCATATCAGGTACAAACCACACCCGTGGAGGCAGAAGTCCATATAAGAGACCTCCTGATCATCTCTTTCACCCCATCGGAAGCTCATACTGTGTCCCGATGGGATAAATTTGTGTATTATAAGAAAAGGAAGGCTGTGGTCCTAAAGTCAGAAGAGAGGATAAAGAGACTTTTCCAGGAAGATATTGTCACCGAGCGAGAAACCATGGTTATGCAAAATACAAAAGGCTCCCATAGCCATGGCATCCATTGTTGTGTCGGAAGCAAAAGAAACAGAAGACAATGTGATCGACATGGTCAAAGAGTTTGAGTCAACAAAGAGAAGAGCTCGCATGCTGCAACATACTGTGGCTAACGAGCAGGCTTATAGGGATCTTGTGGTGAATAAATATAATCGCCTGTCTGTTGATCACAAGGAGTTGTCAGATAAGTATCGACATCTGGAAGAAGAAAAGGAGCACCTGGCAATCCAGATGATGGTACTAGAAGTAGAAAAGAATGATTCACAAGCTAGAGTTTTTCATCTGGAAGTAGAGAAATAGGCAATGGTTGAGTAGTTAGAGCAAGTAGAAAGTAGAGCGATGGATATGTCTCCCTTTCATGAGCAGTCCTGTGACATCTTAAGTCAAATGCATGCCACACAAGAACTAATTACTGAGGAGGTGTGCAAGCTCAAGACCATGTTGGATAGGATGAAGGAAGTTAATACTGAAGCCATTAGGATTAAAGGAAAGTACACTTGGGTAAAAGCAAACATTGTGAGTCAGATGGAGTGGAGAGAAGGAAAGGTAGATTTCCCTAAGCATCTCCCGTTCAAATCTGTGGACGGTTTTAAGGAGGATATAGCCCTTATAGATTTTTGCAGGAATTGCGGCACCAAGCTAATAGATAAGATCCAAGGAACGATGGGGAAAAGTAATGGCTTGTATCAAAAGATTGTTGAAGTGCATGAAAAGTGCAAGATTTTTTTTTCTCAGACCCTGGATGATTTTCCAAGCAAAGAACAACGCCTATCAGACTTGAAAGACGAGTTGGGCATTCAAATAGAATATGTAAAAAAGATTGATTTGTTGGCCACCGATGATCTTCATCACTACATTGGGCTATCATCAGTACACAATCATATGCTCAAGGAGATCCACCAGGAAACAATAGCAGAAATTCAAGGTATTGAAGTAGAGCTTGGTAAGCATGTGACTTCACAGAAGATCTCGCTCCCCTCACCAACAAATGTGTTTGTAAGAGACACTGGTATATGGTTAAATTATATAGCAGAAGAAGAGAAGAAGGAAGCAGCAGTAGTAGCAGCCAGTACAGGCACATCATCCCCAGCAGAGGCGCCACCCCAAGGATAAATGTGCTAGTCATAATGCGTTGTTTTCTTTTTGGGCTACTTCTTTTTGTCCTTATGGTTAGAGCGTGAAGTCACAAGGATAGCTGTCCTTTTCTGTTGTGAGAAAGAATTTATGTTATAGGAAAGGAGCCACGATTTGTTTTAATTTTGGAATGTCTTTAAAGACAATTGTAAAAGGCCAGGTGGCATCCCAAGAGGCATTTTGTAAACTTATAAATAGATGAATAGGGAATAGTGTAAGAGGACTTTTGGCAAGGAAAAGGAATTTTCTAACTTTTACTGACTACTTTGGACTTGCTCCAAGAAAATGAATTTATCCTAATAAGAGCCTGGAGAGGACCTCTTTTGCCTGGAAATGTGTGTTGGATGCATTCTGATTTATTCTTGTGGCATTCATATCTTACTATGAGATCTTTCTTTACTGTTTTGAATTATTTCTATGTATTGAGTGATCTTATTGTTTCTTGTGCAATGATGTTTCTCCTAAATGAGTAATAGAATGTTTTCATATGAATTAAAAGCTATCTTTTATGTATTTAACTTCCTGCTGTAGATGCATCTTTATGATTTAATGGCTACCTGTTGATCTTTAAATCCTTCTTGCAGCACATTACTCATATTTACAGTTTTGCTCCTTGCAAGGATAGATTAGATTTATTTCAGTCTTAGATACATATTTGCTTCAAGTTCTACACTTAGATTAAATTAGCTTAGGCACTTGCACATCATATTAACAATAAAATCAAAAGAACGGTGGATCAGGACATAACCGATGTAAAAGAAAGCAAATCTCCAAATCTAATGGTAGCCAGAACTGCTAACTGGACAGATTCCCCACACCAAACGGTGGACAATCTAATTGGGATCTGCTGTATACATCATCTCTTAGATCTGCTGTGAGGATTTTTCACACGTACATTCTTATGTAGGTGCCATCTGGAGAAAAATAGAAACCACCATATTTCTCCAAAGCTTCCATGGCGTTTTTAGATAGGTAGTTGGGTTCTTCATTGAATATCAATTCATATAGGGGCATGATGAACTCCTCGCAAATGATTTTGTAATCCCTCTTGTAGTTTTGAGCCCAGAAGATTTTGTAGGCAATGAAAACCGAGCCGTCTGCCGAGTTCCATATGCATCCCAACTTGGGGAAGGAA
The DNA here is from genome assembly GCA_027924585.1 of Larix kaempferi. Lineage (NCBI taxonomy): Eukaryota > Viridiplantae > Streptophyta > Pinopsida > Pinales > Pinaceae > Larix > Larix kaempferi. Next base: position 5,922,512 of record BSBM01000575.1, on the reverse strand, counting down.
CATTTCTCCATGATACAATCTACCAGGTAAGAAGCCATATAAGACTCTACCTTCCTCTCTGCCAACCCTTCTTGTGCCATTCTTATAGCTGATGATAGACTGTTTGAGATGATATCAGCCTAGTTGAATATTTTCCCTTTGAAGGATACATAGTGGATGATAGGGACCCATTGTAGCATAAACATCGTCCCATCAGGTCTCCCGAATATTCTGCTTAACATGAGAGCTATCAGTCTGAAAGGAGGCCTCAGATTCTGAACTTCATACACCTCACTGTCTTTTCTTCTGATTTGCTTGCCTATAATTAACAACCTTCTTTCCATGTCTAGATTATCCATTTGGATCCCTTCCAACCATGCATCATCAAGCTGCTGCTGTGCTTTAGGTAACTTGTAAGCCGTTGAGATATAAGATGGGTGAAATGAGGCGAAAGCCTTTCCTGTGCTATCTGCTATAACTCTTCTCTCAGTGTTCGCATGCTGTAACACCCATCCGATTACTTCTGAGGATGGGAAAAGTTCTAGATACGTGGCCACCTTGGATATACAAGAATTTTGGATGTTCTGGTATAAACATTCCTCCTCAAGAAGAGCTTCAGGGAAGTCCTGATCAGGGTAATTTTTAAGGGCGAAATTTCGCCAATTGGCTATTTTTTGGGTTTTTTTTCAAAAAATAAATTCGTTATTTGGTCATTTTTAGTCTCTAATATCGCCTATATTTACATAAAATATGTTTTTTTATCATAATATTCGCCAAAATTTACACATTTCAGTAGTAAATTGTATGTTTCATATTTAATATTCGCCTACCTATCTATATACAAGTTTTTTTCAATCCAAAATAATCGCCTAGGATACTATACTTAAGTATAATATTAGAATCCTTAAAAAATACCCTGGTCCTGATCTCTTATCATGCGGTAGACATCTCCCCAGTTTACTTCGGGAGGCACGCTTGTGGTGCACTTGGTATCTTGGAACGTTGTTTGACTCTTGTGCTTTCGTCGTCTGCCTTCGATTTTCTCTTGCCACCTTTAGCCATTTTGAAAATCCTGCTCAACAACTAAACACAAATAAGAATGTATATGATATGATGTTAACAATCCACATTAGTATCCCTCTATAATGGTGATATCCAAATGCTAACTTCTATTTGATTATCGTTCTCCTTCTTAAAACAAGACAATTGTTTCATATGCCAAATTTTAATTCAGTTACCTCTGTCGTTTGATATTGCAACTATGAACTAATGAGCATGAGGTGAGCCTAGGATTTCTACATTCGTATAACAAAATACATGGCACAATCGGCCTGAAAGCGAGGAAAGACGTAAACTCTATGATCGCGAAAAAGATCATAACTTGGTGTGAGGATGGACATGGTTGATCCAAACGGGTGTTTTCTTTATGACGAGAGAAGGTATGTTGCTGGTTCTGCTAACATTTAAGTAGTGGGAACCTCGAGGTTCCAGGGTCTGGTTCTGCCCGCCATCAATGACATTTTCCTATATCTGATTCAAGAGCTCTAGTTGCAGTGGGAAAAGTAGTCAATTATCCTCTGCATGCCGTGTAGAAACGGGTCCTACCTATTCCTAATGCCATGTAGAAAGGAATGAAGACAATAAGGGTCTCTTCTACAAAGTCATAATTATGAGTCTTATAGCTTAATTACTTTCTATTGGAGCCCTATGCCATTTGTATTGGTATTACATGCTCCTAAAAACCTTAGATTCAATAGGCTAGAGCTTTTACGTCGATGCTTAGAGCTTCAAAAGTCTGATTTGGGTGCACATGGGTAGGATGGATCAGAAACGGGCGACAGATCATGTATTCTACACAGGAAGCATACAACATCACAAGATTCACAAAGGTACTAACATGGAAGGGCCTACGTCTGTTGTAGAGCTTGCGAGCCTGGAACATTGTTCGTAATTTCAAACAGGAACGAGAAGAAAACTTCGAGTGACGAGTGACAATGGGGCATTTAACGAGGTTCATACCCTATATATTCAAAATGGTACGTGCAATCCATTAATTCGGTGGTTTAAGGCGATGTAGGATGGGTCAAATCGCACTTTTCTCAATAAATGTGACCGTAAAAAATGGAGAGGTTAGGTTAAGGCTTCCACTTCCTGCGGAAAGAAAAGTTGAGTTTTGCCCACCGTTGCGGTATACTTGTCCAAAAGTTTTCGCAAAGGGGCAGTCTACCATGGCAAACTTAAGTGAGCTCATCCGCTTTCACGGGAAATTTAGCCAAGTTCTTCCGAAAATGTGCCATTCTTCCCACCGGTGCAGAAGATTTTGTTGAAAACTTTAGCTATTTTGGGAAATATAAGCAAGTCTTTCCGCAAAGATGTCTTATGGATACCTTTCCAATGTTTGCGGAAGAGTTAGATGAAAGCTTCTGCTGTTGCGGAGAAACTTAACAAATCTGTTTCGCTGTGGGCCCTCGTTGATTAAAGGTTTCTCTCTTTCGGAGGATTTAAATTAAATTTTATGCCGCTGCTTGACTTAGCCCCTTTTATTCTGCAGTTTCAGAAGGCTTGGACCAACTCCTCCGCCGTTGCTGAAGGATTAGCTCAAAGCTTCCGCCGCGCGGCCCAAAATCTTGAGTTTTACTTAGGCAAAAAAAAACATAACTCAAAAAGTTTAGGGGAAGTTAAGACCCCTTTTTAAGAGAAAAACTAAGGAAAGATAATGAAGTTTGGATACCCATTAGGCAGAATTTTTTCAAAAAACAGAGGAGGGGCCCCAATATTTTTTTCAAAAAATCAAGGGGGGGGGGGTGTTGTACCAACAACAAATGGCGATCGCTGGTGAACACAGATCTTTGAAACAAACTCATCTGGAAGTCAGGAAACTTTCAAAGTGTTGATTACATGCACAACCATATGTCTCCATAGTTCAGCTTTGAAGAATACATTTATCACTCTTGTCGTGATGGTGATAAAAGGGAAAGGCATCTTTGACTCAGATTTATTTGAAACTCTTTAAGGTCCGGATTGTGGGAAAAAGAGAACTGTCTTTTAGAAGCTCAATAGTATAGGACTCCACACGATCGTAACAAAATCTCACAGGCACATTCGTTTGTTCCTCATTCCCATGTTTTCACATCTTTTAGATGCTTCTTTACCTCTCAAATTTTAGCTGCTTTGAGTCTTCCATAAATACGTTTCTCCTGCTTCCAAAGTTTTGATATCAGTTCTTCAATCCAAAATGTCCTTTTGTGTGAACAAAATATTTTGATCTCATGATTCACAGATGGAGAAGATCTTTGTTGGGCTGGTTTATTAGACAACTTTCCTTCAATTTTCTTGAGCTTCCTTTCATTTTCTCTACTGTGATTTAATTAAGGGGAGAATTTCTGGAAACCAGACAATTTGATATATTCCTTTCTCCTTACTTGCAACATGGGATCATTTTAAATACCATGTATCTATGAGACCTGCTTCCTCTCCATGGGTCACCATAGTTAACTTCTTGAGATAGCTGCTCATGTTAGGGTGGATGGGCCCTAAGATAGCTAAAAGGAAATGTAAGATCTCAGCTATTTGACATGGGCTATTTCGACCAATAGGAAAAAAGATCACTACATTCTAAGAAACCAATTAGTGAAGGCGAAGTTACAAATATGTATTCTCTTTGTTAGTGGGCTTCCCATGACCATCCTTCCGAGTCTTTTCTGGAGTCTCACTCATTCAGCTACACCATGATTTGAGTTTGGACTTTATTTCAAGTAAAGAACCTAATCAAAAGGGAAAATGAAGTAAATGAAATAAAAATGGATCAAACTGACTAGCAAATCAAAGGTAATGAAAGTAATTAAAATGAAGCAAAAGGAAAGAAGAACAAAACAAAAATGGAGAAACAGATTTTTATTTATTGCGCATTATACTGTATTGACCACTCTTCTTCAATTTTCCTGCCTAATCATAATTTCTCTTCTGAGGTAAACATCTTCTCTTAGATCTGCTATGAGGATTTTCACATGGTATTAGAGCATGTTGAGAGTATTGTTTATCTCCATTCTTGAGAGTTTTTTGCAAGTTATTACCAAGATTTCGAGTGTAGCAGTTGCAGCAGTTTCTGCATCTTTGCAGCAATAGCAGTTGCAGATATTCTCTATTGTTTTTGCAGGTCTTCTACAGCTTCAATGTATTCAGATTTAGAAAAAATACCTCCTCTTTCTCTATTCAACTATGATGAATGGAAACTGAATATGATAGCATATTTAAAGAGCCATGATCTCTTTGATTGTTATTTTGAAAGAGAGTTCGAATCCTCTTAAGAGAATATAGACTGGTTGAATAAAGGTGACAAACACCTTGGAAGAATGATGCTTACTATGCCTAATAACATAGTGTACCCAATCATTATTGATATTGAAACTCGAAACCCCTTCAAAAGCAAGCAAAGTGATGCATTCGCCCTCCTTGATGATCTCATTGATCATGAACCAGTATCATCTCATATTGAAGTTGTCCACAAAGAACTTGCAGATTCTACACTCATGCTCCAACTTTCTTCTCTTTCTGTGCCAGCTCACACTCTAGGTATTGCAGAAGGTCCTAAATCCTCTCTTGCACCAGAGTCTGTTGGTTTGCATCATTATCACATGATTATTTTGAAGGAAAAATCAGCTATTGGAGGTAATGCATTCGCTCTCCTGAAGCAATCACCTCTTATTTACTACTATATGATCATTATTCCATGCTTTCAAAAGGTTATTGAAGAATATGGCATTGCCATTCGCTTGGGATAATTTCTCATGCACATCATGGTTTTGATTTCACCCCTATTGGTTCAAAGGAGATCTCAAGAAACCATGGCCATTCGCTTGGGATAATTTCTCATGCATCTACTGGTTTTGATCTCACCCCTGCTGGTTCAAAGGAGATCTCAAGAAACTATTCTTCAAGTCTTAAATCTGATTTGGATTTCAAGCAAACATTATTTGATGGTTCTTTTTGGCATGATCTCACCCATGATGGTTCGAAGAAGAAGAAAAAATACTATCTGCATATTCATGTTTTTTATCCTACCTCAACTGATTCAAATCACAAGTTCAAGGATCATCCTCATACTTTAATTTGTATTTTTTCTCATCACATTTGATCTGAAGAGCAAGTACAAGCACATTCTTTTTGAGCATGATCCACTTCTTCCCAAGAAGAAGATACCTCCAGACATATGACCAAGCATCACACCTGCTTGAGTTTGGAGCATTTATCTTTTATGTGTGTCTTACAGTCTGTTTTGAGGGGGGGGTATTTTTCCCATGAAAAATTTCCCACTTCCTTGGTTTATTGACTGTTATTATTCATTGTAATGGGTGACCTTTGGTCTTAGTTACTAGGGCCTGGGATGGATTAAGGGGGGGTGTTAGGATATTCCTATACTCCATCCTAGTCCCACCAATATTTTGATCATTTGCATTTTCAGTCATGCATGCACTTTAAGGGTTTGCATGCATTTGCATGCATCCCAGTGATCAGTCCCAGCACCTAGCCCTCAGCTAGCAGCCCCTCGGAGCTTCCTCCCACTTGGTTTCATCCCTCCTAGAGATTAGTGCACCCTCCTTTAATCTACCAGTTGAGAAAGGAGACCTTCTTACCTACCACTTCAGCTTAGTTCAGTTCCTTCCTTAATTTAAGGATTAACTAACTCTTAACTGACCTTAGCACTCCGATGGACCTCCACTGAGACTTGACTGCCCATTCTGACTCTAGTTAGCTCCTCATGTGCCCTCCACTGAGCCTCCTTCATTTAGTTAGTGTCTCCATGTACCAGTTACATTTAGTTACACCTACCACACTCAGTTAGACTCATTTTGATTGGCAGTTGACAATTACTTGTGCATTGATGACTCCGTCGATGATGAGATAGACTACTAGTTGTGCTCCGATGACACTCCAGTGATCCTTCGATCACTTCATGAATGCTAATTCAAATTTCCACCTTAGGAATTCAAATCCTCATGCATTGTACTACTTATTGTCCATATTGTGATTAATTAATTAGTGTGTGTGAAGTATTTTTGCTTCTATCCGAGTTCTACTGTATTATTATTTTGTTGCTCATTATACTATATTGACCACTCTTCTTCTATTTTCCTGCTTAATCACAATTAATCTTGTGAGGTATACATCATCTCTTAGATCTACTGTGAGTATTTTCACACGTACATTCTTATGTAGGTGCCATCTGGAGAAAAATACAAATCACCATATTTCTCCAATGCTTCCATGGCGTTTTCAGATAGGAAGTTGGATTCTTCATTAAATATCAATTCATATAGGGGCATGATGAACTCCTCACAAATGAGTTTGTAATCCCTCTTGTAGTTTTGAGCCCATAAGATCTTGTAGTTTTGAGCCCATAAGATCTTGTAGGCAATGAACACTAAGCCATCTTCCGAGTTCCATATGCATCCCAACTTGGGGAAGAAACACTTCGCCATGATACAATATAACAGGTAAGAAGCCATATAAAACTCTGCCTTCCTCTCCACCAACCCTTCTTGGGCCATTGTTGTAGCTGATGACAGACTGTCTGAGATGATAACAACCCAGTTGAAGATTGTCCCATTGAAGGATACATAGTGGATGATAGGGACCCATTATAGCATAAACATCGTCCCATCGGGTCTCCCGAAGATTTTTCTTAACATGAGAGCGATCAGTCTGAAAAGAGGCCTTAGATTCTGAACTTCATACTCCTCACTATCTTTTCTTCTGATTTGCTTGCCTACAATTAACAACCTTCTTGACATGTCTAGATTATCCATCTGGATCCCTTCCAACCATGCATCATCAAGCCGCTGTTGTGCTTTAGGTAACTTGTAAGCCGTTGAGATATAAGATGGGTGAAATGAGACGAAAACCTTTCCTGTGCTATCTTCTATAACTCTTGTCTCGGTGTTCGCATGCTCTTACACCCATCCGATTACTTTTGAGCACGATCAAAGTTCTGGATGCGTGGCCGCCTTGGATATACAGGAATTTCTGATGTTCGGGTATAAACAGTCCTCCTTAAGAAGAGCTTGAGGGAAGTCCTGATCTCTTATCATGCGGTAGACATCTCCCCAGTTTACTTCGGGAGGCACGCCTGTGATGCACTTGGTATCTTGGAACGTTGTTTCTACTCTTGTGATTTTATCGACTGCCTTCGATTTTCTCTTGCAACCTTTAGCCATTTTGAAAATTTTTCTCAACAACTAAACACGAATAAGAATGTATATGATACAATGTTAACAATCCACACTAGTATCCCTTTATAATGGTGATATCAAAATGGTAACTTTTGGTTGATTACTGTTCTCCTTCTTAAAACAAGACAACTGTTTCATATGCCAAATTTTAATTCAGTTACCTCTGTCGTTTGATATTGTAACTATGAACTAATGATCACGAGGTGAGCTTGGGATTTCTACGTTCTTATAACAAAAGACATGGCACAATCGGCCTGAAAGCACGGAAAGACATAAACTCTACGGTCGCAAAAAATCTCATAACTTGGTGCGAGGATGAACATGGTTGATCTAAACAGGTGTTTTCTTTATGACGAGAGGAGGTATGTTGTTGGTTCTGCTAGCATTTAAGTAGTGGGATCCTTGAGGTTCCAGGGTCTGGTTCTGCCCGCCGTAAATAACGTTTTCCTGTATCTGATTCAAGAGCTCTAGTTGCAGCGAGCAAAGTGGTCAATTATCCTCTGCATGCCGTGTAGAAACTGGTCCTACCTCTTCCTTATGCCGTGTATAAAGGAATGAAGATAGTAAGGGTCTCTTCTACGGAGTCATAATTATGAGTACTATAGCTTAATTACTTTCTATCGGAGCCCTACGCCATTTGTATTGGTATTACATGCTCCTAAAAACCTTAGATTCAATAAGCTAGATCTTTTACGTCGATGCTTAGAGCTTCAAAAGTCTGAGTCGGGTGCACATGGGTAGGATGGATCAGAAATGGGTGACGGATCATGTATTCTACACAAGAAGCATACAATATCATAGGATTCACGAAGGTACTAACCTGGAAGGGCCTGCATCTGTTGCAGAGCTTGCGATCCTGGAACGTTGTTCATAATTTCAAACAATAATGAGAAGAAAACTCCGAGTGACGAGTGGCAATGGGGCATTTAACGGGGTTCATACCCTATATATTCAAAACGGTACGTGTGAGCCATTAATTTGGTGGTTTAAGGCAATGTATGGATGGGTCAAATGACACTTTTCTCAATAAATGCCACTGTAAAAAATGGAGAGGTTAGGTTAAGGCTTCCGCTTCCTGCGGAAAGAAAAGTTGAGTTTTCCCTGCCGTTGTGGGAGACTTTTTTGAAAGTTTTCGCAAAGGGGCAGTGTGCCGCGGTAGACTTAAGTGAGATCATTTTCCTTCACGGGAAATTTAGCCAAGTTCTTCTGAAAATGTGCCATTCTTCCCTCCAGTGCAGAAGATTTTCTTCAAGACTTTCGCTATGTCGGGAAAGATAAGCCAGTGTTTCCGCAAAGATGTCTTATGGATACCTTTCCGATGTTTGTGGAAGAGTTAGATGAAAGCTTCCGCCGTTGCAGAGAAACTTAACGAATCTGTTCCACTGTAGGCCCTTGTTGATCAAAGGTTTCGCTCTTTTGGAGGCTTTAAGATAAGTTTTCCGCCACGGCTTGACTTAGCCCTTTTTATTCGGCGGTTTCAGAAGGCTTGGACCAACTCCTCCACCATTACAGAAGCATTAGCTCAGAGCTTCCGCCGTGCGGCCCAAAATCTTGAGTTTTACTTAGGCAAACAAAAACATAACTCAAAAATTTTAAGGCAAGTTAAGACCCCTTTTTAAGAGAAAAACTAAGTAAGGAAAGATGATGAAGTCTGGATACCCAATAGGCAGACTTTTTTCAAAAAATAGAGGAGGGGGCCCAATATGTTTTTCAAAAAATCAAAGGGGGGGCGGTGTTGTACCAACAACAAATGGCGATTCGCTGGAGAACACAGATCTCTGAAACAAACTCATATGGAAGTCAGGAAACTTTCAAAGTGTTGATTACATGTGCAACCAGATGTCTCCATCGTTCATCTTCAAAGAATACATTGATCACTCTTACCGTGATGGTGATAAAGGGGAAAGGCAGCTTTGAGCCAGATTTCTTTGAAACTCTCTAAGGGCCAGATTGTGGGAAAAAGAGAACTGTCTTTCAAAAGCTCAATAATATAGGACTCCACAGGATCGTAACAAAATATCACAGGCACATTCGTTTGTTCCTCATTCCCATGTTTTCACATCTTTTAGATGCTTTTTTAATTCTCAACTTTTAGTCTCTTTGAGTCTTCCAGAAATAAGTTTCTCCTGCTTTCAAAGTTTCGATATCAGTTCTTCAATCCAAAATGTCCTTTTGTGTGAACATAAGATTTTGATCTCATGATTCACAGACAGAGAAGATCTTTGCTGGGCTGGTTTGTTAGACAACTTTCCTTCAGTTTTCTTGAGGTTCCTTTCATTTTCTCCACCGTGCTTTAATTCAGTGGAGAATTTCTCGAAACGAGAATCTTTGATATATGCCTTTGGATTTACTTGCAACATGGGATCATTTTAAATACCATGTATCTGTGAGACCTCCTTCCTCTCCATGGGTTCTTCCATAGTTAACTTCTTGAGATAGCTGCTCATGTTAGGGTGGATGGGTCCTAAGATAGTTAAAATGAAATGTTAGATCTTAGCTATTTGATAGGGGTTATTTCGACCAATAGGAAAAAATATCGCTGCATTCTAAGAAACCAATCAGTGAAAGCAAAGTTACAAATATGTATTCTCTTTGTTAGTGGGCTTCCCATGACCATCCTTCCGAGTCTTTTCTAGAGTCTCACTCATTCAACTACACCATGATTTGAGTTTGGACTTTATTTCAAGTAAAGAACCTAATCAAAAGGGAAAATGAAGTAAACGAAATAAAAATGGATCAAACTGACTAGCAAATCAAAGGTAATCAAAGTAATTAAAATAAAGCAAAACAAAAGAAGAACAAAACAAAAATGGAGAAACAGAGTTTTATTTATGTACAAAAATATTTCATAAATGACGCAAAGTATTGTTTCAGGGCAAGACCATTGAGAGGGAGGTTTAGTTCCTCTCCTTGTAAATATTTCACTTTATAGGTTGATGGGCCAAGTTTTTCAGAAATTTGATAACGGCCAAGCCATAGGTGCTGAAACTTCGTGTGCATTCCCTTACCGTCATGTTGGTGGTCCCATTTGAGGACTAAGTCTCCTACTTCAAAATTCCTATTCCCGGATTTTCTTTTATCAAACCATCATTTGACTATGTCTTGATGATGATGAAACCATTCCTTGGCCTTTTCCCATGACTCTTCTAGTTTTAGCAGGGTATCAATCCTGGACTGTAGGGATTGACTGCTAGAACCTAGGGAGGATTGGGCCAACTTCAAGGATGGGAGTAATATATTCAGAGGGAGAATAGCTTCTTTTCCATATACCAGGTTGAAAGGGGAAGCTCGTAAGTCATTTTTGGGCGTTACCATGTCTTCCCATAGGGCGTGAGGGAGGGATGTGTGCCAGCTTCTTTGATTTTCAATCACGGTCTTTTTTAGAATTCGGATGAGGTTTTTATTGGTCGATTCAGTTAAACCATTTCCCTGAGAGTAGTAATTGGCTGAGTAATGTAATTTAATTCCTCTTTCATATGTGAATTCATTAATTTTTATTGACGAAAAATACGGTGCATTATAAAAAACTAGAGAAATTGGAACCCCAAACCTAGTTATGATGTTCTCTTCCAAAAATTTGATGACCGCATCTTCATTAGCTTTCCATAGGGGGATAGCTTCGGCCCATATTGTGAAATAATCTGTAGCGGTTAGAATGTACCGATGCTACAACGAAGATTTAGGGTTTATTTATCCAATTATATCTATACCCCATTGCTCGAAAGGTTTAGTGATGATAGCTGGCTGCAAGGGACCTACTGCTTTAGGTAGCTTTCTAGTGCTTCTTTGGAATACATCGCAATTTCTGACATAGGCATGGGAATCCATGAAGAGAGTAGGCCAATAATAACCTGCGCTTAGGATTTTGTGGGTTGTAGTATCCCTAGAATAATGTCCTCTAGCAAGTCCGTCATGTAGTTCTTTGACCACGTTAATAGCATCTTCCTTTTCTAAACACCTGAGATAAATGCCATCATAATTCTTTCTAAAGAGTACTCCTGTAATTATCGGATAAGCCACTGATTTAAGATGGAGGGCTCTCCTTTGCTTCGAACTCCAATGTTCTGGTAAGTAACCTGACTGTAAGTAATGTACTAGGTCTCTGTACCAAGACTCTGGGGCCGTAAAAATTGGACATACGTCTATCACATTCAGCTCGGCTTCATTCCTCCAATCTAGCCCTTCGTCAGTTTGGCTTTGAGTGAGTAGCTTGTATAGGCCTTGACCTTTAATGATGCTAGCTGGCTTGAATTCTAACTCATACTCTTGGAGAGCAGTGACCCAATTTCCTCTTCTTTCTCCCAATTCCTTTTGGACAAAAAGAGACCTGACAGTGGGATGAGGGACTATGACTTTACTCCTATTTTTCAGAATATATGGCCTGAACTTCTTTACGGCTTTGAAAACTGCATATGCTTGTTTATCTACCACGAGATAGTTCAGTTCAGCGCCTTGCAGACCAGTGCTCATAAAATAAATTGGGTAATCATCTCCTGATTCCATCTTCTGAGTAAGCACAGCTGCGAGAGAGTCATCAGAAGTGAATGTATACATTATAAAATCTTTATCAAAATATGGACTTCTTAAAGAGGGTGCCTTGGCTATAGAAGGTTTGATTTCTTTGAATGCAACCTTCTCCAAGTCTGTCCACTTAAATTGTACATTCTGCTTAACCATTTGTTCCAAAGGTTTAACAATCTGGGCAAAGTTTGGCACGAACCTTCGGACAAAATTTATGGTGCCCATGAATGATTGCATAGACTTCTTGCTATTGGGCATGGGAATCTTATTGATAACCTGAATCCTTTCTTGATCTATTGAGATTCCTTCCTTGAAATGATATGACCGAGAATCTTTCCTCGAGAATAGCAAAAACACTTTTTTTAGGATTTAGAGAGATGTCGTACTTCCTACAGCGATCAAAGATTTGCTTTAGGTAAGAAATGTGGTCTTCTCTCTTCTTTGAAAAGACTGTCACATCATCCAAGTATACCAATACAAATTGACCACCCAATTCTCGGAAAGCAATGTCCATGGCTCGCTGAAAAGTAGCTCCTACATTAATTAAGCCAAAAGGCATTCTTCGGTACGCAAAGGTTCCCCACTTTGTGCGAAAATTAGTTTTGAGTCGGTCTTCCTCTGCTACTAGCACTTGGTTGTAACCAAAAAAACCATCTAGTAGGGAAAAGAGTTATCATCCTGATACCATCTGCAATATTTGTTCCATTGGGGGCACTAGATAGTTGTCTTTATTGGAAGCTTTGTTTAAGTTCCAGAAATCTACACACAGCCTTATTTCTCCTGATTTCTTCTGCACGGGGACTAGATTAGCCACCCACTCAGAATGTCGTACTTTAAAAATAATCTTCGCCTCCAACAATTTTTTTAACTCCTTTTGTATTAGAGGCTCAAGTGTCGGGTGCATCCTCCTTAGCTGTTGCTGAAAAGGTTTGACACCTTCCTTCATAGGTATTACGTGTTGAATGATGTGCGTGTCATATGTCTTTAGATCGTCATAGGTCCAAGCGAACACGTCTTTATATTGCTGGAAAAGTTTAATGAATCTACTTCTTTCTTCCGGCGAACAACATTTTCCAAGATTGACATACTTTGGTTCAGCTTCTGTGCCCAAGTTTATTAATTCATATTGCATGGCTGAGCTGTGGGTTTTGCCATTCACAGGTTTTCTGAATTTTCTTTGTAAATCAAAAATTGCCTCTAGAGTTCTTACTCCCTTGGGCATGAAGTTCCCTTTCACTGTGTCATTATCTTGTAGATTTGATTCATGCTCTTCTTCCTCTATGATGGCTTCCTGAAAGGCATCTTCATTGGTTAAGAAACTAATACTCTGATCATCGTCATCAAATACTCTGAAATTTGTGATGTTGTCTGGAACAGAAGGCCTGAAATTTAATTCAATAGAACATTTATTATTAGTGGGTACTAATCTAGAAGCGGAAGTAGCTAATAGATCAGCTGCAACGTTTTTCAATCTTGGGATATAATTGATGTTAAAATCCTCAAAACATGAAATTAAATTCCAAATTTCTGCTTGATAACCTTTTAAATGGGGTGAAAGACAATGAATTGTATTTCTTATTTGCCTAACAACAATTTCAGAATCACCAAAGACTTTCAGAAATCTAACATTAAGACCAATGGATTTCTTCAAACCTTGAATCAGAGCTTCGTATTATGTGGTGTTATTAGTACATTCAAACTCTAACCTACATGATAAAAAATGTTTGTTTCTATTAGGATCAATTAAAATGCAACTAGCTCCAGATCCTTCTTGAGTTTTGGAGCCGTCAAAATAGAGAGTCCAAAAGATATTCTCTTCTTTAAATAAGTTAGTTTCATTACTGTCTAAATTAGTAACTAAGTTTACTATATTACAATCAATATCATCAACCCGTGAAAATTGAAGGAGATCGGGTTGTCTGTCTAAAATATGGCTAACTTCTTCTGATTTGTAGTTCCTAGGTTCAATTTCCAGGAAGTAATTTCCTAAAACTGAAGATGAAAAAGCCACAACTTCATTTTTTCCCTCTAACTAAGTAACATTTTGTTTCATGTGTGGCTCCCTTAATATCTTGATTTGATTCTGGCGATTTTTATGGGGCAGCCACAGATGAGACCAATCTGTTGCAAAATAGCCATTGAGTTTCGCAGACCAGTCCCTACTCAAAATTAGACCATATGCCTCAGGGATATCGACCACCATTATATCAATGAATTGACATACTCTAGGATCGGATCACAACCTGATAAGTACATCCTTTAGTTAAACAATAAACCTTGACAACGGTCCTATCTAATTGAATGATTTGATATGGGGATGGGATCGGCTGTCCATTTATCTTTTTGCAAATCGACAACGACATGACATTTGAACTAGCACCTGAGTCTACCAAACAATTATGCACATTGTGATTAAAAATTTCAAAAGTTAAGAGAAAAGGAAGAGTTTGAGATTTCGATTTTCCGCCAATACTTGATTCATTAATTTATGGGTTCTCCTCAGTGTTTTCTACTGGGACAGCTGTTTGCGGATCTAAGGCTTCCATCAATTTCTTCCTTTGTTGCGGTAAGCTGCACATATAAAAAATGGAAACATTTGCTTTTGTTTTCTTAATATCTTCGATTATATCATAGCTCATGTCACATCCCTTTGAAATATTTGATTGATTCTCTGTTTTGTTTAAAGAAATTGGTGGTTCTTTAATTATTTTTGAGTTTGGTTCTTTAGTTACCGTAGGAGTAACCACCGGGCTCATCTTGGGTTGGGGTAGAATGACAGTTATGTGTCGCCTCAGTATTTGGTTAGACCTTGCCTTAGGTGATTCTATTGTTGGTTCAATCACTGGGCCTTTACTCCTAGTAGTGATGTTAACAGATGTTGTTTGTACTTCGTCTGGGAGCTCTTCACAAGACAGTTCTTGGGCAGGAGTCCAATCCCAAATGATCATCGCAGTGTCGGGAGCTCGTTCTTCACTGTCAAGAATTTGTTCTTGTTGGAGGCTCGTTTGCTCGGGAATTTGTGCATCTAACATTTGGTTCATTACTAACCTCATCAATTTGATCCACTGTGGACAACTTTTTTCTGAGTGTTTTTCTTGGTGAAAAGTGTAGAAGTGATCCATCCCTATTTCATTCAGATTTAGTATAGCATAATTGTTTACTAGTGGGGTTGGCTGTCCATTTTCTTCTTTCTTTTTATAGAAAGGTTTGAAAGGTGCCCTTGAAGAACTCGTTGCCTTATCCTTTTCTAGATCCACAATCTTATTGGAGAGTTTCTGCATCATTTTTATGACATTTTCTAAATCCTGTTGCGGATTCTTCTTTATCTCTAGTTAACAAAACAGGTTTCTTAACAGCTGCTGGCTTAACCTCAATATCTAAAGCATGTTTAGAAATGCTGTCAGCCTCTTTTTTCTACCTTCTTGGCTTCTTCAAAATTTTCTGTTAGGGTAGGTTTTTTTGTTCTCTTGACGAACATTGCAAGCGGGGATTTAAGAGCTGTTGTATAATATTCTACTAAGCATTCCTCAGCGGGCTTTGTTGCATCACTAAAATTATTTAACAATGTTGTGAATCTTTGGTTAAACTCTTGAAATTTCTCATTCTTTTCCATTCTCATAGACAATAATTCTTTCATGAGAGTAGCTACAGTTTTCCGATTGCCATACTTTTTAAGAAAACATTTCTCAAAATCTTCCCAACTTGTTACTGAACCGGCTTGCAAACTAAAGTACCAGGAAGATACTTTGGGATCGAAAGTATAAGGAAAGAGACGACAAACCACGTCTTTGTGTTCCACATTTAAAAGGTTTAGAGCTAAATAAAAGCTTTTGAGGTGGTCTTCAATAGAAATTCCTTTGCTAGGGTTGTACTTAGGCAAAACCTTTTCTGGGTTTTTGGTCTAATCATGGAATGGTCCAACTACATTTAATGCCCCCATGGATCTCCATGTGGGTACGACCATGACTCTCAGGGGAGAGCGTGGTGGTGTATGTGGTGGTGAGTTAAGAGGAGTATTCCTTGGAGTGTGCTGCTACTCTAGGTTCGTAGGGGTCTCTGGTCTAACTTCGTCAAAAGGTTCAGTGATCTCTTCTAGAGATAAATCTAATAATTCTTCTAGGATTTGAACAAGAACGGAATTCCTTGTACACTGAGAATTTTTTCGAGGAGCTCTGGATATGGGTAACAAAGGAACTATGGTTAGTCCTCCAACACTTCTCACATACGAGCGAGTATGCCTCCTGAATTTATTTACTTCTTCAAAAGGGACAACATACACTATTTCTAACTGCTCTGTTTTAGGGTTAGGATCTTCTTGATTTCTTTATTCCAGATCTGGAAATTATGGGATGACTATTTCAGATGGGTTTTCAGTAGAACATTTACCAACAAAAGAATCTCTTCTGCTAGCCATGCACTAGTGGCCCTCCTTCTAGCACCAAAAACTGTTGATGCCTCCAATATCGCTCCATCAATCAGCAAGGGATTCTCCCCAGTAAGCGATCCCAACTAGATCGCCCACCGTTTGTTATGGGGAATCCGTCTAGTTAATGGTTCCGGCTACCATGAGTTTTAAAGGTTTGTTTGTTTTACCGGTTGCGGTCCGATCGACCGGTTATGTATTTTTTGTATTTATTATGATATGCATGTGCCCTAATTTAAATGCATGTGCTAAACAAATCTATGCTAGTCTAATTTAAATCTAAATTATCCTATCCTTATAAGGAGCAGATTTAAAGAATGGGAAATAAACTGAAAAACACACCCAATAATTCCACAGATAGCTATTAAATTGGAAGGAGAATTTACAACAGAAATAAATATTATCCAAGATAGCTTAGATAAAGATATGCATTCAATCACCCATTTATCACAAAAAAATTGCAAAGGAAATGATACCATTCATAGCAGAGAATTAATTCACAATAGCCAGGAAAGATCTCATAGGAAATGTATGAAAACGCAGAAATAGTTCAGCAATTATCCAACAAGACTCCAAGCAAAGTGCTGTGCCGGCTTCCACGGGCCAAAACGATTTTTCTTCTTCGTGTAGCAGAAATAGTTCATTTACAAGACAAAACCTTTCACCTGCCAAAAGTCCTTTCTACCTTCCTCTAATCAGCTTTATATAGCTTTACAAAATGTGCCAAGAGTTGCCACCTATACTCTAACCGTTTCTATTCCTCTAATTGGTCTTGTAGTGTTGACATTACAAAAGAGAAATATCTCAAATAACTTTACAAAAATTGGGATCACAAGTCATTTTAATATTACAAAGGTATGTGCATAAAATATCAACCCAAAAGACACGTTGGTGAATGTAAGCTATCCTTGAGCTGGCACTTTGGGCGACTTAGGCACTTCTGGGATCGCTTACTAGGGAGAATCCCTTGCTGATTGATGCAGCGATATTCGAGGCATCAACAAGTCCATGATCCATTTAAGACAAATCCATGTCTAGAGACGATACAGTCCACGATCCATTTAAGACAAATCCATGTCTAGGGACGATATAGTCCGTGATCCATTTAAGACAAATCCATGTCTAGGGATGATGTAGTCCTTGATCCATTTAAGAAAAATCCATGTCTAGGGACGATGCAGTCCCAACCACAGTGCCAGTAATTTTTCATACTGGATGTGACCTAGATCAGATCTAGGATTTACCACCACAGAGCAAGTCCTTTTTCATACTTGATGTGACCTAGATTAGATCTAGGATTTACCACCACAGAGCGAGTCATTTTTCATACTGGATGTAGGCCTGCTACCTACAGGTCTTCATCATCTACATAGCCAGCCCTTTTTCATGCTGGATGTATCGCATCTACAGAGCCATCCCTTTTTCATGCTAGATGTAACCCAGATCAAATCTAGGATTTATCACCACAGAGCCAGTCCTTTTTCATACTGGATGTGACCTAGATCAATTCTAGGATTTATCACGTACATTTTGAACTAAACATTCAGGGATGATGCAGTCTTATCATCAATTTTCGGAGACAGATGTCTATGGGTCTATTCAGGGGACCGAAGTCTAGGGATGATGCAATCCCTCTCGTCCACTGGGGACTTCTTTCTCGGAGACATATATCTACGGATCAATTCAGGGGACCAAAGTCCAGAGATGATGCAATCCCTCTTGTCCACTAGGGACTTCTTCTTAGAGACATATGTCTATGGATCAATTCAGGGGAATGAAGTCCAGGGATGATGCAATCCCTCTCGTCCACTGGGGAATTATTTCTCGGAGACATATGTCTATGGATATCTTTTAGGACATGTGACCAAGAATGATACAATGTGTCAACTTAGACCAAGTTTAAGGACCACTCATCGACCTCATTGTCGGTATCACCAATACATGTATCGACATCATCGACCTTTCTGTCGATGCAGGAAATCTCATCATCAGCGACTACATCACTCCCCCTTTCGAGGAGGGTCCTTCTGAACTACACCAAGATTCTCTCATAAATACTCAAACTTTACTTGAGACAGAGGTTTGGTCAATATATCAGCAACTTGTTCGTCAGTGCTTACATACTCGATCTTGATAGCTCCTTTCTGCACCATATTCCGTATATAGAAATATCGGATCTCTATGTGCTTTGACTTATCATGGAACACTGGATTCTCTATCATCTTGATACAACTCTGGTTGTCACACAGGATCTCTGTGGGTTCCATCTCTAAGTCAAATAAACCAGATAATAACTTCTGAAGCCATATCGTTTCGCAATTAGCAGAGCAAGCAACTATATATTATATTCCGCTTCGGTTGTGCTGAGAGCCACACTAGACTACTTCGTGCTAAACCACGAGATCATGGAAGATCCAAGACAATAACATCCACCTGATGTACTCTTCCTTTCTAAGACACTTCCTTCCCAATAAGCATCTGAGTAGCCATGTCATCTGAAGTCATGATCTCCAAGATAATATAGACCAAAATCTATCGTACCCTTTAGATACCTCATCACATGCTTTGCATCTATTAAGTGAACTCTTCTAGGTTCCACTAGATACTGACTCAAGGTATTTACGACAAAGCATATGTCTCGTCTAGTATTTGTCAAATACATCAATGACCCAATAATCTATCTGTATAGAGTCACAACCACTAACTCTGATGAGTCATCAGCTAATAGCTTCAATTCGGAACCCATGAGAGTGGCCATGGTTGTACATTCCAACATATCAAATTTTCTCAAGATTTCCATAGCATACTTTCCTAGGTTGAGAAAGATTCCTTCTGGGCCTTGCCATACTTCCAGACCTAGCAAGTAATGCATCAATCTGAGATCTTTCATCTCAAATTCTGTAGCCATCTTCTTATTACTTTCCATGATCTATTTCTCATTCCCTCTCAAAAAGAAATCATCCTCATACAATAATAGTATGACAGGTTCATCATCCATAACCTTAAGGTAAAGTTTAGGATCAGCTTTACTTCTGGTAAATCCCAAGTTTTGTCAAGAAGCTATCAATTCTACCTCTGTGAATGAACATCATTCACACTCTACATTGAGTGATCTTCTGCATATCTATTTGTGCCATCTCTCGTCAGATGGGTCTACTGATATGAGCCTCAATATCATTCGAACTCTGAGGTGAGTTCCTTCTTGCATCCATGTCATCTGTATATAGAAACCATCTTCAACCTTGTAGCAAAGTTTGATATCCACATTACCCATGGTGATCATTAAGCTCATCAAATGACTATCGATCCTGAGTACCCATATAGAGCCTGATTCACACTTCTTCTTCAATTACACCATTAAGAGAATTTTCTTATCTAGCCACTTGGAGCAAACATCTTGTCATGATCCTCTTCCTCTTTCTAAGAGAATCTTCTATCCACGAGCCTTCTATAACATGTTTGATTTGTAAGTCTTCGTGTTGAACATCCATCACTTGTTCGGTGTTCATCATCATAGCACATGATCTTTTCTACAAATCAAAGTTAATCACATGATTAGTAATACTTCATAATCATCAAATTATGATAATCTACTATGCATACTGATATGATTCACATAGTCATGCAACTATATTGACCAATATCTGGGCACAACACTTTTCCATATCCTGTATGCATACAGTGGCTATCTAGATGCCTTCCATCTCAACCAGAACATACTGTCAAGAGCGTGCACAGCTCTCAGCATGCCAACAAAGAGGTTTCATTCTAGATAAACAACAATGGAATGTTTGTCCAATCTTACCCATCATATGCATATTAGTAGTATACTGTTCAATGCTATATGAATGCTTGCACTATGCATGATACATTCTAGGAATACAAATATGCATACAAACAATATCATTTACTATTTCATAGATTCAAATAACAACTCAAATACTTATCTTTTATGTTGAGTGGTTTCCTCCCGCTTGATCTCTATATGTCTTTGAACTTCTATTCAACCTGGTCCACTATGCATGCTCAACTGTGCACTAGTGTCATCCTCATGATCTCATACACAAACATACATTCATTAGTATACTATCAAAACATGATAATATTAAGTATGTATGGTCATGATCATTTCATACATAGGTATACTTCCCTAAGATCCTAACAAAGTAGGATTCTAACTTGATATAGGAAAATATACCTAAATTATCAAGCTTGGTCATGTCTTAACATACCCAAACAATATCTTCTTTGTTCTCTTCAATGATTTCGAGACCTTGTGCTAGAAGCTGCATATCTCATAGTAGAACAAAGTCATACATACATCGTAAGTAGAGATTCTATGTGATTATGGATGTGTCTTTTGTCTTCATGTCATCATGGTTATAGAACTTGATTTGTCTTTCTTGATGTACCTGTATCTTGTTAGCAGACAACATCATCCTCATACAACACCACAAGTGCATTAGTACAATCATAAGAGTCATAACCTTAATCAATGAATGCCTTCTATAATTCACATGCATTCATTACCAAATAATCATAATTGTACTAACCTCAATAACATGAGGACAAACATATCATAAAATTAACCATGAACATATTTCAACACATACATGTTTCTTCTTAAGTCATACCTATCGAGATTTCTTGCAATCTTCTTATGTAAGGCCTTAGCCTCAACCATGAACATATTTCAACACATACCTGTTTCTTCTTAAGTCATACCTGTCGAGATTTCTTGTAGTCTTCTTATGTAAGGACTTAGCCTTAAACTGGATTTGGAGCTCAATTAGGGTCTGTCAGATAAATCCTAAAAATTCAAACTTTGACTTTCACACTTCTGAATGGATGGAAAGATGTGCCTTGCTGAGCTGATCAAGCTAGCATACTTCAATTTTGAAATCTCCAAAATTTGACCCCTCAAAATTGCCTTTGAGACTTTTCGATCTTCTGGACAGGATTTTGAACTAGGGTTTGATGAAGCCCACCCTTCTGCCCAATCAAAAGGTTCGATCCAAATATCTAAGATTCGATTTTTCTGAGGAGCTTTCAGCCATGGTAACAGCCTTAAAAAATTCCAACTTTTGCAGAAGCCCTAATTTTCCATCTTTCCGATCAAAATCCCGAACTAGGGTTTGATCAAGCCCAACCTTCTGACCAACCACAAAATTTTGATCTTGGTCTCTGAATTTCAATTTTTCTAAGTAGCATCCAGACATGGTCTTCGATTCCAAAAATTTCAACTTTCTCCGAAACCCTATTTTCCCACAGTAGTGGCAATCTAAAAATAGAGGTACTCAGAAACAATTCTGTTTGGATATGTACCTGATTGTTTCTAGTGCATATCTGAAATTACAAATCCACAGGGTCTAAAACTTCTTCCTATGGTAGCCTGACCTGTCCTCTTTCCAACCCCACAGGTCTGACCTCAATTGGATTCTCTGAGAAATAGTTATGCCAGGTGTCGCATTGTGACCTGTTAATGGGATAAAAAAGGAGAGTGAACTTGTACGGCATGCCACATGTCACTAGTTCACCTTCAGCCTCTAAAAACATTACCTTTGAAATGAAAGTCCGTGCACTACCTGTCACATTTTACAAAATTTCATTTGGAGCTTCCTAGCCCAAGTTATGACCTTTTTTCCTAGGTCACCTAATTATGACTGAGATCTGGAAGAGGCAGAAACCCTAACTTTTACTAATCATAACTCACAAAGTACAACCAATTTGAGGGTGTCCTTTGGAAACAAGGTACATGGGGATGTTATCTACGACCTGTAAAGGTTTCATATCCTAAACATTTTCCAAAATGGATTTATAGCGAAAGTTCCATGATGACTGGTTTTTGCTATATAAAACCCTAACCTTCAAATTTGTTGCAAGTGAAGCAAGTGTCGTAAGTGCCATACATTGCCTTCCTTCAGGTTAGCTCTGATACCATGTTAAGATTTAATATTCTAAGGTAGAAAATATCATCATTGCATTTCATTTCACAACAATAGCATATACAGGATCATTGAAAGAACAACAAGCATAGCATAAACACAAGAGACACAGATTTATCCTGGGAAACCCTCATGGGGTAGAAAACCCAGCAAAGCTTCCTTAATATAGATGACCATAAAATACAAAGATGAAAACCATAGACATGAGCTCCTTCTCCTCCATAGCAGACCTCTCCCTCACCTATGCGCTATTCACAAGTGAGTGTAGTGTGTGTTAAATGAGGAACACACCTCCTCTATTTATACACAACTCTGACTTGACTTTACACTTACTAGGTAGGCCCCAACTTTAACCACTGGGTTAAACACCCCATTATAACTAACTGGGATGACCCCTCTAGGGTGGTCTAAAAACCCTTTAACCCACATAACACATATAGGGCCGACCCCCACTAGGGAAGTCTAATAACCCAAGTTACCACATTCTGACAGAGGAATAAACATCTCCAGATATAAAATAAGCTCTTGATGGAGGAATGAAACATCTCCGGAATAATAAAGTACAAATATAATATTATTAGAAGTTTCAATATCTTAACAGTTCGCTATATCTATCTGAACCCCATGGTTTGCAGACATAGCCAATTATTTAGCAACTGAAAAGCTACCCAACCATCTTTCCCCACTTGAGAAACGTGGGATCATAGTTCAAAGTTTCAATTATTCTTGGGTAGATAATGATCTCTTTCGTACTGGTTCAGACCTTATTATTAGACGATGCGCACGGGAGGATGAGATGGCAGAGATCCTACATGCATGTCATGGTGGACCTTGCGGTGGGCATTTTTTTGATAAGAGAACAACATACAAAGTATTGCACTCTGGGTATTATTGGCCAAGCATCTCCAAAGATGCTGCCAAATATGTCAAGGGATGTGACAGTTTCCAAAGACTAGATAGACCTACACCGTCCGATAAGATGCCTTTACAACCACAAGTTATGATTGAGCCATTTGAAAAATAGGCTCTAGATTTCATTGGACCAATTTCCCCTATGTCTCGCAAGAAGAAGTACATCCTAGTCTATACAAATTATGTCACCAAATGGGTAGAAGCTAAAGCTTTATTTTGAGCCACAGAGAAATCTGTGGTGGAATTCATTTATGACGAAATATTTACTTGATTCAATGTACCTAGGGAAATTGTAAATGACCAAGGGCCTCAGTTTACCTCCAAATTAATGAAAGAGCTTACTGACAAATATGGTATTAGACATTGTAAATCTTTACCATATCACCCGGAAGCCAAAAACGCTTATTTCATTAAATTTGGACAAATTAGGCAAATTTTGGACTAAGAAAGTGTGAATTTAGACTCTGAAAGTGTCAATATCAACCTTTATAAAGTGAAAAAATGGGTTTTGAAAGTGGCAATATTGGATTTGAAAGGTGTGTTTTTCGACTACTTATGAACCTTAAAATTGCATTTTTTTTGTTATGAAACTATGAATTTCAATTCAAAATAAGTGAATTTGAAATAAAAAAATGCAAATTTTGATTTGAAAAGTGTGAATTTAAAATATAAAAATGCAAATTTTGATTTGAAAAGTGCTAATTTCAAATAAAAAAATGCCAATTTTGATTTGAAAAGTGTGAATCTAAAATAAAAAAATGCAATTTCGGATTTGAAAAGTGTGAATTTCAAATAAAAAACTGCAATTTTTTATTTGAAAATTGCAATTTTCATTTGTAAATGTTCAAAATTTTAATGTAAAAAATTCAATGTTTAAAATATGCAGTCATTGTTACAATAACAAGTCAATCTGCTAAGTTATAACATATAAAAATAGTTTGTCCCGACTTCTATTTCCAACAAGAAGGATCGTCTGCCCCTTCTTTCGTAGTTAATTGTGAAAACATTTTTCCAACAGTTCAGCTATATCCATAATGGAGAACACAAGAACGATCGACCGACCCTTCTTGCAGTGTTGATCTATTATGAAAATCATATTGGGAATAAGAAGGGTTGTTCGACCCTTCAATTTCGAGGGAATTGTTAAACTAGAACACCTTGGAATTTATAACATATAAAAATAGTTTGTCCCGACTTCCGTTTTCCTACAAGAAGGATCAGTCGCCCCTTCTTTTTGTAGTTAATTGTGAAAACCTTTATCCAAGAATTCATCTATATCCATAATGGAAAAACAAGAACGATCGACCGACCCTTCTTGCAGTGTCGAAATATTATGAAAAGAATATTGATAATAAGAAGGGTCGACCAACCCTTATTTCCGTGTTGAACTATTATGAAAATAATATGGGGAATAAGAAGGGTTGACCGACCCTTAAATTACGAGGGAATTGTAAAAATAGAACACCTCAGAAGTTATATCATATAAAAATGGTTTGTCCTGACTTCCGTTTTACGACAAGAAGGATCGGCCGCCCCTTCTTTTCGTAGTTAATTGTCAAAACATTTATCCATCAATTCAACTATAGCCATAATGGATAATACAAGAAGGATCGACCGACCCTTCTTGCAGTGTCGAACTATTATGAAAAGAATATTAGGAATAAGAAGGGTCGGTCAACCCTTCATTTAGGAGGGAATTGTAGCAATAGAACACCTTGGAGAAAGAGTGGCCGCTCTTTCTCTGAGAATATTTCTACTTTCCAACAAAGTCTTTAAAGCAAAACTTCTATAAATTTTGCGACACGTGGAACGCTTATATTGTGACACATGGCATATTTGATTTTAAAATTATTTTAAAGATTGTTTAAATGAATATTAAGGAAATTAATGGTACCATTTAACGTTTGGGGACTGTTTTAAGGTCCTACGTTTTCTGAACCAACAACGAGGATGTTATATGACCAAGGTCCAAATGAGAAGTATAGCTTGCAGCTTGTGGAGAAATGAGAAGTAGTTGGAGATGAAGATGGTGTAAGGAATTTATGGTTGAGTTGTTGAATAAAAGTTCCTTAACGAAGTTTAAAACTGATACACTCCAAATTAGTTTTAAACTAATAATAGTTGAGCTGCCCCATTATTCCTCGAGAATGGCGTAACTCCCCAGTAGATAGAGCAGAGAGAATGGGGAAGCTCCCTAGTAGACAGATCAGAGAGAATGGGGCATCTCCCCAGTAGACATGGAGCTGCCCCAAGGTGAGGGCTGCTTCAAATGCATAGAGGGCCGAGTTACCAAAGTTGCAGCCAGCTAGCTAGTGAAGGGACTTGCAAGCAAAGAATTGAGAAGGATCCATAAAGATGCACATGTGAGGGCAAGAAAGTGGAAGCAAGGGAGGTGGTATATTGCATGGGGCATGCATGCCATGTTACGGGCGCCTAGGTTGAGGCTCCTCCCCCACGTGCCAAACTAGTGTCCGACACGTGGCCCCTTGTATAATGGTGACGCCTGCATCCAGGGCTAATGTATAGTATACTTGATTCGCACAAACAATTATGTTTCTTAAAAACATTCATGGGAAGTAATTGCATAATTTAATATATGGTATACTTGATTCACATAAGCTGAAACTTATGGAGAATATTATTCAGCCTGTTGTAGGCCATTTAATGCACTAGCAGCAGGCATGTTGGCCATTGGATTTTCAAGGAATCGATTGGAGTGATATGTGTATGATTAATCCAGCAAAATATTTTTAATCCATCAACATAGTGGCCACTCACTATACATAGGCTAACCATGCCCGATATCACAACAAACTGAAATTGTCCGAGAAGCCATGGAATTTTCTTTTACTTCCTCTATTGTTTTATGAGAAATGCTTGAGTCTTATGATCACTCCCCAGTTCTCCTCATGATATATGAGGTTTTACCACAAACCTTTTCATTTAATTATTGCCCGTAGTTGATTATAAGTTTTTCCCGCGAACCTTTTCATTTAATTATTTCCCGTAGTTGATTATAACTTTATCCTGTGAACGATGGATCATTTCATTTAATTATCTATCTCGACAACTGCTGCAACTATTGATGACCGCATCTGATGACAGCTCCATCCCATCCTTACATCCATATATCGTAGATCTATCTCACCAGTCACGTTGTCCGGTGGAATTATTGCGTGTCGTCACATGTATTGTTCTTATTTCCCGTAGTTGATTATAACTTTTTCCCGTGAACGATGGAGCATTTGTCGGACCTCTGTTAGAAAATGACGGCTCCATTCCATCCATATATCCATCAATGGAAAACCTACCAATCTCTTCTGGTCATGTTGTCAAATGCCTAACATTCCAAGATGAGCAGTTCTGTCTACAAATGATGGTTCCTAACAAAGATGCAATGGGTTGCTTCACAACTACGTAAAGATTTTCATTTATTTTATTTCCCATAGTTGATATATGGGAATTTCGAGCCAAGTCCCAATACATGGATTTGTCATTAAACGAAAAGCTTAATGTAGTTGTGAAGCAACGCATCTCATCTCTGTTAAGAACCATCATTTGTACACAGAAATGTTGATCTTGGAATGTTAGGCATCTGACAACATGACCGAAAGAGATTGGTAGGTCTGCCATTGATGGATATATGGATGGAATGGAGTTGTCGTTTTCTAATAGAGGATCTGAATTCGCCCGCAAAACTTATAATCATTGAAATCCAGCAAGAATATGCAACTATGGAAAAATACATGTGACGATGCGCAATAATTCGACCTGAAACCGTGACCAGTGAGATAGATCTGCGATAGATGGATGTAAGGATGGGCTTGAGTCATCGTCACATGCGGTTGTTAATAGTTGTAGCATTCATCGAATGTTGTTTTAGTACTAGACCATGCTGTCAACTTCTTCTTATTACGCCAAGTAGAAGGTAGAAGGACTATGCTTTCATAGTCAGAAAGCATAGTCAGCAATGTTCTTTTCATTCAACTCCAGTTATTTTCGGATTTCTTCGGGATGAAGAAACGAATTGTTCGTAGGGGAGATGTTAAAGGATATTAGGTTGGCCTCCCGACTAGGTCCTCCATTCGACCACTTCAGAGAACATGTCAAACCGTCGTGTCGATCAATGTTAAATTGTAATCAGCATTATAGTGTGTCTGTGAAGGCATGCATGAGTTGCTTGTTTTTGAAATTATACATGGAATGTGCTGAATATAATTGTACCACTAATGAAAAAACTATTCAGTAATGATAGTGTGTAAATTTCCCTCCTTTCTTTGTTAATTTTTATTTCCCACAATGACAGTCTATAAATTGTTTTCCTTTCTTTGTTAATTGTTATTTGCAGTAAATTATGTGTGTCTGTAAATTTCGTTCCTTTCTCTATTAATTGCTATTTCCAATAGATATTTTCCAGTGTGTTATTCTTCATGCTTGGATGAAAGTAATATTAAATCAGAATTCATATGTTTATGCTCTGGTTTACCGCATCTAAGTATTCACCAATTTTATGCTAAAATTGATATTGGATTCATTTATGACCAATGCCCAATATTAATGGAGAACACAAGAAGGATCGACCGACCCTTCTTGTAGTGTTCAACTATTATGAAAACAATACTGGGAATAACTAGGGTCAGTCAAACATATAAAAATAGTTTGTCCCGACTTCCGTTTTCCAACAAGAAGGATTGGTCACCCCTTCTTTTCGTAGTTAACAGTGAAAACCTTTATCCAACAATTCAGTTATATCCATAATGGAGAACACAAGAAGGATCGACCGACCCTTCTTACAGTGTCAAAATATTATGAAAAGAATATTGGTAATAAGAAGGGTCTACCGACCCTTCTTGCAGTGTCAAAATATTATGAAAATAATACGGGGAATTTTTTATTTGTAAATTGCAATTTCCATTTTTAAATGTTCAAAGTTTTAAGGTGAAAAGTTATAACATATACAAACTATTTGTCCCGACTTCCATTTTCCGACAAGAAGCATCGGTCACCCCTTCTTTCGTAGTTAATTGTGAAAAGATTTATCCAACAATTCAGCTATAGCCATAACGGAGAATACAAGAAGGATCGACCAACCCTTCTTGTAGTGTCGAACTATTGTGAAACGATTATTGGGAATAAGAAGGGTCGACCGACCCTTCATTTAGGAGGGAATTGTAACAATAAAAAACCTTGGAGAAAGAGCGGTTGCTCTTTCTCTGAGAATATTTCCACTTGCCAGCAAAGTCTTTAAAGAAAAAATTATATAAATTTTGTTGTTAAAATTTTGATATCTGGTATCCTAGGGTGACACGTGGAACGATCATATTGTGACACATGGCATATTTGATTTGGAACTTTGAGCATACCCAAAAGTATATTTTTTCTATTAAAAAAAAAAACAAAAATAAAGAATGTTTCTGTCTAGTTAATCGCAGTCAAAATCATTCCAACTAATGGCATCACTATCCGCATTGTCGTCTGGGAATGTCATTTTCCAACACAGTATCCTGCTTAAATTTTAATTAGCTTTATGGTGTGTCTGCGAATGCATGCATGTGTTGCTTGTTTTTTAAATTATACATGGAATCAGTGTTGAATATAATTGTCACTGATTTTGTATCTACACCATTGCAATAAAAAGTAAAATGTTTCTTTAAAAAAAAAACAAAAAGGAAATAATGTTTCCCTTTATAAACTAAAATGTTTCTATTTAAAAAAAAGAAAAAGAAAAAGTAAAATGTTTCTATTTAAAAAAAAATGTTGGTGCATCCAGCAAGTTGGAACAAATCAAAATGGAAGACACAATTATTGAATACAATTACAAGCGAGCACCCAGTAGCTCGTGCCATACTGAGTATCATCAAGAAGCAAAAGTAGATCAAACTGAGGAGCATACAACCAGGCTAACTACAGATAAAACCCATGTTGAATCAACTCTTCTCAATAGGGGTTCTCATTGTCGTCAACAAGCACCACAATCCCTTATACACTGGCCCAGAAAGGAGTTACCCTTCCCAGCAACACCTGCGGAGGGTGCTCCAGGAATTAAGTTTCTGCAGTGGCGTTGAGAATATGCTTTACCCACAAATCTCTTATCCCAGAAAGTGAACCAGATATCATCAACTTGACAGCATACTATTTACTAATCATTCACATATCATGTAAGCAATTCGTAGATTCAACATAAAGTAAACATTCACAATAACATATTCATTCTACTTAATCGCATGAACCATTATCATTCAATCCACAGCATAATAGACATAATGCAACATTCACCACCGCACAGAGACAAAGACAGAGATAGAATTAGAAAAATAATCGGACATCTTCATGCATTCATTAAACTCTGTGGTAAACATGTCGTAGGATCAGTCAAACATAATGTTGCGGATCCAAATTAGACCAAAAAGAGGATTTCTCCAATGTCTCTCTCTCTTCTAATCTGCCCTTAGGATTACAGTTCACTTCTATTTATATGATATTCAATAGTCCATATTGAACGATTCTCACAATTGAATATTGATCAAGCATCCCCATAACTAAACCACGCTAACATCCGGAGTTTGCACCGAGACTGAACTTCCAAAGACATGGAAAAATATACAAAAAAAACAGCGAGCCACCAACAAAAAATCCACAGAAAAAATAGCGAGCCACCAACGAGCTAGATGCTGACCACTAAGACTGGCACGAATGCAGACCGAGAAGACCAATTAGGGAGCAGGGTGCTCCCCCCATGGGGAAACTGGTTCTTCATGAGGGAATTCCCTCGCGGTATCCATGTAATCTTTCAGAGTAGACTTGAGCAAGCGAACACCGGCCGAATGAGTTTGTTGGCTGCATTTCATAATTTGGAGGGCTTCACGGAGGTCGTGAGCTAGCTGGTTCCTCACTTGAATTTCACAAGCGAACAAGATCCTCACCGCCCAGTAGGGGTTGGAGATTAGTTTTCGGCCCAAGTGGGCTTTGTATTCCCGGAGAAGGGATAATGCGCAATGTGCTATCTGCGCCTCTATAGGAGCAGGCGTCTCTGCTAGATACTGAGCCCCCCAATTGAAGGTTTGCGGGGTAGACTCTTCCATCCCCATGGTGTGCTGTTGAGACAAGCCTTCTCCCTGAGAAAAACTTTCCCCCCCAGGTTGTGAAGACCCTACACCCCTGCTGGATCCCATACGTCTACACGCCCTCATACGGGAAACCATGATATACCAATTAAAAAAAATGAACCACCTGAAATCCACCCAGAAGTTCAGCCAAGCTTTAAATTACAGGTCTCTCGAATGGAGGTCGTCTACTCCATTGAAAATATTTTTAGAGGAATTTCTATGGAAAGCAGGACGGAGAGCCGACTTGACTCCCAGAGATTTTCACAGAAGCCCACACATACGAGAGGATTTCCATTAATGGATTTGTAGAGATTGAATGACTCAAAATGCATGTAAAAGGCCATCTCGTACAATTGAAAATCAATTTGCAGTACTTGCTCTCCAGCGCGGTACAACCAGAATTACTATCTTCAGCACGGAGGCAGTTATGCGTAAGGAAGCAATGATAGAAACGAATTATGTAAACTGGCATCAGTATAATGAATGAGGGTGTAATTTATTGGAGGCATGACATTACAGGGCGTCTAGCTGACCCCTACCCAGTGTCATCCTCCACTACCGTCCCTTCAAACTAGCCCGCATTTGTCTGAATAGTACTGTCATGATGGTTGATAGTACTATCATGATGGTTGATAGAGGTGTAGACGGCCAAAGCTAATTGAGCTGCAGAGTATTAAATGCAGTAGCTCCACTACCGTCCCTTCAAATGAGCCTGCATCTATCTGAATAAAAGATGCCGCCAATGTTCAGCGACAGACAAGGACAATCTAAAACGTTGAGCAACTTTAGCCTTTGAAAGTGTCAATATCAACCTTTCTAAAGCGCAAAAACAGGTTCTGAAAGTGGCAATATTGTCTTTGAAAAGTGTGTTTTTCAATTCAAATAGTGTGTTTTTTTACTACCTATGAACCTTAAAATTGCAGTTTTTTGTTAAAAAACTATGAATTTCAATTTAGAAAGTGTGAATTTCAAATCAAAAAATGCAAATTTTGATTTGAAAAGTGTGAATTTCAAATAAAAAAAAGCAAAATTTGATTTGAAAATGGTGAATTTCAAATAAAAAAATGTCAATTTTCATTTGGAAACTGTGAATTTAAAAATAAAAAATGCAATTTCTGATTCGAAATGTGTGGATTTCAAATCAGAAAATTCAATTTTTTATTTGAAAATTGCAATTTACATCTTTAAATGTTCAAAATGTAAGGCGAAAAGTTATAAACATGGTTGTCCCAACTTCCGTTTTCCGACAAGAATGATCGGCTACCCCTCTTTTTCGTAGTTAGTTGTGAAAACATGTATGCAACAATTCAGCTATATCCATAATGGATAACACAAGAAGGATCAAGTGACCTTTCTTGCAGTTTCAAACTAATATGAAAATAATATTGGGAATAACAAGGGTCGGTCGACCCTTTTGAGAGTGTCGAACTATTATAAAAATAATATTGGGAATAAGATGGGGCGGTCGACCCTTCAATTACGAGGGAATTGTAAAAATAGAACACCTTGTAAGTTATAACATATAAAAATGGTTTGTGATGACGTTTGTCTTCGATCCTTGTTTTTCGACAAGAAGGATCAGCCGCCCCTTCTTTTCGTAGTTAATTGTGAAAACCTCTATCCAGCAATTCAACTATATCCATAATGGACAACACAAGAAGGATCGACCGACCCTTCTTGCAGTGTCGAACTATTATGAAAAAAATATTGGGAATAAGAAGGGTCGTCCAAGCATTCAATTTCAACGGAATTGTAAAAATAGAACACCTTGGAAGTTATAACATATAAAATTGTTTGTCTCGACTTCCGTTTTCTGACAAGAAGGATTGGCCGCCCCTTCTTTTTGTAGTTAATTGTGATAAAACTTATCCAGCAATTCAGCTATATGGATAATGGAGAACACAAGAAGGATCGACCAACCCTTTTTATAGTGTTAAAATATTATGGAAATAATATTGGGAATAAGAAGGGTCGACCGACCTTTCTTGCAGTGTCAAACTATTGTGAAAATAATATTGGGAATAAATAGGGTCGACCGACCCTTCAATTACGAGGGAATTGTAAAAATAGAACACCTTGGAAGTTATATCATATAAAAATGGTTTGTCCCGACTTCCATTTTACGACAAAAAGGATCGACCACCCCTTCTTTTCATAGTTAATTGTGAAAACCTTTATCCAACAACTAAGCTATAGCCATAATGGAGAATGCAAGAAGGATCGACCGACCCTTCTTGCAGTGTCAAACTATTATGAAATGAATATTGCGAATAAGAAGGGTTGGCCAACCCTTCATTTAGGAGGGAATTGTAACCATAGAAAACCTTGGAGAAAGAGCAGCCGCTCTTTCTCTGAGAATATTTCTACTTGCCAGCAAAGTCTTTAAAGCAAAAATTGTATAAATTTTGTTGTTAAAATGTTGGTATCTGCTATCCTAGGGTGACACGTGGAACGATCTTATTGAGACATGTGGCATATTTGATTTGGCACATTTAGTATAGCGAGGTTACTAATGTTGGTTTATCCACAACACAATCAGGAAATGAAAATTCACTGATAGTAGTTTTAAGGATTAGGCACATGCAAGATTACCCTGTAGTTGAAAATGCTAATTGAAAAATTAACATGAATTTATTAATTTATGTTAATCATTTGCATAAATAGATAAATGTTTTAATTAAATAAATTCACTTCAAACATAAAAGACAGACAGATCATTAGTAAAGACAAATCCAAACTGTAGATCAATGTATGGATTATTGATTGCAAAAATTAAGCAGTGTTCATAAACAGTGTGGATTATTGATTGCAAAAATTAAACTGTGTTCATAGGGAGTGTGGATTATTGATTGCTTATTTGGTAAAGTTTCGAGAACCCGAAACCCGCAACCCGCATTTTTGGATTGCATATTTCGGGAACATGGATTAAAGCAAGATTTTGAAACTTGACCTCGAATCCTGCATCCCATAGGAGTAATCTCGATCGTTCGTTTCTTCCTAGGTCTACAGTCCAAATCTCATTCGGTCGAACAAACCTTAAATAAATGATTTTTTTTTTCACTATCATTTTTATTGTATGTTTTTACGCTATTATGTGGATTTTACTGTGGAGTTTTTACCAGGGTCACCTGCATGGTTTTCAGGTGAAATTAGGTTGGTTTGTCATGAATTTTGCATCTTCTTTTTGCACTTTTACTGTTTATGGGTTGATTTTGACTCTCGTTTGTTTATTTATTAGAATTTTCGGAAACCTTCATCAGAATGTCTCGAACTACACGATCCAAGGCACTATATAGGGATTCACTGACCAAGGATCCCAATTTCGGCATTTTCTCAGACACCAGTGAGAGGGTGATTGAGGATTATCAAATGGACTGGGCGAAAATTTATTCAATCTTTGACAACCATGACCTTTCAGGCATCAAACAAGACCAACTAGCCTATGAAAAAATTATGGCTTCCCAAATTCATGCTATTGCTGCTCGCCCTTCCATCTTACCTTATACAAACCCTGTAAAATGGATTGTTGAAAATGCCAATACCAAAGACTAGTCATTCAATGATTGCGTACATTCGCAATTGACTACCTTTCACCCGGAAGTTTTTATCAGAGCTTTCTCTCTCAAGCCAGCTATACAAACCCTTTGTTCTGACTTTATTCAATCCTCCAAGACCATAAATAATTTTGATGAGATGATGAAATGTTGGATGATGAAACCTAATAGTTTCGTGCCCAAGGTGGATGATCTATATCCTATTATTTGGTTCAAGGAACCTCACTCATTACTCGCAACCATGATTTGTAGGCTTTTTGGTCTCCCCAATTGTTCAGTTTTCAAGGTTGAATGGGCTCCCATAGCCCATCATGTGTTAACAACAGGTGAATCCTTTCCATGGGCATCCATCCTGTCATCAGAAATTAAGACACAAATTCAAAACTATCAAAAGTCACTTGCCTCAAAGAAGCCACATTTTTATCTATCAGCCTACATCCTTGATGTCTTCTGCGCTGACTTTCAATGTCCTAACTTGGGGTGGAATTGGATCCCTGAGTCTCCACCAGTTCATATATATCATTATGCATTATGGGAAAGCAATTATCTAACCTTGCTTTACGAAATTTGTGACCACTTCATGGGTACCATTTATTTTAAATTATTTCACCAGGAAGCTCCTGCCTTTTCACTAGA
This sequence comes from Larix kaempferi, assembly GCA_027924585.1. NCBI lineage: Eukaryota > Viridiplantae > Streptophyta > Pinopsida > Pinales > Pinaceae > Larix > Larix kaempferi. The sequence goes on along the minus strand of BSBM01000575.1, from coordinate 5,888,207 downwards.
TTCCAGAACCTTCATCAACACCATTAGGGACTGGTATGTTTATGAGTCTTTTGCATATATCAGAGTTTGGGGAAGTAACACTGTTCACCTGTTTCCCAGAATTGTACCTGACAGGTTGGTTATTCAAGAAGTTTCCTATCATTTTGTCACTACTGGAGTCTACAAGAAACTTACTAGTCCTAAAAAGAGAGGTTGGCCTAAGTTCTCTCTAAATCTTGCCCCACTAGTTATTCCTACTTCAACCTGGGCTGCTATACTTGGTGATCAGTTGTATCCTTTGAAGTTGGTAAAAGCACCCAAAAGAAAGCATGATCCCAAGAAATTCTTGGATGCACACTTCAAGCAATATCACAGGAAAATGGACTATGTCCATGAAGATTTTCCAGATGACTCTATCTATCGAGGGGTGAACACCTTCCCTGAAGTGCTAGCAAGAGGAAAGATCTTGGATGAGGAGCGACAGATTACGGCATTTCAGAAAGAAATAAAATCTCAGGTTTATGGGCAAAGAACCTTGGAGTTGAATGTCACTGAACAGGTTAAAAGGAGCAGAGAACAAAAGAAAATTCAGCTAGCCAATGATCCCTTAATGCTTACTTATACAGATGGAGACAAAGGTAAAAATTCCATGGATGAACCTCCTCAGATTAAAAACACTGAGTAGGTTAAAGCCTTGTTGCAGACATCTCAGAATTTTCAGCAACATTTGGAAAAATTGACTTCATTGTTGGGTACCAAGACAATTGAATCGCCCAAGGTTGTTATGAGTGTTCAAGTAACTGTTGTAGCTTCGCAGCTGGTTGATGACTCGACAATGATTGAAGATAATCCTCCTACGAGACAAAAAGTTCAGGTTTCCACATATGAAGTTCCTACTGCTCATCTCACTAACAGTGATGTAGAATATGAGCCACAGGCTGTAGTTCAAGTGACTGAAGACATTAGAGAAATTTTGAGGTCAAAAACGGGCCTCAAAACAAAGAAAATGTACTATAAAATACAACCAATCACATTCTAGTAGATGACATCATCCCCCTTGGTGAGGTGGCATTGCATGAGTTAAGAATGCTTATTTGTCAAATTTTCTATGGTGGATGAAAACACATAGTTAACCAAGGTAGTGGTGTAAGTACTTTTAAGTCATAAAGTAAAGTACTCATAATGATAGTCTTTTCATAAAATAATATTATTGTCATTTTCAAGTAAAGTACTCATAATGAATGTCTTTTCACACTTTCACATAAAATAATATTATTGTCATTTTCAAGTGAAGTACTCTTAATTCATAAAGAAAGTCCTTTCACATTTTTTTATAAAATAATATATTATCATTTTTATGTTTTTAATTTTAAATTATATATTCACTCCATTCTATTTAATAACATAATGTCAAACTAATAAAGAATAATAATAGATTTAATAAATAATAATAATAATAATAATGCAATGTGGATTATAATAATATTATTGACATTTTACATATAAATAAATTCTCAATTAAATTACATTATTAAATTCATGAGAAAAGTACTAAATATAAAAAGTCAACATAAAATTTAAAAAAAAAGCTCTTAAAAATGTTTTTTATTATTTAATTTCATTTGCAAGTTCAAGACAAATAAATTTTGAAGGACAATACATTTTTGGGAATTTACAATGAATCTTAGTCACATCAATGTAGACTTATTTTATTAATTTTATTTCTAGTGAATTTTGAAAAGTAACTCAACCATGGTTATTTATATTGTGCATAGAAAATAGTGTGGGAGGTGACTTGTCATATATACCTACCCCATAAAACCCCCAATTCATAATATTTTAATATATCTCATATTTTTGTAGTACATCTCTTAGGAGGCCCTTTTTTGACCTCAAAATCTCTCTCATGAGTGCCTGAAAAGGTAAATGACAAAGTTGTGGAAGGATTCACTAGGGAAGTGACAGACAACTCACAGTCACTTACATACTTGTTGGACAGTATTGAAATGGACCATTTTGATCTTGATCAACCAATTTTGGAACTTACCTCTACTAACCCTCACATCATAGTTCCATCACTTTTGTTACCACCTATACAGGATCTTTCTATTTTTCCTGCAAGGGAAATCCCACCACTCTCTAATTCACAGTTGTTTCACACTTTGACTCATAGGGCCACCCCTTTTCCTAGTAACTTTGTTACTTTTTCCATTCCTTCCTCTATACTTGCAGAAGCCCAGTCTTCGACTAGCCTCCTAAAATTACCCACATCTACTTCACCATTACCCACTGACATAGATTCAGTCACAACTACTTCTTCATTACCATCAGCTGCTAATGGTGACCAAGTTCTCCTTTCTGGAACTATCACTTCAATCCCTTCTCCTACTATTCTCTCATCAATTCCTTAAATTGTTTCTACCCCTATGATTGTTCCTCATGTTACCATGCCTATGCCCGATGCCATGGCCACTCAAACTCTCTCATTGGTTTCAACAGAAAATGTTATTTCAGTCACTTCTGAAGTAATAATTGAATGGGAGGATGATGAAATAGTCCCTCTTGGACATTACTTTTATAGTAAGGATAATAAGGTAGTGGTAAAGAGGGGTAAGAAGAGAAGCATTGATTGAAAAGGGTTAGAAGTGTCTGTTCCTAACCAGATAGTCTGGGCTCAACAAGCCAGTAACCCTCAGACAGGGGAAATTGAGATAGCTACAGCCCTAGGGGCATTTGCAGGAGAAAACCTTGATTCAATACAGGTTCTCAATAGAGAAATTGATCATAAGAGGGAAGAAGTGGAGAATCTTCAAGAAGAGCTGGCAAAGGCTAAAGAGGAACATCAAATTTATGTTGATGATCTTCAAAGGTTACAAGCTGAGAATTCTGCCAATGTTCAGCAAATTGCTTTATTGCAAAAACACTATGAGGATGCAACTTCAAGTGCAACCTCTTCTACTTTCTTCAAGATGACATCTAAGGAATTCAAGGACTTGGCTTATCAAGTAAATAAAGAGTATCACGAATACCTGGAAAAGTTGTTTTGCACATTGGATGAAATTAGAGAAACTCATATCACTTTTGGCAAGATGCTTAGTGCCTTTGAAAGGCAGGAAGATAAAAGGATGGAGGCTTCCAAGGAATATGATAACATTGTTTAATGGCAGAAGTACATCAAAGACATTCCAGAAGGATTTCCCATGCTTAGTAGTTTTCAATTTAAGAAGATCAGAGGTGCATTGAATACTTGGTTGGAAATAAACGAATCAGTTGAACATATTCTTAAAAAAGCCCGAGCCATCTGTAGCAGGAGACGGTATGCAACAGATAATGTTATGTTGGCTCTCCAGTTTCCTGCCATGGAACTCATCGAAGATGCCTGTCCACCTAAATTGAAGATTGAGGAAGTTCAGCAGCAAATTCAGCTTCTAGAAGAAGTCAAGGTTGATGATGTGGAGCAATTGATTAGGAAGTCACTTTCCCTAGAACGTAAGATCTAAGTCTACATTTGTATATGGCATAAGCTGGAAAAGAATGAGATGGAGATGTTCGAATGCAATACCCAGCTAGGATTCGAGTCAGCAAATTATCCTATGATAGATGAGTTGTTAGAGATTTGGGGCAAATGGAAAGATGTCCTAGGACATTAGGTTATTTTTTATTTTGTAATCCCTACTTTTTGTGGATCTCCATTTTTGTACTCTGTTGTAGTTCTTATTTAAGGACATATGCCTCTTTTGAAAAGGGGTGGATAATTTTGGGATTGGGAATCAACAGGAGACGATTGGGGATTCTCTGTCTTACTGGATCTTTGTAATTTTGTTTGCAGAACTCATTAATACAGTAAAGTAATCTCATTGAATCTTTTCCTATTTATTGTTCAAGTTTCTTTGACAATGCCTGATTTCGTATCTCAAATTGTCATCTATAGTATGTGATCCCTTTTGCATGTATGAATTAATGCACAAGTTTGTTGTACTGATTTCTCTTATGGCTTATCTATGTATAAAATATCTTGTTGAATTTCTTTAATTAAGATCTTTTTCTTTATCGATTTCTACAAATGATTCACATGCTATTTGATCAATGTTAATTTTTCAATTGACATAATGATCACGGATTGATCTTGAATAGGTTTAAATTACTTGAATTATTCTCTTTTAATTTTCATTAATTGGTGATGATTTAAGTAAACAAGTAAAATGCATCTTTTACATTTCTGTTGGAGTTGGAAAACATGCTTGTTCCTTTCACATCAAGACCGATTTGCACAACAACAAGTCTTCCTTAGAATAGATTCTAACTTAGATTAGATTCTTTTCTTAAATAGGTTAAGTTAGAATAAGACTTAGTTTTAAGCTTATGTTTTCCGTATTGAATTTTTGATCCATTGATCAAACCCATCTACTTATAGAGTGCCAGCGGAGGCTAAATATCTGTGGGAGAATTCCACACCAAACAGGCTGGGAATAGAACTGGGAGCCTTGGAACCCATTCCTGCACCTTGCAGTTACCCTGCACATCCGAGGCCTCAACACTCCCCAAAATATGACATATGAGGAGGATTCACACACATACCAGTCACCAATTATGGAAATGAAGGTTTTGGCATCAACTGAGAAAGCAGGAGCTTGTTCGCTGAAGATTTTGAAGTAAATACTTCCAAAGAAGTGATCACAAATGTCATATATGAAAGGCATATAATTGTTCTCCCATAATGTTGAATGATAAATATGGACAGGAGGATCTGATGGAGTCCAATTCCATCCCATGTTGGGATATTGGAATTCTGCACAAAATATATCAATGACAAAAGATGAAAAAAAGAAATGTGGCTTCTTCACAGCTGGTTCCTTTTGATATGCTTGAATGGTTGTTTTGAGTTCAAAAGACAAGATTGACGCCCAAGGGAATGAATCACCATTCATTAGAACATGATGGGCTACAGGAGTCCACTCAGCTTTAAATACAGAACAGTTTGGGAGACCATAGAGTCTGCATAGCATGGCAGCCAATAGGGAAAAAAGTTCTCTAAACCGGGAAACCGGGTACAAGTTATCAGCCCTACGGATGAAACTATCCGGTTTATTCATCAATGAATTCAACATTTCGTTGAAATTGTACCTGGTCTTAGAATATTCCATGAACTCAATGTTAAGGGGTTGCATAGACCGTTTAAGAGCATAAGCTATGATGAAATCCTTAGGGAGGAAGGTAGCCAATTGTGACCCTGCATTGTCATTAAATGATCGGTCTTTAGGGTTAGCATGGTCCACAATCCATTTAACCGCATCAGTATAAGGAAAGATAGTGTGTCTGGAAGCAATGGCATGAAGCTTGGAATCCCTAAATTTCTCATACGCCAGCTAGTCATTCTGAATATCTGACAGGTCATCATTATCGAAAATTGAATAGATTCTGGACCAGTCTAGCTGATAGGTTTCAGTGAGAATAACACATGTAGCGTTAAGGGCGCGAAGTGCAAGGATCCCTCCCCTCGTGCTCTCCACATGCTGGGGGGATGGCCCCATAGATCATGTTGACATTCGCAACCGAGGGATAATGCTCCTCGAACTGAAGTTTACTTGTGGAAAAGTAATTGTAAATAAGTAACTTTACACATTTACATTGGTAGCATTATAGTAACATTATATGAAAGCTATTCTATTCTTTCTGTTTCTTTTTTTTAATAGAAACATTCTTTTTTTTAAATAGAAACATTCTTTTTTTTAAATAGAAACATTCTTTCCTTTTGTTTTTTTAAATCGAAGCATTATTTATTTTTTTCTTTGTCTAAATAGAATGAAATCTCATAAAAAGAATGAAAAATGTTGTTAGTTATTATTATTTTTTAAGTAAAGCCCTTCATGCTAGAAGGGAGGTATGAATATATAACCTTCAAATGTGAATTTAAAATCAAAAACTGCAATTTATGATTTGAAAAGTGTTCAAAATTGCAATTTTCATTTGTAATTGTTCAAAATTTTAAGGTGAAAATCTATAACATATAAAAATAGTTTTTCCTGACTTCCATTTTCTGACAACAATGATCAGCCGCCCCTTCTTTTTGTAGTTAATTATGAAAACCTGTATCCAACAATTTATCTATATCCATAATGGAGAACACAAGAAGGATCGACCGACCCTTCTTGCAGTGTCAAAATATTATGAAAAGAATATTGGTAATAAGGGTCGACAGACACTTCTTGCAGTGTCCAACTATTATGAAAATAATATGGGGAATAAGAAGGGTCGGGCGACCCTTCAATTACGAGTGAATTGTAAAAATAGAACACCTTGGAATTTATATCATATAAAAATGGTTTGTCCCGATTTCCATTTTATGACAAGAAGGATCGACCGCCCCTTCTTTTTGTTGTTAATTATCAAAACCTTTATCCAGGAGTTCAACTATAGCCATAATGGATAATACAATAAGGATTGGCCGACCCTTCTTGGAGTGTCAAACTCTTATGAAAAGAATATTTGAAATAAGAAGGGTCGACCGACCCTTCATTTAGGAGAGAATTGTAACAGTAGAAAACCTTGGAGAAAGAGCGGCCGCTCTTTCTCTGAGAATATTTTCACTTGCCAGCAAAGTATTTAAAGCAAAACATCTATAAATTTTGTTGTTAAAATGTTGATATCTAGTATCCTAGGGTGACACATGGAATGATCATATTGTGACACATGGCATATTTGATTTGACACACTGAGCATAGGGAGGTTACTATTTTTTATTTGATTTGGCACATTGAGTATAACAAAGTTACTAATGCGGGTTTAACCACAACACAATCAGGAAATGAAAAATCACTCAGTAGTTGTAAGGATTAGGCACATGCAAGATTACCCTGTAGCTGGAATGCTAATTGAAAAATTAACATGAATTTATTAATTTATGTTAATCATTTGCAGAAATAGATAAATGTTATAATTGAATAAATTCACTTAAAACATAAAACACACACAGATCATGAGTAAAGACAAATCCAAATTGTAGATCAAACTAATTAGAGGTAGGAGGCAGGATATGATTAAACATGACAGTGCTATGCAATGAAAACTAATCAAAGGTAGGATAGCTGATGAAAGAGCTTTTGTTTGGTGATTAAAGAAGAAGATATGAACAACCCATCAATATAGAGCTTATGATAATGAATTCTATACTGACTTTAGCCGAAAATGGTAGTGGATGCTTGAAATGAAAGCAACAGAGCGTAATATTTATGACTTATGTCCCGATACAACACTTATCCAAGCATGAAAAAGCATAACAGTATGAATTACACATTGAGAGAAACATTCACATAAGAGAAGAAGTAAATAGACTGTAAGACGAATAACACAGGAATCTCTAATAGAAAACCTTGCTCGGCCGAGCCATATTTTATTAAAATATATCTCAGAGTGCTTAATAAAACAGGGAATTCATGAGTCCAACAAAAGTTTCCAACCCTTTCTCCTTCTATTACATTGCTTACATAGATGCTCAGAGCCTTCCAACTCGAGCTGCCTCAACATGAAGTTGTTACAATGTAGGTGACACCTATTCAAAAAGGTTGGCGACCCTCAACAATTAGTTACAACAAAATGACAATGCTAGTAAAACTGGCTCGATTTCCTTTTACAAAATTACTGAGCATTTTTACCGAAAGACAAAAAACCCTAACAAAATAAACAAAATGCTTCAGCGAATATTTCCTCCATGCTGCTATCCCACGATCATCGAATCTTTAGCGATTCAATATCAGCTTTCCCTTCCCATATTTCTCAACGAGCTTCCATAGCTCAGCAGCTGGAAGCTTTGAGGTCACCAACTCATTCATTAAGACTCGGATCTCAGTGTGGTCCCTATAAGAGTAGCTTCGCAGATGTGCACTAGCCTCCTTGAACATCATGCTTAACTCAAAATCCTTTGCCATTTTCTCCACCATTGTATTCCCCGATAGCAACGGATCCACATCTGCAAAATAATTGAAATGCACTTTACATCTTGCCCATTTATTTTGATATTCTTCTTCTGTGACCATTGTTCCATCCTCCTCCAAAAAGAGAGGTAACCCTTTCTTGAACAAAGGGTCAAACATGTCATTGAAATACTTGATCTGTTGTGCGATGACATCTATTTTAGCTTGAATAGCTTTTACCTACTGGTGCTTGTGCATCACTTTTTTGGCTCCAATGATGATGGAAACCCTATCTGTTACACCAGTTGTCTTGACCTGCTCCTCAAATAAGCCGTTCAAGAATTCGATGGCATTCTCAGTATACTCTACAAGTTTTTTGTTCAATTTCTCATTTGTTGCTGTCACACTACTCTTGGATAATTTTATCATTGTTTCCTTGTCAAAGACAAAATCGAGGAAGGGCCTCAATTTCCCTACTTATTCAACAATGCCATCCTAGATGACCTTCCTGGCCTCTAGCAAAGAAGTCTGCCTTGTAGCTTGTCTTGCCAACTCATCATATTTACCCTGCAACTCTTGGTGCTTTGCTTCCCAAGCCTCCTTTTCTCTTTCTGCATTATCCTTCAAGGTTTTCGAATTCACATTCTTCTTTTTTAATCTTGTTATTTCCATATCTTCCAAACTAGATTCGGCTATAGCCCCTACCAGGGAGAAATCACCAGCCTCTATGGATGGTGTGGCCATTCTTTCTACTTCTTGCTCTTTCTGCTGCAGTCTCTTCTCAAGCTCTTCCACTTTGTCCTTTGAGATTTTCTCACTTGCCACCACAGTGGCTATATCTATATGCCATTGTTTTTCCTTCACATAAAGCTTCAATAGCTTGGCCCTACAGTCTGTCAAGTCATTTTGCAACTTCTCCTTCTTTTCTTCTAGTTCTGTTAGCTCAGAGACTGCTACTAACTGGGTAGAGGGGATTTTTAGCCCCTTTTTTAAAGATCGGATGATGTTGTATTTTTCGTTGAGTAGGTTTTGAATAATTGCTCTTTTATCAGGCTGGCCCTCAGTGGCCACTATGTCACCCTGCAATTTCTTGATCTTTTCCTTATGAGATTTGTTTTCCATCTTTTCATGCTTGAGCTGGCTGGAAACCTTACTCTTACTAACCTGTACCTTTGATAACTCCAAAGCTGTCCTCAACAGTTTAGTATAAATAACATCTTCGGTTTCTTTGTGCAATTTTAGTACATCTGGGACAAGGATGTCCTCTAAATTCATCCTTACCTCAGTGGTCAAGGCCAAACTCAGGGTGTTCTCAGTAAGGCTCCTACTAGTCACTAGAGACACTTCTTTGCTTGAAATTTTCCCTAGTTCAGTATATAACTTGGACTCCTTTGAGGCTTCCCATGAGCCCACCATGTATTCATCTATCAACTCATCTCTAGTCTTGCTTAAGGCAGCAAGCTGAGTGGATGTTGGGTTAAACACATACTCTTTGATCTCAAATGGTAGTAGCTTATCCACTTGTTTCTTTTTTCCTTTACGAGTCCCCACTGGTACTAGTTGCTTCTCAAATTCGTCAGTTTTCTGCCTCTTTGGGGCTCTCTCAGCTTCCCCTTTTGTGTCCATAGGGACATTGTCATATTCCTTGCTGGAGTTTATTAAGTTGATGGCCATAGGCATGGCTGCTGGCACTAATAGGACTAGGATAGAAGAGCCAAGCACTATGGGTGTGTTCCCTTGTGTTAGCAGGGAGGAGCTCTCAGGTGTGTCTATTTCCATCTAGCTCCTGCTAGGACATTCCAATAAATTTGTAGCTTCTTCCATGCCTAGAATTTTGAAATGCACAAAAGCCTTCCTATTGGAAATGATGTGGTGGGGATCAAAGTTTAAGGTTGCTTCTGTTTTGAAACCCATCTCCTTTATCTTGCATTCGATGGCTGTAAGAGCTCCTTTGTTTTTTATTAAGAATGGACCTACAGTCCTTGGAAACACAATATCAGATCCCTTTCTATGATCTAGAAAGTGCTTAACTTCTACTTTTAATTTTTGTTTGATGAATTCTAATGCAAACATTCTTGGGGTCAGGAAAACAGGTAGCACGTAGGGTGCATAAGCAAACCCATAAACCCTGATGATTGTGCCATGCTCTAAAAGGAACCAATCTCTGACCCTCTTATTAGGTGAACTTTGTAGTAACTCTTGCATTTCTGGTAATACTCTAGGTAGTTTCTTTTGGAAAATGACCCGATAAAACTCAGACATGAGCTCGTCATGGAACTTGGTGTAATCAGTGTACATATCCGGAGTAAGTAGTACCTCAGGCATTTGCAAGTTTTCCTCATTGAATGCCAGGAACATTTTTAGTAAGTAGGAATGAAATCTGAAAATCCTTGTTTCCTTGAAATTCTTTAGCTATGAATGTATACTTTCAACCAAAACTTCATCAAACCTGATGCATGCACATTGGGTATATTGGCTTGGGTCATCGGATTCCAGGGGGCAGGTGCCTAGGACAAAAAGCAATCTTATTAGAGGTTTTGTGACATACATATCAGAGTCTAGACCTAGGAATTGGCTCATCATGGCGATAACACCTCTAGATTCTTCCGTGAATAGTCTGGCTTCAGCCGAGAAATCCTACTCTTGTATTTGGATAGTAGGATTCAGACAGGACTTGTAGAAATTCTGTTATACTTCAACAAGGGATTGTCTAAAAAACCGGATTAGGGCTTCCTCGGTATACCCTATAGCTTTTTGGAAAAACTCTTTTGGGACTAACAGGGCTTTTCTAAGGGTTTGGGTATTGATTTCACAAAGGATATTGGACTTGGAAACGTCCATGATTTCCCTCTCAGTAGAAGAGTAGTTAAAGGCACACCATTCAACAAATTCGAGAAAAGCAGGGGTTTGGCTGACTGTGAATAGATGGAAATAGGACTAGTGGACCTGGTCCATGTCTATACCTCGCTCCCTAACCAGTTTCAGTTTGTTTTTTACAGTTTCAATGGGGTCATTGGTCATCATAGTGTCGTAGACCTCTGCATCTCTATCTGTAAACAGTGTTTCTATGGGTTCTCTATCACTCAATTCAGCCATTAAATAGTTTACTGTAGAGCAGATAACCTACCTGGTTTTTTTGAGGTTGGCTTGGGCCCTTGGTTGACCTGTCTGTTTCTTCACAACTTGCTCCTGTCGCTTTCATATGCGAAATAGGAATCCAGCTCTCCATGCAGGCGAGTTTTTTATATTTTTTATGCTTTTCTATCACCCCTGCATCTCCTGTGGCATGGAAGCTTCTATAGCTGTCCATTTTCTTGATCCCTGGTTGCCTCGAATCCCACCACATGTTGCCTCAAATCCCGGCCATCAATTGCTGCAAATTTTACCAACTTTGCGAATTTGGATTGCATTGATATTTCGTGAAAGTTAGATCTGCGAACAAAACCTCGGCCATAGATCTCGGGCTTCTCAGATCTGTGTCGTCCAAACCCGTGGGCCTCTACCAAAAGTTCGTGGATCCAAAATTTTGTTTGCTCCGTGCATGTCGTATCAGAGAAGTAGTTCCCAACCGCCAATCTTCTCCATTGGTCATTGATCTGCTACTTAAGATGCTTGTGGGCTAAACCTCCCACCTCCATCTAGAACACCTCACCCTTTTTGCACGAAGTGTGCTCATGACTGTAGATCTTCACCACTGCCGATCTAGACCATTTATTTCCGCAGATATGTAACTGTAGGCGGACCTCAGCAATTTAATTCTCTTTGCAAAGTTTTGGGCTTGGGATTTGATCATTTCACCCTTGAGGCTGTCCATACCTACCCAGATGATTCTATTTTGCTTAGACCACTGAGGCTTTCTCCATTCTTTTTAGAAATTGAGCCTCCCAGTTTCATCCAGGACAACTCTAGTGCTAACAACGACAAGCTAAATCGGCAAGCTAAACTTCATTTTAATCACCCGGTGTAATCTCATCCACGGGATCAAGACAAATCGATGGTTAAAATGTAAACATGTCGAATGAAAAAGAAGGGTTGCGTGGTTTTATTTCATAAATAAATACATTCTTTCCACAATCCTCAATCCACAATTGTGGGTTGCAGGTTGCGGAAAGAAAATATATCAAAACCGAAAACCAAGATTCCGCAATTGGCTAAGTTATAACATATAAAAATTGTTTGTCCTGACTTCTGTTTTCTGAATAGCTAGTCAATCGGCTAAGTTATAGCATATAAAAATCGTTTGTCCCGACTTCTGTTTTTCGACAAGAAGGATCGGCCGCCCCTTCTTTTCATAGTGAATTGTGAAAACATTTATCCCGCAATTCAGCTATATCCATAATGGAATACTCAAGAAGGATTGACCGACCCTTTTTACAGTGGTGAATTATTATGAAAATAATATTTGGAATAAGAAGGGTCGAGCGACCCTTCTTGTAGTGTCGAACTATTATGAAAATAATATTGGGAATATGAAGGGTCGACCGACCTTTCAATTACGAGGCAATTTTAAAAATAGAACATCTTGGAAGTTTTAGCCTGTAAAAAATGGTTTCTCCTGACTTCCGTTTTCCGATAAGAATGATCGGCTGCCCCTTCTTTTCATAGTTAATTGTGAAAACCTTTATCCAACAATTCGGCTATATCAATAATAGAGAACACAATAAGGATTGACCGACCCTTCTTGCAGTATCAAACTATTATGAAAAGAATATTTGGAATAAGAAGGGTCGACAGACCCTTGATTTACGAGGGAATTGTAACAATAGAACACCTTTGGGAAAGAGAGACCGCTCTTTCTCTGAGAATACTTCCACTTGCCAACATAGTCTTTGAAGCAAAACATCTATAAAATTTGTTTTTTAAATGTTGATATCTAATATCTTGGAGTGACACGCAGAACGGGCATGATGTGATACGTGGCATATTTGATTTGGAACATTCAGTATTAGAAATATAGTTGGCTCGTATAGAATATTTTTTCCTATGAGCACCACTGAATTTGGCATTTTGAGTATAGCGGATCATATTTTAGTATTCAGGTAGTTACTCTGGGGATAATTACTTGATTTTAAGTGCAGCGGATAAACCACTTCTAAAGGCCAATTATTCTTAAGCACAATTACAACACTTAATGACAGTTAGTGCGCAAATTACGACACTTATCACAAATCCAATTTTGTAACAAATAACCATCCATTATCAATCCCAATGGCTATAAGTTGTATCTGTATTTTATAAAAATTTAATGAAAATGAGAAAATACAACTTTTTGTTTTTTTTTTTGACAAGAACGGTTAGGTTGTATTAATCTGCGTTCTGGCAAGCCAGATCCAAAAAGTTACAAATCGGAAGAAGGTTGGTGACCTCGAACAGTGCTGCCAACCTTCTTGTGAAAATCTTGGGAGACAAATCCCATCTGTTTCTTGAGCTAATTCGAGATACTGACAAAAGGAGCTTACAAGGGTAAATTCTCACAAACTGTGAGCAAAGTAGAAGACAAAAGCAAAGCATTTAGACTCAGGGGGATGAAATTTGCCCCTTAAAGTAGGGATCCAGCTTTTTCTGAGATCCAAAAGAGATGTTGGAAGCCGTCTCCTTTTCTCTGCGTGCCTTGTTGGTCCTTCGCCCTCTGGTAAGGGGTGGAGACGGGACTGAATTATCTTCAGGTTCAATAATTCCCACAGAGCCGCTGGAGGGGACTGAAACAGCCGGACCTGCAGGGGCAGGTGGTTCAGGATCTGAAGCCCTGGCTTCCTTCGCATCCACTGAGCCAGGTAGGGCAGGATCCGGAAGTCTTTCGTCTACCAGAGGGTCTTCCATAACTGTTGTTGCATCAGGGTCTAGGGCTTCTTCTTCTTGCAGTGCTTCAAAGCTGTTTTTATTTTCAAGAGTTGCCTCCGCTGAAGGAGTGACCTTCGGAACCTGGGCTAGTGATTCCTTTCGCCTTGGCTGCCTTCGCCGGTTAGTTACTGGCTGAAAATCATCTCCTTTAGCTGGTTCTGCCACTTCTGAGGCTTTGGGGCAGCATTTTGCGAAGTGACCATAAGTATGGCACCGAAGGCACTTAAAAGGGATCTGCTCGTAGTCCAGCTCTTGGATATGGCGCCATTCCCCCAGGGAGAGCTGAATGGCTTCCGGGAGTCCTTTCTCGAGGTTAACCTCAACACAAACACGAGCACAGGTAAATTGATCCCCTTTCGGCTCCACACTGTCCAGGAAACGCCCAAGCTTATTTCCAATGTCCTCCAGAGAACTTTTCCCCCATAGATGCAGGGGGAGATGAGGCAGCCTAACCCAAACAGGGGCTGCAGTGATCTCAGCTCCGGGATTAAAATCAAGAGTCCAGGGGGCTAAGAATAGCCCCCTCGGCCCCATGAAATAGGGACCAGATCTGAAAACTAGATCTCGATCCACTTTGCTAGAGAAGCTGAAAACAAAAAAGCCCCTGCCTACTGCACATAGAGAAACGTTTCCTTGTATCAGCGATTTCCAGCGTTCTTCCATCCAAGCCTCCACCGATTTGGGGCTAGGCCATAACCCCGTGAACTTTCCGATGAGGGCTTTTTCTGCTAGAAGGAGGGCAAGATTGCATGGCTCTTCTGGAGATAGTTCCAGAGAGGGGATCTCCTCCATCTTCTTAACAAACTTAGACGAGAGAGAAGGCTTGGATTTAGGTCCTGCCGAACGGACTAATGCTATGAAAGATTCCAAAGTTTCTTTTTCCATCTCTGCAAACCTGTCTGGAGCCATCCTGGAGGCGGCGACCACCAGCAATGAGGCGGCGAGCAACAAAAACGCAGGCAATCTGGCCCTGCAAGCATAGGGGACCCTGCAAACGAGCGATAACGCGTCCCTGAACAGCTGCGACCCTGCAAAAAACCAAAGAGGCGGCTAGGGTTTAAGCCCTAGCCGCAGAGATTCGCCGGGCAACGCGAGCTCTCATTCCGTTTCATTTAATCATCCATTTTTTTTACCAATATTATTACTATCCGTAAAAGTCTTCAGAAAATACAACTTTTTGTTGACCAAGTGGAAATTTAGAAATGCAACAATTTAGTTGCTTAAAACTGCCACATAGAGAAATTTAGAAACCAATTTTGTCTATTATCAACCCTTGAGAACATCCACCACTCTGAACACTATTCCCCATATTTTCTCGTTGTGCCTTGACTACTGCAAGGCCCTTCTCATTTATTCTAATTTTTTCTACTGCAAGGCCCTTCTTGGTGACCATGCCCATATGATGCTATTTACATCGATCTTCATGTTTTCTTCTGCACCAACAACCCATTGTTGTTGTCTATCTAAGCATTTTTTAAGTATATATATTCCTTGTCCAAAAACGGTCTGGTTTAAATTTTTCCCTTCAACAGATAAAATAATTACCTGTCCAGAGTAAATTTTTTATTAATATATATTTTAAAATTGATTAAAATTTCACATTTACATAGGAAATAAAATTTTAACTATATAGCAAATGCTCATGGCTGAAAATATTTTCAATGTGTATGTTTATTTCCAGGTATGATATGCATAGAAAGGTCCAATGGTTATGTGTCAAGTTAACAATTTGGAGTTTTTTTATTTTAATGCCAAGTTGTTTATGTTAACTTATCAAACAAATTAATGATCATGGAAAAAAAAATTAAAAGAAATTAGAAAGCTTAGCTATAAAATGTAAATCCAAATTCTGTTAAGAGTGACCCACAAAAATTAATGACGGTTTAGAGAATAAAGTGCCCATCAAAAATAAGTTTTTGAAAAAAACGTGACAGTTTAACATGATGATTCCAATATGACAGTACTAGCATCTGAATCCTGATAAATATCACCAATCGCTTTACCCAAAGTGCTCTTTTTTATCTGATGGCATTTATACCATGCATTTTGACAGACGTCTATTGTGTCTAATCTCATTGTAAACAATATTCTTTTTCTGTCATCTCCTTATTTGGCCACAGGAGCATTTGATCCCATAGAAATTATAACATTCAACTATCAAATTTCTTAGCACATTCAACTATTGATCGAAGTGGAATTTTTTATATACAAAAATTTGAGCAACAATGTTCGGTGCCAATGTTTGAAAGGTGTGCACCCTGATTTATTGCAGGCCTGTAAGGTAACGATATTAAATTTCATTCGGAAATTTTAGAAGAAGCTGGTATATCCACTACTCACCCCTAAACAACATGCCATACAAGAAAACACTACTTCATCGACCAAAATACCAAAGGATATGTCACCCAAAATTGTTCCCCCAACAAAATCAGTCTCACTCACATTTGTTGCAAAACCTATGGAAATGCAATCCTTTCTTTCTAAACACTTATGTAACAACTTAAATTTTTTCATAATAAAAGAATATTTATTCTCAGTTGTTGTGATATGTGCTACACTCGTCGAAGTAGAAGCTGGTATATCATTCACCTCATTCTCAGTTGTTATGATATGTGCTACCTCATTTACAGAATTGTATGGCCTTGTTCGATTACATTTAACATTTGTATATTCACAATGGGGAGTCCCTGGAAGGACCATCTGTAAAGGACATTCTTCAAAAACATTCCAAATGTATAACATCCAAAGGAAAATTATCGAGTTCAATCAAGGTGTTTGCAGGCCATCTTATAATAGAGGCTTCAAATACACCACAATCCTTGCAATTGCATAAGACTTTATGAACTAAAATACCAAACTCACCAACATCTAGTACTTTGAATTGTACAATGTCTCCCTTAAAAATAGTTGACACTAATCCTTGAGCAACATACTGTGGCTTTAAATAACATTGATGTATCAAATTAACTAGTAGATTCAGATTGATTATTGTTGAAAGCGCTTCAAACAGAAAGCAATGTTTTTGTATTAAAATCGATGATTCTTTTAATCGGCCATACAACAGAAGATCTACAGCTCACCCCTGGAAAACATGCTATACAAGAAAAAACCACTTCATCAACCAGAATACCAAAGGAGAAGTCACCAAAAATGTTCCCCCAACAAAATCAGTCTCACTCACATTTATTACAAAACCTATGGAAATACAGACGTTTCTTTCTGAACACTTATGTAACAACTTAACTTTTCTCATAATAAAAGAAGATTTATTCTCAGTTGTTGTGATATGTGCTACACTCATCAAAGTAGAAGCTGGTATATCATTCACCTCATTATCAGTTGTTATGATATGTGCTACACTCGTCGAAGAAGAAGCTGGTATATCATTCACCTCATTCTCACGAAGAACGGACCCAATCTGGTTAACGATCTCAAATACAGGCCATTGAATATAACCACCAACAACCTCTGACAATGTATCTGTACCTTTTGATCAATAGGGAAATGGAAGACTTGCATTCAAAGACTTGGTAAAAATTACAAAGATACATCATTTATTAATGCTGATATTATGCAAAAATTTTCTTTCTGGAAATGAAATTCCTTCAGCAACTTTCAATCCATTCAAAAGTAGGTCCACACATTGTTGAGTACCAAAATCCATTTCATAAACAATATCTGAAATATAAAATAAAAACACACATTGTTTAGAACCAAAATCCAGTTCAGAAGCGTTTTATGAAATATAAAATAACAGGAGCACATTAACAATCATATTTATTTTAAACAAATATATAGCATAGATTATAATATATAAAAAATGATTGTCTGGACTTCCAATTTTCCGAATGGTAGGATCAGACGCCCCTTCTTGTAGAAGAAGCGAATACAAGAAGGATCGAACGCCCCTTCTTGGAGTCTAGAAATATTACGAAAAGAATTATGGGTAGAAGAAGCGTCTCCCGCCCGTTCATTTATGACGGAATATTAAAAATGTTCAACCTATGAATGTTAGGCCGTCAATACATGTATTTCCAAAATTATGAACAAGGGAAGAATACTGACCACAACAAGGGTCGGCCGACACTTCATTTACGAAATAAATTTAAATATATTTAATCTACGAAGGCTATGTCGACAATTCTCGGCTTCCAACTTCCACTGTAAATAGTAGGGACTCGGACATCATCTAAGTTCTAACATATAAAAATGTTTGTCCCGGCTTCCATTTTTCGAAGAGAAGGATCGGTCCCTCCTTCGTTTAGGAGATAATTGCAAACAACTATATCCAGCAATTCACCTATATCCATAATGGCAAAAGAAAGAAGGATCGACTGACCCTTCTTGCATTCTAGAACTATTATGAATACATTACTGGGCAGAAGAAGGGTCGACCGCGCGTTCATTTATGAGCGAATTGTAAAATTATTCAACCTACGAAGGCTAGTACGTCAATTCATCTATATCTAAAATGGTGAACACCAGAATAATATTAAGCATGGCTAAGTAATAACATATAAAAAAAATTTCCCCGACTTCTGTTTTTCGAGAAGAAGGATCATACTTCCCTTCGTTTAGTAGATAATTGTCAAAACCTTTATCTAGAAATTGAATGATATCCAGAATGGTGAAGACGAAGAAGGATCGACTGACCCTTCTTGCAGTCTCAAGCTATAACAAAAAGAATATTGGGAAGAAGAAGGATGGTCCACCCCTTATTCTACAAGGGTGTTAACACTGAAATTGACCCCCAAGGATGAAAGAGGGTAATTCTGGGTAACCACTAACCAATCTTTGGCCTATGCTACTGACCCAACATAGATAGAGAGAGATCTCTCTAAAATCTCATGAAAAACTATAATAATCAAGATTGTCAATAATGAAAAAGAAACACCAGCATTCACGGCTAGGATATTCAATTACAACAATTATACATAAGATCAATTTTCTGTTTGGAACGAAAATGATTCAAGCACTATTTGGTTGGAAACATATGAACTTGGTTTGGGCAATGGAGTCATATTTAACAAACTCTGAAATCGTCATTCACAAAGGCTTTGCAAACGCATTTACAAGGGCAAGGTAGCAAGCAGCTAGTAGTCAAAGAGATTTAATTTGTGGAACAAAAGAGGAAAGAAACAACCCATCAATGTAAGGCATACCAAGATCAATACTACATCAACTTAGCAGAATGTGTTGGTGAAATACTTGGAAAAAGCTAAGCAAAGCATAACTCCTATGAATTCCACTTAGCCACTACCCTGATCCAAGCATGAAAGAAATAACATAGAATGCAATAACAAAGAGAGAAACACAATTTCACATGGGAAAAAGGAAAATACAGACTACCAAACCATTTACACAGGAATCCTTGTCAAAACGAAAGCTTCGGCTCTGCAAACTTTATTAAAACAGCTCAAAAATGTCTTTACAGACTAATCCTCAAAATACCAAAAGATTTCAAATAGGATTTTAAACCCTTGTGCTTTCGATTACAAATGTATTTATAGATGTCTTCGAGCTCTAGTCTCAGCTCCTTCTGAACAGAAAATAGTTACAACAATATGACACCTATCTAACAGCCAAATCAAGGCATTGTTTGCTATCACTATTACAAAACAAAATATCTAGGAGGCAGGCTTAACTGCAATTTACAATTGCTCGATCGTTTTATTACACGGCCAAATTAATTTTAAACAGAATACAAAATAGAAAAATTGCAGTTATGTAGCTGCTTTCAGCCGAATTGCTTTCACTGCTCATCAAATCCTGGATACGTCCATGCTGGCTGCTTTCTGACTTCACTGCATCCTTTCACGCTCCCATCTTTAACTTTTCTTTCCCATACTTCTCTACTAGCTTCTATTGCTCGGGCGAGGGTAAATCCTGGGAGGAAATCTCTTTGAGTAATATCCTCAGCTCAGTGTGTTTAGTGTACGAATAGACAAGATGAAGAGTTTTGTCTTCTCTAAAAGTTGCTGCTAGCTCGAAGTCACCTTTCAGTGTATCAACCACTGTGTCGCCTGTTAAGGGCGCATTTATGCTGATGAAGTCATCTTCATTCATCCTGCAGTTCCTCAACTTAGACATGTATTCATCTCTTGTAAGCATGACTTCATTCTCACCCCAGAAGGTAGGCAACCCCTTTTTGAACAGAGGATCAAAGGATTCTTTAAAGAGTTGTGCCTGCTTCGATATGATATCTATCCCTGATTGGACACCTTGCATTTGTTGATATCTCCTAATTATCTTCTTAGCTCCTATGATTATGGATACCCTGTCCTGGATGTTTGCAGCTATAGCTTCTTCCTTTGAAAGGCCACCTAAGAACTCAACTGCACTCTGGGCATGCTCCAAAGGATTTTTGTTCAATCTCTTCTTCACCAATGTTACACCTTGCTGGGCCAATTTCACCACTACTTCTTTATCCATTATAAAATTTAGGTAGGGCCTTAGATCTTCAACATGTTCTATGATATCATCCCATACGATTTTCCTGGCTTCTGGTAACACCTTTTGCCCTATCACTTATTCCTTCAAACTATCAAGCTCTGACTGCGTCTCCTAGTACTTTGTTTCCCAAGCCTCCTTTTGGCCTTCTGCAATATCCTTCAAATTTTGCAAATTGGAAACCTGCTTCTTTAATCGGATCACCTTAGCATCCTCCAGGCTAGCATTATCTATTTTCCCTATCAAGGAAAAATCTCCAGCTGCAATGGAGGCTGAGGCCTCTTGTTCTATTTCCTTTTCCTTTTTCTTCACTTTCCTGTCAAATTCTTCAAACTGGGCTTTCCACGAGTTTGCACTGGCCTCCACGAAGGTCATGTCAAAGTTCAGCTTCTTTTCACTATCTCCAAACTCCACCAATTTGCCTTTATAGTCTAACAACTCCCCTTTCAACTTTTCCTTCTCTTCTTCCAGCTCTTATATTTCATAACTATTTTCCAACTGAGTGGTGGGGATCTCTAGCTGTTATTTTAATGACAGGATCTCCTCATATTTTTCATTCAGCAACTCTTGGATGTTTTTCTTTTTATCCTCTTTGGTCTCATTTTCCAGCAACTGTGTTTGATGGTTCTTTGTTTGTGCTTTTAGAGACTTCTTTTCTTCTTTCTTGAGCCCCAACAGTTTCTGGACTCTGGACATATTTGTCTGCACTTTTGATACTCCTATTGCAAGCTTCAACATCCTATTATAGATGACTTCCCCTATTTCTTTGTGTATATTGATTATATCAGGGATAGGGATTTCTTCCAGGTTAAACTTTACCTCTGTAGCTTTGCTCTTGGTGGCCATGGCCAGGCTCAATGTGTTCTGGGAAAGATTTCGGCTAGTAACCAAGGCCACTTCTTTCTTGGATATATTCCTTACCTCAGAGTACAGCTTAGCTTCTGCTGCTATGTTATCAACATTTTCATCATATCCTTCCAATATCTGGGCCCTACTGATACTTGATTTTGTAGGTCCTTTGGGTGGTTTTCCAAATAAATTCTCTTTTACTTCATAATGAGGCATGAGAAACTTGGCCCTCCTTTTCTTAGTTTTCTCTTGTTGTGTTTTCACTATTTGTTGATCATCACCCTCCACCTTTTGCCTCTTTGCAACTCTTTCAGAGCCACTATCTACCTCCATAGGGAAAATAACCCCTGAAGCACTGGTTTTTTCTTGAATATTGTCAAGAAATAAGTTTGTTGGCCTTATAGAGCTTTACCAGGTGATCTGCTTGGTGAAGGTGTGCCTCCCTGAAAAAGGAATCTTAGAGTTTGAGAGTCCTCTGAAGCATCAATGTCCATTGGTACTTGATCAATATATTCTAACCAATTGTCTCTCTCAGTCATTCCAGCCATCACAAAATGCTCATATCCCTTTCTTTCAGCTTCCTTCCTTCTTTCTGAGATTATGTGATGTGGATCATAGTTCATTGCATCCTTGGAAGGGAGTTCTAGGTCTATCATCATCCTTTCAATTCCTGAGAGGGATGGTTTGTGTTTGAATATAAAAGAATCCACTGTCCAGGGGAAAGATAAGTCAGATAACTTCTTGCTATCTATAAAATGTTCACGTTCAGCTGTCAGTTTCTGCCTTATGAACTCCAAATGGAACAACCTAGGTGTCAAAAATGTACGGAGTACATATGGTGGGTGTGAAAATCCATATACTCTAATTACAGTTCCCTTCTTTAGCAAAAACCAGTCCCCAATCCCTTTCTCCATAGGGAGCTGTAGCAAATCCTTCATTTCTGGGAGTACTCTAGGAAAATTCGTTTGGTAAAAGATGTGATAAACTCGTGCCATCAAGTTATTCATGAAAAGTATGTAATCTGAATACATCTCTCTTATAATTTTCAGCCCAGGTACCTGTAGGTTGTCTTCAACTACTGTTAAGAATATCTTTAGTAAATAAGACTGGAATCTAAAGGTCCTTGTATTTGGGAACTCAACTAACTGGGGCATCATCAAACCTTAGACATGCAGTCTGGACAAATGAATCTGGGTCTGTTTGTTCTACTGGATAGGTACTTAAGATGAACATCATACTGATCAATGTTTCTGGAACGTATTGGTCACTATCTAACCTTAAAAACTGGGATATCATGGAGATTATTCATTTAGACTCATCTTTGAACAAACTGGGCTCGTCAGGGAAAATCGAACCTGGGAAGGATGCATTTGGTAATAGGGCATCATGGTAAAAGCTCTGTTTAAGTTCGTTTGGGTCTAGGTGAAAGTATTGAACGAGGTCCTCCATTCGATACCCTAGGGATTTCTGACCGAATTCATGGGGAATGACTAAGGCCTTTCTAATAGTCGGGGCTTTCACCGGGCGTCTTAGAGCCTTTCTAATAGAGGGTCTTAGAGCCTGAGGTGTCTAGGATCGCTCTATGTTCTGAGGAATAATTTGTGGCACACCACTCAATGAATCCAGGGCAATTTGGGGTCTGGGTGGTGGTGAGAAGATGAAAGAAGGACTGATAGACCTTATGGACATCTATTCTTCTGCCTCTTATAACCTCCAACCTCTCCTTGGCCATATCTATGAAGATGTTGACCAGTATGGTGTCAAAAATGTCACCATCCTTGTCTTCCAACCGGGGACCGGTGATTGGAGATTCGGCACCAGGGGAATCATCCATACATATTTTCATTCGTTCCTGCTGCGTTAGCCCATCATTATCCCACCTGATCATCATGAACTTCTGGATCTTCCCCAAATATTCTATTCCTTGAACTGATTCTCCTTACGCCAAACTCTAATTCCTCTCTTCATGGGGATGTGGTCTGAGAGCTGGTTCTCCCTTCGGGTATTTTGATGACCATGAAGCACCTTCATTACCACGAAATATTCCATAGAACTTAGCACAATTTGAGTGCTAACAACTGGCTCCAACGGGGATGTTATCCTCCCAGCGAGGTAGCAAAGAACACCTGTAGACTAAGTGTCTGATCCATTAGGCATCTCTAACCCAGAGGGGGAGAAATTCTTTTGAAAACTGAAAACTAAACTATGCCTTGCTGCACATTTTTACTGAACACAAAAAAATAATAGGAAGCATGGTTCCCTTCCAGATCTTAGGGCCTTTACTTCGGGCTTTAAATCCTTTCAGCTCTGTCATCAAAACCTCAAGACAATTGTAAAATATAAAGAAAAATATATACATACAGGCTATGGTACATGGGTTTCCTAGTTTTACTCAGGACAGGTAATGTTTCAAGAATCTTCCATTAACTGGACCTTCTGACCAGGCAAGTCCATCTTGCTCCTCTAGGATAAAAGAATTTATTCCTCTGTGTGCAGCAATAATGTATGGCCCCATCCACATGTGGTAAAATTTACCATGTTTGTCTTCTCTTGAGCATTCACATTTCAGAACCAGGTCATTCAGCTGAAATTGATCTTCCTTGGTCTTCTTATCGAATGCTTCTTTCATCTTTTCTTGATTTCCTTGCACTATGTCATAGGCTTTAGTTCTCAGCTCGTTTAACTCAATTATCTGATTCACTCTTCTTTGCATATGATTCGGTTCTTCTTCCAACCCTTGCAGCAACGTCATGACTGGTAACCCTAAAGAAACTGGAAAAACCACTTCAGCCCCATATACCAACTGGAAATGAGACATCCCAATTTCCCTTTTACTACTTATTCTATCATCCCATAGAGCATACTTCAGCTTAGTGTGCCACACCCTCTTTTTTTCTTCCAATAATTTCTTTATGATATTCACTAGGCTTTTATTGGAGGATTCTACCAAACCATTTCCCTGAGGATAATAGGCTGTAGAATGATTCAGACTGATATGGTATTTGTGACAAAAATTAATCATCTTCTTAGAACAAAAGGCAGGTGCATTATTAGTCACAATTCTTTCAGGGCATCCAAACCTAGATAGGATGTTATCCTCCAGAAAGTCCATAATAACATTTTTTGTTGCATTCCTGGTAGGTATAGCTTCTATCCATTTGGTGAAGTAATCAGTAGCTGTCAATATCCACCTATGCTATCCAGAAGAGTTAGGGTTTATTTCCCCAATGAAATCTAGTCCCCATTGTTGAAAAGGAGCTTCTACTATGACTAGGTGAACGGTTAGTGAGACAACTTTCCTCTTTCCTTCAAAAATTTGATATTGGTGACAAGCAACCGTTTCCTTATACACATCTGTGAACATGGTAGGCCAATAGAAACCAGCCCTCAATTTACTGTTACTTTCCAAGAATGATGTCTGCCACAATCTCCCTTATGAAATTCTTTCTTAGTATGCTTAGCTTCCTCCTCCAATAGACAATTTAGCAACACACCTCTTGGGTCCTTCTAGTACAAGAACTGATTCATAATACAATATTTTCCAGCTTTTAATTTCACAACCCTGGACCTACTCTTGCTTAATCCTGGAGGAGCTTGTAAATTTTGCAACACATACACACTATCAGTATACCAAGGGGATGCAGAGAATTCTAGACTTATCTGTACTTCAGTGTCTAGCTGCTGCGAATACTCTTCTAAAAAATTCATCTGCAAGAAATCACAATCAGCCTTGGTCATCAATTTTTCTAATCTCTACCCTTTCACCAGTTTTGTAGGCCTTATTTCTAAGTCATATTCTAGTAATGCAGCAATCCATTTTGCCCTTCTACCTTCAGGATCTGCTTGAGTAAGGATACCTTTCATAGAACTAATTGGTACATGAGCGATGATGTGTGAGTGAAGTATGTAAATCCTGAAATCCTTTAGTGATTTGATCAAGGCATAAGCCTATTTCTCCATGATGTCATATTTCAGCATAAGGAACTCCTGCCACTGTATGCTCAGAAGCAAAAGAAAAAATCAGAAAATCTTTAGAAAAATCGGGGATGGATAATACAGGGGCCTCAGTGATAGCACTCTTGATCCCCTTGAAAGAATCTCTAGCTTCCTCTGTCCATTTTATTTGACATTCCTTTCTTAGCATATTAGTGATACTCATCATAATTTCAGCGAAACTAGGAATGAACCTTCTTAGAAAACCAACTTGTCCAATGAAAGACTGCACCTCCTTTTTGCTCCTTGATTCTCCAACTTTCTGGATGGCACTAACCCTCTCAGGGTCAATCTTGATACCTCCTTTGGATATGATATGTCCCAGGAGTTTAGCTTCTTTTAAAGCAAAATGAGACTTCTTTGGGTTGAGGGAGATACCATATTTTATGCATTTCTTAAAGACCTGTTCTAGGTGTTTTAGATGCTCGTCATCAGACTTTGAATATACTGTTATGTCATCCATGTACACCACTACGAACTTAACTTTTTCTTCAGCAAAGGCAATGTCCATCGCTCTCTGGAAGGTAGCCCCAACATTCATCAATCCAAAAGGCATCTTAGCATACATGAAAGTGCCCCATGGAGTGGTAAAAGCAGTCTTTTCTTGATCTTTTGGACTAACTTTGATCTGATTGTACCCAGAGAAACCATCCATCATAGAAATCATTTCTTCTCCTACCACCTTCTGCAAGATGTGTTCCATTTTTGGCAAAGGGTAATTATCTTTTAAGGAAGCCCTGTTCAAATTCCTGAAGTCTTTACAGATTCTAATCTCTCCAATCTTTTTTCTTATAGGAACTAGGTTAATTACCCATCGAGAGAATCTCAAAGTGACAATAATCTTTGCATCAAACAACCTCTTGATCTCTTTTTCTATTACCGCTACCAACTTAGGATTCATTCTTCTCAACTTCTGTTTGAAAGGTTTTTCCCCAGGCTGGATTGGGATAGAATGCTGGATTATTGACGTATCATACTCCTTTAACTCTTCATAGCTCCAAGCGAAGGAAACAACATATTTTTTCATCAAATCAACATACTACTCTTTCCTCCTAGTCTCCAACTTTTTTGATAGCTTCACCATTCGAGGTTCTCCAATAGAACCCAAATTCTGATCTTCTATAGTATCCTTGGGAGGTTTGAATTTGGGATTCTTTGCCACATCATTTTGATCAAAGAGATTTTCCAGAGGTATTAATCCTTTGGGAATATAGTTGCTTTTTAGCTGGACAATGTCTTTGCCTCCCAACGTATTCTTCCAATCCTTATTTTCATTTTCTTCACTTTCTGACTGTTCCTGGTCCATCAGACCTTCTACATTCTTGTTTTCTGTATCAATCTGGACATTAGGAAACTCATGAGATAGTTCTAAAAATCTTTTAATTTGTAGATCATCTTCAAACACTTGCCAATACTTGGAATTGTCTGGGATGGAGGGTCTGTTTATTACTTCGACCTCATATTTCTCTTGAGAAAAAATGGGAGTTTTAAAACCACCAGCAGTAGTGGCCAAGGAGTCTGCTATTTTATTTTCACACCTCAGAATTGCCCAAACTTTGTTTCTATAAGCTCTCATCCTGGGGTGTTTTTCCCGATAACTATCATTTACCTGGTTCACCACCAGCTCTGAATCTCCAAATACATGTACTCTTTTGGCTCGCATATCTTTTAGAGCTCTCAATCCTAAAAGTAGAGCTTCATACTCAACTACATTGTTTGTACATTCAAAAGTCAATTTATAGGATAGGGCTCTAGACTCTTGGTCTGGAGGTATGATCCAAACCCCAGCCCCAACTCCATTTTTACTCAATGACCCATCAAAATACATTTTCCACAGCCCTTCTTCATTTTTTTCCTTTCTGATGCCTCATACCTTGTTGCAAACTCCTTATCTTCCTTGAATTCATGGAAAAATGGGGGTATAGGATCAGTATGTGGACCATCATTGAAAAGGATGGAGGAACCTATGTCTGTATCCACAACAAATATCGGGTGATTTTCAGGTTTGTCATCACTGCTGACCACATAAGCCATCCTTTTCTCTCTGTATAACTTCCTATTGCTTCCGAAAAGTAGTATAGTAGCATAAGATAAGTCCATCTGCATTGTTCCTTTTATCTTTTTTACCCAGGATCTTGATAACATCATCCCAAACTTAGCAGGAAAATCAGCCACTACTATGTCCATCATGACCCTCTTCGCTGGGATCTGGGAAAGGGTTACTACCACATCTTTAATCAGACCTAACCAGGGTACCTTTCTGGAATCAAAAGAATATAGGTCTTTGTAGGGTCTAGTGACTTCTAACCCCAACTGGTCCACCACTGACTTTGGCATTAAGTTGTGTGAAGCCCCAGAATCTATCAGAGTGTTGTGTAATAACTTATCATGGATATTTAGACTCAAATAAAAGGGAGGGACTTCTTCATCATCTGGCTCCTCCAGTTTGGAACCAAAGATTATAGTGGGGGCATCGTCGGCCACTTCCAACATGTCTTGTGTATTTCCTGCCTACCCCTTTACTAGGCTATTTATCTCTTCCCTATATTCATTGTTTCTTAACAGCTCAATCAAGGGGATATAGATCTTTACCTTAGATAGTTTAGCCTTCAAGCTGAATATTGAAGCTTCCTTCCCTACTTCAGTGACTTCTAGTTGCCTACCTTCTTTAGAATGCCACCCCCTATCTTCTGAGATTTTCTATGCAGCATCCTCTGTTGTTTTTCTTTTAGCTTATCCATATTCTGTTGAGTCTTAGGGGCCTGAATCTGAATAGACTTCCCTTCCGTTATTGGTATTTCTCTGTTTCTCAACCTCATCTTTCTCTCGATATCATCCACAGCATTCATGTAGCCCATTTGGTACTGTTAAGAATTGAATTCTGCAGCTTTATCGGCATTTCCCTTGGTGAAAAAATCATGCTCCTTTTTAGTCAAATGAACTTCATGTTCTAGGGTGTCGAAGAGATGTATCTGGTCAGTAGCAGGGTTTTTAGGTCACTCTTCGTCTATCAAATTCTTAGGGAAGGGAGGCCTTATCTAGTGGTCTTCTTGGTTTCTTGGATTTCTTGGAGGAGGTGGCCTTCTAAAGTTAGGGTTCCTTATCTAATTTTCAGGTTGTTCCCTAACAAGAGGCTTATTTTTCATGGCTAACCTATCCATCAATCTTTCCATAGTTTTCATCATGGTATCAAATTTAGCATCACTAGAAGAGGCTTGGGTTTCTTGCTTCTTTTTATCTGCTTCAGTCTTGTCTTTTATTTTCCCAGAAGCCATCATGTTGGCTTCAGCCTCCATGGAATCTTTCAGCATAGCAGGCAGTGAGGCGGATTTTCTTTCTCTTAGTGTGCATGAGAAATCTCCATCAAAGGCATCTGCATAGTGGAGCTTTGTAGCACCTACCGATGGTTTTAGATCATTAGGAATAGAATTATAGGCCTTCATGAATCTGGCAACAAACTCATCGACTGATTCAAATGCGCCTTTATTTAAGGGATTATGCTGGGATAAGACTATGGTAGGACTACCCATTATTTCCCATCTTTCTAGAAACAATTCTTTAAAATCTATAAAATCTGCTATGAAAGCATTGGGTAGCTGTCTGAACCATTTCTTAGGCTCTCCAAACAGGCTTTGGGAAAACAATCTCATTTTAGCGTCATCGTGGTCCAATTCCTTTATATCTACAAAATCCTCAAATCTATCAACATGCTATTTGGCTGACCAGTCTCCCTCTCCATTATAAGAGACAATTCTCTGAGCGTAGTTCTGAGGGAGGTGATGCAAAACAATAGGCAGGACCAAAGGTGCAAATCTGGTAGCCATGGGTCTAGGTGGATTCTGAGCTTGTGGGGAAATATTCTGAGCAAGATCACTGGTTGGGATTGTAGTATGGGCTTAGGGGCGCTGGGAACTAGGCTTATTGCCTTCAACTTTGGCAATATTTTTATAAGAAAACCACACAGGATCTAAAAGATATGATTCAAAATTATTCAGAGCTTCTTCGCCTAGGCTGAGGTATGATTTAGATTTTGTTCATGACAAAGGTTTGCTAATATCAATCTCTAGATCAAATTCCTGAAAAACAGATGCATCCTCTAAAAAAGAAATAGTCTCAATGGTAGGAGGATTAGCCTGATCTTTCACGGTTCTATGTCTGAGTAAAATTTTAGGATTATCTACTCCTAGTAGGATTTCAGGGAAAGGATTACCTCTTGTATGGATCTTTCTTGAGGCAAGGATTCCTTTGGAATTTATTTAGTAGTATGTTTTGGCGTACTGATCTTTCTCCAGTGGAGTCATCTTGAATTGTCTAATCTTTGTAAGTGGAGTTGACAAGGAAAAATTCTTCAACATTCTTGAAAATGGGGAAACCTCTATTTTCCCACAGGGATTTCTCTTATTCTTTGAAATTTGGACATATATGTCATTCTCATATGGATTCATAAAACAATCGTGCTCCCTGGCAACGCTACCAATTTGTTAACACCGAAATTGACCGCCAAGGCTGAAAGAGGGTAATTCTGGGTAACCACTAACCAATATTCTGCCTGTGCTACTGACCCAACATAGATAGAGAGGGTTCTCCCTAAAATCTCATGAAAAACTGGAATAATCAAGATTGTCAATAATGAAAAAGAAACACCAGCATTCATGGCCAAGATATTCAATTACAACAATTATACATAAGATCAATTTTCTGTTTGGAACGAAAATTATTCAAGCACTGTTTCGTTGAAAACATATGAACTTCGTTTGGGCAATGGAGTCATATTTAACAAACTCTGAAAACATCATTCACAAAGGCTCTGCAAACGCATTTACAAGGGTAAGGTAGCAAGCAGCTAGTAGTCAAAGAGATTTAATTTGTGGAATAGAAGAGGAAAGAAATAGCCCATCAATGTAAGGCATACCAAGATGAATCCTAAATCAACTTTAGCAGAATATGTTGGTGAAATACTTGGAAAAATCTAAGCAAAGCATAACTCCTATGAATTCCACTTAGCCACTACCCTGATCCAAGCATGAAATAAATAACAAAAAATGGAATAACAAAGAGAGAAACACAATTTCACATGGGAAAAAGGAAAATATAGACTACCAGACCATTTACACAGGAATCCTTGTCAAAACGCAGGCTTCGGCTCTGCAAACTTTATTAAAACAACTCAAAAATGTCTTTACAGACTAATCCTCAAAATACAAAAAGCTTTCAAATAAGATTTTCAACCCTTGTGCCTTCAATTACAAATGTATTTATAGATGTCTTCGAGCTCTAGGCTCGGCTCCTTCTGAACATACAACAGTTACAACCATATCACACCTATCTAACACCCAAATCAAGGCATTGTTTGTTGTCACTATTACAAAACAAAATATCTAAGAGGCAGGCTTAACTGCCATTTACAATTGCATGGTCATTTTATTACATTGCTAATTTACTTTTAAACAAAATACAAAATACAAAAGTTGCATTTATGCAGCTGCTTTCAAGTGAATTGCTTTCACTTCTCATCAAATCCTGGATACGTCCATGCTGGCTGCTTTCTGACTTCATTGCATCCTTTCACGCTCCCATATTTAACTTTGCTTTCCCATACTTCTCTACTAGCTTCCATTGTTCGGGCGAGGGTAAATCCTGGGATGCGAGCTCTTTGAGTAATATCCTCATCTCAGTGTGTTCAATGTACGAATAGCCAATATGAAAAGTTGTAGATTCTCTAAAAGTTGTTGCTAGCTTGAAGTCACCTTTAAGTGTATCAACCAATGTGCCGCATGTTAAGGGTGCATTTATGCTGATGAATTCCTCTTCATTCATCCTGCAGTCCCACAACTTAGACTTGTATTCATCTCTTGTAAGCATGAATTCATTCTCACCCTAAAAGGTAGGTAGGCCCTTTTTGAACAGAGGATCAAAGGCTTCTTTAAAGAGTTGTGCCTACTTCGATATGATATCTATCCCTGATTGGACAACTTGCATTTTCTGATATCTACTAATTATCTTCTTAGCTCCTATGATTATGGATACCCTGTCCTGGATGTTTGCATCTGTAGCTTGTTCCTCTGAAAGGCCACCTAAGAACTCAACTGCATTCTGGGTATGCTCCAAAGGATTTTTGTTCAATCTCTGCTTCACCACTGTTACACCTTGCTGGGCCAATTTCACCACTACTCCTTTATCCATTATAAAATTTGGGTAGGGCCTTAGATCTTCAGCCTGTTCTATGATATTATCCCATATGATTTTCCTGGCTTCTAGTAGCACCTTCTGCCCTATCACTTGTTCCTTCAAACTATCAAGCTCTGATTGCATCTCCTAGTACTTGGTTTCCCAAGCCTCCTTTTGGCCTTCTACAATATCCTTCAAAGTTTGCAAATTGGCAACTTGCTTCTTTAATTGGATCACCTCAGCATCCTCCATGCTGGCATTAGCTATTTTCCCTATCCAGGAAAAATATCTAGCTGCAATGGAGGCTGAGGCCTCTTGTTCTATTTCCTTTTTCTTTTTCTTCACTTTCTTGTCCAATTCTTCAAACAGGGCTTTCCATGAGTTTGCACTGGCCTCCACGAAGGTCATGTCAAACTTCAGCTTCTTTTCCCTATCTCCAAACTCCACCAATTTGGCTTTACAGTCTAACAACTCCCCTTTCAACTTTTCCTTCTATTCTTCCAGCTCTACTATTTCAGAACTATTTTCCAACTGAGTGGTGGGGATCTTTAGTTGCTTTTTTAATGACAGGATCTCCTAATCTTTTTCATTCATCAACTCTTGGATGTTTTCTTTTTATCCTCTTTGGTGTCATTTTCCAGCAACTGTGTTTGATGGTTCTTTGTCTGTGCTTTCAGAGACTTATTTTCTGCTTTCTCGAGCCCCAACTGTTTATGGACTCTGGACATATTTGTCTGCACTTTTGATACTCCTATTGCAAGCTTGAACAGCCTATTATAGATGAATTCCCCTATTTCTTTGTGTAGATTGATTATATCAGGGATAGGGATGTCTTCCAGGTTAAACTTTACCTCTGTAGAGTTGCTCTTGGTGGCCATGGCTAGGCTCAGTGTGTTCTGGGAAAGCTTTCGGCTAGTAACCAAGGCCACTTCTTTCTTGGATATCTTCCTTACCTCAGAGTACAGCTTAGCTTCTACTGCTATGTTATCAGCATTTTCATCATATCCTTCCAACAGCTTGGCACTACTGATACTTGATCCTGTAGGTGCTTTGGGTGGTTTTCCAAATACATGCTCTTTTACTTCATATTGAGGCATGAGAAACCTGGCCTGCTTTTTCTTAGTTTTCTCTTCTTGTATTTTCACTATTTGTTGATCATCACCCTCCACCTTTTTCCTCTTTGCATCTCTTTCAGAGTCACTATCTACCTCCATAGGGCTAATAGCCCCTAAAGTATTGGTTTTTTCTAGAATACTGTCAAGAAATAAGTCTGTTGGCCCTATAGGATCTTTACCAAGTGATCTACTTGGTGAAGGTGTGCCTCCCTGAAAAAGGAATCTCAGAGTTTGAGAGTCCTTCGAAGCATCAATGTCCATTGGTCCATGATCATTATATTCTAACCAATTGGTTCTCTCAATCATTCCAGTTATGTCAAATTGCTCATATCGCTTTCTGTCAGCTGCCTTCCTTCTTTCCGAGATTATGTGATGTGGATCATAGTTCATTGCAGCCTTGGAAGGGAGTCCTAGGTCTATCATCATCTTTTCAATTCCTGAGAGGGATGTTTTGTGTTTGATTGCAAAAGAACCCACTGTCTAGGGGAAAGCTAAGTCGGATAACTTCTTGATGTCTATAAAATGTTCACGTTCAACTGTCAGTTTATGCCTTATGAACTCCAAATGGAACAACCTGGGTGTCAAAAATGCAGGGAGTACATATGGTGGGTGTGAAAATCCATATACTCTAATTATAGTTCCCTGTTTTAGCAAAAACCAGTCCCCAATGCCTTTCTCCATAGGGGGCTGTAGAAAATCCTTCATTTCTGGGACTACCCTAGAAAAATTCTCCTGGAAAAAGATGTGATAAACCCGTGCCATCAAGTTATTCATGAAAAGTATGTAATCTGAATACATCTCTCTTGTAAGTTTCAGCCTAGGTACCTGTAGGTTGTCTTCAACTGTTGTTAAGAGCATCTTTAGTAAATAAGACTGGAATCTAAAGGTCCTTGTCTTAGGGAACTCAACTAACTGGGAGTGAATACTTTCAGCTAGCGCATCATCAAATCTTAGACATGCAGTCTAGACAAATGAATCTGGGTTTGTTTGTTCTACTGGACAGGTACTTAAGCCGAACATCAGACTGATCAATGTTTCTGGAACGTATTAGTCACTATCTAACCCTAAAAACTGGGATATCATGGAGATTATCCATTTAGACTCATCTCTGAACAAACTGGCCTCGTCTGGGAAAACTAAACCTGGGAAGGATGCATTTGGTAATAGGGCATCATGGTAAAAGCTCTGTTTAAGTTCGTTTAGGTCTAGGCGAAAGTATTGAACCAGATCCTCCATTCGATACCCTAGGGATTTCTGACCGAATTCATGGGGAACGGCTAAGGCCTTTCTAATAGTCAGGTCTTTCATCGAGTAGAGGGTCTTAGAGCCTGAGGTCTCTAGGATCACTCTTTGTTCTGAGGAATAATTTGTGGCACACCGCTCAATGAATTCAGGGCAATTTGGGGTCTGGGTGGTGGTGAACAGATGAAAGTAGGACTAATAGACCTTATGTACGTCTATTCTTTTGCCTCTTATAGCCTCCAACCCCTCCTTGGACATATCTATGGAGATGTTGACCAATATGGTGTCAAAAATGTCACCATTCTTGTCGTCCAACCGGTGACCGGTTATTGGAGATTCGGCGCTAGGGGAATCTCTTACTTCAGCCATTCAAACAACTTCACAGGAAAATAGAAGAACAAACCAACCTAGTGATCGGACACCTGGACAATTTTCTTGAGCTTCTAGTCGGCTGGTCTACTCTGGGATATCAAGATCTTTCTCTTTCCAATGCATCTGATAGAGGTGGAGTTCAAATCTTTGTACATACCCGGTTTTTATAATGCTAGATGCCATATCACCCTTCCAGGTGTGACGGTTGTAAAGCCACATCAGCCATCCCTCCTGATCTGCCCTTTCTTCGCTGTAGATCTACTTTCTGATCTCCCACGGCTCCCAATCAAGTCGTACTCAATTTCAAGCCATTGATCTCCTTTCTTGCTCAAATCCTGACCGTATGATGGCCTTAACTTTACCGACCACGGCGATTTGAGACACGGTTAACCTACCCACTAGAAAAATAAGCGCGGTCATCTTAGGCCATTGATTTGTCTCTGGTAGATCTGCACCGTTGACAGATGCCTTACTCTGATCGCGGCGATTTGAAACATAATGTATTTCACGCAAGTTAGATCAGCGCGGTGGTTGTACACAGTAGATCTTTCCTCCCGCTGATCTTCGCCATCAACTGCTTTAAGAACTTGCCTGCCGGCTCACGCCTGCCCATGCGTTAGATCACCCACAACTTCATTTACGCCGTGCGCTTGGGGCCGTCAATCTTCGGGGCGTTTGATATGAACCTTCCATACATATTTTCATTCATTTCTGGCACGTTAGCCCATCATTAGCCCTCTGATCATCATGGAATTCTGGATATTCCAAGAATCTTCTATTTCTTGAACTGATTCTCCTTATGGTGAACTCTGATTCCTCTGTTCATGGGGATGTGGTCCGAGAGCTGGTTCTCCCTTCGGTCATTTTGACGACCATGAAGCACCTTCATTCCCACAAAATATGCCATAGAACTTAGCACAATTTGAGTGCTAACAGAGGGAATTCTAAAAATAGAACTTGTAGAAAGAGCAGTCGATCTTTCTCTTTGGATATTTCCACTCTCCAGCAAAATGTGCGAAGCAATGTTCCTATGAAATATGTGTTTAGAGTGCCGATATCTACTTTAGCCACTCTGAAAACTCATCCCTGGAGGAAGGAGCAGATGCTCTTTCTCCTCAGCATCTACTTCCAACACCCCAAAATGGAACAACCTTATGATAGAGCGAACTCGCTTTCATTGAAATTTTTTTGACTTGACGGCAAACTCTTTGTAGCAAAACGTCTGTAAATTTTTTCATTCAAATGTCAAAATATAGTCTCCATGATGACACATGGAACGTTCGGATTGTGCCACGTGGATTTGATTATTCTAGAATTGATTTGTGCTACACTCGGCGAAGTAGAAGTTGCTATATCAATCACCGCAGTCTCGGCCCAAAAGTATGAAAGAATGTTTGTCTGGTTAATCGCAATCAGAATATTTCCAACTAATGGCATCACTATATGCATTGTCATCACTGTTAAATTCATTTTCCAAAATGGTCTCCTGCCTAAAGTTTAAGAACATTTTTATCGGCTTTATCTCTGAAACTAAATGCCTCGGTATCGTATGCAATACTCACATGTGTTCTCATTGCATCCAACAATTTGAGTCATACACCGCATCCAACTACGCAATACATGGGACTTTTCTAGCCAAGATACTGTATTGGCAAACAATTATACCTTAATATTGTTTAAATCTATTTGATTGCTTAATTTTATTCAATTAAATTAAATACTTAAATTATATATATTTATATTAAAAGAAATGTAATCAATATTATATAAATTAAGACATAAATGATCAATTTCAAATATTTCAAATAAAGTATTAACGTTTACATAGATCAGAATACTATAGTGAATATTAACTGCAAAATGATATTAAAAAGAAAAAACATGTTTCAATTTTACGAGTTTATTTGTCGTTATCTTTTTCCAACAAACCTAGCCAAAATTAATGCTAGAGGATTTGCAGAAAACAATATGGAATATATGAAAATAATATGCTACATCACCAGACAGAAAACGTTTGCAAGCTGGTGGGAATCGACATTAATGAGTAATGCCCGATTTTGCAAATATAACATTGTGAATTAATATTAATGGACTGTAAGAAGATAACTACTTGGAATTGAAGGAAATAAATTCTGGAAATCTGAAGAATCTAAAACGTTCAGTGACTTTAAATTACTGTGAACTTCAAACTGTCATTGCATTGATTTTTGACAACCATGGAAGATATGGATTTTTAGCTCGGAGGCTGAATAAGCATGCTCTGTTACAGATTTAGATTTATGGTTTGAATAATATAAATACCTTCCAATTGAAAAACTAGCAGTTGATTGTTCAAACCAATCTTAGTGCTCTACCCACCCAACACTCTTGTCGATTCCACCTCAGCAAAAGCAAACCTTGGTCCTCAGAGAAAACAGAGCTCCAAACTGGAAAACACGGAGAGTTTCAACTTTAAGTTTCAATGTAGGTAGTGGGCGGGAAGAGCAGTGTGGCAGGATATCAATGCAGAAAAGTTCTTGACATTTATTATCACAGTGTGGAGGGATATCATTTGTACATCGTGACACATAAACACAATCCATCATAAACGGTATCCTCATAAACGTGATGAGATTATTCACACAAGTGATACAATCCATCATTTACCATTAGCACTATAGAAACCATTTTAAATGGGGGAAAAGATCAACTCCATTCCAATGTATAAACCATTTTAAATGTTCGAAAAGATCACCTCCATGCGAACGTAGAAACCATTTTAAATCGTGGAAAATATCACCTCCGTGCGAACGTACAAACCATTTTAAATGGCGGAAAATATCACCTCCATGCCAATGTACAAACCATTTTAAATGAAGGAAAAAGGTCACCTCCATGCCAACGTACAAACCATTTTAAATTGCGGAAAAGATCAATTGGGCGGCAAGATATCAAGGGTCCCACTTCCGTTCCGCATCCCCAACATGCACACGAGGACGATGGGATGGGTGGTTGTGGAATCTGAAACCGCTCTCCACATGGCAGGACCACATTATTTCGCAAGTTGGAAGGGAGGTAAGGAAAACCACCATCCTCCATTTGCGAAACCACCTTTTCCCATCCTTCATGGTCGCTGGCACGTGTGGATATGATGTGGCCAGTCCACATCACACCTTCTGCCCACGCAACTCCTCCACGTCGGGGCTTCTGCCAATGTGTCTCCTCCATGCCAGACTTCCTTCCCACATGGCTTCTACACATCAACCTGCACATGCACAGTGGAAAACACCTTTCAATTATATAATCACAACATAATTAAAAACCTTTCAATTACACAATCACAACATGAAAGAATGAAATAAAAATGCATCAGAATCAAATGCATAAGATTACTTATCTTTATCCAACGCAGATCCAAGCAACTAGCTTTGTAAGAGCGCTTTTCCACTTACTAGCATCAATATAAATGTGTGGTTGTTTATCAATTGCAGAAAATTATAGATAAAATGAGTTAAACGAAGAAATTCATTTAATACATAATAACACATGAATTGTATATGAATAGAAATCCAACCTACAGATCGATGTATTCATTAAATTGGCAACATAAAACATAGGTCAAAGAAATTTGACAAATTAATATCCAAAAAGGATGGCCAAGAGAAACCAACTAAATTTCCTTAATTATGCAAAAAATTACAATGATTCAATACATAAACATTAGAAAACATTTACCTAAATTATACATAATCCAAATTGAATCGACATCCCCACAACTTGTTCTGATATTCTTCTTCGTGTGTTCTCGTGGTGCCATCCTCCTCCCAAAAGATAGGAAGTCCCTTCTTGAATAATGGATCAAACATTTCTTTGAAGAGTTTTACTTGATGTGCTAAAATGTCTATCCTTTCCTGAATCGTGTTCATCTGATGATACTTATTCGCCACCTTCTTTTCCCAAATAATACTAGACACTCTATCCTAAGTTTATGCTAGTTGTTTTCACCCCATCCTCTGTCAGCCCATTCAGAAATTCTATGGCCTTTTCTGCACATTCCATGTGATTCTTGTTGAACTTTTCCATGACTATTGTTAGGATTTTCCTAGCTAACTTTATTACACCCTCTTTGTCCAGAATGAAATCAAGATATGGCCTCAATTTCTCTGCCTCCGCAATAATGTCATCCCAAATGACTTTCTTTGCTTCCTATAGGGAGGTCTCACCTATAACCTACTTTATTAATTCATCATATTTCACCTGTAGCCTTCTAAGAGAGGTCGGACCACGTAGGGTAAAAGGAAAGTGGAAGACAAGTATAAATAAGTGGAGGAGGTAGGGTTATTAGACTCTCTATTTATTCATTCATTCACTAACTCATTCTCTAAAGTGAGTAGTGTGCAGAAGTGGAGGAGTAGAAATACAAGGCAAGGTTTGTGGCTCGTGGCTTCTCCCAAAAAGAAGGGATAGATTATGAAGAAACCTTTGCACCCATATCCAGATACACTTCCATCATAACCATACTTGCTCTGGTTGCAGTGATGAAGTGGAAGAATTACACCCGATGGATGTCAAGACAACTTTCTTGAATGGTGTAGTCGACGATGAAGACTTGTGCTAAA
Source organism: Larix kaempferi (assembly GCA_027924585.1). NCBI lineage: Eukaryota > Viridiplantae > Streptophyta > Pinopsida > Pinales > Pinaceae > Larix > Larix kaempferi. The sequence goes on along the minus strand of BSBM01000575.1, from coordinate 5,849,690 downwards.
GAACTGTGTCGAGAAATACCTTCCTAGTTAAGACGGAGTGTTGATGTATTTGTAACTTTGGAATGTATTTAACTTGTATATTTTATATTGTATTCATATGGCATTGTACTTCCGACGGAGAGGTTTCATTCCTCCGATCGGAAAGGTCATCATTGTATGTGATATGGTTATCAGACTCCCTAGTGGGGTCGGCCCTAAGTATATTAGGATGTTAGAAAAAAATTGCATTAATGAACACTATACTACTTATATGCAAGTAATGGGTAAGTGGTCGATGGTAGTTTACAATATTCCATTGCTACTTATCTAGAATGAAACCTCTTTGCTGACATGTTGGAGTAGACTTGCACACTCTTAAAAATGTTTTGGTAGAGATGGAAGGCATCTATAAGGTTATGAGATATGGATAAATGGTGTATTGAAGCATGATTGGCTAAGATAATTGCATGACTGTATGACATATGTCTTTATTTGTAAGAAATTGTTCTGAATACTATGAGATGTTTCTAATGATGCAATTGAACTTGTCCTGTAGGAAGGAGCTTGTACCATCACCTACAAGAGAGACTTGTTTCAAATAACAAGAGACGATGATTCAGTAAGAAGATTGATGAAGTCAAGAAGAAGACTTTGAAGAACCAGAAGTACTCAGGAATCGATATGAAACAATGAATGAAGTAAAACCAAAAGATAATGAAGATCATGAAAAGGAATATCATACACTAGATGGATGTCAAGACAGGATTCTTGAATGGTGTAGTGGAAGAGGAAGTATATGTGGAGCAATCACTCGGGTTTGAGACACACGACATGGAGACTCATGTGTGCAAACTGAAGAAATCCTTGTACGATCTAAAGATTATGGGGTGACATTAGGGTACACAAAATTTTGCAGAGAAAGTGTAATCAGTCGTGAGATGTTCCTACTTGATGGCTTGCTCGCAGAGATGATGAATACCTACATGGATGAAGACCTACGATGATGCTCCAGTGATCCAGTGTTGATGATACAACTCTAGTATTGAAGACTTGTTCCTATATGTATTGACGCCTGTGTCAAGAGAATACCTTCCTAGTTAAGAGGGAGTCTTAATGTACTATTTGTAAATTCAGAATATATTATTCACTTTTATATTGTATGTATTACATTTGTACTTTATTGTATCCCCGACGGAGATGTTCTTATTGCTCCATTCGGAGGTGTCGTCATTTGTATTTGCAAGTGTCACAAGTTTTATTGTAAGTGTCGTAACTTATATTTGATGGGTTATTACACCTCCTTAGAGGGGTTGGCCCAATATGTGTTAAGTGGAAGGGTTATTAGACTCCCCTAGGGGGTCGACCCAGTTAGGATAAAAGGCAAGTCAAGTTAATTTAAAGTATAAATAGAGTGGTTGCACCACTATATTTTCTCATTCACTCACACATCCAAATCGCATAGTTGAGAGAGAGGAGTGCGCACAAGTGGAGGATCCTGGAGGAAGAACTGCTGGAGACATCTATCTTTTGGGGTTTCATCTTTGTGATATTTGTATTCGTGCTTATTATATCTCTGAGGCAGTTGTGGGTTTTTTTACCTTTATGGTTTTCCCCGGTGAAATGCTTTGTGTCTCTTCTCTCTTTTGTTTGACATTCTGTACATGTTGTTCTCTCAGTTAAGATCCTAGATCATATTGAATTAAATGATGAAAAGCTAACAAAATGAGGCTACAATTCCTTGGTTTTCATAATTTCCAACGTATAGATAGGACTCCAGATCTCAGAAAAGTCCAACTCAATATTTTTACTAGCACCAATTGGATGGAATCCCCAAATCCCTGAGATCACAAGCACCAAACCAAAGGAGTCTTCAATCTCCTATCCTTGCTCGATCTTGCCACCCTAATATGAATAAGAAGAACAATAATCCACTGCCATTGTATCACGGTTACCATCAAACTATACATGTATCTGTGTCCTTGTACCTATATGCCATTATCCATGTATCATTGTATTGATGTCACTATCACAATCCATGTTCGTCCCCTACCCTTGGGGGTTTTGAACCTCTATTTGACTAGTAAAATTACCCAACTTCTCCTGAAGTTAAATGGATGTTGCAGAAGTATTATGATATTAGTTTATAATCACTGATGAGGTTCCTTTTTATTTCTTAATACCCTCCATATACCTTCAGACCCAATTCAAAATCCTTTAAAGAGTCTTTTGGAGCCAGCTACCCTTGGGGGCTCCAACATAGATTTTCCTAGTGATTCTTCCTTTCATTCTCTAATTGTAAATCCAAGTGGTTGAATTCTATTGGAAGTTTCCATGCCTATAATAGCTGCATAAATGTGTCATATTACATCTCAATCCACTCTAGACATAGTTCGAAAGCATTTGGGACATTTTGAGGCTTCGCTAGTCCAAGTTTTGAAAATTGACCGAATTGGGAAAAGTTCCAAGTTGGGGACATTACACAAGAATTTAATGTAAGGAATGCCTTAAAGGATAGTTGGAAAACACAAGAAAGTAAGGCTTACTAAAAGCATAAAACCCCTTAGTTGTCAAAAGCACTTTCTAAAACTGTCTAAAGGCTCACGAATTGGCTATAGATTTAGCTTTGGTTAATGTTACCTTAGCACTTTGTTGCACACTTTCAAGTTGCCAAAGGGCTTCAAAGGAGTGGCGTTTGTTAATGAAGTGATTCAAGATAATATTTTTTGTATTCATGAACATATTTGTTAGATTCACTCCCTCTTTTGTGTTTATCGATCTTTGTATTCATTGGAAATTCCATAGATTGTATTCCATTTGCATCCAACCTTGATTTTTCTATTGGAAGTTTGATTACTTGTCAATTCAATCTCAACGGTTATGAATATTTTTCAAATTGTTAGGTATTTTTTATGTTTCTAAAATTTCCTCTATATGGGTTCTTGGTTTATCTCGGTTAGACATTGCTTATTAAAAGTCGTAGAGAGGAACAATGCAAATTTTGTCGCTTTTTATGTCCTAATACCTTTCAAACACCTTGAGACCCAAATCAGAAGCATTTCGAGCCATTTGGAAGCATTCGAGATATTAATAGTCAAACATGACCAATATAATTATGGATCTAATATGAAATGGGTTGTTTAAAAAAACAACACAACCTTAGATGTTATTGCTATGACATGTGATCTCTCCTTATTTTCCTAATTTAATGTTTCATCTCAATGCCGTCAATGCCATCTTGGAAGATTGATCTTGTTTTTTAGAATTCTCCTATCTCTTACGGTCATCTCTCCCTCTTCTTCATCGACTTCTTCCCATGTTACACTAGATCTTCTACAAACCCATCTACAAACAATGTCTAGAATTGGTATTATTCATCAAACAAGTGATTTCTTCATATTGTTAGCATTTTTGTCTTTATGTTTTTTAAATTTATTCTATATGGATTCTTGGGTTATTAATGTTTATAGAGAGGAACAATGAAAATATTATCACCATTCTAAGGTCTCTACATAAGGTCTCTCACTCCAAGGGCGGAGGTGGAAAAGCACTAAAAAATTGGACGACACACCCAGACACACACACCGAGATAATCAACGGTGGAAATGGGTTCCCATGCTAGAAAGTGCATGGTGGTTCAACTTGGAAAAGGTAGAGCAGAAATTAAATCGCTTACCATGTGGAAAACGTTGGTGGAGTCCGCTATGAAAAGCGGTTAAATTTAAACTACTCATCGCAAGTTCGGAAACCACCTAAGCATATGTTCTATAAAAGGTTTGTTCGAAGTTTTAAAAAATGTTTTTGTCGCTTATTACCTGGAGAAAAAGAACGGTCCACGTGAAACACGTCGTTGTCTTCGTCAAGTGCAAGAACACCCAAGAAGCTCACTTCACAGTTCACAGGTAGCTCAAAACCCTCAGTGTTTAGATTTTGTGTCCCAAATGGTGAAAACCCAAAACCTTCTTCCCTTCAATGAAAGTTCAGATGAAAACGAGAGGCTTGTATTTGACCCTGTTTTCAACCATGTTTTGTCTATGTGTTTTAGCAGTCTAAGGAGAAATTAATGGAGTTTAAGTCACAGGGAAAGGATGTATTTAATGTTTTTGGTTCTTTTCTGTACTATTTTTGTGTCGAACAAACCCTACACTTCCCCGAATTTATTTGTTGGTGTGCAGGGAATTATTCGCAGGGCCAAAGGGTAATCATTAATGTAAAAACAAACAAAATTCTATGCCCAGTAAATGCGCAGATAGTCCGTGAGGTTCTAAGTTTAGTTGAAACATTTCCCAAAATCCCTGAGTCGTTTAACGAAGAAAATTTGGCAAATTTTATAGAAACAACAGTCCTGCAGAAAAAGACAAGTTTTTATTACAAGTCTTGAAAGATGGTCAGTCGCATGAAAACCTATCATTCCCATTGAGTATTGATGTCTTTCAGTGAGATACCCAGTTATTTTTGTCGTTGTTGATTCAAATTTTAGGTCTAAATAGTGATAAGTCAAATCACAAAAGTTATGTTAGGTTTCCTTCTCCAAGTAATTTCACCAGAGTCACAGTCAAGTCTGGTGTGTTGTTTTAATTTTGATGAATTTCTAGCTGAAGCGATTCATGTCCAGTTGGTGAATTTCAACCAGTTGAACCATTTCAGGTATCAGTCATATTGTTCAAACATTTCGAAATCCAAGTTTCTTGGTACCATCTTTTCTCATGACCTTAATAAACAGGTCAATATGTTTGAGTTCACCCATAAAATCATGGCAGAAATTTACAGAATTATTTTTAATGCTGAAATGCCCCGAGTGTAGGAAGAAAAAGAAACTTTGAATCCTACACCAGAAGGCCAAATAGGTGATTGGTTATTGTATAGAGAATATACTATAATTAGGGTGTATTGTTTTACTGGAGCACCATATCTGCTGCCATCCTTTTTAACAGCAAGGGTTTTTGCCTTGGAATTTATTAGACAAAGGTTGCATTCAGAAGAAAATTTATGTCCTTTCAAAAAAGCATCTGATGTGAAATTCCTCCTTAAATTTGGTCCATTCATCATTAATAATAAGGCATCTTTCTTTGTAGTAGAAAAATTACTGAAGATTATGGATTTCCAAGAAGCTGAAAGGATGAATTATGATCCTCATCAAATTATATCACAAAGGAGACATCTAAATGGAAACAAGGCTTTTGATCATCAAACAGTAGAAGGATTGAAATAAATGGAAAATTTATTCAAATTTGAACAAGATAATAGGTGTTGGATCAGAGAGATTTCTTTGAAATTTCTTTTTTTAGCGATGATTTCAAAGATCGTTTTGTATAAATTTTGATATTACAGAGAAATAGGGGTTGGATCCGAGAGAAAAAAATACAGTGACGTAATATTTTTTGAAGACTTTAATGAATAACAGAAGTAAAAGTATATCCGAAAGAGAGATTCATATGTTTTTACTTTCTTCAGTCTTTTAATTTATCTTTTGAGGATGTATTTCGTGTTACACCATCTTATCGCATTGCCTCATAGTTGACTATATTACCTGGGTTATAATTCATTTTATATGCTCTGATCCACACATTTAAATATTGTCAATGTTCTTTATTCCAAATTAATGCAAAATTCATCCTAGAACTAAGATTGGCTAAGTTATAACATATAAACAATATTTATCCTGACTTCTGACCTCCGACACAAAGGATTGGTCACCCCTTCGTTTATTATAAAATTGTGAACAACTATATCCATCCATTCACCTATATCCATAATGGTGAACACTAGAAGGATTGATCGGCCCTTCTTGCAGTCTAGAGCTTGTTGTCCAATAATTGTCCAAGCTTAATTAAGGTTGCCATCTATTCAATACAGCTAAATTCCATTGTTAATACCATAAATCTTTTCACATTATCGGGTGGCCTGCAAATACTTTTGTCTAATTTTAAGGCTTAGCTCATTTGGTCTCATGGAGGAAGAACATACCTATGGAAGTGGGAAATTTTCTTGCAATATGCATGGGAGAAAGATTAAACCCATAGATTGATTTTGCTTATATTACATCAAAGATTCAAAATGAATATAACTTTGTTCCATATGTCTAATGTGACATTCCATTGTAGCTCTCTTACCTGATTCTTTGAATTTTTCTTTGAGCTAGTTGTTTAGTTATTGCATTAGTTTTGTTGGACTTGGTCCCAGATAGAATGTGCATTCACCAAGGTGCTAGAGTCTATTTGAGTCTATATAAATTAACTTGCCCCCTTGACCTCGATCAAGGGAAGAAGGGGGAAACCGAATAAAACAGTACTCAGATCCCCATGCATTCCATTTTTTATATTATCTATCCTTTCTTATCATTCTTGCACCTCTAGGGATAAAGAAATTTCTCTTAGTCGTTAATCTTGCATGATCGATCTGGTACCGTTGATCTCCTTCCATGCTTAGCCCCACGGCCTTCTACAGTCTTCAATTTCTCAAACGTTTCCTTCTTCACACCTTGGATCTGCATAGTTATTATCAACTATCGATCTGGCCCCTGTCTGCATCCTGACTCCCGACATCAGGAAAGAAGGATCGGCTGCCCCTTCCTTTAGTAGAGAATTGTGAATTCACCTGTATCCATAATGGTGAACAAAAGAAGGATTGACCGACCCTTCTTGCTGTATTGAACTATTACGAAACGAGTCCTGGGTACAAGAAGTTTCGGCCTAGCCTTCATTTACGAGGGAATTGTAAAATATTCAACCTCCGAAGGCGAGGGTGTCAATTGATGTATATGAAGGATGGTGAACACTGGAAGAAGACTAAGATAAGGGTCGGTCGACCTTTCGGCATCACCTTGTAAACAGGTTGAAGTCTAACCTGAAGCGCATATGGGGGTTGCATAATCAATATTCTCTTAACCATGGCGATGCACAGATATCATTACCATCTTCGCATAACATTCTATTTAACATCAAATAGAACACTAGATGACTTCGCACTTGGTAGCTATCAAAGTATAAAAAACTACGTTGAATCTCTAATCTATTCACCAGTTTGCTACGAATTCGTCAAACTATGTGCTTCTTCTTCACAATCACGCACTTGTATTCCAATTAATCAATGTGCAATTACCATTCAGATACATATAAATTAAGCACAAAAACTCACATAAACTCGAATAAAAAACATGTGATAAACTCATACACAAAAACAAGAAGGATCGACCGCCCCTTCTATGATGATCGCTCGTTCTATGATCGATCCTTATCCCAAACGACTCTATAAAATGTGCATTCTATCTCTCATGGATAATGCTAGCATATTTGATCTTAATCAATCAATTGATTTTGAAAATGAGGGGTCGTTCCCTAACCATCGATGATTAGCATGAACATTTGCAAGTATACATCTAATATTAAAACACTAATTTATAATTATAGACATTGTATGCATTCTTATATTGACTACTTAATATTGACTGTTTTGTAGATAAAGCATGGCTGATTTGTTGAGCCTCAGTAACTACTAGGAAATCCCTTGCTTTGAATTGACAAAACATCACTACCTTCTTCCATTCACAAATGGATGGTATGCTGAGATGGAAGAGACAGATAATTTGTAACTCGATATATATCTATTCTACTTGGATTTCGAGGGAGAGCCGATTAGAGTTGAGATATTGACATATGCGGAACCCATTGATTCTGATAAAAAATTGCGAGTTCAAGCTGTAGCGATCATTGGTGAAAAGTATGGCCTTATACAGTGTGATCTTATGGTTTCTGATTATCGACTAGATCTAATGAAAAATGGTCCCGATCCAGATCTGATTTCCTGTGCGAAGCAAGGGTGGGTTTTTCCCTCGTATGATCGTTCCGGAATTGATACCGTGACATCCTTGAACAAAAGGAATTTTTTCGGTATGGAAGAAAAGAATGTTGGTTAGGATAACTTCCTCAGTATTACATTATATGAATATTAATAAGGGGCCAATAAAGGTATGCCATGAAAAAATTCTAACATACAACAGAAGAGCATTTCTCCAATATATTGTAAAAGATGTGGGGAAATGTACCTTGAAACAACTCAAAGGAAGTCCTTCTAAAGCGATGCTGCAAAAAGTGAATAAGAGCTTCGAAAATTCAAAAGAAGTTCAACAACATCAAATCAAATACTTTTTTTTTATGAGAAAGTTTTTTCCATTGACGTAACAAGATGTGTTGTTGTGCCTCCACACTTACAATATCGAAAGGTTAATGAGGAGGTCGTGCAAAAGATGGTGGTATCACTTGTCCATACATTTACAACAACATTGAGAGATGTTATTCTATTACCTTTCAATAAGGAGACCAGATTTCCCTTTCTTCCTGAAAATGAAAAAGAAATTAATCTGCCATCAGTAAATTTTTATATACTGGATGGGCAACAAACTATTCCTGTGCAGAAAATAATCATTGCAGATGATCAATATAAACAGCTCCATAAAAGGTATCGGCATCGAACAGCTCGTCTTCTACATAGAGATGTTCATCAGGACATCATCAACAAATTATGCAAACAACAAAATTTGACAAACAAGGAATTTGCAAACACTACATTCATTTCTTCAGTTGAAAAAGCAAGGGAGAGATGGTTATTGTGCGGTTATCCATCTCGCCCGGGAAAGGGAAACGCTTCCAGTGATGTTTGGCAGGTATAGAATTTTTCTTCTTATCAATCAAATTCTTCAGATTGTTTCCTGTCTTATGAAATTAGGAAATTAATTGGAATATTCAATTTTATATGTTTGCAGTCTTTCCAAACTCAATGTATGGATATCTTTCTTGTTAACCGGAAGAGCCTTAAAGACAAGCTAACTCTTGTTTTGACATCGGAACGACTGTGGAGCAAATGGCAGTTTGTATTCAAGCTTTACAAAAGTGGTGCCTTGGATTGCTTGCCGAAGAGCATCGCTCAGGATGATTTTTCTCTAAATAAAATAAAGTGTTATGGCTCTAATATTTTCAGACCATTGCGTGATCTTGATGAAGACGAATTGACCACTATGGCAGTCAATATAATCAATGGATCGGATTGGATGAGCACATCAGTCGATAAAAAAATTTGCGTAGAAACTTTAAGTCAATATTGCAAACGAATAAAGGACGAGAGGTCAACCAGGCATTCGATCATTGAATATTTCAAAGTTAATGATGTTCAAACTGATCGATCACAAAATGTCACTGACCATAACGTCATTGAAATATATAAAATTCCACCAAACCATCTCAAGCAACTGTGCATAATTTTATGCTGCGGAAAGCAACCAAAATCTCCGATTAAAAAGAGAAAGAATGAATCTGAAGTGGATATTGGTACCAAAATACCAATTGAAGCTCATAAAATATTGAATTTATATATCAATAAAGAGAGGATGTCCATTGAAGATGTCAGAAATAGTTCACAGTTTGTTTTTCAATGTTGTTACCCTGATTCTTTGGTCACCACACTTAGAACAATTGCATTTTTTGGTGCGACAGTCAGCTGTGAATTTGTTGCTGTGGATATGTGTAATTGTGCCATTCCATGGATAGAAGAAGACATGCTGGCATTTTTTTACTACTTAGAAACAAATCAAGATGCATGTACTTGTATTTTTCTAGTTGATATGGAGAAATCTTGTATGATTTCTAAAGCTTTCACAAGTTGGAGCAAGAAATAAAAAAACATGTTACGATGAATCCTACAATGGGAGTATATAGAGAATTCTCCGATGACCTGTTTATAGGATTCTCTATTATACAATGTTGGCGCATTGGAAATGATGAGGATATTTTATCTACCTCTCAAATTGATATGGATTGGAAAGATGAGGGCCTACCGATGCTTGATTTACCTCGGCCCAATGTTAACAGCAATAGTGCGAGGAGCCATGTGTTTCCAAAAGAAAGGACACAGGAATTCTGGGATCACATAGTTTCCAGATAGGTCTCTTCTGAAGGCATAGTTCTTTCGTTGTATGCAGGAGGTAGGCTTCTTTGTTCGTTGACCAGGTCTCCAGAAATAATAGTTATTTCTATTGTGGAGACAATACAGCAAAAGCTGTTCATGAACAGTTTCTATCATGAATTTGGTATAAAACAAGGTATTCCTATTAACATTTTCAGATGTCTTTGATTTTATTTTACTTTTTTCTCAAACAAGGTATTTCTATTAAAGTTTTCAAATGTCTTTGATTTTATTTTACTTTTCTTGGTCGGTTATGTTCAATAACTTATTTAAATTCCTATTCTACTACAGCTTCAAATAAAGAGCATACCCAGGTATCCTCCAATCGAATTAAAATATCCGATGACAAAACTGAAGGTGATAGACAATCTACAAAGAACTACAAAACAAGACAAGAAGGTAAAAAATTATTTTTCATGGATCGTGGTTAAATTAAGTAAATTATGAAAGGGGATAGTGACCTGCAAAAAATTATATAAAATGTATACCTTCACATTTCCAGGTCAACATGTGGATCATCCACAACCAGAGCAGGCATCAACAATGTCCCTGGAGATTGGCCAGCAAGTCACATTGGAGAATAAGGGACCGGGAGCTTGGACAATAATGAACAAGGCGAGAGCTATAACAATGTAGCACAAGAAGAGGGCTTGGCCAATATTGAACCTGGAGAGGGTGCCTTGGTGTCAAAATGCGATGTCTCCAGTGATGTTACCCACCAGTCAAATGCTGGCCTACCATTGACAGGTAAAAGACAATATTTTCTACTTAAATTGATAAAAAAAAATTATTCCGAAGTATATATAATGACAAACAATATTTCTGTGCAGCTCCCCATACAAAAACATTATTGATATTAGAAATGGAAGGTTTTCTGTTTCGCAAGAAAGTCACAGAAAATGACTCCAAAAGAGATAAAAAAGGGGAAAGAGTAAAAAGAGGGAAGAGACTACTCTAATAAATGGTGAATTTAAACGTAAAAAAACTTCATATGAGTCACAAACAAATGCCATTCGATTTTTGGATTTACTTATTTCCAAATTCAATGTTGGGATTTGGTCATCTAAATGTGGTGTCAATGAGGGAAAGGTACTGCTTACAAAAATTTTGTTGGCATGCGGTAAAGATAAATCATATGAGCAAATTTTTTTATTTATTTTGTTTCGAGAGAGATGTACCTCTGATCAAGAAGGAAATACTCAAAAAAATATGGGGAGTGTGTGGAAGGAGTTCTCAATGCAAACTTCGGAAATTAATACATCAATGATTGTTTTGGAGGGTGATGGTGAGAAAGCTGTTCCATTTCAAAACTGTATTTCGTGTAAGCCCTTTATTGGATTGTCCCTTCGGACATATACTGAATTGGTACATAGACTTTGGCAGCATTTGAGTAAAATGCAAGAATCATATGATATCATAAACTATCAAATGTAACCTATCATTACCTATTTCTAGATGTAATCTATCATTGCCTATTTTGAACCATTCAATGTGTTTTCTATTTTTTCCAGAGACGTTGCTATTTTCGTCTGAATATAACATATTATTAGTTCAGTGTAATGCTTTTATTAAATCAATTGAATCTGTTGTGATCATTAACTTCATGAACAAAGTGTTGTTATATACATAGTCACTGTTCTTGTATGCAGTGAGGATATCACCGAATAAGAAACTATTGGTCCTCGGAGTAGAGGGATTGCTCTTTGGGGTTTGGATGTTATCCAACATTGAAGATTCTTACAAACAACCTCATTTTTTCCATAAATGCTATCGTTATTATACACACATGTTCAGCCGCAAAATTATGAGTGTTGCCAGAGAGAATTTCGACATTGCTGTGTGGTTTTCCTGGCTCAACAACATGTAAATTAAAAGTTTCCTGGGTGTATTTGAATGGTTGAAAAACGAATAATTGTATTTATTTGGGGTCGATAGCAATGCGAACCTAGTACTATTTATAATCACTCAATGTCTGCATACTATAATGTTGGCGAAGTACTGAACATATACAAAAAGTCCTTCAAGGATGTACTTATCCAATATGGAGATATATATAAACAAACAGACATGTTGTTTATAGATGAAGGGAAATATAAATAAGCAGATAATAGCAAGGAAAACTGCTTGAAAATGCCAACTAGTTGGAAATTTGACGGTTCACAAGAGAGAGATATAACTATAAAAAAAATATTGCGTGCTCTCTTTAATTATCTCGGGCCTCGTTCAAAAATGGGGTGTTGGTTAAACACATTGAATTTGAGATGACCATCATATTGTACAAAACAAATTCATTTAGTGATTTGTATATTTTTTACAGTTACTCCTACATTTAATTGATGTAAGTTTTATTGCACAGTTCTCATCTTATTTATGGACATCGTACCATGTATCTGGTAATGTGTTTAAAAAATTGTTGAACATGAAAGAAATATACTTAGAAACATTGAACCATAATATTTTTTTGACTTGTTTGTGTGTGTGTGTTTTTCGTTTGCAGATAGTACTAGGAGATTTGTTTGTAGTAAAACATTGATCATTTTTTATTTCAATGGCCTTTTGTTACACGAAATACATAGAAAATAAAAACTCCGATTGCGACGACCATCATACATAGAAACATCAACAAAGTATTATTTTATACGCCTAGGCTTAAGGGAATTTTTTGAAAAATGCTTTCGTATTTTTGAGGTTGGGGTATGGACATCTGCTCAATGAAAAAACATTGACGAGTTTTTGCCTAGATTATTACAAAGAAAAGGATTGAAAAGAGAACAATTTAGATTAATTTTAACATAGGAAAATTTTTCTTCCGTAGCCAAAGAGGGTTTTCAGGGTGTTGGAAATCCTAATGTATATCGCAATCCTTTAAGTATATTTGGGACACTTTGAACCATGGTTGGGATCGGACAAATACTGTGATTGTCGGTGACTCTGGAGAAAAACATGTTTCTAACGATGAAGGAAACTGTATTATAACAAAAAATTATAATTCCGATGATGTCAATGATAGTTTTGTTAGATCGATTATGGCTTTGCTTGCTGCACCTAGATGGCATGAGCGATGTTAGGCCAATTGCGAATAAAATAAAAATGGAAGTATTTTGTTAAATAATACACTTGAATGTTAGTTTGTACTAGTATGTCCAATTTCACTGTGATTATAATTCTTGTAAAGTGTCGAGTTTGGTTTCCGAAAATGTATCTCTGTTTAAATTGTATTGTTAAATCATAAAACATATAAATCTGTGTGCTTGATTTATCATTCATGTGATTTATATGTAGGTTATGCACCAGTAAATTTCTTTACTTGATTCATATTGTTTCACATTCTGCAATTACATAACAGCCATTAATATCATCATATTAAGTTAATTTGCTAAGTTAAGTTATTAAGCATCTAATTAACAACTTCATAACTAGGCTTATGCCTATCATTCTAAAAACATACAGGAGGCATCCATCCATCAATGGCGAAAATGACCCCTGGAAAAAAATTGTAGTAAAATCCATACAACGGGTAATTTTCGAAGATGAAATATAATAAAAGGAAACAGAAACAAAATCAACATATTTATTAATTCCGTCGGGTTAAATCTGGGCCATAATATTAGGACACGTCAATGGCTGAGATCTAATCTGGGGATTGCGGAAGATGAGTTGCGGGGGTTTAATTGTTTGGAAATATATACAACGTTCCTGCAATATCCAATTGCAGGTTGCAGGACTACAACTAGAAATAAAAACAAACCAAAGTTTCTGCAATCTGTATTCTGCACTGCGGGTTGCGGAAACGCATGTTGCAAATCCATTTAAACTGTTCCCGCAATCCCCAATCATGTATAACTAGATAACCACTTCAAAAATCTATAGCATTATATGATGGTGTGTGCATTTTCTGAAACTGTGAATTATGGCGGGCATTCTATCAGAGCAGTTTTGACTACTTTTTCCATACTTTCTCAATTTCCAAAGTTTCACAAACTTGTGATACTTTTTTAGAATGATGTCAGATTGCAACATTGACTAAATGATAGCACTAGAACACCAACTTGTGTCTTTCCAACCTCATGACACATTCCATGTCATCATAGATGCCATGTCATCATACATGCCATGTCATCACTTCTTTTGGCATCAATTTCCTCTTTGAGGCTCACACGTGTGAGATATTCCCTTTCCAAAATATAGATTAATCCATGTATAACCATAATGGTCAAGAATGGAAAAATATAAATCACAAGAAGGGTCGGCCGACCCTTTTGGCAGTCTGAAACTAGTATGAAAATAATATTGGGCAGAAGAAGGGTCGGCCACCCCTTCATTTATGAGGGAATTGTGGAAATATTCAACCTACGAAGTATAGGCTGTCAATTCATGTATATCCTGAATGGTGAATACTGCAAAAATACTAAGCACAAGAAGGGTCGGTCAACCCTTCAATTAAAAGAGAAATGAAATACAATTAATCTACGAAGGTTGGGACAACATTTTCCCACTACCGACTTCCGCAGTATGTGGCGGCGATCAGGACATTGCCAATGAGATAACATGTAAACAAAATTTTTCTCGACTTCCGACTGTTGACAAGAAGGATCGACTACCCCTTCTTTTAGTAGAGAATTGTGAACACCGATATCCGACAACTCACCTGTATCCAGAATGGTGAACACAAGAATGATCGAACCACCCATCTTGCAGTCTATAACTATTATGAAAATAATAGTAGGTAGAAGAAGGGTCGACCGCCCCATTATTCATTTATGTCAAGCCTCGTTCAAAAGAAAAAGTATGGTTTTGGAACCTGATTTTGGCACTTTGGAAACAGATTTTGCAGTTTCAGAACCGGTTTGGTCACTTTCGGAACCGGTTTTGGCTCTTTAGGAACTGGTTTTGTCACTTTTTGAACCTTGATTTGGCACTTTCAGAATCGGTTTTGGAAATTTTGGAATTGGTTTTGGCACTTTTGGATCTGGTTTTGGCACTTTTGGAACCTGGATTTGCAAGTTTTGGAACTCGATTTTGCTTGATTTTGGAGTTTAGAAAGGTGGTTTTTGACCCGTCTTCAAAGTGACTTGAATATTTTAGACATTGATTTTTTCACCTTAAAATTTGCAACATTTACAAATGAAAATTGCATTATTTGATTTGAAATTCATACTTTTCAAATCAGAAATTGTATTTGTTTATTTTAAATTCACACTTTTTGAATTGAAGTTCATAGTTTTATAACAACAAACTACAATTTAAGGTTCATAAGTAATAAAAAACACACTATTCCAATAGAAAAATACCCTTTTCAAACTCAATATTGCCACTTTCAGAAGGTCCTTTTCAATTGCATTTTTTTATTTTAAATTCAACTTCAGAATAATTTAAAGTCGCTAAATGTTTTAGATTCTCCTTATCCTTAATCAGATCATCTCCTTTGAAGGAGTAATAAGAGACTAAACTTTTATTGGAGCTTCGACTTGTAGACTTAGAAGCACTAGACTCATTCCAAACATGAAGGAATGTACTAGAACAACATTCGATGATTGCTACAAGTGTCTTTGAAAGAATGAAACCAAATGATTCACTGAATACATCATACCTCTTGCACAAGCTGGTAGTATAAGGTAACCTTCAAAAAGTGTTGAAAATCCCATTATCATCCAAGGATTCCAATTTCCATCCCATTAACTTGGCCTAGTTACTCTTGGATGCAGGCACCTAGAGAAATTTTAGAAAGCCTCCTACCCTGATGATTTTCCCACCTTCAGCTACAAAGGGAATATTCGTGCAAAGACTGGTAAGCTCTCTGGCCAGATGTAGTTATTTGTTGATGAATAGTGCAAAAAATGTGTGATAGTGATAACAAGTTTACTATCTGTTAATTCTGATACTACATCATCGAGCTCTGATGCTACATCATCACCAAGTTTAGTATCAGTTAAGTCTGATACTACTATCTTAAGTTGGTGAGATGAACTTTGGTGAGCTGAAATTCATCGAGGAAGAAACATAAATGATGGATAACATTTTTTTTTTTCATTCTGCGGAGCTGGAAAGTCTCGAGATTTTCGACTATCTCATGGGACTGACTATAAAATGTAGTGGAAATGGGTGAGGTGCGCATCTTTAAAATGAGTGAAACAAATTATGCGCAGTTAGAAGAAGCTGACAACATGATCTGGAGGCACAGAGATTCGAAGATAGCCTAGACACGGAGGTATTGCATCTCAGCCTCTCGAATACCTACATAGAAAACAAATCATTGTTTATCACGCTGCCGTAAAAAGAAACCATTTCGAACAAATGCAAAAATAATCGTTTTATTGCAGCCAACGCGTGAGCACACATATCATCATGCACAATAAAAACAGAGAAACTATTCCTAAATTTACAAGTGCACCATAACAGTCGGTCTGGGCATCTCGCTTGGATGGATTAGCTCCTAACACAGTTGGTCTCGGCATCCCGCTTAGACAGGTTAGATCCTAACACTGTAGTTAGTGGAAGCAAAGGTATTCAACCAATGAAACATACTTTGCAAATGATAAGCAAACACATAAATTAGATGCGTGTATAATAATGACTACGTAAATTCTTTCTTACCGAGAAAAACCTTTTGCGTATATGTAGTCTTTCAAGGTTAGGAAGTTGCTCCAATAAGTTGAGAAGAGCAAGAGGCTTCAGAATATGGATATCAAGATTCTTCAATGATTTCAAGATACCTATTATCTCCCCAAATTTCTTTGCAGGAAAATGGTGCATTAGATCATTATATGAGAACGTTTCTTCATCTACCTATATGAGAACGTTTCTTCATTTAACTATATGAGAACGTTTCTTAATCTCCCCATGTCCCCTCCTGGTTGCAGGAACATAATGAAAATCCATGCATACCCAGGGAATATAAGGTGAACAAATTGAAAAATTCCATTTCAGTTTGCTGTAAGTGGCCACTGTGTTGATGGATTAGCCTATATATAGTGAGTGGCCATTGTGTTGATGGATTGAATGGGATGGGAGTGTGGGACGGATGGGGAATGGTAATTATCATAGTATGGCGGGATCATGGTGGTCAGAGATATCATCTGCAGTGACTACAAATTTTACTGGAGTAATTGTACACGTATCACTCAATTACTTGAAAATCTAGTGGCCAACATGCCTGCTGCCAGCACATTAAATGGCCTACAACAGGCTTAATAATATTCACTGTAAATGATGGATTGTATCACTCGTGTGAATAATCTCATCATGCTTTCAGTCCACATAAGGTTTATGTCTTGTCACCAACAAAGTCTCTGGATGAGGTCAATGGTAATTATCACAGTATGGCGGGATCATGGTGGTCATTGATATCATTCGTAGCGAGTACAGATTTTGCTGGAGTAATCGTACACTTATTACTCCAATGGATTCATTGAAAATCCTATGGCCAACATGCCTGGTACCATTAATATCCTTAATATTCGTTTAAAAAATATTTAAACTAATTTTAAAAATCAAATATGCCACGTGTCACAATATAAGCATTCCACGTGTCTCCAAAATTATAGAAGTTTTGCTTCAAAGACCTTGCTGGCAAGTAGAAATATTCTCAGAGAAAGAGTGGCGGCTCGGCTACTCTTTCTCTAAGGAATTCTATTTTCACCATTCACACGTAGATGAAAGCTCGGCCGACCCATCTTATTCCCAATATTCTTTTCATAATAGTTTGACACTGTAAGAAGGGTCGGTCGATCCTTCTTGTGTTCTCCATTATGGATATAGCTCAATTTCTAGATAAAGGTTTTCGCAAATAACTACGAAAAGAAGGGGCATCCGATCCTTCTTGTTGAAAAATAAGGATAGAAAAAAAAATTACTCAGAAACCATTTTTATAGGTTGTAACTTACAAGGTGTTCTATTTTTACAATTCCCTCGTAATTGAAGGGTCAGCCGACCCATCTTATTCCCAATATTATTATTATAATAGTTCAACACTACAAAACGGTCGAGTGACGCTTCTTATTCCCAGTATTATTTTCAAAATAGTTCGACACTGCAAGAAGGGTCCGTCGATCCTTCATGTGTTCTCCCTTTTATGATATTCCATTCTATTTAAAAAAAGAAAAAATAAATAATGCTTCGATTTAAACGAACAAAAGGAAAGAATGTTTCTATTTAAAATAAAACAATTAACCTGTTACAACTCCAGAATTGATGATTTGGAACGGAATGAGATTGAACTTATGGGGACAAAGGACTTTATAAAAGCTGAAATTTTGAAGATGGCCAGGATGTCACAGTGCAACCATTGCCAGGATGTCACAGTGCAGCTACTGCTAGGAACCCCCTCTGTGGACATGAGAATTACCGAGGAAACCTCTGTTCAGCGGCATAATGTTTTGTAGAAGAGATCCCTGCTTGGATTAGTTTTTACATCAATTTTGGAATTTTTTTTGCATCATCTTGTTAAATTTACAGAGCCATACTGGAAAAGATATTCATGCTCCCAGGCTCTCCTTTTTGCAATGAATAGTTGTGCACATCCTTCTGAATGAATCGATCTATATGCTTCAATATAATTATAGAGAAGTATTTTATAGAGAAATATGGTCAAATGATTAATATATCTTTTTGAATATAACTCATTGTATTTTACATATTAAGAACAAAAGCATTTTACATAATAAGAACAAAAGTATTTTATATATAAAGAACAAAAAACTGGCTAACTATTGAACTCACATGGCTAAGTGATGATCTCGCTATCTATTTATAGGATCAAAGTTGCCTCTGGAGTTCACACGGGTGAAATACAAACCTACCAAAATGAGAAAAAGGTTGTTCTATTTTGCATATTAAGAACAAAAATTTGGCTAAGTGTTCAAATTCACACATTTTCAATTGAAATTCATAGTTTTATAACAAAAAATTGCAATTTTAAGGTTCTTAAGTAGTAAAAAAACACATTATTCGAATAGAAAAACCCACTTTTCAAAGCCAATTGCCACTTTCAGAACCCATTTTTGCACTTTAGAAAGGTTGATATTCACACTTACAAAGTCTAAATTCACGCTTTCAAAGTCTAAATCCCTTCGAGGGGCATTAAAATATTCAAATTTTATGTGTTCTTTCTTTCCAAATAGTTCTCACGATTTTATGTGTTCTCTTTTCAAACATACATTCCAATTTCTTGAGTGGTTTTGTGAAGGCCTTCTCGTGTATTAGCAGAGCCCTTTATTGGAAGGTTGGAAATGGATCTTAGTTACTTGTTGGGATTGACCGTGTTATTGGGAATGAGGATAATTACATTCTCTCTCCTTTCCTTTTGGACTAGTTGGTAGAATTGGGTTTTCTTACATTAGCACATTAAAATACCCAATTGGTTAAGACATTTTGACTCTTATTGGTTAAGTGTAGAGGACTTGAGCCTTGTTAGTATATGGGATGAAGAGTGGAATGCTTATATCCTCTATCTCAATAAATTTGGTATCACGATTAATTTAAATGATGAGGAACTTGTGTGGTCTCTGAATCAGTCTTCTCGTCATGTATGTGCTAAATCTGTATATTTAGAAATTGCATTTTTTTTCAATGATGTTCCAAAGTGGTGGTATGGTAAACTATGGAAATGGAATATGCCTTTGAATCTTAAATGTTTTATGTGGCTGAATTTTGAAAATTGTTTGTTAACCTAGGACAATCTCTTTCATAGAGGATGGGTTGGTCCTAATTTCTCTGTACTTTGTAAGGAAGAATGTGAAACTATTCATCATATATTTGTGAACTGCACTTACAGTAAAAGAATATGGAAGACTGTTTGTGATCTTCTTCAAATTTCTCATGATTGGGGAAATGATTCGGTGGAGGGGAATTTTGAACAATGGCTTAAAAAATTTAATTCTCACAACCTTTTACCGATTTTTATCTATTGGGATACTGGAAATCCAAAAAAATTGGAATATTTGAAGATAGATCGTGAGATATTTATGCTAGCTGTATGAAGATTGTGAGCATGTATAAAGATTATGCTACTATTGGGATAAAAATGACAAAATTCGATACAGAACAAATCCTCCCGTTTCTTCATATGCAATAGATCACTTTGATGATGCATCTTAGTCGAGCATTTGTGGAGCTGCTATTTTGGTAAGGATAAATGGTGATCACTTTTTCAGAATGTAGATGAATTGTGGGAAAGGTTCCAATGACAAGGCAAAGTTGATTGCAATCTGGTGCCTGCTCAAATTTTCATCAACTCTTGGCATAGCTACCTTGCAGGTTTAAGGATATTCGATGATAATTGTGAATTGGGAAAAAAAAATATGTCATTTATAGGTTCTTTGTTTGGATAATTGTTGCATGAGGATTGAATCTCTTATCAAAACTTTTGTTGATATTTGTATTGAGCATGCTTTTAGAGAACATAATTTTGAAGTTGATGACCTTTCGAAGGTTTCCCTTAAAGAGGTTGAAGGAATTCTTCATTTCAAGGAATATGTGGAAGGTTCTCTTTCACACAAAGACTCAATTTTCTATATTTCTTAGTTTTGGAAGATGTCTATTGTCAATATATTGGTAGACTCTATTGTCAAAATTTTGTTGTTTTTTTTTATCATGTGTCATGTTGGGAATTATTGGAATATGTATTATTATCTGCTAGATGAAACTGACGACTAGTCTGAACTTTGAAGTTTGGTCATGTATGGTACTTTTTGGGAAATGAACTATTGGTATTTTGTTTTTGATGAGCCATTTTTATATGGCAATGTCAAATTTCAATGGGTTCATATGTACTCTTTAATTCCAATAAATAACAAGAGTCATGTTTTTTTCTGCTTCAAAATAATCAAGTGCAATAAAACCCTTTGTTGCAAGTTTCTATCCAAAAAAATTTAATATACATCTAATATTGCAATCATCCTCCCACCGGCATCATAACAAGGAAATTGTTACCGTCTCAATAACTTCTTTACCCATGGAATCCATTGATTAACAAGTCTACACAATGTGGCAGCTCCTCAGAGCAATAGCTTAACCTGATCCAAAGCCAAACCACAATGATCCACATGCCAAGTTTGGCCCTGGCACCAAGAAGACCTCACACCACATATTGTTTGCATGTAATTGCAAGCAGGTCGCGTGCCATGGTTAGTAGCGGCTAGAATTATTCTTTTGGGGACTTTCGAAATAGTTATATGTTATAGGAATTCAATTACATTGGAGATGACTTACGACATTGGAAAAGAGGTCGCAGAATAAGACCAAAAGGTTCATGAGTGGTGAAAACCATGAGTCTTTCTCGACTCTCTATTTCTTTTTATCCTTCACATCAATCTCTAGAACACAATTGACAACTAGAGTTCAAGATGTAATAAATTACAACTATGTTAAATGAAAATGTGGTTGATGTTCAATTTTTTATCCATGCTGAATTTTCTCCAAAATTGTTTGGAAACCATATAGAATCTTTAAAAATTTGAATTTTTTTAGAACAACATTTTATGATTGAGAATTTAAGAATTAGTAAGATTTGTCAAGATTTCTACATTTTAAGAAAATTATGCCTCCTTCATATTTTTCCACACTAACCCATCTAAAGACCATTTCGAGGTCCTTCTCAACATACTGCATTGTGGTTTCAAGTACAATTAACCTATCAAATTAGATGAACTTTGGATGGCAGTACTTATTTTCTTATCGTCTTTGGCCTATGGCATGGTTAATGCATCACATTCACCTTTATAAAGAATTATATCTTCATTTCTTTTCTTATATGTGAGAAATGATGAAAGAAAGTGATGCTTCATGTATAAAAATGCACCAATGTGGTTGTTAGTATACCATCCTAGATCCAAATCCTAGGCTCTATCAAGCGTCGAGAGGGATCAAATCTCCCGAGGTGCAAACCTCTTCTCACGTATTGCACTCAAGGAGCTTTTACAAGATCTCCCTCATATTATTATTATTACTTTTTATTATTACATTTTATTTATGGCCGACAATATCGACAAACACTCAACTCACAAGATCCATAATATCTCCCTTATATTATTACTTTTTACTTTTTATTATTACATTTTATTTAGGCCGACAATATCGACAAACACTGGACTCAAAAGATCTCCCTCATATTATTACTTTTTACTTTTAATTATTACATTTTATTTATGGCCGACAATATCGACAAACACTCGACTCACAAGATCTCCATCATACTAGGCTGTAGAGTGCCTCTCGGCGCAACAATCGAATGGAAATGAGAGTCTTACATTGTGTTATACATAACCAACTTATTGTTGCTTTCCATCATAAGCAAGCTAGTATTGTTTTCATTTTGGGAATTTTGGAAAGATTATGCAAATAGTTACAAACTCAGATTTTGGAATCATAAATGAGCATGGAAACCAATTTATATCAATGAATTGGTCTTAAAATAAATTAGTTGGTAATAAAATGTAGGGATGGATTGATTATAAAACTACTATTTACAAATCAAATTGTACTAAGTGATCTTGATTTGCGGAAATCTATTTAATATTTCTTTTATTTACATCCATAGGTGTTTATATTTTAAAATTTAAGGTGGATTAAAGCCGATGTTTTTCCTAGAAAATCATAAATTAAGTAGTTGTGCTAGTTGGTATAAAGTATTGTATCATAATGAGTTTTGCATGAAAGAAACCTAAACTGCAAAATTGATTATCATGTATTAAGATTGAAGCATAAACAAGTGTTTTCTTTTCCTCTTTATCTCTTGCCATCTTACACTCAATTTCTACGAGGATGTCTATGGAGTTTTTGTTGCTTTCAAAAGAAACAACCTCCAGTCCTCTGCCTTTGTGCACAGTTGCCAATACCAGCCACCACTAAGACATTTTTACTTTTTAAAAAGAGGTAAACAATCCTCCCAATAGTTACAACAACAAACGACCTGCGGATGAATGGGCGTAAAGGCTATAAGCCTATTCACTTTCTGGACAATTGGCATTTACTACTTATTCTCAACCTTTTAAAATAGATGCGATGGAATTCTGCTTTCAAATCCTCCTTTTCAAGTCCTCGTTTGCTATTTTTACCAAAACCTTAACATTCTTGGAACTTACTTTTATTTTCATTATCAAAGTGGGGCTTCAATATGTTCCTTCATGGCCTCTTTCTCTGAATCCACTAGTCACCACCTTACCATTATTGCACATTGAAGTCAAAAGTTAGTACTTGAGAGATGTGAAAATATGAAAATACTTAACAGATTGTATAGTGACTCGGAATCACCTGCATATAGATTGGAACAATTTTTATTGTCACCCTGCATATACTAATTTGCATACATGTTAGTGGTGACAACTGTATTGTTTTCAGGAACCCAACCTACCTATTTGTGTAGAGTTGTGGAATTAGTGTGGTATTTTGGACATGGATTTTTTTAATTCTCATTAGTTCAAACATTTTATAAAAACTCTGGTTATTTTCTAATATTTTATGCTTACAAAACCATCTTCCAAATCCAAACCCTTTTAAAAAACTTCATGTTTGGGTTTCTTTCCATTTCGAGGTGCTTGACATCACCATGAATGCTTCTTAATTCTATGCTTAGAATTTTGGAATTAGATTAGTATTAATGGCCAGGTGAAGTGTAGGGTGTCGGCAGTTGGAATTTTCTATACATAATGAGGCGTTTCATTTTGTATTCATAGTGGAACATTTTACCTTTATTTAAGAAAAATGAATAATCTATCTATTTCTGGTATAATTTTAGATTGATTTTGCATATGAGTTTGTGGATGAGATCTCTTAGTTACAATTAGTTTGAAGTATTTGCACTTGTACCATAAAGAGTGGATTTCTATTGTTCAGCTATAAGATATTTAGTTGGGTTATAGTAGTGCAAAAATTGTGTTGTTCCATATCATTCGTAAATGTAGAATTTTAAGTAGTGAAAGTATTTTTCAATATTTTATGAAACCAATTGTGCATATTGCTTTGTTTTGCATTCATGGACATATCCTAAATTGTTAAGCTTTATTTAGCTTATTAAGTTGAGGCAAGTAATCTTGGTGATAGGATCAGTCCTCCAAGTGAACATGCCTTTGTCTTTGTTCAAGAACTTGAGACTTTTGTGAATTATGGCTGATTTTAAAGATGAATGGTTTCAAAGTATTTCATACTTTTTCAAATTTTCAATAAGTTATTAAAAAACCAATACATATTTTTGTCGATAATTTTTTCTTACTTCTTTTCTTGTCCATTATATGAGGAAGATAATTCTTTTTCATTTCTTTTCTTGTCTATCATATCAGAGTTTGAAGATTCCACGCTGACCGCCTATGCCTATTTGTTATATTTCAAAAACAATTCACAAAAAACATTTGATCTTTTCGAGGCTTTCATTTGTTGTATTGATGATTTCTTTTCAACTTTTTTTGGTTTTCATGTCTTCTTGACCTTTGCCCCTTATATATTAATTTTGCACATATTAGAATTGTATTTAGAAAAGAAAATGAAACAAATAAAATTAGCAATAAAATTTATTAAAAAAAATTATGGTAAAAAATAGTAATCAATTATGAATTATAAAATTAATAATAAACATTATATCAAAATAAACCTTACTCTCAATTAGAAAATAGTATTTACATCGATGGTTTTACTTTACTTGTTTCATATAGTTTTAGTTAGAAATGGATTGATAAGTATAAATACTATGGATGTTAATATTTTTTTATGTGTTTGCTTTGTTTCTTTTTGTAATTTTTTTTTAAATATTATTTTTTAATTTAATTGTAAATTGGATTTATATGCTAGGAGGTGTATAGCCAATAGAAACAAAATAGTCCTTAGATAATCAAACACAAAGAAAGTAAAAAAACACAAAATATATGTAGAATAGATTAAAAAAATATTAATTGTTATTTACACTAAAAACATCAACATTAATAGAAAGATATATTTACAATAAATATTTTATAATTTAAAAATTAATTACATTTATTTAAATTTTATTTTTAATTTGTTTTTACCACGTAATTATATATAGCTAAAATAATAGTTAAAAAGAGTATTAAAACTATTTAAAAAAATAAATATATATTTTAAATTTAAAAATAAAATTAATAAAAATTATAATTATATATATATATATATATATATATATATATATATATTAAATAAAAAATTATAAAATTAAGTCTAAAACTTTATTCATATGAAAATCTATCACAAAATTACACCTTGTAGGTCTCACAAAGCTTTGAAAATGTTTTTCCTAGTGGATTTTTTGATGGGGCATCCTCTCTAGAAGGATGTGGGGTGGAATGGACCTTAAACTTTATGAAAATCATTATTTTATGTTAATGTTGGGGTGTGGTTTCGATTCGAACACAAGGGAGGAACTTTTGGCTTTATGGGGGTTTTTGAAGTTTTGTTGTGAGGAAAAATATCCTGTGTTTACATGTATATGGAAACTCTAAGGTCACTCTTGACTGGGTCATGGGTGTATCCTCCATGTAGGTGTTGTCGTTAGATCAATGGTTTTTTAGTACCGGTAGGATTGTGGAAATTTTAATAGTTTTTCAATCAAACACATCTACATGCATTACAACACACGGGCAGATTGTTTGTCCAAGCAAGTGGTGGAATTGCTAGAAGGAGAGATCAGTTTTGAGGAGTTTAATAATTCTATCCTTGTTAGTTCTGGATCTTTTCCCATTTACTAGAATATGACTAAAATAGTGATGTTAGTGATGTAATGACTAGTCTCTTAGTGAGATTATAATTTTTTGGCTACCTGATAAGAAGCATGATTTTGAGTTTGTTGGCTATTGTTAATTGCTAGCTAACCCAGGGTACTATTTTTGTTGAGGCTTATTGTAACACACCCATTACACTTAGTTATCCAATTGGGGTATAGGGTAAAATAAAATTTTCCATCTAAACAGGATTAGTCATTAGGAGTGTTTTGAGGTAAAAAATGGGCCTCAAAACAAATAATGTACCATAAAAAATCACTTTATAAGAACCAATAGGATTCAAGATGATGATGTCAACCATAAGGGTAAAATTTGTAAAAGAAATTGGAGGAAAAAATAAAAAATTATTTTTTCTTATCGTATTTTTGATATATCTCATTAACGGTTTTCCCAAATTTCAAGTTTGGGCACTCGTTGGATGCGTATTTTAATTTCACATCCAACCCAAACCCACACTGCATACTTATGAGGCACCCACGACATGAAAAAAATAAAATTTTAATAAAAACGTATTTTATTTATTAAAATACGTTCTTTTATTGAATTTTTTTTTTCATGTCGTGGATATCTCAGAAGTATGCAGTGTGGGTATGGGTTGGATGCAGAATTAAAATCCACATCCAACGAGTGCCCAAACTTGAAATTTGGGTAAACCATTAAGGAGATATGTCAAAAATAAGATAATAAAAAAGTAGTTTTTCTTTTTCCTCTATAAAATTTAGAACTCTTATTTTATTATTATAACTTTTATTTTATTATTTCCCTTAGAAGACCCATTTTAGACCTCAAAAATCTCCTAATGCAACAACAACTATCACCAATAATCATCTATTATTTGATAATATAATCTCTTAGTAATATTCAAGAATTAATTTTTGAACTTATCATACTTATTATGCATAGAAAAACTATAACACTCTCTTCAACATATTTATAATTCTTAATACATTAACTGAATAATCATCAAAATTCAAACAAAACCTTTATGAAGTTAAAGTCACATAAAAACTTGCCAATCCCCATCATTTACTTGTAGGTGAATAGTCTTATCTTCTTAGTCAAAAACTCATTACAACCATTATATTTCTAAGGCTATATACAAACCTCCCATTATGTTTTATACTCACAACAATTACACTTATGTTCCAATGATATAGTTGAGCAAATACTCTATCCAACCATTCTAGGTGGCATCAAAATCATAATACATATATAATAATAATAATTCGGCATGCACAACATCATTCATTATTAACTGCGACATATTCTATTCAAGTTAAGTCCTTCATTCAAATATAGAATTAACCACTCATACTATCTTGAGGGTTGCAAACCCATCTAATTACAAAATATACCAAGGTTATTAAACATATATTAATGTACACAATAATTTGACATCATCATTTCAATGTACTGGAATCCAACAAAGACAATGTACGTACCTCATGTGATGAAAATATCATTGCAAACTTATCAATAAACAACTAAGCTTGATCAAGTATCATTAACATCACAATATCACCAATAAAAAAATATTTATACATTCTCAATTTATTAAACAATCTTGGAATGATTATCAGATATTGTTCAACCAATTCATTATCATCCCAAGTCAATAAATATATATATCAACAAATGATAAAAACAAAGAATAAATACTTATCTTAATTAATTTATCTTGGTGACTGAATGTGTGGCTACAACTGCACTCTGTGAGCCTATGTTCTTTTAGCTGAGAGGCCGCCCCCAAAATCAGCAATGTATCCATTAAGTAAAAGTGCACTAAGCATCTTTCACAAAATTTCTCAAAGCTAAAATCATACCCGTTTTAAACAAACCAGGTAAGGAGCTCGAAAAACCAATTAACAACCTTGGTCTCTGAGAATATATCTGGCTTTCAAACAATACTCTACGTTCTCAAAAGAAATTGGTATCTCAAACAATGACCTTGGTTCTAGATAATGAGTTCAATTTTTCAATAGTAAGCATTCTCAAATGATATGCATAGAGAAGATACCTTATTATACTAAAAAATAATTAAAAGCAATAGAGGGCTCTAACAATTAATGCTCGCCTCTCCTAATCACTAAAGGAGTCGGCTCTCTCCCTCTCCAAGAGGGACTGCTCAATACTTGGAGTAAGAATATCAATATAAAAAAGGGTCGAGTGTATAAATAGAGATCACCCTCCATTTCAAATAGAAAATTTGTATACCATCTACAAAATAATCAATAGACAGGATCTCTAAACAAAGATGGCCCTTCAACTCTACTAACCAATACATAATATAAAAGAGTGAGTGGATTCTTCTACCATTAAACATAAATTGGATCTTAGCAGGCCTCCCTATAAATATAATGGAAGAAAAATGCAACATTGAATTAAAACCACAATCATTTTGATAAACATCATGCAGGCTCACGTTCTTAGAGGTCACCTTCTTGTCACTATATGACTTACACTAATCACACCGCATCAATTCGGCAGTGAACGCCGATAGGTTGTTTAGAGAAATTAAATCTTTTTCGCTTACCATATGATTGATCTACCTTTCATGCACTTACTCATATTTTGTAAAATATGAGTAATAATTAGTAATGTTAAAATATAATAATAATAAAATAATCATATGTAGAAGGTCATATTATTAATGTGAAATATTTCAACTTTCTTTTTCCATACATACATTTCTATTTAAATGTGGAGTGTGGAAGAAGGTCATATTTGCAATCTGAAATATTACATTGCTCTCTTTTCTATGTGTATATCTCCATCAAAATAGGGAGAGAGGAATGGAAACAAACATACATACATTTCTATTCAAATGTGGAGTGTGGAAGAAGGTCATATTTGCAATCTGAAATATTACATTGCTCTCTTTTCTATGTGTATATCTCCATCAAAATAGGGAGAGAGGAATGGAAACAAACATGAAAATGAGTACGATATGTATAGTCATCCAAATAATCTATCACATTGTTGGATAATGTTTTTTCACAACAAATATTGAGAATATAATTTGTTTTTGGATAATTACAATCTTGTAATGTAGAATCGCATAGTCCATACTTAGTGTGTGAGAAAAAATAATTATGCGATAAATAACAAGTGTGAAGAATGGAAATATAATGGGTAATATAAATGAACCATAAACATGTGCTTACCTCATAAACTCTTAATTGTAGATGGTGTTTTGATTTACAACATGAGTGGAAGGAAATAGTCCCATATGTGATGGGACAAAAACAAAATAATTAGATAAACAACAATTGTGAAGAATGAAAATATATTGCATAATAGAAATGACCCAAAAACATGTGCTTAACTCATAACCTCTTCATTGTATATGGTGTTTTGACTGACAACATGAGTGGAAGGAAGTCAAATGTGGACTTGCATTGTCTATATCTGTTGGGACACATAAAAAAGGTAGAAATAATAATGAATTGAAATACATTAAAATATAAGATATGTTCTATAATATAAAGTACCAAAAGAAATTTTACAAGCATGGAGTGTTTTAATATTAAAAAGTTTTAATTTTCAAAAACTTCAAGGAAATAAATACAAACATGATGGAAGTAACAATATTGTTATATTTTACTTGATACCTGGTGTTGAGTGAAAAAGTTAATAGTTGTTATTAAAACTAACATAGATCCATTTTAAACTCATATCTATCAAGCACCGAGAGGGATCCAATTTCTTGAGGTGTATTTCTTTTTTTAAATTTAAACTCATGAAATTTGATCTTTCTTGATTGATAGATCCGGGTTTAAGTTTTAAGTATTTATTTTATAAACAAACATCTATTTTTTAATTACTTTTCATAATATTTTATTTTATGAACCAACATGGATTTTTTTTATAAATATTTTCCATAATTTTTTATTTTATGAGCCGACATGAATTTTTTTAATTATTTTGTTAGTAACATTGAAACGTTATATCACGTTAGAGGATCTCTCCCATACTAGGCTGTAGAGCACCTCGTTTCACTCGGTGCAAAAAAGGTACACAATGATTAAGTAATGATGATAACAAAATCCATAAAGAAATGATACATTAAATAAGAGAGGAACTAACCTCACCCATTACTGTTATAATGAAATATGTCGTAATCGTTGTTCTTCATTCTTTTTAATTGTAACATATGCACCTTTACCCATTTTTTCATAGCATTTGAAGATAAATGGGGTGATATCCTAAGAGAATCTACTGATTTTACTCTTGATAATGCTGTGAAGGTTAAATATTGCCTATCGACATTTCCAATATCAATTATTGCCATTTCCAAAGTCAATCCCTGTGATTTATGGATAGTGAGTGCCCAATCCATATGAAATGGGACTTTCCTATAATTTCCTCTATTAATTGGTGTTATTAGTACAATTATTGGATTATTCATGTCCCATGGCACTCCAATGTACCTATCAAAATAAATAGTAACATACATAGGGATTTCAGGTGGTTTTGATCCAAGATTATAGAAAATTCCTTGAACAGTTTCAAGAGCACCATTCACTAAACCAGCCTCCACCCACAAGTTACATGTTAACATGACAGAAAAGCACCTCACGTTCTAGTTGGTCATCATCTTCATCTCCAATTTCCTTATGTTGTGAAGATTCAACAACACATCGTGCATTTGGTGTATTTAATGACTTAAGCATGCAACGATTGTGCAAATAAACCTTACTATTGGTAGGAAACAAATGTATATTTTAGTTGAAAGTATTTCTCTCAACATCATTCATAGTTGCATCTGTCCTTTCCATAAGAACATTCCAATCTTCGACAAGCGCATCTACATTTCTAATGTTTGTCAATATATTGTGGAAAGTCGACTGTTTTAGATGAATGCTTGTTGTCGGAAAATTGTGTCTAAAGTGACAACCATTTGGAGATACTTCCACAGAACCTTCCCAACTGTATTACCTTCTTATAATGGTTTATCCCTCACTCGAGGCAATTGGCCCAAATCACCAACAAGAATAATGGATCTTCCACCAAAAGCAGTCGTTCTATGTGACGAGAAATCCTCGTGCAAACATGAATCAATATGTATAAATAAGCCTGGCCCTATGAAGCTAATTTAATCAATAAGGATATATTTAATATGTGGCATTTCTTCTTGAAATCCACTAAGTGCTTGACCACACAAAGGTTGGACATCTTTAATAGGAATTCTCAGGGAAACATGTATGGTCATTGGTCGGATGTTGAAAACAGCAATTCCAGTAGGTGAAATTAGGAGAAATGGGCTCTTTTCTTATTTCGCTTGAGACATTAGTTCATTAGAGATGCAATGTATAAGATGTGACTTACCTGTCCCTGCTATTCCTTTAATAATCATTTTCAATGGGGGTTTATTTTTTTCACCATGAGAATGATTAATAATGAGATCAAATGCAAGTCTTTGATTTGATGACAAGGAAGATGGATTTGAATATGTGTTGAGAGACTGATCTATTACTACTCCCAATGATTGACCGACCTGTACAGATTTGATTGGGTCTTTGGCCAATAATGTTGAATATGTAATTTGATCCCAAACATGATTCTGAGTCAAAGTCTCTTTGACCCAATGTGTCAACGTCTCTTATATGAAGATAATTAGGAGGGATGATATGAGATAACATCTGAAACTCATCCATGTATTCAAAAATATTATTTGCATCATCATTTATATCTTCATCTTCTTTTACATTTTTAGGTGACACTAGGGTTCTATCAACATGCCAAGGTCGATAGAAAAAATTTCTCCATTTTTCAATAATGAAATCTGTAGTGATACCAATATCAATGGAAATGTTTCAAAATGGTTTATATAGTATTAACTCACCCAAAAAAAATCCTTCAAAACTATTTAAAGTTTAATATGGAATTGACTGAAATCATGGCCAAACCCAAACAATTGATGGTGTATCTCAAGGATTCCAATGATCTTTCTTTCGTCATAGATCATAAGACCATGGTCTTGTAGCATCTCTTAATGATAAGTGTTCCAAATAAGTAGGTCAATTTATATATGTATCTATGAAGCTAGAGTTTGTTGGTGAACTATCTGAGTCTATAGATACCTTTTCAAACATATTCCATCCAACATTCAAAGACACAAACTTATGACTACGATGCACCAATGGGAGCTTGAATAAAATGTGCCATGTTTATTGTGCACCTATGTCTCTATCCATTGTTGTTTCAACAAGGATTCTTTTATACGCAATCAATGAAGGATCATTAGAGTGGCCGAAGCTTGAGACTCTACTTAGCATGTCTTGATAACTTTTAGACCCTTTTTCATATTTGGAAGAATACTTTGCAATGTATTTCAATACTGTGTGTTGAGAAACCACTGGTTGACAATCGAGATTGGCATGCTACATTGCAAGAAGAGATGTATTATGAACATTGAATTTATCATCATTATGTGCAAGTTCATAATTTTTTTGGCCATGTTCATTTACAAGTAATTTTGATTCAAGTTGAAGCTCCCATGGAGCTTTGTAGCACCACACGAAAGAAGAACCTTTTTCCATAAATAGGAACTGGCACTACATTGTGTATGCCATTGAACACGATTAGCTAATTGCTCATAATCATCAAGAGGGCGTGATGAAAAAATACCAACACTATCTAATAAGCAAGGGTCATCAAGTAGAGGTCAATGAATGGTTATATTGCGATGATGGCTACTTTGTGGATTTCATACAGTTAGATATTTATCAAAGTATTTCTTTGCTTCACTTAATATCATCTCATTGTTCCAATCTAATTTTTTCATGTTTGGTGCACCATCCAACCATAGGAAACTATGTATATGTGGAGAGCCTCTATGTTTCCATTCGTACTTGTGTGAAATGAACACATCGTAAAATTAGGTATTGTATGTCAAAACATTCAAATAAAAATGGAAAATATGACTAATATGATAGAGTGTCATCTACAAACTTGTACCAGTAATCATTAGCATGAAGGAATTTTTCATTGACCTCTCCATAGAGTTTGGTGAAGCGATGGTGCATGTATAATGAAACAATGTGTGGATAATTGATTATAGTTTAAATCCTCCATCGATGTTGATTTTGCATATGTCGAGGTGTATTTCTAGGCATAAGTTTATGTAAGTATGGCCACTTGGCATCTACTGCACTCAATGTGAAGAATAAAGTTGGACATCCAACTTGTGCAATCATGTTAGTTAGCTCACTACGACATGTATTCCAATATGCTTTGTACCTCTTAGTATTGAACCAAAGTGCATTAATCATTCAGCCAATTTTGTGTCAGGTAATTCAGTGAGCTCTTGATGTAGTTTTGCTATTGTTGTAGGGATCCCATTCTCAATATTTTCTTTCACAAATACAACAACAATACCTTGGCTTTGATGTCACATTATCATGTTGAGCAAAAAGTACCGAAACCTTAGATGTTTTCCAAATCTATGATCACAAAATTTAAATAAATGGAGTGCATTATCATGTAAACGAACATTCAATAGTCGTGGTTGCAACCAATCTGAAATACCAATTGGAAATAGTGTGGGGAAGGTGTAAAATAAACCTTCAGTGTTGTATTAATTTATTGGAGACAATCTAATGTCTTGCCACTCCATGGGTTCCTCTGAGGTGGAATCTCCATTGTTAATAGAATCTCTTATTTCATCAAGTTTCTTTCATGCATTAGGTAATCTAACTGCGAATGAGGAAGGGTGAGAGTATAGTTGATCATTATAAATTCCCCCAGTCTCAATATCATTTGCATTCATATCATTTATGTTAGAGTATACATAGTGTAGTCAATCAAAGACATCAGTTTCCTTTTCAGGAAGAGTTATGGAAGATTCCATATGAATTTGAACATCACTGTAATATTTATCTACTTTTATTTTGTATTATAATGCATCCATGACACAAGATACTCTAACAAGACAATCATAATGTTTTGATTTCGATGATTCTTTCCTAACAATTAAAATATACAAATCTTCAACTCGACATGGAATATCTTTAGCAATTGAGCTAATATCTTGTGGAAAACTTATTGTGTGCCAACTTATTTATATTGACCACCTCGAGCATGGGTAGCCTGCAATATTGGATTTACTCGTTCTATAAGAATTTCTTCAACCTGTGTAAGGATAGATAAAATATAAGGTTGTTCACCAAGGCCCATATTATTATGGTGTGAGAAACAATGACAACCTCACTCTACTTTGCACCTTCTACATAGTGGTGCTTCAACACTCATACAAATTTTGATTCTTGGATATGATTCATGGAAAATATGACACATTTGGATGATTGATAGTTCATCAATGCATTGACGAAATTTTTTGTGTAAATGCATCATTATGCTTAGGTTATTTTTTAAACCCGCAAATAAATGATAAAATTGACAATGGTTCTTAAGTAGAAACCCAATAATTTATATATAAATTTATGATAGTTTAAAATTCAAAATGCGCAAAGATAATACATATACAATTTACCTTCCATAAACTCATTTGCAGAGGTAGATAGATGAGGTGCATTTGTTGTATCATTGAAATGATGAGAATCGTGAAGATAAAGATTTATTTGACTTCCATTTTCCATAAAAGTATGGTTTCCCTGTTTTGCAATATCTCAACATTTAATATTATATTAACCTATTCATAACTTGTATAAAGAGTAGAAATATATATAGATAGATAGATAGATATTGTTGGAATATTATCATCATCATTTTTTATATTTGCATGCCTGCATGCAAATCTGTATGCATCCAGTCATCATGCATGCAATTCCATGAATCCAGTCATTAGTATGGAAGTCTCCCAACACCTAGTCCTTGTTTTGCAGCCCCCGAAACCATGTTTCTACTCAGTTTTTTCCCTCCTAGCCATTGATGCATCCTTGTTTTCATCACCGGAGTACAAGTGCGCCCTCTTATAGCTGATGTATGATACAACAGTTTTTGTCATTTCTTGTGTATGAGTGATTATTGAATCTCCATTTCTTCTTCTTTTTTCTGCACTTCTTGAGTGAGTTTTAGTGAGGTCTTCTACTGTTGAGTGATCCCACTCATAAAATATCACATGGTATTAGATCTGACAGCAGCTATTCGAATTGTAGCAGCAACAGTTCCAACAATTCCTTGAGCAGTTGTCTTTCATTGAGTACCAGAAACCTCTAGGTTTCCACAGCAAATCCTGGTGCTATTTCCTTGAATTCACTGGAGCAATCCAGTGAGGTCTATCCAGGGGTGAAGGACCCAGTCACATGCTCTCAGTGTCCTAAGGTAGTGTTTCGAATTGCAGCAGATCTCCATTTCATAATTCTCATTTGTTTTGCAGAACTATCCCATCTTCAACTTCAAATTCTTCAGTATCATGGATCTCAAGTTGAATTCATTCAACTAATTTGAATGGAAGGAAAACATGGACATATTATTGAAGTCGAAGAGCCTTTCCAAAGTGGTGAATGGCTCTGCAGTCGAGCCCATTGGTGTAGTAGATAAATCCAATTACTTAGACAAGCTTGATGAGCATTAGGACTGCTGCTACTTAGAATTTCTGAAGACCTGCACTTTCATGTTATCGATCTCAAGAATCCAAAGGAGGTTTGGGACAAGCTCGAATCCCTCCTTGGATAGAAGGATGAATTAAAGGGTCATAAACTAGAAAATGAGCTCATCTCCTTGATCCCAAGTAGTTTCGAAACTATCACTAAGTTTCTCAACAAATTCAAGAACTTGATTTCAAAATTTAATAGGTATGGGATTGAGAAGGAAGAAAAACAACTCATCCTTGCCATCCTGTCGAAGCTAGGCCCTAATTATTCAGTGTTTGTTTCGACCTTCCAATCAACAAAGTTGTCCATTCCAAAATGGAAATTCCCTTCGCTTGAAGACTTCATCGAATCTCTCACACTTGAGGAGGAGGATCTAGTGCACATGGGAGTGATAAAAGCCAAATTAGATTTATCTCTTGCAGCTACTGAGTCAAGGAGAGCGAATGGTAAAGGAAAACAAAAAAATTATGATAGAAAGTCGAATGACCAAAAGCAGAAGGAGGCTCCAAACCAATCAGATCGAGTTTCGAATCCTAAGAAGGACAAGATATCTCAAAAGGGAAAATCCAAGTGCACATATTGTAATCGAGGATACCACCCTGAGAGCTCATGTATGAAGAAGACCATAGATCTCATGGCTTCACTTCTTGAAAAAAATAATCTTCTAGTACATGCATGTGCTAGAAAGAAAGAGAATGAATCATCTGGATTTGAGAACAAAGAGAGATGCCATGCCCTCATGGAAGGTGCATCAACTCAATCCTCCTTCATCATAGATTCTGGATCATTAATACACATGTCTTCCTACAAGGATCTCTTCACTGGATTCGAAGCTACTGTTGTACCATCCATCATGCTGGGGAATGATTTCATGGTCTCCTCTGGGGGGATTGGAAGAATAAAACTTGATCATGGGTACTTCTCAGATGTGCTCTATGTCCCCACTCTCACTGCTAATCTAATTTCAGTATATGAGATGACCCATACTAGAGAGCCCAAGAGGGTGATCTTCTCTCCAAATGAGGTCTAAATTCAAGACATGGTATCAGGATCTACCATTGCAAAAGGAGTGGCCAACCAAAAGTCGAAACTGTATGAGTTATCCCATTTTCTACCTCTCTCTAAACAATTTTCTCTTCACACTAATGCAAATTAAGAGAGTAGGATATGGCATGAAATATTTGGGCATCTCAACTATCAATACTTGCAACACCTGCATAGTAAAGAGATGGTTGAAGGGCTTCCCAAGATCAAGTTTGCTAAGGAAAACTATCATGGTTGTTTGATTGGAAAGCAACCTGAAAAGAAATTTGAGAAGGGGAAGGCAAGGAGATCCTCTCAATCTCTAGATTTGATTCATAATGATGTTGCAGGGCCATTTCCAGATCTATCTTTGAAAAAGGAAAGGTATATTCTTACTTTTATTTATTGTAAAATCTATAACACAGTAGGATATAGCCACTATGGATGCCTCACTATTGAAATAATAAACACATTAAGCAAGTAAACAAGTTAAATATGTTTCTGGATGAACAAATGATCAAAACTCAACACAAATGATCAAATAATAGCACAAATGATCAAATATCAAAACAAATGAGAAAAAATCAGGATGTACAAATGATCAAATATGAGAGATTATTAAAAGTCAAACCTTACAAAGAGTTTGGATCATCCTTATATAGAAATAGGAAGGAATAGTATCCACTTGTAGTGTCCACACTTAGCTAGCTTAGACTTATCCCAATCCCCCCTAGGTTAACGAAATGGTTTCCAAAATAGCCCAAACAGGCTCAAATTGTGCATGTGAACAGTCGGTAAGCATGTGGAACCAAGATGGATCTCACACATGTTAAGGAGATGGTTGGGTGGAAGTTAGGTGGGCTAGGATAGGCCAAAAATAGCCAAAAATGGGATAAATGACCAAGTTCAGTGTATGGGCGCCTATGGTCAAGCGAGATCCACAAAATAGGGGATTAGGGCACCTTAGGCATGCCAGAAGCAATAAATGCTTGGATAAGGGCGCCTAACAACTAGTTTGACCTCCCTTGGCCTATACTTTTGGCAAAAATCTTGTGATCTAGTTCATACTAGCCCATACAACTCCTAACCACTTCACAATGACCAGTTTCACACCTAGGGAGGCATTATTAACCAGTTTAGCAACAAATAATCATAATTTAATTAATGATTAAGGTACTAAGGTACAATATTTCTCTAACACCACCCCATCAGCTAGACTTAGTGTAATATAAAAAATAAGGCCTTGGCAACTAAGGCTCAAGTCACCTTTTGCAACATAAACATTATTTGTCCATGTAACTAAGAAAAGACGGAAAACCACATGGGAAATAAAACCTCCCCTAAAAAATGGACATGTGGCATATATACAAAAATACACCAATATTCACCATGCTTCACTCATCCCAAGGAGTGATATAAGGTAAGTGAAGGTCTTCTCAGTAAAACTCTTGGTGAAGATATCAATAGTTTGCTCAGCAGAAGGGTAATTCTGCAAAGCTATGATCTGGTCATGCACCAAGCCTCGAATGTAGTGCATGTGAATCTCTATGTTCTTGGTCTTCTATCCTTGTACTGGATCAGTGGAGATCTTGATTGTGCTTTTATTATCACACCAAATGACTGTGGGTGAATCACACACAATGCCAAACTCTCCAAGAATACCTTGTAACCACACACATTGTGTAGCTACATTCACTACTCCCATGTATTCCGCCTTAGCTGAAGATAAGGATATAGTGTGTTGCTTCTTGATTGAACAACAAATGGGACCATGTGCAAGCATAAACACATAACCAAAAGTGGACTTCCGATCAGAACTAGCTCAAGAGATGAACCAACTGCATAGTGGATACCAAAATGCTTAGTACCTTGTACATAATGAAGGATCCTCTTGGATGTCTTCCAATGGACCTCATGAGGCTCTTTCATGTTCCTTGCAACAACACTGACAACATAAGAAAAATATTGGTCGAGAGTGTGTGAGATACAACAAGATCCCAACTAGTTGTCTATATAGTGAGCTATCAACTAGTGGTGAAGAACCCCAATCAATAAGCTTAACTCCTGAAAGGAATGGGAATTTTTCAGTCTTACATTCAACCATATTGAACTTCTGCACCAGATCTTAATCATACCTTGACTGAGAGATAGAGATCCCATTCTCAGTTTGATCAATTTCCAAACCCTGAAATTGTTTCAACAATCCTAGATCGGTCATGGAGAATGGTAGTCACCTTAGCTCAGTTACCATCCAAAATTATCCTTCTATTTGTAGTATTTGATGTACCTCCAAGGTAATAATGGCATGTTGCTGTCAAGAAAATTTTCTAAAAGGATGGCTGGTACAATGCAGATGACCATGATGTAGGCAACAATGCCCTTGTTTGCAGAAGAAACAAGGAGACTGTATAGAGAAGCCAAATATGCTTATATACTCAGTGAAAGAAAAATACCTATAAATTACTCTATATATGCCAAGGAGGAAGATATGAGTTGTTGCACACTAAATGTAGGAGATATTTATGAGAAAGAACCCCTTGCACTTATGGTAGTAAAGAATGTAATCCTTACACAAGTTTAGATTTGGGAAATGCATTTTGATGGATCTTTCACTAAAGATGAAGCTGGAGATGGAATAATACTCACTTTCCCAAACAAAGAAGAGTTACCATTGTCTTTCAAACTGAATTTTGAGACTAATAATAATGTGGTTGAATAAGAAACACTCATATTTTGCTTAGAGGAATCTAGAAGGATGGGAATCAAATAGATCTCTGTTTATGGGGACTCAAAACTCATAGTGCATCAAATTAAAGGGATATATTAGACCAACCATCCTAGGATGAGATCCTACAAAAATCAAGTGTGGGACTTGGTAGAAATTTTTTCCATGCTTTCGACATCATTTCCATCCCTAGAGAGATCAACCAAAAGGATGATTCACTGGAAGTAGTAGCAGGCACATTCAATCCCCCCACTGAAATCAAGCAAAGACATGAAGTTGAAATGGTTTACAGACCTTCATTCTCTGATAATACAAAACAATGGCATGTATGTGAAGATGACGAGTAGATCAAGAGGTTTTTAAAATTAATTAATGAATTTTCTAGCACATGTATTGATCAAGACTAGGAAATAGATGAAAATGCAGATAGTTGAAGGAAGAAAGTGAAAATGTGAAGTTAAGCCCCAAATTGGCAGATCATAAAAGAGTTCAACGGAAAAACAATTCCATACCTAAACGACTAGTTCCTTTGCAAAGATGATTTGATAAGAATGATATTCCTCACAATCCCACCATTCATCCAAAGCAAGAATATGTGGAAGAAGTGTTGGCACCGATGAAAAACCTAATAATGTCTAACTATCAAAATTGTTACCTGCTGAAATAAAACAACGATACATGAAATTGTTCAAGGAACACATAGATGTTTTTGCATGGAAGTATGAGGATTTGAGGACCTATGATACTTCAATAATTGATCATAAAATTCCTCTTAAAACTAGAATGAAGCCTTTTAGGAAAAATATCAGGAAAACAAATCCTATATTACTTCCGATTATAGAAAAGGGAGTAAGGAAATTATTAGATGCCAAAATAATAATTCCTATAAGATACTCTGAATGGGTAGCTAATCTTATCCCTATCATAAAAAATAATGGACAGATAAGGTTGTGTGTTGATTTCAGGAATCTAAATAAATGTTCTCTCAAAGATAACTACCCTCTTCCCAAAATGGATCACATTCTACAAAAGTTGGTGGGAGCAAACAAAATTTCCATGATGGGTGGATTTTCAGGATGCAATCAAGTGGCCATGAGTAAAGAAGAAAGGGAGAAAACAAATTTCACCACCCCAAGGGGAAATTTTATGTATGATAAAATGCCATTTGAACTAATGAATGTAGGAGAAACATTCCAATGTGCCATGGATATATCTTTTGTTGGAGAGAGAGATAAATTATAGTCATTCATTGTGATGATATGACTGTGTTTTCTAAACCGATGAAGAACATTTGTCTAATTTGAAGCCAAATTTCAATAAATGTAGAAAATATGGCCTCTACTTGAATCTGAAAAAGTCCAATTTTTCTTTGAGATAAGGTAAGTTTGTAGGACACATAGTATAAAAGGATGGAGTGACGATAGATCCTGAAAGAGTGGCAGCCATACAGGCACTTGAAGCTCCCAAAAATAAAAACTAATTGCATTCATTCATCAGAAGGATAAATTTATTGAGGAGATTCATTCCTAATTTGGAAGAATTAATTAAAACCATTACCAACATGCTTAAATTAGGTAATGAGGTGAAGTGGAACAAGGAATCAAAAGCAACATTTGAAACACTGAAAAGGGCCATTGGAGAAACACTAGTACTAATAAGTCTTGATTATACCAAGCCATTTCTAATATTTTCTTTTTCTTTTTCTCAAACAATTACAGCTATGATTTTACAAAAAAATCAAGATGGTCATGAACAACTCATAGCATTTTTTAGCAGAGCTCTTAGAGATGCTAAATTGAAGTATAATCGTATGGAGAAAAAAGCATATGCCATGGTCAAAGCCCTGAAATATTTCACATGTTATGTTTTACATTATTAGATAATTGGATATGCATCACACAATACAATAAAATATATTATGTGTCAAACTGACAGTGAAGGTGGGAGAGACAAGTGGATTACAAAAATACAGGAGTATGACTTAGAGTTTAAATTGACCAAGATGGTGAAAGGCCAAGGATTGGATAAGTTGCTAGCTGAATCAAAGTATGAATATTTGGACCTAAAACTAATTGCGAAACTAACAATAGAGGAAAAGTTGAAAAGTATCCAGGATCCTCAAGATAATACAATGAAGGAGAACCCAAAATTTGAAGAACCTGACTGGTATGGAAATATTGTCTACTATTTCGTAAATTTGGAATGCCCAAACTAATTGTCTAAATCACGAGCTAGGTATCTGAAATTACAAGAAGCTAAGTATTGCATATTAGATGAATACTTGTACTAGAAGGATCCTCAAGAGATATTTCTAAATTGTATGGTTGAGGATGAAACGGAAGGAATAATTACAGAGATTCATAAAGGTATCTGTGGAGGCCACCATGAATGGAGAGCTACTGCTTATAAAGTGATGATGGCTAGGTTTTATTGGCCAAAACAATTTGGTGATTCCAATCATATTGTAAGGGCCTACAATGAATGTTAGATGTTTGCAGGTAAGAAAAACTTGAAACCTTTTCCTCTGAGACCTACCTTCACTTCAACACCTCTTCAATAATGAAGTTTAGACTTCATTGGAGAATGAAACCTAAATCTAGTAACCAGCATAGATGGATCTTAACTCCTACAGATTATTTCACAAAGTGGGTAGAATCCATCCCCACTAGATTGGAAAATGAGAATGTGATCATGAAATTCTTAGAGGAAAATATTTTATCAAGGTTTGGATTCCCTAGAAATATTATAACTGACAATACTTTATTAACACAAACCCATTCAATAGGGGTTCCCCACTCTTTCGACACCCAAACCACCACAATCTTCCTGAGCACCGGCCCAGACAGGTTTTATCTCATCCAGCAACACCTACAGAGCAGATGAAGTCTCAACCAAGATGTTCAAGGGAGAGATGACGGAACCACGTTTCCGTCGAATGGAGGAGGACCATGTGCATCTAATTATCGATTTAGCATCGCATTATGTAATAGATCTAACTATTCATCTTATGCATCAACCAGAATCACATCATCATTCAGTAGATCTCATTATCAGCAAAAACCATTAATGCGCAAATAGATTTAATAGTACAACATCAATTGGAGAAGGGAAACATCGCATCATTCACAGATTCATATTGCAGATACATATCACATTCATAACAGGAAAACAAGAAAAGACACAATGATTCTTCTCAAGCTCTGTCATGTCATATTAAACTTCGCAACAAAATACAGATACGTCAACACAGTTCTTCTATCGCATACCCAGATTCAAAAATACCAAGATCAATATATGATACAAAACATGCTGTATTCTTCTATCTGATCATGATAAGGATTATCCTAAAACTTGCAATGCTACATCTATTTATAGGCTTGTGCCTTTACATTCATGGTCCACTTAGACAACCTCCTAACTACTTCTTAACAAGATCTACAAAAGAATGACCCTAACCGACACAATGTAGTCCAAAATGACTCAAAAATACATAAAATAATATCATTTCTGACTTGTGCGCGGTTTTCCTCCTTGCGCGACATATTTGAAATTAAACAGCATCCGCGATGTTAGCAGCTGACTTATCCAAAACCTCCTCCAAACAGGCCCCCAACACAATCTTGTGGATCGCCCTCGAGCCACGTCAGTTGGACATAGTGTATTCATTGATCTTTACCCTGAAATCTTCATACTACTGACTGATCTCCCTAACTTGCTCCTTGGCCGTCGCAGAAATCTCCTAACTCTTTGTCAAGTCCTGCACTGATGGGTACGCAACCAGTTTATCAACAACTGCCTTCGTACCTGCTTGCATGGCCTGTAGTGTAGAAAATTCCTTGACTGAAAGCTATGCGCCAATGTCTTGGAACTCATCTAACTACGTACTGTGCTTTCGCTGATGCTCTTGTGCCCTCGCAACCCGTTGTTGTAACACATTCAGCTCCGCAGACTTGGTGACTTGAACCACCAGTGGTAGCACTCTCAGCGAAGTTTTCATTGTTGCTAGCTATCCATCTTCCTCCTACAATAGCTTGGTCAATTGCTCCAATTCCTCATCCTGGACTACACTGCCCAAAAATTTTGCGGTCGCTTCAATCACTTTTGTCGCTTCTTTCTCCAACTCTCCCAGCTGGGTCTCCAACTCCTCCATGGCACTTTTCCTTTCTGTTACGTGCTCTCGCGGTGTTCCTGGCTATACCAGAGCCAATAAGTTGGCATTGTCTCGCTGCAACTGGGAAATAACGGCCCTAAGTCACTGTGCTCTTTCAACTGCATCCAAATCCATAGTGGGCTCCAATACATACTGACAAGCATC
Organism: Larix kaempferi; assembly: GCA_027924585.1. Taxonomy (NCBI): domain Eukaryota; kingdom Viridiplantae; phylum Streptophyta; class Pinopsida; order Pinales; family Pinaceae; genus Larix; species Larix kaempferi. The sequence continues at coordinate 5,806,415 of BSBM01000575.1, read as the reverse complement.
AGAAATTGCCTCTTCTGACCGCACTCTGCTATCCCAAAGGTTTGCTCATTCTATCGTTAAGTGATCCTATTCCTTATTCAGCACCTCGATTGCTTTAGCATTCTCTACAAGTAGCCACTCTTTCTCCTTCTTCAATTAATCTGCTTCTTTCTGCGCTTCTGCCTCTTTCTTCTCGGATTCTAAGAACTAACTGCTGATATTCTGTTCCATGTCTGCCAATTCCTAGTTGGAGACCGTCTGCATATGCACCAACATCTGCGTGGACAGCACATTGATGTTGATGGACAAAACTTGTAACTGCTGCAGGGAGGAATGGAGATCCCCATTGTCAGTCGCAATCATATTCGGTGGAATTTGTACATTCCAAACCCACGTCCCAGCACTGATTGAGACAACTTCCTGCACAGTTGCTACCTCCGATGCCTTCTTCAAAACAACATCAAATAAAGAATCAAGTCGATTTTTTACCTTGCTAAAACCTTCTATCGCCTGCTTCTTCATTACTTTAGTTGCCGCATCCATGGCATATGCGATGGCCTCAATAAGTCGGTTCAGCTGCGCTCCCATCACTAGGATCGCGACACTTGTCATACCCTACTCATGTCACATCTTTGTTCTAGCCTCCTCAAACATCTGCTCTGCTTCCTTATTAGTAGGTATCCATGATGACTCTTGGTTCGAGTCATGGTTACTTTGTTGGTCCATATCAGGTATTTGATCATCTGGTGCATCCGCTGGTGGGCCTATTGATTCTTTTTCCATACTAACTGGTTCTCTCCACTCGATGGGCCAATCATCAACAATCGTCTCCAGCTCTTTGTCAGACAACTTGTATGGTGTCGGCAACCACCGCTTCTCCGGTTCACACTGCACTTGCACATGAATGGCATGTGGCCCAATCACAAATCGAGCAATCCATTGATATTTCATTATGGCTACTTGAGACAATCACAGAACCTACATAGCTGCCGCTTGCAGCACCTCCCAGTAGAGCCAGAACTATGTTGTGTAATCCTTAAGCCATTCAGGTTCTTGTACCCACCAAAGCTTCTGGTAGCATGCGCCCTTACAAACCTTGACTGCATCCACATCCATACCTTGATAATATTCTAACTCCATCCAAGCAATAAGCGTGATTAAGATCAACAACCAATTGTATGTGAACAACCGCTTTCCCGCCTGGACTGTCGCCGCATCCTTTGTCAACTGGCTCAATAAAAAGACTGACCAGTTCATTTGGACCCCTTGCACACACAGTTTGACACATGCAATGAACCCCGAGTTACCTTGGTTGGGTCGGTTATTCCGAACTAGTTTACTGGCCAAAATCCTTTCCCTGAAAGAAACCGCGTGATCATTGATGTTATCGATGTAGTATGCTCATCCATCATGCTGTAAATCATAGCACGTCCTCAACCTTGCCCCGAGCTTCTTATCATTTTTTTTTCCCTTGAGAATACTGCGAGGGGTCTGGCCCATCCTTAGGAAACCCTGTGATCTCTGAAATAAGGCCGTGCGTGACCGCAACTGGTCTATCCAGCAATTAAATCTTGCCATGGAAATAGGACAAAAGCTGTTTGATGTAGACATTTGCCTCAGTCAACTGCCCAAAATGAGGCATGTTGATCAATCCCAACAGTCCTACTTTGTCCAATCTAAGCGCCCAATCATGTGTAATGCATGGATTTGGGCCACCTCCAACTACTACCATTGGCACATATGGTTCCACCATAACGTCCCTCAACACTAGCAGATCATGGTAATCATACTTCATATGCATCAGCGCAGGAACAATGTCTGTGGTGCATACCATGCCTTGGGGTAACACTGGCATCCTCACTTGCTATCTTTGGTTCTTGGTAAGTGTGCAGGGCTACACACCGAGGCAGCAGGGAGGGACATACCCAAGGATATCCGCAGTGGATACCCTTGCTCGTGCTGCTGATTCCACAACCCCAAGGCTCGATGGACTTGTTATCACATATATAGTAGCCGGGCTACCATACATTATTTTTCTGATTCCAGTACACTATTCAGCCAATTCCCTTACATTTGAGATGCTGAGATGAGCATCTATATTGGATCACTATCGGATTGTGGACAGCAGTGTATATTCCCCATTGCCATGACTGAGTCTCAGGACACTCAGAGAGATGACCGATGTAGCCATTATACCATTGGTACAGAGTAGTCAGTAGTGCCCAAAGTTACAGCAGCAGTTTCAATGGACAGATGATGGTACAGGTTGATGAGCAGTCAGGTATATGACTCAGCAGGTATATCATTGTGTCATGGTTATATTTCTTTTATATTTATTCTTATAGCATGTCTTAGCACTTAGTGTCATGATCTGGCGATCATATAGATATGTGGACCTGGTTGATCTTATTATATATATTATATTGTCCCTACTCAGACTTAGAAGTTCACTATTCATACTCATTGGTTTTACCCTCCCTAGGGAGAATAGAGGTGATCATTCAACCATACCTTGGCTTGCTAGTGTCGGTTCCACCATTCATTGTCTCCATCCATCCATGGCCTACCTTTTAGATTATCACACTGACTTACTACTTGACTAGTGGCATGGAGGACTTTTCCCCACTGTAGCCTCTGTATTGGATGAGCTTCCATGTTTATTGTGTCTCGGCTCTAAGTTGGTGACAAAACTTACCTATGGTGAGTTGGAGTTCCTTGGAATTTCCCCTAGTCACCAAAGTTGTGTTGGCTAAACCTGAAACTTTTAGTGCTGCCATGAATACAAAATCTGGAAAAAAATGAAATGCTATATCTTGTATGAAAATCCCATTCATGCAATGTGTTTCTAAACACACATGAATGAAAGGCATGCCAAATGAAAATGGCCATGAAAATAAAATGTTATATCTTTTGGAAAAATAAATACCTAGGTAAACAAGCTGTCCATGACACACCTAGAAGTGCTCAAGTAAACAAGTGCCTTAAAAACACACCTGCAGCAGAAAGCCTAAAGAAAAAATGTAAATCTATGCAATGTGTTTGTAAACACACATAGATCAAGGCTATGGAAAATTCAGGCCCAAAAAGCAATGGAACTTAAATGCTATATCTAAACAATTGCTGGCCTTATTTGTATTATGGATTGTGCACATCTGTGAAGGTGAATAAACCCTCTTTAAACAACTCATCCATTTGTGAGACACCGCCATTCCCTGTGTTATTGCTCATTCAGTATATACTATGGTGTATTCCCTTTCCCTTGCCAAAGTGTCACAAAGTCAAGACAGTTGAGTCATCCCTTAGCCTAGCCAGTTAATTTAGCCTTCACCCTTCACTAGCAAATTGATCACAGCTATGAAGTGAGTATGATCCTGAAAGTCTAGTATGAGTAATAATAATAATTAACGACACTATATATTTGGATTTAGATCGCCAGTTATGATTACTCTGTGTTATAATTGTTATTTGAATAAGTTGTAGAGCATGTATTGACCTTGACACTTTGCAGCAGCCTTGGATGATGGTCTGGGTTATATTTGGTCTTGGTTAGACCCAGTTTGACCATGGAGGACCATGGGACATGAGATGTTAGACCTTATGATGATATGGATAGATGATATATGGTCTATGTACACATACATGATGATTCTATGCAGCAGCTACAGGGTTATGATGATGATTCTTGGGGTACAGCAGTGTTTGATCATTTACAGAGCATTGTTATTGGCCTTGTTCCGATATATTGGATATTTATTTTGATCATGCAGAGACTCATATGGTGTATGAGTACACATATTGGATAGATTTGGACCTTCTGAGTCCAATGGGACAGTTTGTTTTCAGTTCCGGGCACTTACAGTGATGATTGAGCCTCAGTAGGCTGTCCCAGTGCAGTTTTGGTCTGTTGGAGGCCCCGTCGGAGCAGATGTGATTTTTATCCGGATGACCTAGGGCGCTGATGATGGAGGGGGTGGTCCAGCCACTTGTTTTTACCATATTACCCCCCCCTCCGGACACACTGGTGCCCTCACCTTGACAGCGCCAGCACTCCAGGAGGCTGTTTGGGGCAGTTTCACGCTTCCCGAGGCATTTCAGGATTGGTAGAAATGGCTATTGAGGAAATCGATTTGGGCTACTGAGGCAAATTTATGGCATGGGATGATCAGTGATGATAGATCGGGGTCCTCCACACCTTCTCCAGCAGTTTCAGCTTCATCGGGGCCCGCATCCATCACTTATAGCATTTTCAGTGGATTTCTGAGGTCTTTTTGAGGACCACGACTTGACTATGGAGGCACGATTTGGTACATTCATGATTATTTATTGGTTATTGTGTTATGGGGATTGACCAAGGAGGGATAAAATTACCCCTTGGACCCACCATAAGCCTCTTATGATATTTTATCATCATGATTTGGTGGGATTCCCCTCTTATAGGGCGATTTTGTCCACTTACACTATATTTTATTAGTGATCCATGTATTTTATTGTTGAGCTCATCTCAACCATTGATTAGACATTTGTATCTTTTAATCTTAGCCACTCATTCAAAAAGTGGTTAGGGTTTTGGTGCCTCTCCTTCCTATTTAAAGGAGAGAGCTTCTCATTGTAAAGGGGACTTTTGGCTCTGGATTATTGGAATAGAAAATTATTATTGCATCTATCTCCAGTGTTGTGGTGAATGTTTTTGGTGTTCGTTCGTTGGTTCTTCCTTTGCACTGAGTTATTGGAGATCTTGTTTGCCATATCTTTCTACCACGATTTTGCATCTACAGGTGGAGGCCGATTTGCTTGGAGGAGGAGGTATTGGTAGGGGAAGACTCTCCCTACTTATTCTTTGGAGCTCTTCGTTGGTAACAGGGAGTATTACTGTCCCAGGACCTTCTATTTCATGTTACTATTGCATTTCTCTTGTATTTCCTCCATGCTTGATCTTACTGATTGAATCGCTATTCCTTGGTTTGACAGGTAGAGGAGGTCGCACGTGTGGACTAGGGCATCATTTCGGCAAGCAAAATCAACAATCTCTCATTTGATCTCTGCGGGAATCTTCCTCAACATCAAGGCATCTCATTCACATCACTTAGGTATGATCTCAAGGTAAGTTCTATCTCCATGATCTATCCAATTGTCTAAAATATTTCAAAACCCTAAATATTTCAAAACCCCATTTTACATTTTTTCAGATCTACTTAGATCTAGTGGGTTGTTGGGCATAATATTGAAAACCCACCTCTATAGCATCCACGGCATCCCGGATCTATAGTTTGGCGAGGATTGGCTTCCGTTTGACCCCCCTCCCATGCCAACTTAGCTTCTCCCAAGAAAGGCGCACTTCATTGGTTGAGCAAGTTGACCTAGATCTAGGTGGTGGGTGTTTGAGATTCCACTTGATTTGTCATCTACACATCCAATAACATACACCCAGATTGTTACTTTCCTAAAATTCACCTTGTGGGCCCTATTCCACATTTTAAGGGATTTAATCCCCATTTTGGACCACTTGGAACACTTAAACTCAGATCTACTAAGATCTAGCCGTTGGATTGCCACGAAATTATAGATCCATACTCCTACTTGACTAACCTACCCGGATCTAAAGTTTGGATGCCATCCGACTTGTCTTGACCCACCTAACCCCACTTTTTAGCCTCCTTGGGCAAAGTCGCACCACCTTGGAGAAGTGAGTTGACTCACTTCTAGGACGTGGGTACTTGAGATTTTTGGAGATTTGAAACCGGAATAATTCAAAACCTAGGTCTAGACTATCACTTTGTCAAATCTTCCCTTGGGGATAGCATTCCTTGTTTTAAGGGATTGTGGTCCACTTGGGTTAAACCTAGATCTAGACCTACTTATCCATCAAGACCTTAATTGCCCACTTGTCTCAAGTATTAGGAGTCCTTAACCACAAGTCAACCCTACTTTGACTCCATTATCCCAATTCCCAAGGCACTGGTTACTCTCCAAGTCAATTCGACTTTCCTAGATTGTTGGATTAACTTGTGGTTTGACCTTAGTGTGGTGAACCAAACCCTTGAAGCTATCATGTATCATGGTCAAGCTTGTCATCTGTACTAGTTAGCCCCAATACAACCCTTAAACTACCCTGCATTGGACACGGTTCCCAAGGCAGTGGATCTTCCAACATTGAACTAGTACACTCATCCTAGATCTCACTTCAAACATTGTAAGTCACTCTCACATCAACTATGAACCAAAGCTATACCTGTTGAACCCCTCACTTGGCTTGTGACTTCATCTTTAGGTCTAGGATAAACCATACACCTAACTTTACTTAGAAATACCCTGATTTGGTGTCTTGGTTTTGATCTCTCCTGTCGGGAGTAGATCGGGTCTCCCCCTTTGTTGTCTGGGCTAGATAACATAAAGAGAAGGTTGCCTCGACTGGCGTGACAACCATATATATTGGAGGTCGAGGTGATCGTGGTTGCACCTTTTGAGTTTCCCTTCCCTATTGCCATCCATGACTGGATCCATCCATAGGGGTAACTACAGTTTAGGTGATAACAGGACTCATCTGGGAAGGTACCTCCCCTTGTAATTGCGAAGATGATCTGGTCTGCCGCTTCTGTGTCGCAGGGGAGCTAGGTCATTGTGCCCCCCTCTTCTTCTTCGATATTGATGATGACCTGACCGACATACTGGAAACTTCCTCGTCAATGGTTATCGGGACGACGGATGATTCTGTTTCACTCGAAATCCCCACCATGTCTGGCTCACTCTGCATGCCTCACTAGTGCCATGCAATGCTCAATGGGTGCTCAACCTCACCTCACTTGGCAACTCACTCAACACAAGGCAACTTCATTCTGCAACTCGACTCAGCCTTACACAATTCAACTCACGACTACTTAGCTCAATTCACACTATGCATAATGGTGACTTCCGACTGCATTCGACCCATTTTTACAGCACCAAATTGGTCACTCCACCATCATGACCAAATCATGAATTAACTGCCCGAATCCATCGTCGATCCTGTCAATCTAATGGTCAGACCCACTATAAATACATATCATTTCAATGAGCATCGTTGGTTAACCGCTTTTAACTGTCAGCATTTATTGTTGATTTCACTAAGTCGCATCCTTGCGACCGTCGCACCATGGATTCCTGATTGCAATACCATCTCGCCTACTTGCGCATCTGTTGATGTATTTGTAACTTCAGAAGATAATCTTCTATGTATTACACTTGTACTTTATTATATTCTTGATGGAGATGTATTATTTCTCCAATCAGAAGTGTCGTCATTTGTATTTGTAAGTGTCACAAGTGTCTCAAGTATTATTGTAAGTGTCGCAACTTATATTTGATGGGTTATTAGACCACCAGTGTGGGGTCAGCCCTGTATGAGTCATGTGGATGGGTTATTAGGCTTCCTTAGGAAGTCGGCCCTGTTAGAGTAAAAGGAAGGTTAAGTTGTGTATAAATATTGAGTGAGTGTCTCTCATTCTATTCATTCACTCAATCATCCAACTCACATAGTTGAAAGAGAGGAGTGCACACAAGTGGAGGACGAGTAGCAGCTGGAGTCATCTATATTTTGGGGATTGATCTTTGTGATCTTTGTATTGGGGCTTATTCTATCTCTGAGGAAGTTGCGGGGTTTTTCACCTTCTTGGTTTTTCCCAAGGAAACTCTATGTCTCTGGTGTTTATGATTGTTATGTTGTGCATGTTATTCTCTTAGTAAGATCCTAGATAATGTTTGAATGAAATTATCAAAAATTTAACACGGTATCAGAGCGGTGCTAAGAAGAAGACACTATGCAGCTACGAAAGCTAGGGCTTCTTAACTTTTGGGTTTCTCTCCACAGATCATCAAAGGAAGGAGGCTAGGTTGACTCTCCTTGCAAGGGTGCATCTTTCTATTGAGACAGAATTCAATTCTGAGCACTTTCAGTTTTTGGCCCGTCACTACTACGGGAAATTAGGGTTTCGGAGAAAGTTGGAATTTTTGGAATCTGAGACCACGGCTAGATGCTCCTCATAAAAATCGAATTTTAGAGACCAAGATCGAAAGTTTTTGTTGGGAAGAACCCCGGGCATCATCAAACCCTAGTTCGGGATTTTGATCGAAAAGGTGGAAAATTAGGATTTCTACCAAGGATAATTTTAGGGGCGAAATTTAGCCCATGGGCTATTTTTCCATGTTTTTTTCCAAAAGGAGATTAGCCAATTTGCGTTTTTTGAAGCCCCATTTCACCCAATTTTGATGGGGTAAACTTTTTTCACTCTAAAAATCGCCAAATTATTATATAAACTATACAAAATCCTTAGAAATTGAAATAATTTTAGAAAAATATCGCCAAATATTTTATAGTTGACATTTTAAGAATTGGTAAGATTCGCCAAGGTTTATACACTTTTGAATAAGTATGCGTCCTTAAAATTATCCCTGATTTCTGCAAAAGTTGGAATTTTTGAAATATGATACCATGGATGGATGATCCTCAGAAAAATCGAAGTTTAGAGACCAATATCGAACTTTTTGGCTGGGCAGAACCCAGGGAATTATCAAACCCTAGTTCGGGATTTTGACCAAAAAACCAGATATTACAGATCCGAAAGTTTCAAAGGAAATTTTGAAGGGTCAAATTTTGTAGATTTCAAAATTGAAGTTTACTAGTTTGATCAGCTCAGCAATGCGCATCTTTCCATCCATTCATAAGTTTGGAATTCAAAATTTGAATTTTTAGGGTTTCTCTAACAAACCCTAATCCAACTCCAGATCCAATTTCACCAAATCAAGGGGTAAGACCTAAATCTTTTATTTCCATTTGAGTTTCTCATTAAGATGTCTCACCACACCAAGCTTGAGGATAAGCTTGAAGGAGCTAATAACTTCCGAGCATGGAAGTACAGGATTGTTGGCTTATCATATGTTGACCCAGAGGTTTTCAGTAAGACCCAGGTTCTTCACGGTTTCCCCTTTGACCAACAAAACCCTTTCACACCGGCCCTTTCGGAAACAACCTGCAAGCAGGTTGAGGTCTCACCCAAGGTGTATCTATGGGGTACTGCAGAATCAGGTTTCCACAGTATGTGATGAGTTGTTCAGTCAGGCGTACTGCACAACGCGGTACGGGGCAAGCGCTGCAAGGCAAGACTACGCAGTGAGGGACAACACTGCGATCTATGCCTCTAAATCCTCCTACTGTGGGACTTCTCGTGTGACCACGGTCTACGTAGCTCACACTACGACTTGAAATACTGTAGATAACTAAGGTTTTGAAGTTATTAACACTAATCCTTCATTCAGTCATCCATTCATACATTTAGGGTATCCACCGCTCAACATGTGCTGTGGAGGCGGATCAACTACCCTAGATCCTTCTTACTACGTAATATGAAACTGCTTAAGCTATATCCCAACACTTAGCCAAATAACTGATTCGTTACTGCTTCATACATAAAGTCTAAACATTCACAATTCAACCATTCATGCAGACTTAACATATTATTTCCATACTCTCCTGATGGAAAATACATACAACAGTCCAACCATAACAGTATGCAAGGGAAAGTTCAGGCATTCATTTACAGAAAATAGATAAATGCACGCTACACAACCACATCACATTACATAGTATTTAACGTGGTTCACTCCCCCGGGTGGGAAGCTACGTCCACAAGAACGGTTGTTATATATATCTTTAATGGGAAGGGGACAAACGCTCTTAGTCTACGCACTCAGCTACAGACTCTCTTCTCTCTCGGCTAGGTCTCTGGGCACTCAGCTGCAGAGCCTTTACAATATGTTCGACTCAGAGAGATTTAATAATACAAGCTTGAGCTTAATATCCTCTAAGAGTTACCCTCAATATCCCAATAACAAAAGAACCCCTTCCCTATACAAAAGTGCCTCCTTAAATAGATCATGCCCTTAGGTCATGTCTTTACAATGTTGAGGAAGAAACCCTTAGGGTTTACAAAACTGGCACGATTTCTCTAAACCGAACTATTGGCTCTGGTAGCGAGTGCTCCATCATGGTGGTCCTCCACGCCTTCGTCCTATCTCTATCGGCCTCTCTGTCGCACGTACGCCAATAGGTCACTTTCACGAGCTACCCTTACTCTAACGGTATCATACCACTTTGCACGCCAAGCTGTTGCTTTCCCTGAGCCGTTCTTCACCTAACGGACTTGTACAACTGGACACCTTCCTAATTTGCTCGTGCCCACCACTCGGCACTCCTGGAGAAACTTTGCCAAAATTAGACCACCACTGGTCTATCCAGTACCTGTATCTGTCCTTTGTCCAGCACTCTGCTTTGCTGGCTCCACATGGCCTGATCACTTCGCGGTATTGCCAAAATCTAGTTGTTGCACACAACTTCATAGCATCCCCTATACTTGTACAAAATTATATCATTTGTTGAGTTGTGCTCAGCTCCGTAGCTCAACCTCCTTGTGTTATCCAAAATTGCCCCATCTTGGGCTAGGCCCAACAAGGATTGGGTTAATCCTAGAAGATAATGGATTGGACACGTACATAAGAGAAGAGGCTCCAGTTCTAGAGGGAGATGAGGATAAGACCTTACACAAGAAGAACTTGGTCAAGGCCAAGAGAATCATTGATGATTCTATAAAAGACCATCTCATACCCCATGTGTCTTCCCTAAAGACACCTAAGGAGATGTTTGACTCCTTGACCAAGTTTTTGAAGGAAAGAATATAAATTGAAAGATGACTCTGTGGAAACCAATTGAAAGGGGTAAAGATCCAAAATGGAGAGACCATCCTATCCTACTTTACTAAGGTCTCTCAAATCAAAGAACAACTTGAAGCTGTGGATGAAATAGTGGAGAATGGAGAAATTGCTATGACCACATTGAATGGCCTACCTAGGTCATGGGACTCCTTCATCCAAGGTATCTGTGCAAGAAAGAAATTGATCTCTTTCAGTAGACTATCGGAGGAATGTTCACAAGAAGAAGCTAGGCTTGTGGTCTGAGAAGAGAAGATGGGAAGTGAAGACCAATCTCTCACAGAACACACCAAGAAAGGTAAGTTCAAGAGGGAGCAAACTCATCACAAGAAATCTTATCACTTTCATCAAAATAAGAAAGATATCTCTCGCCTCAGAATGTCCCAAGAATAAACAAGGCTTCAACAACAACAACAACAAGAGATATCATGCTCATGCTGCTGAGGATGATGAAACTCCCAGGAAGAAGACTAAGGTTGAAAGTGAAGACTCTTCAAGTGATGATGAATATGTTCTAATCTCTGCTCTCATAGGTACTGTTACACATGGTTGTAATGATTGGCTTATTGATAGTGGGGCTTCTAAACATATGACGGGATTCAAAGAATCTATTATGGACCTATCTGAACATGAGTCACCTCATAAGGTGAAACTTTGGGATGACTATCAATACCCTATAAAAGGAAGTGGTGAATCCTCCTACAAGTTAGACTCTAGGAAGTCTTTAAATATGCAAGATGTTCTATATGTACCTGAACTCAAGAAGAATCTTCCCTCCGTATCATATTTGGATGCAAAAGGGATGAGAGTTGCATTTGTGGATGGAAAGTACTTATGTGGCCAAAAGGTAAGACCATAGATGATGCAGTAATGATTGAAGAGCAAGAGGGAGGATTGTACACATTAAAGGGACAACCTGAACATGCCATTGTACATGAATCCATGGAACCAAGTGAACTCTGGCATAGAAGGCTTGCTCATGTGCTCTATAGAGCACTACCAATTGCAAGGAAAGCAGTAGAAGGTCTTTCTAAAATCCAGTCAAAGCATGAAGGTGTTTGCAAAGGGTGTGCAAAAGGAAAGAACACAAAGAAGGCATTTCCAAGCAGTGAAAGCAAAGCAAAAGGAATCTTGGAAATTGTCCACTCCGATGTATGCGTACCAATGTCATTCAGTTCTCTGATTGGGTATGTATATTATGTTTCTTTCATTGATGATTTCTCTAGAAAGAGTTGGGTTTATTTCTTGAAGAACAAATATGAAGTGTTTGATAAGCTCAAGGAATTCAAAGCCTTGATAGAAAATCAAACTGATAAGAAGATCAAGAACTTTAGATCTGACAATGGTGGAGAAGTCACTTCAACAAACTTCAAGAAGCTACTGCATAGTTGGGCTCCCGAAGACAAATAATCTATGGAAGAACCTCTCATCCATTTTCAGCATTGGTTAAGATGCACACTATCAGAGACTCCAGTGGTTCCTGCAAGGAAGAAAAGATTGAGAGGGATTCCACCCAACAACCAACCAAAGATAAGTATTTGAATTGTTATTTCTTGTATATATGATTACTTAAATGATGTTGTTCATTCATGTACATACTTATGTTCCTAAATTTAAGATGTATATTATGCATTTTAGAAAAGTTGCATTAATGAACAAGATACTACTAATATGCAAGTAACGAGGAAGTGGCCTATGGTACTGTACAACATTCCCTTGCTACTTATCTAGAATGAAACCTCTTTGTTGACATGTTGGAGTAGTGCACACTCTTAATAATGTTCTGTTAGAGATGGAAGGAATCTAAAAAGTTATGGGATATGGATAAATGTTGTATTTAAGCATTGGCTAAGATAATTGCATGACTGTATGACATATGTTTTTATGTGTAAGAATCTGTTTTGAAATCTATGATATGTTTCTAATCATGCAATTGAACTTGTCTTGTAGGAAAGATCATGTACCATCACCTACAAGAGAGACTTCTTTCAAAGAACAAGCGACGAAGACTCAACAAATCCAAAAAACTACCTATTGAAGATATTGAAGAATCTAAAGTTCCTAGGATCCGGAATGCAGTAATAGAAGGATTCCATGATCGAGGAGTACCAGTTGATCATGAAGAATGATGTTTGGGATGTGTTCCCAAGACCAGAATGGAAGTCTATTGTGACTTCCAAGTGGATCTACAATATCAAGCATGCTGCAGATGGTAGCATAGAGAAATAGAAGGCAAGGTTTGTGGCTCGTAGCTTCTCCCAGAAAGAAGGGATAGATTATGAAGAGACTTTTGCACATGTAGCCAAATACACTTCCATCAGAGCAATACTTGATTTGGCTGTAGTAATGAAATGGAAGATACACCAGATGGATGTCAAGACATCTTTCGTGAATGGTGTAGTCAAATAAGAAGTGTATGTGGATCAACCACTTGGTTTTGAGACACATGACAAGGAGTCATATGTGTGCAGATTGAAGAAATCCTTGTATGGATTGAAGCAAGCACCTAGGACATGGTATGGTAGGATTGACAGCTTCCTGTCCAGTTTGGGCTTTACCAAGAGTAAAGCGGATTCCAACCTTTACTACAAGGTTGAGGAAGGAAATCCAGTCATACTCCTATTGTATGTGGATGACCTATTTGCAATAGGTGAGGATAGGTTGATTGACAACATGAAGAGGAAGCTTGCTACCGAGTTAGAGATGAAGGACTTGGGTATGATGCATTACTTTCTAGGTATGTAGGTGTGGCAAAGTGCAGATGGAATCTTTCTTGGAGAAGGGAAGTATGCAATAGATATCCTGAAGCAGTTCAGGATGATGGACTGCAAGGCCATGGCCACAACTATGGCATCGAACCTGAAGCTATTGAGTGATGATTCATCAGAGTCGGTTGATGCCACGATGTATTGTTAGATGATTGGGTCTTTGATGTACCTTACGAACACAAGACTAGATATTTGCTTTGAGGTGAACACCTTGAGCCAATTTCTGACAGATCCTAGACATGTTCACCTGATTGTTGTAAAGCATATTCTGAGGTACTTGAAGGGTACAATTGATGATGGGCTCAAGTATGATGCAAATCAAAAGTTTAACCTGGAGAGTTATGTTGATTCATATTGGGCAGGGAGTGCTGCAAATAGGAAGAGAACTTCGGGGTGCTGCTATAGTATGGGATCAGGTGTGATCTCTTGGTTTAGCAGGAAGCAATCCTGTGTAGCACTGAGTACAGCCCAAGCAGACTATGTTGTAGCTTGTTCGGCTAGTTGTGAGGTAGTATGGCTAAGGAAGCTACTATCTGATTTATTTGATCTCCATTTGGATGCTACCTGTATCTTCTGTGACAACCAAAGTTGTGTGAAGTTGTCTGAGAATCTGATGTTCCATGACAGGTAGAAGCATATTAAGATCAAATATCACTATATCAGAGATATGGTGCAGAGAGGAGCAATGAAGCTCCAGTATGTTGCGACAGATGAGCATATTATAGATGTGTTGACCAAACCTCTAGCCAGAGTGAAGTTCGAGTACTTCAGAGAGAGGCTTGGTGTTATTCAAATAGAAGAAAATTCGAGGAGGAAGTTATTGGACACATTTGCAAGAGCCATTCCAAGCATGGTGGTAGGAGGATCCTTCCCATGGATGTGGATGTAAGCGCTTTGTGATGAACGTCAGGACGATGCTTCGTATGATGTTTTGTATGATCATGATTAGGATGATCATGTGTGATGATATGCATCAGGTGGATGCTTTGTATGATCAGTTCGATCATGTGTGATGAGCATCAGGATAATGCTCCAGATGATATGCATTAGGATGATGCTATGATGATGATCAGTTGGATCATTTTCATCAAGGTGATGCTTTGTATGATGATGATCTATATGATCATGAGCATTAGGAGGATGGTCTGTGCGAGGATGATCAGGTAGATCATGAGTATCAGGTCGATACTCCGTGGCCATGGACGGGTTGTGCAAGTAGCATAGAAAAGATCATGGGAGATCTGGCAGGTTGAGATGTGTGCTCGTAAAATTTCTTGGATGCTCTTTTGAGTTTTTGCTACAGGTAGCATAAAAAAGATCCTGGGAGATCTGATAGGTTGAGCTATGTGCTTGTAAAAGTCCTGGGACTCTCTTTCGAGGTTTTTCTACAGAAGGTGTGTAATCAATCCTGGAGATCCGATAGGTTGAGTTGTGGGCTTGTAAAATTCCTGGGGTGCTCTTTAGAGATCTTGCAGGTTGAAAGACACTCTTTTAAGGTTTTTCCTGACCACAGGTAAAAGAGCCTGGGAGATCCGATAGGTTGAGCTGTGTGCTTGTAAAATTTCTAGCATGCTCTTTCGAGGTTTTGTGGTAGTCACATGTAAAAGATCCTCAGAGATCTGATAGGTTGAGCTGTGTGCTCATAAAAGTCCTGGGATGCTCTTTCAAGGTTTTCTTGACGCACGTAATCAATCTTGAGGATTCCATAGGATGGCCAGACAGCAGAGATGATGAATATCTATAGGAGGCTAGGCCAACAACCAGCATGAAAAAGGGTTGGCTCTGTAGAACTTCTTATGATGAGAAGAATTGAGAGATAACCCAATGATCGAGATGACGAGTGCAGCTGCAGTGATGATGATGCTCCATGATCCAGTGACGATGATCCAGCTCCAGAATTGAAGACTTGTGGCGATATGTATTGATGACCTGTGTCTAGAGAATACCTTTCTAGTTAAGAGGGACTGTTGATGTATTTGTAACTTCAGAAGATATTCTTCTATGTATTACACTTGTACTTTATTATATTCCTGATAGAGATGCATTATTTCTCCAATCAGAACTGTCGTCATTTGTATTTGTAAGTGTCGCAAGTATTATTGTAAGTGTTGCAACTTATATTTGATGGGTTATTAGACCACCAGTGTGGGGTCGGCCCTAAATGAGTCATGTGGATGGGTTATTAGGCTTCCTTAGGAAGTTGGACCTGTTAGAGTTAAAGGCAGGTTAAGTTGTGTATAAATAGAGAGTGAGTGTCTCTGATTCTATTCATTCACTCACTCATCCAAATCGCATAGTTGAGAGAGAGGAGTGCACACAAGTGGAGGAGGAGTAGCTATTGGATTCATCTATCTTTTGGGGATTGATCTTTGTGATCTTTGTATTGGGGCTTATTCTATCTCTGAGGAAGTTGTCAAGTTTTTCACCTTCTGGGTTTTCCCCGATAAACCCGTGTCTCTGGTTTTTATGATTGTTATGTTGTGCATGTTATTCTCTTAGAAGGATCCTAGATAATGTTTGAATGAAATTATAAAAAATTTAAGAGCATCCTATCCCTGCTGGTGCTCCATCCTTCTACCTAGAATCCTATCTTCTTCTTTTTTTCTTTTTTTTTCCCTCAATGCCTTAAGCATCGCGCAGATCTGGGCCCGTCTTGTAGGGCTTCAGCCTAATACCATTCACTAGCTTGGGTAACATTTCTCCATCTAACTATTTCAGCTATACTGCGCCTCCTGAAGTAATGAAACTAATAAGATATGGACCTAGCCAATGCATCTGTAACTTGTGTGGATGCTTCATGAACTTGCTGTCATACAACAGCGCCAAGTCGCCTTGCTGAAATTTCTTGGTTTTAATATGGCGATCGTGCCAAGCTTTTTGGTGATCCTTTTCTACGCACTCGTGAAAACCTGTGACGAAACGATCTTCCTCGAGCTGCACCAACTTCGCCAGTCAGTCCTCTAATGTTGATTCAGCATCCATGCCTGTGGCAGCTTCTATGCACAAACTCAGAACAATGTAGTGCATAGGAATGACCGCCTCTTGCCCATACACCAATTTGAACGATGTCTGTCCTATCAATCCTTTACAAGTGGTGCGATATTCCCACAAGATTGTTGGAATATTCAAATCCCATTCATCATGGTTCTCATTACAAACCTTTGTAAATGCATGCTACAACACTTTGTTGAATGCATCCATCATTCCATTCACTTGCGGATGATACGGGGTGCTCTTCTTCTACTGTATCTGAAGCTCTTCTGTCAATACGCTGACTGTGCGATTGATGAAGTGACTACCTTGTTCACTCATCAATATCTTGGGGCATCCAAACCGAGTAACAATATTTTCAAACAAGAATCACATTGTTTTCGCAGCGGTGCAATCCATAACAGGTGCGGCCTCCACCCACCTTGTTAAATAATCTATCGCTGTAATTATGTACCATGCACCTGTTCTCTTTCTAGGTGGGTTGATTGGTCCCATGAAATCCAAAGCCCATTTATCAAATGGATGTAATGTCACTTGAGGTACTAGCGACATCTCATCCCTTCTTGATGGTTTTCCAGTTCTTTGATAGACGTCGTAAGTTCACGCATAATTTGTCGCATCATTATGAAGAGTGGGCCACCAAAGCCCTATGCGAAGCACCTTCCTAGTAGTAGCACAAATTCCATAGTGTCCACCAGCCACTCCTGCATGTGCTTCTTCAAATATCTGCCCTTGTTCATGAGGTAGGACACATTTCCTCAAGAGTTCATCCGGTCCTATTTTATAAAGTTGTCTGGCAATCAGCTAGAATTTTGCAGCCTTAACCACGAACTGCTTCTTCTAACTTGTTGTAAAATCCTCTGGTGCGGTTCCCGTCACCAAGAATTGAATTATGTCTTCATAGTAGTCATCAGCCACCTCAACTCTAAATAATTGTGCATCTGGCAACCCATCTTCAATATTTGTTGCTTCCTCACCTGTCTCAATTCGCGATAAATGATCTGTCCCCGCATTCAAGCGACCTGGCTTCACAATTACCTCAACATCAAATTCTTGAAAGAGAAGTAGCCAGCGACATATCTTCCCCCCCAACACAGGCTTATTAACCAGGTATTTCAAAGCAGAATTGTCTGTGAACATTTTTAAATGAACCCCAACAGGTAATTCCTAAACTTCTATGGTGCGTATACCATCGCTAGACCTTCCCTCTCTGTAGTCGTATAATTTTTCTTCGCAGATGACAACTTCCAACTCCCGAAAGAAATTGGGTGGTCAATATCTCCTTCTCCTGGTTGTGGGAGCACCACACCCAGCGCAATAGACGATGCATCCACATCGACATGGAATTCCTTGCTCCAATCAAGAAATACTAGGATCGGTGGAGAAGCCATCTTAGCCTTCAACGTCTCGAAACTTAGTTGACATTCAAGATTCCATAAGAATACCACGTCCTTCTTTAACAACTTCTCCATAGGAGCCGTGATCATAGGATAACCATGGATAAACTCTGAGGTCTTGATTTTCAAAGGTCATCACCTGCTTCTTGAAATTAAGTACTGACATACTTTCATTGGCCCATCCAATCCCCAACAACGTGGGATAGGAGCCTCCACCATCAACAAATTCAATAACATAAAAATCAGCATAGGTTTTCATCCCCTCAATTTCCACAATAAGGCCTGGAACTCGCCCAATTGGTGTTACTTTGGCCTGACTAGCCAGTTGCAGCTGCATGGGAGACCAGCTCAACGTGGGGCTCCCCATCGTTTTCCATGCCTTCTTTGTTAGAATATTGACATCTGATTCAAGATCCATAATGACTAAATCTACCTCATAGTCCCCAATCTGGATATACATGCGCATCTCTTTTCCTGTCTTCTTCCTCTGTAAAGAGTTCACTGTGGACTCTTTCCATCCCTTAGCCGGTCAATGTAACAGACTCTCAATATCGGCAAGAGCATCAGGATCTATTGCCAATGATAAGCAACCTTCAAATAAGTTCTGCAAAGTACCATAATGTCGCGATGGTCCTGCTCCCGAAGTTGACTCAAAAGAAACGGGCATGTCATAAGTAGTTGACTTACCAAGATTTCTTCCTATCGCATCACGTGCTTCAAAGAATGTTTCTCGCTCAACATCAATATCAAACTGCACCTTCTTCTTTCCAGCCAGCCAGATTAGTGGATGTGGACCATCTTATCCTGTTGTCGCATTTCCATGAGTGATAAAAGCAATGTTGACATCTTGTGTTCTTGGCTATGCTAAAATCATCGCGACAGTTGGTCCCGGATTCTCGTTCGCCAGTGGATTCACAGGTTGATTCACATTCTGATTTGCGTTCTGATTCTGACGATGATTCTATTTCTACAATGGATTTGGATTCTGCAATGGGTCTTGGTTCTGCAACTGGTTCTAATTCTGCAATTGATTTTGATTCTAAAACTGGTTCTGCAACAGGTTCTGGTTCTGGTTTTGCAACTGCTGAACATTCCCTGCCTACCATCTTGCGATTAGCTATGGACAGTTCTCAATAGTGTGATCAATAGAAATACAATATGTACACTGTGCTTGCAACTACGGGAAATCTCTTTGATAGTGTCCCAATACTCCACAATTATAACCGTGCATAGGTCCGCGACCTTGTCCTCCTCCTCGACCAAATCCTCCACCTCGTCCTCCTCAGAATCCTACAAGAAATCCTCCTTGTTGCTGATATTGTGGTTGATTAAATTGTTGCTGCAGGAGATTCAGTTGTTGCTGAACATACTGTGTTGGTTGAACATACTACGTGAGCTGAACGTACAGTGGCTGCTGTGGAGCCATCTGCATCTGATTATACTACGGTTGTGGCACAAACTGTTGTTGTGGTTGTAGCTATGGTACCAATTGCATCTACATTTGAGGTGGCGACTGAGCCACATGTGGTTGCGGTTGCAGTTGCTATACTGCAAGATGGTCGTCTCCCTTTACATAGTATGAGTCATACGTTCTTTCCTGGAGTCGGTCATATGCACGACAATCCTTATCTTCATGCCCAATAGACTAGCAAAATGTACAATATAGATTCGTCAGCTTTGTGACCATCTTATGCATGTATCCATACTCTTCATGTCGATGCCCATAAACTTGAAAAATGTGGTGCTAGGATATTCCTATACTCCATGCTAGTCCTACCAGCATTATTCCCTTTTTGCATTTTCAGTTATGCATGCATTCTGCATCCATGCATGTATTCTGCATGCATACCAGTCATCAGTCCCCGCACCTAGCTCTCAGTTAGATAGCCCCGGGAGCCTCTCTCAGATCAGTTTTATCCCTTTTAGAGCTTAGTGCGCCCTTCCTCCTCGATTTAAGGAAGCCACTCGCCCTCTCTCACCTACCATTCAATTGTACTTCAGTTAGTTGAGTTATCATCAGTTCTTTCCTTGATTTAAGGCTAGACTGACTCTCAACTGACTGTATCACTCCGATGGACCTCCAGTGAGACTAGACTACTCATTCTAACTTCAGTTAGCTCCTCATGCGCCCTCCACTAAGCCTCCTTCATTAAGTTAGCGCCTCCATGTTCCAGTTACACCTACCACACTCAGTTAGACTCAGTTTGACTGATGGTTGACAGTTACTTGTGCATTGATGACTCCACCGATAATGGGATATACTTCTAGTTGTGCTCCAACGACACTCCAGTGATCTTTTGATCTCTCCATGCAAGCTAATTCGAATTACACCCTTGGTATTCGAATCATGTGCATTCTATCATTACTATTTTACTATTCTAATTAATGAAACATGTGTGAATATTCTGCTCCTATCTGATTTCCATTGGATCTATGTTCTACTGCTCTATTCTCTTCTATTTTCCTAAATTCTTTCATTATGAGGTTTACAACATCTCTTTGGAACCATTGTAAGGATTTTCTCATGGTATCAGAGCCATTTGAGAGTATATTTTGTTGGTACTACAGCTGTCGTTACACCAAAACCCGCAGGTGATTGGTAAACTCACCACTGCCATATTTCAAGGATCCACGAGAGGCGATTAGTCCCTTGTCATGATACACTGGGGAGCGCTGACTACTTGCAATTTCTTGCAAGAATCTTCCTCTAAGCGCGAGCTGAGTGTGTATCGAACTCGTTACCTCTATCTCTGATACGAATTGTTGGTAGTACGGCTTCCGTTACACCAACGCCCACAAGTGATTGCTAAACTCACCATCACCAGATTTCAAGGATCCATGAGAGGCGATTAGTCCCTTCTCACGATACACTGGGGAGCACTGACTACTTGCAATTTCACACAACATATTCTATCTCCTTTCTTGAGATATTTTTGTAGGTATTTCGAAGTTCCATCAGTTGCAACAGTAGTAGCAGCAGTTTCACTTTTTCACTCGTTCCAGCAGTCAAGATGAGCAATTCGAATGCTCCTTCCTCTCCTATGATCCTCACTCCCTTCAATTACTTTTATTGGAAGAGTGAGATGAAATTACACTTGTGGAATAGACAGCTACCCAGATTGGTAATGGGAAAAGAAACCGAACCACATTCAGTTGTAGAGAAAACCAAGCATCTAAATAAAATGGATGAAGCCTTTGGTTTCATATGCCTTCATATGTCTAGAGATCTATTGTTTCATATTGAAGGATTGAAGACTCCAAATGAGTTCTGGAAAAAATTGGAGATTCGTTTTGGCAAACAAGATGGGCTAAGAGGCCATACTCTCGAAAATGAATTGGTTTCCCTACAACCTAGCAATTTCGAGACCATTCAAGAATTCTTCTCAAAATTTCAGAAATTGGTTTTACAATGCAAGCATTGTGGCATCACTAACACTGATGAACAATTGGTGCTCTCCATTCTGAGCAAGCTAAGATCTTAGTTTTCAGTCTGTGTATCTACTTTCCATTCTGGATGAATGTCAATCCCTAGATGGAAGTTTCCAACCTTAGAAGTCTTCACTGAAGCTCTCATTCCAGAAGAGGACAAATTGATTCAAATGGGTGCCATCAAGGCCTCCAAAGATCTAGCTCTTCTAGCTAGAGAAGCAAGTAGGACGAATGTGAAATGGAGGCAAAAAGACAAGGATAAGAAGCCATCTAAATCCAAGCTGAATGATAAGTCAAGTCCATCAAAAGGAGCCTCCAGCTCCAAGAAGGATAAACATAAGAGATCTGAATGTCCCTAATGCAAGATAGGATACAATTATGAGAAAGCTTTCGTGCACAAGAAAATAGACCTACTAACCAAGCTTCTTGAACATAACAAAATTGTTATTGCAAAAGATGCAAAGATGTCTGATTCTGGAAGTGGATCTGATGGTCATGAGGATTACCATTCATTGATGGCTAGTTTTTCAAAATCAAAGGCCCTCCTCATAGATTCTGGAGCCTCCAACCACATGGTTGCCTCTGAAGAATCGTTTTCTTCTTTAGATCTCAAAGATGGGCCTACTATTCACATGGGAGACAACTCTCATATCTCTGACAAAGGATTGGGTACAGTACATATGGAGCATGACAAGTTCAAGAATGTTTTATTCGTTCCCTCCTTGACAACAAATTTTTTGTTTGTATATCATATGACTCACACCGGATCACCTAAGAAGGTGATTTTTGGTCCCGACATAGTTGAGATCACTGAAATATCTACTGCGAAGACTATAGTGAAAGGGTTTGCAAATCATGCCTCCAAGGAATATGAGTTCTCTCATTTTATGCCCTTCTCGCTTCCTACTCCTTCAGAATCTGATGAAGATTCAAGTGACTCTTCTTCTAATGAATATCAAGATCAAGATATTGATGTTGATATCAAAGTTCAAGAACATTCAGATTCAGATCCAGAACCAACACATGTTCTCAATCCAGAGACAAGGCCAACATGGGCTCACACAGTCCTTGCAGCTACTGAGAACACAGTTGAGGATTCATCTCCTCACAGAACTACCATATTTCAGCACCATACCAAACTTGCATTATGCCATCTACCTTGCCATGGGAAGTTGCAGCATGATGGTGGGGTTCACTCTTCCATCCCTTGGGAAGACTCATCATGATCCATTCGTTCGAGTAGTAGAAATATTTCCTAAAATACTTGGTTCGTCCATTACATTCTCTACACAGTGGGAGGCACATCAGAAGACCAGATCCATATCTAGCACCTGCATTGGCATCCTACAGAGGACCAGCTTGCCAAGTTTTCTGAAAAATATTTCATTAAGGAAAGCTTCTTCCTTTTCTGCTTAGTATGATGGTTCTTTGAGTTATTTTACTGTTCTTTTGAGGTGGGGTATTTTTCCCATTAGGTTTTCCGCATTTCCTTGGTTTATGGAGAGTTCTTATGTGATCATTCATTTGATTGTATTGGGTGTACTTTTGTCCTAGTTACTAGGGCCCAGGATGGATTAAGGGGGGGTGTTAGGATATTCCTATACTCCACCCTAGTCCTACCAGCATTATTCCTTTTTTGCATTTTTAGTTATGGATGCATTCTACATGTAGCATGCATGCAATTGTATGCATCCCAGTCATCAGCCCTAGAACCGAGCCCTCAGTTATGTAGCCCCGAGAACTTCTCTTAGATTAGTTTTAGCCCTCCTAGAGATTAGTGTACCCTTCCTCCTTGATTTAAGGAAGCCACTCGCCCTCTCTCACCTACCAGTCAGTTGTACTTCAGTTAGTTGAGTTATCATATGTTCTTTGCTTGATTTAAGGCTAGACTGACTCTCAACTGACTGTATCACTCTGATGGACCTCCAGTGAGACTAGACTACTCATTCGGACTTTAGTTAGCTCCTCATGCGCCCTCCACTGAGCCTCCTTCATTCAGTTATTGCCTCCATGTGCTAGTTACACTCAGTTACACCTACCACACTTAGTTAGACTCAGTTTCACTAATGGTTGACAGTTACTTGTGCATTGATGACTCCACCGATGATGAGATAGACTTCTAGCTGTGCTCCGATGACACTCCAGTGATCTTTTGATCTCTCCATGCAGGCTAATTCAAATTACACCCTTGGTATTAGAATCCTGTGCATTGTATCATTACTATTTTACTATTGTGATTAACGAAACATGTGTGAATAATCAACTCCTATCTAATTTCCATTGGATCTATGTTCTGCTGCTCCATTCTCTTCTATTTTCCTAAATTCTTTAATTATGAGGTTTACATCATCTCTTTGGATCCACTATGAGTATTTTCACATGGTATCAGAGCCATTCGAGAGTATATTATGTTGGTAGTACGACTGCCGTTACACCAAAACTCACAGGTGATTGGTAAACTCACCACTGTTGATGTATATGTAACTTCGGAATGTATTTCATATATGTATGTTGTATTTACTCCTATAGAGATGGTATTATTCCTCTATACAGAAGTGTCGTCATTTATATTGTAAGTGTCGTAACTTATACTTGATGGGTTATTAGACCACCTTGTTGTGGTCGGCCCTGTATAAGTCATGTGGGTCGAAGGGTTATTAGACCACCCTATTGGGGGTCGGCCATGTGGGTCGAAGGGTTATTAGACCACCCTATTGGGGGTCATCCCAGTCAGCATTATGTTATGTGGTTAAGTTCGAGCCTACATGATTTATGTAAAAGGAAAGTCAAGTCAAAGTATAAATAGAGTGCGGGAGGCACTCTATTTGATCACTCACTTCTCACTCATGCACTCAAGGAGGAGTGGAGCACTTATGGATGAGGAGGATCTGCTGCTAGGATATGTCTATCTCTTATGTTTGGATTGTATCATTTCTCTATCTATCTCTGAGTAAGTTATTGGGGTTTTTCACCTTTATGGTTTTCCCCAAGTAAATCTTTGTGTCTCTTGTGTGCTTGCATTATTGTCTCCATGATTGATATGTTGTAGATATGTTGTACATGTTGTTCTCTCAATTAATATCCTATATCATATTGAAGTAAATTCTGAAAATTTAACATGGTATCAGAGCTAGCCTGAAAGAATGCATGATATGGCATGTATGACACTTGTTGCACTTACGATGCTAGGGCTTGATATAGCAAAAACCAGTCATCGTAGCACTTTCACTATAAATACGTTTTGGAAAATGTTTCGGATCTGAAACCTTTACAGGTCGAATATTAAATCCCCATGTACCTTTTTTCCAAAGGACAACCTCTAATTTGTTGTACTTTGTGATTTATGATCTGTACAATATAGGCTTTCTGCCTCTTCCAGATCTGAGTCAAAATAATGTGACCTAGGGAAAAAGGTCATAACTTGGGCTAGGAAGCTCCAAATGAAATTTTGTAAAAAATGACAGGTAGTACACAGACTGTAATATCTTTGGAAACGTTTTCAGAGGCTGAAGATTAATTAGTGACATGTGGAACTACGTACAAGTTCACTCTCCTGTATTATCCCATAAACAGGTCACGTTACGACACTTGGCATAACTCTCTCTCAGAGAATCCAATTGAGGTCATACCTATCAAGATGGAAAGATAATAGGTCGGGATATCTTTCAAAAACTTTTCAGAGGCCGAAGTGGAAACAGTGACATGTGGCACTCCATACAAGTTCGCTCTCCTGTATTATCCCATAAATAGGTCACATTGCGACACTTGGCATAACTCTCTCTCAGAGAATCCAATTGAGGTCAGACCTATCAAGATGGAAAGATAATAGGTCAGGCTATCTCAAGAAACGTTTTCAAACCCTTTGGATCAAAAAGTTTGAAAGTACACCAGAAACAATCAGGTACATATTTCTGTCAAAATAGAATTATTTTTTAGTACCTTCATTCATGGCTTCCAGAATTTAGGGCTTCGAAGAAAGTTGGAATTTTTGTAATCAGAGACCACGGCTAGATGCTACTCATCAAAATAGAAATTTAGAGACCAAGATCAGAATTTTTGGTTGGGCAGAAGGCCGAGCTTGATCAAACCCTAGTTCGGGACTTTGATCAGAAAAGTGGAAAATTAGGGCTTCTGTAAAAATGGGAATTTTTGAAATCTGTGACCACGGCTGGAAGCTCCTCAGAAAAATAGAAGCTTAGAGCCTTGGATCAAACCTTTTGATTGGGAATAAGAGTGGGCTTCATCAAACCCCAGTTCAGGGTCACGTCCAGTGAATCTAGAAGTTTCAAAGGCAAAATTGAGGAGTGGAACTTTGCAGTTTTCAAATTCTGAATATACCTGCTTGATCAGCTCATCAAGGCGCATATTTCTATCCTTTCGGAAGTTTGAAATTCAAAGTTTGAATTTTTGGGGTTTCTCTAACAAACCCATATCCAGCTTCAGGTCCAGTTCTTCCAAATCAAGTGGATTGGGTTAATCCTAGAAGAAGATGGATTGATAATCTGCATAAGTGAAGAAGTTCCTGTTTCGAAGGGAGATGAGGCTAAGGCCTTACATAAGAATATTACAAGCAATCTCGACAGGTATGACTCATCGAGGTATGTTTAAATATTTGTTCATGATTAAGTTTATGGTATGTTTTTCTTCATGTTATTACGGTTAGTACAATCTTGATTTTAGATTTGTCGTATCACCTTAACAAAATTATGAATGCATGATAGAAGATATTCATTGGTTAGGGTGTTGACACTTATGATTGTACTAATGCATTATGGTGTTGTATGAGGTTCATGTTGTTTGCTAACATAAAAGGTACACCAAGAAAGGCAAATCATGTTCTACTTCAAGAACATATGATCATGGTGACATGAAGACAAGGATTCATTCATTGTCATGGATCACATAGAAGATCTACTTTCGAGGTATGTATAACTTGTTTCTACAATGGTTAACTTATGAGACATGCAGGTTACTAGCACAAGTCACTGAAGAGAACCAAAAGACATTATGCGGGTATGTTAGACATAACTAGCTAGCATGCTAATCCAGGTATGTTTTTCCTATATCAAGCTAGAATCCTACCTTGTGTTAGGATCTTATACTATTGTGTTGTTGATAATGATTATTCATGAAGTCATAGGTTTGAATAATCATGGTGGTATGCATATTATGTTTCGTACCATAATTGATGATATGACTAACTAGAAGAATCATGAAGGTATAGTTTTGAATAATCACGAGTTTTATATATCTCTTCTCTTGATTGATGATTTAACTAACCAGAAGAGTCCTATGATTAAATAAGAATATGTATGAATAAAAGAAGACTTCCTTGAAACCTTGAATACTAATGTTTATTATCTGTGTTTGAATTGATCCTGACTATACATGCTTGAGATTATTGTGTTTTGATAAATTATACTAATGAATTATGTATGAGACCTAGAGGATAACACAATGATGATACTAAAAAGCATGCATAGGGATCGAGAATGTATATAAGTTCAAGGACAGGTAATCCAGGAAGCAAAGATCAAGAGGGAGCACACTGCAGTAGTTTCTACAAGGATGCAGATATTCAGAGGGAGTTGACCACTGTAGCTAGGGTTTTACCCCTAGCTTGTGCGGGTTTTACCCCTAGCTTGTGCAAATGAGCACCTACTAAGGAGAATGGACTCCTTAGTAGCAGTTCAGTAAATGTAAATTAAAATGCTAAAACAGAAATATAAATTACTCTAAGCATGTGCATGAAACATAAAAAGAACAAGATATAAAGAATGGCTTTTGTATTAATTTTACCTCCAATGTGAAGGTTGTTGAAGCTCTTGCAATGTCCAAGAGGGTTGCTCCAAGCTCCAATGTGCTCCTTCTCTTTCTCCAATGGTGGGAATGGGCCAAAAGAGACTCTCAAGGTGAAAGTAGCTCAAGGGTGAGCTAGGGTTTCAAGAGAGATTTTGGCAGAGTAAGGGTATACTTGATTGTGGATATGGAATAAGGGGTCTCCATCACCTATTTATAGTTTTTTGGTGGTGGAGTGCTGGCCCATGGTTTTGGGAACCATATGGTTTAGGGCAGCTGTATAGGGTTTTTTCCTCCTTTTCCTCATTATTTTATATTTTTTATTCCCTTTTTAGAGGGATTTTTCTATTTTGGAGGAATTTTGGATATTTTTGGAGCAAAAAGGGGTTTTTTAGCCTTTTTTAGGCTTTTTTGATGGTTTTGTGGCCTTTTGGAGGCATTTTAGGCCTTTTGGAGTCTTTTTAGTGGGATTTTTAGGGTTTTTAAGGGAAATATGGTAGGAAAATGGACAAATGAGCCATGTAATGAGATAGATGAGGTAGTGAACACTTTTTGGGTGTTAACAACCACTTCTCACAATCCACATCAGAATGGAGTTGCAAAGATTCAGAGCGAGTCCACCCAACAAACAAACAAAGATAAGTATTTGAATTGTCATTACTTGCATATTTTATTGTTTAAATAAAAATGTTCAATAATGTATATACTGATGTTCCTAGAATTAGGTTGTGTATTATGCATATCAGAATAGTTGCTACTAATATGCATGGGTAAGTAGCCTATGGCACTATACAACATTCCATTGCTACTTATCTAGAATGAAGCCTCTTTGCTGACATGTTGGGAGTTGTGCACACTCTTAACAATGTTCTGTTAGAGATTGGAAGGCATCTAGAAAGTTACAGGATATGGATAAATGTTGTATTGAAGCATTGGCTAAGTTAATTGCATGATTGTATGACATATTTCTTTGTGTAAGAATTTGTTCTGAAAACTATGAGATGTTTTCTAATCATGCAATTTAACTTGTTGTGTAGGAAAGATCGTATGCCATCTCCTACAAAAGAATAACTACAACATTTGTTCAGCAAAAAAATTATCTATTGAAGATATTGAAGTTCCCGGGATATGGGAAGAATGCCATGATCCGTCAATCATGAAGAATGATGTTTGGGATGTAGTCCCAAGACCTGAAGGGAAGTTTGTTATGACTTCCATATGGATCTATGAAGATCAAGCATGCTGCAGACAACAGCATAGAGAAATATAAAAGTGATGAAATAGAAGATACACTAGATGGATTTCAAGACAACTTTCTTGACTGGTGTAGTTGAAGAAGAAGTGTATGTGGAGCAGCCACTTGGTTCTGAGACACATGACAGGAAATCATATATGTCCAGAACTTGGTATGGTAGGATAGGCAGCTTTCTATCCAGTTTGGTCTTTACCAAGAGTAAAGCGGGTTCCAACCTTTACTACAAGGTTGAGGAAGGCAATCCAGTGATACTACTATGTGGATGACCTGTTTGTATCAAGAGAGGATAGATTGATTGCCGACACACAGCGGAAGCTTGCTGCCGAGTTCGAGTTGAGGAACTTGGGGATGATGCACTATTTTTTTTTGGCATGGAGGTGTGGCAGAGTGATGGAATCTTCCTTGGACAAGGGAAGTATGTAGTAGAGATCCTGAAGAGGTTCGGGATGATGGACTGCAAGGCCATGGCCACACCTATGGCATCAAATCTGAAGCTTCTATGTGATGCTTCATCTGATCCGGTTGATGTCTCTATGTATCGTCAGATGATTGGGTCCTTGATGTACCTGACGAACATGAGACCAGACATTTGCTTTGCTGTGAACACATTGAGTCAGTTCCTGACAGATCCGAGGAGTGTTCACCTGGTTGCTGTAAAGCATGTTCTGAGGTACCTGGAGGGTACAGTGGATTATGGGCTCAAGTATGAGGCAAATCAAAAGTTTAACCTGCAGGGTTATGTTGATTCAGATTGGGCTGGCAGTGCTGCAGATAGGAAGAACACATCTAGGTGCTGCTTCAGTAGGGGATCGGGTGTGATCTCTTGGTTTAGCAGGAAGCAGTCATGCATAGCACTGACTACAGCTGAGGCAGAGTATGTTGCATCCTGTTCAGCTAGTTGTGAGGTAGTATGGCTACGGAAGCTACTGTTTGAGTTATTTGATCTCCCGTTGGATGCTACTGGTATCTTCTATGATAACCAGAGTTGTGTGAAGCTGTCTGAGAACCCAGTGTTTCATGACAGGTCAAAACACATAGAGATCAAATATCACTATATCAGGGATATGGTGCAGAGAGGAGCTGTGAAGCTCCTGTATGTTGTGACGGATGAGCAGATTGCAGATGTGCTGACGAAGCCACTAGCTAAGGTGAAGTTCGAGTACTTCAGAGAGAGGATTGGAATTCTTTAGATCGAGGACACTTCGAGGAAGAAGTGATGGACACATTTGCTGAAGCCATTCCAAGCATGTTGGAAGAAGGATCCTTCACATGGCTGTGGATGTAAGCACTGGATGATGAACATCAGGATGATGTTCTGGTTTCTGCTTTGTATGATCAGTTGGATCATTTGTATGTATTTTGTATGCATCATGTTGGATGCTTGGACCATGTATCTTTATATGTATCAGGTGGATACATTGTATGATCAGGTCAATCATGTATGGTGATATGTATCATGTATTTGTATCAGGTGGATACATTGTATGATCAGGTGGATCATGTATGTTGATATGTATCAAGTAGATACTTGGTATGCATAAGGTAGATGCATTATATGATCGGGATGATCATGGATGACGAGCTTCAGGATGTTTCTCCAGATGACATGCAGCAGGATGTTGCAGTGATGATGATCAGGATGATCATGTGTACATCAGGATGATGTATGGTGAGTATCAGGTTGATACTCTATGGCCATGGATCAAGTTGTGCAGATGAGCATATAATTCGTTTCACTGGGAGATTTTGCAGATAGTCTTTCGAGGTTTTTCCTATGGCATGTAATTCGGTGCCCTGGGATATCTGGCAAATGCTCTTTTGAGGTTTTCCTCTGGGAGGACATATAATTCGTTTCCCTGGGAGATCTGCAGATATTCTTACGAGGTTTTTCCTATGGCATGTAATTCGTTGCCCTGGGATATCTGGCAGATGCTCTTTCGAGGTTTTTTCCTATGGCATATAATCTGTCCCTGGGAGATCCGATAGGTTGGGCTGTGTGCCCGTAATAAGTCTTGGGATGCTCTTTGAAGGTTTTGCCATGACCACATGTAATTCGTGCCCTGGGAGATCCTATAGGTAGAGCTGTGTGCTCGTAATAGCCTGGGATGCTCTTGAGAGGTTTTGTGGTGACCACATTTAATTCGTGCCCTGTGAGATCCTATAGGTAGAGATGTGTGCTCGTAACAGCCTGGGATGCTCTTGCGAGGTTTTGTGGTGAGGTCACATATAATATGGCCCTGGGAGATCTGCAGATAGTCTTTCGAGGTTTTGCCTATGGCATGTAATTCGTGCCCTGCGATATCTGGCAGATGCTCTTTCAAGGTTTTGTGACGCACGTAATAAGTCCTGAGGATTCCGCAGTATGGCCAGTGATGATGAAGACCTGCAGGTGGTGGGCCTACATCCAGTATGAAAATGGACTGGCTCTGTAGAACTTCCTATGACGGGTAGATTCAAAGATTGATTGAGATAGCAGCAGTAGTGACGATGATGATGACTCGATGACGATTATCCAGTGACGATGATCTAGAGAAGAAGACTTGTGTTAGAAGACCTGTGCTGAGAAATACCTTCCTAGTTAAGAGCGAGTGTTGATGTATATGTAACTTCGGAATGTATTTCATATATGTATGTTGCATGTACTCCTATATAGATGGTATTATTCCTCTATACAGAAGTGTCATCATTTATATTGTAAGTGTCGTAACTTATACTTGATGGGTTATTAGACCACCTTGTTGGGGTCGGCCTTGTATAAGTCATGTGGGTCGAAGGGTTATTAGACCACCCTATTGGGGGTCGGCCATGTGGGTCGAAGGGTTATTAGACCACCCTATTGGGGTTCGGCCCAGTCAGCATTATGTTATGTGGTTAAGTTTGAGCCTACATGATTTATGTAAAAGGCAAGTCAAGTCAAGTATAAATAGAGTGCGGGAGGCACTCTATTTGATCACTCACTTCTCACTCATGCACTCAAGGAGGAGTGGCACACTTATGGAGGAGGAGGATCTGCTGCTAGGATATGTCTATCTCTTATGTTTGGGTTGTAGTGCTCTATCTATCTGTGAGGAAGTTATTGGGGTTTTTCACCTTTATGGTTTTCTCCAAGTAAATCTTTGTGTCTCTTGTGTGCTTGCATTATTGTCTCCATGATTGATATGCTGTAGATATGATGTACATGTTGTTCTCTCAGTTAAGATCCTAGATTAGATTGAAGTAAATTCTAAAAATTTAACAACCACTGCCATATTTCAAGGATCCACGAGAGGTGATTAGTCCATTGTCATGATACACCAGGGAGTGCTGACTACTTGCAATTTCGTGCAAGAATCTCCCCCTAAGTGAGAGCTGAGTGTGTATTGAACTTGTGACCTCTAGCTTTGATACCAATTGTTGGTAGTACGGCTGTCGTTACACCAAAACCCGCAAGTGATTGCTAAACTCACCACCACCAAATTTCAAGGATCCACCAGAGGCGATTAGTCCCTTGTCACGATACACCGGGGAGCGCTGACTACTTGCAATTTTGTGCAACATATTCTACTTCCTTTCTTGAGAGTTTTTTGTAGGTATTTCGAAGTTCCAGCAGTTGTAGCAGCAGTTTCACTTTTTCACTCGTTCCAGCAGTTAAGATGAGCAATTTGAATGCTCCTTCCTCTCCTATGATCCTCACTCCCTTCAATTACTTTGATTGGAAGAGTGAGATGAAATTACACTTGTGGAATGGACAACTATCTAGATTGGTAATGGGAAAAGAAACCAAACCACATTCAGTTGTAGAGAAAAACAAGCATCTAAATAAAATAGATGAAGCCTTTGGTGTGATATGCCTTCATATGTCTAGAGATCTATTGTTTCATATTGAAGGATCAAAGACTCCAAATGAGTTCTAGACAAAATTGGAGAGTCTTTTTGGAAAACAAGATGGGCTAAGAGGCCATATTCTCGAAAATGAATTGGTTTCCCTACAACCTAGCAATTTTGAGACCATTCAGGAATTCTTCTCAAAATTTCAGAAATTGGTTTTACAATGCAAGCATTGTGGCATCACTAAAACTGATGAACAATTGGTTCTCTTCATTATGAGAAAACTAGGATCTTAGTTTTCAGTCTTTGTATCTACTTTCCATTCTTGACGAATGCCAATCCCTAGATGGAAGTTTCCAACCTTAGAAGTCTTCACTAAAGCTCTCATTCAAGAAGAGGAAAAATTGATTCAAATGGGTGCCATCAAGGCCTCCAAAGATCTAGCTCTTCTAGATGGAGAAGCAGGTAGGACGAATGTGAAATGGAGGAAAAAAGACAAGGATAAGAAGATATCTAAATCCATGCTGAATGATAAGTCAAGTCCATCAAAAGGAGCCTCCAACTCCAAGAAGGACAAAAATAAGAGATCTGAATGTCCCTACTGCAAGAGAGGATACCATCCTGAGAAAGCTTGTATGCACAAGAAAATAGACCTACTAACCAAGCTTCTTGAACAGAAAAAAATTGCTATTCCAAAAGATCCAAAGATGTCTGATTCTGGAAGTGGATATGATCATCATGAGGATTGCCATGCATTGATGGCTAGATTTTCAAAATCAAAGGCCCTCCCCATAGATTCTGGAGCCTCCAACCACATGGTTTCCTCTGAAGAATCATTTTATTCTTTAGATCTCAAATATGGGCCTACTATTCACATGGGAGACAACTCTTAGATATCTGCCAAAGGATTGGGTACAGTACATATGGAGCATGGAAAGTTCAAGAATGTTCTATTTGTTTCCTCCTTGAAAACAAATTTGTTGTCTGTATATCATATGACTCACACCGGATCACCTAAGAAGGTGATTTTTGGTGATCCTCCATGTGCCAGTTACACCTACCACACTCAGTTAGACTCAGCTTGACTGATGGTTGATAGTTACTTGTGCAATGATGACTCCACCGATGATGAGATAGAACTCTAGTTGTGCTCCGATGACACTCTAGTGATCTTTTGATCTCTCCTTGTAGGCTAATTCGTATTACACCCTTTGTATTTGAATCATGTGCACTGTATCATTACTGTTTTACTATTCTGATTAATGAAACATGTGTGAATATTCTGCTCCTATATGATTTCCATTGGATCTATGTTCTACTGCTCTATTCTCTTCTATTTTCCTAAAGTTTTTCATTGTGAGGTTTACATCATCTCTTTGGATCCACTGTAAGTATTTTCACATGCGGCACCATTTCATACCTCCACCACTCAATGGGTTCGGTGCTCATGATAATTGGTAGTTTCAATAATTTGGGTAGTTATCCCTGGTATGTCCCTCTGCACGACATCGACTACGCCAAAATTCTTCACGGTCCTCTTTACCCTTCTTGAGATCTTGCAACTGAAGTGTCTTATTCTCCAGCTGCATCTAAATCTGAGTCATGTTGACTGCATTCTCACCAACAGGTGAAGCTTCTAACTTCATCGCAATCTCCAGAACCTCGCTCTATGTCGCAATCTTCTGCTAGATCAACATAAGTTTATATGAGTTAGTAACGCCACGATGAACCATTCCTTATGTTGAATGCCACTCATCTCAAAGATGACTCTTTCCATTAGTGTTTTAAAACTTTGGTCAAAATCCCAAATAGTTTCATTTGGATATTGTTTGATCTCCTTCAGTTCTTTAATGTATTGCGCTTCAGACTTCGGTTTTCTGAACTCTTAAATTAATCCTTTTCTAACTTCAGCCAATGCATTCTCTTTACTCCCCGCAGGAACTTGTACAAATGTCATGAACCATTCCAGTGCGCGACCCCAAAGAGTCGTCACCAATTGACATTTGTTGACATCATCATCAGTATTTTTTTTAACAGTCCACACAGCTTCACATAAGAACCAGTATTTCTCTAGGTCCTCATTTCCATTTCCATGGAACATTGGTAATTTCGCATCGTCTCCCGCCATCCATGGCCTTCTTCTTGCAGTCGCTGATCCTCTACATTTTGAGTACTGTTGACCCGTCGGACACAGTGGTGTCAAAATCTTGTTTCTTCCTGGTTGCAACATAGTGCATGGAGGTGTGGGTACGTTACTACTGGGCTTTGTCTTGCCTCTACTTCGGGCGTAGCCTAGTCGTCCTTGTCGGCACTGTCGTTTCGCTTCATCCTGTGTGGTGTTCCTTCGTGGTTTTGCGTTTCGATTGCAGCAGGACCTTCCCTTGTCCTCTGCCTCTTCTCTTGTCGAAACCTTGCTCCTCCCCTCATACAACCACTCTCTTCCTCGACTTCCCTCACAGTATTGTCATAACATGCACCCATCTACCCTGTGTCATTCCATTTCCCCCTATCTTCGTGTTATCCACAACCTCCACACACCAGGGCTCTACTACTCAATGTTGATCTTCAGTATACCCTTTTCACAGATGAGCATCTTAATGGATAATTGCAAAGACAATAGGAATCTACCTCTTGGTCTGTTGAAAAATTCCCTTTCTACTTCGCTATAAGATTTCATTGTATCAACTGCAAACTCAGTGATATATCCCTCCAATATATTGTCAAGACAGACTTCGACAGCCCTCAATGCTCTGTTGTCTACCTCTTGGAACTCCTGGATCAATTCCGCGGTCCAAGATTTTGGATCACTGCCTTGGAAATTTGTCTTGCGATAAGTCAATTGCGCCAACCACTCATTCAAGATGATCAGGAATTCAGAGAAAAAATACTTGTGTGAACCGTTGTGTATGTACCTTGCTAGCCACTAGTCCTTCATCAGTCTAGGGATCTGATTCTCTTTCTCAGCAAACTCTCGTAACTTTTGGTCGAACCAATCTTGAATTTCTGGTCTTTTCGGATGCCACAACATGTGCTCCCTCCTCTTCATGCTAGGATCCTAGCAATGGAACCATTTGTCGACACAGACCCAGTCGACAGGGGTTCCCCACTCCGTCGACACCTAAACCACCACGATCTCCCTAACCACCGGCCCAGACAAGTTTTATCCTGTCCGAAAACACTTGCAGAGCAGATGAAGTCTCACCCGAGATGTTCGAGGGAGAGCTGATGGAACCACGTTTCCACCGAATGGAGGAGGACCATGTGCATCTACTTATTGAATTAGCACAACATTATATAATAGATCTAACTATTCATCTTATGCATCAACCAGAATCACATCATCATTCAGTAGATCTCACTATCAACCAAAACCATTAATGCGCAAATACATCTAACAGTATAACATCAATTGGAGCAGGGAAACATCGCATCATTCACAGATTCATATCGCAGATACATATCACATTCATAACATGAAAACAGGGAAAGACACAATGATTCTGATCAAGCTTTGTCATGTCATATTAACCTTCACAACAAAATACAAATGCATCAACACAATTCTTCTAATGCATACCCAAATTCAAAAAGACCAAGATCAATATCTGATACAAAACATGATGTATTCTTCCATCTGATCATGATAAGGATTATCCTAACACTTGCAATGCTCCATCTATTTATAGTTTTGTGCCTTTACATTCATGGTCCACTTAGACAACTGCCTAACTAATTCTTAACAAGATCTACAAAAGAATGACCCTAACCCGCACAATGCGGTCCAAAATGACCCAAAAATACATAAAATAATATCATTTCTGACTTGTGCACGGTTTTCCTCCTTGAGCGGCATCTTTGACCTTGCGCAGCATCCACAATGTTGTGTAGCTGACTTATCCAAACCCGCTTTCCAACATACTTCAGCTTTCAGATCTGTCAAAATTGTAGAATTTTGTCAAAAATATAACATTGATATTGGTCAATCTATTGCATATTATCCCCAAGGAAATGGTTTGGATGAATCATCCAACAAAATTTCATTCAGGATCATTAAGAAGATGTTGACATGGAATAAAGAAACATGGGATGTTAATCTTAGGTATGCCTTATAGTCTAACAAGATAAGTGTCAAAAGGTCAATTGATACATCTCCTTTTCAATTGGTGTATGGAAAAGAAGCATTTTTACCAATGCAACTAGGATTACCAGTACTAAAGCTAATTCAACAATACAACATAGGAACTAGATAACATGATAAGAAGGGTGTATGAGTTGATTGAACTATAGCAAGAGAGAGTGCAAGTTAACATCAAGTTACATGAACATGAAAGAAGGATAAAAATTACCTTCAACATAAGGGATTTAGAAAGAGATCTCCAACCAGGGGATTTAGTCATGAAATGGGGTGCAAGAAGAGAAGAGAAGGGAAAACATGGAAATTTTGAAAATCTATTGATAGGGCACTATGTCATTGTAGAGGTACTGGAGAACAATAAATACAAGCTAAATGAACTAGATGGTGATTTAATAGAAGCTGTTGTAAATGGAAGGATTTGGAAATGATTCTTCATGTACTAAATCCAGGTTCCAAGAATGTTGTACATAGTAGAATATAATTTTTTCAATTACTTGCTTTACTATAACTTTTTTAGCATTTTAATTGTCAATATTTTACTTCATTGTATATAAATAATTTTTCCATGCTAAGAGATCTGTTTAAAATCATCAATTTTTTTTTAAGAGATGACTCTAAGGCCTAATGGGCAGGGAACATGTGTAAGGTTCTCAGCACCTTGCGTAGCAAGGATTTGTCCCCATAAAGCCGATGTTAGTACAAACATTTTTATAAAGGGGATTTGGGGGATAGAATGGCCTAGGTAATAGTCTAAGTTGTAAATCCAAAGGAAAATAGGTTATCCTGTTGGCATAGCAAATACCAAGGGATAGGAACCAAGTGCTAAATAGAAAGAAATAGAACACCGTTGATCAAATCCATGATCATCGGTTATAAGTGACAACGCTCCCGAGATATACATGGAAAATAAAGGTGGGGACCATGCTAATATGAGGGGAGAGAGGCAGATCAACAATGCACAATAATAGATCATCGACGAGTTGCACAAGCTTTAATTTCACTCGATCAAAGAGCTAGATATGACAAAAAAGTACACTTGGAACTTTGTGATTGAAAACTCCTCGATGGAAATTTTTCTAAAACCACCAAGTCCGGCAGGAATTCTGGTTTTCCAAAACCACGTCAGTGTCGAACAAAACCACCAACCAACCAAAGGAACCACATCAGCGACATATCATCTCACTCAAGGCCAACACATATCTAAAAGAGAGGGGCCTACTCCCAAATGACCTCATTCAATTCAAGCACCAAGGTCATTTATTGCAAGTTATTTGTTTCCTTTCAAATTTTGAAGTTTATCAAAATATCTTGTGTGCATTATTTTCCTATCATCCATTTGATAGAAGCAAAACAATACTGAAGCATCACGTCAGTTCAGAACACCCTCGATAACAAAGCCACCCCGGCCACCTGTTCACCAAGTATTTTAAGCATAGTTGTCTTGCCTAATCAATTTCTTATTTGAGGATACAATTTTGAACCCAAACCCATAATCTATTAATCCAACAAGAATTGTGAGATCAAACCAGTCAAACCTGCGTTTCAAGTAACCCCACCATGGCTTGATCGTCCAAAACAAAGTTAAGTTACCCAAAACACTTTTTATAGGAGATGAGCATATCCTTGATAAACAGGAAATTTTTTTTGATACCATCGTTTCCATCTTGGACTTGATATCAACCTTGCTGGAGGCTAAATTTTTTAGGTAATTTTAAAGGGCGAAATTTCACCAATTGGCTATTTTTCGGGTTTTTTTTCAAAAAATAAATTCACTATCTGGTCATTTCTAGTCTATAATATCACCTATATTTACATAAAATATGGTTTTTTATCATAAGATTCGCCAAAATTTACACATTCCAATAGTAAATTGTATGTTTCATATTTAATATTCGCATACCTATTTATATACATGTTTTTTTCAATCCAAAATAATAGCCTAGGATATTATACTTAAGTATAACATTAGAATCCTTAAAAAATACCCTAGCTGAAATATTAGTAAGAGTGAACCAAGATCCATTTGATATTTTTGATTCAAACCTTTCCCAATTTGTGTGTCATAGGTCAGTATATTTCCCTAAATTCATCACCTGGTGCTCCAAGCAATATTCCCCAAGAAAACATGTCATTACATCCTCAAATATAACCAATGTCTTGTGTAGTATAGATGTCCCCAACATGCACAAAATGTTTGGAATCCCAGAATTCCAGAAGCTACAATCTGTAAATGAAGTGTCCTTATCCCAATCATGCATAAGTCTTAGCCATTTTAACCGAAACCTATTCTTCAAACAACATCTGGAAAATGGGATTACCATCCCTAATGTTTACTGACCTTATGAGTCAGTAGTATTTTATAATTATTCAAGAAGATCTTTATCCTTGATATGCATAATATTTGGATATGAAAATGAGAAGCAAATTGATGAAGTAACCCTATGATTCTTATTGAGTCTAACTCCTATGTCCACCAATACCTATCCAAATTATGACATTTTTGGTTACCTAATATGAATTATCCAAGAATAGTTCGAAGACTTCCCTGTCATATCTCTTTTTAGATACCCATCCTACCGATTATATATGCTTGTGTTCCAAAATTTTGAACATTTCAAGTGTCTAGATCTGAAGATGGTAGATGAAAGTGGTAACCCTGTCCTCGTCTTCAAACAGAGTGATTTGTTTTTAGGGAAGGATGATAATTCCAACTACAAAGAATTTACAAACAAAGTTATGAATATAACATACACAATTCTAAATGGTTCTCCCCCACCAAGGATGTTTCCATAGAATTAGAAACACCTCCAATTAACACCTAAAACCATAATAGGATATTGGCTTCTTTTCGAGGAATAGACAGAGATAAGGGTCTACGGATTTGAAGAGGAACTCTATCAACTACCTTCTTTCCTTACCCCTGGGTTTTTTTCCATAGAATATGCTAGGTACAGATTCAAGGTAGATGAAAGGTACTTTAGGCACTACAGGCATCATAGAACCTTCAATGTGCCTCGAGAGATAGTTCCATTTCGGCTAAACGGACTCAAATAAGTACAGTACCTAGAGGACTACTTGGTCCAATTAAAACTGAAGAAAGAATAAGCTTTGTATTATGATCCCCATGGGATTATTTTCAAGCAAAGAATGGAAAACAAGAACTCTGCATATGATACAATCCCAAGACTAGATTGGAAAAACATTGCAAATCTAGAAAGTTGGGAAGAGGTCAGAGAAGTACATAAGCATTTGGAGAAGGAAGGGGTGAAGCAACAACAGGTTGGTCAAAATAGAGGAGCAGAAGAGATGTTTGCAAACATGGAAATAAATGAGACTGACTACGGTCACTCATCAAAGAAGGCCAGAACTGGAGAAGGAGATACTAAAGAGAAGAAGGAGATAAAACTACCCAAAGAAATACTGGACATGATACCACCTTCCCCTCATAAAGGAGGAGGTTCAGTAGTTAGTCTTTCACACTAGCGTTCTTTGAGCTTTTCAAAACCAAGGATGTTGCAAATACCACCCTCTGAGTATCCATTAGTAGGATTGCTTTGAATACAAATAGATATACAAAGTAGATATAGGAACTTAAGAGAAAGAAATAAAGAATTGGAATGAAGCTAGGCAATAGATAGGGTTCTCAGGAAAGAAGTTGATCACCGTTGGAGACAATAAGAATGATATATTGAGATGGTAAATAGTGCAACCAACATTTCCAAGTCATACCATTTTAAATGACTTCAGAGTTGATGAATATAGAATTGAATTTTGCAAACTTTAAAAGATGGATAAAGTGGACTTCTACAGACAAACTACTAGGATGATATGGCATGAAGTGGAGAAATCAGAGAAGATAGAGAGAAAATTGAGGTAAACTCTCAAAAGGTTTCAAGAAATTTGGAAAGACGAAAAGGTATCAGTAAGAGAAAAACAAGTAACTATTAAGGGTCTCGAAGAAATGTTTATGGATTTAAGTCCCAATCCTGGTGACAATTTACATCGTGCAGCTATCCTTAAGGAAAAAGAAAATGAAATAGCAATTTTGAAGAAATGAAAAGATATATGCCAACATGCTACAATTTAAAAAATTGGTTGAATATAGAGGATATAAAATAGATGAGCTTAAACTTCAAATTGCCTCATTGAAGATGCAAAAGACTGCTATAACAAAAGAAAAAAACATCTAGGGTTCATATTTTGTTGATCAAAGGACAACATAACAAATTGAAACAATAGGTCCTCAAGAGCAGGATACTCAAGTAGAAATGGTAGATGGGGACAATATGGAAGAAGACCCCAAAAAACAGTATATATAAAAAGAGTTGACTGATAAAGATGGAAGGATCATAGAATTGGAAGCTCATGTGACCCTAAAAGATGAAAGAATAGTTGAGCTAGAAGGGGACATGTCAAAGCAAAAAGATGAAATCCATGAACTAAAGAGTAAAATGGATGACATCAATAGTTAGGTACCCAGTTTAGAGCTTGATATAGAAGTAGATTCTCTGATAAGAAGGACAAACATAACCCTATGGGACAATATAACTCAGCCGATAACAGATGAATAGGGAGGATTCGAGGTTGTCCAATAATAGATTGGTACCTACAAAACCATAAAAGAGGAGTCAAAGAGGGTGAAAAAATGAGATAGGGAAAATGCCAAGAACAAAAGAATAAGTCGTAGATAAATTTACGGGAATGAGTAATACTACATTACATTGGTTGCAGATACCAAACCGAAATGCAATCATCAAGGTAGAAAAACAAATGATATTCAAGCAATTCCTAATGAAGAGATCAGAGATCAACATTCAAACAATTCCTAATGAAGAGATCAGAGATCAACATTCAAACGCTTGATTATGATATTGGAAATTTTAAGGTATTGTTTGACAATTAGCTAGGATTACCCCATCCATGGGATGGGAATGGAGAGGTACTATCTAGAGATGAATTTAGAATGAATTTGGAGCATAAAGAAATGAAACACCTTTAGTGGAATAGATGGAAGGGGTGATATCAAGAGTGTTAGTTTTTCAGAATTTACTTCAATCTGATCTAGGATCTTAACTGAGAGAACAACATGTACAACATATCTACAACATATCAATCATGGACACAATAATGCAAGCACACAAGAGACACAGAGTTTACTTGGGGAAAACCATCAAGGTGAAAAACCCCAATAACTTCCTTAGAGATAGATAGAGCAATGATACAAACCAAGCATAAGAGATAGGCATCTCCTAGTAGCAGCTTCTCCTCCTCCACAAGTGTGCCACTCTCCAAAGAGTGTGAGAGAATAGAATGATCAAATAGAGTGCCTCTCACACTCTATTTATAGTTGACTTGACTTGCCTAATAACCTTTACTAGGTCGGCCTCAACTTAACCACATAACACAAAGCTGACTGGGCCGACACCCAATAGGGTGGTTTAATGACCCTTTGACCCACATGGACGACCCCCAATAGGGTGGTCTAATAACCCTTTAACCCACATGACTTATACAGGGCCGACCCCAACAAGGTGGTCTAATAACCCATCAAGTATAAGTTACGACACTTACAATCTAAATGACAACACTTCCGTATATAGGAATAATACCATCTCTATAGGAGTACAATATACATATATGAAATACATTCTGAAGTTACATATACATCAACACTCCCTCTTAACTAGGAAGGTATTTCTCGACACAGGTCTTCTAGCACGAGTCTTCTTCTCTGGATCATCATCAGCAAATCATCATCATCGTCACTGCTGCTATTATCTCAATCAATCTCTGAATCTACTTGTCATAGGAAGTTCTACAGAGCCAGTCCTTTTTCATACTGGATGTAGGTCCACCACCTGTAGGTCTTCATCATCGCTGGCCATACTGTGGAATCCTCAAGACTTATTACATGTGTCACAAAACCTCGAAAAAGCATCCCAGGACTGATTACGAGCACACAGCTCAACCTATCGGAACTCCCAGGATCTTTTACATGCTACTGCACAACCTGTCCACTACCACAAAGTATCACGAAGCACAAGCTAGATGCACACACACAACACTTACACTCACCAGCATGGGAGGACCAACCTACCACCATCCGTGAAAGGCTCACAACACCTACATCAATGACCATGGGAGGACCAACCTACCACCATGTCAGAATGGAACAACACTTATATTGTAGCCATGGGAGAACACATCTACAACCATGCTCAAATGGCCCCAGCACTTATATTGCAGCCATGGGAGAACACATCTACAACCATTATCGAATGGTTCCAGCACTTATATCGTAGCCATGGGAGAACACATCTACAACCATGCTTGAATGGCCCCAACACTTATATCACAGCCATGGGAGAACACATCTACAACCATGCTCGAATGGCCCTGGAAATTACATCACGACCATGGGAGAGCACATCTGCCACCATGTCGAAAAAGCCCAGCAATTACATTACGACCATGGGAGAACACATCTACAACCATGTCCGAAAAGATCATGCGCATCTGTGTCTTCGGAACTCATCACACATAATCCAACTGATTATGTAATGTATCCACATGATACATGTCATCACATATGATCATCTTGATCATCATCACTGCATCGTCCTGATGCATGTCGTCTAGAGCAACATCCTAAAGCTCATCATCAATGATCATCCTGATCATATAATGCATCCACCTGATGCATACACAGTATCTGCCTGATACATATCATCATACATGATATACCTGATCATACAATGTATCCACCTGATACATATACAAATACATGATCCACCTGATCATACCTGATACATATCAACATACATGATCTACCTGATCATCCAATGTATCCACCTAATACATATATAAATACATACACATGATCAAACTGATCATATCCAGCATCCAACATGATGCATACATACATAAATGATCCAACTGATCATATCCAACATCCAACGTGATGCATACATACATAAATGCTCCAACTGATCATATCAAGCATCCAACATGATGCATACATACATAAATGATCCAACTAATCATATCAAGCATCCAACATGATCCATATACATATACAGAGCAGTAACTGGAGCATCGTCCTGATGGTCATCATCCAACGCTTACATCCACAGCCATGTGAAGGATCCTCCTTTCAACATGCTTGGAATGGCTTCAGCAAATGTCTCCATCACTTCTTCCTCGAAGTGTCATCGATCTGAAAAACACCAAGCCTCTCTCTGAAGTACTCGAACTTTACTTTGGTTAGTGGCTTTGTCAGCACATCTGCAATCTGATCATCCATCACAACATACAGAAGCTTCACTGCTCCTCTTTGCACCATATCCCTGATATAGTGATATTTGATCTTTATGTGTTTCGACCTGTCGTGGAACACCGGGTTCTCAGACAGCTTCACACAACTCTGGTTGTCACAAAATATACCAGTAGCCTCCAATGGTAGATCAAATAAATCAGACAGTAGCTTCCTCAGCCATATTGCCTCACAACTAGCTGAACAGGCTGCAACATACTCTGCCTTGGCTGTACTCAGTGCTATGCAGGACTGCTTCTTGCTAAACTAAGAGATCACACTTGATCCCATACTGAAGCAGCACCTAGAAGTTCTCTTCCTATCTGCAGCACTGCCTGCCCAATCTGAATCAACATAACCCTGCAAGTTAAACTTTTGATTCGCATCATACTTGAGCCCATAGTCAACCGTACCCTTCAGGTACCTCAGAATATGCTTTACAGCAACCAGGTGAACACCTCTGGGATCTGTCAGGAATTGGCTCAATGTGTTCACCGCAAAGCAAATATATGGCCTCGTGTTCATCAGGTACATCAAGGACCCAATCATCTGACAATACACAGTGACATCAACCTGATCAGATGAAGCATCACACATAAGCTTCAAGTTCGATGCCATTGGTGTGGCCATGGCCTTGTAGTCCATCATCCTGAACCTCTTCAGGATCTTCA
This sequence comes from Larix kaempferi, assembly GCA_027924585.1. Classification (NCBI taxonomy): domain Eukaryota; kingdom Viridiplantae; phylum Streptophyta; class Pinopsida; order Pinales; family Pinaceae; genus Larix; species Larix kaempferi. Next base: position 5,762,135 of record BSBM01000575.1, on the reverse strand, counting down.
CTGCATGCTTCCCTTGTCCAAGGAAGATTCCATCTATACTCTGCCACACCGCCATGTCTAGAAAGTAGTGCATCATCCACAAGTTCTTCATCTCGAAATTGGCAGCAAGCTTCCGCTACGTGTCGGCAATCAATCTATCTTCACCTGTAACAAACAGGTTATCCGCATACAAAAGTAGTATCACTGGATTTCCTTCCTCAACCTTGTAGTAAAGGTTGGAATCCACTTTACTCTTGGTAAATCCCAAACTGGATAGAAAGCTGTCTATCCTACCATACCAAGTTCTGCACATATATGACTTCCCATCATGTGTCTCAAAACCAAGTGGCTGCTCCACATACACTTCCTCTTCGACTACACCATTCAAAAACGTTGTCTTGACATCCATCTGGTGTATCTTCCACTTCATCACTGCAGCGAGAGAAAGTGCTGATCTGATGGAAGTGTGCCTGGCTATAGGTGTAGAATTCTTTTCATACTCAATCCCTCTTTCTGGGAGAAGCCACAAGCTACAAACCTCATTTTGTATTTCTCTATGCTACCATCTGTAGCATGCTTGATCTAACAACAAACTTCCCTTCTAGTTTTGGGAATGCATCCCAACCATCATTCTTCATGATCAAATGGTACTCCTCGATCATGGCATTCTTCCCGAATCCTGGGAACTTCAATATTTTTAATATCTTCAATAGATAACTTTTTTGTTGAACAAATGTTGTAGTCCTTCTTTTGTAGGTGATGGTATACGATCTTTCCTACAAAACAAGTTAAATTGCATGATTAGAAAACATCTCATAGTTTTCAGAACAAATTCTTATACATAAAGAAATATGTCATACAGTCATGCAATTATCTTAGCCAATGCTTCAATACAACATTTATCCATATCTCGTAACTTTCTAGATGCCTTCCAATCTCTACCAGAACATTGTTAAGAGTGTGCACAGCTCCCAACATGTCAGCGAAGAGGTTTCATTCTAGATAAGTAGCAATGGAATGTTGTATAGTGCCATAGGCCACTTACCCATGTATATTAGTAGTATACTGTTCAATGCAACTATTCTAATATGCACAACCTAATTCTAGGAACATCAGTAAAAACATTATTGAACAGTATTATTTAAACAATCAAATATGCAAGAAATGATAATTCAAATACTTATCTTTGTTTGTTTGTTGGGTGGACTCCCCATGAATCTTTGCAACTCCATTCTGATGTGGATTGTGAGAAGTGGTCGACTCCCTCTGAATATCTGCATTCTTGCAGAAACTACTGGGGTGTGCTCCTTCTTGATATTTGCTTCCCGGATTACCTATCCTTGAACTTATATCCATCCATGATCACTATGCACGCTTACAAGTATCATTATTGTGATATCCTCGAGATCTCATACATAATCATACATTATTAGTATATTCTCAATACTATCAAAACGCAATAATCTTAAGCATGTATAGTCATGATCATTTCAAATAGAAATAATAAGCATTAGTATTCAAAGACTCTTATGGTTCGTCATATCATCAATTAAGGTAAGAAACATAATATGCATACACCATGATTATTCAAACCTATGAATAATCATTATCAATCATGCCATGTATACTTTACACAAGGTAGGATTCTAACTTGATATAGGAAAAACATACCTAGATTAATATGTTAGTTGGTTATTGTCTAACATACCCACATGATGTCTTCTTGTTCTCTTAAATGACTTGTGCTAGCAACCTTCATATCTCATAGGTTAACCAAGTTATACATACATCGTAAGTAGATATTCTATGTGATCCATGGAAATGGATGAACCTTTGTCTTCATGTCACCATGGTCATATGTTCTTGAACTAGAACATGATTTGTCTTTCTTGATGTACCTTTCATGTTAGTGGACAACATCAACCTCATACAACATCACAATGCATTAGTACAATCATAAGTGTCAAAAACCCTAATCAATGAATATCTTCTATCATGCATTCATAATTTTATTAAGGTGATACGACAAGTCTAAAATTAACCAATATTGTACTAACCGTAATAATATGAAGACAAACATATCATAAACTTAATTATGACCAGAATTTGAAACATACATGTATGAGTCATACTTGTCGAGATTTCCTGTAATCGTCTTATGTAAGGCCTCAGCCTCATCTCCCTCTGAAACAGGAACTTCTTCACTTATGCAGGTGACCAATCCATTCTCTTCTAGGATTAAACCAATCCACTTGATTTGCAGGAACTGGATCTAGAGTTGGATTAGGGCTTGGTAGAGAAACCCTAAAAATTCAAACTTTGAATTTCAAACTTCTGAAAGGATAGAAATATGTGCCTTGATGAGCTGATCAAGCCGGTATATTCAGAATTTGAAAACTGCAAAGTTTCACCCCTCAAATTTTCCTTTGAAACTTTTGGATTCACTAGACATGACCCCGAACTAGGGTTTGATAAAGCCGACCCTTCTGCCCAATCAAAAGGTTCAATCCAAATCTCTAAGCTTCTATTTTCTGAGGAGCTTCCAGTCATGGTCATAGACTTCAAAAATTCCCATTTTTGCAGAAGCCCTAATTTTCCACTTTTCCGATCAAAGTCCCGTACTAGGGTCTGATCAAGCCCGGCCTTCTGCCCAACCAAAAATTCTGATCTTGGTCTCTAAATTTCTATTTTTATGAGTATCATGCAGCCGTGGTCTCTGATTACAAAAATTTCATCTTTCTCCAACACCCTAAATTCCCGAAGCCATGAACGAAGGTGCTCAAAAATAATTATGTTTTGACATAAATATGTACCTTATTGTTTCTAGTGTAACTCTAAACTTTCTAATCCATAGGGTTTGAAACTTCTTCGTGTGGTAGCCCAACCTGTCATCTTCCCAAACCCACAATTATGACCTCAATTGGATTCTCTAAGAGAGATTTACGCCAAGTGTCGCAACATGACCTGTTTATGGGATAAACCAGGAGAGCGCACTTGTACGGTGTGCCACATGTCACTGGTTCAGTTTCATCCTCTAACAAAGTTACCTGAGAAAGTACAGTCTGTGCACTACTTGTCACTTTTTACAAAATTTCATTTGGATCTTCCTAGCCCAAGTTATTACCTTTTTTCCTAGGTCACCTGTTTATGACTCAGATCTGGAAGAGGCAGAAAGCCTAGAATGTACAGATCATAAAACACAAAGTACAACGAATTAGAAGTTGTCCCTTAGAAAAAAGGTACATGTGGATCTGATATTCGACCTGTAAAGGTTTCAGATCCGAAAAATTTGCCAAAATGGATTTATAGAGAAAGTTCTACGATGATTGGTTTTCGCTATATCAAGCCCTAGCATCGTAAGTGCAACAAGTGTCATACATTCCATACCATGCCTTCTTTCAGGCTAGCTCTGATACCATGTTAGTTTTTCAAAATTTTCTTCAATTTGATTTAGGATATTAACTGAGAGAACAACATGTACAACATATCAATCATGGACACAATAATGCAAGCACACAAGAGACACAGAGTTTACTTGGGAAAAACAATAAAGGTGAAAAACCCCAATAACTTCCTTAGAGATAGATAGAGCAATGATACAACCCAAGCATAAGAGATAGGCATCTCCTAGCAGCAGCTTCTCCTCCTCCACAAGTGCACCACTCTCCAAAGAGTGTGAGAGAATAGAATGATCAAATAGAGTGCCTCCCACACTCTATTTATACTTGACTTGACTTGCCTAATAACCTTTACTAGGTCGGCCTCAACTTAACCACATAACACAAAGCTGACTGGGCCGACACCCAATAGGGTGGTCTAATAACTCTTTGACCCACATGGTCGGCCCCCAATAGGGTGGTCTAATAGCCCTTCGACCCACATGACTTATACAGGGCCGACCCCAACAAGGTGGTCTAATAACCCATCAAGTATAAGTTACGACACTTCCGTATAGAGGAATAATACCATCTCTATAGGAGTACAATATACATATATGAAATACATTCCAAAGTTACATATACATCAACAAAGAGAATAAGTGATTGAAATATTGAAACCTCAATTTTAGATATGGATACATTTGAAGAGGATATTCAAAGAGAAAGATCCTATTTCCTATGCCAAAAATATAGATGCATAGCTTTCATTAGATGCTTTTAAATCTCATAGGATGCCAATAGGTAGAGACTTGAAAATAGTGGCTCAACATGCACCATCATTTGCACCCTCAAATAAGTAGATTCCAGGTCAAGCTTCCAGCACACTAGGTACCTCTTCATGTACTCAACAACACTCAACAAAACTAGAAGGAACCATGGGATACCCTACCCCTTTATCCTTTGTACCACCAGTTAGAAAAAAAATAATCCTACCATAGCATAGATGTAGTCATCAAGGGAAAAAACTGGCCACCCAGTCATTATGAACCAATTATATGTGAGAGAGCACACGTCACCAAACAAAGGCCTGAGAAAAGGGGTGAGTAAGAAGAAAATTTGAGGGAAAGCTTTATAAAAAGTTATTTGTATAATCATTTTTGTAAAAATTAACAAGTCAAAAGACTGTTACTATTTTTGTTACAGGTCAAATCAAGTCTAACTACATTTAGTTAGTTTGAAAGGTTATATAATGTAAGACAAGCCATGAAATAAACACTGCCAATTTCAAAATAGAGATACTTTGTCTATTGTTGTAGAATTGATGATTTTCTTTTCCCTATAGTGTTCTTTGCTGAGATTAAAGATATAGAAGTGTACAGAGAAGTTGTTCCTATGTTAGTAGCTACATTGTTACACTACCTATGTATGTATGAGAAGATTCATGAGATGATAATAGATTTGATGCAGTAGATTGGGTTCCAATTAAGTGTTGATGATGCCTTTTTTTTATTAAATGATGAATGTTATAACATAGATTTAAAGCATATGTTTTCCTCTACTGTAATCTTTATATTTTTTATGTTGATTCAATAGTGTATAGAGTTTCCTACTCTTATTGCACTCGTAAATGTCTTCTTGACCATGAATAATCCACAGAAAAACTCATGTATGATTCCCAATTTTGTAAATATTTAATGAATCATCATTCCGAGGCTTAGTATATTCATGTCTTCTTTGATTTAATAAATTTGCTTTACAAGCGATTCTTGAATGCACTCAATCACTTCATCTATTAAATTCACCTTCCTTTTCCCCATATGTTCTATTACATTCTGTAAATTTCCACTGCAAATTATCTATACATCTGCAAAAGTTTGTTCATAACCTTCGTTATTGTAAGAACATCAAGAATCAAAATAACATCACATTTTATCTCAGATATAGCTCTAATATCTTTAAAATTTTAGCTCTTATCATGCCTGGGTGTATGCTATTTAAACCTAGTCTACCTCTGGGACTAACAACACCCATGGAGCAGAAGGTCAGAAAAGACACAGAGCACCCACAAAATTTTCAAGCAAAATACCAGTTACAGACCCTACGCGAAGATTAGAGAGCTATCAAATAATTTGTGCATAGACAAGATTAAACATGATGCTTTCACAAAGAAGAATAACTATTGCACAAAATGCGCAAGGAATAGATGAAGCATACTACGCAATGCACCCCAACATGATACAAAGACAAGCTACCTGAAGGATTACAAAAAGCCACCAAAAAAACCTTGTAAGTACTTCCCTGAGAGATTGTATACATATATAAAATGATCCTCTTGTTGTTAAGAAAGTAACTAATCTTCTCACTAAGTTAACAATATCTGATGAAGGTGAATAACCTATTTATGTACCGCTTGCTGAAAGGAGTGCGTGTAGAGTGAGTAAGAGAAGAAGAATCGGAAAGGAATTCATGTTGCCACTTGAATTAGGAGGATTTTAGATGAAAGATATTATGATTGATTTGGAGGAAGATGTGAACATTATTCCTAAGAAGGCATGGAAGATTATGTGTAAGCCAAAGTTGGTGTGGTCGCCCATTCAACTTAGATTAACAAACCAGTATAAGGTCTTTCCCATTAGTAGGCTGACTAATGTGGAAGTAAACATTGATGGAGTAAAAACAATGGAAGAATTTGAAGTAATAGAAATACTAGAGGACACTGATCCTATCCTGCGTTGTTGGGAATATATTGGGATTTTTATAACAATGTTATTTTGAACCTAAAGAAAAGATGCATGTCCTTTGATTCGGATGAGTTGTGCCTAATAGATCCATTGGATGCTACAAAAAGAGAAAGGTATACATAGATGGTTCAAGACAACGTTTGTTAACACCCAAAAAGTGCTCACTACCTCATCTCCCTCATTACATGACTCATTTGTTCATATTTCCTACCATATTTGCCTCCAAAACCTTAAAAACCCATTAAAAAGCCTCCAAAAGACCAAAAAACCCATTAAAAATCCTCCAAAAGGCCAAAAAACTATTAAAAAGCCTCCAAAAGGCCAAAAACCCTATTTTTTCCCCCAAAATAATGTAAGTTCCTCCAAGAATAGCAAAAACCCTCTAAAAAGGGAATAAAAATATATAAAAAAGAGGAAAAAGAGGGGAAAAAGGAAGCAAAAACCCTATACAGCTGACCTAAACCAAATGATGCCCAAAACCATGGGTCAGTACTCCACCACTAAAAACCTATAAATAGGTGATGGACGCTCCCCATTTATCATTCACAATCATCCCTATCCTCATGCTACTAAAAATTCTCTTGAAACCCTAGCTCTCCATTTGGAGCTAATTCTTGAGAACCCTTTTGGCCCACACCCAAAACATCTTTGGAAGAAGGAGAAGGAACAACACTGGAACCTGGAAGCAACCCCTTTGAACTGCTGCAAAGGCTCCACCAACCTCAACATCTGAGGTAATTTTTAATACAAAAAGAGAGATCTTCACCATATTTTCATGTTTTATTATTTATGTTCATGCTCATGCTAGGTTAAATTTCATATTGTTTAATTGCTTTATTTTACTGTTTATTGAACTGCTACTAAGGGGGGCCTTCTCCTTAGTAGGTGCTCATTTGCACAAGCTAGGGTGAAAACCCTAACTACAGTTTTGGCAACTCCCCTAGTGTTCCTTTGAATTTGTGGTTATAGTTATAAATGTTTTTAATTTTCTGCAATATTTTTCTGTTTTTTCCTTTTGGCTGCCATAAACCACGTATTTTTCCCCACAGTTGCGATCCGACCGCGGCTTTTAGAATGTTACCTGTGATCTGACCACGGCTCTCAAACTGTTTCCCATGATCTATCGACGATTTTCAGTCTGTTACCTGCGATCTGACCACGGCTCTCAGCCAATTTTCTGCGATCCGACCGCGGCTGCTTACCAGTTACCCGTGATCGGCCTATGGCTTTCAGCCATTTTCCTGCTATCCCCCTGCGACTTTCGGCCTTTTTCCCGCGATCGGCCCTCAACTGTCGACCTATTTCCTATGGTCCAACTGCGCAAATTCACCACAGACCCATGGTCTGTTTTCTGCACTTTTTCCCTGTTTGAACCTAGTACTTTGCTGCAATATTTTCTGCACCTGCACAACCACCTGTCCTACCTGCAGCCATACTTCCTTACAGCCTTTTTCTGCGGTATTATTTTTGTTCCATTTACAGAATTTTTTAAATTTCAGCATTTTAATTGAAAAGAGGAAATTTTGCATTTCAAAGTTTAATTTTTGCATTGTTATTTTTAGTTAGAAAGTTTCCCACCCCGTGGCACTTTTACTTGGGTTCATTATCTCACACACACACACTCTGTCACCTAATTCAAGTGAGTCCTAAAATACTACTTAACACAACCAACATTCTAACCCCACTTGGGGAACACATAAGAATCTTGTAGTTAGGTAGGATCGGGGGGATAGGCATCCAAATAACACCCCTCAGTTGCATACACTTGAGACATAGTTGTTGTCCATTAGGGAACCAAAATCCCCTAGTATTTTTTGGCACAGTCACAACCAGTTTATCAGAGGGCCTCTCCCCTAGGAGGGTTGAAGTAGCCAGACTGGTTTCGGAGGCCTGAGTGGAATACCGCAATCCATTCAGTCACCGAAGGATACCTTTCGTAGTTCTCGGTGTATCACCCGTATGGGGATATAGCAGTGATAGAACCAAACTGCGGATTCACCTTTTCTGGACTTGTCATGAATGGGGTATCTTAGTTTCCTTTCTTCCAGGATTAACTACTCGGTGTCCCTCCCGGTAGGGGGATATCTTTAGCCACTTGGCTCTACTATTCATATTTTCTGACTTGGATTTCATCACGTTGCAGAGGATATGTCTAGTTGGGTCAGAATACTATTTAGCTAGGTGTTTGCATGCTCCCTTAACTCCTTTTGTTCTAGCGAGTCCACTATTTTTATTTTCTAGGAAACCTGCTGCTTGTTGGTATTCTAAACATTTCTATTGATACTCCGCTTATTGTAGCACAGCTGTTACAGTAAGTGTTTTGAGTTGGTTGTTGGCCTGAGTGCCATATTTTTTGTGCTCTCCTTCTGCACACTCGGTTGCATTAGGGTTTTTGAGTTGTTTTTCACTCAACACAACCCCCAGATACTTGACACCATTTGTCCCCATTGAGTCCCCGAGACATTCTCGGTGCCTCCGGGGCGGGCCCCCGCAGCACGGTTCACTTGACATCACCCATCATAGACGCAGATCTTCATCACTTGATACCACTCATCATAGATCTCAAGCTTTGTCACTTGACTCTGCTCGTCAACAGCATAGAACTCCGTCACCCGATCTAGACGCCCCTTATTTTACCTCTGATTCTGAGGTAGAGTCTGAGAACCCCACTTACACTGCACCAACCAACCCCATGGCTGGCATGACTTCCAACCTTTTCTTTGTAGGGACCATTGGTGGAGCATCCATCACCACACCAACTACCACACCCGCTTTGGGTATTCCCTCGATGGGGCCCACATCTACCATTCCAATCACTGTACCCATTCCAGTAGCTAGCATACCTATCCCAACTCCATCAGCGACTCACAATACCCTTGGCGGCACAGGACCCTCCCATACCACTTTCGTTCCTCCTCCTGGGGGCAACATCCCAAATCCATCCCCTCCACTCGGGGGCATTGGCCCAACATGGTCACAACCACTAGTATGTCACATCCTTCTACTAGTTTTCCATTCATGGCTAGTCTCAACCTTCCTGACCTGGCCAGACTGACTAACGATCCTATCAGACACGACGCTGCATGGCCTCAGATTCCCACCAAGCTCCCCTCTAACATCCCTAAGTTTGAGGGAAAGGGAGGTGAAGACCCCAAGAACCATATTATGTCTTTCCATCTATGGTGTTCCTCCAACTCCATAGTGGACGAATCTGTCTGCCTCCATCTATTACAACGCACCCTCACTGGCTCTGCAGCTAAGTAGTACATCGAGCAGCCCCATGGGACCCATGCCACCTTTACTTCCCTTACCTCAACTTTCCTGCAGTTCTTTCAGTTACCTGTCCACTATGACGCGGGAGTTGAGATCCTACTATTGTGCAGACAGAACACGGCTACCCACATCACTGACCACATTCATGAGTGGCGTCGACGCCACAGCCTCTGCAAAATCAAGTTAGATGACCGTATCTTCTTAGATTGGTTTCTAAAATCTCTCCTTCCTGTCATTGCCAAGGATGTGGCATCCGAGCGACCCCAGTCCGAAGAAGAGGCCATCCTCAAAGCCCAACAATTTGACCTTATTTACGCCCAGTCTGGTTACCTATATTCCATCATCCCTGATGCCCCCCGTGGCGATTCCTCCCGACACAATGCGCCGGGGGCATCCCATGCCGCAAATGGCATAATTGGTCGTATACCCTCACATAACCAACCCTTTTCCATATCATTTCCTAGCCTTGGCCCCAACCTTTCACGGGCTACATCCCATTCCAGAGAAACCAATTCGTATGCTCCCATGGCACATCATCACCATTCCCATGGACCGTCATGTCCACCTCAGTGCTTTGGTCATGCATCCCCTGCTTACGCCCCCCCAGTTGCACCTCAGCCATATTACCACCCATAGGCTGCACCAACTCTTGTATCCTCTCAAGCCCAACCTACTTATTACCCGCCATAGGAAACCCCTGCGGCAAACCCACAACCCGTTCCGTAGACATATCAACAACCCCGACAAGGTTCAGCACCTGTGTCACCTCCACCTACTTATTATCCACCGCAGCTTGCTCCCGCACCTTCACTACCCCAGAACCCACCTGCTGCCCAAGGGCAAGTGTATGCCCAATAGAATCCACAGCAGAACCAAAATAACCAAGGCCAACAAGGCCAGCAAAACCACGGCAAAGGCCGTAACCATGGGAACAACCCCCCTCTTGACCAAGGCGGTCAACCTCCCAATCCCCCAAACAACAATAACGTGGCACCTTCCAGCAAGAACCCTGATCGGTCGCCCAAACAAGCCAAAAATCCTAATTTGCGAACAAACCATCCTTGTTCTATTTGCGGAGTATATGGCCACTACACACATGCTTGCCCACATTTGGAGCGAGCTCAGCAACTCTGGACCGATGATGCCCACCAGTAAGGACACGCAGCTTCTCAGGCGACGGCCAACCCCCCACTACCTCAGAATCAACCCTTGGTGCTACAAAACCCTTTACTAACCCAAGGCATAGTGAACACTCAGCAATTGGCTCCCCCTCAAGGAAACGTGCCACCACAACAACAGATCACTTATGCCACTCTTGATCAACCCATGATAGACTCAGGTACCCATCACTTGTTAATGATGTCATCCACTGGTGTCAACCTTCAAACCCGTCGGAACCAATATGGCTCCACCCCTAAATCCCCTTACGCTGACAAAAACACTAACGCTCATCCCATTGATCAATCATCATGAATACCTCCGGCTCCACTAGATGGCACCTCCAAAACACCTCGCTTCCCACTTCACTGCATCAACAATAACCCCAATGCTCGCGCTGCATCTAATTACAACATTGTAGATGACTTAGCCCAGTCCCTCGCAGCCATGTCTGTGTTAGAGGTCTTAAAAAACTGTCCTTCACAGCACAAGACTTTGCTCTCCGCCATTGGTGCTATTGACCCAAATGATTCACGAATGATGGCCTTCGATTTGGACCAATCTGAACCACACCTGCCTTCAACTTTAGCGTTCCAAGTTTCTGTATCCATTCGGAATCGTGTCATCCATCGATGCATTATCGATGAAGGTTCCTCTACATGCATTATGTCCACATTCGTTTGGCAGAAGTTGGGATCCCCTACTCTCCAGTAGTCCACCACTGCGTTGCGAGCCTACAATGGCTGTTCGGCTCAACCCCAAGGTCTCTTAGCTAATGTCCCCGTCCAGTTGGCTGGTAAAACAGTGCTCATTGACATAGAGGTCATCAACACCCAACTTGATTATAACCTCTTACTTGGCCATAGTTACATGTATGCCATGCAGGCGGTTTCCTCATCCATTTTTTGTACCATGATGTTCCCCCATGATGGACGCATGGTCAAGGTCGATCAACTCACCTATTATGACCCCAATTCCCCCGCTGCACCCGAAAATGTTCTCCCCATTGTTGAACAACCTTCTTGTGGTGCATCTACTTCATTGGTTCCCTCAGTGGGACCCGGAGTCTACTTAGATACGCCAATGACTTCAACATTCCAAGCCATTCCATTCCCATCACCCATGACCGAAGTATCTGACTTATGTACCCTTTCCCACAATACACCAACACCCAACCATCAACCACCATTGGTACCTAGTCATGTTGGTGTTACACCCATCCATACAATCCCCTTCCTATTTCCCCCTTCGGGAGTAGTAAGCACCCCGGTTATGGCTACCCTTAGCCTCCCCAATTTAACCTTAGGATTACCCGTATGGTACATTACGCCTCTCGTTACCCCTCCAACACCAACTATCATCCTACAACCGGTGCAACCCATCACCACTACTAGTCAACCACCTCCCGGTGTCACTACCCCTTCCTCATCGGCCAATCCATCTCCTCTTCTCAAGCACACTCGGCACAGAGGCCCACAACCATACACTGTTGTACCCCCGCCCAAAACAGTTAAAAACCCCCTCATGTTTCGTGCTCCTCCTAAATGCTCATTGTGTGATGATTTAGGCCATCCTAGCCATCAATGTCCACAATTACCTGCATTACAAGAGTACATGCAAATGCTTGACGATGACCCCAACATCCCGGTTGTCCAACTCGATCCAACCCCTAAGCCTCATGATAAATCACTGCGTACCAACCACCCTTGTGCAATATGTGGTATTTACGACCATTTCTCACATCACTGTCCTGATCTCCCAGATTACAGAGCAGCTCTCTACAAGATGAATAATTTGGACCTTGATATGGTGCCCCCCACCATTGAGTAGATCCACCCCCCAGTATCCCCCTCATCTGGAGAGATTAATACCATCTATATGATCTCTTCTACTACCACTCCCTCATAAACCAATTTGACAATTCAGAGTTTCCACAATGATGAGGAGATTCTCGAGGCTCTTACTGCACCTGATTACCCCTAGGAAGATATGCACCATCGCTCTTATTTCCTCCCGGAAGAGTCCTCCTCCACCACAGCCACCCAATTCTCGGTTGAGTCCAAAGATTTCCTCCCCGCCAAAGTCGACTGGTTTAAAGACCCCATTCCCGCCCCCGATGCCTTCGAGGAAGGTAACATGGCCAACATCTCACCCGTCATCCACATTGATATCTCTGCCCCAACCGACGCTCCTGAAATCATTTCGTTAGGAGCTTCCTGCACCGAGCACGAGATAAAAGAGTACAAGAAACTTTTCCAAGAGTTCCACGATGTGTTTGCCTAGTCCTATAACGAAATTCCTGGTCTTGACCCCGCTATCATAGCACCCCACATTGACACCTCTGAGTTAGGGGGAGTAATAGATTACCTTGACCCTGGGATAGGGGACATGATCAACCATTTTGAACCTTCCCCATCACATCTATCTCAGCGTTTCAATGATCCCATTTTTCAAACCAACACATACGTGATCCACAATCACAAACCCCATGCGCATAGCATGGGGGCAGGTCATTGACCCTGCTCACTTTTTCACATGCGTGATCTCAACCATTTTTGAGGTCACATGTCACTTGTATATATGATTTGATTCGATAAACCTAGTATTCTGCCCCCGCGGGTCATCATTTCTCCCCACCACTGCATCGTTGGCTTGGTGGGATCACCTTTAATTGCAACCATTTTTTAACTTAGTTATTTCCTTAGACCATTCCGGAGTCCTTATGACCTCCGTTTTTCACACCATTTGCACTGTTGGATTCATATTTCCGTGCCCGTGATGATGCTTGAGATCATTTCTCACTCTCACCCTCAAATTTTTTGAGTATTTTTTCCAAAATGCCCCCCGTCGCCTTGGTCCGCGTGCCACCTCGACTGTCATCCATTCTGACTGTTCCTTATATCACCGGATTCATATTTCCATGCTTGTGATAATGCTTGAGATGATTTCTCGCTCTCACTAGGAACAGTTTAAACATTGTGTCCCGACACCTCGTCACCTCGGCTTGCATGCCACATCGACCGTAGCCCATTTTTGATATACTTTATATTGCCGGATTCATATTTCTGTTCCCGTGATTATGCTTGAGATCATTTATCACTCTCACCCCCAGATGTTTTAGGTATTTTTCCCAAAATGCCCCCCGTCGCCTCGGTTTGTGTGCCACCTCGGTCGTTCTCTATTTTTGACACTTTTTATATCATCGGATTCAGTTTTTCAAGCTTGTGATGATGCTTGAGATCATTTATCACTCTCACCAGGTACGATTTCAACATTGTGTCCTGACACCTTGCTGCCTCGGTTTGTGCGCCACATCGGCCGCCATCGGATTGTTATGCATTTTTACCTGAGCCAGTCACTCCACTCATACTGCAATTATTTCATTATTTTTCCACCATTCATCATCCCACAAGGAGGCCCACCAGTGTTCCCCCAACCCTTGTTCTTGGTTCTCATCGATGTTACTTGATTGAGCACTTCCTCCTTGCCTAGCCATTCCTTTTGTTCGGTATACTTTTATCCATTTTTCGGCCGGACAAGTCCTTTACGAAAAAGGCACTTAGGGAGTTTATGTTAAGCTCTTTTCTGACTCGTAAAACAATGAAAAGATTGTCGAGCAATCTCGCTTCCTTTCATGCTCGTTAAAGTACCTGAAAGGGCGTCTGTCTGGTATAAGTTTAACCCTTTTCTGGACTTGGTAGACTAATTACGAAAAAGGAATACTCTAGTCACACCAGCTAGAAGAGTTCTTCATTGCATCCTTTTATGCTTCTTCGGGCCTTGGAGACTAACACATGAAAAAGAAACCCCCTGGAGTCTTCTTATCGCTTTCAGACTCTCTAAAATTGAAAGAAACCACGAACATGAACTGTCATGGGCTCGTACAAATCCACATGACAGTACCATTCCATTATTTTAGAGTCTTCTTATCGCTTTCAGACTCCTTAAAATTGAAAGCAATCACGAGCATGAACTATCCTGGGCTCATATAAATCCACACAACAGTACCATTTTGAACACACTTCTTCTAGTTCCTTAATCCATGAAGAAGTTCCCCCATGCCTCTTGGCACTATGATCGATCATCTCAGCAACACCCCCAATAAGGTCTCCTTTTTTCAGAGTATTCTGCAGTCTCCTGTCATCTTACACCAACTTGCGTATCACTCATCCCAGTCACCATCCTTGGTCCATTACAGCTATGATCCCTCTCCCACCAGTCAGTTCATATGCTACCCAATCATCCCCGCCATCATACTCTGAACAAAGGAATTTTGAGTCCACCTACTCTACTTGCTCAGTTATTCCCTACCCCCACAGTATGTCAGTCCTACCATCAGTACTCTCACACTCTGGTTCTCCACCTCATGCTCCTATAAAGGAAACATCATTTCCTTCCTAGTTGCAGGTCTCCCTTTGTTGATGAAAGCCCATCTATTCCAGAGGATAGAACCAGAGGTCCCTGCACCTTGGACTCATCATCATTTGTGGTGAGTGCCTACGGACCATTTTTTAGAGGAGTCATCAGTGCCTCTCTTAGTGGTTGTTTCTCACATGCTCGACTTCAACACCTTGATCGCATCATTGAGAATCGCACAGGGTATATATCCCTTCAGTTATTGGTCAAAGACCCCAGATTTCTCCTGACTCTAGCACATTGGTCAGTCCCTTCAGAACGCCCAGTTATATGTTCCCTTGGATATCCGGGTTGCGTAGGTGATTGTATTCGGAAGCCATCCAGTTATATGCTTTTTTGAGTACCCAATTCAGTTCCAGTTCAGTGTACCATTGAGGGTATGACTCCCCGTTACTATGATCCAGCAGCTCATCAGTTCCTTTGGTACCACACTCATCAACACTATTGTTATTCCAGTGTATCAATTCTTCAGCTCAAACATGGTCAGCCCAGCAGTATGTCCCAGATTTTCGTCCCCTCTAGACCCTTATGATGTACACAGTGGTTCTCCATGTATCCTTCAGGCCCCCATTTTTTGGGCCTCATTGTTATTTTTTATATATATCTAGATACGAGCATGGGTATGCCCGCCTCGTCCATATATTGAGATTCTTCCCCATTTGAGGCCATGTATATTTCAGGTCCCCATTATTTGGACCCCCTTGTTATTGTTCTATATATTGATATGAGCATGGGAATGCCCGCCTCGTCCATATGTTTAGATTATTCCTCATTCATTATTGAGGTCATGTACTTTTAGTTTTTGCAGTTTGTTCGGGACCGTTGTTCGGGGCTCTAGTTCGTTTCTTCTCCTCTCCACATCCTAGGAAAACCATAAAAGACTTATGATGTCTATCAGCCATACGATGAGCTCCTGCCCTCACACATCAGGGGGCAATCTGTTAACACCCAAAAAGTGCTCACTACCTCATCTCCCTCATTACATGACTCATTTGTCCATATTTCCTACCATATTTGCCTCCAAAAGGCCAAAAAAAACCCATGAAAAAGCCTCCAAAAGGCCAAAACACCATTAAAAAGCCTCCAAAAGGCCCAAAACCCCCTTTTTCCCCACAAAATAATGTAAATTCCTCCAAAAATAGCAAAAACCCTCTAAAAAGGGAATAAAAAATACAAAAAAGAGGAAAAATAGGGAAAAAAGGAAGCAAAAACCCTATACAACTGACCTAAACCATATGGTGCCCAAAACCATGGGTTAGCACTCCACAACTAAAAACCTATAAATAGGTGATGGAGGCTCCCCATTTATCATCGACAATAATCTCTATCCTCATGTTGCTAAAAATTCTCTTGAAACCCTAGCTCTCCATTTGGAGCTAATTCTTGAGAACCCTTTTGGCCCACACCCAAAACATCTTTGGAAGAAGGAGAAGGAACAACATTGGAGCTTGGAAGCAACCCTCTTGGATTGCTGCAAAGGCTCCACCAACCTCTACATCTGAGGTAATTTTTAATACAAAAAGAGAGATCTTCACCATATTTTCATGTTTTATTATTTATGTTCATGCTCATGCTAGGTTAAATTTCATATTGTTTTATTGCTTTATTTTACTATTTATTTAACTACTACTAAGGGGGTCCTTCTCCTTAGTAGGTGCTCATTTGCACAAGCTAGGGTGAAAACCCTAGCTACAACGTTGATGAGGGAGAGATAGAAAACATATATAATGTGACT
The DNA here is from genome assembly GCA_027924585.1 of Larix kaempferi. Taxonomy (NCBI): domain Eukaryota; kingdom Viridiplantae; phylum Streptophyta; class Pinopsida; order Pinales; family Pinaceae; genus Larix; species Larix kaempferi. The sequence continues at coordinate 5,745,453 of BSBM01000575.1, read as the reverse complement.
GCTAGAAAGGAGGATTATATTAACCCCATAGAGGATGGAGATATCATCTGGCGAAGTGTCAAGTCATTCGATACAGATTCACATGATGTAATGGATCGATGGAAAAACCAATTATATGAGGTGTCCATGAGGAGATGTGTACGCATCACCAAATTGGTGCACTGGATTGGATCATAGTCACACGATCTATCTATTTTCAATGGAATATAGAGAGTTTATGATTTCCTCGAAAAAATGCAAACCCAAATTAAAGAGGATCGGCTACTTGAAGAAATGAATGATCTCACCCAAGGAACTTATGCGCTTTGGTGGAAAACATATAAGAAAGAGTTGAAAAGATGGGAGATAGTGCATACTTGTCTTAGAGAGAGATTCCATCATGTTTTTTATCTGGATCTGAGGAATAGATTCAAGAGAAATGAGGACCCCATTGAACCCCTTGAATTCTGTCAACAAAGATGGGATATAAGAATGTACTATGCACTCAAAGGGTACATAGATTTTATCATACATTGGATGTGATACCACAGAGTTGGTATGTTCTGTAGGAAAGAAGAAGGAAGACCAACAATTGGACTAAAGTGTGACAAAATAACTGCCACATTCCAATTCAGTACAATAGATCTGAAATTGGCCAAAATCCTCCATAGAATCATGTAAGTCATATTTGGAGAAAGATCACAATAGGATCTGATGCAGAAAGTCATATATGCTTACCATAAGGACTTGGCAAGGCTAGACACACCTATATATTGTTGGAAGGTTGAAAGTAAGGAACCAGATGAAGAAGAAGACCCATGCAATGTACATATTAAAGAAACTATGGGAGAATGCACTGTGCAGGATGAGCAATATTCTAGCACTGTGCCAAAAAAATTCAAACCACTCAAAATAAAGAAACATAATATAGGCATCGAGGAGGAGCCTAAGCTGGCCATAATTGGAGATTATTGGGACCAGGAAACAACCACTTAGATAGTGGATTACTGAAGGAGTATGAGAATATTTTTTTGTGTAGCTTCTCTAATATGAAAGGAATTGCAGGACCGCTTGGATAAATAAATAAAAAAGCTAAAGGAGGGGGCCAAGCGAGTTAAGAAAAGACCATTTAGATTGAATCCTAAGTATAAAGAGAAAGTGCACAAGGAATTAGATCGTATGTTGTATGGAGGGACTATATTCCCCACAGAGGAATCCAAATTGATTGGTCCAATGGTGGTCTAGGATAAGAAGACATGAGAAATCCACATCTGCATTGACTTGTGCAACCTTATTGCAACATGCATACACAATCTATTCCCTACACATTTCACAGATGAGGTGCTAAATAATGTATGGGGTCGTGAAGCATGTTCATTCATTGATGGATTTTATGACTATGATCAGGTGCACATAGCAGAGGATGATCAAACCAAAATAACCTTTGCAACCGAATGGGGATCGTTTTCCTACACAATGATGTCATTTGGATTTAAGAATGCACCCACTATGTTCTAAAAAATAGTTGTAGCTGAATTTAAACAATTTTTGCATAAATTTTTGGATGTGGATCTAGATGAATGGACTCTATTCAGTTTGTTAAAATATCACCTACAGGTCTTGTGCCTTGTGCTAGATCACTATAGGAATATGTAGATTTCGTTAAATATGAAGAATTGCATTGTTTGCACCCTGTTTGGCATCTTACTAGGTCATGTCATGTTAAAAGAAGGTATGTTAGTAGACCTAGTGAACATTGCAGTCATATTCAATCACCTGGACCCAGCACATATGAAAGGCCTATGTGCAACATTGGGACATACACGATACTACAAAAAGTTCATAAGAAACTATGCTAGCATAACAACACCCTTGGAGGAGCTGCTGCGAAAATAAGTGATGTATAATTGGGCATCAGAGTGTCAACAAGCATTGGATACTTTGAAGGAGAAATTGGTGAGTGCACCAATTCTCATATTTCCCGATTGGACGTGCATATTCCATGTACATGTAGATGCACCAACAATAGCATTGGGAGTTATCTTAGCTCAGCCCAAGGAAGGAGACATTGATCATCCTATCTCTTTTGCAAGCAGGATGTTGTCTACAACTGAGAAGAATTATACCACGAATGAGCGGGAAGGCTTTCCAATGGTATATGCATTATATAAGTACCGAAACTACCTATTGGGGAGTTCCTTCAAGTTTTTTACAGATCACTCTACTCTAAGGTACTTAGTCAACAAGCCATTGTTGTGGGCGCATATGTCAATGACTACTCCTATTCCAAGAATTTGAATTTGAAGTTGTGGTGAAGCCCAGTAAACATAATGTTGGTCTTGATCACTTATCAAGACGTGAATCAGGTGAAGAAGGCAGTAATATGGATAATGACCTATCAGACACGCAGTTGTTCCATATTGAGGTAGTACTAGACCAGTTCAATGAGATTGCAACATTTTTGGCTTCTGTTCACATGCCGAGAGAGCACATAGTTGCGCAACATTTACAACTTGCAATGCATAACATATATTTTTATTTTATAGTAGGGAAACTATATAAGTTGGGATTGAATGTGATCCTACACTGATGTGTTCTAGAACATGAAAGAATGCTTCTTCTCATAGAAGTGCATGAATGTATATCCTGAGGACACTACATAGGGAAGGATATTATCCATAAAGTACTACGTGCAGGACTATGGTGGCCTTACTTGTTCCGATAAGCTAAGTTATACTACTAAAAGTGTGATGTTTTCCAATGAGTGGGTAATCCATTATGCCGGGACGATATGCCTCTCTTCCCTGTTACTACACTTGAGAAATTCAACAAGTGGGTTATTGATTTTGTGGGTTTGATCAACTCACCAGCTCGAAGAACCGCCAGATATATCATCATCGTGATAAAGTACCTAACAAGATGGTCAAAGGATGTGTCAGTGAAGGATTGTACTACATAAACAACGACGAGATTTATCTTTGAGCACATAATTACCAGATTTGGGTGCCCAAAGGTGTTGATGAGCGATCAAGGTACACATTTCATGAGCTCAACGATACACGCATTAACGAAGAGTTCATGATAGACCATCAAAAAATTATGCCATATCATTCCCAAGCTAATGGTACAATGGAAGCATTCAATAATATATTAGAATAGGTGCTTACAAAGGTTTGTAACGTTAACCGTGATGACTATGACCAATGAATTCCATAATTCCTCTTGGCGTATCACACAACATCGAAGAGGATCAGCAAGAAGACCCCATTCGTGATTTTTCTATGGGAAAGAAGCAGTCATGTCATTGGAGTTCATTGTGCCTAGTTTTCTCATAGCACTTGCTACAAGGATGTCATATAATGAATCACTTACGCAAATACTAGAGGACCTTATGGTACTGGAAGAACATAAGTTCATAGCAAGGTTCGATTAGGTTGTGGAGAAACAACGACATAAATCTTGGCTTGAACGAAATATCAAAAGAAAGACTCTCACTACAACAAATCACCCTTTTTGGGGGCGGTTTTGCTAAACAACCCCCCCCCCCAAAAAAAAAAGAAATTAGGTCTTTGGGGGTGGTTATAAAAAAAACCCCTCAAAATTCTTGAGAATTGGACTTTTGGGGGCGATTTTTTAAACCCCCCCAAAAAAATTCCAATTCTTAGGACTTTTGGGGGGGGGTTCGAAAGGCCCCCCTAAAATTCCTTTTCAAGGTAGTTTTAACCGCCCCCCCCCAAAAAAAAAATCATGAGAATTGGACTTTTGGGTGCGGTTATTTTCAATCCATCCCCAAAAGTCATGATAATTAGAATTTTGGGGGAAGTTGTTTTAAAGCTGCCCCCAAAAGTCGTGAGAATTTGGACTTTTGGGGGCGGTTGTTATAAAGCCGCCCTCAAAAGTCCAATTGTCATGACTTTTTTTTAGGGTGTTTGAAAGACCCACCCTAAAGGTCCTTTTCAAGGAAGTTAAAAAAAAAAAAACCCTTAAAATTCATGAGAATTTGGACTTTCAGGGGCGGTGGTTATAAATCCTCCCTCAAAAGTTCAATTGTCACGAATTTTTTTGCAGGGGTTTGAATGACCCCCCCCCCCCCCCCGTAAAGGTCATTTTCAAGGCAGTTTTTAAAAATCCCCCCTTAAAAGTCATGAGAATTTGGACTTTGGGGGGCAGTTGTTATAAAGCCGCCCTCAAAAGTCTAATTTTCATTACATTTTTTGGGGGTGTTGAAAGACCCCCTAAAGGTCCTTTTCAAGGCATTTTTTTAAAACCCCCCCTTAAAAGACTTGAGAATTGGACTGTTGGAGGCGGTTATTTTAAATCCACCCACAAAAGTCCAATTGGCATGACTTTTTGGGAGGCGGTTTGAAAGACCCCTCCTAAAAGTCCTTTTCAAGGTAGTTTTTAAACATCCCCCCACCCCCCAAAAAAATTCATGAGAATTGTATTTTTGGGGGCGGTTGTTTAAAGATCGCCCCCAAAAATCCAATTCTCGAGACTTTTCTAGGGGGGCATCCTCAAAGGACTTTATCTTAAGTGATTAATGCTTGTTGATTATCGTTGGTTTAGTTAGGGTTTTTCTTGGTTTTTGCTAGCTAGGGTTTTGGATATGTAGCTTTTTTTAGTAGTCCTGTGATAAGGATCTTGTATGTACAACTTCATCTTATTCATATTGATGAATTTTTTATTGAATTTTCACTTGATCCAATACTTATATAATTTGTCGATTTTATTTTATTTTATAGTCATGCTAGGGAGACAAATGAAAGGAGAAGGATCCAACACAATCTTCTTCTTTTAGGGACAAATATAAACATCATAATACACATTATTGGAAGAAGATGCAAATGTTGCATAGAGTGATCGGATTTTTTCTCACAAAACCTAAGATCATTCTACCACATTCCCCAAGACAAACTCTACTAAGCTTTATGAATTGCCATTGTTGTATGATGGTGATGCTTTGTCCCTTTTATGCTCTTGGGATTTTGGACAAGGGTAAATTTATTTAATAGAATGTTGTTTCAAGAAAAAAGTACATTCATCTTTAGAATCCATAAAACAAAAGTTGTGACTGATAAATTATAAAGTATATTGCATAAGCCATCCATCCTCTTAACAACAAAATCTGTATTTGATTACGTAAGCACCACATATATTTTGTGGTGTTAAAATGTTGTTAATGTTTATTGCAAATTATGTTTTACTCATGTGTATTAAGAGAAATGACATGTTGGCAAGTACCATAAAGTTGTGCTAATAATTATTTGTCACATGGACATGTATATGTAGGATTTATTTATGAGGATTGTCACCATAAACACAACCATTTCACAAATAATTATTTTGTAAATTATTAAATTTAATTATTTATAATTTTTTCCATTTAAATAAATGATCAAGACTAAGTTATGAGTTGTTGCACCACAATCCCAACAAATTCAATTTCTTATTTTTACACTATTTAAACAAATAAATTCACATGATTCAATTTAATTCAATTATTCGTTTTAAACACTATTTAAAAAACAAAAGCTGCAAATAGCAATGTCTATGACATTAGCTTGCAGTATAGATGCAGATGCATGGGCATGCATAGAAATGCAAATGAGAATTGCATTGACATGCAGTTTGAATACATAAATACAAGAAAATACTTCAGTGTGACTTAGAGAACCAACCAGGAACTATTCATGGAAACAGTTAAACAAGTTCTATGACTGAATCACCTTCACCATTTACATGATGGGCTTGCATAACTTGGTCATCATTCTTTGTCTGGGATGCAGAATTTTGGTAGTTGATATCAAAGCATTTGAGTTGACGAGGCACCTGCATTCATGGAAACAGTTAAACAAGTTCTATGACTGAATCACCTTCACCATTAACATGATGATCTTGCATAACTTCGTCATCATTCTTTGTCTGGGATGCATAATTTGGGTAGGTGCTATCAAAGCATTTGAGTTGACAAGGCACTTGCATTTTGTCAATTCATTAGTCATTCATAAACTTGACAAGAAAAAATGGCATAACAACAAGATACTAGTTCAACATTCAATCAAATTGATGGCATAATGACATATACTTGGAAGCTCTTACAAGTAGATACAGATACATGGTTCAAGCAAAATATGTCACATATATTTTGTTCCACTCTACTAGTTTTTTCGTGCAATGGCATCATAAAAACATGATGATTGTGTAATTGATTGATGAGTCTAACATTTACTTATGGTGATGATCTTATGAACTTTGTCTTTTTGACCTAAAAGCTAAGTAGGACATAGTTTTTCCTAGCAATCGCATCATAAGAACAGGATGACTATGTAATTGATTCATGAGTCTAACATTATACTTATGGTGATGATCTTATGAAATTTGTATTTTTGACCTGAAAGCTAAGTAGGACATTTCAGGACCATCCCCACATGCTCGTAGCACATAATTGTTTAATGCATTAATCTACGCAATACCATTAATTATGTGTGTGCTACTTGTCTCCACATTTTCCTGCCTTATTGCCCTTCCTTTAGGAGATGCCATCCATTGAGGTGGAGCGTGTATTCTACAACCAGAATACGCTGAAGTGGTGACCAGTGGTAAGGCCCCAAAATATCTTACCAGGTAGATTGGAACATCTTACCTGAGTAGAGTTAGCTTGGGAAAGATTCAGAACCAACCATTCTTCCAAAATATTACAATATACATTTGAAGACAATTTATATTTTTGGGTTTTACTTTTGTGACATTGCATTGGTGATCATTCTATCTCTGAGGAAGTTGCGGGGTTTTCTCCTTTATGGTTTTCCCGAGGAAAATATTGTTTCTCTTGTGTTGATGATGTGCTTGTTATTCTCTCAGTAAGATCCTGGATAACTATTGATTAAATTGTGAAAATTTAACACTGTGCAATTCATAGTAGAATAAGCAAGTGATACTAGAGTAATATAACAATATAAATTATAGTTTCTTACAGACCAAACAAAAATAGTTCAAGTTTGCAAACTAACATGTTAAAACTCCACTCACAAGGGATTCAATAGGTTTTTCATTCCAAATGTTTTATCCATAGAAGAAAAGGATTGCACTTACTTTGGCTCATCTTGGAAAGGCCAGTTGATAGAACATGAACATTCTATGTTTGTGCTGACTGATCATGTTATTTATAGTTTCCTCAAAATGCCCCTTTCCTAAATTTTACAAGATGGAATTTACCTAACTCTGCTAACTTTCCACTCCTTAATATCAGCACTAAATATGACATTATTTGTCATCCACAATTAATGTGAATTATGGATGATTAGGAATTATATATGGAGGTGGATTGAAACTTGTTAATATATAATTGCTTAATGCTTGATAATGTATCTCATGTCTACTCTAAGGATATGGGTCTTCTTCAGCTAAAGCTAGATTTAATCAAAATTAAAATCATTATAAGGTCAATAGAGCTATCATTATTTGTGCATGCCCTCATTCTGAGCAGCTTGGTTTTCAACTTAAAAGGTTTCTGAGGGGCTTGCCAGTAAACAAGGGTTTCATTAGTGTGTTGGAACTTTAATTGCTCTTGAAACTATTTTAATTCATGTATGATAAATTTGATGTTCATGTATGGTTGTTTTCTCAATGTGTATATGGTTTGCTGTCAAATATCAACTTCTAGTGACATTTCGAGTTCTTAATTTTTGGATCATAACACTAAATTTCCCAATGTCAATAAGATGCCATGTAAGGAGCATTAAACTATTTAAGCCACCACTGCAAAATCACAGTAGAACAAACAATTCCTAGCAAAGAAATTGACAAAAGAGGGGTTATCCTTCCACGAAGATAGTAAAATAAATGAAAGCTGCAAGCAGTTCTAACTTCTAATAGCCATCTCCTACAAAAGAATAAATATCCAAAGAATTAGACTGCGTTATTTTCAATAATCTATCTTTTCTTTCTCTTTAAGATGAATAAGTTAAATTTTACATAGGAATGGAAGTAACCTTAAAGAATAAGCACCCAAAAAGATCTTGAAATTCTATTCTGATACTGTTCACTTGTTATTCTGCAGTGTTGTTTATTTAATTGACATACTTAACAACTGAAGTTCAAATCAAAGCTTGGGACTAAAACAAGAAACATAGTCCTAGGTCAAATTTCCTCATCTTTTTTAGTGCATTTTTATATCTTCATCATAGCAATTGGATCTCCTTTATTGATCAGAAGAATGACTATAAAAATGTTATCTTCTATCACTGTATAGACAAAATATCAAAGGCAAAATGCTAAACATACTTTCTCTATTTTTAATTTTGAAAATACTTCTTGCAACAATTTGTAATTCTGGATCATATCATATTTTGTCTTTGCTTTGAAATTCACCTAATAAATAGAAGAACACAGAGAAGCCCAAGGGCAATCTCAAAATTTCAAATTGTCCAACCAAAAAATAAGCTTCCAAACCTCATTCTCTTTGGCATGGCCTTAAAAGCACTAGAGTATAGAAAATCCAACCTTGTGCATAGCGACAACTCCTGGGTGAATCATATCCACCATTTGGCATTGAACTGCACTTGAAGTTGCTTGCACATAGATAATCACAGGTTTCAATAACTATGGACCTTAAAATTTTGAAGCCATGAAAAGAGTACTTGCATTGCAATCAATAAGAGGTCTTCACAATCAGGTTTTCAGTAAGAGGTCTCCACAATCAAGTTCGAATTTATTTATTTCATGTTTTAGTTAACACAGTTAAAACTTGACACAAACTAATTCAACCCACATACATTTTCTCAATTCCCGAAAACAAATTGCATTATTAAGATGAACTTAGAATTTGCCTTTCATTTCGAATAAATAGATACTTAAATGTAGTAAATTAGACTAGTGATAGTTTTTTTTTTTTCAGTAGAGAAAAATTGTACTCTTGCAATTCACAGGGAATCAAAAAGTACATAGTTAGTTAGATTAGTCTCAAATAAGTTATACAGATCCCAAAATCATCAAACCCCTAACAAAAAGCATCAGCCACATCATAGCTAAAAGTTCAAAAAGCATAAACCATCCTTAAGGACAAAACAGACAAAGAAGTTAGGACAAAGGAAATGTCCTCCTAGCTACCCTACAAAATAATTTATGGAACCTCTCTGTGCCAAAGAATTTTTAGTTGAGCAATTACATAAAATATTTATTATTGTAATAATTTCTTTGAAAGTCATAATGTGATGTGTAAGATCCATGCCAATATTCGGTATTTTACTTGACAGAAATTAGGATAAGATAATTCTATTAATATCAAAAGAATGACCTAGACTGTTGAGTATAATAGTCTTGATACAGTAGAGAAGTACAAAAAATATCCAATATAAAACAAGATATAGAAAGTAAAAATGAGTTTAAAGCTACAATCGTGTAATTGTATATTTGATAACCCATATAAAGGTTAAACCTTACAAATCTATTCCTCTGAATGTTTCTGTACTGGATCACACACAAAGCACGCATTGAGCTTTCTATGACCCTCGAACAAATATAAATGATACTTGTAAAAGTAAATGACCCTCGAACAAATATAAATGATACTTGTAAAAGTAAATGGTACAGACGCCACCAATAATGAGTGAAAAATTATATATAGGATGCATAAAGAATTACTATATATACATGAGATTATGGTATAGGGGCCACAAATAATGAGTGAAAAAACTATATATATAGGATGCAAGAAGAATTATTATATATAGGAGATTAGCCTAGTGGGTTAGCTTGAGTGGTTGAGTGTTGCAAGAAGGAGGTCATGGGTTAAGTCCCTAGGTTGGCTATCTCTATAAATATTGTGAGCCTCATTTGATGTCAAATAAATTGAGAAAATTGCAACTAAATAGTTTACGCCTAAGATACCATCCTCGAAATGAAGTGAGGTACCCAAAGGTTTCCCATGATGTGCATTCGTAAAAAAATATATATATATATAGAGAGAGAAGATTATACACAGAATTAGTAAATATAAGATAAGTGATGAATTAATATATATAGGAATTATTGTAGTCAAGACACACAAATGTGTACGATTCTTTGATATTATTACCATTTGGCATATTTGGAGATACTTTCCCATTTCTTGGGAGTTGCTCTGCAACTTGGGATCTGTCCTCCTGTCTAAATTTGGAATATTCTGATATTGGCTAGTGTGACATAAATGATGACAGAGCTCAAGTACTGTCCCACATAGATCCAGAATTGCAGTGTTCCTTCTTCCCCAAGTACATGAATATAGATACAGATAGGAATATGTGGATGAACAGATCTCTTAAAAGAATGTCACCTTGGTATATCCTCCAGCCCTATATTCCCTACCATAATCATCTCTTCAACCAAATCAAGAAAAAATTCTTTCAGTGACACCATTGAGTGATATTTAAAACTGTGCCTCCCAGGACACAGCCGTTCATTTAAAATTAGCATCAAAGCAACGGAACCAACGACTTAAATTACCTAATTTCAATAACCACACAAGCCCTCCCACGACTGTTTCTAATGGCATAAAATGGTTTATAGCAGTCATGTCTGATGGATAACATTTCAATAATTCTGATCTTACAAACATGCAAGAAAGCAAGCAACCCACGATGAGAATGAATTTTTTTTGCGCCAATGCTTATGTTGGATCTGGCTCAAATCGAATCTAACAATCCCACTGGGACTGAAAACACGTCGACATAAAAAAAAATCTCCACTGTTTGCTAAAATAAGTAGAATTTCAACGAAAGAAAAAAAAATGACAATGTAAACAAAAATCACCACCACCCATTTCTCAATTTAATAGGAAGAACACGAAAATAGAAAGGGTAACTTAAAACTAGCATGAAAAGTACCTCCTCCACTTTGCCGAGGTTGAGTTGCAGAGTATTGTTGATCCATGACAGACTCTCATTCCTGCCTACAAAATAGGCATTGTCCATCATCCCTATGTTTGGTGCTGCGGCCATCTCGAATGCCCAACAAGGTATATCTCTATCTGCAAGAATGCCCAACAAGGTATATCTCTATCTGCAAGAATGCCCAACAATGTATGTGCCTCTGCAAGGATTCCCAACTCGCAATAATCCCCAATGCAATATAGAATGTATGAAGGTTAAAAGCAGCAGATAGAGCTCTATATCCAGAATTACAAGGAAAGCAAGACTGCGTACAGCCCTGCTTGAAATGCACTCAAGAGACCACTAAGAATGTATATGTGGATTTGGGTGAAAGGGTATGTGGAAAGAAACCCCAGTCATCAATCAAGGGCAGATATCATTTAAGAGAGGGAAAAATCAAAGACCATCAAACAATAAGATCAAGAAAGGCAACAAGCTAGCGAAATGAATTTTGTTTTGAGTGTTTGAGGTGATGGGGCACTTTATATTGCTCGATGCTTTTAGGTGGGTAGTGGGAATCGAGAATATTGCATGCCACATGGGATTTCAAAGTCTCTCCAATACAGCTAAACCTTTCAATACATTTCACTCTCCAAGCTATATCCATGTTCACATAGATCAACACTATTAGAAGCCGAAGCATAAGTCAACGACTCTGATTAAACAACATTATTAACATTCCAAGCAGAGACAGAGACAAGAACTTGTCGTTGCCAACCGAGGAGCAGAATTTGTTCCTGGTGCTTCTTCACTATTTCAAAAATAAATCCAAAGCGTTGCTTCCTACTCCTACAAAGGATTCTGCCTACTTGTGTGTGAATTTTCTCATCATCAAAGGATTCTGCCTACAAAGAATTTGTTCCTGGTGCTTCTTCACTATTTCAAAAATAAATCCAAAGCGTTGCTTCCTACTCCTACAAAGGATTCTGCCTACAAAGGATTCTGCCTACTTGTACAAAGGATTCTGCCTACTTGTGTGTGAAACCTGCACCCTGGAACAAATTTCTCCAAGGAGAGAGATTCTCTCCTTCCCTTTTCCTTTTATAAGTTGCTTCAAAAACATTACAAATCCTAGGTGCCATGACAAACTTTTCTATCATCTCAATTGTGTCCAGATTCATGTCCACAGCCTCACGAGATTCAAATAGAAGTGCCGCAAAAGAGAAGGGACTCCTAGAAATTATGTCCAAACGAGTTTCCAGCTTTCTCGTTCTCATGGTCAAAAACCACCACTATCTTCGGGTAGAGTCGCTTAATAAGGTTGAAAATAGAAGATATTGAGTCCTTCGAGAGTAATCCTTGCATCAAAAGAGAATAGTTCACTGCTATGGTCTCTCCTTTCAGGTTTAACATTGAAGTTTGTGCGAAATTTCAACCACCTGAAATGTGAATTGTATATTCAATTTTTCTGTAAAAATGCATAGATTCTCCCTTATCAAGTGCAAAACTATTAAAAATGATTTCGTTTTCGGTAACCTGTGTATTGTAAATGCATACCTTGTAAATTAATATTCTTAATGCCAAATTCGCTAGATGGCATTTAAAACATGAAAAGAGAGGTTTAAAACTGTGTTTAATGCATCCACGGAAAACCATATAAAATATAATTAAATAAACAATGTTTAAATAAAAAATAAAAAATAGTGTTTAAATAAAAAATTCCGCAGTGATAATAGAGACAGGATAGCACGGACCACGACACGTGGCTGGTGAAACCCCACACCAAATTACAATGATAATATTTAACCAAAACATTGTTAAATTTTCTAAAATAAAAAAATGGTTTGTATGGGTAGACTAATAGGTTCCAAATGAAAACATTATGTCATAGACATAATAAATACTTATGAGTCTTAATATTGACAAACAATACAAATAATCATTTTCTGATTATTAATATTATAAAGTAGCAATAAAAATGATTTAAATTGAAATTTGATTATTCAATTGAATTTTTTTTATGTTGAGCTTATTAAATTTGTTGATGGACATTCTATCATTACTAGATTTTAATCGCTAGCTTAAATCCATCTTTAGCACCACAAGTTGGCCCCACTTATATTCTATGGTGTTAATATGAGGATATTAGAACCACTCACTTACATTATATGGTATTAAATTGGTGATAGTATTTGTTAATCTTATTGGAAATGTCATGCCATATCATATATGTTAATTAGAGAAGTGGTGTATGATATTTTGACAAGTACGATGAGGTGGTGATAAGTCCTTTGCCACATTGACACTTACAAATAATTGATTCAATTGTTTAATTTTTATATTATTTTAACTTCAAATAAATAATTATATGCATTTCATAAAATTATTATTGAAAGATGATCAAAGATAATCAATTTTAATTTATTAAGATTATAAAGATGGTGATAAAAGTGTTTCGATTTGAAATTCAATTGTCTAAATGATAATTTTTTATTAATGGTAATAATTAATTATCAAATTGTTTGATGGGTATTAGTCCCATTAGGAAGATTTGAGCATTATGTAGGGTCTCGGGGACCCGAACATGGTTGAGGGAATAAATTTCTACCTTAAGTTTTATAGGAATATTCTAAAACATATATTCCCAATAAAAGCACCTCAAACCATTATGCATGGATTTGTGAGGGTATTCTAAGCCTATGTGTGTGGATATCAATATTATTATGAATTTTGTATCAGCATAGATGGGACTAAGATTCATTTACATGGTTAAGGGAGGAAACCAAGCCTTAGGAACTAAATGATGCTTTTAGGGATTCAAGGCTAATAAAGATGTAGACACCTCCAAACATAAGGCATGAATTCTCAAGGGGATCCTTGGCCTTAGAATTGGGATATGGGTGGAATTTGTAAGGTTTTAAGGACTAGTAATGGGTCTTGGGGCCATAGACATGGACACAGGAGGAAACTTGAACTTTAGATGATAAAGGAACTATCTAGGAATCTATGATCAAGAAAGACACTTCAAATGACTATATAAGACCATTTGAGGGTATCCTTAACATATGAGTTGAGATACCAATTCCATTAGGAGGAACTAAACAATAGATATGGGTCTCAATGCCTTTGACATGGTTAATAGAGTAAAGTTAGGGCTTAGTCCGTAAAGGCACATTCTATACACCCAAGTCCCATATCAATGGATTGAATCACCATCGAGGGAATCAGTCACCTCTTAGTGGGGATATTAATTACATTATAAGGCTTTGAATACTAGATATGAGTGTCAGGATTATGAACATGGTCTACAAATAAACCATTGGTTTTACACTCTAAAAGAAACCTTTATGCATAAAGGTCCAATAACAACGCCTCAACCCACCACAAATGACCTCTACAAGATACCCTTCACCTAATGGTGGGATGCTGATGACATTAAAAAATTGTTCAACATTATGTATGGTTCTTGGAGCTGAGACTGAGGTTAGGGGAGAAAACCTAAAACTTAAGCAATAAAGGAATTTTCTAGTTATCTAAGGCTTAGAGCAACAACTCAAGCTACAACATAGCACCTCTCAAGGGTATTGTTTTATTTTGAGTGGGGCTAAGGGAACAATTGGAATATTTTGAGTAGTAGGTATGGATTTCAAGTAATTTGAAATGGTTTGGGGAGGAAATGTGGGGATATGACTCCAAATAAGTATTATAGGTACTCATGGCCATCAAAAATACCTCAAACCACCACCTAAGACCTCTCAAGGTTATCCTCGCCTTCAAGTTGGGATACAAGTTCCATTACAACATTTTAGATACTAGATACGAGTCTATGTGCCTTGAAAATGATTGAGGAAGGAAAGTTAGGCCTTATTTCACAAAGTAAAGTTATATAAATTTAGTTTAAAGAACAATTCCTTGATCAACCACACATCAACTTGTCAAGCATATATTTGGCCTAGGTATGTGTCTCTCTGCCTTGTACATGGTTGGTAGACAATGAAATACATATTAATGGAATATAATCCCAAGAATCATTCCTTCAGCTGAAACACATGACCTCTCAAGGGGGATATTTGACCTCATAATGGTGGTGTGGACACCATTATGAATTTTTGAGCACAATGTATTGTTCACAAGGACTTCAACATGGCAATGTTATACCAAAATCTCATCATCATGAGTTATGTGTCATCTTTATACCCTGATCCCTAAATTTATTGAGCTAAAACATCAGATCAAGGGTTGTTTCCTTTTCCTTCTGACATTTTTTGTCACCCCGATGCACTGTGCCTTTTAGCAAGGTGCGCCAGGTCCAAGGTGACGCACCCTGCAACTCAGCAGATTGCATCGATGATGCAGTGTTCCCTTGTACAAGGTGTGTTGATCTACCTCTGGCGTAGTTTTTCCCTGTGTAAGGTGCATTGCAAGTGGTTAAAATGGATAAAGGGAAGCTTCGAGCGACTTATCGAAGCTTAGGTGTCATGGAGGCTTATCCCTAGATACCTGGGAAGGTGGCACTCGATCCCTTTCCTTAGTGGGATGATCCCTTAAGACTCTCCCCTAAATCCTCAACCTCTCTGATCGCTATAGATCTAAATATATGAACCTTGTCTCCATTGTTAAGGGAGGAAGGATAGAGTAACTACATGATGGTGGAATTTTCCTAGGAGATCCTCTTCATCCATTAGAGGCTAGGCATTTTATTTTGAGGCTAGGATGGTTGGAATGACGTCAAAGCATTGGTTGTAACACCTCTCTCTTTGTATTCATCATTATTACATTTAATACAGATTCTTTCCATAAGCTCTATTGTGTTAATATAGTTTAGGATTGGCCTCTATGACTGTTAATCTAGGTTGATACACATCCATGTGATTTTATATTTTTCTTGTTTCCACTTGTCTTTAACTTGTTTTGTAGCTTGAGATCTAAAGATCAGGACATGGATTAGAAGAAGGAGAAAAGATTTGCATTCATAAGGTAAGATACTTCTTCCTTTATCTTGCATTTTAATCAATCTAGGAAAGTAGTTTGTGTTATGTACTTCCTTTGTTCTAGATCTACACCATTTAGACTAGAGAGATCAGTTTTTATCTACATTAACAGATTGTCTACAAACAAAGTTTGCAACCGTATTCGTGAATACAGTTTATGATTTTGATTTCATTGTGTTTTCAATTTCTTTGATTTATTTCCAATTAAATTTCTAGCCTCTAAATTTCCTCATATCATTGGATTTGACCTTCAGAGAGATTTTGGCCTATCCAAACTCTAATTAGAATCATCAGTGAACCATCTACGTCTTTATTCAAGGAGCATTTTTATTTTTTGTTACTCAGATACCAGCCAACGCACCTGGTTGGTTTAATCCCCGCTTGACTGTAATTATGATGCACTTTACCTGTTATCAACCTGCGTCGCTAATGCTCTCTGGTTGCTTGCAAACTGTGTCACTGACGTGGTTTCCCCGTTATCAGAGTGTGTCATTGGGTCTTCCAATGCCCTGGTGCACACTTGCAAGGCGCATTTCCTTCCATTAGTTGGCACTTAGTATAAAAGTATTCCAAGTGGGTTTTGGTTTGGTTTTTTGAGTTCTTTGTGTTCATCGTGTACTGCTACATAACCTCCTAGGAACAACATGCTCCGTCCTTTGCTTGATTTTTAAGTTTAAGACTCGATTTGAGTCCTAGCTAGTCAAGTGAATGGTTCATTCACTGTGGGAGATTTCAATCCCCCTTGAGTGCACTTATTCCTATGACTCTCGATCACATCATATGATCTGTTCGATCCGATTTCTGAGCCCTTCCATACTTAGTTGTCATGAATTTTTCTTGATTTTGCGTGTTTTGATTATTTTTAGAATTTGGGTGATTATTTTTCTTTGAGAATTTCCAACCGATTAGAGTTTGCAGTAGTTTATTCTCTCATTTTCTGAATATAGATCATAAAAAGTGACATAATTCTCAGAATTATTGGGTACACTCATTTGAAAATCAAAGTTGTTCATTATCTTCATTTCAAGTTTATTTCTTAGAATTGTTGTAGATATTTTTTCATAATTTGGAAATTATCATTTCTTTGAATATTTCAAGTGTAGTTGAACTTTTACAAAGCATTCCAAGGATTGAAGAATTCTTGCATTTTTTATTTTCTTCCCATTTTTTGGATCATTATTTCGGAAAATTAGAGTTATTGCATTCAAAAGAGAAATTCTCCTTTTCATTTTTTGCGTAGATTCATTTAACTTGAAAAGGAAAAAAGAAAAAAAAACATTTAGATCTAGTGTGTTACTGATCATTTTTGTTGGATTGCGAAAGAGTGCTTCGTTAGTCATTTTGGTTGATTTCGAAAGTGTAGGGGTACGTGTTCAATTTTCATTATAAAAAAGAAGACTAGATTTATCCTTATTATGGATACCTTTCATCGAAAAGAAAAGGGAAATATTTGCATCTTCATTTAGTTAAGGTTTGCATATTTTTAAATTCCAAGTCTCTCACCTCATGCATTCAGTTAACCATCAAGATAAAATTTAGCGGTAGCTTAGGTTAAAAATGTATAGAAACTTGTGTGTTAAGTTAGAGACGTGTTCCGACGTCTTCAAGCGTGGCAGCTGTCGCTGTTTTTCGGCACTACATCCCCAAGAATTGTAGTTCTTCCAAGTACTAATTGGTATATCGAATGGCCTTTCACGTACCCTTGGGTATATAGAAAGGTACTTCATGTACTAGATAGTATATCAAACGGCTCCTATCATATGGTTGTGCATTAGACAACACCATTACGGATTTGAGATCCCACGTACATTATGTATATTGGAAGACCCCATTAGGATTCATGTAACCATCTGAGTTAAAGTATTGGTCGTCTTGGCATGGAAATACACTGAGAACAACACTCGGGGAGCTGCTACGCACGTGCTACTAGGTAGTCAAGTTATATAGTCAGGGGTATGGTCCTAATCCTCCCTAGTTAGTGCTCTAAAATATTGGGCCGAGTATAATTGTTGGACCCTGTGGTATATCGTGAGTTGCGACGACTTGATAATCCTGTGAGGTTCCAAACCATTGAATTGTATTCGTCACACAGTTTGCTTGCAACTTTTAGCTTGAGTATATTTTGGAGTGTGTTTTTATTTTCCTTAGAAAAATCTTAGGAGAATTTTTGCTTAATCCATCTTGGCTGATCAACCTTTAAAAAGATCCCGTAGGATTTTAAAATTGCCACATGAATATCCCCTTATTAGGAGGAGAACTCGGGAGAAACAATGGATCAACCTACTACGTCTCTTTAACATGAAGAAGATACTTCTACCTTAGAATTAGGGATGAATTATTCACCCCACGTAAGTCCACCAGTCATCGATCCCACAAGACTTGTGACCATGGAACAACCTACTTCCCAATTTAGACATCCTCTCATCATTCGATGGAAGGAAATCCCAGGGATATAGACTGGATTTTGAGCCATCCCCCATATGACCCAATATCAACGGATTTTTGTCTGACTGCATCATTTTGGGACACTTATCTAGGCCAAAATGTTTC
Organism: Larix kaempferi; assembly: GCA_027924585.1. Lineage (NCBI taxonomy): Eukaryota > Viridiplantae > Streptophyta > Pinopsida > Pinales > Pinaceae > Larix > Larix kaempferi. Next base: position 5,727,086 of record BSBM01000575.1, on the reverse strand, counting down.
CGATTTTGGATCACTTCCAATGGTCAAAAATCCAACCCATCGATGGATTCCCAACGATGAGTTTCTTTCACCACTCTATCAAACTATGGGCTGTTTGCACATTTTTGGTGAACAACTCAGGTGTCAAATTCTCTCATGGAGAGGAGGTATGGAAGTACCCATTATTAAACAGCATTCCCCCATACATTCTTTATCTTTTTCTTCACCAGGAATATCTACACCTAACATGACCACTTATGAACCAGGTCAACCCTTGTTTCCTATGAGTACTCCTCAAAGTCGGGAAACTGGTTCAATACCTCATTTGATGCCAACCAATGGAGGGAAACCTTCAACCACTATTAACTCTATTACTAGAACGCTACCTCCACCCCCCCCACCGCAAAATTTGAGGGGAGGTTATAATCTACCCATTAGTTAATTTTTGTGTGGAAGTCATCTCTTATTTAGTAGTCAATAATTATCTATAGGTAAACCTATCATTAGTGGTCAACATACGGTTGTTGGGCACATTCCTAGCAATGGAAAATTTTTGTCTGAGCAAAAACCCCTAGTTAGTGGCCATAATGTGAGTGGAGGACATTTGAACTACAATACTTGGAAGTTCTCTACCAACCATGGGACAAACTATGGGGATACATTCCATTGGGGGATCATCCATTTGGACCCACGGACCACGGAGTTATATCCATCTAGGCAATCTTAATGCTACCATAAGAGAAAATGATCCAAGAAACCATTTTCTTGGATCCCTTTATCCCGGAAACACAAACACTCCATGGGGGCATCATAATGTTCCACCAATTGGAACTCTAGCCGGTGGACCACCCCCACCACCTTTCCCACCACCTCCCCCACCAACATAATTACCACCACCGCCTCCCACTAGAGGAGGAGGACCCCCACCTGCCGGTGTAGGCCCACCTTATTCAGGAGGAGGAGGAGGACCCCCACCTTTTTGCGGATGACCACCTCATTCTGAAGGAGGAGGACCCCCACCTTCGGGTGGAGGAACACCTCATTCTAGAGGAGACGAACCACCACCTTTTGGAAGAGAACCACCTCATTCTAGAGGAGGGGACCCACCTTCGGGTAGAGGACCACCCCATTCTGTAGGAGGAGGACCACCACCTTTTGGCGGGGGGGGGCACCTCATTCTATAGGAGGAGGATCCCCACCTTTGGGCTGAGGACCACCTCATTCTGGAGGAGGTGGACCACAACCTTCGGGAGGAGGACCACACTATCACGAAGGTGGACCCTTATTAGGTCCACCTCGCAACCCAAGAGGCCCACCTCCATATCGTCAATTCCCTATGGGAGGACCTTATGATCAATCCATCCACGGTCCTACTGGTACATAGATGCCTTATTAGTATTACCATTATCCATATCCAAACCAAAAATTACCATTTTTGGATACCCTAGATCTTCTAGATCTATCTCATTTGACTAACGATCCCCTATATCATGGTATCAATTGGCCAACTATTCCTGTGAAGTTACCATGTGATATCCCTAAGTCTCACAGAAAACCTGGTGAGGATCCTAAGAACCATGTAATGACTTATCATTGATGTTGCTCCTCGAATTCCTTAATGGATGATTCTATCTGCTTGAGGTTATTCCAATGGACACTTACCGGCACCACTGCAAAGTGGTACATTGAGTTGCCACCACATTCCTTTCCTGATTTTCTCTCTTTAGCTAATGTCATCTTTGACTCACATCCAATTACCAATTCTCTATGAAATGGGTACGGATATTTTGACTCCTCTCTGTCAAACTACTGCCACTCACATTTCTCATCATATTGATGAGTGGCGGAGGAGAAGACATCTGATTAAAGCTCTTATTCCATACCAACTTCTTTCCGACTGGTTCACAAAGTCGCTCCTACCCATCATAGCTAAAGACGTAGCCATGGGTTGGGTCATCATGGAAGAACAAGCCATAGCTTTTTCTCAATACCTAGACCTCGTCTATGCTTAATATGGCACGTTATACGACATCATCCCTGACTCCCCCCCGACCTACCTACGATCAAACAAAACCACTTGTGGGACCTCAGGTCGATGGAATCATTGGTTCCATTCAATCCCAGCCACGAGGGCTTCACTAGAAGGCAATATAATACCACGTTCATTCATATTGTGGTATTAAATATTCATGAAAAATTATATTGCTTGTATATTAAGGGGCAAAGGGTTTTTTTTATTTAATGTAATAATACAAAAATACTTTGGGGTCTTTTTTATATGGGTGGGCTAACAAATATCCTCCAAATGGAGATGGCGAGATCATGACTAGATGATAAATCGGGTTGACGCAAGGCTCAGGCTTACCATTACACAAGGAAATCACGTCTTGAGGCATGCTTGAGGCCAGGGCTTTCGTGGTGAAGTGAATTTCCAGTCGATCATAGTTGAGACACAGTGGTCATTGATAGCCAATTGTTACCAATAGCACTGAGCCAGTTGTTACCAATAGCCTTGCGAGGCTCTAAGCCTCCAGGGCCTATTATAGGCCCTCGATAAGCCTTGGGGCCTTGAATACCCAACCACTTGTGCCTATTACAGGCCTTGGGAGGTTTAGTTAGCCTCCTAGAACTTGTTACAGGCCCTAGGGGCTTGGATACCTAGCCCGCAACAGGCTTAGTCAGCAATTGGGGAACTACAACATGTAATCTAAATGTTGTACTATGTGCATTGGCTCTAGTGACATACAAGAAGTGATCTCCTATCTCTTCATTAGACCATTTGATGTTGCAAATCATAATGATATGTGGTCGAGTAATTGCATTGTGCATGAAGTAATGTGCATCCACGATATACATCGAAAGAAGCAAGGTGCATTGTAGAATGCATGTGGGGTCATAAGAGGGGTATCATTTCAATATACTAGGTAGAAATATAAAGGGGTATAAAAATGTTAATGAAAAAAATGATACATACAATATCTAGTGAAAATAGGGTTTTTTTTAAATTGGGAAGGCATATTGGGAGGGGGTAAAAAAATGATTTTGGAGGGTATTTTCCAATATTTAGTGAAATTAGGGGTATTGTTTCATATGCCACGATCGAACGTGCTATGATAGTTGTTTATTGAGTGAAGCCCCCTTGCCCCCAGCCTACTACATAATACAATGGATCGCAGAACCACCATGGATAGACTCCACCCTCATCCCAGATGGGAACAACACCAACAGATCACCCAACCCTGCTTCCACTGAAGAAGTGAATTGAGTTCAATCTTCTTTACCTCAAAAATCCAGTGGTAAAAAGAAGAACAAATCTAAATCTAAAAAGTATTATAACCAGCAGGAACCATAGAAAAATCCTGATGACACCAAACAAAAGTGGAAGGTTAAGTATCCTTGTTTACTGTGTGGTGGTGATCACTTCACCAAAGAGTGCCCACATCGGGACGGAGTGTAAAAGTTTCTCAAGGGAAACAACACACCCGCAGTTCTCACTGATCCCTTCCCCACAAAACAACAACAGATGATTTTACAACAACCCTTTCCTTCTCATGGAGAACCATCCACAACCATTCATGTTCTCATGATGCCTAGAGAAACTGTCAACTCGAACACTCGATCACGTTCATACAACCCAGTCCCTGATAAGGAATATAACAGAAGCAATACTAAAAAATCCTCTTCATCTACATCAAGCATTCCCTCGCCTCAAGGTCCTCTCATCATCAAGAAACATTTACCAGATTCAGTCTTGCGTCCACCTAAGAGAACGATTCAAAAAGTTCTTTTCAATCCAAATGCTCGGGCTGCTCAAAATTACAACATTGTAGAAAACTTAGCATAAGCTCCTTGTGCTATGTCGACACTGGAAGTCTTACAAAACTTTCCAAATCAGCGTAAGACTCTCCTAAGTGCTATCAGAGTTGTAGATCCTTATTCATCCAACACCATTATATTCAAACTTGAGTATTTCAAGCCGAGGCTTTCCCACCAACTCGCATTTCAAATTGTCACCAACAGTTAAAAATGTTCTATGACTGAATCACCTTCACCATTGACATGATTATCTTGCATAACTTCGTCATCATTCTTTGTCTGGGATGCATAATTTGGGTAGGTGCTATCAAAGCATTTGAGTTGACGAGGCACTTTCATTTTGTCAATTCACTAGTCATTCATAAACTTGACAAGAAAAAATGGCATAACAACAAGATACTGATTCAACATTCAATCAAATTGATGGAATGATGACATATACTTGGAAGCTCTTACAAGTAGATACAGATACATGGTTCAAGCAAAATATGTCACATATATTTTGTTCCACTCTACTAGTTTTTTCATGCAATGGCATCGTAAGAACAGGATGACTGTGTAATTGATTCATGAGTCTAACATTATACTTATGGTGATGATCTTATGAACTTTGTCTTTTTTACCTAAAAGCTAAGTAGGACATAGTTTTTCCTTGTAATGGCATCATGAGAACAGGATGACTATGTAATTGATTCATGAGTCTAACATTATACTTATGGTGATGATCTTATGAACTTTGTATTTTTGACCTGAAAGCTAAGTAGGACATTTTAGGACCATCCCCGCATGCTCGTAGCACATAATTGTTGAATGCACTAATCTACGCAATACCATTAATTATGTGTGTGCTACTTGTCTCCACATTTTCTTGCCTTATCACCCTTCCTTTAGGAGATGCCATCCATTGAGGTGGAGCGTGTATTCTACAACCTGAATACCTTGAAGTGATGACTAGTGGTAAGGTCGCAAAAGATATTACCAGGTAGATTGGAAAATCTTACCTGAGCAGAGTTAGCTTGGGTAAGATTCAGAACCAACCCTTCTTCCTAAATATTACAATATACATTTGAAGACCATTTCTATTTCTGGGTTTTACTTTTGTGACATTGTATTGGTCATCATTCTATCTTTGAGGAAGTTGTGGGGTTTTCTCCTTTATGGTTTCCCCGAGGAAAATATTATGTCTCTTGTGTTGATGCTATGCTTGTTATTCTCTCAGTAAGATCCTGGATAACTATTGGTTAAATTGTGAAAATTTAACACTGTGCAATTCACAGTAGAATAAGCAAGGGATACTAGAGTAATATAACAATATAAGTTATAGTTTCTTAGAGACCAAACAAAAATAGTTCAAGTTTGCAAACTAACATGTTAAAAATCCAATCACAAGGGATTCAGTAGGTTTTTCATTCCAAATGTTTTATCCAGAGAAGAAACGGATTGCACTTACTTTGGCTCATCTTGGAAAGGCCAATTGATAGAACATGAACATTCTATGTTTGTGCTGACTGATCATGTTATTTATAGTTTCCTCAAAATGCCCCTTTCCTAAATTTTACAAGATGGAATTTACCTAACTCTGCTAACTTTCCACTCACTAATATCAGCACTAAATATGACATTATTTTTCATCCACAATTAATGTGAATTATGGATGATTAGGCATTATATATGGAGGTGGATTGAAACTTGTTAATATATAATTGCTTAATGCTTGATAATGTATCTCATGTCTACTCTAAGGATATGGGCCTTCTTCAGCTAAAGCTAGATTTAATCAAAATTAAAATCATTATAAGGTCAATAGAGCTATCATTATTTGCGCATGCCCTCATTCTGAGCAGCTTGGTTTTCAACTTAAAAGGTTCCTGAGGGTCCTGCCAGTAGACAAGGGTTTTATTAGTGTGTTGGAACTTTAATTGCTCTTGAAACTAGTTTAATTCATGTATGATAAATTTGATGTTCATCTATTTAGTCATTTTTCTATTTTTTGAAGTTTCGGTTACATGGTTGTTTTCTCAATGTGTATATGGTTTGCTGTCAAATATCAACTTCTAGTGACATTCCGAGTTCTTAATTTTTGGATCATAACAGTAAATTTCCCAATGTCAATAAGATGCCATGTAAGGTGCATTAAACTATTTAAGCCACCTCTACAAAATCACAGTAGAACAAACAATTTCTAGCAAAAAAATTGACAAAAAAGGGGTTATCCTTCCACGCAGATAGTCAAATAAATGAAAGTTGCAAGCAATTCTAAATTCTAATAGCCAGCTCCTACAAAAGAATAAATATCCAAATAATTAGACTGCATTATTTTCAATAATCTATCTTTTCTTTTTCTTTAAGATGAATAAGTTAAATTTTACATAAGAATGGTAGTAACCTGAAAGAATAAGCACCCAAAAAGATCTTGAAATTCTATTATGATACCGTTCACTTCTTATTCTGTAGTGTTGCTTATTTAATTGACATACTTAACAACTGAAGTTCAAATCAAAGCTTGGGACTAAAACAAGAAGCATAGTCCTAAGTCAAATTTCTTCATCTTTTTTAGTGCATTTTTATATCTTCATCGTAGTAGTTGGATCTCTTTTATTGATCAGAAGAATGATTAGACAAATGTTATCTTCTATCACTGTATAGACAAAATATCAAAGGCAAAATGCTAAACATACCTTCTCTATTTTTAATTTTCAAAATACTTCTTCCAGCAATTTGTAATTCTGGATCATATCATATTTTGTCTTTGCTTCGAAATTCACCTAATAAATAGAAGAACACAGTGAATCCCAAGGGCAATCTCAAACTTTCAAGCTGTCCAACCAAAAAGAAGCTTCCAAACCTCATTCTCTTTAGCATGGACTTAAAAGCACTAGAGTATAGAAAAGCAAACCTTGTGCATACGGACAACTCCTAGGTGAATCATATCCACCATTTGGCACTGAACTACACTTGAAGCTGCCTGCACATAGATAATCATAGGTTTCAATAACTATGGACCTTAAAATTTTGAAGTCGTGAAAAGAGTACTTGCATTGCAATCAGTAAGAGGTCTCCACAATCAAGTTCGAATTTATTTTTTTCATGTTTTAGTTAACACAGTTAAAACTTGACACAAACTAATTCAACCCACATACATTTTCTCAATTCCCCAAAACAAATTGCATTATTAATATGAACTTAGAATTTGCCTTTCATTTTGAATAAATAGATACTTAAATGTAGTAAACGAGACTATTGATAGTTTTTTTTTTCAACAGGAAAAAACTGTACTCTTGCTATTCACAGGGAATCAAAAAGTACATAGTTAGTCAGATCAATCTCAAATAAGTTATACAGATCCCAAAATCATCAAACGCCTAACAAAAAGCATCAGCCACATCATAGCTAAAAGTTTAGAAAGCATAAACCATCCTTAAGGACAAACCATACAAAGAAGTTAGGACAAAGGAAATGTCCTCCCAGCTACCTTGCAAAATAATTTATGGAATCTCTCCGTGACAAAGAATTTTCAGTTGAGCAATTACATAAAATAATTATTATTGTAATAATTTACTTGAAAGTCATAATGTGATGTGTAAGATCCATGCCAATATTCGGTATTTTACTTGACATAAAATAGGATAAGATAATTATATTAATATCCAAAGAATGACCGGGACTGTTGAGTATAATAGTCTTGATACAGTAGAGAAGCAGAAAAAATCTCCAATATAAAACAAGATATAGAAAGTAAAAACGAGATTAAAGGTACAATCGTGTAATTGTATATTTGATAACCCATATAAAGGTTAAACCTTACAAATTTATGCCTCTGAATTTTTCTGTACTGGATCACACACAAAGAACACATTGAGCTTGCTATGACCCTCGAGCAAATATAAGGGATACTTGTAAAAGTAAATGGTACAAAGGCCACCAATAATGAGTGAAAACTTATATATAGGATGCATAAAGAATTACTATATATACAAGAGATTATGGTATAGCGGCCACAAATAATGAGTGAAAAAATTGTATATATAGGATGCATGAAGAATTATTATATATAGGAGATTAGCCTGGTGGGTTAGCTTGAGTGGTTGAGTGTTGCAAGTAGGAGGTCATGGGTTAAGTCCCTGGGCTGGCTATCTCTATAATTATTGTGAGCCTCTTTTGATGTCAGATAAGTTGCCAAAATTGCAACTAAACAGTTTACACCCAGGATACCATCCTCGAAATGAGGTGAGGTACCCAAAGGTTTCCCATGATGTGCATTTCATCAATATATATATAGAGAGAGAGAGAGAAGATTATACAAAGAATTAGTAAATCTAAGATAAGTGACGAATTAATATATATAGGAAATTATTGTAGTCAAGACACACAGATGTTTACGATTATTTGATATTATTACCATTTGGCATACTTGGAGATATTTTCCTATTTCTTGGGAGTTGCTCTGCAACTTGGGATCTGTCTTCCCATCTAAATTTGGCATATTCTGATATTGGCTAATGTGTCATAAATGATAACAGAGCTCAAGTACTGTGCCACATAGATCCAGAATTGCAGTGTTCCTTCTTCCCCAAGTACATGAATATAGATATAGATAGGAAGTTGGGGATGAGCAGATCTCTTAAAAGAATGTCACCTTGGTATATCCTCCAGCCCTGTATGCCCTACCATAATCATCTCTTCAACCAAATCAAGTCAAAATTCTTTCAGTGACACCATTGAGTGATATTTAAAACTGTGCCTCCTAGGACGCAGCCCTTCATTCAAAATAAGCATCAAATCCATGGAACCAAGGACTTAAATTACCTAATGTCAGTAACCACACAAGCCCTCCCATGACTGTTTCTAATGGCATAAAATGGTTTATAGCAGTCATGTCTGATGGATAACATTTCAATAATTATGATCTTACAAACATGCAGGCAAGCAAGCAACCCACGATGACAATGAATTTTTTTTGCGCCAATGCTTATGTTGGATCTGGCTCACATCGAATCCGACAATCCCACTGGGACTGAAAACACGTCGACATAAAAAAAAATCTCCACTATTTGCTAAAATAAGTAGAATTTCAACGAAAGGAAAACAAAATGACAATGTGAAAAAAAATCACCACCACCCATTTCTCAGTTTAATAGGCAGAACATGAAAATAAAACGGGTAACTTGAAACTGGCATGAAAAGTACCTCCTCCACTTTGCCAAGGTTGAGTTGCAGAGTATTGTTGATCCATGACAGAATTTCATTCCTGCCTACAAAATAGGCATTGTCCATCATCCCTATGTTTGCTACTACGGCCATCTCGAATGCCCAACAAGGTATATCTTTATCTGCAGGAATGCCCAACAATGTATGTGCCTCTGCACGGATGCCCAACTCCCAATAATCCGCAATGCAATATATAATGTATGAAGGTTAAAAGCAGCAGATAAAGCTATATATCCAGAATTACAAAGAAAGCAAGACTGCGTACAGCCGTGCTTCAGATGCACTCAAGAGCCCACTTAGAATGTATATGTGTATTTGGGTGAAAGGGTATGTGGAAAGAAACCCCAATCAACAATCAAGGGTAGATATCATTTAAGATAGGGAAAAATCAAAGACCATCAAACAATAAGATCAAGAAAGGCAACAAGCTGGGGAAATGAATTTTGCTTTGAGTGTTTGAGGTGATGGGGCACTTTATACTACCAGATGCTTCTAGGTGGGTAGTGGGCATCGAGAATATTGCATGCCACATGGGATTTCAAAGACTCTCCTTGATATTTGACGCCCAATATCATACAAATGTATGGCAGCTAAAACCTTTCAATACATTTCACTTTCCAAGCTATATCCATGTGCACACAGATCAACACTATTAGAAGCGGAAGCATAAGTCAACGAATCTGAAAATTTACATAGATAATACATGATTAAACAACATTATTAAAATTCCAAGCAGAGACCGAGACAAGAACTTGTCATTGCCAACCAAGGAAGAGAATTTGTTCCTGGTGCTTCTTCACTGTTTCAAAAATAAATCCAAAGCGTTGCTGCCTACTCCTACTGAGGGATTCTGCCTACTTGTGTGTGAATTTACTCATCATCATTGGAGTGAAACCTGCACCCTAGAACAAATTTGTCCAAGGAGGGAGATTCTCTCCTTCCCTTTGCCTTTTATAAGTTGCTTCTACAACATTACAAATCCTAGGTGCCATGACAAACTTTTCTATCATCTCAATTGTGTCCAGATTCATGTGCACAACCTATCGAGATTCAAATAGAAGTGCCGCAAAAGAGAAGGGACTCCTAGAAATTATGTCCAAACGAGTTTCCAGCTTTGTCGTTCTCATGGTCAAAAACCACCACTATCTTCGGGTAGAGTCGCTTAATAAGGTGAAAAATAGAAGATATTGAGTCCTTCGAGAGTAATCCTTGCATCCCAAGAGAATAGTTCACTGCTATGGTCTCTCCTTTCAGGTTTAACATTGAAGATTGTGTGAAATTTCAACCACCTGAAATGTGAACTGTATATTCAATTTTTCTGTAAAAATGTATAGATTCTCCCTTTTCAACTGCAAAACTATTAAAAATGATTTCGTTTTTGGTAACCTGTGTATTGTAAATGCATACCTTGTAAATTAATATTCTTAATGCCAAATTTGCGAGATGGCATTTAAAACATGAAAAGGGAGGTTTAAAACGGTGTTTAATGCACCCACGGAAAACCATATAAAATATAATTAAATAAACAGTGTTTAAGTAAAAAATAAAAAAATAGTGTTTAAATAAAAAATTGGGCAGTGATAATAGAGACAAGACAGCACGGACTAGGACACGCGGCTGGTGAAACCCCCGCACCAAATTACAAGGGATAATATTTAACCAAAACATTGTAAAATTTTGTAAAATAAAAAAAATTGGTTTGTACGGCTCGACTAATAGGTTCCAAATGAAAATATTATGTCATAGACATAATAAATACTTCTGATTCTTAATATTGACAAACAATAAAAACAACTATTTTCTAATTATTAATATTATAAAGTAGCAATAAAAATTATTTAAATTGAAATTTGATTATTTAATTGAATTTTTTTATGTTGAGCTTATTAAATTTGTTGATGGACATTCTATCATTATTATATTTTAATCACTAGCTTAAGTCCATCTTTAGCACCACAAGTTGGCCCCACTTATATTCTATGGTGTTAATATGGGGATATTAGAACCACTTACATTATATGGTATTAAATTGGTGATAGTATTTGTAATTCTTATTGCAAATGGCATGCCACATCATATATGTTAATTAGAGAAGTGGTGTATGATACTTTGACAAGTACAATAAGCTGGTGATAAGTCCTTTGCCACATTGACACTTACAAATAATTGATTCAACTGTTTAATTTTCATATTATTTTCACTTCATATAAATAATTATATGCATCTTAGAAAATTATTATTGAAAGATGATGAAAGATAATCAATTTTAATTTATTAAGATTATAAAGATGGTGATAAAAGTGTTTCGATTTGAAATTTAATTGTCTGGATGATAATTTTTTATTAATGGTAATAATTAATTATCAAATTGTTTGATGGGTATTAGTTCCATTAGGAAGATTTGAGCATTATGTAGGGTCTCAGGAACCCGAACATGGTTGAGGGAAGAAATTTATACCTTAAGTTTTATAGGAATATTCTAAAACATATATTGCCAATAAAAGCACCTCAAACCACTATGCATGGATTTGTGAGGGTATTCTTAGCTTATGTGTGTGGATATCAATATTATTATGAATTTTGTATCAGCATAGATGGGACTAGGATTCATTTACATGGTTAAGGGAGGAAACTAAGCCTTAGGCACTAAATGACGCTTTTAGGGATTCAAGGCTAATAAAGATGTAGACACCTCCAAACATAAGACATGAATTCTCAAGGGGATCCTTGGCCTTAGAATTTGGATATGGGTGGAATTTGTAAGGTTTTAAGGACTAGGTATGGGTCTTGGGGCCATAGACATGGACATGGGAGGAAACTTGAACTTTAGATGCTAAAGGAACTATCTAGGAATCTATGGTCAAGAAAGATACTTCGAATGACTATATAAGACCATTTGAGGGTATCCTTAACGTATGAGTTGAGATACCAATTCCATTAGGAGGAACTAAGCAATAGATATGGGTCTCGATGCCTTTGACATGGTCAATGGATTAAAGTTAGGGCTTAGTCCCTAAAGGCACATTCAATACACCCAAGTCCCATATCAATGGCTTGAATCACGATAAGGTGTGTTGATCTGCCTCTGGCGTAGTTTTTCCGTGTGTAAGGTGTGATGCAAGTGGTTAAAATGGATAAAGGGAAGCTTCGAGCGACTTCTCGAATCTTAGGTGTCATGGAGGCTTATCCCTAGATACCTGGGAAGGTGGCACTCGATCCCTTTCCTTAGTGGGATGATCCCTTAAGACTCTCCCCTAAATCCTCAACCTCTCTGATATTTTTAGATCTACATATATGAACCCCGTCTCCATTGTTAACGGAGGAAGGATAGAGTAACTACATGATGGTGGAATTTTCCCAGGAGATCCTCTTCATCCATTAGAAGCTAGGCATTTGATTTTGAGGCTAGGATGGTTGGAAGGAGGTTATGACGTCAAAGCATTGGTTGTAACACCTCTCTCTTTGTATTTGTCATTATTACATTTAATACAGATTCTTTCCATAAGCTCTATTGTGTTAATATAGTTTAGGATTGGCCTCTATGACTGTTAATCTAGGTTGATACACATCCATGTGATTTTATATTTTTCTTGTTTCCACTTGTCTTTAACTTGTTTTGTAGCTTGAGATCTAAAGATCAGGACCTGGATCGGCAGAAGGAGAAAAGATTTGCATTCATAAGGTAAGATACTTGTTCCATTATCTTGCATTTTAATCAATCTAGGAAAGTTGTTTGTGTTATGTACTTCCTTTGTTCTAGATCTACACCATTTAGACTAGAGAGATCAGTTTTTATCTGCATTAATAGATTGTCTACAAAAAAAGTTGGCGACCGTATTGGTGAATATAGTTTATGATTTTGATTTCAACGTGTTTTGAATTTCTTTGATTTATTTCCAATTAAATTTCTAGCCTCTAAGTTTCCTCATATCATTAGATATGACCTTTAGAGAGCTTTTGGCCTATCCAAACTCTAATTAGGATCATCAGTGAACCATCTACCTCTTTATTCAAGGAGCGTTTTTATTTTTTGTTACTCAGATACCACCCAACACACCTAGTTGGTTTAACCCCCGCTTCATTGTAATTATGACGCACTTTATCTGTTATCAACCTGCGTCGCTGGCGCTCTCTAGTTGCTTGAAAACTGTGTCGCTGACGTGGTTTCCCTGTTAGAAGAGTGTGTCATTGGGTCTTCCAATGCCTTGGTGCACACTTGTAGGGCGCATCTCCGTCCTTTAGTTGGCCCTTAGTATAAAAATATTCCAAGTGGGTTTTTGGTTTGTTTTTTTGAGTTCTTTGTGTTTGTCTTGTAATGCTACAGAACCTCCTAGGAACAACATGCTCCGTCCTTGGCTTGATTTTTAAGTTTAAGAGTCGATTTGAGTCCTAGCTAGTCAAGCGCGTGGTTCATTCATTGTGGGAAATTTCAATCCCCCTTGAGTGCACTTATTCTTGTGACTCTCGATCACCTCATGGAATCTGTTCGATCCGACTTTTGAGCCCTTCCATACTTAGTTGTCATGACTTTTTCTTGATTTTGTGTGTTTTGATTATTTTTGAGATTTTGGGTGATTATTTTTCTTTGAGAATTTCCAACCGATTAGAGTTTGCATTAGTTTATTCTCTCATTTTCTGAATATAGATCTGAAAAAGTGACATAATTCTCAGATTTATTGGGTACACTCATTAGAAAATCAAAGTTGTTCATTATCTTCATTTCAAGTTTATTTCTTAGAATTGTTGTAGATATTTTTTCATAATTTGGAAATTATCATTTCTTTGAATATTTCAAGTGTAGTTGAACTTTTACAAAGCATCCCAATGATTGAAGAATTCTTGCATTTTTTTATTTTCTTCCCATTTTTTGGATCATTATTTCGAAAAATTAGAGTTATTGCATTCAAAAGAGAAATTCTCCTTTTCATTTTTTGCATAGATTTGTTTAAGTTGAAAAGAAAAAACGAAAAAAAAAACATTTAGATTTGGTGTGTTACTCATCATTTTTGTTGGATTGCGAAAGAGTGCTTCGTTAGTCATTTTGGTTGATTTCGAAAGTGTAGGGGTATGTGTTCAATTTTCATTATAAAAAACAAGACAAGATTTATCCTTATTATGGATAGCTTTCATCGAAAGGAAAAGGGAAATATTTGCATGTTCATGTAGTTAAGCTTTGCATATTTTTAAGTTCCAAGTCTCTCACCTCATGCATTCAGTTAACCATCAAGATAAAATTTAGCGGTATTTAACCAGGGGATTGTAGTTCTTCCAAGTACCAATCGGTATATCGAATGGCCTTTCACGTACCCTTGGGTATATAGAAAGGTACTTCATGTACTAGATATTATATCGAGCAAATCCTGTCGTATGGTTGTGCATTAGACAACACCACTACGAATTTGAGATCCCACGTACATTATGTATATTGGAAGACTCCATTAGGATTCATGTAACCATCGGAGTTAAACTATTGTCCCTCTTGGCATGGAAATACACCGAGAACAACACTCGGGGAGCTGCTATGCACGTGCTACTAGGTAGTCAGGTTATACAGTCAGGGGTATGGTCCTAATCCTCCCTAGTTAGTGCTCTAAAATATTGGGCCGAGTATAACTGTTGGACCCTGTGGTGTATCACAAGTTGCGACGACTTGATAATCCTGTGAGGTTCCAGACCATTGAATCATATTCATCACACAGATTGCTTGCGGCTTTTAGCTTCAGTAGATTTTGGAGTGTGTTTTCTTTTCCTTAGAAAAATCTTAGGAGATTTTTTGCTTAATCCATCTTGGTTGATCAACCTTTAAAAAGATACCGTAGGATTTTAAAATTGCCACATGAATATCCCCTTATCAGGAGGAGAACTCGGGAGAAACAATGGATCAACCTACTACATCTCTGTCACATGAAGAGGATACTTCTACCTTAGAATTGGGGATGAATTATTCACCGCACGTAAGTCCACCAATCATTGATCCCACAAGACTTATGACCATGGAACAACCTACTTCCCAATTGAGACATCCTCTCATCATTCGATGGAAGGAAATACTAGGGATATAGACTGGATTTTGAGCCATCCCCCAGATGACCCAATATCAACGGATCTTTGTCCGACTGCATCATTTTGGGACACTTATCTAGGCCAAAATGTTTCCGATTTTGGATCACTTCCAATGGTCGAAAATTCAACCCGTCGATGGATTCCCAACAACGAGTTTCTTTCACCACCCTATCAAACTATGTTCTATTTGCACATTTTTGGTGAACAACTTAGGCGTTAAATTCTCTCACGGAGAGGAGGTATGGAAGTACCCATTATTAAACAACATTCCCCCATACATTCTTTATCTTTTTCTTCACCAGGAATATCTACACCTAACACGACCACTTAAGAACCAGGTCAACCCTTGTTTCCTACGAGTACTCCTCAAAGTCAAGAAACTGGTTCAACACCTCATTTGATGCCAACCACTGGAGGGAAACCTTCAACCAGTATTAACTCTGTTACTGGAACGCTTCCTCCACTGCCCCCCCCCACCTCAAAATTTGAGGGGAGGTTATAATCTACCCATTAGTCAATATTTGTGTGGAATTCATCTCATATTTAGTAGTCAACAATTATCTGTAGGTAAACCTATCATTAGTGGTCAACATACGGTTGTTGGGCACATTCTTAGTCATGGAAATTTTTTGTCTAGATGGAAACCCCTAGTTAGTGGCCATAATGTGAGTGGAGGACATTTGAACTACAATACGGTTGGAAGTTCTCTACCAACCATGGGACAAACTATGGGGATACATTCCATTGGGGGATCATCCATTTGGACCCAAGGACCATGGAGCTATATCCATCCAGAAAATCTTAATGTTGCCATAAGAGAAAATTATCCAAGAAACCATTTTCTTGGAATACCCTATGCCAGAAACACAAACACTCCATGGGGGCATCATAACGTTCCACCGACTGGAAATCTAGCCAGTGGACCACACCCACCACCTTTCCCACCACCTCCCCCACCAACAAAATCACCACCACCACCTCCCACTGGAGGAGGAGGACCCCCACCTGCCGGTGGAGGCCCACCTTATTCAGGAGGAGGAGGAGGATGCCCACCTTTTGGCGGAAAACCACCTAATTCTGAAGGAGGAGGACCCCCACCTTCGGGTGGAGGAACACCTCATTCTGGAGGAGGCAGACCACCACCTTTTGGCAGAGAACCACCTCATTCTGGAGGAGGAGGACCCCCACCTTTGAGCGAAGGACCACCTCATTCTGGAGGAGGTGGACCACCACCTTTTGGCGGGGGACCACCTCATTCTGTACGAGGAGGATCTCAACCTTCGGGCTGAGGACCACGTCATTCTGGAGGAGGTGGACCACCACCTTTGGCCGGAGGACCACCCTATTACGAAGGTGGACCCTTATTAGGTCCACCCCCCAACCTAGGAGGCCCACCTCCATATGGTCAATTCCCTATGCGAGGACCTTATGATCAATCCATCCACAGTCCTATTGGTACACAGATGCCTTATCAGTATTACCATTATCCACAGCCAAACCAAAAATTACCATTTTTGGATACCCTAGATCTTCTAGATCTATCTCGTTTGACTAATGATCCCATATATCATGGTATCAATTGGCCGACTATTCCTGTGAAGTTACCATGTGATATCCCTTAGTCTCATGGAAAACCTAGTGAGTATCCTAAGAACCATGTAATGACTTATCATTGATGGTGCTCCTCCAATTCCTTAATGGATGATTCTATCTACTTGAGGTTATTCCAATGGACACTTACCGGCACCGCTGCAAAGTGGTACATTGAGTTGCCACCACATTCCTTTCCTAATTTTCTCTCTTTAGCTAATGTCATCTTTGACTCACATCCAATTACCAATTCTGTATGAAACTGGTACGGATCTTTTGATTTCTCTCTGTCAAACTACTGCCACTCACATTTCTCATCATATTGATGAGTGGCGGAGGAGAAGACATCTGATTAAAGCTCCTATTCAAGAGCAACTTCTTTCCGACTGGTTCACGAAGTCGCTCCTACCCATCATAGCTAAATACGTAGCCATGGGTTGGGTCATCATGGAAGAACAAGCCATAGCTTGTGCTCAGTACCTAGACCTCTTCTATTCTTAATCTAGCACGTTATACGACATCATCCCTGACGCCCCCCCAACCTACCTACGATCAAACAAAACCACCTACGGGACCTCATGTCGATGGAATCATTGGTTCTATTCACACCTAGCCTACTACATAATACGGTGGATCGCAGAACCACCATGGATAGACTCCACCCTCATCCCAAATGGGAACAACACCAGCAGATCACCCAACCCTGCTTCCACTGAAGAAGTGAATTGAGTTCAATCTTCTTTACCTCAAAAATCCAGTGGTAAAAAGAAGAACAAATCTAAATCTAAAAAGTATTATAACCAGTAGGAACCATAGAAAAATCCCGACGAGACCAAACAAAAGCGGAAGGTTAAGTATCCTTGTTTATTGTGTGGTGGTGATCACTTCACCAAAGAGTGCGCACATCAGGACGAAGTGTAAAATTTTCTCAAGGGAAACAACACACCCGCAGTTCTAACTGATCCCTTCCCCATAGAACAACAACATTTGATTGTACAATAACCCTTTCCTTCTCACGGAGAACCATCCACAACCACTCATGTTCTCATGATGCCTAGAGAAACTGTCAACTTGAACACTCGATCATGTTCATATGACCTAGTCCTTGATAAGGAATATAACGGAAGCAATACTGAAAAATACTATGCAACTACATCAAGCATTCCCTCGCCTCAAGGTCCTCTCATCATCAAGAAACATTTACCAGATTCAGTCTTGCGTCCACCTAAGAGAACGATTCAAAAAGTTGTTTTCAATGCAAATGCTCGGCCTGCTCAAAATTGCAACATTGTAGAGGACTTAGCATAAGCTCCTTGTGCTATGTTGACACTGAAAGTCTTACAAAATTGTCCAAATCAGCGCAATCCTAAGTGCTATCAGAGTTGTAGATCTTGATTCATCCAACACCATTATGTTCAAACTTGAGTATTTCATGCCGAGGCTTTCCCAACAACTTGCATTTCAAATTGTCACCAATGTCGCTGGGAAAAGCATCCATCATACTGTCTTAGAGGAAGGAGCCTCTACCTCGGTTATGTCGTTATCTTGTTGGCGAGGCATTGGATCCCCCGATTTGAGTCATTCCCCTACCATATTGAAAGCATTTGACGGACGTGGATTCCAACCACATGGGTTGTTACAAGATTTGGAAATAGAGATGAAGTGCAAAAGAGTTTCCATTAAAATGGAAGTGGTCATTTCCCCATTGGATTATAATTTATTACTGTCACGTCCCCATTTTGACCCCCCTTTGTAAATGATGTAAATACTGATATTTAATCATGGTGAGGAGCTCAAGGCCAAGGCCCCACCATTGATTTAGCGTTTATGTATCGGCAATTAAACTAGATGCTTATGACTCTTGTGCTAGATGGGCACAATGTAAATGAGACATCATGTAAATGTGAATTTTAATGAAAAATATCCACAATCGGCTATGCAATGCAACAAAAGAGATGGGGCATGACTCTACAAGGAAAAGGGAGGGAAATTATTCAAACCATTGAGCCAATGGTATTAATCCATGTGTTAATGGGGAAACCCATAAACCACCAACTACCCATTTTGTCTCATGCACCCAATCATTTAATTCTCCCAAGAAATTGGTTAAGGCAGTTAATGCCTTGGAAATGAAGAAGTATGTGCAAGCCATTTTCGTGCATGGGCAAGCCATCAACCTGGAAATTCGTGTTTTTGCTTGTGGGGCAAGAAAACACCCACGAAATGGTGCCCAAAGCCATGGGGAATGGGCAGTCTTCACTCATTCACGCAGTTGGAGTTAGCTGGGTCTTTTCCATATACGTTTTTCATCAAAACCCTGCATTTTTCCATGCCTGGGAGTCGTTTTTGCCTGGTATAACAGTTGGGAGAGGAAGGCCACGAATTGGGGACTAGGAGGGAGGTCGTTTTTGCCCCGAATTGACCCTGGACGTTTTACTAAAAACGGATTTGGCTTCGTGGGTTGTTCCCCAACTTCCCATTTCGTTTTTGTGGGTTCCCACGTTTTGCTGAGCTATCTGAGACCCCATCTCATGCATCTACCTGTAAAAACGTTTTATACTGCCCCATGATTGTGTTCTGCTGTGGTGTGCATCCTCATTTTTGGTTTGTACCTGTGAATTGAAGTTTTGGAGTGGTAGTGGACAGAAGTAGCTTGATAAACCTAGTGGGGGAGACAACCTCTCAAGAAGATCAAGAGGGCTTTGGTTACTCTTCTATGCATACCCTGAGAGCACTAGATAGGGAAGGTATGGCTTGAGGGACTGTATAGCAGAGAAAAGAATACTTCCTTGTGCTGGGTGTGTAGGTATTGTGGGTGCCAAGCTAGATAGATCTTGCAAGGTTATCCCTGGCTCTGTGCTGGAGCTCACTAGCTTAGCAACTCTTCCTTTCCATCTCCTAGCAGCCTGATAAACCCAATTGTAGATTGGCTTGGCTCATTTTGGTGTATGCTTGGCTATGTGTGAGTCTGCTGTTCCCTGGTTCCTTGTAGAGATCATGCCCAGCTCGGGGGTGGCAGTGGTGCTGAGAGATTGAGGAGCACACTGGCCTACGGTTGGGTGGAACGTTGCAGTTGCATAGCCAGTTGCGTGGGACTACTTCTGTATAAGATAAGTATTCTCTTGAGTAAATTTGCAGTTATCTTTTGATGAATATATGAATGTATGTGGATGTGTTAAATGAATTTAATTCCGCTGTGTTTCCCTATAAATTACACTCCAATATGTCTCTGTTATATTCTGTGAATGCTTGTGGTTGAAAATTCCATGGGGCTAGACGCCCAGTTTAGCATCACGTCTGTTATGCACTTTCATATGTATATTTTCAATTAAATTTGAATGTTTGTTTATAATGAATGGGCCTGGATGCCCGGCATAACGTCACGATCCTCTCCACCTAGCTGGTAGGATGGGAGGGGACGTGACAATTACTGGGTTATAATTGGTTTTATTCCATGACCGCGGTCACATCATCTGTCTTCCGCATCATGCAATTTTCCCACCAAGGGCGAATAGTCAATATCAACCAACTAGATTTCTGTACAACGGACACCACTACTCATCCTGCGGATAATGTATCTATTTTAGGAAACTCTTCACAAATATATGAGAGTGTGGGGGTAGGAATCCTTAAATATTCATTTGTCATGGGAGTCTTTCCAACACCATATCCCCCTTCCCATGTTTAGACGATGAACATGATTTCTTCTATGATCCCCTCATCATCCAACTCCATTGACCAATGGATTGTTCCCAACCTTGATAAGTTGGATTTGATTGGAGATGTTATTCCTCTAACACCTGTCCATGCTACTTATGAGGCTATCCAATCAACACCTGATTTACCAGATGCCCACTCTTTAGTGGCATCTCCTTCTGATTCTCTACCATTAAAATGGACCTCATCCCTACCTGATCCTCTACTTCAAACTTTTCATTATGACGATTCCAGCATGTATATTATGAGTGTGGATGAACCCCCATGGGAAGACCTTCATCATCGATCGTCCTTCCTCCCACCATTAGATTCAATAGAGAACGCCATTGAAACAATCATTTCACCAGATGTCTTTCCTTACCCTCAATCTCCTATCCTGATATGCGATATGGTAACCGAAGGTAATCTAGAAAACATCACGCCTACATTTCCAATCGACATCTAGGTAACACCCAGAGTCATGGAACACATTCATCTAGGCCAAAACTGTTCTCCTGAAGAGATCACTGCATACACAGCCTTGTTTAAACAATTCCATGACGTCTTTGTATGGATCTACGAGGAAATTCCCAGGAATGATCCTGTTATTGTTGTGCATGAGATTCAAACATATCCTGATGCAAAACCTGTCCGAAAAAAATTACGTCCAATGCACCCTAGGAGAAATGCGGCTATAAAGGAAGAACTTGAAATTTTGTTGAAGGATGGGTTCATTTATTCTATTCCCTTGAAATACTGGGTCTCTAATGTTGTCCCTGTTACCAAAAAGCACGACACTATTAGGGTTTGTGTTGGTTACAGTGATTTGAATAAGGCTTGTCCCAAGGACAATTTCCCTACCCCATTCATCGACCAAATCATCGACAACTGTGCCAGAAGCATCTTATTTTCATTTATGGATGGATTTTCTAGCTATAATTAGATTGAGATCCAGCCAGTTGATCAACACAAGACTGATTTCATATTCCCATCGGGTACGTTTGCATATCGCAAACTCCCCTTTGGCCTTAAAAATGCTGGTGCTAAATTCCAACGGGCTATGTCGTATGCTTTCCATGACGTGAAGGATTTTGTGCAACCTTACCTAGATGATCTCCCTGCTCATTCAAATCATCATGACTTCCACATTGACCATCTAACAGCTATATTCCTCAGATGTTAGTGGTATAATATCTACTTAAACTCTCACAAGTGCATTTTTTGTGTCGAGTTCGTACGTCTCTTAGGATCCATCAAGGTAGAATCCATCGTTTCTCTAGCACCCACCACGGATATCACAGAACATCAAAGTTTGCAGGGGAAGGAAAACTACCTGTGGCGTTTCATGTGTAATTTCGCAGAGAAAACACAGGGATATATGGTTGTTAAAGAAGGACATCCCATTCATCTGGGATGACTATGTTCAACATTCCTTTGACAAACTCAAACATGCCATCACGCATGCACCTGTGTTACAACCACTTAATTACACCAAGGATTATATCCTTTATCTTGCTGCTTCCACTTCCATGATTGCTATGGTTTTGGTCTAGGAAGATAGTGATGCCCAGGAGCATGTGATATCTTACCTTAGTAAGGGTCTGCTTTACTCTAAAACCCGATATTCACATGTCGAGAAGTTAGCTCTCATCGTAGTCATTTCTTTTCAAAAGTTCTGCCATTACATCCTACTCTGCACTACTACCATTATCGCTGAATCTAACACCATGTACCACGTTCTCACACGCCAGGTACTCAAGGGAAAATTTTCATGTTGGATTGTGATTCTTCAGAAATTCGACCTCCAATTTAAGAAGGCCAAATCAAAGAAGTCTTTGTTTTTTGTGGATGTTATTTGCGACCTTCCTCATATTGATTAGGAAACTGAGCCCATGGACTCCATCCCCGATGAGTCTTTGTTTCTCATCAGTACTTATGATTCATGGCATGGAGACATCACCTTGTATCTCTAGAACCAACATTTCGGTCCTCAATTATCTCGTGATGGACGTCGTCTTATCCGTCACCACACAAAATATTACCTTATCATCGATGACACATTGTATCGTCATGGTGTTGATTCTATTCTCCGACATTGCTTAACTCATGAGGAGGCCAAGCGTGTTTTGAATTATTGTCACTCGAGGGCATGTGGCGGTCATCTTTTTGGGATGGCTACAGCTTAGAAAATACTATGCGCTGGATACTATTGTCCTTCCATCCTTAAAGATTGTATTGACTCCATCAAGAAGTGTGCTCCTTGTCAAATTTCTCATCATAAAAAGCGCTCTCATCCAGCCCCACTAAATCTAGTTATTGTTATCGGTCCCTTTTCTAAATGGGGCATCGAATTCATGCATTGTAAGCCTACCTTGACTAGGGGGCATGGTTATGTCATCATCGTCGTTGACTATTTTACCAAGTGGGTCGAGGCTATGCTGACATACAAAGAAGGTGACAAAATTGCTGCACTCTTTATGTTTAACTACATCATTGCGAGATTCAAATTTCCTCAAGCAATCCTCACTGATCATGGATCAAATTTATAGAACAATATGGTGCATCCACTAAGCGCCAAATTGGGTTTTCATCATGAGAACTAAAATCCCTACTACCCTCAATCAAATGGGCAAGTAGAGGCCATTAACAAGGTCTTGAAAACCATAATTCAACGTATGGTGGGTACACATGAGTCTAATTGGCATACTATGATTTTTTTATCCCTATGGGCGTAAAGGACTTCTGTCAAAACTGCCATTAGTTTCACACCCTTTCAATTAGTCTACATATTGGAGGAACTACTACCTATTGAGTGTGAGATTTCTTCATTAAAACTCGTCGTTGAAATTTTACCAAACACCACAGCCGAGGAAGAACATTTTCTATATTTGGAAAAACTTGATGAAACCCGTCGTGATGCAGCTCTTGCTAATGAAGCACACAAGAAGTGCATCAAGGCCCAGTATGAAAAATCAATCAAACCTTGTATCTTCAATGAGAGACATTTGGCCCTTACTTATGACCAAAAACATGATAACCTGGGTGTAGGAAAATTTGAGTCCATGTGGCATGGTCCATATGTAGTTACACGTGTCTTGGAGAAGGAGCCTATGAATTGGAAGACTATGACGTGATATCTTTGGGAGACCCTCGCAATAGGCTCTACCTAAATAGGTACTATTCCTAAATATTTTATGTATTAGGAATATGTATATACTGTACATGACATGTGTTTTGTGTGGTGTGACACTTTATTTTTAGTGTGCTAGGATCTTATCTTTATGATTATACGATTTTATTCCTAGATGTGTAGATGGAAGTGTGTTTTGGATTTGCAGATGGCTCCAGCCGGCATACCTGTAACCTCGCTTCCGCAACATGGGTACTCTATTCCCCTCCCGGTGAGTTCATTAGTTCAGGAGGAATTTTCCTAGGATACGCAACCAACAAGCCACCGAGTATCACACAGTAATTGGATTGTTGACCGAAGCTCTTGCCCTGGGTATGGACCTATTGTAGCCACAATAGATCCCATGCTCAGCTAAGCACGGGAGCCCCCCAATTTTAATAAATGGTAAGGTATTTGGGTGAGTCATCTTGTCAATTTTGAATTTTGATTATACCTCTAAAAATTTTCACCCATGCTTTTGGTCTGCTTATTTGCAAGGGTTTGCTTATTTCTTCCTAAGTGTTTCGGTCTGAAAAGAGCCAAAATTTTGAGTATTTTGCTAACTGTTATCATCATCCCAAAACCTGACATTTGGAGAACCCGAACCCCACAACCTGATAGCTGCATGTTGTGGGATTGTTGTTTTTAAATATTGGTTTTGGTAATTCAGAAACCCGCAACCCGAAAACTACGGGTTGTGGAACCATTTTGTAATAATATTGGCAAATAATAACCCCAAAACCCGAACCCCGCAATGGCGGCATTCGGCTTTCAAGATTGTGGTTTTTGTTATTTCGTGTGTTCCCCAGAAAATCGTAACCCATAAATTCGGGATGCGGCTTTCGGAATGGTTATTTTTACATTACAGTTTAATGTTTCCGAAGCCCGCCACCCGCACAGTCGGTTTTCGGCTTTCAAAAATATTTTTTTTCTTACTTCCATTTTGTGAACCCGCAACCCGCAAATCCGTACTTTTAGGTTTCGGCTTGTGAGATCTTTGAATAAGAACTTCATGCAATTTTTGAACCTGATTCCGCATTCCGCTCCAGTTCATCTCCGTCGTCTGTCTGTTATAATATCACGGTCAAATTGATTTTGGATAATCAGTTAAGTCAGGCTTTGCCATCTTGTCTTTTGAAACCTAGTTCTTCCAAGTTATCATTTTCCTGTGTAATTCATGACAACAGACGCTATTACAAGTCTATCAGTTACTTCATGTTGGATGGACGCCATCTTTCCGCCTT
This sequence comes from Larix kaempferi, assembly GCA_027924585.1. Taxonomy (NCBI): domain Eukaryota; kingdom Viridiplantae; phylum Streptophyta; class Pinopsida; order Pinales; family Pinaceae; genus Larix; species Larix kaempferi. The sequence goes on along the minus strand of BSBM01000575.1, from coordinate 5,702,321 downwards.
AAGTTCGCCATGTCTAGAATTGAGCTTTGACATCTTATCGTTTTTGTTCCCCATCATAATGATCGGATTTGTTACGTGCGAAGAATTGATGCCCTGTGTACTGGAACTCCTAGTCGAGACCTTTTTGCAAATAAACTTTATCACCATAACCTTCATCTCCATTATTAGTCACTAGTCATAATTGTCGATGGGAGATTGCTTGCAACGATGTGATCGTAAAAGGCAGTTCAAAATCATGTGAGTAGTAATTGAACTTGTACTTCGCACAAGCCTTGATCCGACTGGCACATACCTTGGATTTTTCATTACAATTGAAGTAATGATAATGAATTGACTAGATAAGTTTAATCATTGCAGATTGCCCTTGCCCGATTATCATCGACCTGCTGGTTGGCCTTTAAGTAGCAATTAACATGAAAGTTCCAGTTCATCCATTGCCTTTTGAAATAGGAAACACTCTGTTCAGTGTTCTTCTTATATTCTTCCATCCAAGACTCATTCAGAATGAGTAATATTCATGCAGATGGTATTTTTTCTAATGTTCAGGTTGAAAATAAAGAACTCTACCCCTTGTTATATCAAGAAATGTTGTCACCACCATTTGATGCAGGTGTTCTCGATCTTAGCAGTGGTAGCAGTGAAGAAGACTTCGAAACTTTGTCTTCCTACATTCACAACCCCAAAAAGCAAAGGAAGGAAACTCTGGAAGAATCAACTGATCTCGATACTGATGTTATATAGGACTTTATAATCAATGAAGAACCTGACATGTCGGCTACCATTCCTAAAGCAAATCCTCTGATGGATATCTCTATTTTTGACAGTAGGTTCCCCAACCCCGAATTTCCTACAGCGGATACTCTACAGGCCACACCACCTGTCGATGATAATGAAAAATCTATGATTGAATTTTTATGGTGCGACGAGACCTTATCTGATTAAAGAACAAGTCTTTCTTTTGTGAAAGGTGGTGAAAAATATTTTAAGCTTAAAAATAGCAAGATTTCTTGGATCGACGGTTAGATCCGATTTTGTAATCCCCATTTTGTAGAACTTCTCCTTTTGGGACTCTTATGTAAAATTAGTATATAAGGAAGAATGTTTCTTTTAGTAAAGGGTTGGGAATTTTGGAATTGCAATTCAGCAGGATTTTGAATTGAAGATACTCTGTTTATCAGAGTCATTGTAATTTTTGTACAAGACTTCTCTATTCAGGAAAGTTATATTTTAATTCACCTCTTATTGTTCTACAAATTTCTTTGGGAATTGCTGAGTTAATGTTTCAAATTTGTCATCGGATATGTGTTTAATCCTTTGCAGGTCATTCATTAATGCATAATGTCTTTCATATTGATTCTCTATATATCTGGATTATGTTCAAAATTGTTCTATTAAATTTCTTTAATTGAACGTTTTCACTTTTATATTTCTGCAAATGATTCGATGCAATTAAATATGTATAATCAAATGTTAATTTTTCAATTAACACAATGATCACAGATCAGATATTTGAATACGCTTAACACTTTAAAGAATTGTCACTTAATTTTTATTAACTGATAATACTTTAATTAACAATTGAAGAACCCGAAGACATTTATGTTTAAGGTTTAACTACTTGTTCATCACACTTCAACTCTGATCTGCACAACATCAACTTCTCTTTTTAGGTCAGATCTGACTTAGAATAGATCCTTTCCTTATGTAGTTTAAGTTAGATTTTGGTAAGAAGCTTTCACACTTAGTTTTCCTTGATAGGAAAACTGATCTTTTGAGATCAAATATTTTACTCATAGAGTGCCAACGGAGGCCAAATATCCGTGGGTGATCACCACACCAAACAGCTCGAGGATAGAATTGCCCTTGCGCAGGGTCTTTCGAAGCCTTTGGCTAGGTTTTCATCCCCTTTTGTGTGCCTTGGAACCCATTCCATCATCTTGCACTTACCTTGCACCCCCGAGGCATCAACAAATGGTGCTAGAAGGAGGGCCACTAGTAAAACATGCCTAAGCAAACTACTAATAAGCCTCCTCCAGCAAGTACTTCAACGGTTCAAACATGAAGCCAGACTAGGGATTCAACATCTGAACAACCAACTAATCCACAACCTACAATTCTTCCTATCACGTCTACACAAATTGCGGTTATACCCGTTACACCGGTGATGCAACAGGAGAACATAGGAGATATCATTTTCACGTCACCTACAAGGGGACCCATTTCATTAGAGCAGATATTGAAAACATCCGTCGATAGGGTTTTAAGAGAAGAACAACGACTTGTCGATCAAAGAAGACGCGGTCTGGCAGCTCTAAACTTAGAAAGTACTTTGCAGGCTAGCGGTCGGGAAGATGAGCAAGTTCCCACCTCACAGACCAGTGATCCACAGGTTCAACATACCAATAGTTTTAACACAGAGGATCAACATACAACTGATCAACCATTTGAAAACCAAGACCTTAGTTAATCGACCATATTCTCTTGAATATAACCATGAGGCCATTCTTGTAGGAACACAAGGTCAACCAAATCTTGGAGCGGGTGGGCCAACACCGTCCCCTCCTTCATCTTCATCATCTTCCTCAGATGAAGAGAATTCTTCTAGTTCATCATCTAAAGAAGAAGAAGAAGAACCTCCAATGGTTGGAGAAGGTCAAAACAAACCTTGGCTTGACCAAGGTGCAGTTTTCATATTAGGTGATCAACATAGATTACCAAAGAATCCTAAGAAATGGCTGCCTAAATACAACCCTGATGATAAGATACCTACGTTAGATCACATAAAAAATTTCATGCAGGCAATCAGGCTTAGAAGTGTGGTATATGAGGATGTAGTATGGAGACTCTTTCCATACACCTTTGAAGGTAGAGCGGCCACTTGGTATTTTGCTTTACCAGCCCAATCTATAACTTCCTGGGATGAATTCAAGAAACATTTTACCCAGAAATTTGAGGATGAAAAAACACCGCAAGATCTTGTCTTAGAATTATCCTCCATGAAATCCAAAGGAAAAGAAAGGGTAAAAGACTTTAACCAAAGGTTTTCATATCTCAAAAACAAAATTCCTGTCAATCTTCTTCCTACTGAAGAATTATTGGTGGCTTATTATGAAAAGGGTATGCCTCCCCCTATTGCAATATGGGTCAAAAGGGCACATAAGGGTACTTTACTGTTGATGAAGCAATCCAAGTTGAGAAGGACATATTTTTTCTAGAAGATAGCCCTGAATCCTCAGAAGGACAACCTTCCACTTCTAGGAAGAAAATTGAGAGTGTCCCTAAACCCATAGTCCAGAACAAGGATTCATTTGATTTGACTGACATGAAAAAATTCCTTCAGAAGATGTCAAATGAGATGGTGTAGTTGAAAAAGAACACTAATGATAATCAGAATCCGAACAGAGGTTTTGTAAGGCCACCGTTTAGGAGACCTTACCAGCCTCCACAAAATCCACCACCACCAAATCCAGCAGATGCACTCACAAATGAGGAACGTTTTTCTATTTTTAGAGCATTGGCAGCAGAATCTCAAGTCACCCCTGACACTTCCAACGATCAGACTACCCCGGATCCTCCACTACCTGAGCAAGAAGCAGAAGATGATTCACAGGTTGATGATGTGGGATGCTTTTCGGAGCTTCCTATGCGTGAAGAAGAAGAAGAACCTGAGGAAGTGTTTAACACACGACATCCTTATAACACAAGGTCAAGACCACAGCCACCTCAAGAACCTTCATCTTCTTCCCCCATTCCCACAAGAAACCAGACCGTCCCACAGAAGGATACTATCCTCCCTCAAATGGAGTACAACCTGGTTGAAGACTTAAAAAGGGTCAAAGAAAATATCTATATGTTTGAGCTACTCATGATTCCTGCTATGAGGGATTCTTTACCTAGAAACATGATAGTCAAACAACCTAGAGAGTCACAGAATAATAATTTAGACCCTATCACTAAAACTGATGATCAGAAACCAGCAATTAAGAGAACTCCTCCTTTCTTGCTTACTTTTGAGATTTTCAACCGGAATGTACACAACTACATGATAGATTCAGGAGCATCATCGAATATGATGCCCCTCTCTGTTTGCAGAAAATTGAATGCAATGTGGGAACCATGTCCAACCCAGATTGTGCAACTTGACAGATCCAAAGTCAAAGTGGTTGGTAAGTTGAGAAATGTTCTGCTCACGCTGTCAGCTGATCCTAGGATCCATTAGACAGTTGACATTGTGATAGCTTACATCCCAGAAGCCTATGGGATGTGGTTAAGCAGGGACTGGTCATAGAAACTTAAAGGTTACTTTGCAACCGACTAGTCCCATTTATGGTTGCCTTACAATGGTCAACCGAATAAAATTAAGATTAGTAGAGAACTTTTTATCAAATAGACAGTTACCGATCTTAATGATTCAAGTGAACCTGCTGGTTATCTCACCTCTCGTGCAGAGCGATTTACATTTGATACCTTTTTCGGTGAATTCCCAACTAATGCCTCACCAGAAGAAAGCATCTGAAACGAATCACATATCACTCAGGTTACTCTTGTACCTTTTTCTGGTGAAATTGTGCATAATGTATATAATGTAAATACGAATTTTAGATTAGATCCTGTCTCATGGACTTTATTTTTTGATGGCTCCAAATCCAAGGAGGGAGCTAGAGCGGGTTGTGTTCTTATCAATCCTAAAGGAATAAAAATCATGATTGCTTGTGGGTTAGAATTTGATTGTACTATTAATGTAGCTGAATATGAAGCTCTTGTGCAGGGGCTCAAGAAAGCCATTTATTTAGGTGTACAAGCAATTGAATGCTATGGAGACTCCAAAATTATAGTCAAGCAAGTCAGGAATAAAATACACTGCTTATCTCCGCGGTTGGCTAATTATCAAAAGTTGGTAAGGGAACTAACCAACTCATTTTCGGCATTCAATATTAAATCAATTCCCAGGTCACAAAATTTTGATGCAGACCTGTTAGCAAATACAGTGTCTAGACTGATCCCGCTAGAAGGTCTGTCTCCTCAAACTTTTTCTATCAAATTGATGTATAGACCATCCATTATGGATAATGTGACTAATTGGAAAGTGTTTGATGATGACCGGCAGATACTTGACTTCCTCACTGCTTAGGATATGTTTCAAGACATGGCTATCGATGAAGAAGAACATGAAAAGTCTCTCACTGATTCTTCAAACATCATCCCGAAGTCTGTGATCAATCTATAAAAGTTTTATGATTTGCAGGACAAGTTCGAATCTCAAACTAATTGTAAAACTCAAAGCTCATCCTTGAACTATGAGCGGGTCAACCTAGGCATCGAACAGGAACCTCGTTTCATCAACTTGGGAGTCGATTGTACCCCTGAAGAACGCAGAGCCATTATTGCATTGTGTAAACAGTATAAGGATGTTTTCGCTTGGATGTATGACGAGATGAAAACGTTTGACACTAGCGTCATGTTTCATAATATACCCATGAAACAAGAGGTTAAGCCATTTCAACAAAAGCTGCAGAAGATGCACCCCAGTTTGGAGCCTTCTGTAAAAAAGGAGCTGGAGAAGCTGCTCACTGCTCGAATTATCTTTCCAGTTGGGCACAGTCAATGGATCGCTAATTTAGTACCTATCCGTAAGAAAATCAGTGAAATTCGACTGTGTGTCGATTTTAGGAACCTAAATCGGGTTTCTGAGAAAGACAACTATCTTGTTCCACCAATGGAGTAGATTCTTCAAAAGGTAGCCGGGTCAGAAATTTTTTCCCTCTTAGATGGTTTTTCGGGGTATAACCAGGTCATGGTTGCCCCGGACGATCAATTGAAAACAACTTTTAGGAACCCATGGGGTACTTTTGCCTACAGACGGATGCGTTTCGGGCTGATCAATGCAGGAGCTACTTTTCAGAGAGCTATGGATATAGCTTTCTGAGGGTTAATGCATAATTCTGTCATTGTTTACCTTGACGATGTCACTATTTACTCTAAAAAACGACATGAACATGTGTTTGCTTTGAAACAAGTTTTTGATCGCTGCAGGAAATTTGGTATTTCACTCAACCCGAAGAAGTCTATTTTTGCAGTAACAGAAGGAAAGCTTCTGGGCTTCATTGTTTTGAAAGAAGGTGTGATTATCGATCCTGAACGTGCAGAGGCTATTTCAGAGATTGGCTTACTAGGATCACGCAAAGCAATGCAATCCTTCTTAGGTACGATTAATTTTGTACGTAGATTTGTACCAAATTTTGCTCAGATTGTTAAACCACTACAACTTTTGGTCAAGGAAGATGTGCAGTTTACTTGGTCTCAGGAACAAAGAGATGCATTTATCCTAATTCGAAAGGCCATTGCAGAAGCTCCTGCTCTCATGTCCCTAGATTTTAATAAGGATTTCATTCTTTATACTTTTTCCACTGACTTTTCTTATGCAACTGTCTTAACTCAGAAGCATGACAATGATACTGAAATACCGATCTCTTTTATGAGCTCAACATTCAAAGGTGTAGAGCTTAAATACTCATAGATCGATAAGCAAGCTTATGCAGTTTATAAATCCGTTAAACATTACAGACCCTACCTGCTGAAGTCTCGAACCAAAATCATTGTTCCATATTCTGCTATCAGAAATCTCCTCATCTAGAAATAATTAGGAGAAAAGAGGGCCCATTGGATGACCGCACTACAAGAATATGATCTTGAAATCAGACTGGCTAAAATTGTCAAAGGCCAAGGCCTTTGTCTTCTCACTGCGCAATCCCACGACCCCGCACAACAGCAGTCCAAATGGGATCATGAGGAAGAAATTCCCTAAGGTGTTGTTAATGTTATCAATGCCTTGACATCGGAACGGTACGATGATATCAGATTTTTTCTGAACCATGGGTTTGCTCCTGACACCCTTGATTTTAAGAGAAGAAGAGCTTTAAGACTGAAATCTTCTCCCTATCAATTCATTGATCAAGTTCTTTTTAGGAAAAATTATGATGGAGTATTTCTTAGATGCTTGGAAAAACATGAAACTGATGACATTTTGTTTCAATTTCATGCAGGTCCTACTGGAGGCCATTTTTCAGGAGAGACTACAACACACAAGATTCTTAGGGCCGGTTATTATTTTCCCACATTGTTTAAAGATGCTTATGCTTATGTCAGAAGTGTGAACCATGCCATAAATGCAAAGGAAAGTTTAGGAAACCTGCATTTCCTTTACAACTGGTTACAATTCAGTTTCCATTTCAATAGTGGGGATTGGATTTTGTTGGGCCTATAAACCCTCCTTCATCTCTCCAACATAAGTATATCCTCATAGCCATAGACTATTTCACTAGATGGGTGGAGGCATCCCCTCTTAAACAATGTAACGCTTCCCAAGTAATCTCTTTCCTTGATAGCTAGATCGTCACACGCTTTGGCGCCCCAGAGTACTTAGTTTTCGATAATGCATCTTACTTCTCCTCAATCGATATAACTGAATATGCCTTTGAGATGGGGATTAAGCTTAAGTTTTCCACCAATTATTATCCTCAAGGTAATGGTTTGGCTGAGTCGTCGAACAAAAAACTGATAAACATTCTTAAGAAGACTGTAGCTTCTCATCATAGAGATTGGCAAACACGGTTGTATAATGCATTATGGGCAGATCGAATTACCCCAAAAGCAGCAATTGCAAATTCTCCCTACTGTTTGGTTTATGGCAAAGAAGCCATCATTCCCACTAATCTTACCATCCCTTCACTACAATTGGCCCACTCTATCCCAGAAGATCATTCTTCTCCCCTCCAACAAAGAATTGACACCCTCTTGAAGTTAGAGGAAGACAGGGAAATAGCCAAGAACAAGTTGTATCATCATCAGTAGATGGTGAAGAGATGGTTTGATGAAAAATATTCATCTGATAGGGAATTTTCTGTTGGTGACCTAGTTCTAAGGTGGGATAAGCAACTTAAAGATAAGAATCAGTACACCAAGTTTTAGAGCCTTTGGCTAGGATCTTTCATTATTACAGAAAAGATTGGTCCCAACACTGTTCGATTACAGACGCTAGAGGGAGTTGTAGACACCTTCCCAGTGAATGTGTCTCTTCTAAAAAAGTATTTTGTTTGAACAATCTGATGCACTTGTACATAGGTGTGGTTTGTTTTTTAATCATTTGTTTTATTGCATTGATATTTTGATTTCTTTGCTTGTTTTGTTTTGGTTTTCATTAATAAGGCTTCACACTTGTGGTAATGGCTTACAATCGCTTTTCTTAGCAGCAATTGTTACTGAAGTTTCAACATTGTTATCAATCTTACTTTCTGGCTTTTGATTAGAATTTGCTCTGATGAATAAACAGTCAAATAAGTGCAGTGCTTTTGGGTACTTTTCACCTTGATCATTATCTTTCACCATGCTTTACTTGTGTAATTGAGGTATGGAGGATGGTCATCATTTCTCTATCTGGTGTTTCATGGTTTAATGGCATATCATAATAACTTGACCAGTTCCGATTGCTCATGGATCCTTTTACAATCACTTTGAATAGGAATCTTGTTTAAAATTGTAAGTTACAAGGTGGTTGGTGTTGTTATCAAGCTAGCCCATTAGGTTCATAGGTGTTTAAAGTGAAATGAAATCTTCACATCAAGCCACCACACTTGGAAGATGACTTTCCGTTTTGCTGGAAGGTGGAAGATCCTATTACAGGTCGGTCCATTCATGATCCGCAAAGCACTGGTGAGTAACGTTACCACTATATGGTCACCAAGCCATGGTAATGCCTTGCAGCCTATGCCAAAATAAATTTGTCTTTCATTATGGAATTTTGTTGTATGCAAGAACAGGGGGGTCTTATCACAAGCCAGCCCTGCTATGATCATGGGTTTGATCTTGGACTGGAGTTATCATAATATGGTTACCAAGCCATGATAATTTCTTTTGGTTTTGCAGCCAAAGGACAAGGAGTCTCGTTATCGAGCTAGCTTGAATAGTTTCCGGATCAGGCATGTGGATGGCACTGTTTCATCTGATCACCAAGTCGGTACAGTGGTCTTGTATTAACAAGGTGCTATGTAAAAAAAAAAAAAAAGAGAGAAAGAAAAGATAATGGAGTGTATATATAATCTGTAGAGGATCACTGAATATACATATAATTAATAAACCAAGGTGAACTATAATTAGGATATCCATGAGCATTTCTAAGACTATGCATAGGTTCAACACAAGCTGGTTTTAAATGATTACATCATGGTAAGGATTTGGCATTACTCTCTAAATCTCCTTATCAAATTAGTGTTATCTTTAAAATGGTCATTGTTGAGATCTATCCATTTTCATGTTCACTATTTGTTGGCTGTTATATTTTGAGCATCTTCTTTGAATTGAGTTCCAAGAAATTGGTTGATTGACATGTTATCTTTAGTTGGATTTGATTGCAGAGATAACTGGTTCTTCCTAGCCAGTCCCCATTTGTTGTAGCCACAACAGATCCCATGCTCAGCTAAGCACGGGAGCCCCCCAATTTTAATAAATGCTAAGGTATTTGGGTGAGTCATCTTGTAAATTTTGGATTTTGATTATACCTCTAAAATTGTTCACCCATGCTTTTGGTCTGCTTGTTCGCTAGGGTTTGATTATTTCTTCCTAAGTGTTTCGGTCTGAAAAGAGCCAAAATTTTGAGTATTTTGCTGACTACTATCGTCATCCCGAAACCCGACATTTGGAGAACCCGAACCCCGTAACCCGATAGGTGCGGGTTGAGGGATTGTTGTTTTTAAATCTTGGTTTTGGTAATTCCGAAACCCGCAACCTGACGGCTGCAGGTTGCGGAACCATTATGTAATAATATTGGCAAATAATAACCCCGAAATACGAACCCCGCAATGGCGGCATTCGACTTTCGGGATTGTGGTTTTTCGTTATTTTGTGTTCCCCCAAAACCTGTAACCTGTAAATTTGGGATGAGGCTTTCGGGATGGTTATTTTTACGTTACAGTTTAATGTTTCCAAATCCCTCCACCCAAATAGTCGGTTTTTCAGCTTTCGGAAATCCTTTTTCTTCTTACTTCCATTTTGTGAACCCGCAACCTACAAATCCGTACTTTCAGGTTTTGGCTTACGGGATCTTTGAATAAGAACTTCATGCAATTTTTGAACCTGATTCCGCGTTCCGCTCCAGTTAATCTCCGTCGTCTGTTTGTTATAATCTCACGGTCAAATTCATTTTGGATAATCAGTTAAGTCAGACTTTTCCATCTTGTCCTTTGAAACCTAGTTCTGCCAAGTTATCATTTTCCTGTGTAATTCATGACATCGGACGCTATTACAAGTCTATCAATTACTTCATGTTGGATGGACACCATCTTTCCGCCTTAACTTCGCCATGTCTGGACTTGAGCTTTGACATCTTGTCGTTTTTTTTCCCCATCTTAATGATCGGTTTTGTTACATGCGAAGAATTGATGCCCTGTGTACTGGAACTCCTAGTCGAGACCTTTTTGCACATCAACTTTATCACCATAACCTTTGTCTCCATTATTAGTCACCAGTCATAACTGTCGATGGAAGATTGCTTGCAACGATGTGATAGTAAAAGGCAGTTCAAAATCATGCGAGTAGTAATTGAACTCATACTTCGCACAAACCTTGATCCGACTAGCACATACCTCGTCTTTTTCATTACAATTGAAGTAATTATAATGAATTGACTGGATAAGTTTAATCATTGCAGATTGCCCCTGCTCAATTATCATCGACCCGCTGGTTGGCCTTTAAGTAGCAATTAACATGAAAGTTCTAGTTCAGCCATTTCCTTTTGAAACAAGAAACACTCTGTGTGGTGTTCTTCTTATATTCTTCTATCCAAGACTCATTCGAAATGAGTAATATTCATGCAGATGGTATTTTTTCTAATGTTCAGGTTGAAAATAAAGAACTTTACCCCTTGTTATATCAAGAAATGTTGTCACCACATTTGATGCAGGTATTCCCGATCTTAGCAGTGGTAGTAGTGAAGAAGACTTCAAAAATTTGTTTGCTTACATTCACAACCCCGAAAAGAAAAGGAAGGAAATTCTGGAAGAATCAACTGATATCGATATTGATGTTATACAAAACTTTATAATCAATGAAGAAACTGACATGTCGGCTACCGTTCCTGAAGCAAATCCTCTGATGGATTTCTCTATTTTTGACAGTAGGTTCCCCGACCCTGAATTTCCTACAGCGGATGCTCTGCAGGCCACACCACCTGTCGATGATAATGAACAATTTGTGATTGAATTTTTATGGTGCCACGAGACCTTATCTGATTAAAGAACAAGTCTTTCTTTTGTGAAAGGTGGCGGAAAATATTTTAACCTTAAAAATAGCAAGATTTCTTGGATCAATGGTTAGATCCGATTTTGTAATCCCCATTTTGTAGAAATTCTCCTTTGGGGACTCTTATGTAAAATTACTATATAAGGAGGAATCTTTCTCTTCGTAAAGGGTTGGGAATTTTGGAATTTCAATTCAGCAGGAGTTTGGATTGAAGATACTCTGTTTATCAGAGTCATTGTAATTTTTGTACAAGACTTCTCCATTCAAGAAAGTTATCTTTTAACTCACCTTCTATTGTTCTACAAATTTCTTTGGGAATTGCTGAGTTAATGTTTCAAATTTGTCATCGGATATGTGTTTAATCCTTTGCAGGACATTCATTAATGCATAATGTCTTTCATATTGATTCTCTATATATCTAGATTATGTTCAAAATTGTTCTATTAAATTTTTTTAATTGAACGTTTTCACTTTTATATTTCTGCAAATGATTCGATGCAATTAAATATGTATAATCAAATGTTAATTTTTCAATTAGCACAATGATTACAGATCATATATTTGAATACGCTTAACACTTTGAAGAATTGTCACTTAATTTTTATTAACTGATAATACTTTAATTAACAATTGAAGAACCCGAAGACATTTATGTTTAAGGTTTAACTACTTGTTCATCACACTTCAACTCTGATCTGCACAACATCAACTTCTCATTTTAGGTCAAATCTGACTTAGAATAGATCCTTTCCTTAGGTAGTTTAAGTTAGATTTTGGTAACAAGCTTTCACACTTAGTTTTCCTTGATAGGAAAACTGATCTTTTGAGATCAAATATTTTACTCATAGAGTGCCAACGGAAGCCAAATATCCATGGGTGATCACCACACCAAACAGCTCGAGGATAGAATTTCCCTTGTGCAGTGTCTTACGAAGCCTTTGGCTGGGTTTTCATCCCATGTTGTGTGCCTTGGAACCCATTCCAGCATCTTGCACTTAACCTGCACCCCTGAGGCATCAACAAGACCACATTGTCATCCACCTTCACGCTCAATTAGTGGTATCCCATCTCAACCATGTCTATGTTATCCGCGATCCCATGTTTCTCCATTTATTTCGACGAGTACGTATTTTAGAGAGGTCCTTTGAGTCCATTCAATACCTGCAAATTCCGAGAGACATGAATATAGTTGTTGACTCCTTGGCCAATTTCGTATTGGATTGGTACATTGTAGATTCATAAAACCTTTTACTAAAAAGATATGAAAATGACACAACATGTAAATTATTTATAGTGTGTAAGCTAAACATGCACAAGATCCCAAAATCATCAATGAAACATAGTATATAGAGCCGTGAATAGTGTTATATATATATATATATCATCATGTCGGTATAATACAAAAAAGTTGTACTAGTACAAAATCTGAAGCACATGAGCTTTCAGTAAGTCCTGACTACAAAAAATATGAATCCTATAGGTTTCAGTACATCCATCATACAAATGAGCTACTCCCTAGGATGCTCGTGGTAACAGATAATGGCTCGGGCTACTCTACGGAGAAACTAACCGAAGTGCACAGAAAATCCAACTGTATGACACTGGTACCCGCGAGGTAAATCATCGATGGATATATCTGGTATGTACACCAGGGTAATATTTAAGGGTGAAATTTCGTGAATTGGCTATTTTTCAGGCTTTTTTTCAAAAAATAAATTCACTATTTGGTCATTTTTAGTCTCTAACATTGCCTATATTTACATAAAATATGTTTTTTTATCATAATATTCACAAAAATTTACACATTTCAGTAGTAAATTGTATGTTTCATATTTAATATTCGCCTTCCTATATATATACATTTTTTTTCAATCCAAAAAAATCGCCTAGGATACTATACTTAAGTATAATATTAGAATCCTTAAAAAATACCTTGATGTCCACAATTAGTCCCTAGAGGTTCTTCTCCAACTCATCCAGCTCCTCTGCTGCATCCCACTGGGGATCCCTCATAATAGTTATATGCAAATATTGGACTGGATACAAGGAGGTGAAGGAGGAGGAAGGAGAGCACTATGGTAGTGCTAGTGGTGGTGATCCAAATGAATTCGATTATGAGGTGTATATGGGGATCATTAATCAGCTATGAGTTTCTTCTACATTTTTTTCATTGGAATTCCCATCCATTGTATCTACTATCAACGTATCTATTACTCAATACAATACATTTTGATGACATCGAATGAGAAAATATAGTTTATGGTTCTCTTATCACTAAAAAATGTCCTTGACAAATTTAGTCCCAAGGGGATCGAATGAACACTTATCCTAAACTGACAATATCACCTCACATAGTCCCACAACATTGGGTTTTGGCCATTTGTAACTTAGGGCATGGATTTATGGCCAATATTCAATGAGTTCATCCTTTTCCTTAAGAATATTTCAGTTTAAATTTTGAATAATATTATACAAGTTTCACAACATTATATAAAATATTGTTTTTGAAGATTTGTGAACACTTATTAACCACCTCAAAGATCTTAGTCTTAAAAGTCATGAAATATTTTAGAAGTTTTCCATAATGGTTAATAATTTTTATTTTATATTATTATTGCTAAATATAAATATCTTACTAATAGTGAGTGTAATTCAATGACCAAGGTGATGAACCCAAACTGATGGGATGAGAGAGACTTTAGCAACCCCCCACAGCGTGCCGCCAAACCCCATAAACGGTGATATTGCGCCATCTTCGAACTAGGGTTTTTCTCAGTGAAGGCCATGCCAATCTTGCTCAAGGAGGCCCCAAGTCCGCTGACATAACCCAAGTCCGCTCGTCAGGTTGGGTTCCGTGCCCCTGGAGCAATTCCTCAAAGTGTCCTTGAATGGCCCCGAAATTCCTAGATCGATATTCCTAGTGAAGAGAAAGAAAAATAATGTACAGGGGAATGTTGTTCAGGGATTGGTACCTCTGGATTTGGTCATGGAGGAAAAACCGTAAATATTCGATGGTCTCATAGACTGTTGTGATAATTTCATCGTTGGGAAGACATTGGGGAGGGAACAGGCATGGTGGAGTTTCCACCATCAGAAGTTAACAAAAATAAAAAATATTATGGCCTAAGGAAGTCCCCCAAAATGATGCAGTTGGAACAAAAGCGATCACTATCAAGTTGTTCGGGGGTCAACTGAATATCTAATCAGAGGCTCTGAGCAGAACTTCAAGTGAGTGATGAAAGGATGTGTCATGTGGAGGAGATTGTTCCACTAACAAAGGTCCCGTAGGATCAATGATGGGTGGATTTACTTGGGGAGAGTAGTTTACTCCTGATTCAAGGGTAGGAATCCATTCTTCACATGATTCAGATGTTGTGGGTTGATCCATGATTTCTCCTAAGTTATCTTCCTCTCTAAGGGGATATTCAAGTGGAAAATTTAATATTCTGCAGGATCTTCTTAAGGGATGCTTAGCCAGGGCGCCTGATGTAAAGATTCTCCTAAGATTCTTCTAAAAAATAAAAACACACTTCAATACCTACTCAAGCTAATGCCACAAGAAACCTGATGTGATAGGTGGGATTCAAAATTATGGAACCTCATGAGATTATCAAGGTGTTGCAACTCGCGATATACCACAAGGTCCAACAGTAATACTTGGCCCAATTTTTCAGAGCACTAACCAAGGAGGATTAGGACCATACCCCTGACCGTATTACCCGACTACCTAGAAGTACGTGCATAGTAGCTCCCCGAGTTCTGTTCTCGTTGTATTTCCATGCCAAGATGGCGAATGGTCAACCTAGATGGTTTTAGGAATCCTACTGGGGTCTCTCGATATACCCAAGGTACATGGGAGATCCAATCCGTAGTAGAGTTGTCTAATGCACAATTGTAATACACTAGCCTTCTAATATACTGTCAAGTATGTGAAGTACCTTTCTATATACTTGAAGGTACATGAAAGGTTGTTCCATATACCAAATGGTATGTGGAAGAACTACAAGCCCCTAAGATGCAGTGTAGGAAGATAATGATAGCTGCTATGTTTTAAGACACTGGAACACATCTCTACCCTATTACACAAGTTTCTATACAATTTTAACCTAGGCTACCTCTTGATTTTATCTTGTATTGTGAGGTGAATGCATGAAGTGTAGACTTGGAAGGTAAACAAGATGCAAAACTAATCTATATTACATGCAAGTCTTTCGATTTTCTTTTCAATTGAAACTAACTAAGGTAAGGAGAAACCTTTTTCTTTTCCAAACAAAATGAACAAAGTACCCCTTGTAACTTTTCTTTTTCCAAATTAACCAAAAGACTAAATGCACTCTTTCATGTAATCCAACAAAAATAAAAGCAACACACCAAATCACAAATCCTTTTTTTCTTCTTTTAGACTAAGCAAACCTATGAGAAAAATGAAAAGATGGACTTCACTTTCGATTGCACTAACTCTACATCAAAAACAAAGACTAAAAGAAGTGGGAAGAAGATAAAAAATAGAAGAGCTTTCACTAGGTTTTGCAATACTTCGAGAAGCCCTAAATTCACTTAATATTTTCAAAGAAATGAATATGAATTTTTCAAAACTAAGAGAACATAGGCAATAACAATTTTTAGCTCTTTCAAAGTTTCTTAAACACCTATGCAATGCAAACAACTCTTCACAACAATTCCAAGTATTCCACCTAAAATGAAGGTAGTAAAGAATTTTTTTATTTTCCAAACTTATGTACTCAAACATCTGATAATTATGCCACTCTTTTAATATTGATCTAGATAAATAGAGAATATTTACTACTGCATTCTTCAAGCACTTGGAAGTTCTCAAGAAATTGATCACCCAAAACCTTAATACAACACAAAAAAGCACACTAAATTTTGCAAGAATCACAACAACTTAACTTTTGGAGGGATTATAAGTCAGAGTGAAAAAATCAAATAAATTGAGAGGGACTAACAAGAAAAAATGTACTCGCGAGGGATTGAAATCACCCATGACCAGAGAAACATTTGCTTTACTAGCTAGAAATCAAATCAATCTCTAAAGTCCAAAAATAGATCAAGGATAAAGCACAATGGGTCTGAGGGATACTGTGGGTATAGAGGGAGAAACACAGACCTCAGCAAACAAAGCCACAAAAAATTTGTGAGATTTTTTTAACCTATGCACTGATTTTTGTAGGGCGACACGCCCTTCAAGTGTACACCATAGCGTTAGAAGCTTAGTGACGTGCATTGCACCCATGGGAAGTGCGTTAGTGACGCAGGTTGTATATGCGAAAAAGGTGTTAATGATGCAGGATGCTTAAAGGTAAAGAGCATCAGAGTTACAATGACACAGACATGAAACTTCCCAGGTGCGTCAAGCGCAATCCAATCTTGAAAAAATAAAAAATATCATGAACAAAGAGATAAATGGCTAAACTAAAAGTCCCAATCACAGTCTGTATGACCTAGTAAATCTCTGATTAACAAATCCAATGAAAAATAGGAAATTAAGAGGCTATTGGAAGGAAACCAAGAAATCAAAAAATTACAAACAACTCAAAGAATATGGGCTACCTATCCCCAACATGGTCACCAATTATGTTTGCGTACAATCTGTCAGTGCGGACAAAAACCAATCTCCCTAGCCGAAATGGTTCAGATCTAGAAAAAAATAAGTACACAATACAAATTACTTTCCTAGATTGATCAAATTGCAAATGATGTTAGAGGATAAATCACCTTATGAGCACAATACTATCTCCTTGCTTGATGATCTCTTGGTCTTCATATCTCTCGCTGCAAAACCATGTACAACGAGTAGAAACAAGCAAGTAATAATAGCATATAAACATAAATCAATCTAAACTAGAAATCAAAGAAGCTAATTATAAATATCTTACAATAAAAATATGTTTATGGAAAGAATCTACATTAATGTAATTAAAAGAAGTATAGAGAGAGAGGTTACAATGGAGCTTTGATGTCGTAACACCTTCCAAATGATCCTAGCCTCAAAGATCCAAGCTTTGCCTCTTGATGGATGAAAGGGATGCAACTCTAGAACAATTTCACCACCTTTTAAATGCTCTATCTTCCTCTTCCATAACCATGGAGAGGGGGTTTGTATTTATAGGCCTAAAGGGATAGGAGAGGTTGAGGATTTGTGGGAGAAGCTCAAGCGATCATCCCAAAAAGTAAGGTAAATGATATCCACATTTTTTGGTTCATAGGGATAATCCCCCACATAGCCAAAGGATTCTAGAAGCCGCTCGAAGCTTCTCTTTCTCTTTTTAAACTAATAGCGCCGCACCTTGCACACAAACAACCCACATCTTTGAAGGGTGATGCACCTTGTGCAAAGGAAACTAATGTCACCGACGTGCTCTATCAATGTGTAGAGCGCGTCACCTATGGTATGACGCATCTTGTCAACGAGCAAGGCGTGTTAGGATGACAAAAAAAGGTCAAAGGAATAAAAACAATCCTCCTTTCAATCTTTTGCCCCAGGTACTTTAGGTATTAGAGAAAACATAGGACACATGACTCATGATAATGCAATTGTCGTGTAACAACAATACAATGAATTTTCCATGCATGCATGACACAAAGAAAATGCGCCCTTGCATGGCAATGTGGCTCACATGAACGGAGTTAACTGATCCTAGTTGATTAGCCATGTGGTGTCAACTAGCTCACAACTATTAAGAGAGACTAGTTAACTTGGATTTGACAAGTCAAGAGGTGGCAACTAGCTCATAAGTGCATAGTGAGGCTATTTAATAAAGTAAGCATAGTAAACTACTCCATAGCATGAAAGTGTGGAACACTTAACTAGTCAACTAGGGTCTTCGTGCATGAAAAGGTGTACTAATATATAAAAAAGAAGAAAAAATAGCTCAAGTGATCCGACAAGAGTGTTTGTACATCAACATAGTGCACCAACTACATTCATGTGTCTCATAAATAGTGTTTTTAGTGTGTACTTGGATAATATTATACTTATTTTTTGGAGGATATCCTCATTTATTCTAAGAATGAAGATGAGCATGAAGAATATTTGAGAATGGTTTTGAAAACTCTAAATGAGCATAAATTGTATGCAAAGCTAAGAAAATGTGATTTTTATCAAAAGAAAATTCAGTATTTGGGTCATATTGTTTCAAAGGAAGGGATATCTATGGATCCAGAAAAGATTGAATCCAATATGAATTGACCAATTCCAAAGAATGTAATAGATGTAAGATATTTTATGTGTCTTTCAAGTTATTGTAGAGAATTCATTGAAGGACTTTCCAATTTTGCACACCCAATTACTTCATTGCAAAATAATGGGATCAAATTTTATTAGACACAAGAATGTGAAAAAAAATTTCAGTTGTTGAAGAAGCTTCTTACTAGTGATCCAATTCTGAAAATTACATACCTAGAAAACAATTTTATGGTGTGTACAAATATATGTAAACAAGAAATAGGTGGAGTTCTTATAAAAAAAATCCATGTGCATGCTTTAAAAGTGTGGAGGCATTATTTGATGGATAAAAAATTTGAGCTTAGAATTGACCACTATTGTCTGAAATATTTGTTTGAGCAACCAACATTAAATGAAAGACAAGATAAATAGCTATAATTTTTCTATGAATTGATTTTGAGATCAAATACATAAAAGGGAAAGAAAATAAAGTGGTTGATGGAATAAGAAAAAAAATGCATGTGGCAACTGTTAGCTTTTGTCAAACAAATTTGAGCCAAAGGATTGTTGATTCCCTTGCTAAAGATGAACACTTTCAAGTGAAAGATAAATTATGCCAGAAAATTCATAAAGGGGTATCAAGGTTATCATTTGGAGGATGATGGAATTTTTACTATATAAAAATATAGTGTATCTTCCTAACTGTTCATATTTGAAAAGAACTATCATGGATGAAATCAAGGACATCTAACCTATGGAAAAATGTTTTCTATATCAAGAAAACAATTTTTTTGAACTTGAATGAAGAAATATGTTTCTAAATATATTTCAAAATGTATGAAAATCTAGTAAGTCAAGGTTGAACATCAACACCCAACATGGTTATTGCAACCTTTTTCAAATCTAGAATGGAAATGGGAGGTAGTAATTGTGGATTTTATTATAGGGTTACCAACTGATTAAAAAAAGAATGATTCTATCATGGTTATGGTGGATAAATTATATCTAAGTAAACACATATTATTGTTATTAAATCTACTCAAAATCTAGGTGAGATAGTAAGAATATTTATGCAAAATATATTCAAATTGCATATGTTACCAAACGTAATTGTATTTGACAGAAATACCAAGCTTAGAACTAACTTTTGAAAAATCCTTTTTGCATATCTTAGTAAACAAATTGAATTTTAGCAGTTCCTACCATCCACAAATAGATTGGAAAATAGAAAGAGTAAATCAAGTGATTGAATACATTATTCACGTTATATGGTTTATAAACCATCCAAATGGGAGAGTTATCTACACTTGGTAGAGTTTTCATATAACGATGGACATTAAGCATCATTACAATTGAGTCCATTTGAATATTTATATGGAAAAACATATAAAAATCCAAACATATTCATTCATATCAATTTTTTCCTCGATCATAATCTAATTTTATATCAGATGTTAAGCTATGCATCTATATTTTTGGCATAGGAAATAGGATCTTTCTCTTTGAATATTCTCTTCAAATGTATCCATATCTAAAATTGAGGATTCAATCTTTCAATCTCTTGTTCTCTTGATATCACCCCTTCCAGCTATTCCACTAAAGGTGTTTCATTTCTTTTATGCTCCAAATTCATTCTATATTCATCTCTAGATAGTACCTCTCCATTCCCATCCCATGGATGGGGTAATCCTAGCTAATTCTCAAACAATCCCTTAAAATTTCCAATATCGTAATCAGGCATTTGAATGTTGATCTCTGATCTCTTCCTTAGGAATTGCTTGAATATCATTTTTTTTTCTACCTTGATGATTGCATTTCTGCTTGGTATCTGCAATAGTTGTAATGCAGTATTACTCATTCCAGTTAATTTATCTACGACTTATTCTTTCGTTCTTGTCATTTTCCCTATCTCTTTTTTTCACCCTCTCTGTCTCCTCTCTTATGGCTTTGTAGGTACCAATCTCTTATTGGACAACCTCGAATCCTCCCCATTCATCTTTTATCGGCTGAGTTATATTGTCCCATAGGGTTATGTTTGTCCTTCTCATCAGATAATCTACTTCTATATCAAGCTATAAATTGGGTACTTAACTCTTGATGTAATTTATTTTACTCTTTAGTTCATGGATTTCATCTTCCTGCTTTGACATGTCCCCTTCTAGCTCAACTATTCTTTCATCTTGTTGGGTCACATGAGCTTCCAATTCTGTGATCCTTCCATCTTTATCAGTCAACTCTTTTTATATCTACTGGTTTTTGGGGTCTTCTTCCATACTGTCCACATATACCATTTCTACTTGAGTATCCTGCTCTTGAGGACCTATTGTTTCAGTTGGTTGTGTTGTCCTTTGATCAATAAAAGATGAACCCTGGATGCTTTTTTCTTTTGTTATAGCAGTCTTTTGCATCTTCAATGAGGCAATTTGCAGTTTAAGCTCATCTACTTTATATCCTTTGTATTCAACCATTTTTTAAAATTGTAGCATGTTAGCATATATCTTTTCATTTCCTTCCTGAGCCTGCCTAAAATCTAGAGTCTAAACTGCTTCCACGGTTGGGATTTTTAACTGTCTCTTCAAAATTTCCATTTCATTTTCTTTTTCCTTAAGGACAGCTGCACCATGTAAATTGTCACCAAGATTGGAACTTAAATCCATAATCGTTTCTTCGAGACCCTTAATAGTTACTTGTTTTTCTCTTATTGATACCTTTTCTTCTTTCCACATTTCTTGAAACCTTTTGAGGCTTTACCTCAACTTTCTCTCTATATTCTCTCATTTCTCCACTTCATGGCATATCATCCTAGTTGTTTGTCTGTAGAAGTCCACTTTATCCATCTTTTAAAGTTTGCAAAAGTCAATTCTATATTCATCAACTCTGAAGTCATTTAAACTAGTATGACTTGGAACTGTAGGTTGCACTATTTACCATCTCAATATATCATTCTTATTGTCTACAACCATGATCAACCTCTTTCCTGAGACCCTTATCTGCTTCCTAGCTTCATTCCAATTGTTTATTTCTTTCTCTTAAGTTCCTATATTTGGTTTGTATATCTATCTGTATTGGAATCAATCCTACTATTGGATACTTAGAGGGTGATATTTGCAACATCCATGGTATTGTGAAGCTCAAAGAAGGGTAGTGTGAAAAACTAACTACTGACCCTGCTCCTTTGTGAGGGGAAGGTGCTATCATGTCTAGTATTTCTTTGGGTCGTTTTATCTCCTTCTTCTATCTAGTATCTCCTTCTCCAGTTCTGGCCTTCTTTGATGAGTGACCCTAGTCAGTCTCATTTATTTCCATGTCTGCAAACATCTCTTCTACTCCTCTCTTTTGACCAACCTGCTCTTGCTTCACCCCTTCCTTCTCCAAATGCTTATGTACTTCTCTAACCTCTTCCCAGCTTTCTAGATTTGCAATGTTTTTCCAATCTAGTCTTGGGATTGTTTAATATGCAGAGTTCTTTTTTCCCATTCTTTGCTTGAAAATAATCCCATGGGGATCATAATCAAAAGCTTCTTCTTTCCTCGGGTTTAATTGGACCAAGTAGTCCTCTAGGTACTGTACTTGTTTGAGTCCCTTCAGCCGAAATGGACCTATATCTCAAGGCACATTGAAGGTTCTATGATGCCTGTAGTGCCTAAAGTACCTTTCATCTACTTTGAATCTATACCTAGCATATTCTATGGAAAAAAACCCATGGGTAAGGAAAGAAGGTAGTTGATAAAGTTCCTATTCAAATCCGTAGACCCTTATCTCTCTGTATTCCTTGAAAAGAAACCAATATCCTATTATGGTTTTAGGTGTTAATTGGAGGAGTTCTAATTCTCTGGAAACATACTTGGTGGGGGAGAACCATTTAGAATTGTGTATGTTATATTCATAAATTTGTTTGTAAATTATTTGTAGTTGGAATTATCATCCTTCCCTAAACAAATCACTCTGTTTGAAGACTAGGACAGGGTTACCACTTTTATCTACCATCTTCAAATCCAGACACTTGAAATGTTCAAAATTTTGGAACAAAAGCATATCAAATAGGTAGGATAGGTATCTAAAAAGAGATATGACAGGGAAGTCTTCGAAATGTTCTTGGATAATTCATATTAGGTAACCAAAAATTTCATACTTTGGATAGGTATTGGTGGACATAGGAGTTAGACTCAATAAGAATCCTAGGGTTACTTCATCAATTTGCCTGTAATTTTCATAGCCAAAGATTATGCATATCAAGGATAAAGATCTCCTTGAATAATCATAAAATACTATTGACTCATAAGGTTGGGAAACAATAGGGATGGTAATCCCATTTTCCAGATGTTGTTTGAAGAACAGGTTTCGGTTGGAATGGCTAAGACTTATGCATGATTGGGATAAGGACACTTCATTTATAGATTGTAGCTTGTGGAATTCTGGGATTCCAAACATTTTGTGCATGTTGGGGACATCTATACTACACAAGACATTGGTTATATTTGAGGATGTAATGACATGTTTTCTTGGGGAATACTGCTTGGAGCACTGGGTGATGAATTCAGGGAAATATATTGACCTATGACACACAAATCGGGAAAGGTTTGAATCCAAAATATCAAATGGATCTTGGTTCGCTCTTGCTAATATTTCAGCTAGGGTATTTTTTAAGGATTTTAATATTATACTTAAGTATAATATCTAGGCTATTATTTTGGATTGCAAAAAACATGTAAATAATAGGTAGCCAAATATTAAATATGAAACATGCAATTTACTACTGGAATGTGTAAATTTTGGCGAATCTTATGATAAACAACCATATTTGATGTAAATATAGGCGATATTAGAGACTAGAAATGACCACATAGCAAATTTATTTTTTGAAAAAAAAGCCTGAAAAATAGCCAATTGGTGAAATTTTGCCCTTAAAAATTACCTAAAAAATTTAGCCTCCAGCAAGGTTGATATCAAGTCCAAGACGAAAATGATGGTATCAAAGACATTTTCCTATTTATCAAGGATATGCTCATCTAATATACAGATTTTTTTGGGTAACTTAACATTGTTTTGGATGATCGAGCCATGGTAGGGTTACTTGAAAAGCAGGTTTGACTAGTTTGATGTCACAATTCTTGTTGGATTAATAGATTATGGGTTTGGGTTCAAAATTGTATCCTCAAATAAGAAATTGATTAGGTGAGACAACGATGCTTGAAATACTTGGTGAACAGGTGGCTAGGGTGGATTTGTTATAGAGGGTGTTCTGAACTGACATGATGCTTCAGTATTGTTCTGCTTCTTTCAAATGGATGATAGGAAAATAATACGCACAAGATATTTTGATAAAGTTCAAAATTTGAAAGGAAACAGATAACTCGCAATAAATGACCTTAGTGCCCGAATTGAATGAGGTCATTTGGGAGTAGGCCCCTCTCTTTTAGACACATGTTGGGCTTGAGTGGGAAGACATGTCATTGATGTGGATCCTTTGGCTGGTTGGTGGTTTTAGAAAAATTCCTGTCGAGTAGTTGTCAATCACAAAGTGCCAAGTGTAGTTTTTTGTCATATCTAGCTCTTTGACTGAGTGAAATTAAAGCTTGTGCAACTCGTCGAGGATCTATTATTGTGCACCATTTATCTGCCTTTCTTTCCTCAGATTAGCATGGTCCCCACCTTTATTTTCCATGTATCTCTCGGGAGCGTTATCACTTATAACCATTGATCATGGATTTGATCAACGGTGTTCTGTTTGTTGATGTATATGTAACTTCGGAATGTATTTCATCTGTCTATTTTATATATATTTTTTGTACCCTTATAAGAGATGTGTCATTCCTCTATAAGGAAGTGTCGTCATGTGGATTGACAAGTGTCGCAAGTGTGCGTACTTGCCGATGGGTTATTAGACCACCATGAGTGGGGTCGGCCCTGAAATATATATTATAATGTGGATGCACCTAGATAGACAAGTCGGCCCCATAAGGACACTGGGAAAACATATTAGTATAAATAGATATCAGGTGATCTCTATTTAGATCACTCAGAAAAAGGATCTCACTCTCACTCAGAAAGTGGCGCACTAATGGGGAGGAGGATCATATGCTACTAGGAGACTATCTCAGTGTTTTTTTTTGGTTGTACTTTGGTTGAGCCATTGCTCTCTCTATCTCTGAGGAAGTTGTGGGGTTTTTCACCTTAGGGTTTTCCCCACAGAAACTTTGTGTCTCTTGTCTCTCATGCTTTTGATTCTTGTGATGCTTGTGATGCTTATTGTGATTGTCATGCATTGATATACTGTATATGTTATTCTCTCAGTAAATATCCTAGAGTATTGTGAATTAATGCTCAAAATTTAACATGGTATCAGAGCTAACCTGAGAAGAAGACATTTTGCCAGGGATAATTTTAAGGACTCGTACTTATTTAAAAGTGTATAAACCTTGGCGAATCTTAGTAATTCTTAAAATGTCAACTATAAATTATTTGGCGATATTTTTCTAAAATTATTTCAATTTCGAAGGATTTTATATAGTTTATATAATAATTTGGCGATTTTTAGAGTGAAAAAGGTTTACCCTATCAAAATTGGGCGAAATGGGGCTTCAAAAAATGCAAATTGGCGAATCGTTTTTTGGAAAAAAACATGGAAAAATAGCCCATGGGCTAAATTTTGCCTCTAAAATTATCCTTGCATTTTGCAGTGACGAAAACTTGAGTTTCTTGTTTATTGGGTTTCTCTCCATAGATTTTGGAAAATCAGTAGAGTAGATTGACTCTACTCATCAAGGTGCATCTATCCATCCAATCAGAATTCAATTTCGAGCATTTTCAGATTTGGCCCTAAAAAGTAGGGTTTCCACAAAAATAGGAATTTTTGGAATTTGAAGACACAACTGGAAGCTCCTTGCAAAAATCGAAGTTTAGAGCTTTGGATCGAGATTTTTGGCTGGGTAGATCTCCGGGAAACTCAAACCCTAATTCAGGGCTCTCCCTAGTGAACCCGAGAGGACAAAATATCAAATATGAAGGGTAAAACTTTGCTGATCTCAAATTCTGAATGCACCAGGCTGATCAACTCATCAAAGCGCATCTTTCTATCCTTTCAGAAATTTGAAATTCACATTTTAAATTTTTAGGGTTTTTTCGACAAACCCTAATCCGGGATGAGATCCAGTTTTCAGCATTTCAAGTGGTAAGATCTAAATCTTTTCTATTTTCATTTGAATTACTCTTTAATATGTCTCACCACACCAAGCTTGAGGATAATCTTGAAGGAGTTGATAACTTCCGAGCTTCGAAGTATAGGATTGGGTTAATCCTGGAAGAGAATGAGTTGGACTCATATGTAAAAGAAGACATCCCTATCCCAGAGGATGAAGAGGCCAAGGTATTGCATAAGAAGAACTTGGTCAAGGCAAAGAGAATCATTTCTGATTATATCAAAGACCATCTCATACCCCATGTGTCTTCTCTTAAGACACCCAAGGAGATGTTTGACTCTTTGACCAAGCTATTTGAATGAAAGAACATAAATCGGAAGATGACCCTGCGGAAGCAATTGAAAGTAGTAAAGTTTCAGAATGGAGAAACCATTCAGTCTTTTTTTTCAAGGGTCTCCCAGATCAAGGAACAACTAGAAGCAGTGGATGAAATGGTGGAGAATGGTGAAGTGGTGATGAAGATTCACCGGGGTCATGGGATTCCTTTATTGAAGGAATTTGTGCAAGGAAGAAGTTGATCTCCTTCAACAGATTGCGGGAAGAATGCTCTCAAGAAGAACCTAGACTTATAGCTCATGAGGAAAAGATGGGAGGTGAAGATCAAGCTCTTGCAGCTCACACCAAAAGAAGCAATCCCAAGAAGGAGCACTCTCGCCACAAGAGATCCTATCAAAAGAATAAGAAGGATCTAAGATGCTTCACATGCAATGAGAAGGGTCACTTTGCTTCAGATTGTCCTAAGAACAAAAGGGATAATAACAACTCCAACAAGAAGAAGAAGGGCAGCACAAGAAAGTTTCATGCTCATGCTGTCGAGGATGATAGACCTCCAAAGAAGAAGGCTAGGGCATAAAGTGAAGATAGTGATGTTGACTCATCAAGTGAAGAAGAGTATGTTCTAATCTCTGCTCTCACGGGTACTATCTCCCATGGTTGTAATGATTGGTTGATTGACAGTGGGGATTCCAAACACATGACTGGGTTTAAGGAATCTTTTGTGAATCTATCTGAACATGAATCACCCCATAAGGTGAAACTTGGGGATGATTATCAATACCCAATCAAAGGAAGTGGTGAAGCCTCCTATAACCTAGATTCGGGAAAATCTTTGAAGATGAAAGAAGTCCTTTATGTACCTGGGATCAAGAAGAACTTACTCTCCATCTCTGCTTTGGATGCAAAAGGTATGAGGGTTGCATTTGTGGATGGCCAAGTCCTAATGTGGCCAAAGGGAAAGAACATAGATGATGCAGTAGTGATTGGAGAGAAAGAGGGAGGTTTGTATAAATTGAAAGGACAACCTCAACATGCCATGGTACATGAATCCATGGAGCCAAGTGAACTTTGGCATAGAAGACTTGCTCATATGCACTATAGAGCACTTCCAATTGCAAGCAAGGCTATAGAGGGTCTTCCTGAAATCAAGACCAAACATGAAGGTGTTTGCAAAGGATGTGAAAAAGGTAAGAACATTAAGAAGGCTTTCCCAAGCAGTGAAAGCAAGGCAAAAGACATCCTAGAAATCATCCACTCAGATGTATGTGGTCCTATGTCATCCAATTCTCTGAGTGGGTATGTTTACTATGTCTCCTTTATTGATGAATTCTCCAGGAAGACTTGGGTATACTTCTTGAAGAACAAAGATGAGGTGTTTGATAAATTAAAGGAATTCAAAACCTTGATGGAGAATCAAACTGACAAGAAGATCAAAACATTCAGATCCGACAATGGTGGAGAATTCACCTTAGGTGACTTCAAGAAGCTTTGTAGTGATTCAGGGATCAAGAGGGAGTTGACTGCTCCTTATAATCCTCAACAGAATGGAGTTGCAGAAAGGAAGAACAGAACTATCATGGAAGCAACAAGGGCAATGTTGCATGACCAGGATCTACCTATGCATCTATGGGCCGAAGCAGCTAGAACAGCTGTATATGTGCAGAACAGAACACCCCACAAGATATTGGACAACAAGACACCAGAAGAGGTCTTTTCTGGTAAGAAACCTAAAGTCAGCCATCTCAGAATATTTGGTTTTCTAGTATACACTCGTGTCCCAAAGGAAAAGAGGAATAAACTAGATCCTTCAGGAAAGAAAGGTATCTTTGTGGGTTACAGTGAAAGCTTGAAGGCTTACATAATATACTTTCCAGGGTTCAAGAAGATTGATGTTAGCAGGGATGTAACATTTGATGAAAACTTAGCATTCATCAAATCAAGGAAGGCACCTATCGAAGTTTATGAAGAACCTAAGAAAACTAGATTTCAAGACACTACCATGACTAAAGCAGTTCTAGAAGTTGTTCGTGAGTTTGAAGATCCACACGAACCTGTAAATCCACCCTGTGAGGATAACTCTCACAAGAGGAAACTTGCATGGGCTAGAGAGCTCATTCAAGATGCAGAAAGATTTGGAATTCCAGAAGAAGAACACAGAGCAAAGAAGAGAACCAGATCACATACCAACTATGTTGCTTTACTCCATGACATTATGAACAAGGAACCTTCCAGTTATGAAGAAGCAGCGGAAAAGAAAGAATGGAAGGATGCTATGGTTGAGGAATACCAATCAATAATGAAGAATGATGTTTGGGAAGTTGTCCCAAAACCTAAAGAGAAGTCTGTTGTGATATCCAAATGGATCTACAAAATCAAGCATGCTGCAGATGGAAGTGTAGAGAAATACAAGGCAAGATTCATAGCTCGTGGCTTCTCTCAGAAAGAGGGAATAGATTATGAAGAAACTTTTGCACCTGTAGCCAGGTATACTTCCACCAGAACAGTACTTTCCTTGGCTGCATCAATGAAATGGAAAATACACGAGATGGATGTCAAGGCTTCTTTCTTGAATGGTGTAGTTGAAGAGGAAGTATATGTGGAGCAGCCACTCGGTTTTGAAATACATGACATGGAGTCATATGTATGCAGATTGAAGAAAGCCTTGTATGGCTTGAAACAAACTCCCAGAACTTGGTATGCTAGGATGGACAGTCTCCTATCTAGTTTGGGCTTTACCAAGAGTAAAGCGGATTCCAACCTTTACTACAAGGTTGAGGAAGGGAATCCTGTGATTCTACTCTTGTATGTGGATGACTTATTTGTAATAGGAGATGACAGATTGATTGCAGATACTAAGAGGAAGCTTGCTGCTGAATTCGATATGAAATATTTTGGAATTATGCACTATTTCATAGGTATGGAGGTGTGGTAGAGTGCAGGTGGGATCTTCCTTGGTCAAGGAAAGTACACATTAGATATCCTAAAGAGATTTGGGATGATGGATTGCAAGGCCATGGCCACACCTATGGCATCGAATTTGAAGCTTCTATGTGATGCTTCATTTGAGCCGGTTGATGTCTCTATGTATCGTCAGATGATTGGGTCCATGATGTACCTGACGAACACGAGACTAGACATTTGCTTTGTTGTGAACACATTGAGTCAGTTCCTGAAAGATCCGAGGAGTGTTCACCTGGTTGCTGTAAAGCATGTTCTGAGGTACCTAAAGGGTACAGTGGATTATGGGCTCAAGTATGAAGCGAATCAAAAGTTTAACTTGCAGGGTTATGTTGATTCAGATTGGGCTAGCAGTGCTGCAGATAGGAAGAGCACATCTGGATGCTGCTTCAGTATGGGATCAGGTGTGATCTCTTGGTTTAGCAGGAAGCAGTCCTGCATAGCATTGACTATAGTTGAGGCAGAGTATGTTGCATCCTGTTCAACTAGTTGTGAGGCAGTATGGCTACGAAAGTGACTGTCTGAGTTATTTGATCTCCCGTTGGATGCTACTCGTATCTTCTGTGATAACTAGAGTTGTGTGAAGCTGTCTGAGAACCTAGTGTTTCATGACAGGTTGAAACACATAGAGATCAAATATCACTATATCAGGGATATGGTGCAGAGAGGAGCTGTGAAGCTCCTGTATGTTGCGATCGACGAGCATATTGCAGATGTGCTGACGAAGACACTAGCCAGGGTCAAGTTCGAGTACTTCAGAGAGAGGCTTGGAGTTCTTCAGATCGAGGACACTTCGAGGAAGAAGTGATGGACACATTTGCTGAAGCTATTCCAAGCATGTTGGAAGGAGGATCCTTCACATGGCTGTGGATGTAAGCACTGGATGATGAACATTAGGATGATGTTCTGGTTTCTGCTTTGTATGATCAGTTGGATCATTTTTATAGGTATGCATCATGTTGGATGCTGGATATAATCAGTTGGATCATTTATATGTATATGTATGTACGCATCATGTTGGATGCTGGATATGATCAGTTGGATCATTTATATGTATATGTATGTATGCATCATGTTGGATGCTGGATATGATTAGTAGGATCATTTGTATGTATTTTGTATGCATCATGTTGGATGCTTGGACCATGTATCTGTATATGTATCAGGTGGATCATGTATGGTGATATGTATCATGTATTTGTATTTGTATCAGGTGGATACATTGTATGATCAGGTGGATCATGTATGATGATATGTATCAGGTAGATACTTGGTATGCATCAGGTAGATGCATTATATGATCATGATGATCGTGGATGACGAGCTTCAGGATGTTGCTCCAGATGACATGCAGCAGGATGTTGCAGTGATGATGATCAGGATGATCATGTGTACATCAGGATGATGTATGGTGAGTATCAGGTTGATACTCTATGGTCCTGGATCAGGTTGTGCAGATGAGCATATAATTTGGCCCTGAGAGATTTGCAGATAGTCTTTTGAGGTTTTTCCTATGGCATGTAATTCGTGCCCTGGGATATCTGGCAGATGCTCTTTCAAGGTTTTGTGGTGACCACATATAATCTGTCCCTGGGAGATCCTATAGGTAGAGCTGCGTGCTCGTAATATCCTGGGATGCTCTTGCGAGGTTTTGTGGTGAGGTAACATATAATATGGCCCTGGGAGATCCTATAGGTAGAGCCGTGTGCTCGTAACAGCCTAGTGGGCCTACATCCAGTATGAAAAAGGACTGGCTCTGTAGAACTTCCTATGACGAGTAGAGTAAGAGATTGGTTGACACAGCAGTAGCAGTGATGATGACGATGACGATGCATCGATTATGATGATCCCGAGAAGAAGACTTGTCTAGCAGATCTATGTCGAGAAATACCTTCCTAGTTAAGAGGGAGTGTTGATGTATATGTAACTTCGGAATGTAATTCATCTTTGTATTTTGTATATATTTATTGTACCCTTATAAGAGATGTGTCATTCCTCTATAAGGAAGTGTTGTCATGTGGATTGACAAGTGTCACAAGTGTGTGTACTTGCCGATGGGTTATTAGACCACCATGTGTGGGGTCGGCCCGAAATATATATTATAATGTGGATGTACCTAGTTAGAAAAGTCGGCCCCATAAGGTCACTGGGAAAACAAATTAGTATAAATAGAGATCAGGTGATCTCTATTTAGATCACTCAGAAAAAGTATCTCACTCTCACTCAAAAAGTGGCGCACTAGTGAGGAGGAGGATCATCTGCTACTATGAGACTATCTCAGTGTTTTTTTTTTGTTATACTTTGGTTGAGCCATTGCTTTCTCTATCTCTGAGGAAGTTGTGGGGTTTTTCATCTTAGGGTTTTCCCCACGGAATCTCTGTGTCTCTTGTCTCTCATGCTTTTGATTCTTGTGATGCTTGTCATGCTTATTGTGATTGTCATGCATTGATATACTGTATATGTTATTCTCTTAGTAAAGATCCTAGAGTATTGTGAATTCATGCTCAAAATTTAACACTGTTTCTTTCTATTTAGCACTTGGTTCCTATCCCTTGGTCTTTTCTACGCCAATAGGATAACCTATTTTACTTTCGATTTACAACTTAGACTATTACTTAGGCCATTCTATCCCCCAAATCCCCTTTGTGAAAACGTTTGTACTAACATCGGCTTTATGGGGACAATTCCTTGCTATGCAATGTGCTGAGAAAATTACAGATTTTCCCTGTCCATTAGGCCTTGGAGTCATCTCTTAATTTTTTTTATGATTTTAAATAGATCTCTTAGCTTGGAAAAATTATTTATATACAATGAAGAAAAATACTGAGAATTAAAATGCTGAAAAAGTTATAGTAAAGCAAGTAATTGAAAATTTTCTATTCTACTATGTACAACATTCTTGGAACCTAGCTTTAGTACATGAAGAGTCATTTCCACATCCTTCCATTTACAACAACTTCTATTAAATCACCATCCAGTTCATTTAGCTTGTATTTATTGTTCTCCAGTACCTCTACAATGGCATAGGGCCATATCAATAGATTTTCAAAATTTCCATGTTTTCCCTTCTCTTCTCTTCTTGCATCCCATTTCAGGACTAAATCCCCTGGTTGGAGATATCTTTCTAAATCCCCTATGTTGAAGGTCATTTTTATCCTTCTTTCATGTTCATGTAACTTGATGTTAACTTGCTCTCTCTCTTGTTATAGTTCAATCAATTCATACACCCTTATTACATGGTATTTGGTTCCTCTGTTGTATTATTGAATTAGCTTTAGTATTGGTAATCCTAGTTGGATTGGTAAAAATGCTTCTTTTCCATACACGAATTGAAAAGGAGATGTATCAATTGAACTTCTGACACTTATCTTGTTAGACTATCAATTGACCTTTTGACACTTATCTTGTATCAATTGACCTTTTGACAAAATTCTACCATTTTGACAGATATGAAAGCTGAAGTATGTTGGCAGGCGGGTTTGGATAAGTCAGCTGTGCAGCATCGTGGATACTGCGCAAGGTCAAAGATGCCGCGTAAGGAGGAAAACCGTGCACAAGTCGGAAAGGATTTTATTTTATGTATTTTTGGGTAATTTTGGACTGCATTGTGTGGGTTAGGGTAATTCTTTTGTAGATCTTGTTAAGAAGTAGTTAGGCGGTTGTCTAAGTGGACCATGAATGTAAAGGCGCAATCCTGTAAAAAAATGTCGCATTGAAAGTGTTAGGATAATCCTTATCATGATCAGATAGAAGAATACATCATGTTTCCTATCGGATATTGATCTTGGTCTTTTTTAATCTGGGTATGTGACAAAAGAACTATGTTGATGTATCTGCATTTTATTGTGAAGGTTAATATGACATGATCGAGCTTGAGCAGAATCATTATGCCTTTTCTTGTTTTCCTATTATGAATGTGATATGTATCTACGATATGAATATGTGAATGATGTAATCTTTCCCTGCTCCAATTGATGTTATACTATTAGATCTATTTGCACATTAATGGTTTTGCTAATAATGAGATCTACTGAATGATGATGTGATTCTGGTTGATGCATAAAATGAATAGTTAAATTTGTTACATAATGTTGCGCTAAGTTGATAAGTAGATGCACATGGTCCCCCTCCATTCGGTAGAAATGTGGTTCCGTCAGCTCTCCCTCAAACATCTTAGGTGAGACTTCATCTGCTCTACAGGTGTTTCCGGACGGAATAAAAGCTGTCTGGGCCGGTGCGCAGGGAGATCATGGTGGTTTGGGTGTCGACAGAGTGGGGATCCCTTATCGATTGGGTTTGCATCAACAAATGGTTCCGTTGTTGGGACCCTAGCGCAAAGAGAAGGGAGGACATGTTGTGGTATCCGACAAGACCGAAAATTCAAGATTGGTTTGACCAAAAGTTATGAGAGATTGCTGAGAAAGATAATCAAAACCCTGGACTAATGACATACTGGTGGTTGGCAAGGTAAATACACAATGGTCCATACAAGTATTTTTTCTCTGAATTCCCGATCAACTTGTATGAGTGGTTGGCTCAATTTACTTATCGCAAGACAAATTTCCAAGGCAGTGAGCCAACATCCTGGACCACGGAATTGATCCGAGAGTTGCAAGAGGTAGAAAACAAAGCATCGTGTCCTGTTGAAGTCTGGCTTGACAGTATATTGGAGGGCTATATCATTGAGTTTGCATTCAATAAAATGAAATCTTAGAGTGAAGCAGAAAGGGAATTTTTCAACGGACCAAGAGGTAGATTCCTGTTGTGTTTGCAATTATCCATTAAGATGCTCATCTGTGAAAAGGGTATACTAAAGATGAACCTTGAGTAGTAGAGCCCTGGTGTGCAGAGGATGTGGATACTGTGAAGACAGGGGGGGCAAATGGAATGACATGGGATAGATGGGTGCATGTTACGATGAGACTGTGAGGGAAGCCGAGGAAGAGAGTGGTCTTACGATGGGAGGAGCAAGGTTTCAACAAGAGAAGAGGCAGAGGATAGTGGAAGGTCCTGCTGCGATCGAAACGTAAAACCGTGAAGGAACACCACACAGGACGAAGCAACCCCACAGTACCGACAAGGATGACCAGTCTACACCCGAGGTAGAGGCAAGACCAACCCCCAATAGTAGCGTACCCACACGTCCATGCACTACATTGTAACTAGGAAGAAACAAGAGTTTGACAACATTGTGTCCGACGTGTCAACAACACTCAAAAAGTAGCAGAGCAATGACTGTAGGAAGAAGGCCTAGGATGGCGGGAGACGATGTGAAGTTACCTCTGTTCCATGGAAATGGAACTGAGGACCCAAATCAATATTGGTTCTTATGTGAAGCTATGTGGACTATTAAACAAACTACGGATGATGATGTCAATAAAGGTCAATTGGTGATGACTCTTCAAGGTCGCGCACTGGACTGGTTCATGAAATTTGTGATGAGTCCCCATTTCAGGTATATGATAGTTTCTTTTCCCACCAGTAAAATACAAGAAAGGTTGTAAAGATACACTCGTTAGTGGGAAAATGATTTACCTTAATTATTTAATGAAGTGTTTAAAATATTATTTCTGTTATGTTTTGAAAAGCATTGCTATGAGCTAATTGCATGAAAAATGAGGTTTAATGAGCAGGTGTAGGTGTACTAAAGGATAACACGTGAATCAAGTGAAGAGCTGGAAGAACATCACCAAACTCAATGCCTTTTTCCTGATCTGTAGAGAACAAACTCCTGTTCAAAGAGAATCGACAGTTAGACATTTTTGTTAGGTTAAGCATTAGGATTTTATAAATATGGACCTCTCGGGTAGCGAGAGGCCCCGACTGCTATTTTGAAGAATTATTGTTTTGTGTTTCAAAATTTTAAGATAGTTGTGTTATAGATCTGGTTTTTAAATGACGAAGTTTCTATTTTAAATAAAGACTTGATGTTATCTACGATTCAGCGTTTATAAGTTCTTTTCACTCCTGAGTACAGGTTGGAGAGGGCCCCTCCAACACTTAAGTCAGGAGATATCGTAGTACAGGTATTTCTCATTATGTGTTGTGCATTGGTTGAATTTATATTGCAGATGAGAGTATTCTAAATATAGTCTCAATAACAGGATTCGATTCCTGTAGTGGTTGATCACTTCTGATTCCGTAGCTCATTACAACGCATTCTGTAGTATGATAATGCTATGTCTTTAGTCCTGTAGCAGCATTCCGTCAAAGCATAATTCAACACTTATTTATCTATGTACTTGCATTACTTCTGAAGTAGCGATTTATATATTAAGCCTATGTATTCATTTCATTATTAGGACTACTCATAGAGATTGATTTCTTTCAGTATTTATTGGTTATATGATGACATTCACTTCTTAGATGTTTTGATTAAAAATGCTGCATTAGATAATGGCATTCGGAATTCAACCTTAGAATTAGTTTATGTTAGATCAGACTTTGAGTTTTATGTAGTTGATTTCCAGTAAATACCCCTTAGATTAAAGATCAAGCTTTCATTACTTCAGAATAGATCTGTGCTAAATCCCAGCATTTGAATTCCATAGTATAATTTTTATTGTTTTCAGCAAGTTAATTCTTAAAAATAGATTTACTGTTTCCTGCATTCAAATTATTATCCATAGATTTCCTTCTTTCAGTATTTGATTTCTTAGCATAGGAATTTCTGTTCCATAGATTAACAATCCTATTTACAGTTCATTTAATCTTTCTTAAGCAGCTCTTTAAAAACATTGCTACAGACACCCCAATTTGACAAGGACTATCCTAGAAGAGCACATATAGTGCCAGTGCCTCTAAAGTTTGTACGTCCCCTGGTTTGATAATTAAAGTAAGCTCCTAGTCTAGCTGCCCTCATTAGGAACCCATACTTAGAGCTCACCACTTTTTGGCGTCGTTGCGAGGGAGGTGCTAAATCTTTTAGGAGACATCACCTAAACACAACACAAAAAGAAAACAAAAATCACATAAAACAAGAACATAAATTTTTTTCCAATGAATTCCTCATCAGCAAAGGGATAGGATTGGATGCTTTCTACCTAGGCATCCCATGAGAAATAATGGTGACAACAATTCTTACCACTCTCAGTTTAGATCCCCAAGCTCTGAAAATGAAACTGATTCCATATACGATCCAAATAGAGACAACTTCTCTGCTAGTTCCAGCTCAAACACCACTATGGCTAATGAAGAAGAAGAACACAGGGAGCTTTTCACCTTTCCCATTAGCATACCTCTTGGAGATGCCAGAATGAAGAATATCAACCCTAACAATTTGCCAAAATTCCATGGATTGACTTTAGAAGATCCTGACACATTCCTATTTGAGTTTGAGTTAGAAGATCCTGACACATTCCTATTTGAGTTTGAGGTAGTTTGTAGATATTTCGATTACACTACAGATGCACAAAAGCTGAGGCTTTTTCCCTCCACACTGAAATATTTATCACTTAGGTGGTTCATGAGTTTAGAAGGAAATAGTATTTTCAGCTGGGATCAAATGAAACATGCATTCCTAGAAACGTATAGGGACTACTGCAAAGCAAAAGATACAAGGGATGAAATATTTAGGATGCAGTAGGCAGACCGTGAGTCCTTAGAACATTATGCCCAATGATTTCAGCTCAGCTACAAATGAGCTAACCATTCCATCCTAGACCCTGAATCGCTGAAACGGGTCCTTCTTAGGGGGATTAAAGAGGAGAATTTTGAGATCTTAAACCTCTTGGGAGATGGAGACATATTTTAGAAGACTTATGACCAAATACTACAGATCTTCAAGAACCATTCCAGGTCTAGGAAAAGCAAGAATGGGACAAGAGATACACATCTACCCATAGGATCCTCATCATATTTAGGACCCACTCTTACAAAATCTAAGTTAGGAAACCTATTAGATGACATGAATACCGACATCTTACAATCTCTGGCCATGCAACTTGATGCACTACAAATAATAAAGAAGCAGTATGAAATTAACCAAGCCTTGGCAGTATTCTGTCCTCGTTGTAGAAAAAAACATGAGAAGGGGCAGTGCACCTTGAACACCATAGAAGTATGTGGTCTCTGAACTGACGACCATTTCACTGATAAATGTCCCCTCTTACCCTCATGTAAGGCGGCTATTCAAGACCCAGCAGCTGAAGGAGCAATAGAGCAACTCTGTTTTATAAATCAGAGGAGGAATAATTTTGTTAGACCATATCAATCGAGCAATCAAGCCTACTATAATCAAGGATAGCCAAATTGGAACTCGACACCAACTCCATGGAAAGCACAGCCAAATCCAAAACAATGGCAATAGAATCAACAAACATATCAACAATCCTATCAACAATTGTATTACCCACCATCTTATCCCCAATACCCCCCACCTTTTCCTCCATCCACCACAAATTATGCAAATCAATACCCCCATCCATCAAATTGGAGGGCCCTGTTACAATAGCCACTTATTATGCCACCCCCACAACGGCAGCCACCCCTCAGACCTCCGCCCATTCCAGCCCAACCAATCCCAAATCCTAATAATAACAAACCTCCACAGCAGCAATAGACTTATAATGTTGATATCACACAATTCCTTACCTATGTCGTAGACACCAGAGAAATAAACGAAATAAACCTCCGATTTGGAAAAATGTTGCAGAATACATCCCCACACAATATCCAACAACCTGAAGCTCAAGAACAAACACCAAAACCCTATGTTTAGAATCCAGATGAACCAGACCCTCTTGAGGAAAAAACCCAACCACTCCCACGCAACAGAAACCCTCCATTTCCAGAAAAACTGGTACGAAGTACAAAAGAAGAGGAAGAGAATACAATATTAAACAAATTCAAGCACTTAAACATCCAAATCCCGATTTTATAAGCCATAAGGGATGTGCCCATCTGCAACAAATTTATTAGGGAAAATTGCCTAAAGAAACTCGGAAGGAGGAAACGTGACCCACCAACCATAAATGTAGTGGGACAACTGGCTGATTTAATTCTGGGTGTCATAATAAACCCTAAATATCTTGATCCAAGTATTTCTATAGTAAACGTCACCATCAATAACAAGCAAGTAAATAAAAGTTTAATATATTTGGGAGTTGCGATCAATGTCATGACTAAGGAAACCATGCTATACCTGGGACTCTGATCAATAGTCAAACCAACCACAACAGTACTCCAACTAGCAGACACATCCACTGTGAAACCCTAAGGGATACTAGAAGACATTATGATCAATATTGAATCCTGGGAATACCCAGCTGATTTCATAATAATTGAAGTCAAAAGAAAACTTAGTGGTTATCCAATCATACTAGGTAGACCTTGGTTAACAACTACAAATGCTTACATAGGTTGCCGATCAGGAAATATGAATATCACCACTGGACATGCCAGGAAGAAAATCACGATCTACCCACCAGCAATGAATTCTTCATATTTAGAATATCAAAATTGGACTAATGATTACCAGAACACACCAAATCACAACCTCTGACCTATCCTAACAATTGATGCTGCACTATCACTAAAAGCAATAAACGAAGATGGCCATATAGATAGATTTATACAAAATGTATATTCTAACAATCATGTTATTCAAGAATTTTTTTCCACAAAAACAGGTGACAGTTCAAAATAGAACATGGATGAATTATGGATAGAAGTACTAGAAGAAAAAATTGAAAAGGTAAAAATCGTGGAAATTTTGCCTAGCAAAACAGTCAACATAAATTCCAATTTGAAACCAGAGCAAGAAAAGAAATTAATGGAGATACGAGAAGAACAAAGTAAAGCATTTGCATGGACATATGCAGACATGAAAGGAATACATCCTGATATCTGAAAACACTACATTCACATCAAAGAAGGTTCTACTCCTACCAGGAAACCACAACGAAGGATGAACTTTGCATTGAAAGACATAGTCAAAGTGGAACTACAAAAGTTATTAGATGCAAGGTTCATCTATCCAATATCTGACAGTGAGTGGGTCTCCACACTAGTTATAGTACCTAAAAAAGGAGGAAAATGGAGAATTTGTGTGGACTATAGAGAGCTGAATAAAGAAACCAAGAAAGATCACTTTCCTCTTCCATTTATAGATCAGGTGCTAGATACATTATCTGGAAACAAGTATTTTTCATTCTTAGACAGTTTCAGTGGGTACAACAAAATTTTAATACACCCAGCTGATCAAGATAAGACAACCTTTACATTACCATGGGGAACTTATGCCTATAGGGTCCTACCCTTTGGTTTATGTAACTCCCCAACAACATTTCAAAGAGCCATATTGAGTATTTTCTCTGATTTTATAAATGACAAAATGGAAGTCTTCATGGATGATTTCACACCCTATGGACAAAACTTTGAGCAGGCATTGAACAATCTTGAATTAGTATTAAAAAAATGTACTGAGATGATCTTGTTCCTAAGCAATGACAAATGCAATATGTTAATGGAAGAAGGCATCATGATAGGACATCATATATCACAGAGGGGGATAGAGGTTGATCAAGCAAAAGTCTCAGTAATCAAAACGCTGCCACCACCTATCAAACAAAGGGATGTAAGAAGTTTCCTTGGACAAACAGGGTACTACAGAAGGTTTATTGAAAATTATAGCAGAATTGCTGCCCCAATGTTTGCACTTCTCACAAAAGACAATGAGTTCATATGGACAAGCATTTGCATGACAGTATTTGAAAATCTTAAGCAGAAAACAATCACAGCACCAGTACTCCAAGGACCAAACTGGGAAATTCCATTTCACATCCACATAGATGCATTAGATAAAGCCATTGGATCTGTGCTTGGACAAGAATGAGACAAGAAACCCTATGCCATATACTATATAAGCAAAAATTTGGTTGGGGAAGAACTCAACTACACAGTCACAGAGAAGGAATTTTTAGCAGTCAAACATGCAATCAATAAATTCAGGCATTACATCACAGGATACCAAAGTTTTATCCACACTGACCACTCAATAATCAGATATCTTATGAACAAGCCTAATACTAGTGCAAGAATTATAAGATGGATGCTACTTCTATAAGAATTTGACATTACTATAATAGATAAACCAGGCAAGCATAATGTTGTAGCCGACTTTTTGTCAAGAGTCACACATGTAAAAGATAATGAATTGGTTAAAGATAACTTCCCTGATGAGCACCCTTTTGCCATATCAACAAGAAGCCCATGGTTTGTTGACATAACAAACTATTTAGTATCCGAGAAGTTTCCAGAACATTACAGTTATAAAGAAAAGACAAAAGTAATAAGGCAAAGTGCCACATACACATGGATAGAGGGCATGCTTTTTAAACAGGGACCAGATTAGATACTTAGAAGGTGCATTAGGGAAGATGGAGCACATGACATAATGCATGCCACTCACAATGAACCCTGTGGAGGACACTATGCTGCAAAGAAGACAACCTACAAGATCTTGGAAATAGGGTATTATTGGCCAACACTCCAAAAAGATGCTTATGAGTATGTGTCCCACTGTGATGACTATCAAAGAATGGGGAAGCCTACACAAAAAGAAGAAATGCCTCTTCATCCACAGATCTCCTTAGAAGCATTCGAGAAATGGGGATTTGACTTTGTTGGTCCAATTAACCCACCATCAAATCAAAAGAGATACATTCTAGTATGCACAGATTACCTTACAAAATGGACTGAGGTAGCAGCACTTGCCGCAGCAAATGAAAAGAATGTAGCAAAATTTTTCACTGAGCAAATCTTCCACAGATTTGGCGTTCCAAGGGAACTAGATTCTGATCAAGGACCAAAATTTACATCTAACTTAATAGAGGACCTACTAAAAAAGAATAAGGTTAAGCATGGATAGTCCTCTTCATATCACCCTCAAGGAAATGGTCAAGAAGAAGTCACCAATAGAAAATTAGAGAGGATTCTAACAAAGACAGTCCAACTCCACAAAAGAGATTGGGCTGCCCAATTAAGTGAGGCAGTTTGGGCCTATAACACCACATGGAAGACAACAACAAGATTCACACCTTATGAGTTAGTATATGGAAAGAAAGTCATGCTTCCAATTGAATTTGAAATAAAAACACTAAGAATTGCAACAGAGTTAAACATGGAACTATCAGAAATACAACAAGAACGCATGCTAAAATTGAATCAACTGGATGAGAAACGCCAACAAGCACTAGCTCACACTGAAATCATCCAGCAACAAAGAAACAGGTGGCATGACAAGCACCTAAAAGATAAAAAGTTTAAGGAAGGTGACTGGGCACTACTCTAAGATTCCAGGTTTCACACATTCAAAGGAAAATTAACAACCAAATGGCTAGGACCTTACATCATTGAGCACATGTATGAAAATGGAGCAGTCAATATTATTACAATAGATGAACAATAGTTTCCCATGATAGTGAATGGACATCGACTCAAAATTTACAAGAAACCACAATCAAAAGAAGAGTTTACACAGGTACTCTACCAACAACAACTGATGCTGATAGAAAATATGAAAAAACATTGAAAAAATGAATGAAAAAAAAGAAAGAAAAAAAATGAAAAATGAAAAAAGAAAAAGAAAAATAAAAAAGAGAAAGGAAAATAAAATTGATAGAGAAAATAACAGGCCAAATTACAGGGCCACGTATATCCCTATGAAGATACAACATTACTATTGCAAAGAGAAATATCAAGCACAATTCAAGTGAGCCCAAAAATTAACAAACATTTTCAACAATCAAGCAAGCCAGATATGTATTCAAGAGAGCCAAAAAAATTATCTACCACTACAAGAACAATCCAAGCACACTCTTCAATCAACTCTGCCATATGATCACGAGAGCCTGACCCTACTTCAAGTGAGCCTGCAATTGATTCAAGCGATGCTGCCATTTATCCAAGCGAGCTAGAAATTCATCCAAGTGCAGCAACAAGCAATCAAATTCATGCAAATCATTATCAAAGTCAAATCAGAAATGGCACGAATAAAGAAAAAATGCCAACAACACACATAACTACTAACACGCCGAAGATCACTACGGATTACACCAAATCTACTACAACATCCAACACGCATACCAATCAGCAATGATCGTGAACTCAGGTACGCTAACAAAATATAACAAGGTAATCTCTGAACATTTTCATTTTATTCTTAAGGTCAAATCATTATCCCCAAAACGGTTATATTTTAAGCTGGGGACAACTTTTCGATAAAGTCGGAGGGAAAGGTTCAGATTACAAAATCATGATTTCACACACCCGTTATTTCGACAAATGATGAATCCACATATAACCACCATACTTCACAATAATCGCAAAGTACGAGCATAAAGCGAAATGAAGGGCTTGATTATGAAAAGAAATGGATCAATCAACAAGTACAATGAAGAATAATAAA
This sequence comes from Larix kaempferi, assembly GCA_027924585.1. NCBI lineage: Eukaryota > Viridiplantae > Streptophyta > Pinopsida > Pinales > Pinaceae > Larix > Larix kaempferi. The sequence goes on along the minus strand of BSBM01000575.1, from coordinate 5,660,002 downwards.
GATAAGTGCGGAAGGACACTTAAGTAAAGCTGCATCATCATCAAAGAAAAAATAGCCAGTCCTTGCAAACAAAAAAACCTCTTAGCACCTCCTAGAAGCAAGCCATCAAAAGTGAGTGTGGTCACGCAGCAAGCAATTCGGCCTCGAGCCTATAGTCAATCCAGACCAGTGAGGTAAAAGACACATCCAAAGTTTGTTTTTGTCGATTGTAGAAGAGATTTTAAGATGACCAAAGGAATCAAGAAAAGTGAACTAGAGGAGCACAATGCCATCTACCAGAACATGCAAATATTAAAAACCATCCATAGTGCAGGTTGGATGCCTTTCATCCTAGGACTGAAAGGGTACAATACAGGGGTGGCTCTGGAGTTTGCGAGAAATTTTAAACATATCAAGGATGAATAGTTCGTCACCCGAGTGAAGGGGTTACGTATAAAGTTGGATGAGGATCTAATTACCAAATTCACTGGTCTACAGACAGGTTTTCATTGGAGCAGGGATGACAGGGAGGAAAACCATGAAGCAAAAACAATATTTTTTGAGCAAGGAGAGGTCTATGATGAAGACAAAAACAGAGTCAAAAGACTCTCCATGCCAGTGCCATGGGAGGACATGGCTGCAATCGTTCAGAAGTACATCACATGCTTTGGTAGGTTAATCTATGTCCCAATCTTTCATTTTCGGATTCTAGAGTTGTCAAGGCACAAGACCCATCATCCTCCAAACAACAACATTAGTATTCCATACTACCTGCTCCAATCTCTAGTAGAAATGAGCAAGAAAGTGGCTAAAGGTAAGGAGGATTCCTTGGCCCATCATGGGCAGATCAAGTTAATCATTTCTGAGGAATTAAAGGTGCAGATACCAGAGCTTTCGTGGGAAGAATTCATGTTGGTATCTGCTGAAGATGTTCAAAGGATGAAGGGTACACCCACAGCTGGCATACCACTAGGAGCAATGAACAAAACAGCCTCTACATCAGGGGCGAAGAGGAAAATTGACCTGGACCATGTGGCCGAGACACTGGTGAAAATCAAGCATTCAAGAGATGACTCCCCCAAGACGAACCGAGGGATCCCTGCCAGTAATCAAGAGCCGAAAAGAAGAAGTAAGAGATTCACACAAGCATCCAGAATTTGAATAACCAAGGAAAAGAGTAGGGAACCTAGTCCCATAGTTCAAAATGTGTTAGATGGGGACGATGATCAGTGGGTAGTTCAGAGGGATACCACTACAGAAGAGGAGCAGGATGAACAGGAAGAATAGGAGGTGGAAGAAGAATGGAATGAACAGAAAGAGCAAGACAACCCCCAGGGGGACCCTCCTGGGCATAATGGAAACCTTGGGGTTGTCAATCAGCTGGCTGAGGCATGGGAAGAATTAGAAGAGCTCAGAAAGGAGCTAGCAGCATTGAAAATTGAATCAGGAAGCCAGACAACATCACCCCCATTCTCATATGAGAAGACACAAATTCTAAGAATGCATCATGCAGGGGAGCTACAACTGGTGGAACAGGGAAATTTAGTACTTCAAGAAAATTTGGCTGAGGCACAAGGAAAACTATCCAAAAAGGACCAGGAAATTGTTCAACTGAAGCATGTTTTGGCTACTACCACTGAAATATACAGTAAACTATTGGAGCATAGGCCACCTTCAGCAATATATGTAGTTTACCTACAAGAAAAGTGGGGCAAATTCCAGCTCCAAAGGTTGGCACAAGGACTCCCAACAAAAATAAAAACAACCAGGGAATTTGTGGATGCATCTCTCAAGGCCACAGAGTCGGAGAAGAACCAGCTCAGTGAGTTTTTCTCACACAATTTTGTAGCTCCTAGCTCGTCCGACTGGTCTCCAAACCCTTACATGGGCGATTTCTAGTTAAGGGCATTATGTTCTTGGATGAAAAATGAAATTGAACGAGCTCAGGACTACGACATTTATGTGGTAACAAAATGGCAAACCTTATTATGGATTAGGGCAGAAGCAACTCACCCTCAAAGAATAATCTATGACAATAGAAATATCACCATAGATGAGGAACTGATCTGAATTCTCCTTGAGAAATAGCAGGGGGCTGTGGTTCACTTCGATCTTACTCTTCAGAGCACACATAAGGAGGTTCAGGAGTCTATTGGTGAAAGATGGCGTAGAGTGGAAAATGACCTGAACATAAAAGAGCTTCACTCCCCTGCCAGACTAGAAAATGCTCTCGTAAAAGCCAAAATCTACAGGGAGACATTGATAAAGAATCAGCTTTGGTGGATAGAGATGAGGCTAAACCCCCCATTCTTCCTTCCTCCGGTCATTAAGGAACAGGTAAATGAGGAAGAATAAAGGAGGGAATGGGTCAAGGAAGATCAAAGTATAGGCTACCATAGGCAGGAAGGGACCCGCAAGGTGGTAGCATGGGACATCAGAAACGTCATTAGAGAGCAGAATATGTCACCCAAGGATGGGTGAATCCTTCAAGCATGGGGGAGATGATGAGTACCCATTTCAGGTATCTGATAGTTTCTTTTCCCACTAGTAAAATACAAGAAAAGTTGTAAAGATACACTTGTTAGTGGGAAAATGATTTACCTTAATTATTTAATGAAGTGTTTAAAAGATTATTTCTGTTATGTTTTGAAAAGCGTTGCTATGAGCTAACTGCATGAAAAACAAGGTTGAATGAGCAGGTGTACATGTACTAAAGGATAACGCGTGAATCAAGTGAAGAACTGGAAGAACATCACCAAACTTAGCGCCTTTCTCTTGATTTGTAGAGAACAAACTCCTATTCAAAGCGAATCGACAATTAGACATTTTTGTTAGGTTAAGCATTAGGATTTTATAAATATGGACCTCTCGAGTAGCGAGAGGCCCTGGCTGCTATTTTGAAGAATTACTGTTTTGCATTTCAGACTTTTAAGACAATTGTGTTACAGACCTAGTTTTTAAACGATGAAGTTTCTATTTTAAATAAATACTTGATGTTATCTATGATTCAGTGTTTATAAGTTCTTTTCACTCCTGAGTACGGGTTGGAGAGGGCCCCTCCAACACGTAAGTCAGGAGATCTCGCAGTACATGTATTTCTCATTATGTGTTGTGCATTGGTTGAATTTATATTGAAGATGAGAGTATTCTAAATAGCGTCTCAATAACACAATTCGATTTCTGTAGTGGTTGATCACTTCTAATTCCATAGTTCATTACAACGCATTCTGTAGTATGATAATGTTGTGTCTGTAGTCCTCTAGCAGCATTCCGTCAAAGCATAATTTAACACTTATTTCTCTATGTACTTGCATTTACTTCTGAAGCAGTAATTTATATTTTAAACCTATGTATTCATTTCATTATTAGGACTGATCATAGAGATTGATTTCTTTCAGTATTTATTGGTTATATGATGACATTCACTTCTTAGATGTTTTGATTAAAAATGCAGCATTAGATAATGGAATTCTGAATTCAACCTTAGCATTAATTAATGTTAGATCATACTTTCAGTTTTATGCAGTTGATTTCTAGTAAATACCCCTTAGATTAAAGATCAAGCTTTCATTACTTTAGAATAGATTTGTGCTAAATCCCAGCATTTCAATTCCATAGTATAATTTTTATTGTTTTCAGCAAGTTAATTCTTAAAAATAGATTTATTGTTTCCTGCATTCAAATTCTTATCCATAGACTTCCTGCTTTCAGTATTTGATTTCTTAGCATAGGAATTTCTCTTCCATAGATTAACAATCTTGTTTACAGTTCATTTAATATTTCTTAGGCAGCTCTTTAAAAACATTGATACAGACACCCCACTTCGACAAGGACTATCCTAGAAGAGCACATCTAGTGCCAATGCCTCTAAAGTTTGTACGTCCCCTGGTTTGATAGTTAAAGTAAGCTCCTAGTCTGGCTGCCCTCATTAGGCACCCATACATAGAGCTCACCAATTTGTACAAGTTCATGCGGGGAGTCCAGAGAAGACATTGGCTGAAGTTAGAAAAGGATTAATTGAAGAGTTCAGAAAACCGAAGTCTGAAGCACAATACATTACAGAACTGAAGGAGATCAAACAATATCCAAATGAAACTGTTTGGGACTTTGAAAAAAGGTTTACAACACTAATGGCAAGAGTCATCTTTGAGATGAGTGACATTCAGCATAAGGAATGGATATCAGACTTTTGTTGATGCAGCAAAATATTGTGACACAGAGAGAGGCTCTGGAGATTGCGATGAATTTAGAAGCTTCACCTGTTGGTGAGAATGCAGTTGACATTACTCAGATCCAGACGCAACTAGAAAATATGACACTTCAGTTGCAAGATCTCAAGAAGGGTAAAGAGCACCACGAAGAAGTTTGGTATAGTCAATGTCGTGCAGAGAGACATACTAGGGATAACTGCCCAAATTACCGAAACTACCTATTATAAGGAGAGTCGAACCCATTGAGTGGTGGAGGTATCCCATGGTGCTGCATTTGTCAAGTTTATGGGCATTGACATGAAGAGTGTGGATACATGCAGAAGATGGTCACAAAGCCGACAAATCTATACTGTACATTCTGCTGGTTTGTTGGGCATGAAGACAAGGATTGTCGCGCATATGACCTACTCCAGGAAAGAACATATGACTCATACTATGTAAAGGGATATGACCATCGCACAGTATAGAAACCGTAGTCGTAGCCACAGGTGGCTCAGCCGCCACCTCAACCACAGATCCAATTTGTACTGCAGCCGCAACTACAACAACAGTTTGTGCCACAACCACAGTATAATCAGATGCAGATGGCTCCACAGTATGTTCACCCTGCATAGTATGTTCTGCGAACACAGTATGTTCAATAGCAACCGAATCTCCTGCAACAACAATTTAATCAACCGCATTATCATCAACAAGGAGGATTTCGAGGAGGATTCCAAGGAGGATGAGGTGGAGGCTTTGGTCGAGGAGGAGGATAGGGTCGCGAACCTGTGCAATGTTATAATTGCAGAGTATTGGGACACTGTCAAAGAGATTTCCTGTAGTTTCCAGTACAGTTTACATATTGTACTATTATTGATCATACTATTGAGAGCTATCTACAACTGATCGCAAGCTGGCAGGTAGGGAATGTTCCGCAGTTGTAGAACTAGAACCAGAACCTACTGCAGAACAAGTTTCAAAATCAGAATCAACTGCAGAATTAGAACCAATTGTAGAACCAGAACCCATTGCAGAATCAAAATCCGTTGCAGAACCATAATTAGCGTTAGAATTAGAACGCAAATCAGAATGTGAATCAAACTGTGAATCAACCGTTGAACCCGAATCCGGGACCAACTGTCGCGATGATTCTTGCAGAACCAAGAACGCAAGATGTCGACGTTGTTGTTATCACTCACGGAGGTGTGACGATAGGAGTGTAATGTACCCACCTGCTGACCCAATGCAAGGAAGGGAACATGGCACTAAAATCTGGGCATTTCATAAGATTCAGCCACTAATTAGAATCATAAGAATTTAAACATTGGTGTGCAGATACAATCAGGTAATATGCACAGCGGAATTTAAATCTAATCCACACACACAATTCATGCCCATCTAGCATATCAAAAAAGTCATCAAATTGATGCATTGCAGAAGTAAATACATAGACAAAAAACACTTATCTTCATTGTGTAATTGTCCCAAGCAAATAGCTATGTCGCTGCAACGTTCCACCCAACCATAGGATCTTCGACAGCTTATACTGAGTCCGTCCGAAGGCCACCCTCGAGCTGGGAATGATTCTCACAAGGAAAGGGAACATTCTAGCTCACACACAGCCCATTAACCATTTCATCTCAGCCAAGCCAGTCCAACTGGGTTTATCAGGCTACACTTGAACAATGGATGCTTATTCTTAAGCTCAAGCCAGAACAATGGATTACCCATTACCCATACCCCAACATACTCTTTCTTCTCACACCAAAAATGATCATTGACAGGGTTACACATTTACAACAGAGGTGTTCACAAAACAGGGTCCACATTGGCTCTCCCAACTCGTGGTTCATCCAAGCGAACTGTGGAATTTTGATTTCAACCCCAGGGAGCAAAACTGACTTCTCCCCACTGGTTAGGATCCTTTCCAATGGCCTAAATGACCTCCAGGAAGAACCAAAAACGTTCTGTTTTCTTCCCCACTGGTAATCAATACAAAAACACCCCTTCCCAGGTAAAAAGATGAAGGGAAACCCAGAAAAACCATGGAGGAAAACGCCCAGGAAGCTAGAGCTACGTGAGGGAGCAAGACTGATGGTTGCATAATGGCTTAGAGAGCAATTTCGTGGCTCTATTCTTGCCCAAGGAGACCAAACATGATTTTCCATGAAGGGTGGCTTGCCCATACCCGAATTTGGACAGCCATACCTCTCCATTCCCAAGGCATTAACTACCCCAACCAACTCTTGGGAGAAATCAATGGTTGGGTACAAAAGTCAACATGGGTAGTTGAGAGTTTGATGGGTTCTCTCATTGACATTTGTCTTGACTCTAGTGGCTCAAGGGTTTGAATGTTTTCCCTCCCAATTCCTTGTGAAATCATGCCCCCATCTCTTTGTTGCATTGCATAGCTAGTTGTGGGTATTTTTATTAAAATGCATATTACATGATATTTGAATTTCCAATGTGCATTGCTAGCACGCAAACCATATGCATCACTAAATCGATGGCGGGGCCTTGGCCTTGAGCTCCTCACCATGATTTCATAACATTATTACATCATTTATAATGTTAATGCCATGGGGTCAAGCTGGGGACATTACATTCCCCTCCCCTTGGAATAACACTGTCCTCGGTGTTCCAACACTTCGGACTATATACCCACTTTACACATGATTCAAAATTCACAAACTGTGACAGGTCTGTCCTGTGTTTCATCCCTTTACTTTGAACTTTCAGGATCAAGTCCTCTAGCTTCCACAAGCTTCTCCTGCTAGCTTTGATCTTCCAGCTCTACAGGTGGGCATTTCTCCAGAGCAGTCCCTTTCCTTTATTCACCTTCTAGCTGATCCACAAGTCTATAATTTCATGGATGCCATCTTTCTTGTTGTCCCAGCAACTATCTGAGGAAGACTTCAAAACAAATAGCTTTTGGCCTGCTACCAGGATCCATGTGCACAACTGGCTCTCGCTTTTCTCACTATAAATCATTTGGCTAGTAACAGCTATAACAATGGCTTTCAATATCTCTCCTGTGAGACTTATCATGGCAATTCCTGTTAGGACAAGCATAACACAATGTTAAAATTAGTCAATTATTTGTCTAATTGGCATGGAACATCCATGCTTTACTCATGAGACTTCCACACATTTCACGTTTTCCCAATATAAACATGAACTCATTCATGTTCATCCTTTCACCGGAAAATGACCATTTCAGCATTCACAATTCATTTCAAGCAATTAAACACAAATTGTTTTCATTTATGACATGCACTCAACAGTCTTTTGTTTCTGAGATGCATCAGTCAAAAAGGAAAGAGAAGAGTAAGAGTTTCCCCCTCTTAGTCTTGTTCCAATCCATAGCCACACCATCACTTGTGGTTCTATGCTCCTTAGCCTCTTTCACTTCAATGTGAATGCTTGGCGTGCCATTTCTTGGCTATGACATTTTAGTGTCTAGGGTCTGTCTAATGCTTTTCAACTAGGGAACCCTTCCCTGTTGTTGCTTACAAAACCTTTGGCTGCTAGGACCCACACAGTTCCACTAGCACCATCTTTCATTACTGCTCGTACTGAGCTTTTTAGGACAGTCATATGTCCGCATGCATCCTCCATATACTCTCATAATCCTTGCTTCCAGCAATACCTACACTCAAACATTGAACCAATTCACATGTTTAGTTCATTTTCATAGGGTTTATCTCTAAACAAGAGTTTAGGAAATCATAACCAAATCATATACACACGTATATTCATAAGCAAGAAGCTGCAAGGTAACTGAATACTTATCTGTATTGGATGTCTTGACTTTATTCCATGGGATCATTCTTTGCTTTATGAGCCTTGGATTTCTCGTGAACACAATAACGAATGTTGGGCCAGCACGTAGGCTACTCCACAATCATTCGGATAGGCAATTCCAGGCCAGTATGCCGACTGGGTTTATCAATCATTTCCTTTAGCAATATGCTAGGCCAGTGCTCCGATTGGTTTTATCAATTGTTTAAGGGGTGTTGGGCCAGCGTACACGCTGCTCTACCATATCAAGTAGTTAATTCTCAACTAGTCACTATCTGGACTTATCAAGGACTTTATAGCGTTCAACCAGCTACTCCTTGGATTTCTTAATAATTTATATCACCCACTCATTTACTCTCTGGATTTACCAGCAATTTATATCGCTCACTCATTTACTCTCTGGATTTACCAGCAATTTATATCGCCCACTCATTTACTCTCTGGATTTATCAGCAATTTATAGTCTTTCAGGGTCTTTCCTTCCTGCAATGACGAAGGTTTCCAACAAAGAAACAATAGTGTATCAGCTTAGCTATTAGAAGACTTATACCTAAAATCTTCATTATTCCAAACAAGACATAAATGAAAACGAATACTTATCTGTATTGTGCGGTTCCCCTCTGGTCCACAGGATCCTGCTTTGCTTTGCAAGCCTTGGGATCGCCTATGGACTTGGATATAGTTAATGCTTAACCAGTACACCTCCCCATCGGCTAGATTTACCAAGCATTTGGTGGTGCCCAACCAGTCCCATACATGTTTGGCCCTCTCCAATGCCGAGCCAGCACATTCATCTGGGTCATCGACCAATGGAAGGAAACTATGCCACCGACCATTATAGGTCAAGGCTCTACTATGGAGCCATGGGCATCTCAGGGTTTTCAATCAATCCTCGGTGCCCGCCCTCCCACTGCTGTCCTAGTAGAGATTTTATGCCTTTACCAATGCCACCACACCTTCTTGTACCATAACACTTCACACACATCAACTCTTCATTTATACAAGGACGCCACTCCTTCTCTTGTGCAAATCGGCGATTCCTTTTAGGAACTTTATAGGTGACTTTCTTGACTGCAGGTTAACATGACCCCTACTCAGACAAGGATGATACCTTCTCTTATTACATAGCTCTTTGGGCCTGTCCATCCCTTCTGGTAATATTTCACGTGCGCATAGAAAGGTTTCCAATTCCCATACAGTCCCTTTGCGTACCCTTCTTCACTTTGCCCTTTAATGTGCAGTATCAATCTGCATCTGTGTAGGCTGACAACACAAGAAGGATAAGCAAGCTCATCAGTATTGTTGTTCAATTCTTAACCACATTCCATATCATTCACTACCAAGTATTGAAACACCAGGAATGCGTCCATTCCCTTAGGGTGTAGTCAATATTGAAAACCCTACCATGACCCAGCACCAGAAAAGGTGTGCACCCCATTTATGATGTGCGCCATGTAGGCCCTAATCATACTCAAGCAGTTTGCAATGATATAAATAAGATAGAGCATGCTTTGCATATTAACCCTAATAATTTAGACATGCATGTTCTTGTCTAGGGTCACAGAATACTCATTCATTTTGCATATGTGTCTCACATGCCTTCTGGGCATAGCTTTACCATCTCACTTTCATGGTTTACCGACATGCGGTTTGGATGAGACATTATCAATGGCGTTTCACCCGAAACCCATTTCCAAAGCATGGGGTCTTTCCCATCTGGTTTGGCTTCTGCAGGCCATCACACATGATCTCCCTGCAATGTGTCATCCTGGCACACTTTATCAAATAGCCAAACAGTCAGCAACATTTAGCAATAAGCTTCAAATATGATTGTTCCATAACCAATCAATAGCATTAATAATTAAATTCAATATGAATTTACAATTCTGTCTCCTACAGAAATTGATTTGCTTAGCAATGAGGCCCTCCTCATATTGTTTGGCTCTTGTCAGTGGTATCACTCTGCCTGTCCTGACACAATTCTATATAAGCCAAACAGTCATTAGCAATTATAAGCAAATTCTCAAATCTGAAATTTGTAAAATCTGTTTTCCTATAGAAATTAGATTTGCAACTATGAGACTATTCTCATAACTTAAACCAGACAATTTTCAGATTTGTTTCATGCATAAATTTACAACCATGAGAACCTTCTCATAACCTTTGGCTTCTTCACATGGTAGATCTCGGTCCTTACTGTGGACTTATCTTTACTGCCATACGCAAGACTTTTCTACTTGAAAACTGAAACTTCAATCAGCCAAACACGTTGTGAGTATCTATGCACATAATCATTCATTGCCATAATAGTCACTGAAGTGATCTTAGAATTATAATACTCAATAATTCAAACACCTTCAACTGTTTAACGTTTGAAATGCAATGAAATATATATACATTTCTATATATGCATCATTATCACAATAAAATTGCAAGACATAGTCACACTATCCATGCAATTTAAATAACTGTAAATACTCATTACTTCCTTTCCATGCAGCTCTGTCCTTCCAACAAAGTGCTCTGGTAGCCCATCACATGTCTACCTTTTATGTTCAATCATTCTCCTACATTTATAGCAGCTTATGAAATGGTCCCAGGATTAACAATAGTCCACCATTTCATCTATTATCTAGTTGCATTGAAACATATATATGTCACATCCATGCATTCACACAATGCATTTCAACATGTGCACCTACACATGCATGTATATTTACAACATTTACCGAATATTTCAATGCACATGTCTTCAATGCCATCTTGCATGATTTCATGAATACTATCCATTCAAACATACTATGGCCTAACCATGATTACTACGTAAAGCATGCACTACCATGACAGGTCCATAACTCCTCAGTTGCTTTGGTTGTTAAACTCACAACCAATATTCACAAATGGCATGATATGAATTCATATGAATGCATTGAGGTTTCTAGAAACTATAGGGTGTAAGGCTCCCTGCCTTCACCTACACACACCTCACCATACTTGGTGGGTTGGCATTCATATTTAGGCACTCAATACCACATGCAAACCAAATCATCATAGTTTAACTATAGTTGAAGGAATCTTACCAAATCCTCCTTCAACATTCATGCAACTAAGCATAAATAACCATTACCTGCATGGCTGTCATTAACATCGCTTGATGTTACCTGATCAGTTGGCCTCTTACCGAGGCTACTCCGTCCTCTTTCCAATATCATGATCACGGATTTGTTGCACCATCCTCTCTTCATGAGGTTGCATGCAACAATCATCATCCACATCCTTGGCCATGCTTCGGTTGTCTTTGGTCCTACAACCAATCTGAACATGACTAATTATTAGCAACCACAATAATTATCTTAAGTGGCTCATTGCATATGTAAAACCTCACTATTTTACTAATATGCAATATCATATACACGCAGAAAACATTTTCACACGCACTATGCAATATGCCATCTAGTACATATTCACTTCATCTATCTATCCTCTTGCATTTCCAGCATCCCTATGCCATAATTTTTTTTTGTTCAGAATATAAATACAATAGCAAGAGAGGAGTTAAGGAATTCTTCCCAATTTCTCATTCCATCATGGAGTTCCTCATCCACATCATAGCTAATCCTTTCCTTGGCTTCCCTACCAAGCATACAATCAATCATTAGCTATGACATTATCATGAATTAGCAATTCAACATATACATGTGTGCAATCGTTCATTCTTGCTATTTCCTAAACATGCAATTCTTATGCTATAAACATAAATAGTTTAAGGTGAGGCATTTTCCCTTTCATCTTCCATAATGGATATCACAACCAATTTCTCTTGCTGAGAATTCCATCCTTTATGCAATCTGTGCTTCCTCATCCCAAGAGTGCATTTCATACTTTCAATGACTGTCTCCGGGGATGACGGGGGTCAAGGGGACTTTCCCCCTTGTGGCTTCCACCACTGCAGGGCGGGTCGAGGGCAGCGCCCTCATTTTTTTATTTTTTTTAACACAAAACGTGCCGCCGTTACGGGGCGGTTCGCCGAACGCTTCCACAATTGCGGAGTGATTCACCGAATGCTTCCGCAGTTGCGGAGCGATTTGGCGAATGCTTCCGCAGTTGCGGAGCGATTTGGAGAATGCTTCTGCAGTTGTGGAGCCATTCAGCGAAAGCTTCCGCCGTTGTGGAGCCATTCGGTGAAGGCTTCCACAGCTGCAGAGCCATTCGCAGAATGCTTCTGCCATTGCGGAGCCATTCAGCGAGTGCTTCCGCCATTGTGGAGCCATTCGGTGAAGGATTCTGCAGTTGTGGAGCCATTCGCGAAATGCTTCCGCCGTTGCGGAGCCATTCGGTGAATGCTTCCACGGTTTCGGGGAGGTTTGCGGAAGCCTTCCGCAATTGCGGGGTGTTTTGCTGAGTGCTTCCTCAATTGCGGGGCGGTTTGCCGAATGCTTCTGCAATTGCGGAACGACTTGCGGAATGCTTCCGCAATTGCAAAACGATTCGCCGAAGTCTTCCGCAGTTGCGGAACGATTCGCCGAAGTCTTCTGCAGTTGCGGAGCGATTCGCAAAATCCCTCCGCAATTTTGGAAGGGAATTCCTTCCGAAATTTTCCTTTCGACGCTGAACACTTAGAAAAATTTTCCGCTGTTTCGAAGAAGTTCGCCGAATTCTTCCGTGTGGTGGAACAACTCGCGGAATCCTTCCGCAGTTTCGGGACGATTTCCCGAAACGGACTTAAACAAAATTTTCCAAAAACTCTTAGAAAAATTTGAAATCTTCCCTTCTGTCAGTGATGACTGTAATTGGATTTGGCCCATAGAGGTCCAATGCTGCAACCAGCAGCTCTGATACCAAAATGTAATGTACCCACCTACTGACCCAATGCAAGGAAGGGAACATGGCACTAAAATCTGGGCATTTCATAAGATTCAGCCACTAATTAGAATCATAAGAATTTAAACATTGGTGTGCAGATACAATCAAGTAATATGCACAGCGGAATTTAAATCTAATCCACACACACAATTCATGCCCATCTAGCATATCAAAACAGTCATCAAATTGATGCATTGCAGAAGTAAATACATAGAAAGAAAACACTTATCTTCATTGTGTAATTGTCCCAAGCAACTAGCTATGTCGCTGCAATGTTCCACCCAACCATAGGCTCTTCGACAGCTTATACTGAGTCCGTCCGAAGGCCACCCCCAAGCTGGGCATGATTCTCACAAGGAAAGGGAACATTCCAGCTCACACACAGCCCATTAACCATTTCATCTCAGCCAAGCCAGTCCAACTGGGTTTATCAGGCTACACTTGAACAATGGATGCTTATTCTCAAGCTCAAGCCAGAACAATGGATTACCCATTACCTAACATACTCTTTCTTCTCACAGCAAAAATGATCATTGACAGGGTTACACATTTACAACAGAGGTGTTCACAAAACAGGGTCCACATTGGCTCTCCCAACTCGTGGTTCACCCAAGCAAACCGTGGAATTTCGATTTCAACCCCAGGGAGCAAAACCAACTTCTCCCCACTAGTTAGGATCCTTTCCAATGGCCTAAATGACCTCCAGGAAGACCCAAAAACGTTCTGTTTTCTTCCCCACTGGTAATCAATACAAAAACGCCCCTTCTCAGGTAAAAAGATGAAGGGAAACCCAGAAAAACCATGGAGGAAAATGCCTAGGCAGCTAGAACTGCGTGAGGGAGCAAGACTGATGGTTGCATAATGGCTTAGAGAGCAATTTCGTGGCTCTATTCTTGCCCAATGAGACCAAACATGATTTTCCATGAAGGGTGGCTTGCCCATACTCGAATTTGGACAGCCATACCTCTCCATTCCCAAGGCATTAACTACCCCAACCAACTCTTGGGAGAAATCAATGGTTGGGTACAAAAGTCAACATGGGTAGTTGAGGGTTTGATGGGTTCTCTCATTGACATTTGGCTTGACTCTAGTGGCTCAAGGGTTTGAATGTTTTCCCTCCCAATTCCTTGTGAAATCATGCCCCCATCTCTTTGTTGCATTGCATAGCTAGTTGTGGGTATTTTTATTAAAATGCATATTACATGATATTTGAATTTCCAATGTGCATTGCTAGCACGCAAACCATATGCATCACTAAATCGATGGAGGGGCCTTGGCCTTGAGCTCCTCACCATGATTTCATAACAATATTACATCATTTATAATGTTAATGCCATGGGGTCAAATTGGGGACATTACAAGGAGAATATGGTCCACATCCACTAATATGGATGGATAGAAAGAAGAAGGTGTACTTTGATATTGATGCTGAGCGAGACACATTCTTTGAAGCACGTGATTCAGTAGGAATAAATCTTGGTAAGTCAACTACTTATGACATGCCCACTGCTTTTGACTCAAGTTCGGGAGTAGGACCATCGCGAGAGCATGGTACTTTGTAAAACTTCTTTGAAAGTTTCTTATCGTTGGCAAGAGATCTCGATGCTCTTGCTGAGATTGAGAGTCTGTTGCATCGACATGCCAAGGGACGGAAAGAGTCTGCAGTGAACTCTTTACAGAGGAAGAAGAGAGGAAAAGAGATGCGCATGAATATCCAGATTGAGGACTACAAGATAGATTCAGTCATTCTGGATCTCGGCTCGGATGTCAATATTCTAACAAAGAAGACATGGAAAAAGATGGGGAGCTCCACGCTGAGCTAGTGTCCCGTACAGTTGTGACAGGCTAATCAGGCCAAAGTAACACCAATTGGGCGAGTTTCATGCCTTGTTGTGGAAATTGAGGGCATGAAAACCTATGCTGATTTTGATGTTATTGAAGTTGTCGATGGTGGAGACTCTTATCCCGCATTACTGGGGATTGGATGGGCCAATGACAGTATGGCAGTAATTAATTTCAAGAAGCTGGTGATGACCTTTGAAAATCAAGACCTCGGGATCATAGCTCCTTTGGATTCGGTTGAAGGACGAAGGTATGTTGAACCAGTAAGGGATGAATTTGTAAGTGGATGGGATCATGCATATAACATTTCAAAAGACTACATCCATCCGACAGTCGATAGTAAATTCGATAGGTGCAGCTCTAGCTATGCATCTTCCAACTCTGATGATGCTTTAGAGAACTGGAAGAATCGCATGCATGAGGTGTCATTCCAAAAGTGTGGCTTGATCACATAGTCAATGTTCTATGTCGTGACTGAGACCGTTGAATTACCGGTATACGAAGGACTGCCCGAGTTGGCTGAATTTCTAGTGGAATTTGAAGCCAAGGTGTCAGAACCACAGCGGTTGCTGGGGTTGGAAGAGGCGTCAAAGGCTGCTCCAGCACGTTGGTGGGTGACCCATAAGAAGTTGATTACTGGGTGGTTGCAGTGTCGAAGATTGATGACAGTTCGCTTTGGCAACGCAGAAATATACCACACTAGAAAGTATGATGGGTGAAATGACCTTGGCAGTCATCTGATTGAATGTCAGACTTTGTGGGCCTCACGACCAAAGGATGAATGGGTCCATGCCTTTGTCCACACTTTGGATGAAATTCCGCAATCTTGGTATGCCTCAGCTGAGTTGCAAAGGGAGATTACCACTTGGGAAGAGTTGACGGTTTGCTTCACTCAGAACTTCAGTTTTACGGATGCCAATCCAGATATTCATAATGCCCTACAGATCATCTGCGATGTTGTTCTGTAAGTGGTTCCACTTGCATACCCCATGGATCCGCATGCACATTATCAGATGTAGTCGATGATGGAGTGCTATAATATTACTGGAGGGCTGGAGGATGGTAATGACCCACGGAATATCAATATTCCAGAGACAGAATGGAGTCGGGATGTCATAGCACCTGAAGTACCGATAGATCCAATATATCAGCCATTGAATCTTAGAAAGGTCAACATTGGGATAGAGGAGAAGCCAAAGTTTGCGAATGTTGGGGACTACTGGGATGAAGAAATGATGGAAAAGATCACATACCTGTTGCATGAGTTCGAAGATTTGTTCCCTACTAAGTTTTCTTAAATGAAGGGAATATTGGGGGATTTAGGAGAGATGAAAATTCTATTGAAGCCAGATGCGAAACCAGTGAGGCAGGGACCGTACCGACTGAATCCGTGACACAAGGAAAGGGTCAAAACTGAGCTTGATAGAATGTTGGATGCTGGAATAATTGAGTCGGTTGAAGAATCAGAATGGATTAGTCCCATGGTGGTTCATGATAAGAAGACAAGTGAGGTTTGGATTTGTGTCGACCTGAGGAGATTGAATGATGCATGTATGTATGATCCATTTCCGACGCCATTCACTAATGAGGTGTTAGAAGGAGTGGGTGGTCAAGAAATGTATTCCTTCACAGATGGCTTTTCTGGTTATCACCAGATTAGGATCACAAAAGAAGATCGCCAGAAGACAACGTTTGTTACTGAATGAGGTTGTTTTCAGTATACTGTGATGGCATTTGGGCTAAAAAATGCACCTGCAATATTTTCCTGAGTTTTTGTTGCTGCATCCAGATATTTTATTCAGAAGTTTTTACAGGTCTATATGGATGATTAGATTGTTTATGGATTGATCAAGGACCATCTGGAAAACCTGCGACTGATGCTGGAGCGATGTAGACAACATCAAATCGCGCTGAACTTGAAGAAGTGTATGTTCTGTGCACCGTTTCGGATTTTGTTGGGTCACATGGTTTGCAAGCAAGGATTGTTGGTTGAACCAGCAAAGATTGCGCTGATTTGGAGCTTGCCACCACCTACAACTGTAAAACAGTCGAGAGTGATGCTGGGGTACACGGGGTACTGCCGCAATTTTTTCTGCAGTTATGCGGCGATCACGACTCCTATGGAGAAGTTTTTAAAGAAGGACACGGTATTCTTATGGAGTCCTGAATGCCAAGTAAGTTCCGAGATGCTCAAGGCTAAGATGGATTCTACACCGATCCTGGTATTTCCTTATTGGAGCAAGGAATTTCATGTCCATGTGGATGCATCATTAATTGCGCTCACACATCTAGGAGAAGGAGATCTTGACCACCTGATTGCTTTCACGAGTCGGAAGCTTTCATCTCTGGATAAAAATTATACAACTACAGAGAGGGAAGGTCTGGCGATGGTATTCGCGCTACTTAAGTTTAGGAATTACCTATTGGGGGGTCATTTCAAAATGTTCAAAGACCATTCTGCTTTGAAATACCTGGTTAATAAGCATGTGTTAGGGGGGAATATATGTCGCTGGCTACTTGTCTTTCAGGAATTTTATTTTGAGGTAATTGTGAATACAGGTGAGGAACCAACAAATATTGAAGATGGGTGGCCAGATGCACAACTATTCAGAGTTGAGGTGGCTGATGACTACTACGAAGACATAATTTAGTTCTTGGCGACGGGAACCGCACCAGAGGAGTTTACCACAAGTCAGAAGAAGCAGTTGGTGGTTAAGGCCGCAGACTTCGAGCTAATTTCTATAGAACTTTATAAACTAGGACTGGATGAACTCTTGAGGCTATGTGTCCTACCTCATAAACAAGAGCATATATTGGAAGAAGCACACGCAGGACTGGCTGGTGGACACTATGGAGGTTGTGATATTGCTAGGAAGGTGCTTTACACAGAGCTTTGGTGGCCCACTCTTCATAAACATGCGATGGATTATGCACGAACTTGCGACGTCTGTCAAAGAACTAGAAAACCATTAAGAAGGGATGAGATGTCGCTAGTACCTCAAGTGACATTGTAGTCATTTGATAAATGGGTTGTGGATTTCATGGGACCAATCAAACCACTTGAAAAGAGAACTAGTGCATGGTACATAATTACAGCGACAAATTATTTAACAAGGTGGGAGGAGGACGCACCTATTATAGATTGCACCGCTGTGACAGCAACACGATTCTGGTTTGACAATGTTGTTACTCGGTTTGGATGCCCCAAGATATTGATGAGTTACTAGGGGAGTCACTTCATCAATCACACAGTTAGCACATTAATAGAAGAACTTCAGATACAGCATAAGAAGAGCACCCGGTATCATCCACAAGCAAATGGAATGGTGGAGGCATTCAACAAAGTGTTGGAGCACGTGCTTACAAAGGTTTGTAACACAAGCTGCGATGACTGGGATTTGAAGATTTTAGCAGTCTTGTGGGCATATCGCACCACTTGTAAAATATTGACAGGACAGACACCGTTCAAATTGGTGTATGGGAAAGAGGCAGTCATGGCTATGGAGTACATTGTTCTGATTTTGTGCATAGCAGCAGTGACATGCATGGATGACGAAGCAACATTAGAGGACCGACTGGCTCAGTTGGTGCATCTCGAGGAAGACCGTTTCGTCACAAGTTTTCACCAGCGTGTAAAAAAGGATCGCCAAAAATCTTGGCACGATATCCATATTAAAACCAAGAAATTTCAATAAGGTGATTTGGTGTTGTTGTATTACAGCAAGTTCATGAAGAATCCATCCAAGTTACAGATGCATTGGCTAGGCCTATATCTCATTAGTTTCATTACTTCAGGAGGCGCAGTATAGCTGCAGCAGTTAGATGGAGCAATGCAACCCAAGATAGTGAACGGTAGCAGGCTGAAGCCCAACAAGATAGGCCTGGAGCCACGCGATGCTTAAGGCATTGCGGGGAAAAAAATGAAGAAGATAGGATGCTAGGTAGAAGGATGGCGCACTAGTAGGGACGGGAACATGGCCCTGAATCTGGCTCTGGTTGTAGCTATGAATTTGGAAAGGTGGCTCTAGCTCAAGGATCTGGAAACTAGCATAATGTTATGGATGTAACTCTGGCACATGTCTAGGGTCTCTTGTTCTCGCTTGCTTGATTTTTACTATCATTCGACCCCCCCTATCGGGAATAAGGTAACGAGAAGAAAATCTCTGAACTGCAAAATGTATCCTTACTTGAGAACAAACTCTTTGGTATGACATATATATCTTCTTGGTTGTTGATGAATATTTCCATGAAACAATCCACCCATAGTGAATCTTCTCTTTTGCATGTTTCTTCGGTGTGAGGCATCTGTCTGAAGAATGAGTATGCTTTCCATAATGCTTACAAGGATGAAGATCAAAACACCAATCTTCCATGTGACCAACTTGGTGACAATGTTGGCATTTCAAAATGAGATGCAAATCTTAAGCAGGTGAAGACGAATTTCTTGATGGAATCCAACATTATGGAACTAGATAGCTTTGGAATAATTAGGAATGTGAAAGGTCACGTCCTTATCATATCTAAAACTGGGTCTATGCTTGTTGTGGTTGATTTCTTCCCAAGGTATGATGATGGGCTTGAAAAGTGCAAGCAAAACCTTTGTATCAAAAACTTCATCTCATAATTTCTTTTGAAGTGGCATCAAACATTTGAATATGTGCAAGTGAATGTACAAGATAATGATTGTTCCAAACATAAATTAGAGGAAATTTGGATGAAAAATGGGCCTCCTAAGGAAAATGGTAAAAAATGCCTTGTAGGCAATTTTTTATACTATTTCACTTTTTTCGAAGCTTCCTATGGTTATTTCATTTTTATCAAAGATACCTTAGATGTATATTTTATATTAAAATCAATTTATGAGGATGAAGTTCGATATAGTGTTTTCACCCAAAATAAGGAAATAAAATTAAATACACAATGCCAACTTCAAAGTTATTCAGTCATGTGCAGGTTGGTTCTGGTGATTATATCAGAGTTGGTTTGGATCCCATTCTCGGGATGGAGGATTTGTATCTGCTCTCGAACATTTTGGTTCAGTATTTGAAGGCCCTCGGTCTTTCTACTCTAAACAAAATCTTAATCCACAGTAAAAATGATCCACATTCTGTTGTTTGGATAAACTCTAAGGATCTCGGTCTTGTTGGAATTTTTGCGCAGGAATGGGATAGTTATATCAGAGGTCTAAACTCATATGGAGTTAAAATTAATTTGGACAGTGATAAATTGGTCTGGATGGGGAACACTAGCTTAGGGGCAGTGACAACAAAGTCTGCTTACAACATAATTATTCAGGATAAATTTATTTTCCCTCAAAACTGGTGGTACAAGAGATTACGGAAGTGGAGTGTTCCATTAAAACTGAAATGTTTCTTGTAGCTAACTCTCCAAGATAAACTTAAGACTTGGGAGAATCTACTGAAGCGAGGTTGGATTGGTCCAAGTAGATGTAGCCTTTGTCTAATTGCAGTTGAAACTACTAAACATTTATTTGTGGATTGTTGTTTTACAAACAAGATTTGGAATTTTTGTTCTTTGAAGTTGAGCATTTTCCGTCAATGGGATGTTGGAGATTTCAATTTCTGTTTGTTGAATTGGTACAGGAATAGTAAATCTTTCTTCACTCTAGCTATATGTATTTCCTCGAAAGTGTGGTATGCTTGGAATTGTGCTTTATTCTAGGACTTAAAGCATGATGTGACGACTTGTAGCCTGTCTGCTTCGAAGATGTATCATATGTACAAGGAGAATGATAAGCACAATCTTCAGATTGCTAGAGTCAGTAATTTTTCCTTTAAAGTGATTCAACTTGTTTTATTTTTTGATGGAGCTGCTTAAAATGGCCTTTGTGCGGTTGGAGGAGTAATATTCCTGAATGAAGATCATTATTTTTCTGTTCCTCTCAACTGTGGTGTAGGAAGCAATATGAAAGTGGAACTTATGGCACTATGGTGTGTACTAGATATGGTGAATATTTTTGGTCTTGTTGATATAAACGTTTTTGAAGATTCATGTGTAACAATCAAATGGGCTACAGGTGAATTCAAGCTAAATGTTACAAATCTTCGTCACTAGTATATTCTCACTCAGAAGGAAATCTCTATGCAACAGAATATTTCTTTTGAGCATATTTATAGGGAACATAACACTATGGCTGACAAGTTGTCCAAAAATGCACTTGATGGTATTGAAGGAAACCTTATCTCAGAGGAATGGTTGGATAATGATATCCAAGATGAGGGTGTTACCTACTTTTTTGACTAATTTTGGTTGGTCATTCTGGAAGACTGTTGCTGATCTGTGTTGAAGAATTTCTAATGTTATTTTGCTATGTTTTATTTTCTGTTTATGAAAGGTTTTATGAGAAAGATCCGATCAGATAGTTCTTTTTTGGACTAGGTTGTGTCTGATTGTAACTTTTGACATATATGGTTCTTTTTATGAACCAGGATGATCATTGTACTGTTTGATTCATTCTGAATATCAATAGTAGTATTTTTCTGCTGAAAAATAAAATATGGATGGGTATATTAGCTATTATTATATTTAATTATATATTATATATTAGTTAAAATTTATTGGACCCAACTTTTGACGGTTATTATAAAATATTAATTATAATATAATATTATTATATATTAATTGTACTATTAATTGCTATTACTATTATCTATTGCCCAACTTTTGACGGTTATTATAAAATATTAATTATAATACAATATTATTATATATTAGTTGTAATATTAATAGCTATTACTATATTATATATTATATATTGTTCACGTATTACCTAAAAAACGCCAATTTCATTAAATTTGGACAAATTAGGCAATTTTTGGACTAAGAAAGTTTGAATTTAGACTTTGAAAGTGTCAATATCAACCTTTCTAAAGTGCAAAAATGGGTTCTGAAAGTGGCAATATTGGATTTGAAAAGTGTGTTTTTCTATTCGAATAGTGTGTTTTTTGACTACTTATGAACCTTAAAATTGCAGTTGTTTGTTATAAAACTATGAATTTCAATTCAAAAAGTGTGAATTTCAAATCAGAAAATGCAAATTTTGATTTGAAAAGTGTGAATTTTAAATAAAGAAATCCAAATTTTATTTGAAATGTGTGAATTTTAAATTAGAAAATGCAAATTTTGATTTGAAAAGTGTGAATTTAAAATCATAAAAATGCAATTTCTGATTTGAAAAGTGCGAATTTCAAATTAAAAAACGCAATTTTTTATTTGAAAATTGCAATTTTCATTTGTAAATGTTCAAAATTTTAAGGAGAAAAGTTCATTGTCTAAAATATACAGTCATTGTTTGAATAACAAGTCAATCGGCTAAGTTATAACATAAAAAAATTTCCTCGACTTCTATTTTCCTGCAGGAAGGATGGGTGGCCCCTTCTTTTCGTAGTTAATTGTGAACACCTTTATCCAACAATTCAGCTATATCCATAACGGAGAACATAAGAAGGATCGACCGACCCTTCGTGCAGTGTCAAAATATTATGAAAAGAATATTGGGAATAAGAAGGGTCGACCGATCCTTCTTGCAGGGTCAAACTATTATGAAAATAATATTGTAAATAAGAAGGGTCGGCCAACCCTTCATTTAGGAGGGAATTGTACAAATAGAACACCTTGGAAGGTGTATCATATAAACATGGTTTTTCCCGATTTTCGTTTTAAGATACGAAGGATCGGCCGCCCCTTC
Organism: Larix kaempferi; assembly: GCA_027924585.1. Classification (NCBI taxonomy): domain Eukaryota; kingdom Viridiplantae; phylum Streptophyta; class Pinopsida; order Pinales; family Pinaceae; genus Larix; species Larix kaempferi. The sequence goes on along the minus strand of BSBM01000575.1, from coordinate 5,637,616 downwards.
TTTTCGTAGTTAATTGTCAAAACCTTTATCCATCAATTCAGCTATAGCTATAATGGAGAACACAAGAAGGATTGGCCGACCCTTATTGCAGTGTCGAACTATTATGAAAAGAATATTTGGAATAAAAAGGGTCGGTCGACCCTTCATTTAGGAGGGACTTGTAACAATAGAACACCTTGGAGAAAGAGCATCCTCTCTTTCTCTGAGAATATTTCCACTTTCCAGCAAAGTCTTTAAAGCAAAACGTCTATAAATTTTGTTGTTAAAATGTTGATATCTAGTATCCTAGGGTGACACGTGGAATGATCATATTGTGACACGTGGCATATTTGATTTGGCACATTGAGTATAGTGAGGTTACTAATTTTTATTTGATTTGGCACATTGAGTATAGCGAGTTGACTAATTTTTATTTGATTCGGCACATTGAGTATAACGAGGTTACTAATTTTTATTTGATTTGGCACATTGAGTATAGCGAGGTTACTAATTTTTATTTGATTTGGAATATTGAGTATAGTGAGGTTACTAATGTGGGTTTAACTACAACACAATCGGGAAATGAAAATTAACTGATAGTAGTTTTAAGGATTACGAACATGTAAGATTACCCTGTAGCTGGAATGCTAATTGAAAAATTAACATGAATTTATTAATTTATGTTAGTCATTTGCAGAAATAGTATGTATGAATTTATTAATTTATTAAGTTCTTTCTGCATCTTGTTCACAGTATGTAATTGTTAGGAGAAAATATCTGGAAACTGAATAACAAGACTTTTTCTATGGAATATGAAGACTAACAAACTTCCCATACTGGTCTTTGTGTTTAATTAGAGCAATAAAGATCCCATAATGATAAAATGTAATGAATTGCCATGATTAAAACCTTTGGGTCTGAGAGATGCAATTATCATATCTGTAACAAAATAACATATAACATGCGCCCACAAAATTTGGATTAAGATGGAGTACAATTTTAATTATATCAAATCTAAACAATTTATCATTATGGATTAGTCGGATCAATGACTATGACTTCAAATTTGGCTGAAGGTGAAAATCGCAGTTAGGAGCCTAATTGCAATTTTAAAAAATTGTAGAGGGGATAACAGACAAGCTAAACTTCATTGAAATCACCCAGTGTAATCTCATCCGCAGGATCAAGACAAATCGACGGTTAAAACTTAAACATGTGGGAAGGAAAAGAAGGGTTGCGGGGTTTTATTTCATAAATATATACATTCTTTCCGCAAGCCATAGTCTGAATTGCAGGTTGCGGGTTACATAAATGCAAAGTGAAAAACTATTTTAAGACTCTTCCCCCAATCCGCTATTGCGGGTTGCGGGTGTAAAATTATTGAAGAATATTTCTGCATCCACAATCCGCATTGAGGATTGCGGGTTACAGAAAGAAAATGTTTCAAAACCGAAAACCAAGATTCCACAATCTACATTGCGGATTGCAGATTGTGGGTTGTGGAAAGAACCTGACTTTTGGAAAAACTTAGTGCTTTCCGCAACTGACAAAAACACTAAAAAATTCAAGAAAATTTCAAAGGAAAGTGTGAATTTCAAATCAACCTTAAAAGTGTGAATTCTGCGAGATAAGGATCGAGAAGGAGCCATAAAGTCGCACATGTGAGGGCAGGTAGGTGGAAGCGAGGGAGATGGTATATTGCATGGGTCACGTGTGTCATGTTACGGGCTCCTGGGTCGAGGCTCCACCCCAATGTTCCCTCCTCATTTCCAGCACATGGCCCCTTGTATAATGGTGACGCCCGCATCCAGGGTTAATATATGGTATACTTGATTCACATAAACAATTTTGTTTCTTAAAAACAATCATGGGAAGTAATTGCACAATTTAATATATGGTATACTTGATTCACATAGGCTGAAACTTATGGTGAATATTATTACGCCTACTGTAGGCCTTTTAAAGCGCTGGCAATAGGCATTTTGGCTGTTGGATTTTCAAGTAATCGATTGGAGTGATATGTGTACGATTACTCCAGCAAAATATGTAGTCACTAAAGATGATATCTATGACCACCATGATCTCTCCATACTGTGATAATTACCATTACCCATCCATCCCAGACTCCCATCCCATTCAATCCATCAACATAGTCACCACTCACTATATATTAGAGCAAACTGAAATTGTCTGGGAAGCCATGGAATTTTTCTCTACTTCCTTTGTTCTTTGTCCTTTGTTTTTTTATGAGAAATTCTTGAGTCTTATGATTGCTCCCTGGTTCTCCTCATGATATATGAGCATTTTGAAATCGGCTCCCTTGGATATATGGACGGAATGGAGCCGTCTTTGTCTCACAGAGGACATGAATTTGCCCTCAAAACTTATAATCACTGACATCCAACAAGAATATGCAACTATGGAACAATACATGTGACGATGAACAATAATTCAACCTCACAACGTGACTGGAGAGATAGATCTGTGATCGTTGGATGTAAGGATGGGATGGAGCCGTCGTCATATGTGTTCATCAACAGTTGCAACAGTTGTCGAATGTTGTTTTAGTATTAGACCATGCTATCAACTTCTTCTTACTGCACCAAGTAGAAGGAAGAAGAACTGTGCTTTTATAGTTCATTCAACTCCAGTTATTTTCTCATTTCTTCGGGACAAAGAAATAGATTGTTCGTGGGGGAGATGTTGGAGGATATTAGGTCAGCCTCCCGATTAATTCCTCCGTTCGACCACTTCAAAGAACATGTCAAACCATCGTGTCGATCAAATGCTAAATTTTAATTAGCATTAAAGTGTGTCTGGGAAGGCATGCATGAGTCACATGGTTTTGAAATTATACATGGATTGTGTTGAATATAATTGTACCACTGATGAAAAAACTATTCATTAATGACAGTCTGTAAGTTTCCTTCCTTTCTCTGTTAATTGTTATTTCCAACAATGATTGTCTGTAAATTTCCTTCCTTTCTTTGTTAATTGTTATTTGCTGTAAATTATGTGTGCGTAAATTTCCTTTCTTTCTCTGTTAATTGTTATTTCCACTAAATATTTTCCATTTTTTTTTTCTTCATGCTTGGATGAAAGTAATATAAAATCAGAATTCATATTTTTTTCTCTGGTTTACCGCATCTAAGTATTCACCATTTTTTTGCTAAAATTGATATTGGATTCATTTATGACCAATGCCCAATATTAATGGAGAACACAAAAAGGATCGATCGACCCTTCTTGCAGTGTTGAACTATGATGAAAATAATATTGGGAATAAGAAGGGTCAGTCGACCCTTCAATTTCGAGGGAATTGTTAAAATAGAACACCTTGGAACTTATAACATATAAAAACAGTTTGTCCCGACTTCCATTTTCTGACAAGAAGGATCGGCTGCCCCTTCTTTTCGTAGTTAATTGTGAAAACCTTTATCCAACAATTCAGTTATATCCATAATGGACAACACAAGAAGGATCGAGCGACCTTCTTGCAGTGTCGAAATACTAAGAAAAGAATATTGGTAATAAGAAGGGTCGACCGACCTTTCTTGCAGTGTAAATTACGAGGGAATTGTAAAAATAGAACACCTTGGAAGTTATATCATATTAAAATGGTTTGTCTAGACTTTCATTTTACAGCAAGACTGGCCACCCCTTCTTTTTGTAGTTAATTGTCAAAACCTTTATCCATCAATAAAGCTATAGCTATAATGGATAATACAAGAAGGATCGACCGAACCTTCTTGCAGTGTCGAACTGTTATGAAAATAATATTAGTATTAAGAAGGGTCGCCCGACCTTTCATCTACGAGGGAATTGTAAAAATAGAACACCTTAGAGAAAGAGAGGCCGCTCTTTCTTTGAGAATATTTCTACTTCCCAACAAAGTCTTTGAAGCAAAACTTCTATAAATTTTGCGACACGTGGAATGCTTATATTGTGACACGTGTCATATTTGATTTTTAAAATTAGTTTAGAGATTGTTTAAATGAATATTAAGGATATTAATGGTAGCATTTAAAGTTTGGGGACTATTTTATGTTCTTGTGTTTTCTGAACCAACCCGTGGATATTATATCAGCGGGGGTCCAAATGAGAAGTATAGCTTGCAAGTTGTGGAGAAATGAGAAGTAGTTGGAGATGAAGATGGCGTAAGGAATTTATGGTTGAGTTCCTGAGTAGAATTTCCTTAACGAAGTTTAAAGTTGATACACTATAGATCAGGTAAATAGAAACTTTGTTATAATTTTCTGTAAAAACCATTTGCAGAAATAACTAAAAGTTTTAATTGAATTAATTCATTTAAAACATTAAGGATACACAGATCATAAGCAGAGAAAAATCAAAACTGTAGATCAACGTAATTATAGATTGCAAAAGATTAAACAGTATTGATAAACAACCTAAAAGTGAAAATCAATATTGATCAAAGAAATTTGATTAATAGACAAAAGAGTATGCAAGAGAATAACATAATTGTATTACTGAAAGTTTGCAAGAAATTACAAGCACTAAATTAACCAGAGTATTCCCAGTCTCTTCTGTTGATTTTCTCCTCCAAATTCTATCATCCCTAGCCTACGAGAGAACTACCCTTTAAATAATAATTACAATTTTTTTACAAAGGATAAATTCCCCCCAAAAAAGGGATTTCAAAAATCAAACTAGGTTAATGGCCAAGAAAATCTTGCCACATGGCTGCAATTTCTAACAACTCATCTATATTTGGATTATTGACTGACTCAAGCCCTAGCTGGACATCACACCTAAAAGTTTCCAGCTCGTTTTTAGCCAAATTATGCCAAATACCAATAAAAATGTGGATCATTCCCTCAATGGCAACAGGTTTCCTAATTAACTGATCCACATCATCAATCTTGATATTCTCGAGGTGCTGGATCTTCTCTTTAGCTTCCTCGCATCGACGTTCAACCCATTCTAGCATCAAATTTGGTGGACAAGTGCTTTCAATGAGGTCCATGGTAGGGAACTGCAACTTCTCCATGATGCTATCCACAACGTACCATCTCCTTCTGCAAACACCTTGTGCTTTTTGGATAGTATCTCCAACCATATCATTTAGATCATACCAAGCGTGCAACGTAGTTATGATTTTCTTCAATTGGAAACTAGTGAGAGTAGGAATATTCTGAGGTCTCTCCTTAATGTACCTCTGCCATTGCACAATATATTCATTGGCCTTAAAGGCCTGCTATCTTTTAGCTACCTGTTGATCAAGAGTAACAGACATATTCCCAAAAACAATGTGAGTCTCCTGGATATCATTCAAGGTGTGAAACAATTCAGCTAGCAGCTTACAATGTTCATCATTGACCTAAATGGCCAAATCCTTAAACTCCAGTTGGGAAAACCCAGAGAATGCAAAGGAGTCTGCACTTGGAGTTGCATCCTCACATTGTTTTTCTAGCACATCTATCCTTTGTGTATTGGCAACATTTACAACTTCTGCATCATGTAATTTAACCTGGAGAGAGGTATTTTTCAATTGTAGATCTTCAAACATATCTTCAAATACCTTCCTAAGATCAGTAACATAAGATTCATGTTCCTCATTGGTTTTGGCCAATTTCTCATCAAGCTTCTTTAGCTCTTCTTTCTTTAAATCAATCTCCCTATTCAGTGTTGTCACTGAATCATAGTTTGCACCTACAAATTCAGCCATGGCTGCAGTAGCATCCAATGATTCTCGTTGTATGTCATCATACTGCTTGTCCCAAATTATTTGATTAGGAGTAGGTGCCTCCAATCCACCTTGATCCATGCTTCTCTTCTTACCTTTTCTTACCACTTCCTTGGAAGATATGCTGTAGAAGTAATACCCAAGACGGACTACAATGTCATCTTCAAACTCAGCTACAATTTTAGTAAATGATGAAGTCACATTTCTTGTTGAAACCAATGAAGATGTCTGAGTAGTAGTAGGAACAGGTATAGATGTAGTTATTTGAAAAGTAGTTGGGGTGGAAGGGATATTTTGAATAGCTGCTAGTACAGAAGTTGGGGAAGGAATTGAAGTGAAGGATTCAGAAAGTGGAACTTGGATATCATCAGCTGGTAATGAAGATGGAGGAACTGGAGTCTTCTCATCAATAGTTGGTGGTGATAAAATGAATGGAGATGATTGCAGATGGACAGTCGAAGACTGGATCTCTGCAATAGTAGATGGAAAAATAGGAAGTGGAACTGAGCTGGCTGGGAATGGAGCAATGATGGTAGTTAGAGTATGGAAAAGATAGGATATGGGGAATGGAGGTGTTACCCCAGATGAAAAAGTTGAAATAATTTGAATAGATGAAAGTAGAAGTGTTGAGGTTGTGGTGTCAGTAGCAAGGGTAGTTTCAAGAAACTAATGGTTTGTGACAGAATCATCCACTTCAATAGCATTCAATAAATCTGTAATTGGTTGTGAAGTTTTAGTTACTTCCTCAATCATAGGCACAGAAGAATATACCTCATCTTTAACATCACTGTCAATAATATTTAAGATAAGGATTTGAGATGCAGAAGTCTGAGTTTTATGCCTTTTGGTTGGCTTGGTAACAACCATCACTTGATCATCACAAGTATGAGTAACTACAACAGTCACTTGAATATCAGTAGTAAGCTTAGTAGCTGCAACTACTTGAGTGTGTAGCACCAAAGTCATCTGAGCTAACTTCTACTTTAATCAATGTGATGCTTGCATCAATACCTTCATTTGTTCAGCAGTCTTTACCTATGGAGCATCTTCCATGAGACCTTTGACTTTATCCCCTTCACTGCAGGTCAGCATTAGTGGAGCAGTTGCCTTATGAGTTTCTTTCTCCTCTCTATCCTTTCTTGCTTGCTCAATGAGCTTTAGTTCCATTGCTCTGTATCTCAAAAGCTTAGTCTTAAGCTCACATTGATACTGCATGATATGGTTATGTTAATCTTTACTCTTAGCCCTTGTCAAGACTTCAGAAAAGGTATTTACTCCCCGATAGATGGAGTCATCAGGAACTTCTTCATGAACATATCCACCCTTCACATGGTTTTGCTTGAAATGGGCATCCAAAAAACCCTTAGGATCATGTCTTCTTTTGGCAGCATAACCCAATTTTAAAGCAGCAATTTTGTCACCCAACACTATAGCCCAAGTTGAAGTTGGGATGGCCAATGGCCCAAGGTTCAAGGGGAACTTAGGCCACACCTTCCTCTTAGGACCAGATAGCTTTAAATAACACACCATCGGTAACAGTTTGATAGGAAACCTCTTCAATGACCAATATGTCAGGAAATATCCTAGGTAGCAGATGTACAATATTGCTTCCCCAAACTCTAACATATGAGAAGGATTCACACACATAACAGTCACGAATTGTGGCAATGAAGGTTTTGGCATCAACTGAGAAAGAAGGAGCCTGCTCTCTAAATATTTTGAAGTAAATACTTCCAAGGAAGTGATCACAAATGTCATATATCAAAGGCATATAATTGTTCTCCCATAATGCTGAATGATAAATATGGACAGGACGAACTAATGGAGTCCAATTCCATCCCATGTTGGGATATTGGAATTCTGCACTAAATATATCAACGACAAAAGATGAAAAGATGAAATGTGGCTTCCTCATAGCCGGTGCCTTATGATATGCTTGAATGGTTCTTTTGATATCAAAAGACAAGATACACGCCCAAGGGAATGAATCACCAGTCATTAGAACATGATGGGATATAGGATCCCACTCAGCTTTAAATATAGAACAGTTTGGGAGACCATACAGTCTGCATAGAATGGCAGCCAATACGGAATAAGGTTCTCTAAAGCAGGAAACCAGGTACAAGTTATCATCCCTAGGGATGAAACGATTAGGTTTATTCATCCATGACTTCAACATTTCATTAAAATTCTACCTGGTCTTAGAGGATTCTATGAACTCAGCGTCAAGGGGTTGCATAGACAGTTTAATAGCATAAGCTCTTATGAAAACCTCAGGGCAGAAGGTAGCCAATTGTGACCCTGCACTGTCATTAAATGACCGGTCTTTAGGGTTAGCGTGGTCCACAATCCATTTAATCGCATCAGTATTGTTGATGTATATGTAACTTCGGAATGTATTTCACATATATGTATATTGTATTCCTATAGAGATGGTATTATTCCTCTATAAGGAAGTGTCGTCATTTATATTGTAAGTGTCGTAACTTATACTTGATGGGTTATTAGACCACCTTATTTGGGGTCGGCCCTGTATAAGTCATGTGGGTCAAAGGTTATTAGACCACCCTATTGGGGGTCGGCCATGTGGGTCAAAGGGTTATTAGACCACCCTATTGGGGGTCGGCCCACTCAGCATTATGTTATGTGGTTAAGTTCGAGCCTACATGAGTTAGGTAAAAAGGCAAGTCAAGTCAAGTATAAATAGAGTGCGGGAGGCACTCTATTTACTCACTCACTTCTCACACATGCACTCAAGGAGGAGTGGCGCACTTATGGAGGAGGAGGATCTGCTTCTAGGTTATGGCTATCTCTCCTGGTTGGTTGTATCATTGCTCTATCTATCTCTGAGGAAGTTATTGGGGTTTTTCACCTTTATGGTTTTCCCCAAGTAAATCTTTGTGTCTCTTGTGTGCTTGCATTATTGTCTCCATGATTGATATGCTGTAGATATGTTGTACATGTTGTTCTCTCAGTTAAGATCCTAGATCAGATTGAAGTAAATTCTGAAAATCTAACATGGTATCAGAGCTAGCCTGAAAGAAGGCATGATATGGCATGTATGACACTTGTTGCACTTATGATGCTAGGGCTTGATATAGCAAAAACCAGTCATCGTAGCACTTTCGCTATAAATCCGTTTTGGCGAAGTTTTCGGATCTGAAATTGTTACAGGCCGAAGCTAAGATCTCCAGGTACCTTGTGTCCAAAGGACAACCTCTAATGCGTTGTACTTTGTGATTTATTATCTGTACAATATAGGGTTTCTGCCTCTTCCAGATCTGAGTCAAAATCAGGTGACCTTGGGAAAAAGGTCATAACTTGGGCTAGGAAGCTCCAAATGAAATTTCGTGAAAAGTGACAGGTAGTACACAGACTGTACTATCCCAAAAAACTTGTTCAGAGGCCGAAGTTGAACCAGTGACATGTGGAACTCCATACAAGTGCGCTCTCCTGTATTATCCCATAAACAGGTCATGTTGCGACATTTGGAATAACCCTCTCTCAGAGAGTCCAATTGAGGTCAGACCTATCAGGATGGAAAATTAACAGGTAGAGATATCTCAGGAAACTTTTTCAGAGGCCGAAGTTAAAACAGTGACACGTGGAACGCCGTACAAGTTCGCTCTCCTGTTTTATCCCAAAACAGGTCACGTTGCGACATTTGGCATATCTCTCTCTCAAAGAATCCAATTGAGGTCAGACCTGTCAGGATGGAAAGATAACAGGTCAGGCTATCTCAGGAAACTTTTTCAGACCCTTTGGATCAAAAATTTCGGAGTTACACCAGAAAAAATCAGGTACATATTTCTGTCAAAACAGAATTATTTTTTGGTACCTTCATTCATGGCTTCCGGAATTTAGGGCTTTGAAGAAAGTTGGAATTTTTGTAATCGGAGACCACGGCTAGATGCTACTCATCAAAATAGAAATTTAGAGACCAAGATCATAATTTTTGGTTGGGTAGAAGGTCGGGCTTGATTAGACCCTAGTTCAGGACTTTGATCAGAAAAGTGGAAAATTAGGGCTTCTGTAAAAATGGGAATTTTTGAAATCTGTGACCATGGCTGGAAGCTCCTCAGAAAAATAGAAGCTTAGAGATTTGGATCAAACATTTTGATTGGGAAAAAGAGTGGGATTCATCAAACCCCAGTTCAGGGTCACGTCCAATGAATCTGGAAGTTTCAAAGGCAAAATTGAGGAGTGAAACTTTGCAGTTTTCAATTTTTGAATATACCAGCTTGATCAACTCATCAAGACACATATTTCTATCCTGTCAGAAGGTTGAAATTCAAAGTTTGAATTCTTGGGGTTTCTATGACAAACCCATATCCAGCTCGAAGTCCATTTCTTGCAAATCAAGTGGATTGGGTTAATCCTAGAAGAAGATGGATTGATCATCTGCATGAGTGAAGAAGTTCCTGTTTCAGACGGAGATGAGGCTAAGGCCTTACATAAGATGATTACAAGCGATCTCGACAGGTATGACTCATCGAGGTATGTTTCGATATTTGTCCATGATTAAGTTTATGGTATGTTTGTCTTCATGTTATTACGGTTAGTACAATTTTGATTTTAGATTTGTCGTATAACCTTAACAAACTTATGAATGCATGATAGAAGATATTCACTGGTTAGGGTGTTGACACTTATGATTGTACTAATGCATTATGGTGTTGTATGAGGTTTATGTTGTCTACTAACATGAAAGGTACACCAAGAAAGACAAATCATGTTCTGGTCCAAGAACATATGATCATGATAACATGAGGACAAAGATTCATCCATTGTCATGGATCTCATAGAAGATTCATTTACGAGGTATGTATAACTTGGTTTTGTAATAGTTAACCTATAAGATATACAGGTTACTAGCACAAGTCATTGAAGAAGAACAAGAAGACATCATGTGAGTATGTTAGACATAAATAGCTAGCATGCTAATCCAGGTATGTTTTTCCTATATCAAGATAGAATCCTACCTTGTGCTAGGATCTTATACTGTTGTTGATAATGATTATTCATTAAGTCATAGGTTTGAATAATCATGATTGTATGCATATTATGTTTCTTACCATAATTGATGATATGACTAACCAGAAGAATCATGATGGTATAGGTTTGAATAATCACAGGTTTTATGCATTTTATATCTCTTATCTTGATTGATGATTCAACTAAGCCGAAGAGTCATAGGTTTGAGTAATTACAGGTTTATATATGTTATGTTTCTTATGATTTGACTAACCATAAGAATTCTACATAAACCTTGAATGCTAATGCTTATTATTTTCTGTTTGAAATGATCATGACTATACATGCTTGAGATTATTGTGTTTTTAATAGTATACTAATGAATGTATGATTTTATATGAGATCACAAGGATAACACAATCATGATACTAATAAGCATGCATAGGAACCAAGGATGAATGTAAGTTCAAGGACAGGTAATCCAGGAAGCAAAGATCAAGAGGGAGCACACTCCAGTTGTTCCTGCAAGAAAGCAAAGGAGCACACTTCAGTAGTTTATGCAAGGATGCAGATATTCAGAGGGAGTTGACAATCTCTCTACATCCCACAACAGAAAGGTGTATAAGAAGCTACTTCAGATTAGGACTCCAGCAGCTCCTGCAAGGAAGCGAAGACTTAGAGGGAGTCCACCCAACGAACAAACAAAGATAAGTATTTGAATTGTCATTTCTTAAATAATACTGTTCAATAATGTATATACTGATATTCCTAGAATTAGGTTGTGTATTATGCATATTAGAATAATTGCATTGATGAAAAGTATACTCCTAATATGCATGGGTAAGTGGCCTATGGCACTGTACAACATTCCATTGCTACTTATCTAGAATGAAACCTCTTTGCTGACATGTTGGGAGTTGTGCACACTCTTAACAATGTTCTGGTAGAGATTGGAAGGCATCTAGAAAGTTACGAAATATGGATAAATTATGTATTGAAGCATTGGCGAAGATAATTGCATGACTGTATGGCATATTTCTTTATGTGTAAGAATTTGTTCTGAAAACTATGAGATGTTTTCTAATCATGCAATTTAACTTGTTGTGTAGGAAAGATCGTATGCCATCTCCTACAAAAGAAGAACTACAACATTTTGTTCCAGCAACAAAGATATCTATTGAAGATATTGAAGTTCCCAGGATCTGGGATGAAGAAATGAAATGCCATGATCCATCGATCATGAAGAATGATGTTTGGGATGTAATCCCAAGACATGAAGGGAAGTTTGCTATGACTTAAAAATGGAACTATCAGATCAAGCATGTTGCAGATGGCAGCATTGAGAAATACAAAAGTGATGAAATAGAAGATGCACCAGATGGATTTCAAGACAGCATGGTGTAGTCATATATGTGTGCAGAACTTGATATGGTAGGATAGACAACTTTCTATCCATCTTGGGCTTTACCAAGAATAAAGCGGATTCCAACCTTTACTACAAGGTTGAGGAAGGCAATCCAGTGATACTACTTTTGTATGCGGATAACCTGTTTGTTACAGGTGAAGATAGATTGATTGCCGACACGCAGCGGAAGCTTTCTTCCAAGTTCGAGATGAAGAACTTGGGGATGATGCACTATTTGTTTTTGGCATGGAGGTGTGGCAGAGTGCATATGGAATCTTCCTTGGACAAGGGAAGTATGTAGTAGAGATCCTGAAGAGGTTCGGGATGATGGACTGCAAGGATATGGCCACACCTATGGCATCAAATCTGAAGCTTCTATGTGATGCTTCATCTGAGCCGGTTGATGTCTCTTTGTATCGTTAGATGATTGGGTCCTTGATGTACCTGACGAACACGAGACCAGACATTTGCTTTGCTGTGAACACATTGAGCCAGTTCCTGATGGATCCGAGGAGTGTTCACCTAGTTGCTGTAAAGCATGTTCCGAGGTACCTGAAGGGTACAGTGGATTATGGGCTCAGGTATGAGGCGAATCAAAAGTTTAACTTGCAGGGTTATGTTGATTCAGATTGGGCTGGCAGTGCTGCAGACAGGAAGAGCACATCTGGGTGCTGCTTCAGTATGGGATCAGGTGTGATCTCTTGGTTTAGCAGGAAGCAGTCCTGCGTAGCACTGAGTACAGCTGAGGCAGAGTATGTTGCAGCCTGTTCAGCTAGTTGTGAGGTAGTATGGCTAAGGAAGCTACTGTCTGAGCTATTTGATCTCCCGTTGGAGGCTACTGGTATCTTATGTGATAACCAGAGTTGTGTAAAGCTGTCCGAGAACCCAGTGTTTCATGACAGGTCGAAACACATAGAGATCAAATATCACTATATCAGGGATATGGTGCAGAGAGGAGCTGTGAAGCTCTTGTATGTTGCGACGGACGAGCAGATTGCAGATGTGCTGACGAAGCCACTAGCCAGGGTGAAGTTTGAGTACTTCCGAGAGAGGCTTGGCATTCTCCAAATCGAGGACACTTTGAGGACACTTCGAGGAAGAAGTGATGGACACATTTGCTGAAGCCATTCCAAGCATGTTGGAAGGAGGATCCTTCACATGGCTATGGATGTAAGTGCTGGATAATGGGCATCAGTATGATGTTCTGGTTTCTGCTTGGATATGATCAGTTGGATCATTTATGTATGTACGCATCATGTTGGATGCTGGATATGATCGGTTGGATCATGTGTATGTATTTTGTATGAATGCATCATGTTGGATGTTGTTGGATACATTGTGTGGATCATGTATCTTTGTATGATCAGGTAGATCATGGATGCTGTTGGATACATTGTGTGGATCATGTATCTTTGTATGATCAGGTAGATCATGTATGCTGATGGATACATTGTGTGGATCATGTATCTTTGTATGATCAGGTAGATCATGTATGCTGATGGATACATTGTGTGGATCATGTATCTTTGTATGATCAGGTGGATCATGTATGTTGATGGATACATTGTGTGGATCATGTATCTATGTATGTATCAGGTGGATACTTGGATGATCGTGGATGACGAGCTTCTCCAGATGACATGCAGCAGGATCTTGCAGTGATGATGATCAGGATGATCATGTGTACATCAGGATGATGTTTGATGAGTATCAGATGATACTTTGTGGCCGTGGATCAGGTTGTGCAGGAAAGCATGTAATTTGTGCCCTGGGAGATTTGCAGATGGTCTTTCGAGGTTTTGCCTATGGCATGTAATTCGGTGCCCTGGGACATCTGGCAAATGCTCTTGCGAGGTTTTGCTTGGGAGGACATGTAATTTGTGCCCTGGGAGATTTCAGGTCGAAGTTGTGTACCCGTAACATCCTGAGATGCTCTTGCGAGGTTTTGTCCTATGGCATGTAATTTTCTCCTGGGAGATCTGGAAAGGATGAAAAAGGCCTCAGATGCTTCAGCTAGGTTTTGCCATGACCACATGTAATTTGCTCCTGGGAGATCTGGACAGGATGAAAAAGGCCTCAGATGCTTCAGCTAGGTTTTATGGTGAGATCACATGTAATGTGCTCCTGGGAGATCTGACAGGTAGAGCCGCGTGCTCGTAACAGCCTGGGATGCTTCAGCCAGGTTTTTTGATGGGTCACATGTAATGTGCTCTTGGGAGATCCTACAGGTAGAGCTGTGTGCTTGTAACAGCCTGGGATGCTGCAGCCAGGTTTTGTGACGCACGTAATGAGTCTTGAGAATTCCACAGTATGGACAGTGATGATGAAGACCTGCAAGTGGTGGGCCTACATCCAATATGAAAAAGGACTGGCTCTGTAGAACTTCCTATGACGAGTAGATTCAGAGATTGATTGAGATAGCAGCAACAGTGACGATGATGATGACTCGATGACGATTATCCAGTGACGATGATCCAGAGAAGATGACTTGTGCTAGAAGAACTGTGCTGAGAAATACCTTCCTAGTTAAGAGGGAGTGTTGATGTATATGTAACTTCGAAATGTATTTCACATATATGTATATTGTATTCCTATAGAGATGGTATTATTCCTCTATAAGGAAGTGTCGTCATTTATATTGTAAGTGTCGTAACTTATACTTGATGGGTTATTAGACCACCTTATTTGGGGTCGGCCCTGTATAAGTCATGTGGGTCAAAGGGTTATTAGACCACCCTATTGGGGGTCGGCCATGTGGGTCAAAGGGTTATTAGACCACCCTATTGGGGGTCGGCCCACTCAGCATTATGTTATGTGGTTAAGTTCGAGCCTACATGAGTTAGGTAAAAAGGAAAGTCAAGTCAAGTATAAATAGAGTGCGGGAGGCACTCTATTTACTCACTCACTTTTCACACATGCACTCAAGGAGGAGTGGCGCACTTATGGAGGAGGAGGATCTGCTGCTAGGTTATGGCTATCTCTCTTGGTTGGTTGTATCATTGCTCTATCTATCTCTGAGGAAGTTATTGGGGTTTTTCACCTTTATGGTTTTCCCCAAGTAAATCTTTGTGTCTCTTGTGTGCTTGCATTATTGTCTCCATGATTGATATGCTGTAGATATGCTGTACATGTTGTTCTCTCAGTTAAGATCCTCGATCAGATTGAAGTAAATTCTGAAAATCTAACAAGTATAAGGCAAGATAGCAGGTCTGGCAGCAATGGTATGAATCTAGGAATCCCTAGTTTTCTCATATGCCAGCTAGTCATTCTAAATGTCTGATAGGTCATCATTATCAAAAATTGAGTAGATTTTGGACTAGTCTATCTGATAGGTTTCAGAGATTTTATCACTAGTGTCCGAGAAAATACCAAAATTTGGTTCTTTGTTCAATAAATCCTTTTGAGGATTCTTACAATGTGTATTGCGGAACATGTTTGAAACTAGAGGTTTTCTGATAAACAAATGAACAAAAATAAAAAACAATTCAAAATATCGAAACAGTAAATAACTGAATAAGAGGAATGACTAAAACCAACCTGTTTCAGCTGAAAGTAACGGGCAATAGACACATGGTAAAAACTTCGCAGTAAAATTCAAGCATGGGAAAGACACAGATGTAGATGACACAGATGTGGTGTGGCCTCATGGGAAAGACAAATTAGTCGAGTTTCTCAATCACCTTAACTCACAAAACAACAGCATAAAATTTACCATGGAAATTGAAGAGAACCATAGTCTTCCTTTCCTTGACGTACTAATCACAAGAAAGGAGGATGGATCTATAACACACCAGGTATATAGGAAAAAGACCCACACTGAGAGATACCTTCATGCTAATTCACACCATTATCCCCCACAAAAAATCGGTGTTATCCATACATTAGTCACAAGAGCCCTTAGAATTGTGGATAAAGAACACATAGACCAAGAATTAGAACATTTAGAAACAGTATTCAGTAACAATGGATATGATAATAATTAGTTCAAGAGTGTTGTAGAATTAGCCAAGAAACCTAAAAAAAATAAAATAAGATAAAAATAAGATTAATGAAGAAGATAACATAGAATCGAATAGAATCTTCCTCACTTACATTAAAGGAACCACTGATAAACTAGCCAAAATTCTCAGAAAACACAACTTCAAAGTTATCTTTCCCCCCCCAACACAATAAGAAACCTATTAGATTCCCTTAAAGACCCTAGAGACCCCATGTCATACAAAGGCGTTTACTCCATCCCCTGCTCATGTAGCATGCCTTACATAGGAGAAACGGGTAGGTCAATAGCAACAAGACTAAAAGAACATAGCGCTGACCTTAGGCACGATATGCACAAAAAATCAGCACTAGCAGAACACTCTCATCTAACCCAACATCAAATTTGCTTAGAAAAGGCTTCCGTCATAGCTAGAGAAGACAATCTCACAAAACGAAAGATTAGGGAGAAAATTGAAATTGAGATTTGTGGAAATTGCCTCAATAGAGATGACGGAACCAAATTGAGTGATACTTGGAAACCCCTGATACATTCTTTACAAAACTCAAGGCACTCCAATAAAGAAAACCTAGGAGTCTCTAATCATCAATTTACCTCTATCCCTTCACACTCATCATAACAACTTAGCACCCATCATACACACTAATTATCATGAATAATTTGATAATTTTAATTAAAAATTAAAAAACTTTGAAATGTATCAAATTTGCTAATACACCATTCTTCACCTAAATAATTTATTAACCAAAAAACATTTATTAAAAAAGATTAAAATATACCATTCAGAACCTTTAATAAAACTATAACTAATTAATAGAAAGAAAATCCTATTTAATAATACAAAATAAAAAAAATAAAAAGTAATGTTTATAACAAATAATAAAAACCTAACATCTAAGCCTTAAAATTTTGTTAAAAACTAAAGTTAGGTATTAATTAACTCTACTAAAATCAAAAACTAATAAAGCTTATTAAGTTAGTTAATAATTTTAAATAATAATCTAAATAATTTGAAAACATAAAAAAACAAAGGATTTTTCATCTAACTAAAAAACCCTAGGTTTTAGAATTAAATTTAGAATTCAAATCAAATTAAATTAATTAAACTAATTATTAAATGTTCAAATCTATCTCTATTAAAAACTAATTGACACTTAATAAAAATAATTAATCAAACTAATTATTAAAAGATAATTTTCTAAACCTGGAAAACATTAATGAACAATTAATTATTCCTACAAACTAACAAAACCTTAAAATCAAATTAATTATTTTCACTAATTATTATTAATAATTTTCTAAAACTCTAAAACTATTTTTCATCCCTATAAACCCTAGGTTATTGAATTAAATTTAGAATTCAAATAAAAATAATTTAATTAAACTAATTATTAATATTTGTTCAATTTATCTCTATTAAAAAACTAAATGATACTTAATAAATTAATTAATTTAATCAAACTATTTATTAAAAATAACTTTCTAAACTTGGAAAACATTAAAAAAGATTTATTATTCCTGTAAACTAAACCCTAAAATACGTTGGTTAGTTAAATTAAAATCAAATTATTTATTTAAAATAATTTTTAAAGAACCCTAAACTATTACTCATCCCTATAAACCAACAAACCCTAAACCTAACTTAAGCCGACACCTAACCTATTTTCATCTACCAAACCTCCGCCGTCACTACATATACAATGGTCATTGGGCAATCACAATCT
Source organism: Larix kaempferi (assembly GCA_027924585.1). NCBI lineage: Eukaryota > Viridiplantae > Streptophyta > Pinopsida > Pinales > Pinaceae > Larix > Larix kaempferi. The sequence goes on along the minus strand of BSBM01000575.1, from coordinate 5,619,830 downwards.
CCTCCTCAGACTTCGCTATCTCCTGATGATGATCCTACAGTAAGGATTGAAACGTCGAGAACTTTCATTTCACAAATGCAGATCCTCTTCTTCTTTTTTCAAAAATTCAAGCAGCTAGGTAATCTCTTAAATTAAAAATGATAACGAAAAAATATGGAAATTCACATATTTATTGCTTTTTGACAGGCCAAATGTAGACCATAGGATGAAAATGAATCAACGGATGAGATTAAACCTTGCGGGATGCAGGGTCAAGTTGTGGGAGTTTTATTTTGGAACTATGTACATTGTTCCCGCAATCCGCAATCCGCAATTGCGGGTTGCGGGTTGTGGGATCGCAAATTAGAAAACAAACAATCAAAAGCATCCCGCAATCTGTAATCCACAAATGCGGGTTGCAGGTTGCAAGAAAAAAAAGTTCAAAATCTATTTACAAAGTCTTCCCACAATAAGCAATTTGCGGGTTGCGGGATGACAACACTTCCAAAAAGAAATGACAAGCTTGCGGGATGAAAACGACTTGGTGGAAAAACTCAAAGCTTCTCGCAACTTCATTAAAACAGTAAAAAAACTATAAATTTTCAAAGGGAAAATTCTAATCAAATCCAAACAATGCAAAGGCATAACATCATAATAAGCATAAGGATGAAACCCCCATAATGATAAAGTAATTTAAACCATTACATTTGCATTAAAAATATTGGGGCTCCCGTGTTCCATTAGAACATGGGATATGTTGTTCCTAAAACACAACCAAATTGCAATTTTAAAAAATGGTAGAGGGGAAAACGGACAAGCTAAACTTCATTTAAATCATCCTATGTAATCTCATGCGCAGGATCAAGACAAATCGACCGTTGAAACTTAAACATGCGGGAAGAAAAAGAAGGGTTGCGGGGTTTTATTTCATAAATATATACATTCTTTCCAGAATCCGCAATCCGCAATTGTGGGTTGTGTGTTGTAGAAACTCAAAGTGCAAAACTATTTTGAGACTCTTCCCACAATCCATAATTGCGGGTTGAGGGTTACAAAAACACCTAGCAGAAAACTATTTTAAGACTCTTCCAGCAATCCGCAATTGCGGGTTGCGGGTTGCGGATGTAAAAGACCACAATTATTGAAGAATGATCGGTCGCACCTTCTTTTTGTAGTTAATTGTGAAAAACTTTATCCAACAATTCAGCTATATACATAATGGGGAACACAAGAAGGATCGACCAACCCTTCTTAAAGTGTTGAACTATTATGAAAATATTATGGGGAATAAGAAGGGTCGGACGACCCTTCAATTACAAGGGAATTATACAAATAGAACACCATTTGTCCTGACTTTTGTTTTTCGACAAGAAGGATCGGCGGCCCCTTCTTTTCGTAGTTAATTGTCAAAACCTTTATCCAGCAATACAACTATATCCATAATCGAGAACACAAGAAGGATCGACCGACCCTTATTGCAGTTTCGAACTAGTCTGAAAAGAATATTGGGGATAAGAAGAGTCGACCGACCCTTCATTTAGGAGGGAATTGTAAAAATAGAACACCTTGGAGAAAGAACGACCGCTCTTTCTCTAAGAATTTTTCTACTTACCAACAAAGTCTTTAAAGCAAAACGTCTATAAATTATTTTGTTATAATGTTAATATCTAGTATCCTAGCGTGACACATGGAACGATCATATTGTGACACGTGGCATATTTGATTTTCCACATTGAGTATAGCGAGGTTACTAATTTTTATTTGATTTGGAACATTGAGTATAACGAGGTTACTAATTTTTATTTGATTTCGCACATTGAGTATAACGAGGTTACTAATGAGGGTTTAACCACAACACAATCAAGAAATGAAAATTCACTGATAGTAGTTTTAAGGATCATTAGGCACATGCAAGATTACCCTGTTACTAGCTGGAATGCTAAATTGAAAAATTAACATGAAATTATTAATTTAATATGTTAATCATTTTCAGAAATAGATAAATGTTTTAATTAAATAAATTCATTTAAAACATAAAAGACACACAGATCATGAGTAAAGACAAATCCAAACTGTAGATGAATGTATGGATTATTGATTGGAAAAATTAAACAGTGTTCATAAATAATCTGAAGTGAAAATCAACATTCATCAAAGAAATTTGATCAATTAACATAAGAGGAATGAAGAGAAGGACTAACTGTATTACTTCAAGTTGCAAACAATTACAATCTCTGCATCAATCAGAGTTTCTCCGGTCTTCTTTTGTTGATTTTCTCCCCCCTACCCTTTAAATAATAATTACAAAAATAGTTACAAAAGAAATACTTCCCATAAAACAAGGATTACAAATCGAAACTAAAAGGCATCCTCAAGAGCGACTAATACCGACAATTTTCACAAAATTCCCAAAATATTTTGATCACATGGTTTCCGGTAAGTAGCCCGTAACAACATGTGAAAGATACCGGCAATCCACTAGCTATCTGTGATAGAATTTGAAAGATGCTTCTTAGAATATTCATGATGATCGACAACATTGTCCTCAAAAACTGAAAAATCGGCCACTTGTCCTTCCTTCAGGGGAATGGGTGGTGTCATAGGTACTTGATTAATTATAAAATCCCAGATGACTGTATTATCTCGATCAACATGTTTCTTGGTGATTTTCCTTCTCTTACTCCGAGGGAGTCATATATATATGGATTGAATCTCAGAGTCTTCTTTTTCACTACCAGTGTTGTTATCCAAAACATCAGCTTTAAAAGGTGGCAACAAAGGTTCATGATATTGAAGAGGCTGAAGTTCTTTCTGGCCACAAAATCTAACTGAAGAAATTTTGTGACTTTTCTGCATATTGTTCACAACAAATCTCTGGAAATTGAATAAGAAGACTTTTTCTATGGAATATGACGACTAACAAATTGACCATATTGGTATTAAATGTGTTTAAGAAGAGCAATAAAGATCCCATAATGATCAACTGTAATGAATTGGCATGATTAAAACCTTTCAGTCTGAGAAATGCAATTATCACATCTGTAACTGTAACGCCCCATTTTGACATTACTACCTAAACTATTATTATATGTTGTATTTGCTTGATTATGAGACTTCATCGGTTTGACGACATTGTGGACATGTGGTTCTATTGTTTGGCCGATATATATGTGTGTGTGTGTGATGATAGTATTAGGATACATAGTCATGTTAGATATGTATCATGTGTTAGTTATGTCTCATATATGCAAGTTAAGGAATGATGGGTACGTGGATATCGTTAAAGTTATTGTTGAACGAAAGAATGTTATACCAGGTGCATGGTGAAAATAATGAATTGATTATTGTGGTTATGTTATCACGAAATGTATGTGTACATGTTGAGGATTTGTGCACGATATTTGATATTGTCTGCCGAGGACTGACTTACAGGTTAAAATGGCTAAGTGGTAGCTGTATCCTACGAGGTGGGAGAGCCTCGGGGACATGGACTCGAAAAGATAAATGGTATGCAGGTGATGCATTATTTACCCTCGCATGATTATTATGCTGTTATTATGATGTATGGGTGGGGTAGGGTTTCAGGAAACTCAACCGCCCAGATTGGTTATACGATGACAAACGGAGTTCAGGTGCAACGCAGTTATTATGTCAGGTAGACATAGTCTCTTGTTCCATTAGGGGGGGTGGAGGATTTACCCACCGTTTATCCCTAAAACCCAGAGTCATGGGAGGGTTGTGCTATGGCGCGCTCCCCAACGTGTGTGATGATGACTGGTGGTTGGTTGTTGGGGAAGCTTGGTCGATGTAGTCAACACTTCCGCTTACGGGTTCTAGCTAGATTCGGTCATGGCTTGACACTTCAGGGTAGTCCAGCAGAGGAAAGGATAGGGTGTGGAAGTTAGTTGTGATTAGGTAGATGATGTAGGTAGATAGGTGTAACTTGACGCTAAAAAGAAAACGCGATCTAATTGTGTTTTTTGGAAAACCTTTGATTGATTATGTGTCATAACTCTGTAATGTATGAATTGTCATAACTTAATAAGACGTCTTTCGATAAAAGAATGTACCTCACAAACTATGTTTAAACCTGTGTCAGTAAACAATAAGTTTTGTGATTTTGATTGATGTGTGCGATTTATTACTGTTAGTGTACTTACGTGAGGTATGTAAGCAGTAGCTACGCTTACATAACTCGCCTACATATTTATAAATTGCGTGAAATAAAACTGAACTATAATGTTTAGGCATTAATTACATTGTTACTACTTATCTAACTATGAGATTAAATTAATACGTCGAGTTAGTAAATTTTGGTTTAGTAGTTGAATAAGATAATAAAGTAAATTAGGTGGTAATGAAAGACGATTTAGTAATAGTGTTAATTATTGTCAATTAATGTTAATAACATTGATTAATGTTAGTCATTGTTGATTAATGATTAATAATGTTTATTAATGTTAAATATTGTCGATTAATGTTAAGAATATTGATTAAAGTAATTATCATTGATTAATGTTAATAATACTAAATAATAATGTTAAATATTGTTGATTAATGTTAGTAATGTTGATTAATGTTAATTATTACCAGTTAATGATTAATAGTGTTGATTAATAAACGAACTATGGTTAACCTAAGTAGTAACTAATGTAATTGATTAGTAATGCTTGATTGATTATTAATGAATTTAATTAGTCAAGGGTAAGGGTTAAAATGTTAAATGGTTATTTTAATATTAATTAAAGTAATATTAATCTCATAGGTTAGCATTAATTACAAGGTTAGTTAATTAATTAAAACATATGGATAAGAATTAATTTATAACTATTAATTTAATTATGATCATGTCTAAGATAATTAGAACATAGGATAATTTATGAATTTATGTGATATGAAATTTATAAACAAGTGTCGGGTACACACTTTGGAATTATTCATGAAAATGATAAATTAATTATAAATTAATTATGATTTAATTATAAATTATTATGAATTAATTATAAATTGATTATGAAACATTTAATTATGAGGTCACCGAGAGATGACTAGCAATTAATGGGGTAAAACGTGTAAGTATGAAACACTTATGGTTGATGTAAAAATTTTAATTTTATAATATAACATTTTATTAATTATTAATTAAAATTTTGGAAGAAGGAAAGAATGCTAAAATATTGCCGATAGGTTGTCGGTTGAGTGTGAAGCACTTAAAGTTGGAAGATTAACCAACACAAACTTAAATTAAATAATAAAATAATACAGTCTTGGTTTATGAGTCAAAAGTTGGAGGCTCGAGGAGGAATGGGGGGTTGGATAAAATTAATGAGGAGGATAGGGGTAGTTATGATAGGAGGAGTCAGTGGAAGGACAAAGAGGGGGAATAAGGTCGAGAGGAGGGGGAGGAGAAGGGGTCTTCTTCTTCACCTCGGATATTTTACATAGGAAAGGAAGAAGAGATAGGAGGAGGGAGCAGAAAAGAAGGGGGTTCTTGTTGGAGAGTTTGCAGAAGGGAAATACTGGTTGGCTTGTACTCGGTTTGGGCTCGGGGGTCCAAAAGGGTACCTTTGGAGCTGGGTGGTCGGTGAGACCTCACCAGTTGGCAGGGTGGCATAATTGTTTGGGTTGGTTGAGTTTCATAAGGTTTGGGGAAGGATTTGTTGCATGGAATACAATAGTAGGAAAACAAAAAGGAGCAGCAATAGGAAAACAAAAGGGAGCAGCATCAGAAAGGGGGAATCTACTAGCTAACTAACAGGTATTTTCCTACAGGTATAAAATCCATCTCTACCTTGTAAATTTTATTAATTCAAGCTATTTGATAAATGAAATTTATGTGAATTAGTACTGTCATATATTTTATGTTGTTACACTTGCAAGATAGTAATTGTTAGAAGCAATAATATAACACCTCTAGTTGTTCAAACCTAAGGAACTGTAAACTTTATGTTTTTTTTTTAAGGCATGAAACTTAACCATAAACCACCAAACATAAAATAGAAATTTGACTCAATATTGATAAACTCTGAAAAATCTTGGACAGGGTCTTACATATGGTATCAAAGCCATGGTTCAAGCACTGGAACCATAGGCCTACACAAGAGGAATAATAAAAAACAACAACAAAAAATACTTCAACCCTCTGGATTCAAACCTACATATTCTTTGTTCTAGTGTAGACAACGCTTGCTTCCTTTAATGGAAGAGATAAACTCAGAAAAACAGAAAGGAATAATTAAAAAAAAAAACCTTGTCTATAAAATGGTTCAAATTCAATTTTATTTAAACAATGTACTGCTGCCATAGATTAAGCTCGAATTATATGCAAAATAAATTTTATTTAAAATAAAACAACAGAGGTATGAAGCTCGTATTATATGCAAAAAGAAAAAAAAATATATATATTTAAAATAAAACAAAAGAGGTATGTAACTGTATACAAATTTTCCTGGACTTCCCTGAACCTGAACTGCCGAAGAGAAGTGCTGGTGATTTCAGAGAATTTCTTGCAGGCATCTATGTTTATAAGGACAACTTCATCCAAGGTAGAGAGGAGCTTGTGGCCCACCTTTAGAGCTTGTGGCCCACCTTCAGCATGACCTTTATGCATTGGGGATGGATATGGAACCCCTTTCTTTACTTTGTTGAACCATAACTTTGAAGTATTACATTTAAACCCTAAATCCTTCTGATCTATTTCTTCTCTGAGATTTAAAATAAAAATAAAACAACAACAACAATTTTTGTAGAGTTTGGAAACCTAGAAGGCGTAAAACTGATTCAAGGGAATGAAAATGACCCGACATCCTAGTTATAGAAGGTTGGGACTATGCTGTAGCTACTTACTATCTATCCACGGTGCTAAAGTGATTAATGGAGCTTGCATTTACAAGGGTAGCGCACTAATTGTTATAAAAAAAAAATCCACCCAAATGCTTTTCAAGCCATTGACCCAGCTCAAAGTTCACAAGTAATGCCCTAATACAAGTCAAATATTTTGGAGAGCGTCACTACCTTGAACGCGTCTCGAGTTTCTGATATATATATATATATATCATTATTTTGGATTCTGCAATTTGCAAATAACAAAAAAATTGTGCAATCCTACCTAGAATACTTAGAGTAAGACTAGAGATGCAGAAGCAGTTCTATTAATAAAAACCATAAGTTGCAGTTAATGTCACAAATTCACCGCCTATACTGTGTTGTCCAATTTCAACTGCCACCAATTGCTTGCAAATCCGCCACTCTGGGATCAGAGAGGGGGATGCTGTTGGGAGGCTTCCTAGGCCACACATCCAAAAGATGCGCCAACCCCTTCTACTACGTGCAAAGATACCAATGTTTCCATACTTGCATCTTTTACAGTGCCCTCCTTTTGTCTTCAATCCTGGTACACCAAAGGGACGTTCGCTTGAGAAGAAAATAGCCGACAAAGCTACAAAACATAGAATTGTAATAAAGGAAATAATGATGAAAAAAAAACCCTAACCAAAAAAAAAAAATTACTGAACAGAAGGAATAGACCTTCTTGCTACGGAGTGGTGGAGTTGAGACTAGCTGAATATCATAGTGGGATGAGTTGCAGAGCTCACTTGCAGACCTGACCTATGGAAAGAAAAAAAAATGAACTGATCAAAAGGTTTCTACACATGGTTTTGTGCCCTTTTATGACCTTATTATTTTAATAGTATCTCATGGTTTCGTGGGCTGAGGGAGGAAGGGCGCGTGGCCCTCATGCAAGGCCGTCGGCTCCACCCAATTTCGATTATAGGTGAATAACGTGTTAGATAAGGCTTAATTGATTTTAATTATTAAAAGTAAATAAATAAATAAAATAAAAATTCCTTATGTTGATAAATACATTAATTATATAATTAATTTTGTTTTAAATGCATGAGCCGATAAAAAAAAAAAACTAAACTAGTCCATTGGCATTGACCATTACATTGAAAATTGCAATGATTACTTAGTACTTCGTAAGAGTAATAAATGTGGAGTCTATTCTATAGTAGAACATCCCACGAGGTAGAAAGATGCATGACTCATTTTACTTTTGTTCACATCATGGATTCCAGGTGGAACGAAGGTAACATGCAAATGTAGTGAAGTATTAAATGCCTTAACAATAAAAATTGATTACGAGGTGTAATAATGGGAGAATCCTTCCATCATATTGATCTACGCGTCATCATACATGCCAGAAATATGGCCACATGCCCTTGCATGTGGACAACGACAATTTACGGCAATTCAAACATGTATTAAAAATACATTTATTTAAGTAAAAAAAAAAATCATCATAAGTTTATTCGGTAATAAGAAAAATAAAATAAGTTACACTATAAAACTACATGACTTTGACTATTCGGTAATAAGAAAAATAAAATAAGTTACAATATAAAACTACATGGCTTTGACTGTAAATACCATTATTGTTGAAAGCGAAGTGGGTGTGACCTCGTAGCCGGTAGGTTAGCTGATTAATTGTGATATTGTCGCCACCTCTAGACAGGCGGAAAAAAAAAATCACCATTAGTCGGTTGCAATAATGGGAGCGGCTATTTGACAAAATCCTTTGGCACATGTTTTAATTTCAGCCTACTAACCGGACCTTCTTCACTCATACCGGCTAGTTAAATCTCACTATATTCAGGTAACACTACCCACCTATGATTATTGATTAACATTTAAAAGTGTAATATTAGAGATATCCATCAAGATTGAGTATGAAAACTTAGAAGGAGTTCATAATCTAGTTGTTGGACTTAAAGGGATCGCCCGTATTTCTATACCAACCAAAACTAATGAGAAGCGAATGAGAAATGTTTTTTTTTTTAACTCTTATTATTATTAATGAATAAGAGTTTATTACGGAATGCAAACGTCATGGAAAATATTAAGGGCTAAGAAAGCCACCCATTGTAATTTAATAGTTGTTTTAAATAAGGAGGGGACTATCTACTCATCAATTTTAAATCATTTCCATTTTATTCCATATATATGGAAAGTAATTATTTGGCCAAGTATGATATAGGTCATTAAAATAATAACAGTATGAATGTTGAAAAGTAAGGCTTGAGTATTATATATATAAGAGTTAAATAATAATACAAAATAACAAATAATGAAAAGAAAATAAAAATGATTATAATTTTGAATAATAAAGGATAAAATGGATAAGGTTCATGTATGCAACTTGAAATGTTAGGTATAATTGTGAAATAACATTAGGAGATAATAGAAAGATACAACCTGTTGATATGGTGTAGTTTGAATGGAATAAACACACGAAAAGGGAAATAGTATATAATTATTATGTTGTATATGAGCACAAGTAATGTATTTGTTATATATTTATGTGAATCTTGTAGTAAGCATAAGATAGGGGTTTATATATATATATATAATTTTTAATATTGTATATACATTTGGAAACAAAATTTTAAAAATAGTTATGTAAGGACATATCATAGTATTGTAGGTTATCTTTATTGATATTAATTCCTAACAATATAGTATGATTGATAAAAGAGCATAGCAACGAGTGTAATTAAATGTGGTTAACCACGTAAACGGTAAGGAATATATATATATATATATATATATATAAGAGTAATATTAATAATATAAAGTATAAATAATCAATGAAAGAAAAAAAAATTTAATGATAAATGAAGTGTGTATAAATTTGAGGTTATTATAATGAGACTCGGTAATAATGATCTAGATTATATGATAACACAAGTGAAAGGTAAAATGTATGCTAAGTAAAAATTATAAATATATATATAGAGAGAGAGAAACAAAAAGATAGAGAATAAATAAATAGATGATAGTGGGTAATAAGTAAACATTGCAAGGTAGTTTAATTATTATTGATTTAATAATAGTAAAATTAATAAGTGCAGTGTTATGGAGGAATATGCTACGGAGTGTGTCAATGGTAGGGAGATGTACATGTTAAGATAGAAAGTAGAGGTGGAAATGGTGATAAACAATAGTATAATAGTATAAGAGAATAAATGAATATAATTAATGGAAATTTTATTAATTGTGAAAGTGTGATTAATGAAATAGATACAATATGTTAATAAGGGTATATACGGTAGATAATGGCATTCTATTAACCGCCAGGTCACCACCAAGATTATGAAATTTTGGATAGGGTTAAAGTCAAGAGAGTAGCTTCAAAAAATGAGTTTCCCTTGTACTTAAATGTGTAGATAGATACGAGCCTTGACCTAGTAGGGTATGGAATCTACCCTGCCATAGCTAGTGTTGTGAGCATGTTGTATTGATCGTATTAGAATTAGTGTGGAAGGAGGTGAAAGCATAAGTGAATTATAAATTTCGTTATGATAAAATGATATGGTAGGCATGCAAGCTAAACAAAATAATATAGAAAGCGTGGTTGTTGTTGAAGGTACTAATAAATATGTGGTAGTTGTTGGGTGACATTATAGAAGTAATAGGAGATATTATAGTTGTAATGAAGGTAGGGAACGGAACTAACACCACATCAAAGGATAGAGTTATGCAAGAAAAGTACTCAAAAGCGTGGGTGGGATAGGATTTGATAATAACATAAACGATGAGATAATCAAATAAGGATCAGTAGTTGGCAAATGATGTACATATAAAGACTAGGAATAACAAAATATAAGTGGCATTATATTTATGTCTAAAATGTATGAAGAGTATGGATATCAAACCAACGATTGTATGAAGTAGCAATAGTATAAGGTAATGCAAATGCATTTATGGAATATAACTTAGTCCCTGCCAGTGATAGTGCAAAGACACATGATGTATTAGTAAGTTAATGATAAAATAATGAGGCAAATATAATATGCAACGATAATAATAAGGATTAAAGCATAGTAGAATAAATGTGTGCACATGGTATCAATAATGCATGGGGTTTTCGAATCGTAAAACTTTATGAGTAACCTATGTGGACGTGCTAGAAATACATGGTGGAGTGTTGGTATCCTGGAAGGGAGTGACCTTGTATCAAATATGAGTTGTAACCAAAAAGGTTTAATTTAAATGATATAATCATGGTAATGTCTTCAAGTCCAACTGAATTTATGTATGTTTAAGAACAACAACACAATTGCAACATATCAATTATAGGCGTGTCAATGAGAAAAGATCGTTAAGATAAGTAAAAAGGGGTTAAACAACATGAGAAACAACCACAGTATTTGGTAAGGTGTGGTAATAACTGATGAGCTCATTTGGATGTTGTGATGAGAGTATTGTTTAATATAGTATAAGCAATGATGAGTAAGGACTATAATGTTAGTGCGCACAAATATTTAAGAGTCATCATCTTGTGTAATTAATGGATTATAAATAAGAAGAACTAATAAGTGTAACTTAAATACTAAAGGTAATAGAGTAGATAGGATTAGTGGGTCAACTTAAAGATGTGAATGAAGGAAATGAGTATATCAAGGTAAGAGATAGTTAACGAAATAGTACCAAACATAGGACAATGATGTAAGGATTACAAGATAAATGGAAATGCAGTAGAGGATAAGTTCTAGTTGAACTTGTAAAAGTTGTTAATGATGATATGGAAATTTCTCCATAATGTTTAAACTGCAGTCTTAAGGGTGTATCATTTAAGGCAACAACCTTTAAACAAAGAGCATGTTGACTTCATAATTTATCACTAATAATAAATCTTGATATAGAGAAATGGTGTAAGTCAATGTGGAATTAACTAAAGATGAGATCCGATTAAAGAGTCATGGCAATGACTTACAATCAAATTGAAAGTTATATATATAAGACATGGTATTCTTATGAATCACATTATAGAATGTAAAAATAAATTTAATTTAACAAGGACATTGACTATTCTATGAATTAAGGTGGTAATGAACCTTGAGTAGTCAAACCAACAACCTTGCAAACGTTAAACAAAATATAAGAACACCTCCAATAAGATTAAATGAGTAAATGTTTTTGATGTCGTTCTGTATAATTAGGAGGTGGCCTAGTAGGGCAAGTATACCCTAGGTTCTTCCACCTGGGAGGACGCACAGATCATGCATCGTGATTATTCCACACTATCTTGACCATAACTTTGGGACGAAGTTTCCTGAAGGGTGGGTGTATGTAATGCCCCATTTTGACATTACTACCTAAACTATTATTATATGTTGTATTTGCTTGATTATGAGACTTCATCGGTTTGACGACATTGTGGACATGTGGTTCTATTGTTTGGCCGATATATATGTGTGTGTGTGTGTGATGTTAGTATTAGGATACATAGTCATGTTAGATATGTATCATGTGTTAGTTATGTCTCATAATTGCAAGTTAAGGAATGATGGGTACGTGGATATCGTTAAAGTTATTGTTGAACGAAAGAATGTTATACCAGGTGCATGGTGAAAATAATGAATTGATTATTGTGGTTATGTTATGACAAAATGTATGTGTACATGTTGAGTATTTGTGCATGATATTCGAGATTGTATGTCGAGGACTGACTTACAGGTTAAAATGGCTAAGTTGTAGCTGTATCCTACAAGGTGGGAGAGCCTCGGGGACATGGACTCCGAAAGATAAACGGTATGTAGGTGATGCATTATTTACTTTTCATGATTATTATGCTGTTATTATGATGTATGGGTGGGGTAGGGTTTCAGGAAACTCAACCGCCCAGATTGGTTATATGATGACAAACCGAGTACAGGTGCAACGCAGTTATTATGTCAGGTAGACATAGTCCCTTGTTCCATTAGGGGGGTGGAGGATTTACCCACCGTTTATCCCCGAAACCCAGAGTCATGGGATGGCTATGCTACGGTGCGCTCCCCAAGGTGTGTGATGATGAATGGTGGTTGCCTGTTGGGGAAGCTTGGTTGATGTAGTTGACACTTCTGCTTACGAGTTCTAGCTGGATTCGGTCATGGCTTGACACTTCAGGGTATTCCAGCAGAGGAAAGGATAGGGTGTGGAAGTTAGTTGTGATTAGGTAGATGATGTAGGTAGATAGGTGTAACTTGAAGCTGAAAAGAAAACGCGATCTAACTGTGCTCATTGGAAAACCTTTGATTGATTATGTGTCGTAACTCGGTAATGTATGAATTGTCGTAACTTAATAAGATGTCTTTCGATAAAAGAATGTACCTCGCAAACTATGTTTAAACCTGTGTCAGTAAACAATAAGTTTTGTGATTTTGATTGTTGTGTGCGATTTATTATTGTTAGTGTACTTACGTGAGGTATGTAAGCAGTAGCTACACTTACATAACTCGCCTACATATTTATAAATTGCGTGAAATAAAACTGAACTATAATGTTTAGGCATTAATTACATTGTTACTACTTATCTAACTAGGAGATTAAGTTAATACGTCGAGTTAGTAAATTTTGGTTTAATAATTGAATAAGATAATAAAGTAAATTAGGTGGTAATGAAAGAAGATTTAGTAATAGTGTTAATTATTGTCAATTAATGTTAATAACATTGATTAATGTTAGTCATTGTTGATTAATGATTAATAATGTTTATTAATGTTAAATATTGTCGATTAATGTTAAGAATATTGATTAATGTAATTATCGTTGATTAATGTTAATAATACTGAATAATAATGTTAAATATTGTCGATTAATGTTAGTAATGTTGATTAATGTTAATTATTACCAGTTAATGATTAATAGTGTTGATTAATAAATGAACTATGGTTACCTAAGTAGTAACTAATGTAATTGATTAGTAATGCTTGATTGATTATTAATGAATTTAATTAGTCAAGGGTAAGGGTTAAAATGTTAAATGGTTATTGTAATATTAATTAAAGTAATATTAATCTCATAGGTTAGTATTAATTACAAGGTTAGTTAATTAATTAAAACATATGGATAAGAATTAATTTATAACTATTAACTTAATTATGATCATGTCTAAGATAATTAGAACATAGGACAATTTATGAATTGATGTGATATGAAATTTATAAACAAGTGTCAGGTACACACTTTGGAATTATTCATGAAAATGATAAATTAATTATGATTTAATTATAAATTATTATGAATTAATTATAAATTGATTATGAAACATTTAATTACGAGTTCACCGAGAGATGACTAGCAATTAATGGGGTAAAACATGTAAGTCTGAAACACTTACGGTTGATGTAAAAATTTTAATTTTATAATATAACATTTTATTAATTATTAATTAAAATTTTGGAAGAAGGAAAGAATGCTAAAATATTGCCGATAGGTTGTCGGTTGAGTGTGAAGCACTTAAAGTTGGAAAATGAACCAACCCAAACTTAAATTAAATAATAAAATAATACACTCTTGGTTTATGAGTCAAAAGTTGGGGGCTCGAGGAGAATTGGGGGGTTGGATAAAATTAATGAGGAGGATAGGGGTAGTTATGATAGGAGGAGTCGGTGGAAGGACAAAGACGGGGAATAAGGTCGAGAGGAGGGGGAGGAGAAGGGGTCTTCTTCTTCACCTTGGATATTTTACATAGGAAAGGGAGCAGAGATAGGAGGAGGGAGCATAAAAGAAGGGGGTTCTTGTTGGAGAGTTTGCAGAAGGGAAATACTGGTTGGCTTGTACTCGGTTTGGGCTTGGGGGTCCAAAGGGGTAACTTTGGAGCTGGGTGGTCGGAGAGACCTCACCAGTTGGAAGGGTGGCATACTTGTTTGGGCTGGTTGAGTTTCATAAAGTTTGGGGAAGGATTTGTTGCAGGGCATATAGCAGCAGGAAAAAAAAAGGAGCAGCAACAGGAAAACAAAAGGGAGCAGCATCAGAAAGGGGGAATCTACTAGCTAACTAACAGGTATTTTCCTACAGGTATAAAATCCATCTCTACCTTGTAAATTTTATTAATTCAAGCTATTTGATAAATGAAATTTATGTGAATTAGTACTATCATATATTTTATGTTGTTACACTTGCAAGATGGTAACTGTTAGAAGCAATAAAATAACACCTCTAGTTGTTCAAACCTGAGGAAATGTAAACTTTATGTTTTTTTTTTTAAGTCATGAAACTTAACCATAAACCACCAAACATAAAACAGAAATTTGACTCAATATTGATAAAATCTGAAAAATCTTGGACGGGGTCTTACAGTAACGAAATAACATATAGCATTCACCAACCAAATTTGGATTAAGATGGAGTACAATTTTTATTATATCACGTTACTATGATTTGATGCCAAATCTAAACAACTTATCATTATGGATTAGTCAGATCAATGACTATGACTTCAAATTTGGCCAAAGAAGGTGAAAATCGCTGTTAGGAGCCTAATTGCAATTTTTAAAAATGGTAGAGGGGAAAAATGACAAGCTAAACGTAATTTAAATCACCGAGTGTAATCTCATCCGTGGGATCAAGACAAATCGACGGTTAAAACTTAAACATGCAGGAAGGAAAAGAAGGGTTGCGGAGTTTTATTTCATAAATATATAAATACGTGGCAATTGAAAAACTAGATTTATGGTTACAGATTTATGGTTTGAATAATATACACACTTGGCAATTGAAAAACTAGATTTATGGTTTGAATAATATACATACCTGGGAATTGAAATGTTCTGTTACAGATTAAATTAGATAAAAATATAAATACCTGGAAATTGAAATGTTATGTTACAGATTTATTATTAAGACATAAAAATCAGTAGAAGTTAATATTCCTGGCAATTGAATTTACTTCGATCTTTCAACTTTTACAGAGATTGTGCTCTTAATACATTTCACGACTATGAGATTGAGTTCACAAACACAGACTCTTCTACTTCATTATTCATATTAAAAAATTTCTTACTAAGTAGACTACATAAAAATTAGTAGAAGTTATTCTGGGTTAAAACAGTCCAGCTTCGCCACATTACACATAGATTAAATTTACTTCAATCTTTCACCTTTTACAGAGCTTGGGCTCTTAATACATTTAAGTACTACGATCTTGAGCTCACAAACACAGACTCTTCTACTATAGAGAATTTACAGACTTTATTTTGGCTTCAACTAGAAGCTATACTTTATTTTTTGCTTCCACTAGAAGCTATGAGTCACATTAGTGACAAATCGTAATCTTGGGGCTTCGAAAGTGCTCAAAATTCCCATATATCATGGTGTGGTGAGGATTTGTTAGGGAATTGCTATCAAAATTCTCATATATCATGAAGAGAGTGACCATATGACTCAAGTATTCTGATAAAACAACAAAGGAAACATAATAGAGGCGGTAAAGAAGAGTGCCATGACTTCCCGAAGATTTCATTTTGATGCGATACCTAGTATCATGCTTTAGTATTTATCACAGTATTGGTGACTTGACTTGGATGTTATAGATGGGTGAGGATAATTATCACATTATGGAGGGATAGTGGTCATAGATATCATCTGTACCGACTGTAGATTTCGCATAACTGGAGATGAGCTGGATAACAAAGGTGTTGAAGCACGTGTAGCCTTCAAAGCAGGCATGCTAGAAGGTGCATGTGATAACATGGCTAGAAGAATGAATGAATGAATGAAAGATTTTAATAACATCCACGAGATTGATCATCCTAAGGGACCAAAAGAATCACAACCCTAAATCCTCTCCATATTCTCTTCCAAGTCGGATCTTTTGCTGCAATCTTGACTAGAAGACTTCCAATCTAGTTGATCTTATCTTCTTCAAAAATATGGTGCATGTTGTCAGCCTTTAAGCTGTCAGTCTTTATGCTATCATCCTTTTCCAAGATGATGTCTTGAGATGGAACTTGGATGGGTTTAGCCCCCAAAGCATCGGCGGCAGTGGCAGGTGTTGCAACCTACATTATAAGTTTTTCATTATATTTTAGCATGCCACGTTGCCACCTTTACATGCGTTTAATTAAATTCTATATAACAATTAAATGATGCAGCCAATGTATAGTGTAATTACATGGTAGAGTGACAGAGTAGTAGGCGGTAAGGGTGAATACTAGCTAGTATTCATTAGTGAAGCATTGCTAATGGTGAAGGTCAATTAATTGATCATTGAAGCAAAATAACTAATGCATGAGGCGATTGTATTTTTGAACTTGTACTCTGGACAAGATAATACAAGTCTGTAAAGCATGAAGTTTGTGGATCTTAGGTTGATTTTAAACTAAAATGGTAAAACAAATTTCAACTATATAAGTAATATTTGAATATAACATTAAAAAATAGACACTTTATAAAGTTTAATCAAACGTAAAATGATAGGCAATGAAAATTAGTAACCATCATTAAATTTTGACTTGACAGGCAGTGAAAATTTGAAATTCCAGGCCTGGACTCGAAGGCTTACCAAGCATGCGAGGCCTCGGGAAGGGATGGAACAGTTATCATTTTCATTAATGGAAAATAAAGTCCTGGTAGGATGAGCATATCTATTGGCAGGCTTATGGATTATTGAGATGTACCTGCAATAATTAATTAATGCAAATACACGAGATATCAGAAATAATAGAACATAATCGCTTTTATATTGATCACGGGCCACTTCGAGGGGGCAACCTCCTTTGAGCAAGCTCAATACAATTAACTTCACGGTGCCTTCAATGACCTCAACACACACTTATATACTAAGTCTATGCCCAATACTATGAGTCAAAACCATGGGACATATAATACTACGGGACGGCTTACAAAGCATATGCGTCCAATACTATGGGTCAATACTATGGGCTAATATAAACTACGGATCAACAAATACTACAGGACGACTTACAAAGCATATGCGTCCAACAACAATATACTAACATAGTAAAGAGAAGGGTTGACATAGGTTCCTAACATCCCCTCTCCCTTAGAAAAAGCTTTGTCCTCAAAGCTTTGGTTGGAGAAATTGCTGCAGAATCATAAGGAGTGGTTCCCCGGTAGCATCCTTAGGTTGCATTTCGGCCACTGACGCCTTTGGAGTGTCAAGGAGGATTGCTCGGAATGCTGTAGATGAAGAAGACCCCTGTCAGCTGCGTGGAAAATGCGCTCAGAACGGTGTTGATTGGCTTGTTGTTCCAGGCGAATTCTGGCCAGGTGAAGATTGTCCTGTAGAATGAGAAGAATCTGATCGCGAGTGTGAAGAACCGAGTCAATTTCCTAAACTGGAGAGCTGCTAAGGGTGTATGGAAGAAGAACTGGCGGTGGTTTTCCATAGACTACTTCATATGGTGTCCTTTGAGATGTGGTATTGTACCACCAGAGTGCTGCTAGGAAATCCATAGAAAGAGTTGGCCAAAGCTGTATAGGGATGGGAAAGGGTTTGAGCAATCCTGAATGGAGTGTCGTTTCACCCTTGTTGACTTGGAAAGTATCATCGTCAGCCACCATCTGTTGAATTGTCATTTTTAGTCCCTGCCAAAAGAAGTTATGTTGTTCCCGGTCAGACATTGTGTAGAACCCAGAGTGCCCTGTTGATGAAGAAGCATGGAGTTCATAGAAGAGAGAGCCTTGTTGAACATATTGCAACCAATTTGGAACAAGCAGAGAAAGAGCTGTAAGAGAAACTGGGTCATCAATTGTGCGAGAAGGAGCATCTTTCATCATTTTGTCCTTACTCTTCTTGTAAGTGATCACATAGGGATAACCCATGAGTTGGATAACCCATTTCAGGTGTGTTGGGGAGGAGACCCATTGTTCCAGAAAATTTTCCAAACTCTGGAGATCAGTCTTGATGCAGAAATAATTCCCTAATAGGTATGGCTGCCACTTCTGTACAGCATGCAAAATAGCCATCATTTCCTGCTGAGAGGTAGATGTGGCTAAATTCTTACCGGAAAGGTCTCTTGAAGGCAGCAAGCGCATTGGTTCAACAAAGATACCTGCATATCTATCCAAGGAAGTAGTGGAGACTATTGATGGGTGCAGCTGAATGGAATTGAGCTGAGCGATGACACCATGTGAATTCTTCTTAAGGATTTTTTCCAGGCGATGTGAACTAATGATGCAGAGAGACCCTGGTTGTAAGCCCATAAATTTGTGTTGTGCCCCATTGACTTTAAACTGCATCCAAAGTTCAGCAAAATCCCATAAGATGGGGCCAAGTGTGCGTAACCATTGAACGCCCAAAACCACATCACATCCGCCTATGGACAAGGCAAACATGTCAGAGCATAGGTTATAATCTTCCATAGAGATACGCACATTGTGAAACTTCCCCTTGCAAGGTAAGGTCCTCCCATTGGCAACCATGACTTCAAAGTTGGAGCAAGTATGGATAAAACAATCAGCCTGTTTGGCAATCCGAGGGTCAATGAAGTTATGAGTGCTACTAGAATCAATGAGTATGGTGAGAGGGAGCTTCTTGAAGTATCCCCGGACCCGCATTGTTTGTGGGGTGGTGGCGCCGATTACAGCATGGAGAGAGATCTCGGGTGGGTTGTCCTGAGATGGGGTGTCAACAGGTGGGTGTTGAATGTCGACCTGATCATCTACTGTATCTGTAGCTCCTTCACCAAGTTCTAAGGCAAGCGGAGAATCCACATATAAGAGATAGAGCTTTTGTTGAACACATCGATGTCCCCGAGTGAATTTCTCATCACAATTATAGCAAAGCCCTTTTTCTCGGCGTGCCTGCATTTCTATTTCAGACAAATGCTTGATAGGAGTTGGTTGAGGAGAAGGCGTGATGGGAGGTCGTTGGGAACCCATATTTCTTAAGGGAACAAAGGTGGGTTTGGAGCGTTGTTGAGCTGCGATCTTGTCCTCAGCCAGCTTAGCCAACCCTAGGACTTCCATCATTGTGTGGGGACAAAACATTTTGACCTCTGAGCGGATTTCATCCTTGAGACCACTGATAAAACAACTCTTGTAGAATTCATCGGACAATCCTTCTGTGTGATTGGCTAGTTTCTCAAATTTCATCTGATACTCTCTCACTGTGCCAGTTTGGTGAAGTTTAGTGAGTGCTCCTGTGAAGTCCTCAAAAGAACCAGGACCAAATCGTGACAAAAGGAGTTGGCAAAAATCTGTCCAGTGTGGCTCGGGATGAGCTTTGATGTACCAACGGTACCATTGAAGGGCTTCCTGTTCCAAATGAAAGGATGCAAATGGAACTCTCTGAACATCAAAAGTATTATGTAGACTGAAATATTGTTCTGCTCTGTATATCCATCCAGTCGGATCCGTACCATTGAAGCGAGGAAAATCAAGCTTCGGCCTACGAAAACTGCTGGAAGAAGAGAACCCGGTGGCTGCAAAAGATTCTGGCTGTCTGGTATTGTTCATGGCTGAATGCTGAAGATGGAGGCTGAGAAATTTTTCATCCAGATCTTGAAGTTTGGTTTGGATGGCTGCAAGTGCTTCCTCCATGGTGTGTGCTCCTGCACGGGTTACAACCATAACCAGGTTTTTTTTTTTTTTTTTTTTCTCAGAAATGGATCGGCAACAGCGGCGCGGAAGGGATCCGCAACAGATGGATCTGCAGCGACGCGGAAGGGATCGAAGATGGCTGGATCTGAAACGGCGATTGGATCTGGAACAACTTTCAGAATAGATCTGAACGGCTGGATCTGGAGCGGAAGTGATCGACAACAGTTAAATAGATATGGACCCCAAGTATGAACGGCTTCCTAACAGTTCAGGTGTTTCACTCGGCCACCAATGCTGTCTGACGGCTTGCGTATTGGGGCAGTACCCCTCACTCCACGGCTCAGGTAAAATTGATAACCGCTTGGCCACAAACGACAGCTCTTGGTTTACCTCACGGGTGGGAACTAGTCAATCAGGTAGGGGTCGTTGCCCTTTTCGCTTGGCAGGTCCTCTCAATGGCCAGCTACTTCGGGGTTCCTGTGGTACTCCTCACAATGAGTTTTAGGGCTTATGCCCAAGTACTTCCCACAGTTAAGCGGATAGGGATTATTCCTAGATACGAACCTGCAACAGAAAAAAATTGGGCAAAAATTCCACCCAATGTTCAAAAACCGGATCTATATTGCTCAGAATCGCTATTATAGCATGTTTCTGGAACTGGAACAACCACTCTGCTTCTACCCATGAAAGCGGAATAGAAATCTGGACACTCGGTCAAAAGATTTTATCGCCGCAATTTCCGCGGCCGTCACCGAAATTCTGAAAAATTGCTGATTTTAAATCCGCGATATCTCCACTTTTAGAACTCCAAATGAGATGATTTTTTTTTTGAAACTGCGTATTTTTGAAAGAGGAATTCAGATATGCAATTGGTTTCTTCTGATTTTGTGCAAAAAGTTTCAGGAATTTATCTGAAAGTCGCCGCCCAAAAAAAGAAAAAAAAAATTCCCACTTGGGCCAAGGAAAGTGCTCTGATACCAGATGAGATGTACCTGCAATAATTAATTAATGCAAATACACGAGATATCAGAAATAATAGAACAGAATCGCTTTTATATTGATCACGGGCCACTTCGAGGGGGCAACCTCCTTTGAGCAAGCTCAATACAATTAACTTCACGGTGCCTTCAATGACCTCAACACACACTTATATACTAAGTCTATGCCCAATACTATGAGTCAAAACCATGGGACATATAATACTACGGGACGGCTTACAAAGCATATGCGTCCAATACTATGGGTCAATACTATGGGCTAATATAAACTACGGATCAACAAATACTACAGGACGACTTACAAAGCATATGCGTCCAACAACAATATACTAACATAGTAAAGAGAAGGGTTGACATAGGTTCCTAACAATTATAAATCCAAAACGGCGGACCGGTGCAGGTAGGTCCGAATTGAGAAAGTAGCTTGCCCTACCCTGAGAAAAGGCATGTTGTGTTTGTTCCATTTCCAGATTAAATAGTTTTAGATAGCTGGAGGTTTTTATTTTCCATCCCAAACCATATTATTAAGAATTATGACCCCTCGCATGCGTCTTTGCAGTCGTTGTGGCTCAAAACGGACCTCCGGGGCGAGTGGTAGGAAAAGGGGTGAAGGCTCGTCCAACCAGGCGAACATCCCAGTGGACGACCACCATCTGGATTTCCACTGGTCGCATATTTACTTGGAGGAAACTCCTGTGGCTAATGAGGCCCATATCGCTCATTTCTAAATCTCACTGCAGTAGGAGGTCGAGGAGCAGCAGGGCCGTCAGATTGCAGCCAACCCATTCTGGGCGGGCATAATTCTTCTGGCCCGCAAAATCCACGCGCGAGAGCAAATTGTCAAAGACATTAAAGATATCATCAAGGGAATTAAAGTGAATTAGAAGAACAAAATGGAGAGTACGTGCACTCTGGAGACCTTAGTGGAAGCGCTTAGCATCCATGACCCACGGGAGGCCTGGAGCCAGGTGTCGAGAACCACGTGTTGATCGGGCTAGTTTTTTCTCTCTTTGCCTCGTGTCTGTGGTTATATTTTGATGGCAGTACTATTTGTTGGTTTTCTTCATGTTCAACCTGTTGTTATTGATTAATCTGGCAGCTTGTTCCCTTGCTTTGCTGCTAGGCTATTTTTTGGCTCTTGGAAGGTGGTTTCTTGTCTGAGAGGTTTTTTGTTCTCATTTTTCCTCTATGAAGCAGTCATGCTATCTAGTGTAGTCGTTATGATGATCTATGTCATGCTATCTGGTTAAATTGTTAAGTTGATCTATGGGTGCCCGGTTTTCCCAACTCGGGAAGGGCCTGAGTATCACATGGTTTCCAGGAAGTATCCCATAACAAACTGTGGAAGATACCGAAAATACACTAGCTATCTGTGACAAAAGTTGAAATATGATTCTTAGAAGATTCATGGTGATCGACAATGTCCTCAAAAACTAAAAAATCAGCCACTTGTCCTTACTTTAGGGGAATTGGTCGAGTCACAGGCACTTGATTGATTATAAAATCTCAGATGACTGTATCATCTCAATCAACATGTTTCTCAGTGATCTTCCTTCTCTTTCTCTGAGAGAGTCGTATATAAATGGATTGAATCTCAGAGTCTTCTCTTCCAGTTTTGTCATCCAAAACATCAGCTTTAAAAGGTGGCGACAGAGGTTCATGATATTGAAGAGGCTGAAGTTCTTTCTCACCACAAAATTTGACTGAATATTTGTGACTTTTCTGCATCTGACAGTATGTAATTGTTAGGAGGAAATCTATGGAATTTGAATAACCAGACTTTTTCTATGGAATATGACGACTAACAAATTTCCCATAAACATCCCATAATGATTAACTGTAATAAATTGCCATGATTAAAACTTTCGGTCTGAGAAATGCAATTATCATATCTATAACGAAAAAACATATGGCATGCACCAACAAATTTTGGATTAAGATGAAGTACAATTTTAATTATATCACATATGATTTGATGTCAAATATAAACAACTTATCATTATGTATTAGTCGAATCAATGACTATGACTTCAAATTTTGTCGAAGGTGAAAATTGCAGTTACGAGCCTAATTGCAATTTTTAAAAATGGTAGAGGGGAAAATGGACAAGCTAGACTTCATTTAAATCAAACAGTGTAATCTCATCCATAGGATCAAGACAAATCGGAGGTTAAAATTAAACATGTGGAAAGGAAAAGAAGGGTTGTTGGGTTTTTATTTCATAAATATATACATTCTTTCCGCAATCCACAATTGTGGGTTGTGGGTTGCGGGAACGCAAAGTCCAAAACTATTTTAAGACTCTTCCCGCAATCCGCAATTGCGGGTTGAGGATGTAAAAGAACACAAGTATTGAAGAATAATTATGCATCCACAATCCGCATTGAGGATTGCGGGTTGTGGAAAGAAAATGTTTAAAAACCGAAAGGAAAGCTTCTGCAATCCGCATTGCGGATTGCATATTGCAGGTTGCGGAAAGAATATGACTTTTGGAAGAACTCAGTGCTTTCTGCAACCCAAAAAAACACTCAAAAAATGCAAGAAAATCTAAAAGGAAAGTATCAACATCAACCTGACTTTGAAAGTGTCAATATCAACCTTTCTAAAGTGCAAAATCAAGTTCTAAAAGTGGCAATATGGGATTTGAAAAGTGTGTTTTTATATTCGAATAGTGTGAATTCAAATAAACAAGTGCAAATTGTTCTCTGAAAAGTGTGAATTTCAAATCAAAAAATGCAATTTCTCATTTGAAAAGTGTGAATTTCAAATCAAAAAATGCAATTTCTCATTTGAAAAGTGTGAATTTCAAACAAAAAAATGCAATTTCTCAGTTGAAAAGTGTGAATTTCAAATAAAAAAATGCAATTTTTTATTTGAAAAGTGCAATTTACATTTTTAAATGTTCAAAATTTTAAGGTGAAAAGTCCAATGTCTAGAATATTCACTCATTATTTGAATAGCCAGTCAATCAGTTAAGTTATAACCTATAAAAATGGTTTGTCCCGACTTCTATTTTCTGACAAGAGGGATCGGCCGCCCCTTCTTTTTGTAGTTAATTATGAAAACATTTATGCAGCAATTCAGATAAATACACAATGGTGAACAGAAGAAGGGTCAATCGACCCTTCTCGCAAAGAAAATAATTTTGGGAATACGAAGTGTCGGGCGACCTTTCAATTATGAGGCAATTTTAAAAATAGAACATTTTGGAAGTTTTAACATATAAAAATGGTTTCTCTCGACTTCCATTTTCCAACAAGAAGGATCAGCCGCCCCCTTCTTTTCATAGTTAGTTGTGAAAACCTTTATCCAACATTTCAGCTATATCCATAATAGAGAACACAAGAAGGATCGACTGACACTTCTTGCAATGCCAAACTATTATGAAAAGAATCTTGGGAATACGAAGGGTCGACCGACCCTTCATTTACGCGGGAGTTGTAATAATAGAACACCTTGGAGAAAGAGCGTCCGCTCTTTCTTTGAGAATATTTCTACTTGCCAGCAAAGTCTTTGAACCAAAACTTCTATAAATTTGCGACAGGTGGAATGCTTATATTGTGACACGTGGCATGTTTGATTTTTAAAATGGTCATAAATATTGTTTAAACGAATATTGAGGATATTAGTGGCACCATTTAATGTTTGGGGACTATTTTAAGTTCCTGCGTTTTCTGAACCAGCAACGTGGATGCTATTTCAGCAGGGTCCAAATGAGAAGTATAGCTTGTAGTTTGGTAATACTCTTGTTAGTTATAGTTTTTTCTCTTACTATAAGACATTCATGTATTGATTATGAAATCTAGCATGGAAATTTTGATTTAAACTTTGATTTGAGATCTCCTTTGGGCTCGGTGGATATGAGCATTATAGCTTGCAGTTTGTGAAGAAATGAGAAGTTATAGTTGGATATGAATATGGTGTAAGGAATGTATGGTTGAGTTGCTGAGGAAAAGTGTAAGGAATTTATGGTTGAGATGAAGATGGTGTAAGGAATTTATGACCGCCATAATGTGATAATTACCATTCCCCATCCAAGACTTTGTTGGTGACAAGACATAAACATAATGTGGACTGAAGCATGATGAGATTATTCACATGAGTGATACAATCCATCATTTACGATGAATATTATTCAGCCTGCTGTAGGCCATTTAATGCACTGGCAGCAGGCATGTTGGCCGTTGGATTGGAGTGATACGTGTACGATTACAGTTACTCTAGCACTATCTGTAGTCGGATTGGAGTGATACGTGTACGATTACTCGATCAAAATCTATACTAGCTACAGATGATATCTATGACCACCATGATTCCACCATATTGTGATAATTACCATTCCCCATCCATCCCAGACTCCCATCCCATTCAATCCATCAACACAGTGGCCACTCAGTATATATAGGCTAACCATGCCCCATATCACAACAAACTGATATGGGGACATATTAGGGAGATTAGCATTGTCTAAGTCCCATTACATGGATTTTTCATTATGTTCTTGGGTTGCAACGAGGAGGGGACAGAGGGATATTAGCAGTCTTGGAGGATTTCTTCTCTAAGACAACATGCATTGTTGCGGTTGTCAACACTTGCAGCAGTCGTGGAATGTTGTTTTAGTACTATACCATGCTGTCATATTTTCCTTACTCTTGTTTCAATTCATGAATAGTTTCTCTGTTTTTATTGTGCATGATGATATGTGTGCTCACGCGCTACCCTGGCTGCAATAAACAATCATTTTTTCATTTGTTGGAAATGGTTTCTTTTTACGGCAGCATGATAAACAATTATTTGTTTGCTATGTAGGTACTCGAGAGATATGCAATACCTCCGTGTCCATGCAGTATATTCGAATCTCTGTGCCTCCAAATCATGCTGTCAGCTTCTTCTTACTCTTGTTTCAATTCATGAAAATGGTGTAAGAGTCAACGGGGTACTATTTCACGACCTCAAAATGGAATTTGGAAGTAATTTAATTGGATTGCGGACCTCAAAATCGAATGTCGAAGTAATTTAAGTGGACTGGCAGTTCGTTCGAATTGGTATTCGACCATAATGCACCATTTTCCTGTAGAGATATTTGTGGCGATAATAGGTAGCCTAAAATCATTGAACAATCTTGATATCCATATTCTGAAGCCTCTTCCTCTTCTCAACTTATTGGAGCAAGTTCCTAACCTTGAAGGACTACATATCTGCAAAAGGTTTTCTCAGTAATAAATAATTTTTGTAGTCATTATTACACACACATCTAATTTAAGTATTTGCTTATCATTTGCAAACTATATTTCATTGGTTGAATTCCTTTGCTTCCACTAACTACGGTGCTAGGAGCTAACCTGTCTAAGCGGGCTGCCCAGACCAACTGTCTGGCCATCCCCTGTTATGGTGCACTTGGAAATTTAGGAATAGTTTCTCTGTTTTTATTGTGCATGATGATATGTGTGCTCACACGCTACCCTGGCTGCAATAAAACGATTATTTTTCATTTGTTGGAAATGGTTTCTTTTTATGGAAGCGTGATAAAAATTTATCTGTTTGCAATGCAGTTATTCGAGAGACATGCACTACTGTCGTGTCTAGACTATCCGCTTTCTAATATTCGGGTGTTAAAAGTAGACATGAAGGGATATGATGGGAGGGAAATCCCATCAGCAGTCTTCAAATGTTGTTTTAGTACCAGACCATGTTGTCAGCTTCTTCTAACTGTGCCATGTAGAAGGCTTCGAGCACTCTCGAAGTCCCAATACACCATGATATATGGGCATTTCGAGCACTCTCAAAGTCCCAATCCATGGATTTCTCATTATGTTCCTTGGCACCAATCACATTTTTTTCCATCTTCTTTCCGTCACTCTTCTTTCAATAACTTATTGCTATGCAATGAGGAGAGGACATAGTGAGAAGAAGAAGCAGAAGTACAAGGTAGGACTGTGCTTTCTCTAAGACAACATGTGTTGTTGCAGTCATGAACATTAGGCTTGCAGCAGTCGTTGAAGGTTGTTTTCGTACCAGAAGGCTTCGGTCCTTGGGAAGGTGAGAAACTGTGCGAGTAGTTGAATCAACATCTTAAATTACATAGCATTCTATATCAAAGTTTGTTGACGACTATCAAATGATGTAGTATCAGACTTAACAGACAATAAACTTGTTATCACCATCGAACATTTTTTGCACTATTCATCAACAAATAACTACATATGGCCCCGAGAGCTTACCAGTCTTTGCAAGAATATTTCGACTAGGTCCTCCGTTCGACTACTTCAGAGATCATGTCGAACTGTCGTGTTGATCACTGTTAAATTTTAATTAGCATTATGGTGTGTCTGGGAAGGCATGAATGTGTTGCTTGTTTTTGAAATTATACATGGAATGTGCTGAATATAATTGTACAACTATTACAGGGAAATTATAAAAATATAACACCTTGGAAGGTATATCATATAAAAAGGGTTTTCCCGACTTCCATTTTATGACAAGGATTGGCCACCCCTTCTTTTCGTAGTTAATTGTGAAAACCTTTATCCAACAATTCAGCTATAGCCATAATATTGAATACAAGAAGGATCGACCGACCCTTCTTGCAATGTCGAACTATTATGAAACGAATATTGCGAATAAGAAGGGTCGGCCAACCCTTTATTTAGGAGGGAATTGTAACCATAGAAAATCTTGGAGAAAGGGAGGTTGCTCTTTTTCTGAGAATATTTCTACTTTCCAGCAAAGTCTTTAAAGCAAAAATTGTATAAATTTTGTTGTTAAAATGTTGATATATGCTATCCTAGGGTGACACGTGGAATCATATTGTGACACGTGGCATGTTTTTATTTGGCACATTGAGTATAGCGAGGTTACTAATGTTGGTTTAACCACAACATAATCATGAAATGGAAATTCACTGATAGTAGTTTTAAGTACTAGGAACATGCAAGATTACCCTGTAGTAAAGACAAATCCAAACTGTAGATCAATGTATGGATTATTGATTGCAAAAATTAAATAGTGTTCATAAATAATCTGAAGTGAAAATCAACATTCATGAACACTATAAAGGAGATTAATTACTTATCTGCTCAAATTACTATCAACCAATTAAAATTAACTGATGGAAAATTAAGGGTTCAAGTGCATTCAAGATTGACCTGTAACTGATATGTCAATTGAAAAATTAACATCAATTATAATTTTCTGTAAAAACCATTTGCATAGATAGCTAAAAGTTATAATTGAATAAATTCTTTTAAAACATTAAGGATACACAGATCATAAGCAGAGAAAAATCAAAACTGTAGATCAATGTAATTATAGATTGCAAAAGATTAAACAGTATTGATAAACAACCTGAAAGTGAAAATCAATATTGATCAAAGAAATTTGATTAATAGACAAAAGAGTATGCAAGAGAATAATATAACTGTATTACTGAAAGTTTGCAAGAAATTACAAGCCCTGCATTAACCAGAGTATGCCCAGTGTTGATTTTCTCCTCCGAATTCCATCATCCCTAGCCTATGAGAGATCTACCCTTTAAATAATAATTACAATTTTGTTACAAAGGATAAATTCCAAAAAAAAAAGGATTTCAAAAATTGAACTAGGCTAATGACCAAGAAAATCTTGCCACATGGCTGCAATTTCTAACAATTCATCTGTATTTGGATAATTGACCGACTCAAGCCCTAGCTAGTATCCTAGGGTGACATGTGGAACGATCATATGGTGACACATGGCATATTTGATTTGGCACATTGAGTATAGGGAGGTTACTATTTTTTATTTAATTTGACACATTGAGTATATCGAGGTTACTAATGTGGGCTTAACCACAACACAATTAGGAAATAAAAATTCACTCATAGTGGTTTTAAGGATTAGCCACATGCAAGATTACCATGTAGCTGGAATGCTAATTGAAAAATTAACTTGAATTTATTAATTTATGTTAATTATTTGTAGAAATAGATAAATGTTTTAATTAAATAAATTCACTTAAAAGATAAAAGACACACAGATCATGAGTAAAGACAAATCCAAATTGTAGATGAATGTATGGATTATTGATTGCAAAAATTAAATAGTGTTCATAAATAATCTGAAGTGAAAATCAACACTCATCAAAGAAATTTGATCAATTAAAAAAAGAGGAATGAAGAGAAGGACTAAGTGTATTACTTCAAAGTTGGAAAAAATTACAATCTCTGCATCAATCAGAGTGTCTCCAATTTTCTTTTGCTGATTCTCTCCCCCCCTACCCCATGATACCTCTACCGACCCTTCTTGCATTCTAGAACTAATATGAATACAATACTGGGAAGAAGAAGGGTCGGTCTCCCCTTAATTTATAAGGTAATTGTAAAAATATTCAACCTGTGAAAAATAAAATCTGATTAAGTAGAACGTCTATAAATTTTGTTGTTAAAATGTCGATATCTAGTTTTCCAGGGGGACACGTGGAACACTCAGATTGTGAAACGTGGAACGCTAAGATTGTGAAACATGAAACGATCAGATTGTGAAACGTGGAACGCTCAAATTGTGAAACATGGAACATGAGCGACATCTGTATCATGGTGTATATTTTGTTCATGACAAGACATAATGTCGACTGAAGCATGATGAGATTATTTTCTTCACACGAGTAATATCTACGATTAATCTAGCAAAATCTACTGTCACTGTAGATGATATCTATGACCACCATACTGCCATACTGTGATAACTACATTACCCATCTGTCCCATCCCGGTCAATCCATCAACTCACTGGCCATTCACTATATATAAGCTAACCATGCCCCATATCACAACAAACTGAAATCTTCGGGAATCAAAGCCATGGCATTTTCTTTACTGCCTCTGTTCTCTGTCCCTTTTTATAAGAAATGCTTGAGTCTTATGATCTCTCCCCAGTTCTTCTCATGATATAGAAGCATTTTGAAATCATCTCCCTTGAAAATCCTCATGATATAAGGGAATTTCGAGCACTGTCGAAGTCCCAATACATGGATTTGTCATTATGTTTTTTGGCACCAATCACATTTTTGTCAATCTTCTTTCCGTCACTCTTCTTTCAATAACCGATTGGTATGCAAGCCACTGTCTTGAAAGATTTTTCTCAAGACAACATGTACTTCTACGGTCCTCAATGTTAGTCTTGTAGCAATCATTGAATGGTTTTTTAATACCAGGCCATGTTGTCTGTTAATTTTTTAGCATTAATTCAATATACTCTAGGATCTACAGACTATCAACCCAATAATCACCATATATCATCCTGATGTACATCATCACATGATCAACTTGATCATCATCATAGCATCAACCTGATGCATATCATCTGGAGCAACATCTTGAAGCATGTCATTTGTGATCATCCTGATCAAACAGTATATCCATCTGATGCATACAAAGTATCTACCTGATACATATCATCATACATGATCTTCTTGATCATACAATGCATCCACCTGATATACATACATAAGTACATGATCTACCTAATCATACAATGCATCCACCCGATACATACATAAGTACATGATCTACCTGATCATACAACGCATCCACCTGATACATATACAAAAATACATGATCCACCTGATCATACAATGTATCCACCTGGTACATAAATACATGATGCACCTGATCATATCAAGCATCCAACATGATGCATATACAAATTTGTCAAGCATCCAACATTATACATACACAAATTTATCAAGCATCCAACATGATGCATATACAAATACATTATCAAATTGATCAAAGCATCCAACTGATTCATATACAGAGGAGTAACTGGATCATCATCCTAATGCTCATCATCTAGTGCTTACATCCACATCCATGGGAAGGATCCTCCTCTCACCATGCTTGGAATGGCCCCTACAAATATGTCCATCACTTCTTCCTTGAAGTGTCGTCAATCTGAAGAACACCAAGCCTCTCTCTGAAGTAATCAAACTTCACTCTAGCTAGTGGTTTCATCAACACATCTGCAATCTACTCATCCGTCATAACATACAGGAGCTTCACTGCTCCTCTCTGTGCCATATCCCTGATATAGTGATAATTGATCTCAATGTGCTTCAACCTATCGCGAAACACCGAGTTCTCAGACATCTTCACACAACTCTGGTTATCACAAAAGATACCAGAAGCGTCCAGCGGGAGATCAAATAACTCAGACAGTAGCTTCTGAAGCCATACTGCCTCACAACTAGCCGAACATGTTGCAAAATACTCTACCTCGGCTGTACTCATTGCCACACAGGATTGCTTCCTACTAAACCAAGAGATCACACATGATCCCATACTGAAGTAGCACCCAGATGTGCTCTTCCTATCTGTAGCAATGCCTTCCCAGGCCAAATCAACATAACCCTGTAGGTTAAACTTTTGATTCGCATCATACTTGAGCCCATAATCTATTGTACTATTCAGGTACCTCAGAATATGCTTTACAGCAACCAGGTGAACACCTCTGGGATCCATCAAGAACTGGTTCAATGTGTTCACTGCAAAGGAAATATTTGGTCTAGTGTTCATCAGGTACATCAAGGACCCAATCATCTGACAATACACAGTGACATCAACCGTATCAGATGAAGCATCACACAGAAGCTTCAGGTTCGATGCCATAGGTGTGGCCATGGCCTTGCAGTCCATCATCTCGAACCTCTTCAGGATCTCTACTGCATACTTCCCTTGTCCAAGGAAGATTCCATCTGCACTCTGCTACACCTCCATGCCTAGAAAATAATGCATCATCCCCAAGTCCTTCATTTTGAACTCGGCAGCAAGCTTCCTCTTGGTATCAGCAATCAACCCATCCTCACCTGTTACAAACAAGTCATCCACATACAAAAGTAGTATCACAGGATTGCCTTCCTCAACCTTGTAATAAAGGTTGGATTCTGCTTTACTCTTGGTAAATCCAAAACTGGATAGAAAGCTATCTATCCTACCATACCAAGTCCTAGGAGCTTGCTTCAAGACATACAAGGATTTCTTCAGTCTGTACACATATGACTTCCTGTCATGTGTCTCAAAACCAAGTGGCTGCTCCACATACACTTCCTCTTCGACTACACCATTCAAAAAAGCTGTCTTGACATCCATCTGGTGTATCTTCCATTTCATCACTACAGCTAGGGCAAGTACTGATCTGATGGAAGTGTACCTGGCTACAGGAGAAAAAGTGTCTTCATAGTCTATCCCCTCTTTTTGGGAGAATCTATGAGCTACAAATATTGCTTGTACTTCTCTATGTTTCCATATGAAGCATGCTTGATCCTGTAGATCCACTTGGAAGTCACAACTGACTTCCCTTCAGGTCTTGGGACTACATCCCAAACATCATTCTTCATGATCGACTGGTATTCCTCACTTCCATTCTTTCTTTTCCACTGCTTCTTCATAACTGGAAGGTTCTTTGTTCATAATGTCATAGAGTAAGGCAACATAACTGGTATGAGATCTAGTTCTCTTCCTTGCTCTGTGTTCTTCTTCTAGAATGCCATACCTTCCTGCATCTTGAATGAGCTCTCTATCCCATGCAGGTTTCCTCTTGTGAGAGTTCTCCTCACGAGGTGGATCTACAGGTATTTGTGGATCTTCAACTTCATGATATGCTTCTGGAATTGCTTCATTTATGATGGTGTCTTGAAATCTGGCTTCCTTTGGTTCTTCATGATCTTCAACAGGTTCCTTCTTTGATTTGATGTAAGCTGAGTCCTCATCAAATGTTACATCCCTGCTGACATCAATCTTCTTGAACCCTGGAAAGTATATTCTGTAAGGTTTCGAGATTTCACTGTACCCCACAAATATACCCTTCTTTCCTGAAGGATCTAGCTTTGTCCTCTTTTCCTTTGGAACATGTGTATATACTAGACAACCAAATATTCTAAGATGGATGACTTCAAGCTTCTTACTAGAGAAGACCTCTTCTGGTGTCTTGTTGTCCAATATCTTGTGAGCTGTTTTGTTCTGCACATATACAACTGTCCTAGCTGCTTTTGCCCAAAGATGCATAGGCAGATCTTGGTCATGCAGCATTGCCCATGATGCTTCCATGATTGTTCTGTTTTTCCTTTCTGCAACTCCATTCTGTTGTGGATTGTAAGGAATAATCAACTCCCTCTTAATCCCTGAATCACTGCATAGCTTCTTGAAATAACCTAAAGTGAATTCTTCGCCATTGTCAGATCTGAATGTCTTGATCTTCTTATCAGTTTGATTTTCCATCAAGGCTTTGAATTCCTTGAACTTATTAAACACTTCATCTTTGTTCTTCAAGAAATAAACCCAAGTCTTCCTAGAGAAATCATCAATGAAAGAAACATAGTATACATACCCACTCAGAGAACTGGATGACATCAGGCCGCATACATCAGTGTGGATAATCTCCAAGATTCCTTTTGCTTTGCTTTCACTGCTTGGAAATTCCTTCTTAATGTTCTTTCCTTTTGCACATCCTTTTCAAACACGTTCATGCTTTGTCTTGATTTCAGGAAGACCTTCTATAGCTTTGCTTGCAATTGGTAGTGCTCTATAGTGCACATGTGCCAGCCTTCTATGCCAAAGTTCACTTGGCTCCATGGATTCATGTACCATGGCATGTTCAGTTTATCCCTTCAATTTGTACAATCCTCCCTCTTGCTCTCCAATCACTACTGCATTATCTATATTCTTACCCTTTGGCCACATTAGAACTTGGCCATCTACAAATGCAACCCTCATACCTTTTACATCCAATGAAGATATGGAGAGTAGGTTCTTCTTGAGCCCAGGTACATATAGAACATCTTTCGTCATCAAAGACTTCCCAGAGTCTAGGTTGTAGGAGGCTTCACCACTTCCCTTGAAAGGATATTGATAGTCATCCCCAAGCTTAACTTTATGGGGTGACTCGTGTTCAGATAGATTTACAAAAGATTCTTTATACCCAGTGATGTGTTTGGAAGACCCACTATCAATAAGCCAATCATTACAACCATGAGAGATAGTACCTGTGAGAGCAGAGATTAGAAAATATTCCTCTTCACTTCATGAAGTATCACTTTTTGCCCTAGCCTTCTTCTTGGGAGGTTCATCATCCTCAACAGCATGAGCATGAAACCTCTTCTTGTTGTACCTCTTTTTCTTATTGAATTTGTTGTTGTTATGTTTCCTCTTCTTGGGACAATTTGTAGCAAAGTGTCCTAATTCATTGCAATCAAAACATCGAACATGAGATAGATCTTTCTGCTTGTGATGAGAGTGAGAATGATTCTTGTTATGAGATCTCTCCCTCTTAAACTTGCTTCCCTTTGTGTGTGTTGTGAGGGCTTGATCTTCATTCCCCATCTTTTTTCCTCGGGCCACAAGTCTTGCTTCTTCTTGTGAGCATTCATCCCATAGTCTACTGAATGAGATCAACTTCCTCCTTGCACAGATTCCTTGGACGAAGGAGTCCCATGACCTAGGTAGGCCATTCAATGTAGTCATAAAAACTTCACCATTGTCCACTACTTCATCCACAGGTTCAAGTTGTTCCTTGATCTGAGATACCTTAGAGAAATAGTATTGAATGGTCTCTCCATTCTGAAGCTTTACTCCTTTCAATTGATTCTGCAAAGTCATCTTTCGATTTATGTTCTTCCCTTCAAATAGCTTGGTGAGGGAATCAAACATCTCCTTGGGTGTCTTTAGAGATGACACATGTGGTATGAGATGGTATTTGATAGAATCAGCAGTGATCCTCTTTTCCTTGACCAAGTTCTTCTTATGCAAGGCTTTAGCCTCTTCTTCCTCTGGGACAGGGACCTCAGAACTTATGTAGGTGTCCAATTCATTTTCTTCCAGGATTAACCCAATCCTATACTTCCATGCTCGGAAGTTATTAGCCCCTTCAAGCTTATCCTCAAGATTGGTGCGGTGAGACATTTTAATGAGAAACTCAAATGGAAATAAGAGATTTAGGTCTTACCACTTGATTTGCAGAAATCTAGATCTGGTGCCAGATTAGGGTTTGTCAGAGAAACCCTAAAAATTCAAAATGTGAATTTCAACTTTCTGAAAGGATAGAAAGATGCGCCTTGATGAGATGATCAACCTGGTATATTCGGAATTTGAAATATGCAAAGATTCACTCCAGAAATGCCTTTTAGTCTTCCTCGATTCACTAGGGAGGACCCTGAATTAGGGTTTGTTTTTCCCAGAGCTACACCTAACCAAAAATCTCGATCCAAAGCTCTAAACTTTGATTTTTCCAAGGAGCTTCCAGCTATGTCCTCAGATTTAAGAAATCCCTATTTTTGTGGAAACTGTAATTTTTAGGGCCAAAAATGAAAGTGCCCAGAATTGAATTCTGATTGGACATAAAGATTCTCCTTCATGAGTAGAATCAATCTACCTTGTTGCCTTTCCAAAATATGTGGAGAGAAACCCAATAAACAAGAAACCCTAGTTTCTGCCACTGCACAATGTCTTCTTCTCAGGTTAGCTCTGGTACCATGTTAATTTTTTAGCATTAATTCAATATACTCTAGGATCTTTACTAAGAGAACAAAATGTACAGCATATCAAGTATAACAATGCATATCAATCACACCAAGAAATCACATGAGACAATAGAAACACAGAGTTTCACTGGGGAAAACCATAAAGGTGAAAAACCCCACAACTTCCTCAGAGATAGAAAGAGCAATGATAAAACCAAAGTACAAGAGATAGTCTTATCCTAGCAGCTGATCCTCCTCCTCACATGTGCGCCACTTTCCATGTGATGGAAGAGTTAGTAATGAGATGAACAAAATAGAGATCTCCCAATCTCTATTTATACATGACCTATCCTGCCCAATAACCTAGAAGGGCCAACTTGTCTAACTCAGTCTAATAACCCATGGTTAAACTAATCAGGGTCGACCCCACACATAGTGGTCTAATAACCTATCACTGTAAGTTACAACACTTGCGACACTTGTTAATACAAATGATGACACTTCCGTATAGAGGAATAATAACATCTCTATAGGAGTACAATATACATGCGTGAAATACATTCTGAAGTTACATATACATCAACACTGTCAGCTTCTTCTTCATGCATGGAGATGTTTCCAGACATGACAACCCATTTCCATCGAAGGGAGTATCGGGTATCAGCTCGTAGTTCATCATGTCTGTGCCTCCAGACATGTTTCTAGTCATGACAACCCATTTCCATCCAAGGGAGTTTCCGCGACTCTGGCCTTTCTTCTTGGTTTGGGAATGTGACCTTCTCATTTCCTTAGAAATCTGTTCTTAGTTGGGGAATGCGACCTTCTCGTTTGCTTAGAAAGCTGTGGATTAGCACAGAAAGTAGCTACAAATTTCACACTCTGTCTCTAGAGTTTCTTCCAAGCCCAATTATTATTGTGGCCAGTTGCAAGAGATTACTTTACTGTAGTGGAAAAGATGAAAATTACATATGCAATCCTATGACCAAAACCTAGATAGAACTGCCTAAGCGTCCCAAACAATATAAATATACTAGCCTCGATTTCATTTCTCTGGATTTTGACACGTGCGCTACATGTTGCAGTCTCATCATGGGAAGGAATTCAAGTGGAGACAATGATACAGTAGTTGAGATGTACGATTATGAGTCTCATAAGTCTGAGAAATTAGTTACTTTGGATAGGGAGAATATATATATTATTATAGCTATGTTTTTCCTTGCAAACGTTTTCTCTGTAAGAAACTCTTTCCAGATATTTTGTAATGTTTGAGATTTGTCAGAATTGCTAAATATGTTGTAGTTTTTGTTATAATTTTGAACTGAATCATGAGCTATAACATGAGAATACTTGGTTTAATATCTGGAAACTATCTTGTATCGAATCTGCTATGCTGAATTTTTTCTGCCAATTATTTTTGTAAAATGGAATTTAAACCGAAATGCGATGAAAATATTAGAAATGCCATTTTGTTCAATTCATTTTTATCATTGAATTATGTGGAATCGTCATGTGATAGAAAATATATTTAATAGCCTAATCAGTTATATATATGTGAGGTTTTGACGCCCATGAAGGGTCAATCATAAGGTGTTTTTGTTTACTGTAAATATGTAAGTGTATGGAACCATTTTCAAGGTTTTATATGGTTAATTTATTTTGATGGTTGAATATCTTCAAGGTTTTAAATGGTTAATTTATTTTGATTTTTGAAAATCATGTTAAGTAGACAGTAATTTGATGTATGATATTTTTTGTTTATGGGATAAGGGAGTTTGTGTGTCTCTAATTTACTTTATATACCTTATATCAACTCATAGATCATCATCTCTATGCCTCCATACATGTTTCTAGACATGACAACCCATTTCCATCCAAGGGAGTATCGAGTGCCAGCTCATAGTCATCAACGCACTGTTCATCCAACTCCAGTTATTTTCTGATTTCTTCGAGACGAACAAAGGCATTGTTCCTGGGGGAGATGGAGGAGGTTAGGTCGGCCGCCCAACTAGGTCCTTCGTTCGACCAATTTAGAGAACATGTCAAACCTTCGTGGGCCAACCCTTCTTCTTCCCACTAATATTTTCATAATAGCTCTAGACTGCAAGAACGGTTGTTCGATCCTTCTTGTGTTCACCATTGTGGATACTAGTGAATTGTCGTATATTGGTGTTCACAATTATCTACTAAAAGAAGGGGCGGTCGATCCTTCTTGTCAACAATCGAAAGTCGGGATAAATATTGTTTACATATTATAACATAGGCAATGTCCCGATCCCTGCCACATACTACAGAAGTCGGTAGTGGGGAAATGTTATCCCAACCTTCGTATATTAATTGTTTTTCATTTCTCTTTTAAATGAAGGGTTGACCGACTCTTCTTGTACTTAGTATTTAACAACCTATACTTCAAAGGTTGAATATTTACACAATTCCCTCCTAAATGAAGGGGCGGCTGACCCTTCTTCTGCCCAATATTATTTTCATGCTAGTTGTAGAAGCCGATAGTGGGGAAATGTTGTCCCAACCTTCCTATATTAATTGTTTTTCATTTCTCTTTTAAATGAAGGGTCATCCGATCTTTCTTGTGATTTATATTTTTCCAGTCTTTACCATTCTGGTTATAAATTAATTAATCTCTATTTTGGAAGGCCAAAATCTCACACATGCGAGCCTCAAAGAGAGAACTGACGCCATAGGAAGTGATGACATGGCATCTATGATGACATGGAATGTGTGATGAGGCTGGAAAGACACATGATGGTGTTCTGGTGCTATCATTAGTTAGTGTTGCAATCTGACCGGCAAGTTTGTGAAACTTTGGAAATTGACAAAGTATGGAAAAAGTAGTCAAAACTGCTCTGAGAGAATGCCAGCCATAATTCATTGTCTCAGAAAAATGCACACACCATCATATGATGCTATAGCTTGTTGAAGTGGCTATATAGTTATACATAATTGTGGATTGTGGGAACTGTTTGAGTAATGGATTTGTGATATGCGTTTCCGCAACCTGCAATTCAGATTGCGGATTGCAGAAACTTTGGTTTGTTTTTAATTTCGAGTTGTAGTCCCGCAACCCGCAATTGTAGATTACAGGAACGCTGTATATATTTCCAAACAATTAAACCCCCACAACTCATCTTCTGCATTCCCCATATTAGATCTCAGCCGTCGACTTGTCTTAATCTTACGACCCATATTTAAAATGACGAAATTAATAAATATGTTTATTTTGTTTCTATTTCCTTTTATTATTTTTCATATTCGAAAATTACCTGTTGTGTGGATTTTACTACGAGTTTTTACCAGGGGTCGTTTTCTCCATTTTTTCCAGCTTAAATGAAGGGTCGGGCGACCCTTCTTGTGCTTAGTATTTTTGCAGTCTTCACCATTCAGGATATACATGAATTGACAGCCTATACTTCGTAGGTTGAATATTTGCACAATTCCCTCATAAATGAAGGGGCGACCGACCCTTCTTCTGCCCACTATTATTCTCATACTAGTTCTAGACTTCCAAAAGCATAATGGAGATCGACAGTTACAGAAGCTTGATGGGTGGAAGGATAGATCTACGGACGATAGGTACTTCAGTTATTTGAGATGCGTGGGGAAATGGAATTTTTAGATTTGTGAAGTTTTGGTAGGGACCGCATGTTTCGACGGTGTAGATCTGGCAGGGAAAGGCATCAATTCTGAAGGTTTAGTTTGTAGATTGAACATGCACGGAGTATCAACATGTTCCAAATTCGTGAACCTCAGTAAAGGCCACATGTTTGGATGGTCAAGATGCGGACAGGGGCCAGATCGACAGTTGATAATAAATATGCAGATCTAAGGTGCGAGGAAGGTGGCGTTTGAGAGATTGAAGACTACAAAAGGCCATGGGGCTAAGCCCTCTTCTTGTGTTGTATTGTCCAAGATCTCTCCTTGTCTAAGCTCTCGCCTGGTCCATTATTCTCCAATGTGAACTGGCCAATCTCCAGTGACATCGTCGATATGTGAAAAAACATTTTTTACCTTCTTGTGTTGTTTTGTAGTTCTTTGTGGATTCTCTATCACATCCACTTTCGTCATTGGATAGTATAATTTGATTGGAGGATACCTGGGTATGCTTTTTATTTGAAGCACTAGTAGAATAGGAATTTAAATAAGTTATTGAACATTTTTAACTGAGAAAAGTAAAATAAAATCAAAGACATCTGAAAATGTTAATAGAAATACCTTGTTTTAGAAAAGTAAAATAAAATCAAAGACTGTCATCTGAAAATGTTAATAGAAATACCTTGTTTTATACCCAATTCATGATAGAAACTGTTCATGAACATCTCTTGTTGTACTGTCTCCACAATAGAAACAAGGTTGCATGGCAGCACATACCTGCCGAGGTTGGTAGGTCAAAAGAGTTGTTTGGTTGATCTTGTTGATGAGTAAAGGGGTATCCTAGATTGCTCCTTGGACTATATTCTTGATTTTTATGTTACTCAATGCTTAAGAGTAAAGCAGAAAAGGAAATTGTTGTTGTCGTAACAACAACGGACTTTATAACCTAGGTTGAATCAATTGGAACAGGAACAACAACTAAAAGCACCTTTGCTACGAGGGCTCTGCTGCTTGGTCTTTCACTGGTGAAAGGGATGCTGTGGACTATGGTACTCAAACAACAACTAGCTCTGTAATTGGTACATAAGCAACTGAATATAATATTGGTGGTTTTGTATCTCGATCTCATATGCTTTTACTTATGATTCTACCTTTTCCCTTAATAGAACCGCGCTCACTCTGTAATTGGTCCATAAGAAACTGAATATAATATTGGTTGTTTTGTATCTCGATCTCAATATGCTTTTACTTATAATGCTACATTTTACCTTAATAGAATCGCGGTCAATTCGTTAGAGAAAAATATCGAACTAAAACCTACACCTTTGCCTTTATTGCTGCAGACTTTGTTCGGTTTCGCAGGGTGGTGGTTGACACCTGTTCTAACATGCACAGCATTGTAAATAGAACTTGGCCAAAGACCAAATCTAGTAACACGCGACTATATTGACTAGATTATTCTTGGTACTGACACAATTGGCATGCATGCATATAAGATAGATGACCGAGGCAATAATACAAAGCCTTCCACTCTCGCCCAAGTTTGCTAGTCCAAATGTCAATCCATTTGCATGTGGTCAAGATGCAGAGAGATTGTAAGTACAAGAGGAAGAAACCACCTACAAGACATGCAGTTATGTCTGCATCACTCTTCTTCCTAGCTGCATCCAGCCTATACACTATGGCTCCATATTTCATTATTCAGGGTTCAGCCAACAATCCATTGAAAATATTCCATTGTTCTAGTCAAATCCATTGAAAACAGTATATTGTTCTAGTGAGACCGACTCCTACTCATCTGGATGCCCATGCAATGTGATTCCTAAGAAAAGTTTCCCATCCATTGTAAACATAAGAAAGTGGAGAGGGAATCTTTAGGGTACGCCATGGAGTGCAGCATTTTCATTGAAGGTACGGATTCACACATTGTCTATCAAGTTACAGCTTCAACAAAACACTAGATTAAAAATCAATATGAGTAGCATCCCAAAATTGCTCTTCTTTGGTTGGTTTGGGGTTGCTGGTTAACAGTTGAGAGCATATGGCATTTCTCTTGCACCTAGGAACCTCTATGCACAACATCAACCCAAGGTTAATTAATTTTATTATTTTCCATCATGAGGAAATCTGTATGTAGCCTACGCAGCCATATTTCTATATGTATCATATTTACTTTATATGGTACATTCTTATAATTTTTTATGAGAATGGGGTGGTCTTGGACTCCTGATCATCCACCTTTGATGTATATTACAAGCCAGTATGGAAGCAAAAATACAATGTTGCTGAGTTGGGGACTTAACAATTGGTTCCAACATCCTCATAACCACCTCAGATCTGTTGCAAAGAAAACGTCTTCAAAGGGCCCAGAGCTTCAATCTCCTCTGCGTTGCTGCTGCTGGACCTCAATAAAGGCATGTTGGTGGTCAAGGACCCAAACTTAGAAAAAAATTTGATAAAATTTGCATAAATGTTAGGACACCAGTAACTGTATCATGGCTGACACTCCTTTTCCCTGTCCATTTCTCCACCAAGACAATTCTACCCAACATGTAATCCAAGAAAGGTTTTCTAAATTCATATAAAAATAGATTTTCTGTAATGATATGGCAATGAGTTTAAAGTTCCTGTAATCTTACAGAAATTGGTTTTCTGTAACAATGTACATCTTATTAGTGTAGTTTACCGACATTTTGATTGAATTGGTTGATTAACTTTATAACTTCTTACGATAAAAGCGTAGCTACCCGCCCCAAACTCTGAGAATCACATTCCAAAAATAGGCAAAATATTCCCAAAATAGGCGAG
This sequence comes from Larix kaempferi, assembly GCA_027924585.1. NCBI lineage: Eukaryota > Viridiplantae > Streptophyta > Pinopsida > Pinales > Pinaceae > Larix > Larix kaempferi. Next base: position 5,577,623 of record BSBM01000575.1, on the reverse strand, counting down.
ATAGATAGACCCCATTAGCTCTCTCAATGTGATTTGGAATCAACATGAATTCTAAGGTCTCGGCCTCTACTTTAAAATTATTTTTTTTTAGCTTACCTTACTTTCTGTAATATGATGGTTTTACTTTGTCATTTGCAACATATAGCAGTTTATTTGTCCAGTAGCCTTCCATCCAGCAGATCTAGTTCTAGCATATTGTGCAGTTGATTCAGGATTTGGCCTTTTATAAAATTATATATAGCCACTAAAACCTCCATTTCAAGTATTAGATAGTTGGTTGAATTTTTCAATTCAGAATGCCTTAATGCTTAAGTATTTGATAGCTTGGTAATTTTTATATCAGGAGTGTCCCATCCTGAATTCTACCTGAATTTGATTGAGTCTCAATAATGATGTAAGAATTTGGATAATTATGTTTATATTATTAATTCGTAGTTCAAATTCTAACTCATGTGTATAGGCAAAAGACTAGATTAGTTTTGTATAATAGTAAAATGAAGAAACTGCGTTATATTCACTATAGTAACATAGGTGCAATCAAATGGTCCCTTTCAATGCATAAATATGCAGAGCTCACGATAATGCCAGAAATATGCAGAGTTCACGATGATGCCATAAACACACTTCTAGTTTCACTGGAGCGAGCTCGAGCTCTATACATGTCCTCTACCGATTCCAAGATAAAAGTTATGGACTGGCTGCAGTACCTGGGGTTCAGTATTGGGTGGATGGAAAATGTCAAAATATTTAGCATAAGATTAAGCTACTCCCAAGGTAAATGAAGATGAAGACCAGGTTAGATTCAGCGCAAGCTCAAGCTAACCTTGCTATCAAGATTTATATATGTGATTTTCATCTCTTTTAAAATCAACTATGAGCAGCCACTAGAATCATAATTTCATGCAGTGCCAATCATATAGTTGATTAGTCTGACTGCATTTTGCTTAAACTTGCAGGAAATGAAAAGAATTTAGCTAAAACTCACAGATTGAGATACGATCGAAAACCAATTGGGAGGTGAGCTGTGATCTGAAGCTAGAGATGTAGGATTTGGGTGGAGAAACTAAAGCTAGAGATGTAGGTTTTGGATGGAAAAACTGAAGGCAGTGATAAGGTGGTGAAGGTGGTGTAGAATGGATTGTTGATGAAGAAGGCGGTGTTGAGAAGAGTATTGAAAGAATGACAAAGGCAGTAGGAGGTGGGTGCAATGGTGGTGATGGAATTTACAATGGCGGTGTAGCATTGATAGAGGCGGCGAGTCCAGTAAAATTTAATTCTTCTAATCAAGATAGATGAGATAGTTGTTTGAATGTATTCAATGTTGGGCTTGGGAACCCACCATCCTGCATCTGGCTAGGCAATAACACCTTCAACATTTTAGCCAATAGCGTGTAAGTTAAACTTTTCCAAACTTAGGTTAAAGGAATTACATAAAATCATGCATGTGAAAAGTTTCATTAAAATGCAAAATAAAATGTACAACTAATACACAGTCAACCTAACTAATAACTAGTCAACACATATCGGTCACAATGATACACTGCCTCTCGGCAGGTATAATAACTATTCTTTCTGGAGACCTTTCCAATGAAATAATAGCCTACCTCCTATGTACAATGAAAGAACTATGCTTTGATAAGAGACCTGTCTGGAAACTATGTGATCCTAGAATTCCTGCGTCCTTTCTTTTGCAAAGACATGGCTTCTCGCACTATCCTTGTTAACCTTGGGCCGAGGTAAATCAATCATCAGTAGGCCCTCATCCTTCCAATCCATATCAATTTTAGAAGTAGATAAAATATGCTTATCCCTTCCAATGCTCTAACACTGTATAATAGAGAATCCTATAAACAAGTCCCTGGAGAATTCTCTATAAACTCCCTTTGTAGGATTCGGTGTAACATGTTTTTTTTATTTCTTGCTGAAAATTGTGAAAGCTTTAGAAATCATACAAGAGTTTTCCATATCAACTAAAAAAATATAAGTACATGCCTCTTGATTTGTTTCTAAGTAGTACAAAAACGCAAGCATGTCTTGTTCTATCCATGGACTATCACAATTACACATATCCACAACAAGAAATTCACAGCTGACTGTCGCACCAAAAATTGGAATTGATCTGACTGTGGTGACCAAATAATCAAGATAACAACATTGACAAGCAAACGGTGAACTATTTTTGACGTCGTCAATGGACATCCTCTCTTTATTGATATATAGATTCAATATTGTCTAAGCATCAATTGTTATTTTGGTACCATTATCCACTTCAGATTCGTTCTTTCTCTTTTTACTTGGAGACTTTGCTTGCTTTTTGGAGCATAAAATACTGCATAGTTGCTAGAGATGGTTTGGTGCAATTTTATATATTTAAATGATTTTATGGTCAGTGACATTCTATGATCAATCAATTTGAACATCATTAACTTTGAAATATTCAACGATCGATGATTGGTTGACCTCTCGTCCTTGATTCGTTTGCAATATTGATTTAAGGTGTCTGCGCAAACGTTTTTATCGACTAATGTGCTCATCCAAACCGATCCATTGATTAGATTTTCTGCCACAGACGTCAATTCATCTTCATCAATATTATGCAATGGTCTAAAAAACTTAGACCCATAACTCTTTATTTTACTTTGAACAAAATCATCCTGAGTGATGCTCTTTGGCGAGCATGGCAAGGAACCACTTTTGTAAAGCTCAAATACAAACTTCCATTTGGTCCACAATCGATCCGATGTCAAAACAAGAGTTAGCTTGTCTTTAAGGCTCTCCCTTGTTTGAAAAAGAAAGATATCCATACATTCAGTTTGGAAAGATTGCAAACATATAAAATTGAATATTCCAGTCAATTTGCTAATTTCATAACACAGGAAGCAATCTAAAGACTTCGATTGATAAGAAGAAAAATTATATACCTTCCAAGCATCACTGGAAATGTTTCCCTTTCCTGGGTGGGATGGAGTATCGCAAGATATCCATTTCTCCCTTTCTTTTTCAACACTAGAAATGAATGGAGTGTCTGCAAATTCCTTGTCTTACAAATTTTGTTGTTTGCATAATTTGCTGAAGAAACTCTATGTAGAAGATGAGCTATTCGATGCCGATACCTTGAATGGAAATATTTATATTGATCATCTGCAATGATTATTTTCTGTGCAAAAATAGTATGCTGCCCATCCAATATATAAAAATTTACTAATGGTGAATTAATTTCTTCTTTATTTCCAGGAAGAAAGGCCAATGTGATCTCCTTATCGAAAGGAAATAGAATAGCATCTCTCAATGTTGTTATAAATGTATGGAGAAGAGATACAACCATCTTTTGCATGACCTCCTCATCAACCTTTCGATATTGTAAGTGCGGAGGCGCAACAACACATCTTGTTACGTCAATGGAAAAAACTTTCTCATTGAACAAAAAGAATTTGATCTGCTCTTGTTGAACGTTTTTTGAACTTTCGAATCTATTAGTCGCGTTCCGCAACATCGCTTTAGAAGGACTTTGTTTGAGTTGTTTGAAGAAAGATTTGTCCACATCTTTTACAATAAATTGGAGAAATGCTCTTCTATTGTACAGAAGAATCCTTTCATGGCTTTCCTTTATCGACCTAGACTTATTAATATTCATGTAATGCAATACAGAGGAATTTTTCGCAGCCAATATTCTTTTCCTCCATACCGAGAAAATTCCTTTCGGTAGGGATGTCACGGTATCAATTCCAGAACGATTAGAAACATCATACAAGGGGAAAACCCACCCTTGCTTTGTATAGGAAATCAGATCTAGATCAGGACCACTTTTCATTAGATCTGGTCGATAATTACAAACCATAAGATCAAGCTGTAGAAGGAAACACTTTTCACCATTGACCGCTTCAACTTGAACTCACAATTTTTCATCAGATTCAACGGGATCCGCATATGTCAATATTCCAACTCTAGTCTGAGCTCCATTGTAATCCAAATAGAATAGATATAAATCTGGGTACAAATTATTTGGTTCTTCCATCTATCTCAACATACCATCCATTTGTGAATAGTTGAATGTAGTGATCTTTTGACAATTCAAAGCAAGGCATTTCCTGGTAGTTACTGAGGCTCAACAACGCAGCCATGCTTTATCTTCAAAACAGTCAGAATTAAGTACTCAATATAAGAAGGCATACAATGTCTATAATTATAAATTAGTGTTTTAATATTAGATGTATACTTGCAAATGTTCATACTAATGATCGATGGTTAAGGAACGACCCATCATATTCAAAATCAATTGATTGATTAAGAACAAAAATGCTAGCATTATCCATGAGAGATCGAATGCACATTTTAAATAGTCATTTGAGATAAGGACTGTTCATAGAATGAGTGATAATCATAGAAGGGGCAACCGATCCTTCTTGTTTATGTGTATGAGTTTATCACATGTTTTGTATTCGATTTTATGTGATTTTTTGAACTTAATTTATATGTATGTGAATGGTAATTGCACATTGTTTAATTGGAATACAAGTGCGTGATTGTGAAGAAGAAACACATAGTTTGATGAATTCGTAGCTAACTGATGAATACATTAGAGATTTAGCGTAGTTCTGTATACTGCAATAGCTTCCAAGTATGAAGTAATTTGATGTTCTAGTTGATGTTAAATAGAACGTTATGCGAAGATCGTAACCACATATGTGCATCGCCATGGTTAAGAGAATCTTGATTATGCAACCCCCATATTCGCTTCGGGTTAGACTTCAACATATTTACAAGGTGATGCCGAAGGCACCAGTGAAAGGGATTTTGTTGTGTATACATTTATCTCATGAATGAAGGGTCGGCTGACACTTATTGTGCTCAGTCTTCTTCCAGTGTTCACCATTCTTCATATACATGAATTGACACACTCGCCTTTGGAGGTTGAATATTTTTACAATTCCCTCATAAATGAACGGTAGGCCGACACTTCTTGTGCCAAGGATTCATTTCGTAATAGTTATATACAACAATGATCCGGATTTTATGAGCAGAACGAAATGAATACAGATTATTATCAGATGCTTAACACAAAATAACAAAGATATAGTAAAACTGGTTTTCTATTCAATAAGGAAATAAGCTATAACTGTAAAATGCAGCAGAAAACAAGCTTGTTGGAATGGTGGCGGCTTATCTCTGAGAAGAGATGTGACGGCTGCGCTCATTTCACAAGAAGATGGTTACAATGAGGCTCTCAAGGCCTTTTACAATAAACAGGAATGTCAAAAACCCTAGACATAAAAAAACATAACCCTAGGAGATGAAGCGCCAAAAGTCATGTGGGCCCCATTTGGGTAAGAAAGTACATCAACTTCCCGGGGTCGTAACTTTTGCATACGATCTCCGTTTGGGGCCCTTAGTAGCCCGTTGGAAAGGTCTCTCTGAGATTTACAACTTTCGAATGGGGCCAAATGCATGCCAGATGTAACCATTTGGCCCCTCAAATCGCCAAAAAAGGTCATTTAGGGCCTCAAAATGCCCCCGGAAGTTCAGGACCCGAAAAAATGCTAAAAATAGTACAATATCAAAATTGCCATAAAACTGTTTTGAGCCAGTTGGAAAGGTGGGTGGCCACCAATATCCACCCGGATCAATCCTCCCTCCTTAGGAAGCAATGGTCTCCATTGCGTTGAGTTCCCCCATCAGATGAGGAAACTTCTGCTGAATTTGGCCTCGGGTGAGCCACTTGCCTTGGTGCAGGAGCTGCCCTGCTTTGACAACTCGATAAAGCTGGATCCTTTGATGTCGAGTGCCCTTGATCTGTGTGTCTCCAATATGATCACTCGATGCTTGTTGTAGGCAGTCAGGGTTGAGCTCTGTTGGTGTCAACTTCTCTGCTATCTCTGAGGTGTCTAATAGTGGTGGGAAATATGGCCGAAGGAGGGCCACGTTGAAGACTGGATGCAGACCAAGGAAGGGGGTAATGTTGAGCTCAAAAGCATTGTCACCCACCGCCTTGGTGATGGTGTACGGCCCATAACGGAGTGGGTGAAGCTTTCGATGGGGCCCTGTAAGGCGTTCTTTCTGCAAATGCAACCAAACTGTGTCACCCACCTGAAACATATGTGGAACCCGATGTTGATCATGGCACCGCTTGTACTTGGCATTAGACTTTTGTAGAATATCCTGAACCTGTTGGCAGATATGTTGGATCTGTTCAATGAACCGGGTGGCTTTGTCAGCTTCTGGGGACGATTTGGTCGAGGTGGTCGCAAGGGGAAGTGCAACATCCATGGGGCCCAATGGTTGGAATCCCAACCCCACCTGAAAGGGGTTGTGGCCAGTTGAGCTATGTAGGGCTCGGTTGTAGCTATGTTGGACATAGGGGAGACTCTCATCCCATGTGCGGGGGTGTGTTGAATTGTACATGCGCAAGATATGTATGACCATCTAGTTGACGACCTTCGTTTGTCCATCGGTCTAGGGGTGGAAGGCAGTGGATTTGGTGAGCTTGGTATCCAGCAGTGACCATAGGCTTGACCAGAATGAGCTGAGGAACCGACTGTCATGGTCTGAGATAATGGTCTGTGGGATCCCAAAATGTACCCATACTGGTTCAAAGAAGATCTTGGCAGTGGCTTCTTCTGTGATGTTCTTCTTGCAAGCGGCTAGAATCGCCATCTTGTAAAAGTGATCAACAACCACAAAAACACAGTTGTTTCCCCTCTTGGTGGATGGGAGGCCCGACATGTAGTCCATTGAGATGGATTCCCATAGCCTGTCAGGAGTAGGAAGAGGGGTGTATAGGTCCTGTTTCTTAGTGGTCGGTTTGGCAATAGCGCAAGCGGTGCAGGACCTGATATACTTGCCGACATCATGTCGAAGTTTCGGCCAGTAGAAATGTTTCTGCAACACTGCCACTGTCTTTTCGACGCCAAAGTGTCCTACCACCCGACTCTAGTGAGCTTTCCAAATCAGCTTTGCGTGCTCGCTTTATGGAATGCAGAGATGGCCTAGACGACACAACAACCCGTCCTGAAGATGGAAATTAGCAACCACTGAGTTGGTTCCCAACATTTGATAGGTGGCGGAGAAGTCAGGGTCTGTCTCGTAGAGGTGAGGCCATCCGGAGGTCTCGTGGCCGCAAGAGTCTAGCACCATGGTAAGTGCCGCGACTGGAGGTCAACTGAGGCAGTCAGCAACCCGGTTGGTACTCCCTATTTTATATTTGATGTTGAGGTGGAACTGTTGCAAATATGTTGACCACTTCTGATGGCGGTCATTCTGCAACTTTCCTTGGGTCTGCATGAACTGTAGTGGCTTGTGATCAGTGTGGATGACTGTCTCCTTCCCAAGAATGTAATGTATCCATTGGTGGTAAGCTTGTACAATGGAGTACATTTCTTTGTCATAGGTAGGGTACTTGCGGACAGCATCTGATAGTGTCTCACTATGATATGCCACGGGGTGGCCGTGTTGAGTGAGAACGGCGCCCACAACATAATCTGAAGCATGTGTCTCAATCTCAAAGGGATGTTGCAGGTTCGATAATGAGAGTACCAGCGATGAGCACAAACGCTTCCTCAAGTCATCGAAGGCTTGTTGTTGGGACAGGCCCCACACAAATATTTCCTTACCACCACCCCTGGTCACTTGGCTGAGGGCCCAAGCGATATTTGAGAATCCCAGCACGAACCGGCGATAGAAATTGGCGATGCCCAAGAAGAACCGAAGTTCAGTGACTGTGGTTGGGGCTGGCCAGTCACGGATGACCTGGATCTTGGTTGGATCCACATGCACACCATGTCGATAAACAATGTAGCCTAAGTAATGGACCCGATCCATGCCGAAGGAGAATTTTTCCAAGTTTGCATATAGTTTGTGCTTCCGCAGGGTGTGCAAAACCTGCTGAATATGATGCAATTGTTCCTCCCAAGTCTTGCTGTAGATGGGGATGTCATCCAGATACACCACTACGAAATTGTTGGTGAAAGGTCGTAGGATATCATCCATCATCCTCATAAAAGTTGCTGGAGCATTTGTCAAACCAAAAGGCATGACCAGCCATTCAAAAAGACCTTCTTTTGACTTGAAGGCAGTCTTCCATACATCTGTCTGTTCTATTGGGACCTGGTGGTAGCCAGACTTCAGATCAATCTTACTAAAGTATTTGGATCCCGTGAGCTGATCAAGGAGTTCGTCGATTCCAGGAATCGAGTACTGGTTACGGACTATGATTTTATTCAGGGCCCGGTAATCAATGCAGAGTCGCCAGGTCCCATCTTTCTTCTGCACTAGCACGATTGGGCTCCCACAAGGTGATGAACTGGGACGGATGTGCCCCTTGTGGAGCAATTCTTGGATCTGCCTCTTGATCCCCTCATTTTCCAATAGAGAGCGACGATAGGCTGGCCCATTGGGTAGCGGTCTTCCTGGGGTCAGATCGATGGGATGATTGACCTGGCAGTGCAGAGGTACCCCGGTTGGAGAGGAGAAGATATCTGAGTATCCTTCCACCACCTTATCCACTTGCTTCTATTGTGTGGATAGATCGGTCATGGAGGCCCGGGATGTGGCTGCAATCTTTCTTTCACTCTGAGAGTAAATCACGAAGAAGACAAATTTCCGAGTTTGAGAGATGACCTTCCTGCATTGGTTCGCACAGATCAAAGAAATAGCACTAGGAGGGACTGCCTCGGGTATCCTTTACAATTTTCTGTTCAAAGAAATAATAACACTACGAGGCCTAGACTCATATACAGCATGACATTTCAATAAATAAGGTTGGCCCAAAAGAACATCGAAAACTTTGAGAGGAGCAACATCACACAATAGCTCGTCCTTGAAGGGCTTGATGCCGTATGGCAGTCGGCACTGTTGGCTGACGCGAAGATTGCTTCCTTTGCGGATCCATCCAATGGTGTAGTGTTCTGGGTGTGGCGTTGTTGGAAGGGCCGGGCGCTTGAAGACCTCTGCTGAGATTAGATTCTTCTAGCTACCGCTATCAACGATGAAGTGCAGCGGGGTGCCTTTTACCCACATCCGTGAATGGAAGAGGCGTTCTCCTTCTTCTGGCTCATCTGGTTCATCAGGATGGAGCTTGCTGGTAGCAATGGTGGCACTGGGCTCCGCGTCAATGATCTGTCTTCCCCTTTCTAGTTTGGACTCAGATTCAGTACCCACATCTGATTCAGATGCTTTTTGTTCGGCCACCAGCGACTGCTTTGAGCGGAAATCAACACTGTTATGCCAAGCGCTCTTATGGAAGTCGCACCAATTCCCGGTATCTTTCTTTGTTTTCCCGGTCTCCTTCTTTGCTTGCGGCAGCTTGGACTAGTTGTCCTGATACTGTCCATCTTTGCTCTATCCTTTATTATGTGGGTTGGGGCCGCCCTTTCCTGTCTTTTGCTATGAAGGGTTCCCAGGCCCAAATTGCCGCGCCTTTTGTTTGAGCTTCTGCTCGATTTTGACGGCATATCGGTAGGCCGCGCCCAAGGAAGAGATGTCCAGAAATTCCATTTCAGTCTGGATGTATCTATGCAAACCACCGCGATACTTGACCACCAGATGTCACTCTGAATCTTTGATACCCAGCTTGGTGTGCAAGGTGTGGAAGATATTTGTGAACTCTGGCACTGCTTCGTCTCTTTCTTGTCGTAGTGTGGTCCATTTGGTATACAAGGCATCATAACTTCCAATAGGGTAGTATTGTTCCTTAATAGTATCCCTGAAGAATTCCCAGGTGGCTGTGACTGAAAATAATGAGGCTTCTTCTGTGTCCTTTTGCTCGCAGAATGTTTCCCACCAATCTTTGACATGGGGAACGACTTTGAGGAGCGCAAAAGTAATCTTTTCTTTATTCGAAAAGTTATGGACAGAAAAATACCCTTCTAGTAGATTCAACCACTTATCTACAGCATCTGCGTCTATCTATCCTTCAAATATAGGAATATCGAAGTTGATTTGTACCTTGAAGGGGGCGGCGCCTCCGCTCAAGGAAGATGCGTCGCTTGTTGGTAGTCGCCGAAGGATTTGCACGAAATTATCCATCATCTCGTTCATCTGCTGCGTGAGGGCTTCTTCAAGCAACATTTTGATAGGATCTCCTGTCCCGTCATCTTTATTTTCTCCTTCCATGAGAGGTCGCTTGGGCGTGCGAGAGATTTTTTCCTCAAGAGAAACAAGCTCGAGACTCACTTCTTTGTACCCTGACCTCGTTGGGGACATGCATTAAGACGACAAGTAGCAGACCGCTCTGATACCACTGATCCAGATTTTATGAGTAGAACAAAATGAATACAGATTATTATCAGATGCTTAACACAAAATAACAGAGATACAGTAAAACTGGTTTTCTATTCAATAAGGAAATAAGCTAGAACTGTAAAATGCAGCGGAAAACAAGCTTGCTGGAATGGTAGCGGCTTATCTCTGAGAACATATGTGACTACTGCGCTCATTTCGCAAGAAGATGGTTACAATGAGGCTCTCAAGGCCTTTTACAATAAACAGGAATGTCAAAAACCCTAGACATCCAAAAACCTAACCCTAGGAGATGAAGCGCCAAAAGTCATGTGGGCCCCGTTTGGGTAAGTTAGTACATCAACTTCCCGGGGTTGTAACTTTTGCATACGATCTCCGTTTGGGGTGCTTGGTATCCCGTTGTAAAGGTCTATCCAAGATTTACAACTTTCAAAAGGGGCCAAATGCATGCCAAGGGAAATCATTTTGCCCCTCAAATAGCCAAAAAAGGTTGTTTAGGGCCTCAAAATGCCCCCGGAAGTTCAGGACCCGAAAAAATGCTAAAAATAGTACATTATCAAAATTGCCATAAAACTATTTTGAGCCAATTGGAAAGGTGGGTGGCCACCAATATCCACCCGGATCAATCCTCCCTCCTTAGGAAGCAATGGTCTCCATTGCGTTGAGTTCCCCCATCAGATGAGGAAATTTCTGCTGAATTTGGCCTCGGGTGAGCCACTTGCCTTGGTGCAGGAGCTGCCCTGCTTTGACAACTCAATAAAGCTGGATCCTTTGATGTCGAGTGCCCTTTAACTGTGTGTCTGCAATATGATCACTCGATGGTTGTTGTAGGTAGTCAGGGTTGAGCTCTGTTGGTGTCAACTTCTCTGCTATCTCTGAGGTGTCTAATAGTGGTGGGAAATATGGCCGAAGGAGGGCCACGTTGAAGACTGGATGCAGACCAAGGAAGGGGGGAATGTTGAGCTCAAAAGAATTATCACCCACCGCCTTGGTGATGGTGTATGACCCATAACAGAGTGGGTGAAGCTTTCGATGGGGCCCTGTCAGGCGTTCTTTCTGCAAATGCAACCAAACTTTGTCGACCACCTCAAACTTATGTGGCACCTAATGTTGATCATGACGATGATTTTACTTGGCATTAGACTTTTGTAGAATATCCTGAACCTGTTGGCAAATATGCTGGATCCATTCAATGAACCAGGCGGCTTTGTCAGGTTCTGGGGACGATTTGGCTGAGGTGGTCGCAAGGGGAAGTGCAACATCCATGGGGCCTAATGGTTGGAATCCCAACCCCACCTGAAAGGGGCTGTGGCCAGTTGAGCTATGTAGGGCTTGGTTGTAGCTATGTTGGACATAGGGGAGACTCTCATCCCATGTGTGGGGGTGTGTTGAATTGTACATGCGTAGGATATGTACGACCATCTGGTTGACGACCTCCGTTTGTCCATCGGTCTGGGGGTGGAAGGCAGTGGATTTGGTGAGCTTGGTATCCAGCAGTGACCAGAGGCTTGCCCAGAATGAGCTAAGGAATCGACTGTCACGGTCTGAGATAGTGGTCTATGGGATCCAAAAATGTACCCATACTTGTTCAAAGAAGAGCTTGGCAGTGGCTTCTGCTGTGATGTTCTTCTTGCAAGCGGCTAGAATCGCCATCTTGGAAAAGCGATCAACAACCACAAAAGCACAGTCGTTTCCCCTCTTGGTGGACGGGAGGCCCGACATGTAGTCCATTGATATGGATTCCCACGACCTGTCAGGAGTAGGAAGAGGGGTGTATAGGCCCTGTTTCTTAGTGGTCAGTTTGGCAATAGCGCAAGCAGTGCAGGACCTCATATACTTGCCGACATCCTGTCGAAGTTTCGGCCAGTAGAAATATTTCTGCAACACTGCCACTGTCTATTCGACGCCAAAATGTCCTGCCACCCGACTCAGTGAGCTTCCCAAATCAGCTTCCCGCGCTCGGTTGATGGAACGCAGAGATGGCACAGATGACACAACAACCCATCCTGAAGATGGAAATTAGCAACCACTGAGTCGGTGCCCAACATTTGATAGGTGGCAGAGAATTTAGGGTCTGTCTTGTAGAGGTGGGGCCATCCGGAGGTCTTGTGGCCGCAAGAATCTAGCACCGTGGTAAGTACCGCGACTGGAGGTCGACTGAGGCAGTCAACAACTCGGTTGGTACTCCCTGTTTTATATTTGATGTTGAGGTGGAATTGCTGCAAATATGTTGACCACTTCTGATGGCGGTCATTCTGCAACTTTCCTTGGGTCTGCATGAACTGTAGTGGCTTGTGATTAGTGTGGAGGACTGTCTCCTTCCCAAGAATATAATGTCTCCATTGGCGGAAATCTTGTACAATGGAGTACATTTCTTTGTCATAGGTAGGGTATTTGCGGACAGCAGCTGATAGTGTCTCACTATGATATGCCACGGGGTGGCCGTGTTGAGCGAGAACGGCGCCCACAGCATAATCTGAAGCATCTGTCTCAATCTCAAAGGGATGTTGCAGGTTCGGTAATGAGAGTACCGGCGATGAGCACAAACGCTTCTTCAAATCATCGAAGGCTTGTTGTTGGGACAGGCCCCACACAAATTTTGCCTTACCACCACCCCTGGTCACTTGGCTGAGGGCCTAAGCGATATGAGAGAATCCCATCCCGAATCGGAGATAGAAATTGGCGAGGCGAAAGAAGCACCGAAGTTCAATGAGTGTGGTTGGGGCTGGCCAGTCACGGATGACCCGGATCTTGGCTGGATCCACATGCACACCATGTCGATCAACGATGTAGCCTAAGTAATGGACCCGGTCCATGCCGAAAGAGAATTCTTCCAAGTTTGCATATAGTTTGTGCTTCCGTAGGGTGTGCATAACCTGCTGAATATGCTGCAAGTGTTCCTCCCAAGTCTTGATGTAGATGAGGATGTCATCCAGATACACCACTACAAAATTGTTAGTGAAAGGTCGTAGGATATCGTCCATCATCCTCATAAACGTTGCTGGAGCATTTGTCAAACCAAAAGGCATTACCAGCCATTCAAAAAGACCTTCTTTTGACTTGAAGGCAGTCTTCCATACATCTGTCAGTTCTATTGGGACCTGGTGGTAGCCAGACTTCAGATCAATCTTACTAAAGTATTTGGATCCCGTGAGCTGATCAAGGAGGTCGTCGATTTGGGGAATTGGGTACTGGTTACGGACTGTGATTTTATTCAGGGCCCGGTAATCAATGCAAAGTCGCCAGGTCCCATATTTATTCTGCACTAGCACGATTGGGCTCCAACAAGGTGATGAACTGGGACGGATGTGCCCCATGTGGAGCAATTCCTGGATCTGCCTCTTGATATCCTCATTTTCCAACAGAGAGCGATGATAGACTGGCCCATTGGGTAGCAGTGTGCCTGGGGTCAGATCGATGGGATGCTTGACCTGGTAGTGCAGAGGTACCCCAGTTGGAGAGGAGAAGATATCTGAGTATCCTTCCACCACCTTATCCACTTGCTTCTGTTGTGTGGATAGATCGATCATGGAGGCACGAGATGTGGCTGCGATCTTTCTTTCACTCTGAGAGCGAATCACGAAGAAGACAAATTTTACAGTCTGAGAGATGACCTTCCTGCATTGCTTGGCAGAGATCAAAGAAATAGCACTAGGAGGGACTGCCTCGGGTATCCTGTATAATTTCCTGTTCAAAGAAATAATAACACTACGAGGCCTAGACTCATATACAGCATGACGTTTCCATAAATAAGGTTGGCCCAAAAGAACATCGAAAACTTCAAGAGGAGCAACAGTACACAATACCTCGTCCTTGAAGTGCTTGATGCCATATGGCAGTCGGCAGTGTTGGCTGACGCGGAGATCGCTTCCTTTGCGGAGCCATCCAATGGTGTAGGGTTGTGGGTGCCGCGTTGTCGGCATGGCCGGGCGCTTGACGACCTCTGCTGAGATGAGATTCTTCTAGCTACCGCTATCAATGATGAAGTGCAGCGGGGTGCCTTTTACCCACATCTGTGAATGGAAGAGGCGTTCTCCTTCTTCTGGCTCGTCTGGTTCATCAGGCTGGAGCTTGGTGGCAGCAATGGTGGCACTGGGCTCCGCGTCAATGATACATCTTCCCCTTTCTGGTTCGGACTCAGAGTCAGAAGCCGCATCTGATTCAGATGCTTTCACTTCGGCCCCCAGCGATTGCTTTGAGCGACAATCAACAGTGTTATGCCAAGGGCTTTTATGGAAGTCACACCACTTCCCGGTATCTTTCTTTGTTTTTCCGGTGTCCTTCTTTGCTGGAGGCGGCTTGGACTAATTGTCTTGATACTGTCTATCTTTGCTCTGTCCTTTATTATGTGGGTTGGGGCCACCCTTTCCTATCTTTTGCTGTGAAGGGATCCCAGGCCCAAATTGCCGCGCCTTTTGTTTGAGCTTCTACTCGATTTTGATGGCATATCGGTAGGCTGCACCCAAGGAAGAGATGTCTAGAAATTCCATTTCGGTCTGGATGTGTCTATGCAAACCACCACGATACTTGAGCACCAGATGTCGCTCTGAATCTTTGATACCCAGCTTGGTGCGCAAGGTATGGAAGATATTTGTGAACTCTAGCACTGCTTGGTCTCTTTCTTGTCGCAGTGTGGTCCATTTGGTATACAAGTCGTCATAACTTCCAACAGGGTAGTATTGTTCCTTAATAGCATCTTGAAGGATTCCTAGGTGGCCGTGACTGAAAATAATGAGGCTTCTTATGTGTCATTTTGCTCGCAGAATGTTTCCCACCAATCTTTGACATGGGGAACGGCTTTGAGGAGCGCAAAAGTAATCTTATCTTTATTCGAAAAGTTATGGACAGAAAAATACACTTCTAGTAGATTCAACCACTTATCTACAGCATCTGCGTCTATCTGTCCTTCAAATATAGGAATATCGAAGTTGATTTCTACCTTGAAGGGGGCGGCACCTCCGCTCGAGGAAGATGCGTCGCTTGTTGGTAGTCGCCGAAGGATTTGCGCGAAATTGTCCATCATCTCGTTCCTCTGCTGCGTGAGGGATTGCTCAAGCAACATTTTGATAGGATCTCCTGTCCCGTCATCTTTCTTTTCTCCTACCATGAGAGGTCGCTTGGGCGTGTGAGAGCTTTTGTCCTCAAGAGAACCAAGCTTGAGACCCAATTCTTTGTACCCTGACCTCGTTTGGGACATGCTTTAAGACGACAAGGAGCAGACCGCTCTAATACCACTGATCCATATTTTATGAGCAGAACGAAATGAATACAGATTATTATCAGATGCTTAACACAAAATAACAGAGATACAGTAAAACTGGTTTTCTATTCAACAAGGAAATAAGCTAGAACTGTAAAATGCAGCAGAAAACAAGCTTGCTGGAATGGTGGCAGCTTATCTCTGACAAGAGATGTGACGGCTGTGCTCATTTCGCAAGAATATGGTTACAATGAGGCTCTCAAGGCCTTTTACAATAAACAGGAATGTCAAAAACCCTAGACATCCAAAAACCTAACCCTAGGAGATAAAGCGCCAAAAGTCATGTGGGCCCTGTTTGGGTAAGTTAGTACATCAACTTCTCGGGGTCGTAACTTTTGCATACGATCTCCGTTTGGGGCGCTCAGCAGCCCGTTGGAAATGTCTATCCGATATTTACAACTTTTGAATGGGGCCAAATGCATGCCAAAAATAATTATTCAGCCCCTCAAATCGCCAAAAAAGGTCGTTTAGGGCCTCAAAATGCCCCCGGAAGTTCAGGACCCGAAAAAATGCTAAAAATAGTACAATATCAAAATTTCCATAAAACTATTTTGAGCCAGTTGGAAAGGTGGGTGGCCACCAATATCCACCTAGATCAATCCTCCCTCCTTAGGAAGCAATGGTATCCATTGCGTTGAGTTCCCCCATCAGATGAGGAAATTTCTGTTGAATTTGGCCTCGGGTGAGCCACTTGCCTTGGTGCAGGAGCTGCCCTGCTTTGACAACTCGATAAAGCTGGATCCTTTGATGTCGAGTGCCCTTGATCTGTGTGTCTGCAATATGATCACTGGATGCTTGATGTAGGCAGTCAGGGTTGAGCTCTGTTGGTGTCAACTTCTCTACTATCTCTGAGGTCTCTAATAGTGGTGGGAAATATGGCCGAAGGAGGGCCACGTTAAAGACTGGATGCAGACCAAGGAAGGGGGGAATGTTGAGCTCAAAAGCATTATCACCCACTGCCTTGGTGATGGTATATGGCCCATAATGAAGTGGGCGAAGCTTTCGATGCGGCCCTGTAAGGCATTCTTTCTGCAAATGCAACCAAACTTTGTCGCCCACCTGAAACTTATGTGGCACCCGATGTTGATCATGACGCTGCTTGTACTTGGCATTAGACTTTTGTAGAATATCCTGAACCTGTTGGCAGATATGTTGGATCCGTTCAATGAACCGGGTGGCTTTGTCAGCTTCTGGGGATGATTCGGCTAAGGTGTTCGCAAGGGGAAGTGCAACATCCATGGGGCCCAATGGTTGGAATCCCAACCCCACCTGAAAGGGGTTGTGGCCAGTGGAGCTATGTAGGGCTCGGTTGTAGCTATGTTGGACATAGGGGAGACTCTCATCCCATGTGCGGGGGTGTGTTGAATTGTACATGCGCGTGATATGTACGACCATCCGGTTGACGACCTCCGTTTGTCCATCGGTCTGGGGGTGGAAGGCAGTGGATTTGGTGAGCTTGGTATCCACCAGTGACCAGAGGCTTGACCAGAATGAGCTGAGGAACCGACTGTCATGGTCTGAGACAATGGTCTGTGGGATCCCAAAATGTACCCATACTAGTTCAAAGAAGAGCTTGGCAGTGGCTTCTGCTGTAATGTTCTTCTTGCAAGCGGCTAGAATCGCCATCTTGGAAAAGCGATCCACAACCACAAAAACACAGTCATTTCCCCTCTTGGTCGACGGGAGGCCTGACATGTAGTCCATTGAGATGGATTCCCACGACCTGTCAGGAGTAGGTAGAGGGGTGTATAGGCCCTATTTCTTACTGGTCGGTTTTGGCAATAGCGCAAGTGGTACAGGACCTCATATACTTGCCGACATCCTGTCGAAGTTTCAACCAGTAGAAACATTTCTGCAACACTGCCACTATCTTTTCGACGCCAAAGTGTCTTGCCACCCGACTCTAGTGAGCTTCCCGAATCAGCTTTGCGTGCTCGCTTGATGGAACGCAAAAATGGCCCAGACGACACAACAACCCGTCCTGAAGATGGAAACTAGCAACCACTGAGCTGGTGCCCAACATTTGATAGGTGGTGGAGAAGTTAGGGTCTGTCTCGTAGAGGTGGGGCCTTCCGGAGGTCTCGTGGCTGCAAGAGTCTAGCACCGTGGTAAGTGTCGCGACTGGAGGTCCACTGAGGCAGTCAGCAACTCGGTTGGTACTCCCTGTTTTGTATTTGATGTTGAGGTGGAACTGCTGCAAATATGTTGACCACTTCTGATGGCGGTCATTCTGCAACTTTCCTTGGGTCTGCATGAATTGTAGTGGCTTGTGATCAGTGTGGATGACTGTCTCCTTCCCAAGAATGTAATGTCTCCATTGGTGTTAACACCTAAAAAGTGCTCACTAGCTCATTCCCTTATTCACATGACCCATTTGTCCACTTTTCCACCATCTGAGCCTCTGAAACCAACAAAAGGTCACCAAAAGACCTTAGTACACCCCTTTTTCCATTAAAAAAGATTATTTTTGCAAGAAAATCATAAAAAAAACCCTCAAAAAGGGTCCAAATTCCCAAAAATATTAAAAAGGGAATTAAAATATTATTTTTATTCAAAAAAGATAAAAGGAGGGAAAAGTACCTAAACCATGTTGGTCAATACCATTTGGTTTCCACAAAACCACAAATGGTATTTCCCACCACCAAAACCTATAAAAAGGTGGTAGGGGCTCCTCATTTCACATCCATCCTTCCATTATCTCATCCTTATGCTGCTGAAATCTCCCCTGAGCACTTTTAGCCATTGAAGCAACCTTGGAGAAGGAGACCTCTTGGAGTTTGGAGCTACTCATCTTGGGAGTTGCTCAACATCAACCTTCACCATTGAAGGTAATATCGCAAGCACTTGCTTGCCCCCCATTCTTTAATACAAAAATTATTTCTTATGTTTCTTGTTCTTGATTTTGAAATATTTAAATTATTTGCTTAGATTCTTGCTTAGATCCATGAATAGTATTGTTTATTTAGTTTATTGTTTTTATTTCTATTGAAACTGCTGCTACTAGTTAGCAGGTGCCCATAGCACTAAGCCTGGTTGCACTTGGCAGTGCTATACCAAGAATCCCTGGTGCGATTCCTAACCCAAGTGTAACCCAAGTTGCACTTGGGAGCCCTAACCCATATCATCCCACACCTTTTGGAGGGCACATACCCTCCATACCTAGCATACCTATAGGCGCTACTGGACCCCTACACCATACCACAATGGCTAGGCAGGTCCCGGTTCCGGTCACCACATCCGCTAGTCTACCATACATGGCAAGTCTCAACCTGCCAGATTTAGCTAGGCTCACAAATGACCCCATCAGACATGATCCTGCTTGGCCCCATATGCCCACTAAGCTTCCCTCTGACATCCCTAAGTTTGAGGGAAAGGCAGGAGAAGACCCCCAGAATCACATCATGTCCTTCCATTTATGGTGTTCCTCCAACTCCATAGTGGATGACTCAATCCGCCTACGGCTTTTACAACGCACCTTCACTGGCTCCGCAGCCAAATGGTATATCGAGCAGCCCCATGGGACGCATGCCACATTTACTTCCCTTGCCTCGACCTTCCTGCAGTTCTTTCAGCTACCAGTCCGCTATGATGCGGGCGTCGAAATCCTACTATCTTGCAGACAGAACACAGCCACGCATATCACTGACCATATTCATGATTGGCGCCGGCGCCGAAGCCTATGCAAGATCAAATTAGACAACCGAATCTTCCTAGACTGGTTCCTTAAATCCCTCCTTCCTCTCATTGCGAAGGATGTAGCATCTGAAAGACCCCAGTCTGAGGAGGAGGCCATCCTCAAGGCCCAACAGTTTGATCTTATCTATGCCCAGTCAGGTTACCTATACACGATCATACCTGACGCTCCACGAGGTGACTCTGCACGCGGTGACACACCGGGGGCATCACATGCCGCTGATGGCATTATTGGCCAAATTACACCGCAAGCAAAACCTTTCAGTATGGTGAGCACCATGCCCGCCCCAGACCTCTCTAGGGCTACATCCAGTTCCGGAGCGACAACTTCTTATGCTCCAACAAACCAGACCCATCACATTCATGGACCCTCTTGTCCACAACATTGTTATGGCCAAGCTCCATCAGCATATGTACCTCCTACATACTATGCTCAACCTACGGTACAGACCCCCATGCAGTTCCCACAACAGCATATGCATTTCCCACAACCGATTGCACCGGCTCACCTCACAACTCCACCAGCTCAGGGGTACCAACAACCCCAGCAGGCAACTGGACCACCTCCAGCTCCACCTGCGTACTATCCACCGCAACCTGCTCCCGCACCTGCGGCTCCTCAGAATCCCCCCAATGCTCAAGGGCATGTGTACGCACAACAACAGCAGCCCCAATACCAAAATAACCAACGCAACCAGGGTGGGCAACCAAACCGCGGAAGAGGACGCAACCGTGGAAACAATCAAAACCGTAACCAAGCTCCACAACCTACCCATCCTCCGCAAAACAATAACGCGGCGCCTGCTCATCAGAATCCTGAGCGACCACCTAAGCAACCCAAAAATGCTAATTTACGAACAAACCATCCTTGTTCCATTTGCGGTGTCTATGGCCACTATACCCACGCTTGCCCACATCTGGAGCGAGCTCGACAACTATGGACCAATGACGCCCATCGTCAAGGGCAGGCGGCTCCTCAGCCGCCACCCAACCCTCCACCACCTCCACAACAACCTTTGGTACTACAAAACCCTTTTCCAACACAGGGAGTGGTGAACACTCAGCCGTTAGCCCCCCCACAGGGCAACGTGCAACCACAACAAATCACTTACGCCGCTCCTGATCAATCCATGTTTGATTCAGGCACTCACCATTTACTGATGATGTCCACAGCCGACGTCAATATCCAAACCCGACGGAACCAGTATGGTCCTACCTCCGAGGCTACCCCCGCCGATAAGGAGGTTAACGCTAATCCCTCCGATCAGACGTTACGGATACCACCTCTTCCACTCGATGGTGCCTCTAAAGCACCTCGCTTCCCACTTTGTCGTATCAACAATAATCCCAATGCTCGGGCTGCGTCGAATTACAACATCGTAGACGACTTAGCCCAGTCTCCCACAGCCATGTCTGCTTTAGAAGTTTTGAAAAACTGTCCTTCACAGCGCAAGACTTTACTCTCTGCCATTGGCGCCATTGACCCCAATGATTCACAGTTGATCGCATTCGATTCAGACCAGTTTGAACCCCGCCTGCCTTCCTCTTTAGCATTCCAAGTTTCCGTTTCTGTTCGGAATCTTGTCATCCATAGGTGCATTATCGATGAAGGGGCCTCCACATGCGTCATGTCCACATTCGTTTGGCAGAAGTTGGGATCCCCTACTCTCCAGCAGTCCACCACTGCATTACGAGCCTACGACGGCCGTTTGGCTCAACCCCAAGGTCTTTTAGCCAATGTCCCTGTCCAGCTGGCGGGTAAAACCGTGCTCATTGACATTGAGGTCATCAATGCCCAACTAGACTATAACCTTTTACTTGGTCGCAACTACATGTATGCCATGCGGGCTGTTGCCTCATCCGTATTTCACACCATGCAGTTCCCCCATGAGGGACGCGTGGTCAAGGTCGACCAGCTCACCTATTACGATCCCAAGGCCCCCGCCACACCTGAAAATGTTCTCCCCATGGTTGAACAACCTGTTTGTGATGCAACTACCTCATTCAATTCCTCGGTAGGACCCAGAATTTACTCCGAGGTGCCGATGACCTCTTCATTCCAGGCCATTCCACCACCGTCACCAGAGACCCAAGTCGCAAACCTCTGTACTCGTTCACAGAATACGCAAACATCCGGTGGTCAACCACCATTGATCCCCAGTCACATTGGTGTTACACCTATCCACACCATCCCCTTCCTATTTCCTCCTTCGAGTGTAGTAAGCGCCCCGGTTATGGCTACCCTTAGTCTACCCGGGCTAACATTGGGATTACCTGTGTGGTATATTCCACCTCCCGTTCGACCGCCGACACCAAACGTCATCCTCCAACCGGTACAACCTATTGTTACCACAAATCAACCTCCTCCTGGTGTCGCAATCCCTTCGTCGTCAACGACACCTCCTCCTAGCCTCAATATCCCTTCGTCGTCAACAAATCCTCCCCCTCCTATCAAGCCCGCTGGGGGCAGAGGCCCACAACCATACACTGCGGTACCCCCACCCAAGGCAGTTAAACCTCCCCCCGTATTCCGTGCTCCTCCAAAATGCTCGCTGTGTGATGAGTTAGGCCATCCAACCCATCAGTGTCCACAGTTACCTGCATTGCAGGAACACATGCAAATGTTGGACGACGACCCCAACATTCTGGTGGTCAAACGAGATCCAAACCCTATGCCTCGTGATAAATCACTGCGTACCAACCACCCATGTGCGATATGCGGTATTTACGGCCACTACTCCCACAACTGTCCTGACATCCCAGACTACAGAGCAGCTCTCTACGAGATGAACAATTTGGACCTAGAGACGGCACCCCCTACTATCGAGGAGATCTACCCTCCCACATCATCCTCATCCGGAGAGATTAACACCATCTACATGATCTCTTCGACTACCACTACCTCATCACTCGATTTGACCACTCAAAGCTCCCGCAATGATGAAGAGGTTCCCGAGACTCCTACTGCATTTGATTATCCCAGGGAAGACATGCACCATCGTCCATACTTCCTCCCGGAAGAGACTTCATCCACCACCGCTACCCAATCCGCGGTTGAGTCCAAGGTTTTCCTTCCAACTAAGATCGACTGGTTAACGGATCCCATGGCCGATATTTCTCCCGTCATCCACATTGACATCTCTGACCCACTTGGTGCCCTTCATACCATCACATTAGGAACCTCCCACAGTGAGCATGAGATCGGAGAATACCAACAACTGTTCCAAGAATTCACTGATGTCTTTACTTGGTCAGATACCGAAATGCCTGGCCTTGACCCTGCCATTTATACGATCTCCACTGGATACCCCTCTGTCCGCTCGGCCCCTTCCATTGATCCCTTTAACACACAAGTTCAACCCTTTCAAATCGACCAGGAAACCACATGTCCACAACATGGGGGCAGGCCCAAAATCTTGCCTACTCATCATCATCGTGATCCTCGTCGGAGATACTGGGGGCATCCACCCCACAAAGGGAATCCCCCATCATCATATCATCACTTCAGTATGCCACCACGACCCACAGCCTCATGGTATAACACCCCGCCAGCAGTTGCTCAATGCCCTATTGATCTCTCTCTGAGACAACATCTACACCACATTGACACCTATGAGTTAGGGGGCATAATAGATTACCTCGACCCTGGGATAGGGGGCATGATCAATCATTTTGAACCTTCCCCATCATCTCTATCTCAACACCTCAATGAGCCCATCGTTCAAACCAACACATATGTGATCCACAATCACAAATCCCATGCACATAGCATGGGGGCAGGTCATTAACCCTGCTCACTTTTTCATATTCGTGATCTGAACCATTTTAGAGGTCACTTGTCACTTGTATATTTCAGTTGATTTGATACACCTAGTATTTTGCCCCCACGGGTCATCATTTCTCCCCACCACTGCATCCTTCGCTTGGTGAGATCACCTTTATTTGTAGCCATTTTTTAACCTAGTTCTTTCCTTTAACCATTCCGGAGTCCTTATGACCTCTGTTTTTCGCACCATTTGCACTGCCGGATTCATATTTCCGTGCCCGTGATGATGCTTGAGATCATTTCTCGCTCTCACCAGGACCAATATCAACATTGTGTCCCGACACCTTGTCGCCCCAGTTTGCGTACCACTTCGGCTGCTCTCCATTTTTGATATATTTGATATCATCGGATTCATTTTTCCGCGCTCGTGACGATGCTAGAGATCATTTCTCGCTCTCACGCCTAGATTTTTCGGGCATTTTTTCCATGCCCCCTCGTCACCTCGGTTTGCGTGCCACATCGGTCGTTCTCCATTTTCGACGTGCCTTATATCGCCGGATTCAGTTTTCCGCGCTCGTGATGATGCTTGAGATCATTTCTCGCTCTCACGCCTAGATTTTTCGGGCATTTTTTCCATGCCCCCCTCGTCGCCTCGGTTTGCGTGCCACATCGGTCGTTCTCCATTTTCGACGTGCCTTATATCGCCGGATTCAGTTTTCCGCGCTCGTGATGATGCTTGAGATCATTTCTCGCTCTCACCTTTAGATTTTTTGGGCATTTTTTCCATGCCCCCTCGTCACCTCGGTTTGCGTGCCACATCGGCCGTTCTCCGTTTCGGACAATCCTTATGTCACCAGATCCAGTTTTCCGCACTGATGACGATGCTTGAGACCTTTTCTCGCCCTCATCAATCCATTTTTGTTTGGTATAATTTTATCCCTTTTTCGGGCCGAGCAACCCCTTTTACGAAAAAGACACTTAGGGAGTTTCTGTTGAGCTCTTTTCTGACTCCTAAAACAATGAAAAGATCGCCGAGCAATCTTGCTTCCTTTCATGCTCGCTAAACGTATCTGAAAGGGCGTCTACCTGGTATAAGTTTACCCCTTTTCCGGACCTTGTAGACTAATTACGAAAAAGGTATACTCTAGTCACATCGGCTAGAAGAGTTCTCCATCCGCATCATTTTATGCTTTTTTGGGCCTTGGAGACTAAACTTACAAAAAAGAAACACCAATAGAGTCCACTTACCGCTTTCAGACTCTCTAAACATGAAAGCAACCATGAGCATGAGCCATCCTGGGCTCACAAAATCTACAGGATCGTACCATTTCAGAGCACACTTTTATCCCTTCTTGGAGCTCATTAAAACTACGAAGAAGGAATCAATGGTGCCTCTTGGCGCCACTAAAGATCATATCTACTCATTTAGGCAACTTCCCCATTTCGGTCGCCTTTGTTCAGAGTATTCTGCAGTATGTCACCTTGATAATTCCTCGACGACACCTCTCAGCTCATCCTCCCCCCCCAGAGTCAATATACCGATCAGTCAAAGCAATGATCCCCACACCTACAAGTCAGTTCCCTACGCTGCCAGGTCAACCATGTCATCCTGCTCTGAACAAAGGAAGTTTGAGTCTACCCACTTTTTGACCCAGTTATTTCCCATCTCCACAAGTATGTCAGTCCTACCAGCAGTACTACATCACTTCAGTTATACACCTCGTGCTCCTATCAAGGAAACATCATTGCCTTGTTAGTTGCTGGTCTCCCTCTGTCGACGACAACCACATTGATTCCAGAGGATAGACCTAGAGGTCCCTGTGTCTTGGACTCATTACCATTTATGATGAGTTCCTACGAATCATTTCGAGAGGAATCCTCAGTGCCTCTCCGAATGGTTGTTTCTCACATGCTCGACTTCAACACCTTGATCGCATCGTTGAGACTCGCACAGGGTATTGGTCCGTTCAGTTACTGTTGAAGACCCCGGATACCACCTGACTCCTCCACATTTGAGAGTCTACCTATGGATACAACCAGTTACATTTTTTCTATAGATATCCGGGTTGCGTATGGCGACAATATCCCAGATGGCTCACAGTCATTGAGCCCATACAGATGTTGGACACCTTCAGTTTCAGCAGTTCAACAGTTATTCCAGTGTATCAGTTATTGAGATCAGCCATGATCATGAGTATATCCCACAATAATGTCCCCTCTGGACCATTATGATGTACCAGTATATTTCTTTACGTATTAGATCCCCCTTCTTGGGACTAATTGTTTTGTATATGTCTTGATACGAGCATGGGAATGCCCGCCTCGTCCTTTATCAGAGATTATACCTCATTCATATTGAGGCCATGTAATATTTTTTGTTGTTGCAGCTTCCAAGGGCCGTGGCTCCAGTCTCCAACCGGTCTCTTCTCTCCCCTAAACCCCAGAAAAAAGGACAAAAGAACTATGATGTCTATCGTCCATACGATGAGCTCCTGCCCTCACACATCAGGGGGCAATCTGTTAACACCTAAAAAGTGCTCACTAGCTCATTCCCTTATTCACATGACCCATTTGTCCACTTTTCCACCATCTGAGCCTCTGAAACCAACAAAAGGTCACCAAAAGACCTTAGTACACCCCTTTTTCCATTAAAAAAGATTATTTTTCCAAGAAAATCATAAAAAACCCTCAAAAAGGGTCCAAATTCCCAAAAATATTAAAAAGGGAATTAAAATATTATTTTTATTCAAAAAAGGAAAAAGGAGGGAAAAGTACCTAAACCATGTTGGTCAATACCATTTGGTTTCCCACAAAACCACAAATGGTATTTCCCACCACCAAAACCTATAAAAAGGTGGTAGGGGCTCCTCATTTCACATCCATCCTTCCATTATCTCATCCTTATGCTGCTGAAATCTCCCCTGAGCACTTTTAGCCATTGAAGCAACCTTGGAGAAGGAGACCTCTTGGAGTTTGGAGCTACTCATCTTGGGAGTTGCTCAACATCAACCTTCACCATTGAAGGTAATATCGCAAGCACTTGCTTGCCCCCCATTCTTTAATACAAAAATTATTTCTTATGTTTCTTGTTCTTGATTTTGAAATATTTAAATTATTTGCTTAGATTCTTGCTTAGATCCATGAATAGTATTGTTTATTTAGTTTATTGTTTTTATTTCTATTGAAACTGCTGCTACTAGTTAGCAGGTGCCCATAGCACTAAGCCTGGTTGCAAAACCGGGCCAACAATTGGCGGCAAGCTTGTACAATGGAGTACATTTCTTTGTCATAGGTAGGGTGCTTGCGGACAGCATCTGATAGTGTCTCACTATGATATGCCACGGGGGTGGCCATGTTGAGTGAGAACGACGCCCACAGCATAATTTGAAGCATCTGTCTCAATCTCAAAGGGATGTTGCAGGTTCGGTAATGAGAGTACCGGTGATGAGCACAAATGCTTCTTCAAGTCATCGAAGGCTTGTTGTTGGGACAGGTGCCACACAAATTTTTCCTTAACACCACCCCTGGTCACTTGGCTGAGGGCCCAAGTGATATGAGAGAATCCTAGCACGAATCGGCGATAGAAATTGGCGAGGCCCAAGAAGCACCGAAGTTCCGTGAGTGTGGTTGGGGTTGGCCAGTCACGGATGACCTGGATCTTGGTTGGATCCACATGCAGACCATGTCGATCAACGATGTAGCCTAAGTAATGGACCTGGTCCATGCCGAATGAGCATTTTTCCAAGTTTGCATATAGTTTGTGCTTCCACAGGGTGTGCAGAACCTGCTGAATATGCTGCAAGTGTTCCTCCCAAGTCTTGTTATAGATGAGGATGTCATCCAGATACACCACTACAAAATTGTTGGTGAAAGGTCGTAGGATATCGTCCATCATCCTCATAAAATTTGTTGGAGCATTTGTTAAACCAAAAGGCATGACCAGCCATTCAAAAAGACCTTCTTTTGACTTGAAGGCAATCTTCCATACATCTGTCTGTTCTATTGTGACCTGGTGGTAGCCAGACTTCAAATCAATCTTACTAAAGTATTTGGCTACCGTGAGCTGATCAAGGAGGTCGTCGATTCGAGGAATCGGGTACCAGTTACGAACTATGATTTTATTCAGTGCCCGGTAATCAATGCAGAGTCGCCAGGTCCCATCTTTCTTCTGCACCAGCACGATTGGGCTCCCACAAGGTGATCAACTGGGACGGATGTGCCCCTTGTAGAGCAATTCCTGGATCTGCCTCTTGATCTCCTCATTTTCCAATAGAAAAGCAACGATAGACTGGCCTATTGGGTAGCGATGTGCCTGGGGTCAGATCGATGGGATGCTTGACCTGGCAGTGCAAAGGTACCCCGGTCGGAGAGGAGAAGATATCTGAGTATCCTTCCACCACCTTATCCACTTGCTTCTGTTGTGTGGATAGATCGGTCATGGAGGCCTGGGATGTGGTTGTGATCTTTCTTTCACTCTGAGAGCGAATGACGAAGAAGACAAATTTCCCAGTCTGAGAGATGACCTTCCTGCATTTCTTGGCAGCGATCAAAGAAAATAGCACTAGGAGGGACTGCCTCAGGTATTCTGTACAATTTCCTATTCAAAGAAATAATAACACTACGAGGCCTAGACTCATATATAGCATGACGTTTCCATAAATAAGGTTGGCCCGAAAGAACATCAGAAACTTCGAGAGGAGAAACATCACACAATACCTCATCCTTGATGGGATTGGTGTCGTATGGTAGTCGGCACTGTTGGCTGACGCGGAGATCGCTTCCTTTGCGGAGCCATCCAATGGTGTAGGGTTGTGGGTGCAGCGTTGTCGGCAGGGCCGGGCGCTTGACGACCTCTGCTGAGATGAGATTCTTCTGGCTACCGCTATCAATGATGAAGTGCAGCGAGGTTCCTTTCACCCACATCTGTGAATGGAAGAGGCGTTCTCCTTCTTCTGGCTCATCTGGTTCATCAGGCTGGAGCTTGGTGGTAGCAATGGTGGCACTGGGCTTCATGTCAATGATCCGTCTTCCCCTTTCTGGTTCAGACTCAGAGTTAGAACCCGCATCTGATTCAGATGCTTTCACTTCGGCCACCAGGGACTACTTTGAGTGGCAATCAGCAGTGTTGTGCCAAGGGCTCTTATGGAAGTCGCACTACTTCCTGGTATCTTTCTTTGTTTTTCCGGTGTCCTTCTTTGCTTGTGATGGCTTGGACTAGTTGTCCTGATACTGTCCATCTTTGCTCTTTCCTTTATTATGTGGGTTGGGGCCGCCCTTTCCTGTCTTTTGGTATGAAGGGTTCCCAGGCCCAAATTGTCGCGCCTTTTGTTTGAGCTTCTGCTCGATTTTGACGGCATATCGGTAGGCCACGCACAAGGAAGAGATGTCCAGAAATTCCATTTCGGTCTGGATGTATCTATGAAAACCACCGCGATACTTGAGCACCAGATGTCGCTCTGAATCTTTGATACCCAGCTTGGTGCGCAAGGTATGGAAGATATTTGTGAACTCTGGCACTGCTTGGTCTCTTTCTTGTCGCAGTGTGGTCCATTTGGTATACAAGTCGTCATAACTTCCAATAGGGTAGTATTGTTCCTTAATAGCATCCCTGAAGTATTCCTAGGTGGCCGTAACTGAAAATAATGAGGCTTCTTCTGTGTCCTTTTGCTCGCAGAATGTTTCCCGCTAATCTTTGACATGGGGAACGGCTTTGAGGAGCGCAAAAGTAATCTTTTCTTTATTCGAAAAGTTATGGACAGAAAAATACCTTTCTAGTAGATTCAAGCACTTATCTATAGCATCTGCGTCTATCTGTCCTTCAAATATAGGAATATCGAAGTTGATTTGTACCTTGAAGGGGGCGGTGCCTCCGCTCGAGGAAGATGCGCCGCTTGTTGGTAGTTGGATTTGTGTGAAATTATCCATCATCTCGTTCCTCTGCTACGTGAGGGCTTCCTCTAGCAACATTTTCATAGGATCTCCTATCCCGTCATCTTTCTTTTCTCCTACCATGAGAGGTTGCTTGGGAGACCGAGAGCTTTTGTCCTCAAGAGAAACAAGCTCGAGACCCAATTCTTTGTACGCTGACCTCGTTGGGGACATGCATTAAGACGACAAGGAGCAGACCGCTCTGATACCACTGATACGGATTTTATGAGCAGAATGAAATGGATATAGATTATTATCAGATGCTTAACACAAAATAACAGAGATACAGTAAAACTGGTTTTCTATTCAATAAGGAAATAAGCTAGAACTGTAAAATGTAGCGGAAAACAAGCTTGTTGGAATGGTGGCGGCTTATCTCTGAGAAGAGATGTGACGGTTGCGCTCATTTCGCAAAAAGGTGGTTAAAATGAGGCTCTCAAGGCCTTTTACAGTAGACAGGAATGTCAAAAACCCTAGACATCCAAAAACCTAACCCTAGGAGATGAAGCGCCAAAAGTCATGTGGGCCCCGTTTGGGTAAGTTAGTACATCAACTTCTCGGGGTCGTAACTTTTGCATACGATCTCCGTTTGGGGCGCTCGGTAGCCCATTAGAAAGGTCTATCCAATATTTACAACTTTCGACTAGGGACAACCATTTGGTTGCTTAAAATGCCAAAAAAGGTCGTTTAGGGCCTCAAAATGCCCCCGGAAGTTCAAGACCCGAAAAAAAGCTAAAAATAGTACAATATCAAAATTGCCATAAAACTGTTTTGAGCTAGTTGGAAAGGTGGGTGGCCACCAATATCCACCTGGATCAAATAAGAATCGTCGGTCAATCCTTCTTCTATTCCCATTCTGGATACGAGTGAATTCGCAATTCTCTACTAAAGGAAGGGGCAATCGATCTTTGTTGCCAGATGTCGGGAGTCAAGATATTTTTTTTTTATATTTTCTAACTTAGCTAATGTCCCGATCACCATGGTTACAGAAGCTTGACGGAGATTGACGACCACAAGAGTTGTTCGCAAAAGTAAGATAGGACGATTTAAGCGTGGACGGAGTGTTGCTAGCCCACGAGCAAGTTGGAAATTATATCAACGGGTGGAAGGACAGATCTAGGGACGAAAAGTACTTCGGTGATTTGAGATGCATGGGGAAATGGAATTTTCAGATTTGCAAAGTTTTTGTAGGGACCGCATGTTTCGACGGTGTTGATATGTTGGGACCGCATGTTTGCAAAGTTTTTGTAGAAATCATACATTCATTAAATAAATAGAAGCATCTATTAAATTAAAGTTATTTCCATGTGCAAGTTGCATTGATTTGTTAATATATACTGTCTAAATTCCAACTTCCAAAGAATACATTTATTAACAAAATAGAAACATCTATTAATTTATAATTCTT
Organism: Larix kaempferi; assembly: GCA_027924585.1. NCBI lineage: Eukaryota > Viridiplantae > Streptophyta > Pinopsida > Pinales > Pinaceae > Larix > Larix kaempferi. The sequence continues at coordinate 5,547,335 of BSBM01000575.1, read as the reverse complement.
TCCATGCCTTTCCATTTGCAAGTTGCATTGTTTTTTCTTAAAAACAGGAACACTAATATTTTTTTATTAGTGCAATGGGCATCTACAGTCTACAAATTTCAATGATCAATGCTCATTGATTATAATAGCATGCTACAACAACTTTCGGAGTTGGAAGTTGGGAGTTGGAGGGTGTTAACACCCAAAACGTGCTCACTAGTTCATTTCCTTATTCACATGACCCATTTGTCCACTTTTTCACCATTTGAGCCTCTAAGGCCATCAAAAGGTCACTAAAAGACCTTAATACACCCCTTTTTCCACTCAAAATGAATATTTTTCCTCAAAAAGCATAAAAAACCCTCAAAAAGGGTCCATAATTCCCAAAAATATTCAAAAGGGAATAAAAATATTCAAAATATTCAAAAAAGGAAAAAGGAGGGAAAAGGTACCTAAACCATGTTGGTCAATACCATCGGTTTCCTCAAAACCATAATGGTATTCCCCACCACCAAAAACTATAAAAAGGTGGTAGGGGCTCCTCACTTTCCATCCATCCATCATCCTATCCTCATGCTGTCAAAATCTCTCATGAGTTTTTGACCATTGTAGCTATCTTAGAGAAGAGACCTTTGGAGCTTGGAGCTACTCACCTTGGAAGTTGCTCAACACAAATCCTCACCATTTGAGGTATCTTAATACAAAATACTCATTCTTTCTATTTCTTGTTCTAGAATCATTTTCGGAAAATTTTATTTGTTATATGCACATGTGAGTTTAGTTTAGATTCAAATTTATAAATCGTTTTTACTTTCAATATTTGAAACTGCTATCACTTGTTGATAGGTGCCCATAGTACTCAAGCTTGGTTGCAAAACCAAGCCAACAGTTTTTCGCAACTCCACTTATTTGCTCGATACTTTTCCCAAGAAATTTTTAAGAGATCCATTTATTTCTTGAAGTATTCATGTTATTTGCTTTCCTTCAAATTATTTCAAAGATCCATTATTTTTTAATAGTTTTTTCAAGCATTTACATTTCAAAAATGCCTTTATTTTTTGCAAACCTGGAAGCGTCTTTTCTTTCATTTGTAAAATCATCCAAGCGAGGAAAATCAATTTCAATTTAAATACCACACTTGCACCCGCTCTGCCACATAATTTAAATTGAGCCTTAAAATTTACCTTAAACTCAACCAACTTTTAACCCCACTTGGGGAGCACTTAAAAGAATTTTGTAGTTAGGTAGAATTGAGGGGATAGGTGTTCCAATAACACCCCTCAGTTATTACATTTAAGACATAGTGGTTGTCCTCTACGGTACCAAAATCCCTTATAATTTTGACACGGTTATCAACCAATTTATCGAGAAGGCCTCTCCCTTAGGAGGGTTGAAGTAGCCAGACTGGTTTCGGAAGTCTGAGTGGAATACCGCAATCCATTCAGTAACCGAAGGATACCTTTCAAAGTTCTCGGTGTACACCCCCCTGGTGTACAGTGGCGATAGAAACAAAATGCAAATTCACCCAACCGAACGTGTCATGAACGGGGTATCCTAGTTGCCACCCTTTAGGATTGTCTACCCGGTGTCCCTCCCGGTAGGGGGATATCTAGCCGTTGATTCAACACTCTATATTGTCTGACTTGGATTTCATCACCTTGCAGAGGATATTGTTTGTTGACTCACAATACTTCTAGTTAGGTGTTTGCATGATACATTACCCACCTTTGGTCTAGTAACACCTCTTTTTTCTAGAAACTATTTGACTTTTGGTATTCTGACCAATTTTGTTGCATCCCTCCACTTATTATAGCACAGCTGCTATATTAAGTGCTTTTTGAGGTTGATTTTTGGCCTGAGAGCCTTTATTTTCACTCCCCTTTTTGCACTCATAGTTGCATTAGGGTTTCGATTTTTTTACATCACCACCTTACACTGAACATTTTTAAAAAATATATTTCTCACCATTGAGAATTTGAGACGATATTGTCGTCTTCAGGGTGAACCCCCTCAGTTCCGTCTACTTGGCTCTCCACATCACCGATGTAGAGCCTTATCCCTTGACTCGACACGTCATCGGCCAAACATACAATCATCCGATTCTGACATGCCTCACTTCACATCTGATTCTGAGGCTGAATCCGAAAACCCTACTGAATTATCACCAACCAGCCTCATGGCTGGAACACAATACGACCCACTTTTTACCAGTACTATTGGAGATACATCCACAAACCCTTCTACTACTGTGCCATCCATGGTAACAACAACCCCTCTAGGCATGCCTAATATGGGGGGTACTCCACCTTTAGGTATGCCCAACACAGGAATACCTCCTATTATGGGTATGCCAAACATAGGAATCACACCACCTATCATTACCACAACCCAGATCCCAGGAATTCCTAGCACTATTCCTAACCCCGGTGTAACCCATGTTGCACTCGAAAATGTTGGCCCATACCAAACCACAACGGTTGGAGGACACATACCTTCCATACCTAGCATACCCTTAGGGGCCACTAGACCACTACATAATGCTACCATTAACAGTTATGTCACAGCCACTACATCACACCCCTCGGCCAGTCTACCATTTCTTGAAAGTTTGAATTTTCCAGACTTGGAAAGACTAACTAATGATCCTATTAGACACGACCCCACTTGGCCCCCCATGCCCACAAAGCTTCCCTCGGACATCTTGAAGTTTGAAGGAAAACCTAGGGAAGATCCCCAAAACCACATAATGTCATTTCACCTATGGTGTTCATCTAACTCCATAGTGGATGACTCCATTAGACTAAGACTGTTGCAATGAACGTTCATTGGCTCTGCAGCCAAGTGGTACATTGAACAACCACATGGGACCCACCATACATTTACGTCCCTTGCCTCCAGTTTCCTTCAATTTTTTCAGCTACCTGTACGTTATGATGCAGGAGTTGAAATACTGTTGTCTTGTAGACAAAACACAGCTACCCACATCACCGACCATATCCATGAGTGGCGCAAGCGCCGTAGCCTCTGCAAGATAAAACTGGACGACCGTATATTTTTGGATTGGTTTCTCAAATCACTCCTACCCCTCATAGCTAAGGATGTAGCTTCTGAACGACCCCAGTCGGAAGAAGAAGCCATTCTAAAATCCCAGCAGTTTGATCTGATCTATGCCCAGTGTGGCTACCTGTATACCATTTTACCTGACGCTCTCTGCGGTGATTCCTCCCGGACTGATGCGTCGGGGGCATCCAACACCGCCGATGGCATCATTGGACAAGTTGTGTCCCACAACCAACCATTTTTCATTATGCGCAATAATAATGACCCCGATCTTTCCCGGGCCACATCTCACTTTGGAGCTACAACATCGTATGCTCCCATGGCCCACCCCCACCACACTCATGGACCCCCATGTCCACCATAGTGTTATGGTCATGCACCTTCAGCCTATCCACCTCTTGTTGCAGCCCCTATGTATTACCATCAACAGGCCACACATGCTCATGTTCACTCACAATCCCCAACAGCTTATTTCCCACCACAGGTAGTCCTTGCTACACCACAACCTCCAATCGCTCAGACTTATCCTCCAAACAACAACAACGCTACCCCCGCCAAACAAAACCCTGATCGACCACCGAAACAGGGTAAGAACCCCAATTTACGAACAAACCACCCATGTTCCATATGCGGGGTATACGGCCATTATACACACACTTGCCCCCATTTGGGGCGAGCACGCCCACTGTGGTCTGATGATGCCCAACGCCAAGGGAATGCGGCACAACCAGCGCCACCTCCTCAACCACAACCCATGGTGCTGCAGAATCCTTTTCCCACACAAGGAGTGGTGAACACTCGTCCGTTGGATCCTTCTCAAGAAACCACAGCACCACAACAACAAATCACATATGTTGCACACACAAACCAACTGATGGATTCAAATACTCATCATCTCCTTATGATGTCATCGTCCGACATGAATCTCCAAACGCATCGAAACCCATACGCTCCCATTGCACCTAAAAATGTTCTCCCTATGATTGAACAACCAGTTCAGAATGCATCTACATCGTTCGTCTCCACAGTCAGACCTGGATTATACTCGGAATCACCTATGACTTCCACATTCCAATCCATCGAACCCCCTTTAAAGATAACCGAGATATCTAATTTGTGTACCCTCTCGCATAACACATAGGTACCAAACCAACAACACTCTTTACTCCCGAAACCACCCTCAGTTCCAACTCACGTAGGAGCCACACCAATTCATACTATCCCATTTTTATTTCTCCCTTCAGGCGCCATCAGCACACCAGTCATGGCTACACTTAATCTCCCAGGATTAACATTAGGACTACCTGTGTGGCACCTACCTTCCCCAACCCCTCCCCCGACACCGAACGTCATTTTACAACCAGTACAACCTATGAATATGTCAAACCATCCACCACCTGGCATACCAAACCACCAAAACCACCCCCCACCTCCTGTTTCGATACAACAAAATCGATCAACTCCAACAGGGGGCACTACATCGACATCTACTTATGTCCCCCCTCAGTCCCGCAACACTGGGGGTAGAGGTCCACCAACCTACAACACTACACCCACAAAGCGCACCCCCCCAGTGACCCTAAAGTTGGCGAAGAATCCCCCAACAAACCGCATACACCCCAAGTGCTCTTTCTGCAACAACATAGGCCATGCCACCCATCACTGTCCACAGTTACCAGCACTTCAAGAACACATGAATATGTTGGATGACAACACCAACGTTCCAGTAGTCAAACTAGAACTCCCCCCTCAACCTCGTGATAAATCATTGCGCAAAAACCATCCTTGTGCAATATGCGGAATCTATGACCATTATTTACATCACTGCCTTGATCTCCCAGATTACAGAGCAGCACTGTACGAGTTGAATAACGTCGACCTAGAGATATCCCCTCTTCTCATTGAGAAAATTCATCCCCCGCCATCTTCATCCTCGGAATAAATTAACACCATTTACACGGTTTCCACTGGATACCCCTCTATCCGGTCGGCCCCTTCCATTGATCCCTTTGACACAAATGTTCAACCCTTTCAAATCGACGAGGAAACCACATGTCCACAACATGGGGGCAGGCCCAAAACCTTGCCTACTCATCATCATCGTGATTCTCATCGAAGATACTGGGGGCATCCACCCCACAAAGGGAATCCCCCATCATCATATCATCACTTCAGTATGCCACCACGGCCCACGGCCTCATGGTATAACACCCCGCCAGCAGTTGCTCAATGCCCTATTGATCTCTCTCTGAGACAACATCTGCACCACATTGACACCTCTGAGTTAGGGGGCATAATATATTACCTTGACCCCGGGATAGGGGGCATGATCAATCATTTTGAACCTTCCCCATCATCTCTATCTCAACACCTCAATGAGCCCATCGTTCAAACCAACACATATGTGATCCACAATCACAAACCCCATGCACATAGCATGGGGGCAGGTCATTAACCCTGCTAACTTTTTCACATGTGTGATCTCAACCATTTTTTGAGGTCAAATATCACTTGTATATTCGATTTGATTTGATACACCTAGTATTCTCCCCCCGCGGGTCATCATTTCTCCCCACCACTGCATCCTTGGCTTGGTGGGCTCACCTTTCTTTGTAGCCATTTTTTAACCTAGTTATTTGCTTTGACCATTCTGGAGTCCTTATGACCTCCGTTTTTCGCACCATTTGCACCACCGGATTCATATTGCCGTGCCCGTGATGATGCTTGAGATCATTTCTTTCTCTCACCAAAAACTTTCGAGCATTCTTTCCATGCCCCACGCCACCTCGATTTTCATGCCACATCGGCTGTTGTCAGTTTATTGGCGATTTTTATACCATCGGATTCAATTTTCCAAACTTGTGCTGATGATTGAGATCATTTCTCGCTCTCACGCCCATATTTTTTGGGCATGTTTTCCATGCCCACCCATCACCTTGGTTTGCATGCCACATTGGTCGTTGCCCCTGTTTGACAATCTTTATGTCACCGGATCCAGTATTCCGCACTCATGATGGTGCTTGAGACCTTTTCTTGCTCTCATCAATCCCTTTTTGTTCGGTATAATTTTACCCCTTTTTCGGGCTGAGCAATCCCTTTTACGAAAAAGACACTTAGGGAGTTTCTGTTAAGCTCTTTTCTGACTCCTAAAACAATGAAAATATCGTCGAGAAACCTTGCTTCCTTTCATGCTCGCTAAACGTATCTGAAAGGGCATCTACCTGGTATAATTTTACCCCTTTTCCGGACCTTGTAGACTAATTACGAAAAAGGAATACTCTAGTCACATCGGCTAGAAGAGTTCTCCTATTTGCATCATTTTATGCTTTTTCGGGCCTTGGAGACTAACTTACGAAAAAGAACACCAATGGAGTCCACTTACCGCTTTCAGACTCTCTAAACATGAAAGCAACCACGAGCAATCACCATCCTGGGCTCGTAAAAACCCATAGGACAATACTCACAACCACTGCAGAGTCTTCTTATCGTTTTCAGACTCCTTAAAAATGAAAGCACCCATGAGCACGAACAGTCCTGGGCTCACAAAATCCACAGGATGATACCATTTCAGAGCACACTTTTATCCCTTCTTGGAGCTCATTAAAACTACGAAGAAGGACCCAATGGTGCTTCTCGGCGCCAGAACAGATCACGTCTACTCATATGGCAGCTTCCCCATTTCGGTCGCCTTTGTTCAGAGTATTCTGCAGTATGTCACCCTGAGAATCCCTTGACAGTACCCATTAGCTTGACCCCCCAGAGTCAATACATACCCTTCAGTCCCTAAAAGATATGATCCCCGCACCTACAAGTCAGTTCTCTACGCTGCCAGGTCAACCATGTCATCATGCTCTGAACAAAGGAAGTTTGAGTCTACCCACTCTATGACCCCAGTTACTTCCCATCCCCACAAGTATGTCAGTCCTACCATCAGTACTACCACACTTCAGTTCTACACCTCGTGCTCCTATCAAGGAAACATCATTGCCTTGTTATTCGCTAGTCTCCCTCTGTTGACGACAACCAAATTTATTCCAGAGGATAGACCTAGAGGTCCCTGTGTCTTGGACTCATCACCATTTATGAGGAGTGCCTACGAACCATTTCGAGAAGAGTCCTCAGTGCCTCTCAAAATGGTTGTTTCTCACATGCTCGACTTCAACACCTTGATCGCATCGTTGAGACTCGCACAGGGTATTGGTCCGTTTAGTTATTATTTGAAGACCCTAGATACCACCTGACTCTTCCACATTTGAGAGTCTACTTATGGAAACAACCAGTTACATTTTTTCTATAGATATTCGGGTTGCACATGGCGACAGTATTCAGATGTACCCCAGTTTTATACTCCCTCGAGTATACAGTTACATGTACTTCCCAGAGATGGCTCACAGTCATTGAGTCCCTACAAATGTTGGACACCTTCAGTTTCAGCAGTTCATCAACCCTTCTGAGACCTTATTCAAAACGGTTGTTGCTTTATTCCCGTGTATCAGTTATTGAGATCAGTCATGTTATGATCATGAGCACATCCCAAAACAATGTCCCCTCTGGACCATTATGATGTACCAGTAGATTTTTTATGTATTTTTTAGGTCCCCCTTCTTGGGACTAATTGTTATGTATACGTCTTGATACGAGCATGGGTATGCCCGCCTCGTCCATTATCAGAGATTATTCCTCATTCATATTGAGGCCATGTAATATTGTTTATTTTGCAGCTTCCAAGGGCCGTGGATCCAATCTCCAACCGGTCTCTTCTCTTCCCCAAAACCCAAAAAAAAGACAAAAGAACTATGATGTCTATCGGCCATACGATGAGCTCCTACCCTCACACCTCAGGAGGCAATCTGTTAACACCCAAAACGTGCTCACTAGCTCATTTCCTTATTCACGTGACCCATTTGTCCACTTTTTCACCATTTGAGCCTCTAAAGCCATCAAAAGCTCACTAAAAGACCTTAATACACCCCTTTTTCCACTCAAAATGAATATTTTTCCTCAAAAAGCATAAAAAACCCTCAAAAAGGGTCCATAATTCCCAAAAATATTCAAAAGGGAATAAAAATATTCAAAATATTCAAAAAAGGAAAAAAGAAGGGAAAAGGTACCTAAACCATGTTGGTCAATACCATTGGTTTCCTCAAAACCATAATGGTATTCCCCACCACCAAAAACTATAAAAAGGTGGTAGGGGCTCCTCACTTTCCATCCATCCATCATCCTATCCTCATGTTGTCAAAATCTCTCATGAGTTTTTAACCATTGTAGCTATCTTGGAGAAGAGACCTTTGGAGCTTGGAGCTACTCACCTTGGAAGTTGCTCAACACAAATTCTTACCATTTGAGATATCTTAATACAAAATACTCATTCTTTCTATTTCTTGTTCTTGAATCATTTTCGAAAATTTTTATTTGTTATATGCACATGCTAGTTTAGTTTAGATTCAAATTTATAAATCGTTTTTGCTTTCAATCTTTGAAACTGCTATCACTTGTTGATAGGTTCCCATAGCACTCAAGCTTGGTTGCAAAACCAAGCCAACAGAGGGCCTTGGAGACAAACGTTGAGAGTTATTTGCATTATAGAGGTAATCATTGCACTATTTTTTTGCATGTGTATTTAGTCATTTATCCCATAATTTCAATAATCTATATAGATTTGGACTCGAAGAGTATTGGTTAATTCTCCAACTTCCATTGAAATTGAAATGAACATCTCTTATATTTCTCTCATGGTTCAATTTTAGTGAGGGGTGCAGAATTTAAATGAAGGCAAGTACTAAATAAGGGCTTGAGAGAGATGAAATCTGTGTGCAACATTTGGAATGAAAATTGCCTATGTAGTTTGTAGAATAAACAATACATACACAAAAAGGCATATAGAGCAATGTTTTGTAGAGTCTTGCATTCATTATTTATAACGATTTGATTTACAGAGGCTTGCATCTATTTAAAAATATGGATTATGATTACATGTGCCATGTATTTACAAAGGCTCTAGCATCTTTTATAACAATAATGACTAGCGTATAGATATATAGCTTTCCAGTGGGCATATTGATTCAATTCAAATATATTGTAACTTTTAGCTCCATTTTATGATAACAATTTCGCAAACAAAAATAATTATGTGATATTTGTTTTATTTTTATGTGCATAATTGTGCCAAATTATAAAATCATTTTTTGTTTATTTATGCTTCATTATTTATTTATTTATGCGTATTATGAAGTGCATTTATATTTATTCTTTTTAAGTTATCTTCTTATATAATGATAATTTAGTAAATAAATGGTAAATAAAATGAATGTGAATCAAGTTAATGGATAGTGATACATACCACCATAGATCCATCTAAAAGGGGATCTACCAAACACTGAGAGGGATCAAAACTCTCATAAGTGCAAACTCCTTTTTAGACTGGAAATGTTGACGAAGTGTGTAATACAATGCTTATGGTTTTAATTTATCTCATTTATGTAGTTTTATATATGTGTCATTTGAAATAATTTAAAGATGATCTCAGGCGACATGTTATTTTTTATAATATATTATTATTTTTTATAAAATGCACGTGTCATTTATAGGATGAGCACGGAAGGAGTTAAAAGGTGAATTTTTAAATAAAACGTTTTTGGACAGGTAATATAAAAACCCAAAACATCAAAAAAAATAATCTGACGAGTAGAATGAAAACCAAATTCCAACACTGCTGGAGATACTCTGATTCATTAAGAGATTGTAATTTTTTGCAGCCTTGAAGAAATACAGTTAGTTTTCTCTTGATATATGTTTTGTTAATTTATCAAATTTGTTTGATTTATGTTGAAATATACTGATTTATTTTGCAATCACAATTAATACATTGTTTTGTAGTTTAGATGTGTCTTGACTTATGATCTATGTTTTCATGTTTTAAATTAATTTGTTTATTTAAATCATTTATCTATTTCTGCAAATGATCAACATATGTTATTAAATTAATGCCAATTTTCCAATTACCATTTTAGAACATGATAATCTTGAATTTGCTTCAATCCTTAAGCTACAATCATAGTGTTTGCACTAGTTTTCCCCTAGACGATTTGAGGGGTTCAGGTCCATAAAATGAGGGGTAAGGCCTCGGTTGTTGAATAAGAAGACCCAAGGGATGTCTAGTGGGATCTCTGGATATGAATTTGCAGCGCGCGAATAAAATAATCAAATATCCTAAGCTTTAACATTGCTGATGGGAGAGAATTTTTTTGTTTGTAAAGATGCGGATTTATATTAAGCTAATAAAAATACAATAGAGATTACAGTCAGTGGTGGTCTTATCCAAAGGTTCCAGCCATAGATATCAGCAGAGTTGTGGCGATTCAAAATCAAACTATACAAAAAAACCTGCCCATTGTAGGGAAACCAGGGTGAATATCAGTAGTAGTCATGGCCATAGAGGCAAACAAAAAATTAGCATTCATAGGCAGAACCAAAACAGACAAAAAGTAAGAGAGAGACATCAGAAGAACCTCCTAAACCAGTTGCAGAGGGGCCTTCTGCATCTGAAGGTGTCTCCTCCAGAATTGGGCCATTGTAGTAATATGTGTCCTTCCAATCGCTTGCAGGTGTTGGAGCAACATTCCCAGGTGTCGAAGCAGCAATCCTAGGTGTCGACGTAGCTCTCACGGGAGGCATAGTAGTTTTCGCAGAAGGACAAGTTCCCTAAGCAGAGATCTTGACTGGAAAGGGCGTCATCTTCCAAGGCATGAAAGGAAGGAAACCAGCCGGCTCACTGTGTGTACACTTGACCAGGATCGAGCCCAAGGTGGAGGGGATGGGGTCCCTGCTGTGTGTCCAAATGGGATGGGGTCCCTGGGTTGGACTTATCCATGCCAAGAGGAGTGGCCAAAGTTCCAAGGGTGGCTTTAGATCTGACAACAGACGTGGTGGCGCCAAGTGTATTGTTCCCAGGATGACTGTCGCAGCCGAAGGGACGAGTTCCAACATAGGATTCCCAACTGAGTGTGTGTTCCAGGGTGGCCAGGGTGGCCGCCATGTTTGGAAATGTAGCCCACAGAGTTTGGGTGGCATGGAAAGTAGAGGTCCAATTAGTCTGCATGTCCTCCATAAGCTGGCCTAACATGTTCTTTACAATCCAATAGGGGTCCTAGGTCTGCTCTTGATTTCTGTTAGCCATAATGTCCGCAATTATCCTAGCCTCTCAGTTATCAATCAGTAAACGGACTAGAATTGAGACTTCATTACCGTAGCCCTGCCTGGTGTGACCCTTTGGCCTGCCCATGGGAACCAATGAGAAGTTGTTACAGGTGCAGGTAATCTAGAGCATGAGGATAACTAGAGTGTGAGGATCCTGGAGCAGAACCAGGTGAGTGCAAATGCATAATGCAGAGGTTCATGATAGAACATAATAGCGTGAACCTGGCAGCCTGATCTTCGCACATCGGAGATCCATGTGAATTATTTCAAGGAAGGATGAGGCGATGTTGGGGGTAGGGGAATTAAAGATCCCAGCTACTTGACATCGCATTGCTGGCCTCATAATTAAAACATTGATACTGAATTTGCAACGTGTGAATGAAATAATAAAAGATCCTAAGCTTTAACATTGGTGATGAGGGAGAAATTATAAAGGCCCACTCAATGTTATATAGGGGCACAAATGAAGGCTGTAGATCTTTGGAAACGAAAATCGATGGCCATAGGTGCCTTAATATGTATATTGGTATAAATGAGTATCTTCTTCACTAATATATAACACTTATCGGAAAATAAAGTTAAGGATTGTGAATACCTTGTGTAATAGAATATATTCTTGAGTAAATATAAACATGGTTCTTATTGAGTAAATGAATTTAATGTGTGGATGAAGTTAGTATTTGGATATCACATAGAGTGACATAGGTGGAGATAGATCTACTTTTATTAACCGAAAGTTATAATTAAATTGTTAAGCAAATTAACGGAAAGTTAGAATTAATTTGTTATACGTTTAGAATTTATGTACATGTAAAATAAGGTGATCTCATTTAGTTCTCAAGTTTAACATCCTTGGGAAAACATTAATTGGTTATGGAATGACTTTTGAAAATGATGACCCTAGAAATAAAGTTTTAATTAAGAAATAATTGTTCTAATATGAAGCGATAAGGGTGAAACACATTTGGAAGATTTTGGTGAGTGTTATAATATCAAATTCAGAATCAGATCAATGAGCATAAAGGCAGATCTACAGTGGTCAATTTGTTCACAATTTTGAAGTGCACAAAATTACTAACTTTTGAAATCTGCGAACTTTTGGTTGGCCCCACGGATTGCAACGGTGTAGATTTGGTGGAGTTAAGATCTACGATTGAAGATTTGTTCATAGATTGAACGTGCAGGGAGCATCGGCGTTGTCCAAATCTACGAACATCGTAGGCGCTGCACCTTTTGACGCTCAGTATGTGGGCGAGAGCAAGATCGACGGTGGACAATGTTTTCATGGATCTAAGGTACATGGAAGGTAGCACTTGAAGGATGAAGTCTGTTGAAAACCCTAGAATTTAAACAGGGACAAAGATCCACGACCCAGAGTAGATCTTACAGTTGGACGGTTTGAAAAACCTATTTGCTCCAGAACATTCAAGGATGATATGTTCCTCTTAGAACACAGCACAACAATCAGAATTTATGGGTTTTCCCATGCACCTTATGCACTGCCCGCTTTTCTAACCCCTAGACTATTTACACTAGAATTTATCAGGAAGAATCTTTTCCAACCATTGAAGGTATGATGCCAAACATAGGGCTTCAAACCAAGGCTGCTATAAACTATGACCCCCACCATATCATCTCAGACAGAAGGAAAGAAAGCAATAGAAAGGGTTTTGAACATTTTCAGCTTGCATGTCTTGCTGAGGCTGCAAATTGGTTAGAATATCATGGCAAAGAAAAGATGGAGGTAGATGTACAGGATGAATCCACCTCCATGGTACCAAAAGCCACTTCTCCACTACCTACCTCCTCCATCGTGGTCCCAGTGGTTGAAGAAACTATACCCCTTGCCAGTGGCTCTAAGGAAACTAGCAAGTTGGAAAATATTGATGTCATGGATATAGATGATGACACAGAAAGAGTTCCCAAAAGGAAGATAGTGCAAAAACCTAAGCAATAGATTGTATAGGTCTCAACAGGTCAAGGAAAAAAGAAACAGGTTAAGATTAAACCTGAGCAGCAGATTGTACATGTGTCAATCGATCAAGGAAAAAAGAAACAGGTTTAGATTAAGTTGCATGCTTTCAAGGTCAAGTAATATGTATTCAGCCAAACATCCACTGAACCTGCTGCACCCAACAAGAGTAGAGAAGAGCTACTAGGTGAGTACAAAGAGAGCCCAAAAGAAGCCTCAGAGGAGTCTAATCTATATGAAGAGGTGAGGCAGAATTCAAATAAAGATGTGTCTTTGGTAGCTAGCAGGAGCTATGCCCAAAACACCTTGAACTTGGCCGTGGCTACCAAAACCAAAGCCACTGAACTGAAAGTGAACTTGGAATATATTCTTGTTCCTGATATGATCAACTTGCACAAGGAGACTAGGGAGGTTATCTATGCCAAACTGCTAAAGGCTTCCCTAGAACTGTCGAAATTGCAAGTCAGAACAAATCCCACAAGACACAAAAAAAAGCTGCAAAATGCATTGTTGGCTATTGAAATCCAAGAAGACAAGAAGGGTAGTATGAAAAATATGTTGCATGACAAAGACAACATCATTCAGTCATTAAAAAAGAAGCTAAAGATCCCCTCCATCCAGCTGGTAGAAGCTTCTGAATTGGCGGAGATGGAGGAGAAGAGAGAAAAGATACAAGAGGAACCAACAAACTGCAAAGCTAGGCTCTTGAAGTTTGAAGAGAAGGAGAATTTGTGGCTGACTGATATAGCTCTTGTAATACCCCAATTTTTACCCTTATGAAATATTGGCTTCTAATGTAAATATTGTATACACACGTTGTATGTTTCCCTAGCGTGGAGCTCAAGGCCAAGGCCCCGCTAGTTTATGCTCAGATTTTATTTAAATTAGACACGCTTTGATATTGTGTTACCCACGTGCTATTAAGCCATGGGATATTGTAAATTGATGTAAATATTTAATATTGAAATAAAATACCAAAACTGGCTATGGGAGCAACGAATGAGAAGGGGCCATGTGTATCCACTAGGGAGTGGTGAGGGGGTTGTGAAATTGAACCATAGATTGCCATATGTCACCTTGAGAACCCATTTGACTTACCTTGCTGACATTTATTTATGTTGTAAGGAAGTGGTTGAGGAATTCAGTCCATGGCTTTAATGGAGCATAGGCAGCCCAGAAATTCGTATGGTAGAGTATGGGCTCTGTTTTCTTGTACCACAAGCCACTCTACCTCATGGGAGTTGCTTCTTCCTCATCCCCATTCCATTGTGAAATAGACCAGCACCATTTTTCCATCCAAAAAAATGAATTGCCAGCAGAGAGAAAAAACAGAAATCGCGACCTTGAAAGAACCCACGTTTTGAAGAGCCAAAAATGCCCAGATTTGGCATTGGACAGTGAAATCCAATGGGGGATCCATTGGTATGAACCTTGGGGTGAATTTGGGAGCATTATCTATCCCGAAATCCATAGGAATACCCAGTTTTTGCAGCCCAGAAAACCAGTGACGGATTTGAGTTATTTGGTGAGCAGAATGGTGAGAAATCAAGTAGGAAATGACTTTGCAGAGGTTGGGTGTGCTTGATAAACCCAATGAAGGCTAGGATCTCAAGGATTAGCAGCTGGACCTTTCTATGCCCATCCTGAAGAGCACTGGAGGGAAGAGTTTCCTGAGGGACTGTGTAACAGAGAAGGGGATCTTCCTTGTGTTGGATGTGGTAGGTAATGTGGGTGCCTAACTGTTGAGTTCACTTGAGATGCCTGTAGCTCTGTGGTTGAGCTCACTGGCTTAGCGTTACCCTCCTCTATCTTCTTGAATGCTTGATAAACCCAATGGTGTGTTGGCTTAGCATAGCTGATGACCGAAACCATGGCTGTGAGTGAGCCCAGCTAGTTCTTCCTTAGTGGATACACAGCCCAGCTCGGGGGTGATCTCTCAGCTGAAAGAATATAGGCTAGATAGAGATGTATGGTTGGGTGGAACGTTTCCCTCCCGTAGCCATTCGTTGGACATTTACATTTCAAGATAAGTATTCTGTAAATTAATTTATATACATTCTGTGTTATGCAATGTGTTCAATTTGAATGTTAAATATTCATGGTAATCAAATTGAGATGAATTCTGTGAATAGCATGAGAATGAGATCGAATCTCTGCATATGGAATCACCTTTTTGCTTGAGATAAACATGTTGATGCATTCCATTCTGTTTGTGTATTATTATGTTTAATTCCGCTGTGTTTATATTGAGTTGATTCTGCACACAAAAGTTTTTAATTGTTATGAATTTATGAGAAAAAAATAAATATTGGGGCTAAGTCTGCCAAAAGCCCCGTATGATTGGTCATGTTCTCTCCCCTGCATTTGGAAGGCAGGAGGGGACGTTACAG
Organism: Larix kaempferi; assembly: GCA_027924585.1. NCBI lineage: Eukaryota > Viridiplantae > Streptophyta > Pinopsida > Pinales > Pinaceae > Larix > Larix kaempferi. The sequence goes on along the minus strand of BSBM01000575.1, from coordinate 5,531,735 downwards.
AGTGGTATCAGAGCCCAACTTGCAACACTGGGGCTACTTGGGCCAAATTCCGAGTTACAGGCAGGTAACATAATGTTTTAACGTGGTATTGGGGAATTTTGGGGCGTCATTTTGATATCAAAAAATGGAAGGATCATACTTCTCAGATGAAGAATAAGATTAGATAGGTGCATAGACCTCTCCAAGATCTTTCCAACGGTACCAAACTTTCCTTATTTGGTTAAGGGACAAGGGAGATATGACCCCCGCAAGAACGCAGATTGTGTGTGGGTTGCGCGTGGATTGCGCACAGGTTGCGCACAGATTGGCGCGGATTGCGTGCAGATTGCGCACAGATTGCGCGCGGATTGCGCGCAGGTCACGCATAGATTGCGTGCAGGTCGCGCACATATTGCGCACGGATTGCGCGCAGATTGCGCTCGGATTGTGTGCGGATTGCGCACAGATTGCGCGCGCATTGCATGCAGGTCGTGCACAGATTGCGCACGGATTGTGCACAGATTGCGCGCAGATTGCGTGCAGGTTAGTGCGCGGATTGCGCATAGGTTGCGCATAGGTTTTGCACAGGTTGTGCGCAGGTGGCACACAGGTTGAGCACAGGTTGCAAAGGGAGTTAAAAAGGAAAAGTAGTTTAACCCAGAATTTTATAAAAGATGAATGATGCATCGAAATTGAGATCCGCGAATTGCTGAGTGTTCCTTGTTATATGGACTAACTTCGCCCGATATAAAAAAAAATTGTGATTCTTCATAGATTTTCTTCCACAGGTGGCTGAAGTTGGCATTCTGGACCAAAATACAACTGTGTAAATGTGCAGAATTATTGATAAGAGTTGTCATTTTTGAAACAACGTTGTTTCCACACCCGATGTCGGAATGGAGCATGGGGACAGGAATTGGAAAGCTTGTCTAGTAGGGAATAACGGAGTATGACCAGAATTGGAATGAAGTTATCATACCCCACAAATAATTAGAGCAGAAATGTACCAGCGACTGTTTGGACAATTATTGATAAATATGGGCAATTTCCAGAATTGTTTGAATGGGCAAGAGAAAGGAATGCATAGAAACTATGTGAATTATTCCATGAGTGTTGATGTATATGTAACTTCGGAATGTATTTCACATATATGTATATTGTATTCCTATAGAGATGGTATTATTCCTCTATAAGGAAGTGTCGTTATTTATATTGTAAGTGTCGTAACTTATACTTGATGGGTTATTAGACCACCTTGTTTGGGGTCGACCCTGTATAAGTCATGTGGGTCAAAGGGTTATTAGACCACCCTATTGGGGTTCGGCCCAGTCAGCATTATGTTCTGTGGTTAAGTTCGAGCCTACATGAGTTAGGTAAAAAGGCAAGTCAAGTCAAGTATAAATAGAGTGCGGGAGGCACTCTATTTGCTCACTCACTTCTCACACATGCACTCAAGGAGGAGTGGCGCACTTATGGAGGAGGAGGATCTGCTGCTAGGTTGTGTCTATCTCTTGTGGTTGGTTGTATCATTGCTCTATTTATCTCTGAGGAAGTTATTGGGGTTTTTCACCTTTATGGTTTTCCCCAAGTAAATCTTTGTGTCTCTTGTGTGCTTGCATTATTGTCTCCATGATTGATATGATATAGATATGCTGTACATGTTGTTCTCTCAGTTAAGATCCTAGATCAGATTGAAGTAAATTCTGAAAATTTAACATGGTATCAGAGCTAGCCTGAAAGAAGGCATGATATGGCATATATGACACTTGTTGCACTTACGATGCTAGGGCTTGATATAGCAAAAACCAGTCATCGTATCACTTTCTCTATAAATCTGTTTTGGAGAATTTTTCGGATCTGAAATTGTTACAAGACGAAGCTAAGATCTCCAGGTACCTTGTGTCCAAAGGGAAACCTCTAATTCGTTGTACTTTGTGATTTATGATCTGTGCACTATAGGGTTTCTGCCTCTTCCAGATCTGAGTTAAAATCAAGTGACCTTGGGAAAAAGGTCATAACTTGGGCTAGGAAGCTCCAAATGAAATTTCGTGAAAAGTGACAGGTATTACACAGTCTGTAATATCTCAGAAAACTTTTTTAGAGGCTGAAGTTGAACCAGTGACACGTGGCATTTCGTACAAGTGCGCTCTCCTGTATTATCCCATAAACAGGTCATGTTACGGCATTTAGCATAACTTTCTCTCAGAGAGTCCAATTGAGGTCAGACCTATTAGGATGGAAAGGTGACAGGCCTAGCTATCTCAGGAAACTTTTCTAGAGGCCGAAGTTAAAACAGGGACACGTGGGACGCCGTACAAGTTCGCTCTCCTGTTTTATCCCAAAACAGGTCACGTTGCGACATTTGGCATAACTCTCTCTCAGAGAATCCAATTGAGGTTAGACTTGTCAGGATGGAAAGACAACAGGTCAGGCTATCTCAGGAAACGTTTTCAGATCCTGTGGATCAAAAATCTTGGAGTTACACCAAAAACAATCAGGTACATATTTCTGTCAAAACAGAATTATTTTTGAGTACCTTCATTCATGGCTTCCAGAATTTAGGGCTTTGGAGAAAGTTGGAATTTTTGTAATCGGAGACCACGGCTGAATGCTACTCATAAAAATAAAAAATTAGAGACCAAGATCAGAATTTTTGGTTGGGCAAAAGGCCGGGCTTGATCAAACCCTAGTTCGGGACTTTGATCAGAAAAGTGGAAAATTAGGGCTTCCGTAAAAATGGGAATTTTTGCAATCTGTGACCACGGCTGGAAGCTCCTCAGAAAAATAGAAGCTTATAGCTTTGGATCAAACCTTTTGATGGGGCAAAAGAGTGGGCTTCATCAAACCCCAGTTCAGGGTCACATCCAGTAAATCCAGAAGTTTCAAAGGCAAAATTGAGGAGTGAAACTTTGCAGTTTTCAAATTCTGAATATACCAGTTTGATCAGCTCATCAAGGCGCATATTTATATCCTTTCGGAAGTTTGAAATTAAAAGTTTGAATTTTTGGGGTTTCTCTGACAAACCCATATCCAGCTCCAGGTCCAGTTCTTGCAAATCAAGTGGATGGGGTTAATCCTAGAAGAAGATGGATTGATCATCTGCTTGAGTGAAGAAGTTCATGTTTCAGAGGGAGATGAGGCTAAGGCCTTACATAAGAAGATTACAAGTGATCTCGACAGGTATGGCTCATCGAGGTATGTTTTGAGATTTGTTCTTGATTAAGTTTATGGTATGTTTATCTTCATGTTATTACGGTTAGTACAATCTTGATTTTAGATTTGATGTATCACCTTAACAAAATTATGAATGCATGATAGAAGATATTCATTGGTTAGGGTGTTGACACGTATAATTGTACTAATGCATTATGGTGTTGTATGAGGTTTATGTTGTCTACTAACATGAAAGGTACACCAAGAAAGACAAATCATGTTCTGGTCCAAGAACATATGTCATGATAACATGAGGACAAAGATTCATCCATTGTCATGGATCTCATAGAAGATCCATTTACGAGGTATGTATAACTTGTTTTGGTAATAGTTAACCTATGAGATATACAGGTTACTAGCACAAGTCATTGAAGAAGAACAAGAAGACATCATGTGAGTATGTTAGACATAAATAGCTAGCATGCTAATCCAGGTATGTTTTTCCTATATCAAGCTAGAATCCTACCTTGTGTTAGGATCTTATACTGTTGTTGATAATGATTATTCATGAAGTCATAGGTTTGAATAGTCATAGTTGTATGCATATTGTGTTTCTTACCATAATTGATGATATGACTAACCAGAAGATTCATGAAGGTATAGGTTTGAATAATCATAGGTTTTATGCATATTATATCTCTTATCTTGTTTGATGATTCAACTAACCTGAAGAGTCATAGGTTTGAGTAATTACAGGTTTAGATATGTTATGTTTATTATGATTTGACTAACCATAAGAATCCTACATAAACCTTGAATGCTAATGCTTATTATTTTTTTGTTTGAAATGATCATGACTATACATGCTTGAGATTATTGTGTTTTAATAGTATGCTAATGAATGTATGATTTTATATGAGATCACAAGGCTAACACAATCATGATACTAATAAGCATGCATAGGGACCAAGGATGAATATGAGATTCAAGAACAGGTAATCCAGGAAGCAAAGATCAAGAGGGAGTACACTCCAGTGGTTTATGCAAGGATGCAGATATTCAGAGGGAGTTGACCATCTCTCTACATCCAACAACAGAAAGGTGTAGAAGAAGCTACTTCAGATTAGGACTCCAGCAGCTCCTGCAAGGAAGCGAAGACTCAGAGGGAGTCCACCCAACGAACAAACAAAGATAAGTATTTGAATTGTCATTTCTTAAATAATACTGTTCAATAATGTATATACTAATGTTCCTAGAATTAGGTTGTGTATTATGCATATTAGAATAATTGCATTGATGAACAATATACTCCTAATATGCATGGGTAAGTGGCCTATGGCACTGTACAACATTCCATTGCTACTTATCTAGAATGAAACCTCTTTGCTGACATGTTGGGAGTCGTGCACACTCTTAACAATGTTCTGGTAGAGATTGGAAGGCATCTAGAAAGTTACGGAATATGGATAAATGTTGTATTGAAGCATTGGCTAAGATAATTGCATGACTGTATGACATATTTATTTATGTGTAAGAATTTGTTCTGAAAACTATGAGATGTTTTCTAATCATGCAATTTAACTTGTTGTGTAGGAAAGATCATATGCCATCTCCTACAAAAGAAGAACTACAACATTTGTTCAGCAACAAATTTATTTATTGAAGATATTGAAGTTCCCAGGATCTGGGATGAAGAAATGGAATGCCATGATCCGTCGATCATAAAGAATGATGTTTGGGATGTAGTCCCAAGATGTGAAGGGAAGTTTGTTATGACTTCCAAATGGAACTATCAGATCAAGCATGTTGCAGATGGCAGCATTGAGAAATATAAAAGTGATGAAATAGAAGATGCACCAAATGGATCTCAAGACAACATGGTGTAGTCATATATGTGTGCAAAACTTGGTATGGTAAGATAGACAGCTTTCTATCTAGTTTGGGCGTTACCAAGACTAAAGCAGATTCCAACCTTTTCTACAAAGTTGAAGAAGGCAATCCAGTGATACTACTTTTGTATGCAGATAACCTGTTTGTTACAGGTAAAGATAGATTGATTGCCGACAAGCAGCGGAAGCTTTCTTCCAAGTTCGAGATGAAGAACTTGGGGATGATGCACTATTTGTTTTTGGCATGGAGGTGTGGCAGAGTGCATATGGAATCTTCCTTGGACAAGGGAAGTATGTAGTAGAGATCCTGAAGAGGTTCGGGATGATGGACTGCAAGGATATGGCCACACCTATGGCATTGAATCTGAAGCTTCTATGTGATGCTTCATCTGAGCCGGTTGATGTCTCTTTGTATCGTCAAATGATTGGGTCCTTGATGTACCTGACGAACACAAGACCAGACATTTGCTTTGCTGTGAACACATTGAGCCAGTTCCTGACGGATCCGAGGAGTGTTCACCTGGTTGCTGTAAAGCATGTTCTGAGGTACCCGAAGGGTACAGTGGATTATGGGCTCAAGTATGAGGAGAATCAAAAGTTTAACCTGCAGGGTTATGTTGATTCAGATTGGGCTGGCAGTGCTGCAGACAGGAAGAGCACATCTGGGTGTTGCTTCAGTATGGAATCAGGTGTGATCTCTTGGTTTAGCAGGAAGCAGTCCTGCGTAGCACTGAGTATAGCTGAGGTAGAGTATGTTGCAGCCTGTTCAGCTAGTTGTGAGACAGTATGGCTACGGAAGCTATTGTCTGGGTTATTTGATCTCCCATTGGAGGCTACTGGTATCTTCTGTGATAACCAGAGTTGTGTGAAGATGTCCGAGAACCCAGTGTTTCATGACAGGTCGAAACACATAGAGATCAAATATCACTATATCAGGTATATGGTGCTGAGAGGAGCTGTGAAGCTCCTATATGTTGCGATAGACGAGCAGATTACAGATGTGCTGACGAAGCCGCTAGCCAGAGTGAAGTTCGAGTACTTCAGAGAGAGGCTTGGCGTTCTTCAGATCGAGGACACTTTGAGGAAGAAGTGATGGACACATTTGCTGAAGCCATTCCAAGCATGTTGGAAGGAGGATCCTTCACATGGCTGTGGATGTAAGCGCTGGATAATGGGCATCAGGATGATGTTCTGGTTTCTGCTTGGATATGATCAGTTGGATCATTTATGTATGTACGCATCATGTTGGATGCTAGATATGATCAGTTGGATCATTTATGTATGTACGCATCATGTTGGATGCTGGATATGATCGGTTGGATCATGTGTATGTATTTTGTATGAACGCATCATGTTGGATGCTGTTGGATACATTGTGTGGATCATGTATCCTTGTATGATCAGGTAGATCATGAATGCTGTTGGATACATTGTGTGGATCATGTATCTTTGTATGATCAGGTAGATCATGGATGCTGATGGATACATTGTGTGGATCATGTATCTTTGTATGATCAGGTAGATCATGTATGTTGATGGGTACATTGTGTGGATCATGTATCTTTGTATGATCAGGTAGATCATGTATGATTGATGGATACATTGTGTGGATCATGTATCTATGTGTGCATCAGATGGATGCATTGTATGATCAGGATGATCGTGGATGACGAGCTTCTCCAGATGACATGCAACAGGATGTTGCAGTGATGATGATGAGTATCAGATGATACTTTGTGGCCGTGGATCAGGTTGTGCAGGAAAGCATGTAATTTGTGCCCTGGGAGATTTGCAGATGGTCTTTCGAGGTTTTGCCTATGGCATGTAATTCGGTGCCCTGGGACATCTGGAAAATGCTCTTGCGAGGTTTTGCTTGGGAGGACATGTAATTTGTGCCCTGGGAGATCTGCAGATAGTCTTTCGAGGTTTTTCCTATGGCATGTAATTTGGTGCCCTGGGATATCTGGCAGATGCTCTTGCGAGGTTTTGTCCTATGGCATGTAATTTGCTCCTGGGAGATCTGGACAGGATGAAAAAGGCCTCAGATGCTTCAGCCAGGTTATGCCATGACCACATGTAATTTGCTCCTGGGAGATCTGGACAGGATGAAAAAGGCCTCAAATGCTTCAGCCAGGTTTTGTGGTGGACCACATGTAATGTGCTCCTGGGAGATCCGACAGGTAGAGCTGTGTGCTCGTAACAGCCTGGGATGCTTCAGCCAGGTTTTGTGGTGAGATCACATGTAATGTGCTCCTGGGAGATCCGACAGGTAGAGCGGCATGCTCGTAACAGCCTGGGATGCTTCAGCCAGGTTTTGTGATGGGTCACATGTAATGTGCTCCTGGGAGATCCTACAGGTAGAGCTGTGTGCTCGTAATAGCCTGGGATGCTGCAGCCAGGTTTTGTGACGCACGTAATAAGTCCTGAGGATTCCACAGTATGGCCAGTGATGATGAAGACCTGCAGGTGGTGGGCCTACATCCAGTATGAAAAAGGACTGGCTCTGTAGAACTTCCTATGACGAGTAGATTCAGAGATTGATTGAGATAGCAGCAGCAGTGACGATGATGATGACTCGATGACGATTATCTAGTGACGATGATCCAGAGAAGATGACTTGTGCTAGAAGAACTGTGCTGAGAAATGCCTTCCTAGTTAAGAGGGAGTGTTGATGTATATGTAACTTCAGAATGTATTTCACATATATGTATATTGTATTCCTATAGAGATGGTATTATTCCTCTATAAGGAAGTGTCGTTATTTATATTGTAAGTGTCGTAACTTATACTTGATGGGTTATTAGAACACCTTGTTTGGGTTCGGCCCTGTATAAGTCATGTGGGTCAAAGGGTTATTAGACCACCCTATTGGGGGTCGGCCCAGTCAGCATTATGTTCTGTGGTTAAGTTCGAGCCTACATGAGTTAGGTAAAAAGGCAAGTCAAGTCAAGTATAAATAGAGTGCAGGAGGCACTCTATTTGCTCACTCACTTCTCACACATTAACTCAAGGAGGAGTGGCGCACTTATGGAGGAGGAGGATCTGCTGCTAGGTTGTGTCTATCTCTTGTGGTTGGTTGTATCATTGCTCTATCTATCTCTAAGGAAGTTATTGGGGTTTTTCACCTTTATGGTTTTCCCCAAGTAAATCTTTGTGTCTCTTGTGTGCTTGCATTATTGTCTCCATGATTGATATGCTATAGATATGTTGTACATGTTGTTCTCTCAGTTAAAATCCTAGATCAGATTGAAGTAAATTCTGAAAATTTAACAATGAGTTCTATTATGTTAAATATTGATTGTGTATATTTCTATATGCATTCTTATTAAGTCTGACAAATATTTTCATAATGCACAGTGCTTGCAGCTCATAAAATTTATAATTGTAGCAGGGGTAGCATACAGGAAAGATGGTGACCATAAATGATGCTCAAGATCCTTATGAACACGAAGAAGATGTTCTAGGAGAAAATGTGCATGAAGGGAATGCGGAGACTGAATCCAATGGGAGAAGGGAGCAGGTGACTCCTCAAAATTTGGTTGAAACCATGGTGAGCTTCAATGAAAGATTGATGAAGGCTCAAGAAGAACAACACCAACTCAATGCTGCTATTTTGCAAAGCCTCACTGATATGCAGCATAAGATAAACCTTGGGTCCAACCCAAGCAATATGGGTGAAGAAGGAATAAATGCAGGGAGTCATTCTAGAGGTCGCTCGAAGAGGAGGACTCCAAGCCCAAGGAAGAGTTCGGTGAGCAGAAAGCATAAAACATCTTCATCAAGGTCTTCTTCCAGCAGGTCGTGTGACTCCAAATGTTCTAGAAGAAGTCCAAGACGTGCACCTAATAGATTGGATGGAAGAAAGAAGTTTAAGGGCATCCCACAGGGAGAATTCAGGAAGGCAATACCTCCCACATTCGATGGGGAAGGCAAGACTGGCCAAGAGGCAGAAGCATGGCTTCTTGGAATGAAGAAATACTTCAGAATTCAAGACTACTCAGGAAATGAGAAAGCCAAAATTTCCATTTACAACCTAAATGGCAGAGCTTCCATTTGGTGGGACAATCTCGTGCAAGTGAAAAGAATTAATGAGAGAAAGATCAGTTGGGAAAGATTTAAGAGGTACTTCAAGGAGAAATACCTTTCTGCTAGGTATTATGATAGTCAGTGAAAAGAGTTTAATGAAGTCAGGTTGGGACTAAAGTCTATGGAAGAGCATGTCCACAAATTCTTGGAATTACTGAGGTATGTTGACTACATTAAGGATGAGAGAGTAAAAATCCAATGCTTCCTTGGAGGTCTACCTCAAAGCTTCAAGGATCGTATTCAGTTTGTTAATCCACCCAGTTTGGATGAAGCCATTAGGATGGCAATGCATTGCTATGAGCAAAGTAAAGGAAAAATAGAGGCTAACCCAGCATGGAAAGGAAAGCCAAGAGGGAAGTTTGATCAAAAGAAGAATGGCTTCAAGCCACCATTCAGAGGTCATCCTAGAACCTTTCCACAGGGACAGCAAGCAAGGAGTGGATTCAAACCAGCAGTGGCAGCAGACAAAGCATCAAAAGGACCACTTCAGTGTTGTGGATGTGGATAAAACCACATGTTGAAGGATTGTCCACATCGAAAAGACAATTCTCGAATGTTGAATGACTTGAAGGGAGTAGCTACGGTGGGGTACATGGCAAGGACAGCACCTCGGATTTATGCAGCGTTGGATAATCATCAAGCAGACCATCAATCATCAGTGGTGGAAGTCGAAGGTAAGATTGCTACACAATCTATTTCTATTTTGATTGATCCAGGATCTACTCATAGTTATGTTTCTCCAAAAGTGGTTGAAGGTTGTTCTCTTAGAAAAATGAAGCATAATAAGTCTTGGCTAGTGCAATTAGCCACGGGAACCAAGAGAAAAGTAAGTGAGGTAGTGATGGAGTGTCCCATAGAATTGAATGGACTCCACACATATGCTGAATTGAATGTGTTACCATTAGGATCCTATGATGCATTAATTGGCATGGATTGGTTAGAAAGACATAGAGCCAAAATGGACTGTTATGAGAAAGCACTTGAGTGCATTGATGAAAAGGGAAGGCCAACATTGGTAAAAGGGGTTCCCAAGCAAGTTTCAGTAAGGCAGATTTCAGCCCTGTAGTTGAAAAAGTTTTATAAGAAGGGTTGTCAATTATATGCAGTCCATATGCCAGATTCATTAGAGGACAAAGGGCCAAGACTAGAGGACTTCAGGATATTGCAAGAGTTCTAAGATGTGTTTCCGGATGAGTTACCAAGGTTGCCACCGAAGAGAAATATTGATTTTACCATCGATCTTGTTCCAGGGGCAGCGCCGAATTCCAAAGCTCCTTATAGAATGAGTACACTGGAGTTGGTGGAATTGAAGATGCAGCTGCAAGAATTAATGGATAAAAGGTATATAATGCCTAGTGTGTCTCCTTGGGGAGCACCAGTGTTATTTTTCAAGAAGAAAGATGGGACTTTAAGGCTGTGTATTGATTACAGGTAGCTCAATAAAGTGACAGTTAAGAACAAGTATCCATTACCAAGAATTGATGACTTGTTTGATCAAATGAAGGAAGCCAAATTATTTTTAAAGATTGACTTGAGGTTTGGCTACCATCAAGTGAGGATTAAAGAAGAGAACATTCACAAGACGGCTTTCAGAACTAGATATGGTCATTATGAGTTCACTGTGGTTCCATTTGGCCTTACCAATGCACCTGCCACATTCATGTGTCTCATGAATAGTGTATTCAACGAATATTTGGATAAGTTTGTGATTGTGTTTTTAGATGACATTCTTGTCTATTCAAGAAATGAAGAAGAACACGAGGAGCATCTAAGAATGGTGTTGCAAGTTCTTAGAGAACATCAGTTGTATGCCAAGTTAAGCAAGTGTGAATTCTATCAAAAGAGGATTCAATATTTGGGTCACGTCATTTCAGAAGAAGGAATTGCAGTGGATCCGGAGAAGATTAATTCCATCATGGATTGGCCAACTCCAAGAAATGTTTCAGATGTTAGATCTTTTATGGGCCTTACTGGTTACTACAGTAGGTTTATTGAAGGATTCTCTAGGATAGCTCATCCGATCACTTCATTGCAAAGGAAAAACATCAGATTTGTATGGTCTGAAAAATGTGAGAAAAGTTTTCAGAAGCTGAAGGAGTTACTTACCAGCGCTCTTGTTTTGAAGATAGCAGATCCAAGGAAGGATTTTGTAGTGTGCACAGATGCTTGCATTGAAGGACTTGGTGGGGTTCTCATGCAAGAAGGAATTGTGATTTGCTATGAATCCAGGAAATTAAAAGAGCATGAAAAGAATTATGCCACACATGATTTAGAATTAGCAGCCATAGTGCATGCTCTTAAGATGTGGAGGCATTACTTGATGGGAAGAAGATTTGAGCTTAGAACAGACCACATGAGCTTGAAGTATTTGTTTGATCAGCCAAACTTGAATGATAGGCAAGCTAGATGGATGGAAATTCTTTGTGAATTTGATTTTGAAATTAAACATGTAAAAGGGAAAGAGAATAAGGTTGCAGATGCTCTTAGCAGAAAATTTTATGTTTCAGCAGTAAGTATGTGCAAATCAGATTTGAAGACAAGAGTTCTTGAAGCCGAAAACGGTGATGAAACTTGCCTTCAAATTAAAGAGAAGTTGCAGCACGGTAATGTGGATGAAAAGTGTGCAGGATATCAGCTGGGTGAAGACAGTATCCTCATCTACAAAGATAGGTTGTACATTCCAAATAATGCAGATTTGAAGAAACTAGTGATGGATGAAATACACCAAATGTCGTATTCTGGACACCCGGGATATCAGAAGACTATAACAGCAGCAAGAAAGCAATACTTTTAGAGCGGTATGAAGAAGGACATAGCTGAGTACATTGCTAGATGTCAGAAGTGCCAACAAGTCAAGGCAGAACACCAACATCCAGCAGGGTTATTGTAGCCCTTACCCATTCCGGAATGGAAGTGGGAAGTGATCTCCATGGATTTTATAACAGGTCTGCCCATGACCATGAAGAAGCATGATTCAATCATGGTTGTGGTGGATAAGCTATCGAAGGTAGCTCACTTTATTCCAGTGAAGTCCACTCACAAGGCTAGTGACATTGCGAACATCTTCATGAGAGAGATATTCAGATTGCATGGATTGCCTAAGGCAATAATTTCTGATCATGATACAAAGTTCACCTCCAATTTCTGGAAGGGATTATTTCAGGAATTGGGAACTAAATTGAATTTCAGTAAAGCTTACCATCCTCAAACGGATAGCCAAACCAAGAGGGTGAATCAGGTTCTTGAAGACATGCTGAGAATGTATGTGATGGACAAACCATCCAAGTGGGAAGATTATTTACATTTGGTTGAATTTGCATACAATAATGGACACCATGCATCCTTGGGAATGAGTCCATTTGAAGCATTGTATGGAAAGGGATGCAGGATGCCAGTGAATTGGGATGGACAAGTGAACAGGGTAGTGCTTGGACCAAAGATGATCAAGGAAATGGAACAAGAAATTGTTAAGATCAGGCAGAATTTAAAGGCGGCTCAGGATAGGCAGAAGAGTTATGCAGATTTGAAAAGAGCACATAAGGAATTTCAGATCAGGGATCATGTTTACTTGAGAGTGAAACCAAGGAAGAGTTCCCTCAAGTTGGGGAGTTGTGCCAAGTTGTCACCAAGATATTGTGGGCCATTTGAAGTCCTTGATAGGATAGGGCTAGTTGCATATAGAATTGCATTGCCTGCTAACATAAGAGCTCATAATGTTTTCCATGTATCTTTGCTTAAGAAGTGTGTACATGATCTTAATCATATGATTGATTGGAATGTGATACAGGTGGAACCCGAGGGAGATTTCCAAGTAGAACCTATGCGCATCCTTGATAAGAAAGTCACATTTCTCCGGAACAGAACCATCGGGCATGTAAAGGTCCAATGGGAGCACCTTAGTCCTGATGAGGCTACCTGGGAGCTAGAGGATGCCATGAGGGAGGCATTCCCATTTTTGTTCAGTTTTGAGAACACCGAGGACGATGTTTTTCTAAGGGGGAGGGGAATGTAATACCCCAATTTTGACCCTTATGAAATATTGGCTTCTAATGTAAATATTGTATACACACGTTGTATGTTTCCCTCGCGTGGAGTTCAAGGCCAAGGCCCCGCTAGTTTATGCTCAGATTTTATTTAAATTAGACACGCTTTGATATTTTGTTACCCACGTACTATTAAGCCATGGGATATTGTAAATTGATGTAAATATTTAATATTGAAATAAAATATAAAAACTGGCTATGGGAGCAACGAATGAGAAGGGGCCATGTGTATCCACTAGGGAGTGGTGAGAGGGTTGTGGGATTGAACCATAGGCTGCCATATGTCACCTTGAGAACCCATTTGACTTACCTTGCTGACATTTATTTATGTTGTAAGAAAGTGGTTGAGGAATTCAGTCCATGGCTTTAATGGAGCATGGGCAGCCCATAAATTCGTATGACAGAGTATGGGATCTTTTTTCTTGTACCACAAACCACTCTACCTCATGGGAGTTGCTTCTTCCTCATCCCCATTCCATTGTGAAACGGACCAGCACCATTTTCCCATCCAAAAAAACGAATTGCCAACAGAGAGAAAAACCAAAAATCGCGACCTTGAAAGAACCCACGTTTTGAAGAGCCAAAAACGCCCAGATTTGGCATTGGACAGTGAAATCCAATGGGGGATCCATTGGTATGAACCTTGGGGCAAATTTGGGAGCATTAGATATCCCGAATTCCATAGGAATACCCAATTTTTGCAGCCCAAAAAACCAGTGACGGATTTGAGTTATTTGGTGAGCAGAATGGTGAGAAATCAAGTAGGAAATGACTGTGCAGAGGTTGGGTGTGCTTCATAAACCCAGTGAAGGCTAGGATCTCAAGGATTAGCAGCTGGACCTTTCTATGCCCATCCTGAAGAGCACTGGATGGAAGAGTTGCCTGAGGGACTGTGTAACAGAGAAGGAGATCTTCCTTGTGTTGGATGTGGTAGGTAATGTGGGTGCCTGACTGTTGAGTTCACTTGAGATGCCTGTAGCTCTGTGGTTGAGCTCACTGGCTTAGAGTTACCCTCCTCTATCTTCTTGAATGCTTGATAAACCCAACGGTGTGTAGTCTTAGCATGGCTGATGACCGAAACCATGGCTGTGAGTGAGCCCAGCTAGTTCTTTCTTAGTGGATACACAGCCCGGCTCGGGGGTGATCTCTCAGCTGAAAGAATATAGGTTGGATAGAGATCTATGGTTGGGTGGAACGTTGCCCTCCCGTAGCCAGTCGTTGGACATTTACATTTCAAGATAAGTATTCTTGTGAATTAATTTATATACATTCTGTGTTATGCAATGTGTTCAATCTGAATGTTAAATATTCATGGTAATCAAATTGAGATGAATTCTGTGAATAGCATGAGAATGAGATCGAATCTCTGCATATGGAATCACCTTTTTGCTTGAGATAAACATGTTGATGCATTCCATTCTGTTTGTGTATTATTATGTTTAATTCCGCTTTGTTTATATTGAGTTGATTCTGCATACAAAAGTTTTTAATTGTTATGAATTTATGAGAAAAAAATAAATATTGGGGCTAAGTCTGCCAAAAGCCCTGTATGATTGGTCATGTTCTCTCCCCTGCATTTGGAAGGAGGGAGGGGACGTTACAACTCTCATGGTGGAAAGTGAAAAGAAGTGGAGAGCTAAGTCTTAAGACCTTGAAAGGAAAACGCAGGAGAAGAGCAAAGAGTTGGAGAACATGGCAAGCCTAAAAGACTGAGAAGTGGAAAGGTTGCAAAGTAGAACACAAAGCTAAGGAGCAGAGTCTCATAAGAAGAGCAGGAGGAAAAGTCTTGGGAGGTAAATACCTAGGGCCACAAGTGAAATATGATGAATTAATAAAGCAGCTTACAAGTGAGACATCCCTGCAGGAAGCAAAGGAAGTCATTTGGGATGACAATATGGCATAAGGCCACACAGAAATTGAGGCCATATCTCGATTTCATTCTGGACAAAGAGGTTGTAATAAAGTTAGCTAGGAAAAGCATAACAATAGTCAAGGAAAAGTTGAACAAGAAGCCCAAGGAGTGTGTAGAAAAGGCCATAGAATTTTTTAATAGGATGAAAGAGGATCAGGTGAAAACAACTAGCATAAAGGATAGAGTGTCTACTATTATTTGGGGAAGGTGGTGGATAAATATCACCAGATGAACACAATTCAGGAAAGGTTAGACATTTTAGCACATCAAGTAAAACTCTACAAAGAAATTTTTCATCCATTATTCAAGAAGGGAATTCCTCTCTTTTGGGAGGAGGATGGCACCATGAGTCATTGTAATTTTTTGCATAATTAATGAAATTCAGTCGGTTTCTCTTGGCCATCTTTTTTGGATTTCTTAATTAATTAATGCATCGATCTGTAGGTTGGATTTCTATTAATATATGATTCATGTGTTATTATGTCTTAAACGAATTTCTTCGTTTAACTCATTTTTTCTATTAATTTTCTACAGCTGAATTTCTTCGTTTAATTCATTTTATATATTAATTTTCTGCAACTGATAGACAACCACACATTTATATTGATTCTAAGTGGAAAAGCGCTCTTACAAAGCTAGTTTGTTGGATCTGCATTGGATAAAGATAAGCTATGAAGAACGGGAACCGCTCCCGGCTTTTAAGAAACTCGTTCCCAAAGTTCCGACGTTCCAGGGAACTTGGGAACTTGTAGGAAACTTTCCAAATATGATGGGAACAGTTCCGGATGGTTGGGAACTTATTGGGAACTTCTACCCTCTAAAATTGGAAAATTTGGGACTTTTTCTTGGGCATTCCCTTCACTGGGCGCTTACACGCATTCATGATTGCATGTGGCTTGTTAACGACATTCCTATTGCCTCGCACCCATACATATACATGGTTGACTAAAAAAAAAATTCTATAGAAAACTAAGCTGCAGTAAAAGTCTATTCCATGCTACCTTGTTGAGTTGGTGCACTAATCTCTATCTACCACCCATTCTAGAGTATTCACTTCTCCCTACATTGAATTGCAATTACCATAAACAATAATAAATGAAAATCTATTTTGACTTTTATATATTAAATAAAAGAAAGTACATTTATATATTTTACTATTTACTTTTTGAATAAAAAAAAACTTTTAACTAATTGGAAAAAGTTTTAAATCTTACTTTAAAACTAAATTCATATATTACATTTAAATAACAATTATCTTGATTTTTATTTTATAATAATTTAAATTTAATTATTTATAAACCTTTGCAAATACCATAACATAGAATGTCTTGTAAACATATAATATTCTAATACATTTTAATCATAGTTGGCACGAAACTGAAAACTTTATACATATAACCACAACTATAGGGACTATAAATTCTAAAAGGCTCCACTTTAGAAAGAGTCTGCCTTATATAATCAACTGTAAGGAAGACTATTTGGTTTTGGTTACAATTGTAATATAAGGGACCGGCCACATCATATCCACACGTGCCAGCGACCATGAAGGATGGACGAAGGTGGTTTCGCAAATGGAAGAAGGTGGTTTTCCTTACCTCCCTTCCAACTTGTGAAATCATGTGGTGCTGCCACGTGGAAAGTGGTTTCAGATTCCGCAACCACCCATCCCTTTGTCCTAGCACGCATGTTGGGGATGCGGAACCGACGTGGGACCCTTGATATTTTTCCGCCTGATTGATCTTTTCCGCCATTTAAAATGGTTTGTAAGTTGGCGGAGGTGATATTTTCCGCCATTTAAAATCGTTTGTACGTTGGCGGAGTCGATCGTTTCCGCCATTTAAAATGGTTTGTACGTTGGCATGGAGGTGATCTTTTTCGTCGTTTAAAATGGTTTGTACAATGCTAATGGTAAATGATGGACTATATTAGTCATGTGAATAATCTCATCACGTTTATGATGGATTGTGTTTATGTGACACAACGTATAGATGTTATCCTGCCACACTGTGATAATTAATGTCACGAAATTTTCTGCATTGATATTGTGTGATGATATCCCGCCACAGAACATTGAAACTTAAAGTTCAAACTCTCTGTGGTTGCGAGTTTGGAGCTCTGTTTTCTCTTAGGACCAAGGTTTGCTTTTGCTGAGGTGGAACCGAGAAGAGTGTTGGGAAGGTAGAGCAGTAAGATTGGTTTGAAGAATCCACTACTAGTTTTTTAATTGGAAGGCATTTATATTATTCAAACCATAAATCTAAATCTGTAACATAGCATGCTTATTCATCATCCGGTCTAAAAATCCATATCTTCCATGGTTGTCAAAAATGAATGCAATGATAGTTTCAAGTTCACAGTAATTTAAAGTCTTTGAACGTTTTGATTCTTCAAATTTCCTTCTACCCCTGTCTGTATTTTTTAGATTTCCAGAATTTATTTCCTTCAATTATGGGTAGTTATCTTCTTACAATCCATTAATATGAATTCACATTGTTATATTTGCAAAATCGTGCGTTACAGGATTGCCGCCAGCTTGCATACGTTTTCTGTCTGGTGGTGTAGAGTATTATTTTCATATATTCCATATTGTTTTCTACAAATCCTCTAGCATTTGGCTAGGTTTGTTGGAAAAAGATAACGACAAATGAACTCGGAAAATTGAAACGTGTTTTTTCTTTTTAATATCATTTTGCAGTTAATATTCATTATAGAAAAGTCCCATGTATTGGGTAGTTGGACATGGTTTATGACTCAAATTGTTGGATGCAATGAGAACACATTTGAGTCTTGCATACGATAGCAAGGCATTTAGTTGAAGAGATAAAGATGATAAAAATGTTCTTAAAATTAAGTAAATTTTAGCAAACAAATCATGAAAATTGGTGAATACCCTTGTTTGTCTTAGTTTGCAGGTTGATAATGAAGAAAAGAAAACAATCCATTAATATTGGGCATTGATCATAAATGAATCCAATATCAATTTTAGCAGAAAATTGGTGAATACTTAGATGCGGTAAACCAGAGCATAAACATATGAATTCTGATTTAAGATTACTTTCATCCAAGCATGAAGAATAACACAATGGAAAAGATTTACTGGAAATAACAATTAACAGAGAAAGGAAGGAAATTTACAGACTGTCATTACTGGAAATAACAATTAATAGAGAAATGGAGGAAATTTACAAACTGTCATTAATGAATAATCAAAGCCACACGGCACAATCTGAGTGTTCCATGTGTCACCCTGGATACTAGATTTCGACATTTGAACGAAAAAATTTACAAAAGTTTTGCTACAAAGAGTTTGCTATCAAGTCAAAATTTTGATAGAGAAAGCAAGGTCGCTCTTTCGTTAGATTGTTCCATTTTAGGGTGTTGGAAGTAGATGCTAAGGAGAAAAAGTGTCCGCTCCTTCTTCAAGGGATAAGTTTTTTGGAGTGACTAAATTAGATATCCACACTCCAAACACATATTTCATAGGAACATTGCTTCGTACATTTTGCCGGAAAGTTGAAATATCCACAGAGAAAGATCGGCCGCTCTTTCTCCAAGTTCTATTTTTTACAATTCACAAAGAAAGATCGACCGCTCTTTCTCCAAATTCTATTTTTACAATTCCCTCGTAAAAGAAGGGACGGGCGATCCTTCTTCTTCCCAATATTCTTTTCGTTATAGCTTGAGACTACAAGAAGGGTCGATCGATCCTTCTTCGTCTTCACGATTCTGGATATCGTTCACTTTATAGATAAAGGTTTTCATAATTATCTACTAAACAATCCTTCTTCTCAGAAAACAAAAGTTGGGGAAAACAATTTTATATGTTAAAACTTAGCCGTGACCAGTATTATTCGTAGGTTTAATCCAGTTCCAAGGTGGCATCATCCTGGCTGTTGGAAGGTAAATTGGAAGACCTGTCATCTTTATTTTCTTAGGTTTTGGTGAATTCTTTCTCCCATGTCAAATGCAGTGTCAATAAATTAGCTGATGTGTTGGACAACTTCGATAGTGGGATTCACATGGAAACCAGTGCTAATAAGTGGGAGGATCTGATGGACTTGGCTGTTCGGGACAACTGCAGAGCTACCCAAGACAATGACATGATGACATTTTGTGTCGAACATGCGAGGTTACATCGGGAAGAAGCTGGCTGGGACATGTAACCCTCGTTTCATGTTTTGGTTCATGTCATTATTTAAAAGTTGGGATATGATTTGTCTTTTCATTTTATTAAGTGGATCCAGAGTAGTCTTCTCCAAGCCCGGTGGGAGTACTTCAGGTGGGGGAATGATGAAAGAAATTTAAGAGCAGTGAGTGTTCATAAGGGTGAGCGTCACCTGTTGTACCTCCTTCAGTTAATAAGAGGTACCAGCCTAATCATGATAGTAGTTGGAAAACGTGTTTATATGAAGGAGCAGGGTGGCATCCGGGATCGTCATCTCTCTTCCTTCGCATGCATGCAAGCTCTGTTTGTTAGTCTGATTATGGAGCAAGACTCTGGTAGAAATTTGGAAGATCCGGTAGACACCAATTGCCAAGTGGAGGCAGATATTGATACTAGTTGAAAATTTAGGAAGATAAGCCGCGGGGAGTCCTTGGGGGAACCAGGTGGTGGATTTTCTCGAGCATGTAAGAATGCTTTTGTTCTTAACGTCCCTGGGGATATTCATAGGGATATCCATGATTATGAGCATCAATGGTGGCTGAGGTTGAATAGGGAGACACTGCTGGGGGAGCGCAAATAGTTGAAGAATTGGATTATGGGTGCAGGCAATATGGCTGGGCGTGTTAGTCTATACGAGTGCACAGTAGCCCTTTACTGGATGATGAAGAACCTTGTCGGTTTAGCCATCTGCGACAGACAAACCCCCGGAGAGGAAGTGGCGCTACCACTTATGGTGCAACATAACCTGGAGGAGACTCGTGCATTGAACTGGAAGCTGGATTTTCTTCTCCAAGCAATGGAGCTAAGGCATCCCCCATATCCTTCTTCGTCTTCCAGCTTCCCCCATCTAGGGACCTCTCCTGATGCTCCTTACATTATCCGTTGACGCTTAATCTAGAACGGTTTTTCCAAACTGCAAGTCTTTTTATTAAGGGAGGGTCAGCTGTTAAGCTATATTGTCTTTTCCTAAATGTATATCTTTCCTAACGGGTGTAGTAGCATTTTGTTGTTCTTTTTTATTTCGGGCCTGCGTGCCTATGCTAAGAATGTCTCCGGTTCAGCAACTTTTTGGATAGGTAGTGATTTTTGTTGTTCCAAAGCTTCTAAGGATAGGGATGGTCAGTTGAATGAAAAACATCTTATCTATTTTGGTGATAATTGTCTACTGCAAGGTTAATGATGCTGGAGTCTATGGGTTAGTAGTTAGATGGTTTGTTTTGATGAACAATTCTGACTCTCGAAAAGCTTGTTCCTTCTGTAACTCCTCTTTGATTTAATACAAAAAATTCTTACTTACAAAAAAAAGAAGGGGCGACTAAATCTTCTTCTGCCCAGTATTGTATTCATAATAGTTCTAGAATGCAAGAAGGGTCGGTAAATCCTTCTTTCTTTTGCCATTCTGGATATCAGTGACTTGCTGGATATAGTTGTTCACAATTATCTCCTAAACGAAGGGGCGACCGATCCTTCTCTTTGGAAAATGGAAGTCAGGACAAACATTTTTATATGTTAGAACTTAGATGATGTCTGGTTCCACTCACTACTATTTACAGTGGAAGTTGGAAGTCGGGAATTGTCGACATAGCCTTCGTAGATTAAATATAGTTAAATTTATATCATAAATGAATGGTCGGCTGACCCTTGTTGTGCTCAGTATTCTTCCCTTGTTCGCAATTTTGGAAATACATGTATTGACAGCCTAGCATTCGTAGATTAAATATATTTAAATTTATATCATAAATGAAGGGTCAACCAACTCTTGTTGTGCTCAGTATTCTTCCCTTGTTAACAATTTTGGAAATACATGAATTGACGGCCTAGCATTCGTAGGTTGAATATTTTTAATATTCCATCATAAATGAATGGGCGGGAGAAGCTGCTTCTACCTATTATTCTTTTTGTAATCTTTCATGACTGCAAGAAGGGTCTTTCAATCCATATTGTGTTCGCTTCTTCTACAAGAAGTGGCGGTCGATCCTACCATTCGGAAAATTGGAAGTCTGGATAGACATTTTTTTATATATTATAATTTATGTTATATCTTTGTTTAAAATAAATATGATTGTTAATGTGCTCCTCTTATTTTATATTTCATAAAATGCTTCTAAATAGGATTTTGGTTCTGATCAATGTGTCTTATTATTTTGTATTTCAGCTATCATTTATGAAATGGATTTTGGTACTCAATAATGTGTGGACCTACTTTTGAATGGATTGAAAGTTGCTAAAGGAATCTCTTTTCTAGAAAGAAAATTTTTGCATAATATCATAATTAAGGACTGATGTATCATTGTAAATGTTACCAAGTCTTTAAATCCAAGTCTTCCATTTCCCTATCGATCAAAAAGTGCAGATACATTGTCAGAGGCAATTGGTGGTTATATTCAATGGCCTGTATCTGAGATCGTTAACCAGATTGAGTCTGCTCTTCGCGAGAATGAGGTGAATGATATACTAGCTTCTACTTCGACAAGTGTAGCACATATCATAACAACTGAGAATGAGGTCAATGATATACCAGCTTCTACTTCGACGAGTGTAGCACAGATCATAACAACTGAGAATAAATCTTCTTTTATTATGAGAAAATTTAAGTTGTTACATAAGTGTTCAGAAAGAAAGGATTGCATTTCCATAGGTGTTGTAACAAATGTGAGTGGGAGTGATTTTGTTGGGGGAACATTTTTGGGTGACTTCAACTTTGGTATTCTGGTGGATGAAGTGGTTTTTTCTTGTATGGCATGTTGTCCAGGGTTGAGCAGTGAAGTTTTTGTTGTATGGCCAATTAAAATAATCATCGATTTTAATACAGAAACATAGCTTTCTTTTGCAAAAAATTTCAACAATAATCAATCTGAATCTACTTTGAAAGTATTAAGAAAAAATCACAATGAAAGGTTGTTGGGACATACAGTTAATTTGATACATCAATGTTCTTTAAATCCACAGTATGTTGCTCGGGGAATAGTGTCAACTATTTTTGAGGGAGACATTATACAATTCAAAGCACTAGATGCTGGTGAGTTTGGTATTTTAGTTCATAAAGTATTCTGCAATTGCAAGGATTGTGGTGTATTTGAAGGATCCCTTATAAGATGGCCTACAAACAATTTTCTTGACCTCGATAATATTCCTTTGGATGTTATACTAAAAAAGAAAGCAGACGAAGAAATGGTCAACTTTTGGAATGTTTTTGAAGAATGTCCTTTACAAATGGTCCTTCCAGGTACTCCTCATTGTGAATATACAGATGTTAAAGGTAATGGAACAAGGCCATACGATTTTGTAAAGCGGCAAGCTAGAACTAAAATTTCCGAAATAAATTCAAGATCGGTACCTTATAGGCCTGCAATAAATCTAGGTGCATTCCTTTCAAACATTGGCACAAAACATTGTTGCTCAAATCTTTGTATATCAAAAATTCCACGTCGATCGATAGTTGAATGTGCGAAGAAATTTGATAGTATGAATGGAAATTCAAAAAGACAGTTTGTTATGAATTCTTTGGGATCAAATGCTCCTGTGGCCAAAGAAGGAGATGACAGAAAAGAAGCTTGCTTACAATGAGATTAGACACTGTAGATGTCTGTCAAAATGCATGGTATAAATGCCATCGGATAAAAAAAATCACTTTCTTCAATTATAAAAGAATGTTCATGAATGGTGATGTGAGAGATGTGCACCGTAATAGTGGCTTGGAAAAATCTAGGGCGAACCCTACTGCACTGGTAGCTACTATTAATAAAATTGTAGTAGAGAATTCAGACAAATCTCCACATCTTACACGAATAATCAGTAAAGATGGAACAAGGACAACCTTGATATTATTGCCCGCTAATATGTCCCATGTTTTACTATGAAAAGTGGCTAATGATGAAATCACAGGAATCAGTTTGCCTCCAGTATCACAATCCTCCTTTAGCAAGGTGATGAGAGAAGATTTTCCAGATGTTAAAATTTCTAAATCAAACAACTTTTCAAGGTGTAATGAGTGCATTATAATAAAGTATAGGCTTAAGGGGACCACTGATCCAACTGAGGTGGAAAAGTTGTGAGCAAATCAGGATGCTCATAATAAATATGTCTCAAGTTGTCGTCGGCTCTATTATGCTCACAGGTCAGCTTCCCAGCAAAATTCGAAGACTTATCTCAGTATTGTTCATGACAAAATGGATAAGTCAAAGACTTCCATTCCAAGGATGGGTAAGAAGGAAAAATATTTTAGTAATGTTATGAATCTTCCCGTATCATTGAATGGAATGTTGACCCATTGTTAACACCCAAAAAGTGCTCACTAGCTCATTTCCTTATTCACATGACCCATTTGTCCACTTTTCCACCATTTGAGCCTCTAAAGCCACCAAAAGGTCACCAAAAGACCTTAATACACCCCTTTTTCCACTCAAAATGAATATTTTTCCTCAAAAAGCATAAAACCCTCAAAAAGGGTCCAAAATTTCCAAAAATATTAAAAAGGGAATAAAAATATTCAAAATATTCAAAAAAGGAAAAAGGAGGGAAAAGGTAACTAAACCATGTTGGTTAATACCATTGGTTTCCTCAAAAACCATAATGGTATTCCCCACCACCAAAAACTATAAAAAGGTGGTAGGGGCTCCTCACTTTCCATCCATCCATCATCCTATCCTCATGCTGCCAAAATCTCCCATGAGCTTTTGGCCATTGTAGCTACCTTGGAGAAGGAACCCTTGGAGTTTGGAGTTGCTCACCCTGGAGCTACTCAACAATCTTCACCAATTGGAGGTATTATCATTGCAAGCACTTGCTTTCCCTTATTCTTAATACAAAGTTATTCTTTATTCTATTTCTTGTTCTTGTTTTCTCTAATATTTCCATTGTTTGTTTATTTACTTCACATAGATCCATGTTTAATATAGTTTAGATTAGTTTGTTATTTATTTCTATTGAAACTGCTGCTACTAGTTATCAGGTGCTCATTGCACTAAGCTTGGTTGCAAAACCAAGCCAACACCCATGGGCACCAGACTAGGGGTTTTGTTCATTTCAGCCTCTCATTTTTAGAGATGGGATCGAATTTCACTGTGACATCCCTGGCTAAATGCTTGAAGTGTCTTGAAGAACCAGTGGGTGATAACTATGGTGATTTTATCTACAAAGGCAGAACATCTAAGCACCAATTGCATGACGCTCTATTGCAATCGGACTCATATGAAAAGTGTTCAATATACATACAAGATGTAATGCAAGATGATGTAATGTGTATTGATGGTACTAATCAATGCATGCCAAATAGAAAACTACCACGCATATTGTTGTTGCAAATGGATAATTGTTCAAGCGATAACAAAAACCGCTTTTTATTTGCATTTTTATCTCTTTTAACAACAAGGAGAGTGTTCGAGAAAGTTGAAGTTGGATTCCTCCCGGTCGGACACACCCATGAAGACATAGATGGAACTTTTGGTAGGTTATCAGCAAAGCTAATGCGCAAGGATATATTTTCTCTCCCGGAAATTATGGATACGTATAGGACATGTGAAGATCAAAATTCCTTTGTCCCTTATCTAATTGATGAACTTTACGATTTTAAGAGTTTTGTGATACCCCACCTTTTGGATGGAAATGCCAAGATCGTCGGTATCAAAAAATGCCAGTTTTTTAAATTTCAGCTCATAGATGACATTCCAGTCATGCAATGGAAGGCATCACTTCGGGATGAAGATTGGTGATCTCCTCTTAAAATCTCACAGTCATTTCTAGATGGTAGAGCAGACTTGCCAGTGGGACAGCCTAGGTTATTAAATCTGCAATCAATAAGTCCTTCAGACATTGACGAAATAAAAAAGGACTAGAAACATATATTTAATTCTGGAATGGAGGGATCGAGAAGGGAGGTGAACAATTTTGGCGTCCCGAGTTAAATTATCGGGAGGCTGTATGTAAAGCTTTGGACGGTCCCTTCGTGAGTGTTGTTCAGTGATCAACTAACTTTTGGCCATCGACAAGCCATGATATTCCTAGTGAACCTACAAGATCTGAACATCAAATTATGGATGCCTATTTGAAGGAAAATGTTCCTGCTTTGCAGGATTGCTATGTTGGAACGCTATGCAACAAGCCTAGAGATGAATTCATTCCAAGAGTGGATGTTGTAAAGGGCCAAATGGTCATTTTGCAATCACCAAACCCAAATTGTGCAATCTGGTTGGGTAAGGCGATTGGTGATGTTTATCAGGAGTCAGATGCTAGTACTGTTGGTTCTTACAAAGTAGAGGTGCAATGGTGGAATCCAATAGGAGCATCGATGGATCTGAAGGTCTTGTACAGAAAATGCTTAGATAGACAGCAACAATGGGTTCTAGGTGCAGAAAAAAATATGAAGATCGATGTAAATAGCATCATATGGGCATGGTCACCAAGGCAAGGATGGGAAAAGAAATAATTAGAATAAACGAGAAGGGCCTTGCAGCAGTCAAGGCAGAAAGAGTAAACATGGGGAATAGTGTTCAGAATGAAGGATGTTCTCAAGGGTTGATAGTAGACAAAACGGGTTTCTAAATTTCCCTATGTGGCAGTTTTAAGCAACAAAATTGTTGTGTTTCTAAACTTTCACTTGGTCAACAAAAAGTTGTATTTTTTCATTTTCATCAATAAAAGTTTTATAAAAGGAAAAATACAACTTATAGCCATTGGGATTGATAATGGATGGTTATTTGTTACAAAATTGAATTTGTAATAAGTGTAGTCATTTGTGCACTAACTGTCGTTAAGTGTTGTAATTAACACCTTAATTACTAGTTAAATGTGCTTAAGAATAATTAGCCTTTAGAAGTGGTTTATCCATTGCACTTAAAATCAAGTAATTATCCTCAGAGTAACTACTAAAATACTAAAACATGATCCAATATACTCAAACTTCCAAATTCAGCGGTGCTCATGAGAGAAAATATTCTATATGAGCCAATCTTGTAATTAAACTATATTTCTAATACTCAATGTGCCAAATCAAATATGCCACATGTCACAATATGATCAATCCACGTGTCACCCTGGGATACTAGATATCAACATTTAAACAACAAAATTTATAGACATCTTGCTTCAAAGATTATGCTGGCAAGTAGAAGTATTCTCAGAGAAAGAGCAGCCGCTCTTTCCCAAAGGTGTTCTATTGTTACGATTCCCTCATAAATGAAGGGGTGGTCGACCCTTCTTATTCCAAATATTCTTTTTATAATAGTTTGACACTGCAAGAAGGCTCAGTCGATCCTTCTTGTGTTCTCGATTATGGATATAGCCGAATTTTTCGATAAAGTTTTTCACAATTAACTACGAAAAGAAGGGGCGGTCGATCCTTCTTGTCGGAAAACGGAACTCGGGAGAAACCATTTTTATATGTTAAAACTTCCAAGGTGTTCTATTTTTAACATTTCCTCGTAATTGAAAGGTCGGCCGACCCTTCGCATCCCTAATATTATTTTCATAATAGTTTGACACTGCAAGAAGAGTCGCTCGACCCTTCTTATTCCAAATATTCTTTTCATAATACTTCGCCACTGCAAGAAGGGTTGGTCGATCCTTCTTGTGGTTTCCATTATGGATATGGCTGAATTGTTGGATAAAGGTTTTCACAAATAACTACAAAAGAAAGGGGTGGCCGATCATTCTTGTCGGGAAACGAAAGTTGGGAGAAATCATTTTTATATGTTAAAAATTCCAAGGTGTTCTATTTTTAAAATTGCCTCATAGTTGAGAGGTCAGCCGACCCTTCTTATTCTCAATATTATTTTCATAATAGTTGGACACTGTAAGAAGGGTCACTCGACCCTTCTTATTCCAAATATTCTTTTCATAATAGTTCGCCATTGAAGTTTAGCTTGCCTATTAATCTTGTTGGTGTTAGCACTAGCGTTGTCCTCGATGAAACTGGGAGGTCCAATTTCTAAAAAAAATTGAGAATCATCTGGGTAGGTATTCACGACCTCAAGGGTGAAATGATCAAAATGCCAAGCCCAAAACTTTGCAAGGAGAATTAAATTGCATAGGTCCACCTCCAGTGACATATCTGCACAAATAAATAGTCTAGATCTTCGGTGGTGAAGATCTATAGTCATGAGCAGGATTCCCAAAAAAAGGGTGAGGTGTTTTAGATGGAGGCAGATGTTTAGCCAACGAGCATCTTAAGTAGCAGATCAATGGCCAATGGAGAAGATCAATAGTAGGGAACTACTTCTCCGATACGACATGCGCGGAGCAAACAAATTTTCGAATCCACGAACTTTTGGTAGAGGACCACGGGTTTGGACGGTGCAGATCTGAGGAGGCTGAGATCTATGGACGAGGTTTTGTTCATGGATCTAATTTGCACGAAACATCAATGCAAGCCAAATCCGAGAATTTGTTAAAAGTCACACCGTTTGATGGCTAGGATTCATGCAAGATCTAGATCAACGGTAGGTGACTTCCCATGGTTTTAACTAGAAGAAAATGTGACATGTGGGGGGATTCAAGGCCACCAGGGATCATAGAGATAGAAACCAGTGGTGAGCCACAACCCATAATGGATCAAGAAAATAGACAGCCAGGAAAGCTTCCATGCCGCAGGAGATGCAGGGGTGATAACAAAGGATAAATAATATAAAAAACTCGCCTGCACTGAGAGCTGGATTCCATCTATCCTATTTTGTTGATGTATATGTAACTTCGGAATGTATTTCATCTGTATATTATATATATATTTATTGTACCCTTATAAGAGATGTGTTATTCCTCTATAAGGAAGTGTCGTCATGTGGATTGACAAGTGTCGCAAGTGTGTGTACTTGCCGATGGGTTATTAGACCACCTTATGGGGTCGGCCCTGATTAATATATAATATAATGTGGGTGTATCAAAGTAGACAAGTTGGCCCCAGTAGGTCACTGGGCAAAAAAGGTGAGTATAAATAGAGATAGGAGATCTCTATTTTACTCACTCGAAAAAGTAACTATCTCTCTCTCTGAAAAGTGGCGCACTAGTGAGGAGGAGGAGGATCATCTGCTAGGAGACTATCTCAGTATTATTTGGTTGTATTTTGGTTGAGCCATTGCTCTCTCTATCTCTGAGGAAGTTGTGGGGTTTTTCACCATAGGGTTTTCCCCACGGAAACTCTGTGTCTCTTGTCTCTATGCTTTTGATTCTTGTGATGCTTGTGATGCTTGTCATATTATGATTGTCATGCATTGATATACTGTAGATGTTATTCTCTCAGCAAAGATCCTATAGTATTGTGATTTAATACTGAAAATTTAACATGGTATCAGAGCTTAACTGAGAAGAAGACATTTTGCAGTGACGGAAGCTTGTATTCCTTGTTTATTGGGTTTCTCTCCACAGATTTTTGAAATTAAGTATAGTAGATTGGATCTACTCATCAAGGCGCATCTATCTGTCTAATCAGAATTCAGTTCCGAGCATTTTCAAATTTGGCCCTAAAAATTAGGGTTTCCACAAAAATAGGAATTTCTGGAAACTAAAGGCACAGCTGGAAGCTCCTTGCAAAAATCGAAGGTTTGAGCTTTGGATCGAGATTTTTGGCTGGGTAGATCTCCGGGAAACTCAAACCCTAATTCAGGGCTCTCCCTAGTGAACCCGGGAGGACAAAAAGTCAATTTTGAAGGGCAAGACCTTGCTGATCTCAAATTCTGAATGTACTAGGCTGATCAGCTCTCCAAGGTGCATCTTTCTATCCTTTCAGAATTTTGAAATTCACATTTTGAATTTTTAGGGTTTCTCTGACAAACCCTATTCCGGGACCAGATCCAGTCTTCAGCACTTCAAGTGGTAAGTCCTAAATCTTTTCTATTTCCATTTGAAGTACTCTTAAAGATGTCTCTCCACACTAAGCTTGAGGATAAGCTTGAAGGGGCTGATAACTTCCGAGCCTGGAAGTATAGGATTGGGTTAATCCTGGAAGAGAATGAGTTGGACTCATATGTGAAAGAAGACATCCCTATCCCAGAGGATGAAGAAGCCAAGGCATTGCACAAGAAGAACTTGGTCAAGGCAAAGAGAATCATTGCTGATTCTATCAAAGACCATCTCATTCCTCATGTGTCTTCTCTTAAGACACCCAAAGAGATGTTTGAATCTTTGACCAAGCTATTTGAAGGAAAGAACATAAATCGGAAGATGACCCTGCAAAACCAATTGAAAGCAGTGAAGTTTCAGAATGGAGAAACCATTCAATCTTACTTTTCAAGGGTCTCCCAGATAAAGGAACAATTAGAAGCAGTAGATGAAATAGTGGAGAATGGTGAAGTGGTGATGACCACTCTAAATGGCCTACCCAGGTCATGGGATTCCTTTATTCAAGGAATTTGTGCAAGGAAGAAGTTGATCTCATTCAGTAGACTTCGGGAAGAATGCTCTCAAGAAGAAGCTAGACTTATAGCTCGTGAAGAACTTACTCTCCATCTCTGCATTGGATGCAAAAGGTATGAGGGTTGCATTTGTGGATGGCCAAGTCCTAATGTGGCCAAAGGGAAAGAACATAGATGATGCAGTAGTGATTGGAGAGCAAGAGGGAGGCTTGTATAAATTGAAGGGACAACCTGAACATGCCATGGTACATGAATCCATGGAGCCAAGTGAACTTTGGCATAGAAGACTTGCTCATATGCACTATAGGGAACTTCCAATTGCAAGCAAGGCAGTAGAGGGTCTTCCTGAAATCAAGACCAAACATGAAGGTGTTTGCAAAGGATGTGCAAAAGGTAAGAACATTAAGAAGGCTTTCCCAAGCAGTGAAAGCAAAGCAAAAGACATTCTGGAAATCATTCACTCAGATGTATGTGGCCCCATGTCATCCAGTTCCCTAAGTGGGTATGTTTACTATGTCTCATTTATTGATGACTTCTCCAGGAAGACTTGGGTATACTTCTTGAAGGGCAAAGATGAGGTGCTTGATAAATTCAAGGAATTCAAAACCTTGATGGAGAATCAAACTGACAAGAAGATCAAAACATTCAGATCCAACAATGGTGGAGAATTCACCTCAAATGACTTCAAGAAGCTTTGCAGTGATTCAGGGATTAAGAGGGAGTTGACTGCTCCTTATAATCCTCAACAGAATGGTGTTGCAGAAAGGAAGAACAGGACTATCATGGAAGCAGCAAGGGCAATGTTGCATGACCAGGATCTTCCTATGCATCTATGGATAGAAGCAGCTATAACAGCTGTATATGTGCAGAACAGAACTCCCCACAAGATATTGGACAACAAGACACCAGAAGAGGTCTTTTCTGGGTTCAAGAATATTGATTTCAGCAAAGATGAATATAAGGACAGGTAATCCAGGAAGCAAAGATCAAAAGGGAGCACACTCCAGTAGCTCCTGCAAGGATGCAGATCTTCAGAGGGAGTTGACCATCTTCCTACATTCCACAACAGAGAGGTGTAGAAGAAGCTACTTCAGCAACTCCTACCAGGAAGCAAAGACTCAGAGGGAGTCCACCCAAACAAACAAACAAAGATAAGTATTTCAATTATCATTTCTTGCCTATTTTGTTTGTTTAATAATATTATGCTTATGTTCCTAGACTTAGGAGATGTATTGTGCATATTTGAAAGATTGCATTAATGAACAGTATACTACTAATATGCATGTGATGGGTAAGTGGCTTATGGCACTGTACAACATTCCAGTGCTACTTATCTAGAATGAAACCTCTTTGCTGACATGTTGGGAGTAGTGCAAACTCTTAACAATGTTCTGGTAGAGACTGGAAGGCATCTAGAAATTTGTGGAACATGGATAAATGTTGTATTGAAGCATTGGCTAAGATAACTGCATGACTGCATGACATACTTCTTTATGTGTAAAGAATTTGTTCTGAAAATTATGAGATGTTTCTAATCATGCAATTTAACTTGTTTTGTAGGAAAGACCGTATATCTTCACCTACAAAAGGACTGCAACATTTGTTCCAGCAAGAAAGATATCTATTGAAGATATTGAAGTTCCCAGGATCTGAGATGAAGAAGTGGAATGCCATGATCCGTAGATCATGAAGAAGATGTTTGGGATGCAGTCCCAAGACCTGACAGGGATTCATATGTATGCAGATTGAAGAAAGCCTTGTATGGCTTGAAGCAAGCTCCCAGAACCTGGTATGGTAGGATGGACAGTTTCCTATCTAGTTTGGGCTTTACCAAGAGTAAAGCAGATTCCAACCTTTACTACAAGGTTGAGGAAGGGAATCTTGTGATTCTACTACTGTATGTGGATGACCTATTTGTGACAGGAGATGACAGACTGATTGCAGATACTAAAAGGAAGCCTGCAGCTGAATTCGACATGAAAGATTTGGGAATGATGCACTATTTCCTAGGAATGGAGGTGTGGCAGAATGCATGTGGGATCTTCCTTGGTCAAGGGAAGTACACAGTAGATATCCTGAAGAGATTCGGGATGATGGATTGCAAGGCCATGGCCACACCTATGGCATTGAATCTGAAGCTTCTATGTGATGCTTCATCTAAGCCGGTTGATATCACTATGTATCGTCAGATGATTGGGTCCTTGATGTACCTGACGAACACGAGACCAGACATTTGCTTTGCTGTGAACACATTGAGCCAGTTCCTGATGGATCCGAGGAGTGTTCACCTGGTTGCTGTAAAGCATGTTCTGAGGTACCTGAAGGGTACAGTGGATTATGGGCTCAAGTATGAAGCGAATCAAAAGTTTAACCTACAGGGTTATGTTGATTCAGATTGGGCTGGCAGTGCTGCAGATAGGAAGAGCACATTTGGGTGCTGCTTCAGTATGGGATCAGGTGTGATCTCTTGGTTTAGCAGGAAGCAGTCCTACGTAGCACTGAGTACAACTGAGGTAGAGTATGTTGCAGCCTGCTCAGCTAGTTGCGAGGCAGTATGGCTACGGAAGCTACTGTCTGAGTTATTTGATCTCCCGTTGGAGGCTACTGGTATCTTCTGTGATAACCAGAGTTGTGTGAAGTTGTCCGAGAACCCAGTGTTTCATGACAGGTCGAAACACATAGAGATCAAATATCACTATATCAGGGATATGGTGCAGAGAGGAGCTGTGAATCTCCTGTATGTTGCGACGGACGAGCAGATTGCAGATGTGCTGACGAAGCCACTAGCCAGAGTGAAGTTCGAGTACTTCAGAGAGAGGCTTGACGTTCTTCAGATCGAGGACACTTCGAGGAAGAAGTGATGGACACATTTGCTGAATCCATTCCAAGCATGTTGGAAGGAGGATCCTTCACATGGCTGTGGATGTAAGCGCTGGATGATGAGCATCAGGATGATGTTCTGGTTTCTGCTTGATATGATCAGTTGGATCATTTTTATGTATGTATGTATGCATCATGTTGGATGCTGGATATGATGAGTTGGATCATTTATGTATGTATGCATCATGTTGGATGCTGGATATGATCAGTTGGATCATTTATGTATGTATGCATCATGTTGGATGCTGGATATGATCAGTTGAATCATGTGTACGTATTTTGTATATGCATCATGTTGGATGCTTGGACCATGTATCTGTATATGTATCAGGTGGATACATTGTATGATCAGGTGGATCATGTATGGTGATATGTATCATGTATTTGTACTTGTATCAGGTGGATACATTGATGATCAGGAGGATCATGTATGATGATATGTATCAGGTAGATACTTGGTATGCATCAGGTAGATGCATTGATGATCAGGAGGATCATGTATGATGATATGTATCATGTATTTGTATCAGGTGGATACATTGATGATCAGGAGGATCATGTATGATGATATGTATCATGTATTTGTATCAGGTGGATACATTGATGATACGGAGGATCATGTATGATGATATGTATCAGGTAGATACTTGGTATGCATCAGGTAGATGCATTGATGATCAGGTGGATCATGCAGCTGGATGTTGCAGTGATGATCAAGATGATCATAGATGACGAGCTTCAGGATGTTGCTCCAGATGACATGCAGCAGGATGTTGCAGTGATGATCAGGATGATCATAGATGACGAGCTTCAGGATGTTGCTCCAGATGACATGCAGCAGGACGTTGCAGTGATGATGATCAGGATGATCATGGATACATCAGGATTATGTATGGTGAGTATCAGGTTGATACTCTGTGGTCGTGGATCAGGTTGTGCAGATGAGCATGTAATCCGATGCCCTGGGAGATTTGCAGATGGTCTTTTGAGGTTTTGCCTATGGCATGTAATTCGGTGCCCTGGGACATCTGGCAAATGCTCTTTCGACATTTTGCTCTGGGAGGACATGTAATTCGGTTCCCTGGGAGATCTGCAGATAGTCTTTCGAGGTTTTGCCTATGGCATGTAATTCGGTTCCCTGGGATATCTGGCAGATGCTCTTTCGAGGTTTTGTCCTATGGCATGTAATTCGTTTCCCTGGGAGATCCGATAGGTTGGGCTGTGTGCCCGTAATCAGTCCTAGGATGCTCTTGCGAGGTTTTGCCATGACCACATGTAATTCGTTGCCCTAGGAGATCCTATAGGTAGAGCTGTGTGCTCATAACAGCCTGGGATGCTCTTGTGAGGTTTTGTGGTGAGGTCACATGTAATTCGGTGCCCTGGGAGATCCTATAGGTAGAGCTGTGTGCTCGTAACAGCCTGGGATGCTCTTTCGAGGTTTTGTGACGCACGTAATAAGTCCTGACGATTCCACAGTATGGCCAGTGATGATGAAGACCTGCAGGTGGTGGGCCTACATCCAGTATGAAAAAGGACTGGCTCTGTAGAACTTCCTATGACGAGTAGAGTCAGAGATTGGTTGAGATAGTAGCAGCAGTGACAATGATGATGACGATGCATCGATGACGATGATCCAGAGAAGAAGACTTGTCTAGCAGATCTGTGTCGAGAAATACCTTCCTAGTTAAGAGGGAGTGTTGATGTATATGTAACTTCGGAATGTATTTCATTTGTATATTATATATATATTTATTGTACCCTTATAAGAGATGTGTTATTCCTCTATAAGGAAGTGTCGTCATGTGGATTGACAAGTGTCGCAAGTGTGTGTACTTGTCGATGGGTTATTAGACCACCTTATGGGGTCGGCCCTGATTAATATATAATATAATGTGGGTGTATCAAAGTAGACAAGTCGGCCCCAGTGGGTCACTGGGCAAAAAAGGTTAGTATAAATAGAGATAGGAGATCTCTATTTTACTTACTCGAAAAAGTAACTATCTCTCTCTCTGAAAAGTGGCGCACTAGTGAGGAGGAGGAGGATCATCTGCTAGGAGACTATCTTAGTATTATTTGGTTGTATTTTGGTTGAGCCATTGTTCTCTCTATCTCTGAGGAAGTTGTGGGGTTTTTCACCTTAGGGTTTTCCCCACGGAAACTCTGTGTCTCTTGTCTCTATGCTTTTGATTCTTGTGATGCTTGTGATGCTTGTCATATTATGATTGTCATGCATTGATATACTGTAGATGTTATTCTCTCAGCAAAGATCCTATAGTATT
Source organism: Larix kaempferi (assembly GCA_027924585.1). Taxonomy (NCBI): domain Eukaryota; kingdom Viridiplantae; phylum Streptophyta; class Pinopsida; order Pinales; family Pinaceae; genus Larix; species Larix kaempferi. The sequence continues at coordinate 5,497,003 of BSBM01000575.1, read as the reverse complement.
GTGATTTAATACTGAAAATTTAACATATTTTGCATCCGAAAGTGACAGGAGCAAGCTGTGAAGAGATAGACAGGCCAACCGAGGGCCAAACCAACCTTAAAAAAAACAGGTAGGTTCTCTGCTCTACAGTAAACTATTAAATGGATGAATTGAGTGATAGAGATCCAATGATTGAGATTTGAAAAAGGAAAATTATTAGACGACAGACGTAAAGAAGTTATCAAGTGGCAAAAAGTACATGAAATCTGACGATCCAAATGATAGCATGTGACATTGACGAAGGAGGAAAATGAGCCCCCGAAAAGATGCAGGCAGGATAAAGAAAATAAGTTATATATAGCAGAAAAACATGCAAAAGTTGACATTCCTCTTTGTATTGTCAGCGTTGGAAGGTTCTGGACGAGTGGGCGCTGCAGACAACGACATAATAGAACAAAGTGCTTGATTTTCAGTGACAGGTAGGGCCTTGAAACTCAATCTAATAATATTTTAAGTCTATTTATAAAGGAGAAAGATGGAGACAGTTCAGAATGGAGATATATATAAAGCCAGAGATGCTCTAGAGGATAGAGACAGGGATATTTTCGACACCTCAATTAGCTTATCAGTAGAAGAGATAAAATTCAAATCGAAAGGCTTGCAGGATGAAGGTTTAGATGTACATAGAGTCAACCAGTCATCCCTTTTGTCATTTTTACCTGACCAATTTGTCCCATTCCCAGAATTTGTGTCCTGGTGTGCGTCCTATTATTCGGATGTTGAGAGAGAAGTCATGGATGTCCGAAAAACAAAAATAGTTTGTCGAATTGAACCCTCTGTCATAAATGATGCCCTAGAAGTTCCCACGTCCCAATTGCTTGAACCAGAAAGTTTTTCTCAAACATCAATTTTAGACCTATATCACCAATTTTCCCCTGAGAGTAGACAAATATTTTTATCCTCTTGCCTTAAACCAGACTTGGAAATTGTTGATACTCCTTACCCCATAGATGTAAGTCTTTTAAATGAGAACACTCATTATGTTCTTTCCATTTTGGCTTATTGCTTAGTTTTTGACACAGATGCATGGGTGACTAAATTTCAGTTAGGTTTTCTATTTAGAATGAGCATTAATGAACTTGAAGGTGAAAATAGTCAGACACCCCGTCTCAAGTTTGAGTAATTTTTAGCTGAAAGCATTCATTCACAGATGATGAAACTCCATAGTATGAGGCAGTTCAGGTTTCAATCACACCTGATGAATATAGTTTTGTTCGCCAGCCAGGAAGAATTACATTTTCCAAGAATAATTTTTAAAAGTTTTGTAGAAGACAATATGTTTAATTATATGAATTATGTGTTATTAGAGATATACAGCATGATTTTTGAAGAGAAATTACCCAGAGTATTACCCGAGATGAAGACACTCATGTAATTGAGTTCAGATTTGGCAGCCGGAGATTGATTTTTATCAGAAGACCACACTGTAATCAGATTGTATGGTTTTAAACACCAGTCGTATATTCTACCAGCGTTTTTGACTTTAAGAGTTTTTTCCCTTGAATTCCTGAGACAAAAGTTTATTGTGGAAAATAACCATTTCTTATTTTTCAAAAAAACCACTAATATCAAATATCCGTTTGCAATAGGTCCGTTTATTGTAAAGAATAAGTATGCTAGTTTGCACATAAAGAGATTGTTGGAAGAAATGGATTTCAGAAAGGAATTGGTTGTTAATTATGATCCCCTCCATGTCATATCGAAAAGGAGGAAAGGACATCATACTAAATCTTTCGATCACCAGGAGGTAGAAGGGATGTTAGAAAAAGTAAATTGGTTGCAATACAAAATTGCAGACAAAGAAAATACAATTCCACAAGGAGAAGAGTTGGTTTCAATAGATTGTACAGAGAAATAGAAATTACAACCAGCGCCCTAGTTATTGGAGAAAAAAAAAATTCCAAGATGCAATTGATCTTGATGAGGAAGAACAAGAAAAAGCGAAAAGGCTTAAGTGTGATGAACCACAGGATTTGATTCCATTTGCAGATGATGAAGGAAAAAAAAAAGGTGAATGTGTAGTGCCAGAAGTTAAGATATAGGAGTATACTTTTCAAGAGGCCCAGGAAGCAGGAAATGTTGATAAATTCCAGACTAGAGCTGATATGTATAGTAAGTACAGCCAAGACAAGCAGGCTTCGTCTCAACATACTTTTCAATTATTTGCTGAAAAGTCATATATTCTCTTACACAGGAAGACAGGGGAAGTCATATATGTTGATTTATTAGAAGCGCTTTTGGAAGTTGAGAAGTTGAGAAACATTGCATATAAATTAAACAATCAATTGAAACAATAGAAAATAGAAAATAAAGCCCGACAACAACAAATAAAAAATCTACAAATTGGTTTGGTTGACAATGAAGGGAATGCGGGAAAAAAGTTGTTAAAAGAAAAAGAGGATATAATTCAAGGATTGAGAAAGAAATTAAAAATCCCAAAAACTCAACTTATACAAGAGCCTAAGCTGACCATGTTAGAGTAGGAAAAAGAAGATTTGTCTAAGGAAGTGAGGTATAGCATAGCCAATTACTGAAACTCACTGAAAAAGAAGCTAGCTGGGAGAAGGAAAAAATGAGCCTAAGAAATCAAATTGATGATTTGAAAAATAAATTATTAAATTTGAGTCAGCAGCAAACAAGTATAAGTCAGACTTAAGATGGAAATGATGTTGATAGTCTTCTACAAGTTATGTCCAAAGTAAGTTTAAAATATGTTGAAATTAAGTATTTAAGAGAAGAGGCTCAGAGGTTGAAAGAAGAAAATGAGAAGAAATATGAAGAAACAAAATCTTGGCAAGACAAATATAAAGAATTGAGTGAAACCAACAAAAAATTGGCACATCAAGTGACGGGGCAAGTGGCTATGCAAGGATGTAAGCACATGGTGTGGGACTTAATCAATAAAGAAGCAAAAAAATTTCATACCATATTTAGATTTCATAATATTAAAGGAAAAACTAATTAAAGATGCTTTAACAAGTTGTACAACAATTAGAGAGAATCTGAACAGGAAGACCAAAGAGACAGCACAAAACGCAATTACCTTTTTGAATAGTTTGACAAATGAAGATCTACGGATCCTGGGTATTAAGGACAGGATTGTAGTCATTACATGGGAAAGAAGAAGTTTAGGAAAGCATGCACATGTCGAGAATGTTGAATCCAAAGCTGGAGCAATGAGGAGACAAGTAGCGAAATTCAAAAAGCAGTTTGAGAAATTGAAAGAAAAAGGTTTGCCTGCTTTCTGAGATGAGAATCAGGAGTTAATTCCCCAAGATGAATATAAGAAATTATTGTTCAATATAAGAATGGATCATACGAAATTTCAGTATTTAAATTTATTGACAGGGAAATTTTTAATGGAAAAGATTGCAAAAGATTTTGAAATTCTAAACAAAATGGTTTCAAATGGTGAAAGACTTCCATGGATTTCTTATGCAAATCATGTTGAAATGAGAGTCATGGTAAAAGAGATGGCCAGCTACGATCATCCAATTGTTGATCAGTGAATAAATGTGGAAAAGTACTGAAAAATGAAGTACACAATTCGTTCTTGAAAGTAGTCGTTGGGTTCTACATCAGATGAGGATTTTGAAGTATTTTTATTCAAAAGAAACTTGTAATATTGTTTGTGACTTTGACTCAAATGACATTTGGAAAGTTTAATTAAGTTATTTCAGTTTTTAGTTAAAAGACATTTTGTATAAAAGACATTATGAATTACTTTGAAAGGGTTGGAAACTTTTTGGAGAGACAAGAATTTTGTATCGACTTGATATATTTGAATATAAAGAGCCACACAGGAAATAACGCATCTTTACAGAATCAGAGATTCACGTGTTGATCTTGTTTACAGTCGACTGTATTTTTCTCTTCTTAAAATTGATAGTGTATTCATCTGTAACTTGGTGCCCGTTATTGATGGACTGTCTATGTTTCTTTGTAAATCACTTGCAAAAAGCTTTGACTGTAATCTGACAACTACCTTGCCTCTGTGAAAATCTTTATGGTGGTTTATCTACTGTTATATAAATTGTTTAGTTTTCGACTGCATGCCCAATGATTCTTACTTGAAACTTCAACCAGTTTGTTTACTTCTTCTCTTATGTGAATGTTTCTCTCATTGTTTAATTCATACTATTATGCTTTTTCATGCCTTGATAAGTGTTGTATCGGGATAGAATTCATAAATATTATGCTCTGTTGCTTTCATTTCAAGCATTCACTACCATTTTCTGTTAAAGTCAGTATAGAATTCATTATCATATGCTCTATATTGATGGGTTGTTCATATCTTCTTTTTTAATCACCAAACAAAATCTCTTTGACTGTGACTAGGTGGCTATCCTGCCTCTAATTAGTTTTCTTTGCAAAGCACTTTTATTTTTAATCATATTTGTAATCAATAATCCATACATTGATCTACAGTTTGGATTGTCTTTACTCATGATATGTTTGTCTTTTATGTTTTAAGTGAATTTATTTAATTAAAACATTTATCTATTTCTGCAAATGATTAACATAAATTAATAATTTCATGTTAATTTTTCAATTAACATTCCAGCTACAGGGCGATTGTGTTGTGGTTAAACCTACATTAGTAACCTCGCTATACTCAATGTGCCAAATCAAATAAAAATAGTAACCTCCCTATACTCAATGTTCCAAATCAAATATGCCATGTGTCACAATATGATCATTCCACGTGTCACCCTAGGATACTAGATATCAACATTTTAACAACAAAATCTATAGACGTTTTGCTTTAAAGACTTTGCTGGCAAGTGGAAATATTCTCATTTCTCCAAGGTGTTCTATTGTTACAATTCCCTCCTAAAAGAATGGTTCACTGACCCTTCTTATTCGTAATATTCTTTTCATGATAGTTTGACACTACAAGAAGGGTCGGTCGAACCTTTTTGAATTATCCATTATGGCTATAGCTGAATTGCTGGATAAAGGTTTTGAAAATTAACTACTAAAAGAAGGGGCAGCTGATCCTTCTTGTCGTAAAACGGAAGTAAGGACAAACCATTTTTATATGATATAACTTCCAAGGTGTTATATTTTTACAATTCCCTCGTAATTGAAGGGTCGGCTGACCCTTCTTATTCCCCATATTATTTTTATAATAGTTCGACACTGCAAGAATGGGTCGCTCGACCCTTCTTATTACTAATATTCTTTTCATAATATTTCGATACTGCAAGAAGGGTCGGTCGATCCTTCTTGTGTTCTCCATTATGGATATAGCTGAATTGTTGGATAAAGGTTTTCACAGTTAACTTCGAAAATAAGGGGTGGCCGATCCTTCTTTTTGTAAAACGGAAGTCGAGACAAACTATTTTTATATGTTATAACTTCCAAGGTGTTCTATTTTTATAATTCCCTCAAAATTGAAGGGTCGATCGACTGTTCTTATTCCCAATATTGTTTTGATAATAGTTTAACATTGCAAGAATCGATCGATCCTTCTTGTGTTCTCCATTATGGATATAGCTAAATTGCTGGATAAATGTTTTCACAATTAACTAGGAAAAGAAGGGGCGACTGATCCTTCATGTCGGAAAACGGAAGTACAATTGACTTGATATTCAAACAATGACTGAATATTTTAGACATTGATTTTTTATGTTATAACATAGCCGATTGACTTGATATTCAAACAATGACTGAATATTTTAGACATTGATTTTTTCACCTTAAAATTTTGAACATTTACAAATGAAAACTGCAATCTTCAAATATACAATTACATTTTTCTATTTGAAATTCACTTTTCAAATCATAAATTGCATTTTTTGATTTTAAATTCAACTTCACAATAATTTAAAGTCGATGAATGTTTTAGATTCTCCTTATCCTTAATCATATCATCTCCTTTGAAGGAGTAAAAAAAGACTAAACTTTTATTGGAGCTTCGACTTGTAGAGTTAGAAGCACCAGACTCATTCAAGACATGAAAAACTATACTAAAACAACATTCGATGACTGCTGCAAGTGTCTTTGAAAGAATGAAACCAAATCATTCACTGAATACATCATACGCCCTGCACAAGGTGGTAGTATAAGTTAAACTTAAAAAAGTTTTGAAAATACCATAGTCATCGAAGGATTCCAATTTCTATCCCATTAACTTGGACTAGCTACTCGTGGATGTAGGCTGGAGAAACTTTAGAAAGCCTCCTACCCTAATGATTTTTCCAACTTCAGCTACAAAGGGAATATTCTTGCAAAGACTGGTAAGCTCTCCGGGCCACATGTAGTTATTTGTTGATGAATAGTACAAAAAATGTGCGATGGTGATAATAAGTTTACTGTCTGTTAAGTCTGATACTACACCATCCAAGAGTCGCTCAACAAACTTTGAGATAGAATGTTGATTCAACCACTTGGCGCATTTAGAAGAAGCTGACAGCATGATCTAGAGGCACAGACATTCGAATATTAGCAAGCAGATAGCCTAGACACGGTGGTATTACATCTCTCTCGAATACCTGCATAGAAAACAAATAACTGTTTATCACGCTTGTAAAATCTCAATCACAGCAGAACCTAGCTACTATGGATTCCTCACTAGTGAAAAGATTGCACAACATTTGCAAGAATTAGCATAAATCTGTAAATGAATGAAGAACAATACACATGAAATGGGTGAATAATGTAAATATTATTAACTGTCCAACCTCAAAATAGGTTAAGAACATCCATATATACAAATCTAGAACAATTCGAATCCATCTGGAGTGTTCACACTGATCTAGCTTAGAAAAAGCTCAAACCCCCCTAGGTTGACCAAAATATCCCAAACCATCCCAAACTGGTTCGAAACTGCTGTGTGAATGCTAGGAATGACTGGATAGGCCCATGTGACCTCACACATGTGGAGAAACTAGTTGGTTAGAGGTTAGGTAGCTAGAATTGGCCAAAAATTGGACAAAGCTGGCAAGATTGTCCACATTCTGAGCAAGTGCGACCTAGGTAGAGGAGAAGCATGCTGAATGCATTAATTAACTTGGGGAGGGCGTTCTAGGCATGCTGAATGCATTAAATGCCCTGGGGAGCGCACCCAACAGCTAGTTTGACTCAGCACTTGTTCACATTGCTAACTAGTTCAAGATATTTGACCATTTACCAACTAACCAACTTAGGGATGTAATAATTAATCACTTGGGCACTAATTAACCATCAATTAATAAATGATTAATGTACATAGGTGTAATAATGTTCTAACACCCCCCCTTAAGCTAGACTTAGTGAAATATCAAAAATTTAGGCCTTGGTAACTAGGCTCAAGTCACCTTTTACATCATAAAAATGTATTTGTCCATGTAACCAAGGTAAGGAGGAAAACCACATGGGAAATAAAACCTTCCCTCTAAAATGGACATGTGGCATATATCAGAATACACCAATCATCACCATGCATCACTCACCCCAAGCAAAGATCTAAGGTGAGTGAAGGTCTTCTCGGTAAAACACTTGGTGAAGATATCAGCAGTTTGCTCACTAGATGGGCAATACTGCAATGTTATGGTTCGATCATGCACCAAACCCCGAATGTAATGCATGTGTATCTCTATGTGCTTGGTCCTTTGTCTCTGTACTGGATCGGTGGAAATCTTGATTGTACTTTGATTATCACACCAAAGAATAGTGGGTGAATCAAAAACAATCCCGAACTCTGCAAGAATACATTGCAACCAAACACATTGTGTGGCTGCATTAACTGCTCCCCTGTACTCGGCCTCAGCTGAAGATAAGGAAATAGTGTTTTGTTTCTTTCTTGATTAGCATATAGGTCTATGTGCAAGCATAAAAACACAACCGGAAGTTGATTTCTGATCGATACAATCACCAGCCCAATCAGAATCTGTAAATCCTACTAGTTCAAGGGATGAACCAGCAGCATAATGGATACCAAAGGACTTAGTACCCTAAACATAATGAAGGATCATCTTGGCTGCCTTCCAATGTATCTCATGAGGCTCTTTCATGTGCCTTGCAACAGCCCCAATAGCATAAGACAAATCTGGTCGAGCGTGTGTAAGATACAACAAGCTCCCAACTAGTTGTCTATACAGTGAACTGTCAACTAGTGGTGAAGAACCCCATTCTGTAAGCTTAAATCCTGAAAGAAATGGAAATTTTGCAGACTTACATTCAGCCATCTTAAATTTCTGAAGCATACCTTGACTGACATATAGAAATTCCATTCACAGTTTGGTCTATCTCCAAACCCAGAAATTGTTTTAGCAATCCTAGATCGGTCATGGAGAATGCATTGTGCAATGCTCTCTTAACTGAGTCAAGTTCTTTGGTGCAGCTACTAGTGATCAAAAGATCATCAACATACATTACAATAATCAATAACAGATCACTAACATGCTGCATATAAACATTTGGATCAGACTTACACCTCTCAAACCCCAAAGATAGCAGAAAATTGTCCATTTTTGCATACCATGCTCTAGGAGCTTGCTTGAGCCCATAGAGTGACTTGTTCAACCTGCAAACAAGTGTATGATCAGAAATAAAACCTTCAGGATGCTGCATATATATCTCCTCATTCAGATCCCCATGAAGAAAGGCACTTTTTACATCCATGTGATGAACCTCCCATCGCTTGGAAGCCCCCGATGGCCAAAACTAGTCTTATGGAGTCCATCTTTGCCACCGGTGCAAATGTCTCTGTATAGTCCACTCCTTGGACCTGAGAGTAACCCTTAGCCACCAACCTGGCCTTATACTTCAGATCAGAGCAATCAGATCCAACTTTGTTTCTATAAATCCATTTGCATTGCACTAGTTTCCTCTTGGGAAGAAGAGGGACCAAATCCTAAGTTTTGTTCTCATGGAGTGAGTTCATCTCTTCTTGCATGGCTGATTGCCACCTTGGGTCTGTACATGCTTTTGAATATGACATTGGATCAGATCCAACCATCAAATAACATGCCTCACTCATATCAGAATTATCACATGCAAAGGAATTGTGAAATTGAGATCTAGTTTTCCTAGCATCTTGGGGATCTCCCACAAGCTCTCCAGCACTTTGAATTGTTTTCTCTGCCCACTTGGGCCTTGAGGGAGGGATATGTTCAGAATCCATATCAACATCATCTTCAGCAATATCAGAATCAGAAATATCAGAAGAAGAATCACTACTTACTTCATCATGAAGACGAGGAAATGAGCATTCCCCATCACCTTGTTCACTAGCTTGCAAAAACTCTTCTTCTTCGAATTTGACACTTCTTTCGATGAAAGTTTTGAGAGTGGATGGATCAAAGAGATTTTATCCCTTGGAATCCTCTGCATACCCAACCATGATTGACTCCTTGCTTTGGGGCTGCAAGGCCTTTCTCTTCTCCGATGGAATTCTGGCCCAAGCCCTTGAGCCAAAAATTCTGAAATGTAAAACATTGGGCTTGTGGCCCATCCATGCTTCAAATGGAGTAATTCCTTGAAATGCTTCGTGTGGTGCTCTATTCTGAACATATGTTTCACAATTCATAGCTTCATCCCACAATTTAGGAGACAAATCCCTTGCTTGCAACATGCAAGTTGCCATCTCTTTCAGTGCTCTATTTTTGCGCTCTACAACACCATTTTGCTGTGGTGTATAGGGCACTGAGTGTTGCATCTGAATGCCATGCTCTTGACAGAGCTGCTGCAGATTGTTATTGACATACTATCTGCCATTATCAGTCCTCAAAACCTTCATGGCCTTCCCACTGAAGTTCTCAACCATACTCTTGAAAATTTTGAAACATTCAAAGACTTCATATTTTTGCTTAAGGAAAAACAACCAGCAGTACCTTGAGTAGTCATTGATGAAGGTGAGCACATATTTGTTGCAGCCATAGGAGGGAGTGGGGAGTGGACCTATCAGATCAGAATGCACTATCCCAAGTGGCTGATCAGCCCCCCTTTCCTTCCCTTTGTCATACTTCTTTTCAGGATGCTTCCCAACCATGCAACCCTTGCATGTTCCATTGGAAAAACTGATTTGTGGCAGCCCTTCTACCATCTCTCCTTTGCTCAAAGCTTGAATATATCTGTAGTTTAGGTGACCATACCTTTGATGCCATAGCTTGCTGGTCTCATTCCCATGTGACAGAAGTACACTTGGTGAATAGAACTCGAGAAAGTGGCAGAACTTGTACATCTTCATATCGTGGTCTGCAACACCCATTGCAACAATTTTCCCGGTGGAAATTTCTGATATCTCCACATCATCCTGAGTGAAGACAACTTTCTTTGCTGCTCCAGTATGTGTCATTTGATATACAGAGAGCAAGTTTGCTGCAAGGTTTGGTACATACAGAACATTGGAGAAGAAGCCATTCTCCATAGAGATTTTCCCAATGCCATGAGCAGGGATTTCTGAGTCATCTCCCATTCGAATGTAGAGACCACTGTAGGGTGCAAGTTCAGAAAACGAATCTCTTGAAGAAGCCATGTGCCTTGAGGCACCTGAATCAATGATGAACAAGGGTGAATGAGATGAACAAGCCACCAAAGCATGGCAGCTCTCCTTGTCTTTAGAAACGCACTCCTTCTTCTTGGAACTTTCAGGAAGAGGAATATTTTTTTTTTCTGTAGGAGATGGGTCATGGTGTCTATGGTTTTCTTCATGCATGAGCTCTCTGGATGAAAACCTCTTTGACAGTAGCTACATTTTGTCTTCTCAGCCTTCTTTCCCTTGTTCTTGACAGGATTCGAAACCCCCTCAGAGGATTTGGGCCTCTCATCCTTCCTCTTCTTCTCTTGAGGTTTCGGCCCCCTGGGTTTTTGCTTGCCTCTTCCATATTTCGAATCTCTAGCTGCAAGAACTTGGTCTTTTTGCTTGATGGAGCCCATCAAGACCAGCCTGTCTTTCTCTTGAGTTAGCATCTCCATGAAGTCAGCCAAAGATGGCATCTTCCAACCTCTAACTGTGAGCCTTGTGGAGTTGAAGGAAGACACAAAAACTGAGTATTCAGAACCCAGTTTGGAGAGAATGGACAACACTAACTGTTCTTCTTTCTTCTCTATGCCACATTGTCTGATTTGCAAGACTAAGTTCTTGAACTTGGTGAAGAAGTCCTGGATGGAATCGAAATTCCCTGGGCTTAGTGAAACAAGCTCATTTTCGAGCTGGTGGCCTCTCATCTCATCAATCTTTCCAAACAAGGTCTCAAGCTTGAGCCACACTTCATTTGGAGTTGCTAGACTTTCTACATGAAACAGGAGGTCTCTTGAAATGCTGAGACAAAGGAGGCCAAATGCCTCATCCATTCTGTTAAAAAACTTGGATTTCTCCACAGCTGAGTTTGGCTCAACCTCAGTGCCCATCGTAATTCTGTAGAGACCCTTAGATCTCAGCAAAATCACCATTTTTGCCTTCCAATCGAAATAGTTGAAGGGAGTGAGCACGTTTGGGTGTGATGGCTCCATTCTTCTCTGCTGCAATTCGCATTTGCTGACAATGTTGATCTTCAATACCTGCAAACAACTCTCAAATCACTCAGGAGGGATCTACACTAACAGATTCGAACCCTGTTTGGATAGTGGGTGCATTCGGGAGAGCATCACACCTGAGAAGAGCCACTAGATTTCTCCAATGACTCAATGCAATGGCCTCAGGAATTCTGTGGTTTCTCCACTGCTTCTGGAAATCCACTAAAACAGTCTTGTTGGTTCAAATTCTAGCTCCAAGAGCTCTGATACCATGTAAAATCTCAATCACAGCAGAACCTAGCTACTATGGATTCCTCACTAGTGAAAAGATTGCACAACATTTGCAAGAATTAGCATAAATCTGTAAATGAATGAAGAACAATACACATGAAATGGGTGAATAATGTAAATATTATTAATTGTCCAGCCTCAAAATAGGTTAAGAACATCCATATATACAAATCTGGAACAATTCGAATCCATCTGGAGTGTTCACACTGATCTAGCTTAGAAAAAGCTCAAACCCCCCTAGGTTGACCAAAATATCCCAAACCATCCCAAACTGGTTCGAAACTGCTGTGTGAATGCTGGGAATGACTGGACAGGCCCATGTGACCTCACACATGTGGAGAAACTGGTTGGTTAGAGGTTAGGTAGCTAGAATTGGCCAAAAATTAGACAAAGTTGGCAAGATTGTCCACATTCTGAGCAAGTGCGCCCTAGGTAGAGGAGAAGCATGCTGAATGCATTAATTAACTTGGGGAGGGCGCTCTAGGCATGCTGAATGCATTAAATGCCCCGGGGAGCGCACCCAACAGCTAGTTTGACTCAGCACTTGTTCACATTGCTAACTAGTTCAAGATATTTGACCATTTACCAACTAACCAACTTAGGGATGTAATAATTAATCACTTGGGCACTAATTAACCATCAATTAATAAATTATTAATGTACATAGGTGTAATAATGTTCTAACAACGCTACCGAAAAAGAAACCATTTCCAACAGATGCAAAAATAATCATTTTATTGCAGCCAACGTGTGAGCACACATATCATCATGCACAATAAAAACAGAGAAACTATTCCTAAATTACCAAGTGCACCATCACAGGGGATGGCTAGACAGTTGGTCTAGGCATCCCACTTGGACGGGTTAGCTCCTAACACCATAGTTATTGGAAGCAAAGGAATTCAACCAATGAAATATACTTTGCTAATGATAAGCAAACACTTAAATTAGATGTTTGTATAATAATGACTACAATATTTCTTTCTTACGAAGAAAAACCTTTTGCGTATATGTAGTCTTTCAAGGTTAGGAAGTTGCTCCAATAAGTTTAGAAGAGGAAGAGGCTTCGAAATATGGATATCAAGATTCTTCAATGATTTCAAGCTACCTAGTATCTCCACAAATTTCTCTGCAGGAAAATGGTGCACTAGATCCACTATATGAGAACGTTTCTTCACAGCTATAAGATTCTGATAGTTCATAGTTAAAGCCGCAGCCCATTACACATATTAAGTGTGCAATGTTGGGAGAGTAAATAATAGGCTTCCGCAGTCCATAACAATAGATTAGCTCAAGATTTTGAAGAAGAGGGCAATGATAAATAAAGCGAGCTAAAGAGTCATCTGTCAAAGCGAGCTAACAACACCCCATTGGCTCTTAGATCATTTTCATGAATTGAAACAAGAGTAAGAAGAAGTTGACAGCATGGTATGGTACTAAAACAACATTCGACGACTGCTGCAAGTGTCAACGACCGCAACAACGCATGTTGTCTTAGAGAAGAAAGCTAGGAACATAATGACAATTCCATGTATTGGGACTTCGATAATGCTAATCTCCCTCTGTACCCTCCTCGTTGCATGAACTTAATGACAAATCCATGCATACCCATGGATTTTCAAGGGAGCCGACTTCGATATGCTCATATATCATGAGCAGAACTGGGGAGCGATCATAAGACTCAAGGCGAACAAACTGAAAAACTCCATGGCAAGCAAACTAAAAAATTCCATTTCAGTTTGTTGTGAGTGGCCACTGTGTTGATGGATTAGCCTATATATAGTGAGTGGCCATTGTGTTAATGGATTGAATGGGATGGGAGTCTCGGATGGATGGGGAATGGTAATTATGATAGTATGGCGAGATCATGGTGGTCAAAGATATCATCTGTAACGACTACAAAGTTTGCTAGAGTAATCGTACACGTATCACTCCAATCGATTCCTTGAAAATCCAATGGCCAACATGCCTGTTGCCAATGGATTAAATGGCCTACCATAGGTTGAATAATATTTTCCATAAATGATTGATTGTATCCCTCGTGTGAATAATCTCATCATGCTTTTAGTCCACATAATGTTTATGTCTTGTCACCAAAAAAGTCTCTCGATGGGGTCAATGGTAATTATCACAGTATGGCGAGATCATGGATATCATCTGTAGCGACTACAGATTTTGCTGGAGTAATCGTACACTTATTACTCCAATCGATTCCTTGAAAATCCAATGGCCAACATGCCTAGTACCATTAATATCCTTAATATTCGTTTAAAAAATCTTTGAAATAATTTTAAAAATCAGATATGCCACATGTCATGATATAACAGTTCCATGTGTTGCCAAATTTATAGAAGTTTTGCTTCAAAGACTTTGCTGGCAAGTAGAAATACTCTCAGAGAAAGAGAAGCCACTCTTTCTCTAAGGCATTCTATTTTTACTATTCCCTCGTAGATAAAAGGTCAGCCGACCCTTCTTATTCCCAATATTCTTTTCATAATAGTTTGACATTACAAGAAGGGTCAGTCGATCCTTCTTGAGTTCTCCATTATGGATATAGTTGAATTTCTTGATAAAGGTTTTCACAAATAATTGCGAAAAGAAGGGACGGACGATCCTTCTTATCGACAAACAAGGATCGAAAAAAAAATTACTCATAAACCATTTTTATATGTTATAACTTACAAGGTGTTCTATTTTTACAATTCCCTCGTAATTGAAGGGTTGGCCAACCCATCTTATTCCCAATATTATTTTTATAATAGTTCGACACTACAAAAGGGTATAGCGACCTTTCTTATTCCCAATATTATTTTCATAATAGTTTGACACTGCAAGAAGGGTCGGTCGATCCTTCTTGTGTTCTCCCTTTTATGATATTTCATTCTATTTAAAAAAAAGAAAAAAGAAATAATGCTTTGATTTAAAAAGAACAAAAAGAAAGAATGCTTCTATTTAAAATAAAACAAAAAGAAAGAATGTTTCTACTAAAAAAACAAAATAAGAATGTTTCTATTAAAAAAACAAAATAAGAATGATTCTATTTAAAAAAATATAATAGTTTTCGTATAATGCTACTATAATGATACTAATGTAAATGTGTAAAGTTACTTATTTACAATTACTTGAAAAATTAAAGTTCAATTCGACGAGCATTATGGACCACCAAGGAGCAAGAGGATAATATAACCTATGGCCATCGCAGAGTCTCTCGTGCTCATAAGAGGTTTGGTGGATTAAACAATTGAAACTGTGGTCGGTCCTGTGTCTGTCCTCTTCTCTCAGTTCAATGGAGGGCCTTGCTGACGGAATGATGTTCGTAAGGTCCAGTGTGGAATACTTCAAAAAATGTCTGCTAAAGGTTTATGAGGCAGTCTGCTTGGGCATCAAAGCGCACAGAGCGTTAGCCGACCACATGTGGTATATCTCTTAGCAATTAACCTGTTACGACTCCAGAATTGATGATTTGGAACGCAATCAGATTGAACTTATGGGGACAGTGGATTTTATAAAATATGAAATTTTGAAGATGGCCAAGATGTCACAGTGCAGCCACTGCCAGGAATCCCCCTCCGTGGACATGGGAATTGCTGAGTCTACCTCAATTCAGTGGCAGAATTTTTTGTAGAAGAGATCCCTACTTGGATTAGTTTTTACATCAATTTTGGAATTTTTTTGCATCAGCTTGTTAAATTTACAGAGCCATACTGGGAAAGCTATTCATGCTCCCAAGCTCTCATTTTCGTAATGAATGGCTGTGCACAGCCTTCTGAATAAATCCATCTATATACTTCAATATAATTATATAGAAGTATTTTATAGAGAAATATGGTCAAATGATGAACATATCTTTCTGAATATAACTTATTGTATTTTACATATTAAGAACAAAAGCATTTTACATATTAAGAACACAAGTATTTTATATATAAAGAACAAACATTTACAACCGAAAAATCACCGATTATTGGAAAACATTTACAACTGAAAACCAGAATGGTCAAATAATGGAAAAATACTAAGGCTAGGCCGTCATTTCATGTATAACCAGAATGGAAAATAATGGGAAAATACTAAGCACAAGAAGGGTCAGCTGGCCCTTCGTTTAGTAGATAATTGAGAACATCGGTATCCAGCAATTCACCTATATCCAAAATGGTTAGCAAAAGAAGGATCGGACAACCATTCTTGCAGTCTAGAACTAGTATGGAAATAATACTGGAAAAATTGCATGAATGGGGGGACCATCGAAGGAGAGAACTAGAGACACTTTGTACTTGGAGACTAGTAATGTTTTATAATCTTTAAAGAATTTTAGTTAGTTTCTATTTTACTTTCTTTTTTGTTATGTGTATCAAGTTTCCATGATTCATTTTGGTTTTTCATACATACATATAATAACTTTGTTTTGTATTGTTAAATCATAAAACATATAAATCTGTGTGCTTGATTTATCATTCATATGATTTTTATACAGGTTATGCATTAGTCAATTTCTTTACTTGATTCATACAGTTTCACATTCTACAATAACATCTCAATCATTATCGTCATAATTTAATTTGTTAATTAGCTCAGCATTGATAGAACAGTCACATTCTTTTTAATCCTTTGAATAAAATAACACAGGAATCTTTACTCTTGAAAATATGCATCAACTCTACTCGGGAATATTTATTCAAAATTGAAGGGCTCAATACAAAACGAGTATCTCTTCACGGGTTCCAACACTTACTACATTTCCAAAAATAAACATCTAATCCATTGAATAAAATAACACCAGAATATTTATACATTGTAAAACCTCTCGAGGTAAAACCCTAACTGCTTCATAACTAAAAATAGAATATTATAAACTAACTATTACATTCCATTTCGGTCAAAATTTATACAATTTCCAAAATTTCTCAGAATATAACATTTGATGTCTTTCTATTGGTTGTAGCTGTTGACAGGGCTTCTTTCTCGAACAGTAGTCTTCAAGTGTGCAAGGTGTACTTCATTTTCCCATATCTCTCCACTGTCTTCCATTGCTCTATAGAAGGTACCTCATAACTAGTCATCTCCTTGACCAAAACTTTCATCTCTATGTGCTCAGCAATGGAAGTTGGAGGAATCTTTTCAGCTATCATGGCCAACTGGTTTATAATTCCAAAATCAAGGGAGAGTTTCTTCAGTAGAATTTTCCCTTTTAGAACATGAGTCAAACCTTGAAATTGCTCATGGTTCCTCCCAATGTTCTATAGTAAATCCTTATAATTGTCTTGGTAAATTAACTCATTATTTTCATCCCAAAAAGAAGGCAGTCCCTTTTGTATTACCTTCTCAAATCCCTTTTTGGAAGCTTCAACCTGTTCCTTCATTTGTTCTGCACTAGCCTAAACATTCTCAATGTGAGAATGTTTGCTAAGGACTCTCCTAGCCCAAGTTATGACTGTTACCCTGTTTTCGATAGCTATTGCTTTCAGATCACCTTCTATCAGAGTATTTAAGAAACTTATGGTACCCTGGGTTGTATATTTTGGTATCTTATCTAAAGCTTCTCTCATTGCTTTACAACTTTGTAACCTATCATTTGCTATGGCTTCCTTTGTCTTCAAAAAATCTAAATAAGGCCTCAATTTTGTAGCCTCATCGATGATTGAATCCCAAATCAAATGCTTTGAACCTTGCAATGCTATTTGTCCTGTCACTTGGCCTATCATCCTCTGATTTCTGCCTACCAAATCTTTATTGTTTTTTGTCAACTCTTTTATTTCATTTTCCTTTTTCTAATTTTCCTCTTGTAGTCTTTGTTTTTCTTCATTTAGTTCTATGATCTCCACCTCTTTCAAGCTAACTTGGGACATAGCTTGAACTATATCATCTGTGCTTGCTTCTTTGTTGCCTTGATCTGTTCCTTGCTTCTCTTATGCTGTATTTTCCAATTTCTCCTTTAGATCTTCAATTCAAGTCTTAAGACTCGATCTATCTTTCCCCCAACTTTCCTCTTTTTCCTCGAACTCGAGCAATTTAGCAAGACAGTCATCCAATTCTTGAGATAAAGTTTCTTTTTCTTGTTCCAACATAGTTAATTCAGAGGCTTGAATTATCCATGTTGCTAGAATTCTAACCTTTTGCTGAAGTAATTGGATTTTATTTCTTTCTCAGCTAAAATCTTTTTAATTTCCTCCCCTCTATTTGGTTCATCATTTCTCTTCACTAGGTCATCTTGCAATCTTTTTATTTGCAGCTGATGAGCTTTGTTCTTTGTTTTCTCTTGGCTCAACTAGATTTGCAGCCTGTTCACTGTTTTCTGTAATTTTTCCACTATTAAAGTAGCTTTCATCATATCAGCATAAATCACCTCTCATGTCTGTCTGTGTAGGTGAATTTTATCAGGGACTGTTATCTTATGCAGATTCAATTTCATTTCTGTGACCTTATCATCAGATGATACGGCCAAATTCAAAGTATTTTTGTTTGGATCTCTGCTAGTCATCAGAGTAATTTCTGAATCAACAACATTCCTAACTTCTGAAAACAACTTATGCATGCTTCTGCTATTATTTGTCTGTCTTTGCCATATTTTACACATATTTCATCTTTGGAATGAAATTTGCTAGAATCACCTGCATCTCTTGCCTCATCAAATTCATATTCATGTACTTGAATACCTAGCCCTTGGTATTTTTCTTTCTTCATTCCCTTTTCTTTGTCGGATACTACTACTTCATCTTGTTGGCTTGATTTTAATATTTTGGCATCTCTTTCTTCCTCCACCTGCATATCAGTACTTTCATAAAAACTTCTTTTACTTGTTGCTTCAACCTTTCCTAGGGTAGGTACCATATCAGGTACCAACTCGACTGAAACTTTATCCAAGGTAGAAGGATTAGCATGTGAACTTCCTGAAACTTCTGTGTCTAATTCATATTGTAGTAAATTTTCCATCTTCGCCAATCCTTCAACCTCTTGGTGATCGAAGGCTTTATTTTTGTTCTCTTTCCTTCTGTCAGAAATAACATGACAAGGATCATAATTAATAGCTGTCGCTTTCCTAAAACTCATTGCTTCGAAATGTTTTTTGTAGAAAAGGGAGAGCATTCTTGTTCTTGATGATAAAAGGACCAATTTTTAAAGGGAACTTTATATCTGTAGCTTTCTTGACAAGTAGAAAATGGTCAGTTTCTACTGTCAATTTTTTTCTGATAAACTCCAAAGCGAAAACTCTCGGAGTCAAAAAGGCTAGTAGAATAAAGGGCTCCTTAATAAATCCATAAAGTCTGATTACTGTATCTTGCTTCCCTAAAAATCAGTCTCCAATTGCTTTTTTTGGGCTTAATTGCATCAAGGTCTTCATCTCTGATAATACTCTAGGAAACTTTTCTCCAAACATCAATTTGTATACTTCTAATAAAATAAAATTCATAAAATTAAACATACTATCTTCCACTGTTTCTGAAACAACAGATTGTGGGAATTGTAAATCTTTTCGATTGCTAAACAGGAGCATTTTCATTAGGTGTGTCTGGAATCTAAAATGTCTCGAAGTGTGGAAATTCAATAACTGAGAGTGGATGTTCCGAGCCAAGAATTCATCAAATTTAAGGTAGGGTACTTGATTGTAATCCATTTATGTTTTAGCAATGCTTAATCTAAAAAGCAAACTTAACTAGACCTATGTGACCATGGAATCATCATCAAACCCTAAAAACTGTGAAATGAGTGACAAAACTAACTGTGAATTTTCATCAAATAAATTAATGTCAAGTGGATAAGGGGTGTTATCAATGGCAAGGCCAGGTTTCAAACAACTAGTCATGAAGGTTTTTTTGGTCTCAGGGGATGACTCTCTGTATTGGCTAACTAGGGCTTCTTCAGCAAAATCCTCCTGCCGGTCGTGGGAGGAAAACAGGGATACTCCTAGAGCTTTCCTAATGGTAGACACATTTACACGGCAAAGAATTTTCTTTCGTGATGAATTCATAATGACTCTTCAACTCTGAGGATAATTTACTGCACACCACGAAACGAATTCCGGAAACCCTAAAGGTTGTTTAAGACAAAAATGGATAAAATGAGACTTATAAACATTGTGCACATCCAATTTTTTTTTATATAAACCCTCCAAATTGCCTTTGATTTCTGAAACTGAGAATTTAACCATTATGGGGTCACGAATGTCATTATCTCTATTCACTAGGGTTTATCCTATCCTCATAGTTTCAACATTCTGATAGATGGTTTGACTACTTCCTTCCATTATGTAAACAATTCTAGGTACTTTCACAAGTTAAGAAGACCTACCTGGCACACACAGGTTGAATAAACTATTCTCTGTCACTTTTGAGAAGCATAGCCATGTTCCAATAATCCATAGTTCGCAACAAAAAAGTCAAATTTTGACGTGCCCTTCTCTTTTATACACCACTGAAGGTGGTTTCACAACACGGGATGGTGGTTTTCCTTACCACTTTCTCTGATTGCGGAATTATGTGGAGACGACACGCGTATAGTGGTATGGTATTTCGCAACCGCTCAGACCTCCATTACGTCGTGCATGTTGGCGGCGCAGAAATATTATGGGTCGTCGATCTAACCTCCCTTTATCGAATAGTCATTGATCTAACCGCCCTTTTATCATTCTCCCATGAGGTACGACGGGCATTTTCCCAAGTCCACCTGAACCTGTTTTCCAACACTTGGTCATTTCCAAGAATTTCTCCAACTTGGTTGATCCTGAAACCCTATTTTGGTAGACTTATAACTTTCTCCTCAGAAAGGATTAAGGAAAACTGAGACCATGACTAGATAGCCACTTCAACAAGCTATAGCATGATATGATAGTGCGTGCATTTTTATCAAACCATGAATTATGATGGGCATTCTCTCAGACTAGTTTTTTGTACTTTTCATACAACATGTCAGATTGAGACACTGATTTAATGATAGCACCAGAACACCATCATGTGTCTTTCTAGCCTCATCACACATTCCATGTCATCATACATGCCACGTCATCACTTCCTATGGTGTCAATTCTCTTTTTGAGGTTCACATGTGTGAGATTTTGGCCTGCAAAAATAGAAATCAATTCATGTATAACCAGAATGATCAAGGCTGGAAAAACACAAATCACAAGAAGGGTTGGCCAACCCTTCGCTTAGAAGATAATTGTGAACATGAATATCTAGTAATTCATCTGTATCCAGACTGGTGAACACAAGAAGGATCGAATGACCATTCTTGCAGTCTAGGACTAGTCTGAAGATAATATTGAGCAGAAAAAGGGTCGACCACCCCTTCATTTATGAGGGAGTTGTCCAAATATTCAACCTATGAAGTATAGGCTGTCAATTTATCTATTTCCTAAATAGTGAAGACTGAAAAAATACTAACCACAAGAAGGGTCAGTCGATCCTTCATTTAAAAGAGAAATGAAAAAATATTAAATCTAAGAAGGTTGGCATGACAATTCCCCATAACTGACTTCCGCAGTATATGGTAGGGATCAGGACATTGCCTAAGTTATAACACCTAAAACATATTTCTCGGGACTTTCGACTACCGACAAAAAGGATCGGCTTCCCCTTCTTTTAGTAGATAATTGTGAACACCAATATCCGACAATTCACTTGTATCCAGAATGGTGAACACAAGAAGGATTGAACCACCCTTCTTGCAGTCTAGAACTATTATGAAAATAATAGTGGGCAGAAGAAGGGTCGACTGACCCTTCATTCATTTACCTCAAGCCTCATTTGAAATAGGGTGTCAGTTAATGAAATACAACTTCAAATGACCGTCATATTATGCAGACACCGATTCATTTGATAATTTGTATATTTTTTACTACTTCAAATGACCGTCATAATTATCATATTGGAACAACGCAAAAACCAATTTCAAAAGTGGCAATATCAAAAGAAAAAGTATGGTTTTGGAACCTGGATTTGGCAATTTTTGAAACGGATTTGGCAGTAAAATCCACACAGCAGGTAATTTTTGAAGATGAAAAATAATAAAAGGAAACAGAAACAAAATCAACATATTTATTAATTCCGTCGGCTTAATTCTGGGCCGTAAGATTAAGACAAGTCAATGGCTGAGATCTAATCTAGGGAATGTGGAAGAGGAGTTGCGGGGGTTTAATTGTTACAAAACATATACAACATTCCCGCAATCCGCAATTGCGGGTTGCATGACTACAACTCAAAATAAAAACAAACCAAAGTTTCCGCAATCCGCAATCTGAATTACGTGTTGAGGAAATGAATGTCTCAAATCCATTACTCAAACAGTTCCCGCAATCCGCAATCATGTATAACTATATAGCCACTTCAACAATCTATAGCATGATATGATGGTGCATGCATTTTCCTGAAACCATGAATTATGGTGGGCATTATCTCAGAGCAGTTTTGACTACTGTTTCCATACTTTGTCGATTTCCAAAGTTTCACAAACTTGCCATACTTTTGCAGAATGATGTCAGATAGCACCAAAACACCATCATGTGTCTTTCTAGCCTCATCAAACATTCCATGTCATCATAGATGCCATGTCATCACTTCCTATCATGTGAGATTTTGGCTTGCCAAAATAGAGATCAATTCATGTATAACGAGAATGGCCAAGACTGGAAAAATATAAATCAAAAGAAGCATCGACCACCCCTTCGTTTAGTAGATAATTGTGAACAACAATATACAACAATTCACCTGTATCCAGACTGGTGAACACAAGAATAATCGCATGACCCTTCTTGCAGTCTAGAACTAGTATGAAAATAATAGTGGGTAGAAGAAGGGTCGGCCTCCCCTTCATTTATGAGGGGATTGTGCAAATATACAACCTGCGAAGTACAGGCTATCAATTCATGTATATCCTGAATGGTGAAGACTGCAAAAATATTAAGCACGAGAAGGGTTGGCCGACCCTTAATTCAAGTTGGAAAAATTGGCGAAAATGACCCTTGGTAAAAACTCGCTGTAAAATCCACACAGAGGTAATTTTCAAAGATAAAAATTAATAAAAGGAAACAAAAACAAAATCCACATATTTATTAATTCCGTCGAGTTAAATGTGGGTCATAACAATAAGACAAGTGGACAACTAAGATCTAGTCCGGGGAAGGGTTCAATGCGTCACGGGGGTTTAATGGTTTGGAAATATATACAACGTTCCTGCAATCCGCAATTGTGGGTTGTGGGACTACGACTCGAAATAAAAACAAACCAAAGTTTCCGCAATCCGCAATCTGCTTGTTGGTTGTGGAGCCAGATCTTCCAGTCTCATAGATGATATTGTCTTAGCCATGCACCGTGGAGGACTGTACACCCATTCTGCATTTTTAGGGGTTCGAGGCAACGCCTCGAAAAAGGGGGTTTGGGGGCAACACCTCCAAGTAACGGTGGTGTGGGGGCTGTTTTTGCCAGTCGTTTTGTAGGCCCATGGTTTTTGGGTATCCCGTGGTATTTTTCCCATTGTATTTTTCCCTGTAAAAGAAAGACATTGTAATATGGCTAGGGTTTTTGTATTAGGTTTTATGCATTGTAAATATCTCTAAGATCAGGAGAGAGACTATGAGACAGTGAAGAGGAAGTGCAGCGGCTGTGCTGCAGGGTGTATCCCTTCACCTTGCTGGACGGTAATAATAATAAGTACTGGCAAATTTAGTGTGGTCATAGCCCAAGTTCGGTGAACCATGATATATCTGTGTCTCTCTTGTAATGTGTATGTGTGATTATATATTTGCATTTTTGTTTATTGTTATTGCTCTGCGATCCTATTTTTCTAACAATTGGTATCAAATCCAAAGGTCTATCTGGCAGATAAACCCGCAAGAAGCTAGGGTTTCTGGTTCTAGTGGGAGCAATGGCAGAAAAAGGAAAGTTTAAGGTATAGAAGTTTAATGGCCAAAACTTCTAGTTTTGGAAGATGCAAATGGAGGACTATCTGTAACAGAAGGATCTATTCCTACCGTTGGGAGAAAGAGCAAAGCAGTCGGCGGCTATGAAGGACAAAAAATGGGAGGTTCTTGACAGAAAGGCTCTGGGAACAATAGGATTGAGCCTGGCTTCATCGGTGGCTTTCAATATCTCAAAAGAAACGACAATGGAGGGTTTGATGAGCACACTAGATAAGCTGTATGAAAAACCCTCATCCTCCAACAAGGTATTTCTAATGAAGCATTTATTTAATATGAAGATGTCTGAAGGTGGATCTATTACTGATCATTTAAATGAGTTTAATATGGTTACAAATCAACTAAGTTCTGTAAGTGTGAACTTTGATGATGAGGTTAGGGATCTTCTAATCTTGTGTTCATTACCAGAAAGATGGAATAGCTTAGTCATGGATGTAAGTAACTCTGTCTCTGGTTCAAACACCTTGAAATTTGATGATGTTATTGGTGTTATTCTTAGCGAGGAAATGCGAAGAAAAAGCACAGATGAGACATCAGGTAATGCATTGACCATGGAGAGTAGGGGAAGACAAAAGGAGAGATGAAAGAGCCAAGGTAATCATGGCAAGTCTAAAATGGGAAGATTCAAGTCTAGACTGGGAAAAATAGAGTGCTGGAACTGTGGAAAGAAAGGACATCTGAAGAAAGACTGCAGATCTTTAAAGAAGAAATGAGATGCACAGAAGGAAACTACCCAGGAAGCAAATGTAGCAGGTGATGTGTTACAAAATGCTTCGATTCTTTCATTAGATAATACTAGTGATTATTGGGTAGTAGATTCAGGGGCTTTGTGTCATGCTACACCCCATAGGAAATACTTTCATGATTATGTTCCAGGCGATTTTGGACATGTTTTATTGGGTGATGATGAGCCATGTAAAATTGTTGGAATGGGTAAGGTATGGATAAAAGTTAAGAATGGAACTGACTTGATGTTGAAAGATGTTAGGCATATTCTTGCTATGAAAAGAAATATGATCTCAACAGCGCAGTTGGGAGATGGCGGCTATCTATTTACATTTGGAGAAAAGTGGTGGAAGATCACTAAAGAATCAATGGTGATAGCAAAAGGAGACAGGATAGGTATGTTGTATTTATGTCCTCATAATACTAACCATTCTATATCTTTAGCTTCCACAGGAACAGATACAGCATTGTGGCATCATAGGCTTGGCCACATGAGTTAGAAGGGGATGCAGATTCTCCACTCAAGGAAGTTGCTGCCAAATTTGAAGCAGGTGAGTTTGGAATTCTATGAGAACTGTTTATGGAAAACAGAAGAGAGTTGGATTTCTCAGGGTTGGGAAACAGAAGAAGAATGAAAAGTTAGAGCTTGTGCATACTGATGTATGGGGACTGGCTCAGGTACAATCTCTTTGTGTCTCTTATTATTATGTTACATTTATTGATGATGCAACTAGAAAAACTTGGTTTTATTGCATTAGATAGAAATCTGATGTGTTTCCTACTTTTAAGAAGTGGAAATATTTGGTTGAGAATGAGACAGGAAAAAGGTTGAAGTGTCTGAGATCTGATAATGGAGATGAGTACTATAGCAAGGAGTTTGATAGTTATTGTTCATACCATGGGATTCATAGAGAGAAGACAGTCCCAGGAACACCACAAGAAAATGGTGTGTCTAAAAAAATGAACAGAACGATCATGGAGCATGCAAGGTGTATGAGACTGCATGCAGGGCTGCCCTTACAGTTTTGGGCGGATGCTATAAATACTGTTGTTTATTTAATAAACAGAGGACCTTTAAGTGCTTTGGATGGTGGTATTCAAGAGGAGGCATGGACAGATAAAAAGGTAAATTACTCATTTCTGAGAACGTTTGGTTGTGAAGCATTTGTCAATATTGATAAAGAAAATAGAACAAAGCTTGAAGCTAAATCCAAGAAATGTACATTTATTGGATATGGGGTTGATGAATTTGGTTATCGTTTATGGGATTATGAAGATAACAAAATCCTCAGGAGTAGAGATGTTATATTCAATGAAAAGGTCATGTATAAAGATCAGTTGCAGGGAAAGAAATAGGAAAAGGAAACCACAGAGTACACAGTACTTGATGAAATTCAAGAAAATGAAGTTCCAAAGGTGCCAGAAAATAAAGAACAACAGCAAGTACCTAAAACTCCTACAACTACAAGAAGATCTACCAGGTTAAGTAGACTCCCTGAACGATACTCTCCTTCAATGTATTATTTGTTGATGACTGATGCTGGTGAACCAGAATGCTATGAAGAAGCAATGCATGTGGAAACTATAAAGAAGTGGGAGCAAGACATGAATGAGGAGATGGACTCATTGGTAGGAAACCAGACTTGGGATCTGGTTCAGTTTCCTGTTGGTAAAAGAGCATTGCAGAACAAATGGATTTACAGGTTGAAGGAAGAAAAAGGAGGTAAGAAGCGGTACAAGGCAAGACTTGTTGTAAAGGGGTTTGCACAAAAGAAAGGTATTGATTTTGATAAAATATTTTCTCCTGTTGTTTAGATGACTTCAATTAGAACTATCTTAATTCTAGTGGCGATAGAATATTTGCATCTTGAACAGTTAGATGTAAAAATAGCCTTTCTCCATGGGGATTTGGAGGAAGAGATATATATGCAGTAGCCACAGGGGTATGAGGTCAAAGGTAAGGAGAACTTGATATGCAAGTTGAAAAAGAGTTTGTATGGCTTGAAGCAAGCTCCAAGGCAGTGGTATTTAAAATTTTACAGGTTTATGACAGAACAAGGTTATAGTAGATGTTATTCTGACCATTTTGTTTATTTCAAGAAACTAGACAATGAAAGATACATTATCTTGTTATTGTATGTGGATGACATGCTTGTTGCAGGGTCTAACATGCAGGATATAAATGTACTGAAAAGGAAGCTATCTAATTCATTTACGATGAAGGATTTGGGTGCTGCAAAGAAAATCCTTGGTATGAGAATAACAAGAGACAGGAAAAATTGCAAATTGACATTGTCTCAGGGTGAGTACATACAAAAGGTGTTGTAAAGGTTCAGAATGCAGAATGCAAAACCAGTTAGTACACCTTTGTCCATCTATTTCATTCTAAGTAAAGAAATGTGTCCTAGGACACAGGAAGAGACTGATTACATGTCCAAGATTCCCTATCAATCAGCAGTTGGTAGCTTGATGTATGCTATGGTGTGCACAAGACCAGAGATTGCACATGCAGTGGGAGTTGTGAGCAAATATATGAATAATCTAGGTAAAGAACATTGGAAGGAAGTACAGTGGATTCTCAGGTATTTGAGAGGTACTACCACTTAGGCATTATGTTTTGGAGGTTCAGACACTATTCTACAGGGATATGTTGATGCAGATATGGCAGGTGATAAGGATAGCAGGAGGAGCACCACAAGGTATGTGTTTACCGTAGGTGGAACAACAGTAAGATGGATTTCAAAACTACAGAAGGTTGTTGCACTTTCAACAACAGAAGCAGAGTATGTTGTTATTACAGAAGCTAGTAAAGAGATGATTTGCTTGCAGAGATTTATGGAGGAATTGGATAAGAAGCAAAAGGATATAAGGTTGTATAGTGACAGGTAGAGTGCCATTCATCTTGCAAAGAACTCAGCATTCCATTCTAGGACTAAACATATACAGCTTAAGTACCATTTCATACGCTCTGTTCTGGAAGATGAACTATTGAAGCTGGAAAAGATACATACTATCCAGAATCCTGCAGACATGTTCACAAAGGTAGTGACCAGAAAGAAACTGAGTTCTTGCTCGATTTCCGTTGGCCTTCTAGCATGAAGGTGAAGAGGAGAAATTTTCCAAGTCCAAGTCCAGCAAGTGCAATAGCGGTGTAGTTGTTGTGATCAGTATCCAAGTGGGAGATTGTTGGCTGTGGATCCAGATCTTCCAGTCTCATAGATGATATTGCCTTAGCCGTGCACCCCGGAGGACTATACACCCATTCTGCATTTTTGGGGCTGTTTTCGCCAGCTATTTTGCGGGCCCATGGTTTTTGGGTATCCCGTGGTATTTTTTCCATTGTATTTTTCCCTATAAAAGAAAGACATTGTAATATGGCTAGGGTTTATGTATTAGGTTTTATGCATTGTAAAGATCTCTAAGATCAGGAGAGAGACTGTGAGACAGTGAAGAGGAAGTGTAGCGGTTGTGCTACAGGGTGTATCTCTTCACCTTGCTAGATGGTAATAATAATAAGGACTGGAAAATTCAATATGGATGTAGCCCAAGTTGGGTGAACCATGATATATATATGTCTCTCTTGTAATGTGTATGTGTGATTATATTTGCATTTCTGTTTATTGTTATTGCTCTGCGATCCTGTTTTTTAACATTGCCTTGCGAGTTGCAGAAACACATGTTGCAAATTAATTATTCAAATAGTTCCCGCAATCCGCAATCATGTATAACTAGATATCCACTTCAACAAGCTATAGCATGATATGACGGTGCGTAAATTTTTCAGAAACCATGAATTATGGTGGGCATTCTATCACAACAATTTTGACTACTTTTTCCATACTTTGTCAATTTCCAAAGTTTCACAAATTTGCCATACTTTTTGAGAATGATGTCAGATTGCAACACTGACTAAATGATACACCAGAACACCATCATGTGTCTTTCTAGCCTCATTACATATTCCATGTCATCATATATTCCATGTCATCATTCATGTCATGTCATCATAGATGCCATGTCATCATACATGCCATGTCATCACTTCCTATGGCATCAGTTCTCCCTTTGAGGCTCACATGTGTGAGACTTTGGCCTTCCAAAATAGATATCAAATCATGTATAACTAGAATGGTCAAGACTGGAAAAATATAAATCATAAGCAGGGTCGACCGACCTTTCTGGCAGTCTAGAACTAGTATGAAAATAATATTGGGCACACAAAGGGTCGGTCGCCCCTTCATTTATGAGGGAATTGTGCAAATATTCAACCAACGAAGTATAGGCTGTCAAGTCATGTATATCCTAAATGGTGAAGACTGCAAAAATACTAAGCATAAGAAGGGTCGGTTGACCCTTCATTTAAAAGAGAAATGAAAAACAATTAATTTACAAAGGTTGGGACAACATTTCCCCACTACCGAATTCCGCAGTATATGGTAGGGATGGGGACATTGCCTATGTTATAACATGTAAACAATATTTATCCCGACTTTCGACTGATGACAAGAAGAATCGGCCGCCCCTTCATTTAGTAGATAATTATGGACACCAATGTTTGACAATTCACCTATATCCAGAATGGTGAACACAAGAAAGATTGAACCACCCTTCTTCCAATCTAGAACTATTATGAAAATGATAGTGGGCAGAAGAAGGGTCGGCCGCCCCTTCATTCATTTATCTCGAGCCTCATTCAAAAATGGGGTGTTAGTTAATGACATTCAACTTCAAACGATCGTCATATTATACAGACACCAATATCAAAAGAAAAAGTATGGTTTTCAAACCTAGATTTTGGGTCTTTTGGAAACGGATTTGGCATTTTCGAGACCGGTTTGGTCACTTTCGGAACCAGATTTGGCGCTTTTGGAACTATTTTTGGCTCTTTAGGAACTGGTATTGTCACTTTTGGAATCTTGATTTGACACTTTAGGAATCTTATTTGACAATTTTGGTATCGGTTTTGGCACTTTCGGAATCGGATTTGGCAATTTTGGAATCAGTTTTGGCACTTTTGGAACCGGTTTTGGCACTTTTGGAACTGGATTTTGCTTGATTTTGGGGTTTAGAAAGGTTTTTTTTACCCATCTTCAAAGTGACTTGGACTGGAATAAGTCCAAGTTTAATGAAATTGGCATTAAAAGATAGATGGGTATATTAGTTATCATATTAGTTACTATTATATATTAGTTATATATTATATACTAGTTATGATATTAGTTAAAAGTTACTGGACACAAATTTTGACATTATTATAAAATATTAACTATAATCCAATATTATTATATATTAGTTATAAATTAATTGATAATACTATTATATATTATATATTGAAAAATATTGATGTGTATATTAGTTATTATATTAGTTAAAAGTTATTCGACCCAATTTTTGACAATTATTATAAAATATTAATTATGATATAATATTATTATATATTAGTTATAAAATTAATTACTATTACTATTATATATTATACATTGGTCAAATATTACCTAAAAGATTGATGGGTATATTAGTTATGATATTAATTAAAAGTTATTGGACCCAACTTTTGACGGTTATTATAAAATATTAATTATAATATAATATTAATTATAATATAATATTATTATGTATTACGTATAAAATTAATTAATATTACTATTATATAGTATATATTGGTCAAATATTACCTAAAATATTGATGGGTGTATTAGTTAAAAGTTATTGGACCAACTTTTGACGGTTATTATAACATATTAATTATAATACAATATTATTATATATTAGTTGTAATAGTAATTAGTAGAGAATGTGTTATACTCATTTATTAGAATTAGTGGGGAATGGGTTAGGATATTAATTTCATTTTGGTATCCAAGACAATTTGGGGCAGCCTGGCAGATATTATTTCAATAACCAAGAAAATTTAGGGCAGGGTAGAGAAATAATTTTATTAAAATAATCCATTATTTTGGGACTATATAATAAAAATTTGTTTAACACATGTACGATGTTTCAATTTTAAAGCAATTTGATTGGCTAATACATGATGAAATAGAATTTGAATTAGGGTTGAAAGGCCCATTTTAAGTTGAAATTTCCTCTAATGATAGGTTTAGAATGTTGATTCTCATCATGTTGAAGTTGTGATTCAAATTGAAGAAATTCAACTATCTCTTGTGAGTCTTGTAAACAAGTTAGTACATATTGTAGAG
This sequence comes from Larix kaempferi, assembly GCA_027924585.1. NCBI lineage: Eukaryota > Viridiplantae > Streptophyta > Pinopsida > Pinales > Pinaceae > Larix > Larix kaempferi. The sequence goes on along the minus strand of BSBM01000575.1, from coordinate 5,466,397 downwards.
TTTTCTTGTTGATTGAGACTATGTCATCAACAACGATGAGTATTAGAGTGTTAAGTGAATCTAATAGTCTTTTGGTTTGAGCCATAGGACTAATAAAAGATAGAAAGGGTTTCTTGCAACTTTACCCATTCACAACATACTCAACAATTAAGATTCTGATTTAGAAAATGAAGAGTGTCAACTTCTACCGAAAGTGAATGCAATTACAAATAAACTTGATTATGATTTGAAACTTAAAAACTATTGCAATTACAAAAGGTATAAGAAAAATTACAAAATGTATTGTTTACAAGTTGGATGGTCTCCAAAATGTCTTTATGGTACTTTGATCCCTTTGGTGATGCTTCGCTTATGTGCCAAGGCCACTTCAAATACCCAAAAATAATTTCATAAAACTGCAAATGTACCTTTCCAAGTAAAATTTACCAATATAAGCAACTCTCTTTAGCAAATTTAAGACAAAAATTGGTGTTGAAATCAAACGATGAAGTGGTGCTTAACCCAAGTGGATAGGTATTATAATGAAACCAAAAGTCATTGCCCAATCGAAATGTTAGTAGAATGCAACCAAAAACACATTGTAGCTCTCTCCATATGATCATCGGCTTGCTAGAAACAAAATATCAAGATGGACAAACTGGGCACCATTCAGATTTCATATGCAAGTTCAAGTTCAAAATTGAAACTAGGATCATATGAGTTCTTGAACTTTGTGAAACTAGAGAAAGACCCTCGATGTCACCTTGGGGAGAACCTGCCAATGTCTGGTTGATATGAACAACAATTTTTTAATTGAAACAAAAGGAGTACAACCTATTCTAATGAATAGGAACTCTGAAGGACGTTGACTTTTGTAATGGAAATAGTGAGTAACTTTAGCAAATTGTTTCTTGTGTATAAGCAGATTTATGGTAAGCTTGGGCATTTGTGTCTTCAACAAAACTTATATTCTTCTGCATCTATGGAAAAAATGAAGAAAATAGCATTTTTATATAACATATTCCATTTTGCTTACTAATAAAAATAAAACACTTGCATTCTCACAACCTTTATAGGCATACTGATATTTTATACATCTCTGAAACTAGGGCACAACATAAATTTTGCACTATGGCATGGAAGCGTCACCAACAATTATATTTCTTTTCCATTCGGACTACACTTAAAATTGTTATGCAGGTGTTGGCTTCCAATTCGTGGCAGATCTAGTTTGATTTCCTATATCTTGTTGATCTCATTGTCCTATGATGTGGGCTTCTTGCATCATTTCTTGTAGTGCCATACAAACAACAATTTTAACATTTGGAAACATTTCATGTCAACATTCCAAAATGCAACAATACCAAGACTCCACGTAGCGATACTCAATGTAGCTATACCAAGTGGAATAACTTAGATAAAAGTAACAATACCAATACTCCACGCAATAATACATAATGCGGTTATACTTAACACAGCTATACCAAGAGGATTAACTCGGAGAAATGTAACAATAAGACTCCACGCAGCTATACTCAACACAACTATAATCAACAGTGTAGCTCCAATGATGGCATGCAACTCTAGTGAAAGGTTCACAACTCACAACCCCAATGAAAGCTCCAACAATAGCTCTCATGATAGCTCGTAGCTCCAATGAAAGGTTCACAACTTGTAGCTCCAATTAAAGCTCCAACGATAGCTTGCACCTCCAGTGTTTATTGCACCCGGCCATCAATTGCTCAATTGATGGAGTTGGGTCTCAGCAAATACTGAGTCTTTGTTGTTGGATGACTGTGATACAAGCATATTTAACTTGAAAATGACAGTAAAACCTTTTGGTATGAGTTGGTTTGATCTTGGGCTCATGCGTGGGCTTTCGAATGGCATTATTGCTAGCTCTTGGCACTTGAAAAATGGGTGTTTGGTCCTCAACGTTGCAATGAACTTGATGACTATCACATAGACAAAAAGAGACCATGCAAGAGGGAGCCGCGCAGAGGTGTGTGGACTGAAGACTAGATTAGGGTTTCAAAGACCACCATGATGTTTGGCTAGAGACGATGCGTGCGATGGAAAGGAGGCACAACAATGGAGAGTACTGAAGGATGGAGACAGAGATAAACACAAATATTATGCAGAATGAAATATGACTCTTCAATCTTTATTCATAAACGGAAGATAAACTGATGCATTACGAACCAAAAATGAATGTGTATCTAAAATAGTTATGGAAACCCTAAAAATTCTAACCTAGATTTTGCATTTTGTTGCATGTTTTATTAACTAAACTTCTAAATAGTTACTAAAGTAAAAGCTAAAGCTAAAGCTAAGCTAACAGAAGTAATTACTATTTCTAACACTCCCTCTTAATTACTACTGCTGACTACTGCAGCTTTTACAATGCCTAAATTATCTCTATGGGTTTCAAAAATATCTTTTGCCAATGGCTTTGTGAATATGTCAGCCAATTGGGCAATCGATTTACAATGCTCAACGTGAACTTCAACATTGTTCACAAGTTCTCTTATGAATTGATATCTGGTATCAATGTGCTTTCTTTTCTGGTTAAAAACATGGTTCTTGGATAGAGCGATTGCTGAAATTTTGTCACAATAGATTGTGGTTGGTACTTCTTGTTTCTGTTGAAGACCTTCTAAAAATCTACGTAACCAGACTGCTTGACATGCTGCTGATTTTGTTGCTACATACTCTGCTTCTACTGATGAAAGTGTCACAATGGGATGCTTCTTGGATACCCATGAAATCACCCCTGATCCAAGATGAAAAACATGACCGGAAGTGCTCTTCATATCGTCCACACTTCCTGCAAAATCACTGTCAGTGAAACCTATCAAAACATCATACTCAGTGCTTGAGTATAAAATTCCATAGCTTGAAGTCCCTGCAACATATCGTAAGATCCTTTTTCCAACTTTCCAATGTGAGTCTTTGGGAGACTCCATGAACCTGTAAATCAAGCTGAAAGAAAACATAATATCTGGTCTCATAGCTGTGAGATACATGAGTCTTCCTACAAGTCTTTTAAACAATGTTGGATCTACTTTGGACTATCATCTTCTTTGCTCAACTTTGTACCTGTTGCCACTGGTGTAGGTGTCGGTTTGCAATTAAGCATTATGAGTCGCTTAAGAACTTCATTAGCATATTTGCTTTGAGAAATAAATATACCTTTTTCTAACTATTCTACCTCTAAGCCAAGAAAGAACTTCATTAATCCGAGGTCTGTCATCTCGAACTCTTTCTTCATAGATTCCTTCAACTCATCTATTGACAGGTCACCTATAAAAACCATATCATCAAAATATAAGCAAACTCTCAAAATATTTCCTTTTTGATTTACCTTTGTGTAAAGTGTTGGTTCGCTGCTGCTTCTGCAAAAACCATTTTCGATCAGATAAGAATCAATTTTGCTGTACCAAGCTCTTGGAGCTTGCTTGAGCCCATTAAGAGCTTTCTTCAACTTGTAAATTTTCTCTTCATGTTCTTTGATTTCATACCCATGTGGCTGCTCCACATAAATTTCTTCTTCAAGAATTCCATTCAAGAATGTCGACTTGACATCCATCTGATACACTTTCCATCTATTTCGGGCTACTATTGCTAGGATTGCTCTTATTGTGTCCAGTCTTGCCACTGGTGCAAAAGTTTCTCCAAAATCAATTCCTGGTTGTTGTGAGAAACCTTTTGCTACTAACCTTGCCTTGTACCTATCAATCTCACCTTTTTCATTGAATTTGGTCTTATAGACCCACTTCACACCAATGAGTTTCTTATCTTTTGGCAGGTCAACTAGATCCCATGTACCATTTCTCTCAATTGAATCTATCTCTTCGTCCATAGCTTTTACCCAATGCTCTTCTTTTACCGCCTCTTCATAAAACACATGCTCACTAGAAATAAAAGAATAATTGGTATTTGCATCCAATTCATCATAAAAATCTTCCAATCTTCTAGTCTTTCTATTACTGTGATCAAATTCATTACCTGATTGCGGACTTGATGCTTCACCTCGAACTGAGTTTCTAGGTGTTCTTGTTGGAGTATTTGCTACTAATGAAGATGCTACTAGATCATGTTTCCCAATCATCTCCTCTTCTTCTTCATCTTCTATTTGGGGTATTGCATCTCCCACAACCTTGTCTATGGTTCCATCCCATGACTCTTCCTCCTTGAACAACACATCTTTGCTGAAGATAACCTTTTTGGTAATAGGGTTATACAGTTTCTATGCTTTAGATTCTTCATCGTATCCAGGAAAGATACATTTCTCACTCCTGTCATCTAGGTTTTTTCTTAGTTGTTTAGGAACATGAACATAAGCAACGCAACCAAATATTCTAAAATGAGAAATATTACAACTCATACTTGTCCATGTTTCCTCTGGTACTTTGTTCTTCACAATTTTGGTGGGAGATCTATTTATCACATGAACAACACAAGCCACTGCATCTCCCCAAAAATCATGGGACAATTTTCTTCCTATCAACATGCTCCTTTCCATATTCATGATGGTTCTGTTCTTGTGTTCTGCAACACCGTTCTGCTGAGGTGTATATCTTGTAGTTAATTGCCTCTTGATTCCATGATATTTGCAGTAATCATGAAATTCCTTTGAGTCATACTCTCCCCCTCCATCTGATCTCAATACTTTGAGTTGATAACCACTCTGTTTTTCAACCAAAGCCTTAAATTCCTTGAACTTGCCAAAAGTTTCAGATTTCTGACGAAGGAAATACACCCATGTTTTTCTACTGAAATCATCAATAAATGTAAGAAAATAACAGCTTCCACCAATTAATTGTTTCTGCATTGGACCACACAGATCAGTATGAATAAGTTCTAGAGGTGCATGTCCCCTTCGAGACATACCTTTAGGAAAGCTATCCCTGTGTTGCTTTGCAATGATGCAACACTCACAACTACTTGTTGGCTCCTTCATAGGAGGTAATCCTTTTACCATCCCTTTCTACTGCAACAACTTGATACCACCAAAGTAAAGATGTCCATATCTAAAATGCCATAACCAATAATCATCCATGCATGTGGCTTTGTGAGCAAAAGAGATTACCTTGTTGCTGCAATTCATGACTAGTGGATACATCCTGTTCCTAGTCACTCGTAATTTGATGATCAACTGTCTATTTGGGGGTTTGTCATAGATTTCACAGTTTGATCCATCAAAGACAAGTCTGTATTTCTTTTCAGTAAGTTGCCCAATGCTAAGCAGATTATGCTTCAATCCTAGAGCATAATATACATCTGTGATTGTCTTTTGTTGGCCTTATTTGGTCAGAATGTTGACCACTCCTTTGCCAAGAACTGGAACTACCTCAACCATGCTGACTTTGACCTCTGTCTTCACTGATACATCTAGGTCTATAATTAGATCTCTATCACCTGTCATATGGTTACTGCAGCCACTATCTAAAATCCAAAGTCCCTTTGGGATTTCGTGTGCAACATGACATGTAAGAAATAACATATCTTCTTTACTCTCAGAGGTATTAGTCACATTAGCATTCTGTTTTTCCTGATGAAACTTTTTATTTCTACATTCATGAGCATACTGGCCAAATTTACTGTAATAATAACACTTAACATTAGATTTATCTACCCTTTTTTTGTCGTAGTTCCCGCCTTCATGGTTATGATCGTGATCTTAATCTTCCTTGTCATTACTTCGACCACCTCTTCCTCTTCCTCTTGATCATCCTCTGCCTCTGCCTCTTCCTCTACCTTTTGAGAATGAGACATGTGCTTTGAAAACATTCTCTAGAGAGGAATGTTCATTCCTGTTGATTCAGGATTCATATAAAAGTAGAGATCTAGTCAACTCATCTATAGAGAGAGTACTCAAATCCTTTGCTTCTTCAATCACTGCAACTTTCAGATCAAATTTGTGGGGTAGGGATCTCATGACCCTTTCAACCACCCTTGATAATTGGTCGCCAAGGTTTCCCATGCTGCTTTGGCATGTAATGAAGCTGATATCTTTGGAAATACGCTATTATCCAAAGCGTTCATTATGTGATACAGTGCCTTTGCATCCTTCTTCCTGTGAATTCTTAGAGTATCATTTTCTCCATTTGTTAGGGCTTGATAGGCTGCATCATTTGTTGGTTCGGAATAGCCATTCATGACATATTCCCACACATCTTCCGATCTGAGATAAACCGCCATCCTCGTGGCCCAGACATCATAGTTTTTTTTCCCCATAAGAGGAGAAATCTAAGACTAATTGCTGCTACTAAAAGCCATAGACATTGTCGCTTATTAAAAAAAATCTCCTTCCTTTTTTTTTTTTTTGAAAATGAAACTTCTTCACTTCCTTAAGAATAAAAAGATTTTTGTAAAAAAAACTCTCTTCTACTCTTGTAAAAAAAAAAATCTTACTTGAAGTAACTCTGGTGAAAGCAAAAAAAAAGAACCCAACTCAAAAATATTCTCATGGAGAAATTTTCCCAGGGATTCTATAATTTTAGGGCTTTGGCCTATAGGGAGGACGTGAAAATTTCCCTCTATTTTAGGGCCTCTATGCAGGGGAGGGGCACGAAAATTTCTACAATTTTTTATTTTGCAAAATTCTTTGAAGCTACGGCTTCGGCTTCTCTTGCACTCTCATGGTGGATCTTCTTCCAAGCTCTGATATCAAACTGAAGGATGGAGACAGAGATAAACACAAATATTATGCAGAATGAGCTAAGGCTCTTCAATCTTTATTCATAAACGGAAGATCAACTGATGCATTACAAACCAAAAGAGAATGTGTATTTAAAACACTTATGGAAACCCTAAAAAGTCTAACCTAGCTTTAGCATGTTTTATTAACTGAACTTCTAAATGGTAACTAAAGCTAAAGCTAAGCTAATAAAAATAATTACTATTTCTAACAAGTACACATAGAAGTGGAGTGTGAATCACGTAGAGGGAAGTGGAGTGTGAATCACATAGAAGTAATTACTATTTCTAACAAGTACACATAGAAGTGGAGTGTGAATCACATAGAAGTAATTACTATTTCTAACAAGTACACATAGAAGTGGAGTGTGAATCAAAGCACTAAGGAGCCTTGTGCTTTGATACCCGTGTTAGAATGCTCAATTGGGTAGATAAACAAAGACAATGAAAATGAAAATTAGGCATGAAAGCTTAAGATTCTTCATTTTCATGTAACCCTAATGAATTGATTCCTCTTGATACTATTGTTTAAGATTGATTTATGTTTTTTATTTTTTTTATTTTATGAATCAACATGAATATTTTTAATAATTTTTTATTTGGTTTTAAATTTTTATTTTATTTTATTAATCAATCAACATAATTTATTATTATTTTTGTCTTTTTTAATAGAACATTTCTCTCCTGTTAAAGTGTAAAATACTTGTTTTTTTAATAAACATCTTTCTCATACTAAAGTGTGAAGCATCTCCCTTATCCATGGGACAAAAACCTTTTATATAAATTTTTATTTTATTTTAGAAGATCCAAAACTCCAAAAAGCATTTTTGTTTATTTTTTATTCTTAAGATTGTATGTTTGGCCTAGTGCGGCCTAACATATTAATGTTTCAAAAGATCCTACCAGACTCCGAATGGCTCACGGCAACTTAAATGGGCATCTCTGATCTCATTCCACCGTAAACAAACAAAGTCAACCCATAGGATTGCGAAAGATGTAAATCCCTGAAATGATTCGTGTAAAAAATCTGATCGTGGTAACTCATCTGATATATTCTGAATTGTAATTGTGTTGGTGAAGTGGTGGTTAAGTCTCTATAATCACCAATTCAAATCATGTGGGTTGGAGGTTGAGTCTGGAGCCATACAGAACTGGGTTGAGCTGTGACAGAACTGGGTTGAGCTGTGGGGTGTCCAAAGTCAAACCTGGTTTGAATACCTTTAGTGGTGGCCTAGCCTAGGCTGAGGTCATTTGATGGTGGAATCCGAAAGGAAGACCATTTGCCGGCATGGTGAGAGGCTTCTAGTTGCAGACTGCAATGATTATACATAAATACATTGTTTTGTCGGAAGATCCACAAGGGTGAAGACCTCCAGGTTTCTTCCAGCACCTGAAGAATATGGCGACGGAACAAATAGAGATGTCAAGTCTTGAAGAACGAGATGGAGAAATGACGCACAAGCGGATACCAGATTTGGCTAAACCGCATGATATCTCATTATGGAAACTGTTTAAGTATGCCGATGCATTTGATATGTGGCTGATGGCATTCGGCACCGTAGGAACCATTGGAGATGGAATTACCACGCCTATGGTGATGTTTGTATTTAGCAGTATGATAGACACGATAGGAAAATTTGGTTCTTCATCCACCGGAGATTTCTCTCATACTATCAACACGGTAATAATCATTTGTTCTAGATACTGAAACTTCGCATAATACCCATCTCTCTCGCACATTAATGAATGTCTCTGTGTTCGTAATTAATTGTGCAGTATACTTTACGTATGGTCTATGTTTCAATCGGTGCGTTTTTTGCTGCGTTTCTAGGTGGGTATAAACTCTTCGATCTTTTTCTTTCACCCTTTCCACAGTGTTTATGAAAGGGTTTTTCATTATCTTATCTATGACTAATGCTTTGCTTTGTTTCATCAGAGGCGTTCTGTTGGGCGAGGACGGGCGAAAGGCAGACATCTCGAATGCGTATGAAATATTTGAAAGCGGTATTGAGGCAGGACGAGGGATTTTTCGACACCCAAGGCACCACCACATCAGAAGTGGTTACCAGCGTTACTAATGATACTCTCGTTATACAGGACGTTTTCAGCGAAAAGGTATGATTTTAATTATACTTTATTCTCCCATCTAATTTATCAATATTCGGAAACTTCATTAAATTTTGTAATTCTAATGCTAATTCTCTTAGGAGTTTGTCCATCCTCAGTTACCCAACTTCGTGATGAATACTTCTTTATTCCTTGGTAATTATTTTGTGGCATTCTACTTGACATGGAGATTGGCAATAGTGTCATTTCCTTTCGTGATCTTCTTGATAATTCCTGGGGTAATGTATGGACGGATTCTGGTGGGGACCTCTGGCAAGTTGAGCGAAGCCTATAATATAGCCGGCAATATTGCAGAGCAGGCTCTTTCATCGATTAGAACAGTCTTTGCTTTCGTTGGAGAGGAGAGGACAATGGCCAAGTTCTCGGATGCGCTTAATGTAACTGTAAAGCTTGGGCTTAAACAAGGTCTTGTCAAAGGCTTGGCAGTAGGAAGCAGAGGAGTGACCTTCTGTATCTGGGCTTTCAACGCTTGGTATGGTAGCACATTGGTTATGTATCATGGCGCAAGCGGAGGAAGGGTTTTAGTCACCTCAGGTTCCATACTTATGGGTGGCTTGTAAGCTTTCTCCCTATCCATTTCTTTCTTTCTCAATTATTTCTATAGTTATCCTAGAACGGCAAATTTACCCCATTTTTGGATGTTAATCAAATTTTCTGGAATCACTGATGTGTTTGCAGAGCTCTAGGGACTGCGATTCCGAATATCAGATACTTTTCAGAAGCACGTGTTGCTGTTAAACGGATCTTTGAGATGATTGACAGAGAACCGAGCATTGATTGGGAAGATCCAAAAGGAAAAATATTGCAGGAGGTGAGCGGTAAAATTGAATTTAGAAACGTTGAATTTGCATATCCATCTCGACCAGAGTCCAAGATATTTCACAATTTCTGTCTAACAATTCCGGCAAGCAAGACCGTTGCGTTGGTGGGAGGAAGCGGGTCGGGCAAGTCCACGGTTGTGGCGTTGATAGAGAGGTTCTATGATCCCCTCGCTGGAGAGATTCTTCTTGATGGACTGAACACGAAAGCGCTACAATTGAAATGGTTGCGCTCCCAAATTGGATTAGTAAGTCAAGAACCTGCGCTCTTTGCTACATCCATCAAGGAGAACATCTTGTTCGGAAAGGAGGGCGCCTGCATGGATCAGATTATTGCTGCCGCCAAGTCTTCCAATGCTCACAATTTCATAAGTCAACTACCAGATGGTTATGACACACAGGTAAGATTTAGCTTTTTCCTCCACCTCCATTTCGAGAAAGTGCAGTCGATTTGAGTTTCCTTTCATTTGGGATATACAGGTGGGCGACCGCGGAGTTCAGATGTCGGGAGGGCAAAAACAACGTATAGCTATTGCGAGAGCTATTCTCAAAGATCCTTGTCTACTTCTTCTGGACGAGGCCACAAGTGCTCTAGATGCAGAGTCCGAGAAGATCGTTCAGGATGCTCTAGACCAAGCTTCAGTTGGACGGACAACTATTATAGTCGCTCATCGCCTCTCCACCATCCGCAATGCGGACATGATTACGGTGATTCAAGATGGTAATGTGATCGAGACAGGTGCACATGAAGATCTGATATATAAACCCAACGGAGCATACGCTACTTTGGTGCAACTGCAACAGGCCGCTGCAGATAAGCCAGATGAGAAATTCGAAGGCCCCAGTGTTGGGGAGCAGTCTTTGAGAAGGAGGAGCTCTAGCATATATAGTAGATCGAGTTCTAACGCGTCGGTATCGGTTCATCCAGGACTGGTACATGAAGATAAGCTTCCTTCCGCCCCTTCTTTCCGTCGATTGTTTCTTCTAAATGCTCCGGAATGGAAGCGTGCTCTGTTAGGCTGTTCAGGAGCCTTAGGATTTGGAGCAGTTCAACCTGTTTATGCCTTTTTCCTTGGGGCACTTATATCTGTATTTTTCGTCGAGGACCATGGCCACATCAAAGCCAAAATCAAATATTACTCCTCCGTTTTTGTGTCGTTGGGACTATTCTCCCTCTTAGTAAATGTTTTGGAGCATTACAATTTTGCAGCTATGGGGGAATATCTCACTAAAAGGATTCGAGAGCGGATGCTGTCCAATATCCTTACATTCGAGGTTGGGTGGTTCGATAAAGACGAGAATACTAGCGGAGCTGTTTGCTCCAGACTCGCAAGAGAGGCTAATGTGGCAAGTTTATGACCTGAAAATTTTAATATGTCTAATAAAGTTGTGAATTGTGTTACACTTTCGTGATGATTAAAATATGCTATTTGTATTGCAGGTGAGATCTCTGGTCGGAGATCGTATATCATTACTTGTACAAACTTCGTCCGCTGTCATAATAGCCTTGTCGATGAGTTTGATAATAGCATGGCGTATTGCAGTTGTAATAATCGCAGTGCAACCTGTCATAGTATTATGTTTCTACACTAAAAGGGTTCTTCTCGGGACCATGTCTCAAAAGGCTCGGAAAGCTCAAGATCAAGGCAGTCAACTCGCAGCAGAGGCTGTCGCTAACCATCGTACTATAAGTGCCTTCTCTTCACAGGAGAAGATTCTCCGTCTCTTCCAAAAGTGTCAAGAAGGCCCTCGCAGAGAGAGTATCAAGCAATCTTTGTTTGCAGGATTTGTTCTTGGAACATCACAATGCATCACTACGTGCAATATGGCTCTAGACTTTTGGTATGGATCACAGCTTGTTTCGAAAGGACAAATCTCCTTCAAAGATCTTTTCCAAGTTTTCTTCATTTTGATGGGCACCGGAAGAGTGATAGCAGATGCAGGAAGTATGAGCAGCGACATTGCTAAAGGCTCAGATGCAGTCAAATCTGTGTTTGGCATCCTGGACAGAGAGAGCCGCATAAACCCAGACGATGAGAGGGGCCAAAAGACGGATAATATAGATGGAAGCGTGGAAGTGAGACACGTAGATTTCGCTTACCCAGCTCGTCCAGATGTTATGATCTTCAAGAACTTCTGCTTAAGGGTAAAAGCAGGCAAAAGCATGGCTCTGGTAGGACAAAGTGGATCCGGAAAATCAACCATCATTGGATTAATTGAAAGATTCTACGACCCCGTAAAAGGATCGGTGAGAATCGATGGCATTGACATCAGGACTTTCAATCTGAAGAATCTGAGAAGCCACATAGCGCTGGTAGGTCAAGAACCCACTCTGTTTGGAGGAAGCATTCGAGACAACATTTTATATGGAAAAGAGAATGCAACTGAGGTGGAGATTATCGAAGCTGCAAAGGCGTCCAACGCACACGACTTCATCAGGTAAATATTGCATTTGAAACAGATTGTTCGTCCAATAAGGTATATTCAATCAGCTGCAATTGAAAATTTGGAACAGACTGTTTCTGCAATAAATTAGGACACACTGAATCAGGGCGGTGAAATTAACGTGGATTTCATGTGCAGCTCTTTGGAGGAGGGATACGAAACAAATTGTGGAGACAGAGGAGTGCAATTATCGGGAGGGCAAAAGCAGCGGATTGCGATAGCGAGGGCGATCATAAAGAACCCGAGCATATTGCTGCTGGACGAGGCAACCAGCGCATTGGACAGTCAGTCGGAGAAGATCGTTCAAGAGGCGCTGGACAGAATCATGGTGGGGAGAACGAGTATTGTGATAGCTCATCGTCTGACTACCATTCAAAATGCAGATTCCATTGCTGTGATTCAAGATGGGAAAGTGATTGAGCAGGGAAGTCATTCGTATCTGATGAGCAAAGGAGAAGGCAATCCTTATTATTCTCTTTTCAATATACAGCGAAGCCACCACTAGATTCTCATCTGTCTGTCGTTTTTCACGTTTTATGGTAATTTAGTAAGTCTCGTTGCCAAAAATAAATTGATAGATAGCGTCCGTGCACCTGCCTGATTGATAGCCAAGGGCCAAAGATTCCGGGAAGGTATCTTGGGCTCCACAACTCGGAATTTCAATCAGAAAACATTGTACTATATTTGGTCAAATCTCTTATGCCTATGGAATAGAACTTTCTGTCTCATAAAATATGAGGGTTGACATTGTTACATACACAAATTAATGTATTGTGAAAAACTCTCTTATATAGATTTGATAAGTTATTAAACTTTATTGATTAGTCTCCGTTTGAAAATCAAACATAACAAGATATTATATTTTACAAAGTCACTATATATAATATTACTTTAAAATTTTGGTTTTTTTTATGAAGTTTATTGAGTAAGAGCTTTAGATTTGACAATTTTTATCATTGTATGGATTACATAAAATTATAAAATAAATATATTTTTCATACATTATAACTACACTATAGTTTAGTTGAAATATTTGACTCACTTAATACTCATCTGTTATTTTATGACATCTTTCAATCTCAAGTTCGCTTTTCCTGTATCAATGACTTCTCTTACGACACTTGTTGAGTAGACTCTGTTGTATGGCACATTACATTTAGAAAAATTGAAAGGAAATATCAATCTTGTGTATGCATTTTTCTGCTTGTTGGGTTTATTCAACATTTACTTTAGCTCTGTGTTTTTTTGTTCCAATTTGCAGTAATTTGTTGTAGCCTGGAACAATGCCTCTGTTATTTTTTGGATCCTGGAATTGTTTCGAGGTAAAAATTTTTATCTTTTTTCAGCATTGAAAGCTTCCGTAGATTTTCTGGGAATAAATTTTGTTTTGATGGGTATGATGAATTTGATGGAGGGTGGGCATCAGCCCAAAGCTCTTGATTTTTTTTGCAATAGATCAGAAAGTGGTTGTTTTCCATTATAATTTCAAAGTACTCAAGTTTCCCATGACATACAACATAATTTACTCTAAAATTTTCACAAGAATTCACGATCTCATTGGGTTTTATTAAATAGTTGCACTAGGTATCTATTGTTGTAGCAATGTGGCACTTTTTGGAGACCTAGAAGAGTTCAGCCATTTTCTTCATAAATCAACTTCATATTTCTTTTGGCAATTGGGTTAAGCTTATGGATGTATTTTTCACGATAAAGATGGTTGAATTTTAAGCATTCTAGGGTTTTCTCGAAGCTTTTCTGATACGCACATTTAATTTATTTTCTAGACACAACTAATGTAAATAATATGGCAGGCATATTGAGAAGTAAGGGATGTGCTGGTGGGTTTCGAACCCTCAACATGATTATCCTTTTGGGACGTATCTGAAGCATTTATAGATGTGTTGGAATTAGCTAAAGTGTGGGCAACTATTTTTCCACTGGTTTAGAGCTCCAAACGATGTTTGTAGCTAGAAATCTATTTCGGCGTGGTCTTACTAGAGGATTTCTTGAAAAAATCGACCTCTTCACTTGGAGATGGATATGGCGACAGGCATAGTGTTCACATGATGAATCATTGCCTATTAATACTACACATTTCATTCTTTGGGTTTGCATTTGCATTCTTGTGCTTTTACATGCAAAAGGTTAAGGCATTGTGTAGTTCTTTAAGCAGTCTTTGGATTTTTGCGTAGTCTTATAATTTTGCAGGAAAAAGGTTAAGGCATTGTGCAGTTATTAAAACAATCTTTGAATTTTTGCTTTGAAATTTTGTCCAAGTGGTGATCATTGAACAATTTTCATTTTGTCTAGAAGGAATAGACTAAATCAAGGTTTTTTTGGCAATGATTTTTTTTTTAATTTTCTTTAACAATTCCTTTATTCAAAATATCCATTTATTAGGATTCTGTAATCTTACAAATGGAGGCCAGATTATAATATCAAGTGAGAGGATAGAATTCTCGAGAGTATTTGCAGGAAATGATATTGGCAAATTTTACAAGTGCTTTGAGGTGATTTCTTCACCTAAAATTTCTTCTTGTTTTTCTTATTTACTGCTTATGATCCATGTTGCTTCATATTTTAGGAAGCTTATCTTTCTCCTAAGCATTATTTTTCTAAAAAACCTTATATTCATTGCATGTGACATGTGTTCCTCTTGTTGTATCTTTCTTAACTGGAATCTTTTTCTAAAAAACCTTATATTCATTGCATGTGACATGTGTTCCTCTTCTTGTATCTTTCTTAATTGGAATCGCCCGTTTGGCTCCAGGTAATTTCATACCAGGTCTATAATCCACTTGAAATTTGAGATTCTAAGTTTTTAGGGATTGTATCCTGCACATCATTCTTTTGCGATTTTTAGGTTTTTAGGTATTGTATCCGTCATTGGAGCGCATCATTATCATGCAATCATTCATATATATATGTATTTCTATGAAGATTTCCCTTCAGGGTTTGAAATTCTAATGTAATTTTGATTAACCTTTTTTTTGGCTGGTGCAGAGACAGATGATTATACTGTAATTTGTCGAATTAAATTAAATTTAAGTTTTTATTTTAAACCAAATATAAAATTTTAGTTATAAAAGTTGAAGATCTTTCCCTACAATTAATGAAGTCCCCTTTTATATATTTTGTTTTTGTTTCCCATCAAATTCATGTATATTCCTATAAAGAATCTGTTACCTGTTATGGATGATTGATGAGATTCCTTAACAAGGGTATTTAATATATTGTTTTTCTTTAATCTCCATATATAATATAATAAGGTAGCCTTATATATGCATTTCATTTTACAGAGGCAATGGAACACTGGTTGAATCTAAGTTAGTAGTGTATGAGTGTGGCTGTAATTGCAGATGCCCACCAACTTGCAAAAATAGAGTTGCTCAACATCGGTTGAAGCGTAAGCATGACTCCAAATAGGGATTGAGGATTCTGGACATTAGAATTCTTAGAGACAGGTGGATTTATTGTTGAGTTTAAAGGTGATATCATTGTAGATCGCTCCCTAAGCAAGTTGAAGAATATTTTTTTTTTCCTATTTTTTCATTATCCATGCAAGACCATGATGTGGTTTCGACCTCTCCCAGCTTCCAAGTTGTTGAGGATAAGGGTTACAAAGTGGATGCATCTAGAGCTGGTAATTGCGCCGAGAGGCACCCTACAGTCCAGTATGGGGGAGATCTTGTTAGTCGAGTAACAAAATAATACAAAGTAAACAAAAAAGAATAATACAAAGTAAAAAGTAATAAATATTATGTTGGCCATAAACAAAAAAGAATAATACAAAGTAAAAAGTAAATATGAGACTTAAACTAGAGACTTTACTTTTACTTTTAATACAAAGTAAAAAGTAAATATGAGACTTTAGAGTGTTTGTCGAGTGTTTGTCCAGTAACAAAATAATACAAAGTAAACAAAAAAATAATAATATAAAGTAAAAAGTAATAAACATTATGTCAGCCATAAACAAAAAAGAATAATACAAAGTAAAAAGTAAATATGAGACTTAAACTAGAGACTTTAGAGCTTAGGATTAGGTGGCTCAGGTATTGCACTCATAGGAGAGGTTTGCACCTCGGGAGATTTGATCCTTCTCGACACTTGATAGAGCCTAGGATTTGGATCTAGGGTGGTGTAAACAGATTCATACGCAGGAATTCCAGACCAAACATATTTGCTCAGTATGTTGTATATGATCACCATGACAGAGATATTCCTCATGTGATGTTATTTGATCGTGAAAATATCCCACCTTGGATGGCTTGAGTTGTATATTAGCTCCCTCATGTGATGTTATTTGCTCGTGAAAATATTGCACCTTGGCTTCAGCTATCTATTAGCTCATCAACAAAGCACAACTGCATTCATAACTAGCTTTTACCAAATGCAAGACACCTGAGCAAAGCTAGTATAAATCGCAAGTTGAGGAAGTAGGATTGAATGGAGAAGCATTTTCAGTTACCAGATTTTCAGTCTTTCATCTGAAAGCTGTACATAATTCCCCGTTTTTTCTATTGTAGCCTCCTTTTACCCCTTTTTGGTAGTGACTTTTCTTTGTGGCCATCCTTTACCATTTTTGGTATTGTTTTTTCTTAGGCTTTCTTTCCTTGAGAATTTTGAGATGTTAATAAAATTTTTGCATTACTCTATTCTATTTTATTACGCAGTAAATACATTATATACATTGTTTCTACTCGTATCATTTTTGCATTACTCTATTTTATGGGGCATTTAATAATTGATATACATGGTATATTATGGGCATTTAATAATTGATATACATGGTCTTTGATCTAGCCAATAAATTCCAAATAGAAACTAGAATATCTCTCTAGACCTTACTTACCACTATGGAACATTTTTATGTTCCCACCTCACTGAAACCATATGGAAAAATGAAGATAAACATTCAAAAAGGCGGCAGAAAAGGTAAAGCAATCTTCCACCATTCCATCCACCACTTCTTCTAAGATAAAGTCATGTGTTTGGCATAAAATAATAGCATCTCCTAGTATTCCAACATAAGTAAGGGTAAGCAGGTTGGTTTCATGCCAAGCGGGGAGACCAGGCCGGATAAGTTTCTATTGATGCAAGTTGAAGAAAGCCGGTGCATAAAAACTGCCCCTGAAAGGCTTAATGAGTATTGTTACTTAAGTCCAAATGTGTATTGGTGAGAAAGAGCTGAAAGCATAAATAATGCGTAATGAAATGGTTCCCGGTCCATCCAGAGTGACGTGTACTCGGCAGGTGGCGTCTGTTATTTGTGCCTCTGCGGGTCCGCCTAACCTCAAACAAAGTAATGCCTCAATCTGATCAATAGCGCACTCATATATAAAGTTTATGAAAATCCACAAAAGAAAACCTTCTCTACAAGTTTGGAGCCAAGATCTTTACAAGTATAAAGTAACCAATAAATTCAACAAAGGAAAACCTTCTCTGCTAGTTTGGAGTTAAGATATTTACAAGTATAAAGCATGAGAGAGTTTTAATTAGTTAACTTGGTAATCAAACATTAATTTAGTACACTAGCAAATTATATAGAAAAACAAAGCATACGGGAGGTACATTGATGGATCGAAATACACAGTTTCCTCCAAATGGAGCCCTTACAACTTTATTAACCATAATTACATCACAATACTAAGAGCCAGCTGGATAAAAGATCAAGATTAAAAAAAAAATAAACAAATCTTTGAAGGCACTTGGATTACAACTCCGAGGACTTAATCTTGGAACTAACTCTTTAGATTTAAGCTGCCAATTCCTTCAAAGACAATGAACAAGCAATTATGAATGACCAATTCCTTCAAAGACAATGAACAAGCAATTATGAATGACCACGATCTGAAATCCCATCAACTCCCATGATTTTTTAATCACTAGCTCTTAGCTTCCTTGGGCAGTTTCTTTTTCTTCTCGACATATTTCACCTTCTCTTGAAGACATGCTTAATTGACTTGAATCATGTGTTGAACAACTTCTTTAAATCAACTATTTTTGCTTTAAATTCAACCATGTTTAGATTACCCGGGTGCATCAAAATTCCCATAGATATAACCACCACGCACCCCAATAACAGTCTACATGTCAACTTTCAATACCCACTGAGCCTTTTAGTTTGTGCTGGCAAAAGTTAATCCGCAAACAAATTAATCACAAACAAACATTATCTGTGATATGGACAAGGCCTCAACATGTAAGAACAAACACATGATTAGTTATGATGCATAATATGCATGTCAAAGCATTACAGAGAGAAAAATAAAATTAGTCCTAAGTGCAGGAATTATACCTTTTTTTCTTATTAGTTTGTGATGTACCAAGATTTTCTCAAGTTTATTTCTAAGGCTTTTTAAAATGTAAAGATTATTTATTATTATTTAGAAAATGATAAAATTTTATCATTGACTATATATTTGTTTAAAAAAAATCAAAATACAAAATAATATACAATATAATTACATAGAGTACTAGTTTAACATAGAAATGTGTTCGTTTCTGAAAAAGTATCTGAATAACTTGATTAAATTAAGAAGAATTAAATGTATTTATACATGCAAATAGGCCCAACAAACAACTAAGAATAGTTGGGGCTGTTGAGTTCCTAGGTGAGCTTACCTCACACAAGCTTGCAGCGATAGCTGGCAGTGTTGGAAATACCAATGCTAACACCCCCCCATAAGTGAAACGTAGGGAGGAAACAAAAAACAAACAAAGATGGGTCCTAGCAACTAGGCCTGATGAGTACCCATGTACAAACTACTCTCATAACCAGAGAAAAGGAGAAAACCTCATGGGAAAAAACTCCTCCCCAAAGAGAGAACACAACAAAAAAATGAAGGTAGGAGGACTCAATATGACCCCCCAAGGACAACTTCCTTCACCCCAAGCATCGAACAGAGCTGAAGAAACTGAGGAGATGCAAGAGGTTTAGTAAAGATGTCTGCCACTTGCACTTCAGTAGGCAAGTACTCCAAGTTGAGAACACCATCCTAGATGAGCTGCCGAATGAAGTGCATGTGGATCTCAATGTGCTTGGTCCTTTGATGCTCAATTGGGTTGCAAGAGATATGTATGGCACTTTTGTTATCACACCAAAGAGTAGTAGGATGATCCTGTGGAATGCTAAACTCTGTCAATAGCTGTCAAAGCCAAAGGACTTCTTGACTGGAAAGAACTGCAGCCCTGTACTCAGCCTTAGCAGAAGACAACGCAATTGTTGATTGTTTCTTACAGGACCAAGCAATAGGAGCAGAACCAACGCGGTAGACAAAGCCTGATGTGGACTTCCGATCATCAATGGAGCCAGCCCAATCAGAATCAGTGAAACCCTCAAGCTAAGAAGAACCAGCTATGTACTGAATGCCAAACTTGGAAGTGCCTTGAAGATACTTAAGAATGCGCTTACCTGCCTTCCAATGACTCTCATGAGGATCCTGAGAGAACAGAGATACAAGACCAACTGCAAAGGAGATGTCTGGTCTTGTATGAGTCAAATACAACAAACTCCCAACCAATTGTGGATACAAGGATGGATCAACAAGAGGTGATGAGCAACTAGTAGTAAGTGTAATGTCTAACTGAAAAGGAGTGGGTGCTGACTTACAATCAGACATGCCAAATCTCTGAAGTAGGTCAAGTGCATACTTCTGTTGAAAAATGAAGATCCCTTCTGAAGGATGAAGAACTTGCAAACCAAGAAAATAGTGCAAAAGGACAAGATCTATCATATCAAATTGTTCCATCAATGCCTGTTGAACATTTTGAATCAAGGATGAAGAACTCCCTGTGACAATTAAGTCATCCACATACAAAACTATAATCAAGAGATTAGTGCCCTGGCTTCTAGTATAAACAGTAGGATCAGAATGACAACATTGGAATCCTGAAGAGATCAGAAAACTATCCATCTTCTCATACCAAGCTCGAGGAGCTTGTTTCAGACCATACAATGAACGTCGAAGCCTGCATACTAGAGAAGAGTCCTGCACAAAACTGGGAGGTTGCTCCATGTAGATCTTATCCTACAAATCTCCATGCAAAAAAGCACTCGTCACATCCATCTGATACACTGACCAGTGTTGTGAGGAAGCAAGAGACAACACAAGGCATATGGAGTTCATCTTGGCAACAGGGGCAAAAATCTCGGAGTAATCAATACCTTTGAATTGTGAAAAACCCTTGGCTACTAGTCGTGCCTTATACTTGTCAACATAACCATCTACAGCATACTTGGTCCTATAGACCCATTTGCAACGAACTATTTTTTGTCCCTTGGGAAGAGGAACAAGATCCCATGTATGATTCTTCATCAAAGAAGAATACTCCTCGGTCATGGCAGCCTCCCATTCAGGTATCCCAACAACATCTGGAAATTTTTTAGGATCCTCTGAAATGGCATGACTAATAAGGGATATACCAACTGTTTCTGGCTGATTGTTGCTGAGAGCAGGAGCAAAATAACTAAAATCGGATGCATCATAGCCAAACGATTTAGGCGCCTTCCTTTTACGGAGGCTTCTCCTTTCCTGTTCTTGAGCAGGTTGTTCAACTACAGGAGGCGGATGTACTTCTAGTTGATTTCCATCTTCAATAGGGGGATTCTCATCATCCTCTTGGTCTTCAAAAACCAAACTATCATCATGATTAGCACCAACATGCCAATCTATGGAGAGAGAAAGGTCAGATGAATGTTTGAAGTGCTCATCAAAATGAATAGCCCTACGAAACAAGACATCCTTAGTGACATGATCAAATAACCGATATCCTTTCATGTCTTCACAATAGCCAACAAAAATGAGTGGTTGACTCTTATTCTCCATAGCTTTGCGTTTTTCATGTAGAATGATTGCCCATGCTACACAGCCAAATACTCTGAAAATAGAGACATCGAGCTTGACATGACTCCAAGCTTCCTCTGGAGTCATATGTAACACTGCTTTGTGAGGCATCCGATTCTGAATGTAATTTGCATAGTTCACTGCTTCGGCCCAGAAGGAGGATGAGATGTTCATGGAATGAATCATGCAATTTGCCATTTCTTTCAATGTCCTATTCTTTATTTCAACAACTCCATTTTGCCGAGGAGTGTAGGGAATAGAGTGTTGAAGCAAAATACCTTGTTCTCTACAAAAGTCTTTGAATGCCTGATTGAAATACTCCCCCCCATTATCTGTGCACAAATTCTTGATAGAATTAGAAGATTGCTTCTCAACAAAAGTCTTGAAAGTATTGAAAGTGGCGAAGACTTCACTTTTGTACTTAAGAAAGTACACCCAAGATCGGCGTGAGAAATCATCAATAAAGGTGAGTGCATACTTAGCTCCGGAAAAAGAACGAGTTGAAAAAATCATGAGATCACTATGTACCAACTCAAGAGGTACAATAGCACGCAATGATTTTCCTTTCGGAAAGGGATCTTGATGTTGTTTTCCAAGAACACATCCTGGACAAACTCCATTTGTGCATGAAACCTTAGGAATCCCAAGAACAAGTTTTTTTGAATTCATTTGCTGCAGATACCTATAATTAAGGTGTCCAAATCTTTCATGCCAAAGCCTACTTAATGAATCAGCATTAGCAATGAAAGATTTACCATAAGAAGATTCTAAACCAACAAATTTGTATAAGCAAGATTTGTGATTAGCCTGTCCATATGCAACAACATTTTCTACATCGTGTAGTTCATGAATGACCACATCAATGGGAGAAAATGTAACTATTTTCCTATCACCAAAATGGCAGATCTGATAAATGGAGAGCAAATTAGCAGAGATGTCAGGTACAATCAAAACATTGCTGATACAACCATCATCTAACTGCGCAGTTCCTGATCCTTGAACATCAAGCTGTAGAGAATCTCCCATGACAATTTGGGAAATGCTACATTCAGATGGAGATGGAAGCAACTCATTAGAATGAGTCATGTGATGAGATGCTCCTGAGTCAAATATCTAGTTGTCAGAGGATGCATGTGAAGCTCAAGCAGATAAGGAAAGCCCTTTACTAGATGAGAAGGGTTTGGACACTGAAATATTATGCTTCTTCATAGCTTCATTCAATGCTTCAAGTTTTCAGAAGCACTTGGTTTCTGAATGCCCTTCTTTTCCACAAAAGCTGCAAGTTTCATTTGATCTCTTCTTCCATGTTTTGGAGGAAGACCTATTTGACTTATAAGTGGGTTGAGATGACTTTGGCTTCTGCTGAGGCTTGGTGGGAGGATCACTATCCTAAGCAGAATTATTCTTCTTTTGAAAACGAGCTTTGGATTTACCCTTTGAGGTATGTGCTACAAGTGCCCGAGAGCTAGAGAGTGCATCTAGCTGTTGAAGCTTAGATTGTTCTCTTGTTAGACGTTCACAAAATAGCTCAAAATTAGGCATTTTAAAATTGTCATCAAGTGCATCCATTGTAGAATAAAATGAGGAAGAGAATACCTGATATGGACCCTTCAGCTTGGATAGAATCAGGAAGATGCATTCATTATCTATTTTAGTCTTGCCACATGCTTTCAGTTGTACAACTAGTGACCTGAATTTGGTAAGATAGTTTTCAATAGAAGCATGTCCATCAGGTATAAGAGATGACAACTTCGTCTCTATTTCCAAAGCCCAAAATTCATTGACTTTCCCAAATAGGGAGGCCAATTTGTCCGAGCTTGTCTTTGGTGTTTTACAACCATCAAGGTGAAACAATAGGCTATCAGAAACATGTAGCCCGATCATTCCCATTGCTTCATCCAGCTTATTTCGATAGGCAAAATTTTCAATCTCTTTGGTGAATGTTGGCTGCTCCTTGGCCAACATCTTCCATAAGCCTTTTGATTGCAATAGTTGTTGCATCTTTAGCTTCCAAGTGTGGTAATTATGAGGTGTGAGGAGGTCAATGGCCCTCGACTCCGCCATATTAACAATACAGCAACTGAAAATCACAAACTGAAAAAAAATAATTTCCAGGCAAATAAAACGAGAGCACAACCTGCTCTACATACCAGATCTGCTGAAGATGTAGTGAAACCTGCAGAGATCGATGTAGTTGAGAGATTGTCAAACACAAACACGCCAAAGATGAGACCAATTTTTTTGTGCCGTCAATTGCTTAGATAGTACATGAATGAGTGATCGTTTCAATCTTTATCACTTGCAGGAAAGCAGACAACTTTATCCTACCAAAAAAAAAGCTGGCAGACTCCATGCTATTGCTGCAACATTGATTGAAATGTACAACCAAACTGATGTGTGCAATCTGAGGCACACTACAACAAGAGGATCTCTTCAATCTTCATTTACTAATCGGTAAAGATCCAGGTTTGAGCCATGACCATTTGTATACATATCACAGGTGTGATCCAGAAAGAAGATGCAAATTAAACCACATATTGTAATTGTGATGGCATTTGACAGGTTTTTTTATCAACGTGGACGCACATTCCAGCAAGGATCCTGGGTTAAACCAGATTTTGAAAACAAAAAACCTTTAAGTTGAGTCTTCAGCAATAGATGGACAGGGACTTCTGTTGGTGGAAGAAGCACTAACATATCCATGATAAGCCAGGCAGTAGATCAGATACCGGTCGATCAAAAGCACGTACTAGCGTTGCACAGAATCTTCCGCTAAATAGACAGGCAGCCAAAATATGTCCACCAAGGTAAATCAGGTTCCAAAGATCTGGATTTTAATAGGAAGATGCTCAATGGGAGAGGGAACCATCTATTAAAAAAATCAACGGATCTGCAGAAGAATATGTTGGCAGTCTTCAACGCAAACAACCCACAAACAAGGGTGCTTGCTCAACCTGCAAGGAAGATCTGAATTATCACGAGCAGCGAACTAGATCTGAGTGGACCTCTGAGCGATCTGATAAGATCAAACCTCGACTCGAGCTGTGAAAAACATGATCTGAAAAGAAAGAACCTTAAAAAAATAAAACAAGGTAACGCAGGGTCACAACCCCTCTCGTGAGAGAGTCAGAGTTGTACCTGCTCTGATACCATGAAGAAGTATCCGAATAACTTGATTAAATTAAGAAGAATGAAATGTATGATACATGCAAATAAGCCCAACAAACAACTAAGAATAGCTGGGGCTGTTGAGTTCCTAGGTGAGCATACCTCACACAAGCTGGCAACAATAGCTGGCAGTGTTGGAAATACCAATGCTAATAGTTTCTACTAAATAAATAAAAGTATATCCAAAGAGTCCATAATCATTTGTGTTATGTTTGGACTCACAATGCCCATAATTCTAGTACATAAAAGTATGCCCGTAAGTGTATTTATTTCTCATATGATGCTTATAAAGTTTTCCATTATAAACTATGGAATGTTTTAATAAGAGGTTGAGTGGTTTTTTCTCAAAGATAAATATTACATTATAGGATTTTAGTTTTCACGTGGATTTGTGTGGTAGTATAATTTTTTTGGTTTATTTTTATATATAATTGTAAATTATTGTATAGAAAAAATTATCTTAAAATTTTAATTTATATATTGATAATTTTAAATATTTTAAAATTTATTTATTTGATAATTTTGATATATATTGATAGTTTTAAATATTTTAAAATTTATTTATTTGAGAATTTTGATTTAATTTTTGTTTGATTTATTTAAATATAATAAATAGAGTAATAAATATGGAAATCAAAATATTTATTTAATATATGTTATTTAAAAGTTTCTCATATTTTATTTTTGTTGGATTGCATGAATATGAAGAGTTTTGATATAGTTGCATATGTAATATTTATTATATTAAGTAAGCTTTCAAACTTTATAATTTATTAATATCAAATATGAAATTTAAATTATAGTTTTTAAATCTTTATCATATTTTTAAAAATTAAATTTTAAAAAATGGAGGAATTAAACAATTGTAATTTTAATAAAATTAAATGTACATTTTTTTTTTTTTCAAATATCTAATAAGAAAAGACTAAGCTGCATACAACTCTTGTTTTAAATATAGAAAAAGACGTTAAGCAAATATATCAACTATAAAAAATATAGTTAATTAACAATTTTCTAAAATTTAAAATAAACATTAATTCTAAATCTTTTTCTTAATTTTATCTTTTTATTAATTCTAAAACTTTTTCTTAATGTTTATCTTTTTATCCAATCTTTTTCTTGTGCTGGTCTTCACGTGAGTCATGTTCTTATGCCATATGCATCATTTTCATGTGAGTCATGTTCTTATCTTTTAGAAACAAGCCCACAACCACGACATTCAATCATACGCTTAAAGACTGGATCGAATCCCAATAGCAGTAGTTTGTTCGTGAGCTAGCGCGTGAATGGATGTGAGCGATACGAGGTACTAGAACGGACAATCTTACCCTTACTTGAACTGCCTTCACCCAATAAACTATGACGGGGAAAAACAAGTGGATAACTTTGTAACACCTTTAGGTCATATCAAGTCAAGGGTAGGAAAAATATAAAGATGATAGTAGATGGAATAGAATGGCTGCTAAGGCGTAAGGATATTATAAAAGCATGTCACGTTATCAAAGAAGCGCGTCTCTTTTGGCTAAACTAGTGTGTTGCTTCATTTTATTAACTTGCTAAACTAGTGTGTTGCTTCATTTTATTAGCTTCCTCTCATCATAAATCACCTTGGGGTTTTGCTGCATATTCAAGTTGACTATGAACTTCCATTTGTCATAACAAGTAGTTTTGGTTGACCACAAACCTTTGAAAAAAGTGGTTTTAGAGGACACAAATCTCATGATGGGAAACTAATTTACAGGGCACACACTCTTTGGAGTTTCCTTCACTATGGGCTTCATCCTTGAACTTTCTGCTTCTTCCTTTTACACCTGCATAAAATTGATTATTGCTAGAACTTACTGCTTTCTCCTTTTTTTAACCAGCAAACAATTGATCATTGATGTCCAGATAAAAGTCAATCCATCCACTGAGATACATGCGTGGCATCCATTGTATTCACAAGTTCTCTAGAAATCATTTTCACCTACATAGTTCATCAATATATTAAACTCCCCTTTAACCATAACTTGGTCAGAACCAACTCACATTTTGAGATTACTCCATCTCAAAATGGAGTAATCTTGGGCTGAGCTGTGGGTCAACCATTTGCCGGCATGGTGAGAGGCTTCTAGTTGCAGACTGCAATGATTATACATAAATACATTGTTTTGTCGGAAGATCCACAAGGGTGAAGGGTAAAAGGTTTCTTCCTGCACCTGAAGAATATGGCGACAGAACAAAGTGAGATGTCAAGTCTTGAAGAACGAGATGGAGAAATGACGCACAACCGGATACCAGATTTGCCTAAACCGCGTGATATCTCATTATGGAAACTGAGTAAGTATGCCGATTCATTTGATATGTGGCTTATGGCATTCGGCACCGTAGGAACCATTGCAGATGGAATTACCACGCCTATGGTGATGTTTGTATTAAGCAGTTTGATAGACACGATAGGAAAATTTGGTTTTTCATCCACCAGAGATTTCTCTCATACTATCAACATGGTAATAATCATTTGCTCTAGATAGTGAAACTGCTCATAATACCCATCTCGCTCGCATATTAATGAATGTTTGGGATTTGGTTAATCGTGCAGTATAGTTTACGTCTCGTGTATATTGCAATCGGTGGGTTTTTTGCTTCATTTCTAAGTGGGTATAACCTCTTCGACCTCTTTCATTCACCCTTTCCACAGTGTTTATGAGAAGGGTTTTCTATTATCGTATCTATGACTAATGCTTTGCTTTCCTTTGTTTGATGAGAGACGTTCTATTGGGCGAGGACCGGTGAAAGGCAGGCATCTCGATTGCGTATGAAATATTTGAAAGCGGTATTGAGGCAGGACGAGGGCTTCTTCGACACCCAAGGAACCACCACATCATAAGTGGTTACCAGCGTTACTAATGATACTTTCGTTATAACATATGTTTTCAGCGAAAAGGTATGATATTAGTTACTCTATTCTCCCATCTAATTTATCAATGTTCGGAAAATTCATTAAATTTTGTAATTCTAATGCTAATTCTCTTCGGAGTTTGTCTATCCTCAGCTACCCAACTTCGTCATGAATACTTCTTTATTGCTTGGTAGTTATTTTGTGCCATTCTACTTGACATGGATATTGGAAACAATGTCATTTCCTTTCGTGATCTTCTTGAGAATTCCTGGTGTAATGTATGGACAGATTCTGGTGGGAACCTCTCGCAAGTTGAGCGAAGCCTATAATATAGTCGGAAATATTGCAGAGCAGGCTTTTTCATCGATTAGAACACTCTTTGATTTATTTGGAGAGGAGAGGACAATGACCAAGTTCTCGGATGCACTTGATGTACTAAATAGAGTAATTTTGTTTGATTTATTTAATTTAAAATTTTAATTTATTTAAATATACTAAATAGAGTAATAAATATGGAAATCAAAATATTTATTTAATATATGTTATTTAAAAGTTTCTCATATTTTATTTTTGTTGGATTGCATGAATATGAAGAGTTTTGATATAGTTGCATACGCAATATTTATTATATTAAGTAAGCTTTCAAACTTTATAATTTATTAATATCAAATACGAAATTTAAATCATAATTTTCAAATCTTTATCATATTTTTAAAAATTAAATTTTAAAAAATGGAGAATTAAACAAGTGTAATTTTAATAAAATTAAATGTACATTTTTTATTTTATTTTTTAAAATATCTAATAAGAAGAGACTAAGCTGCATACAACTCTTGTTTTAAATATAGAAAAGGATGTTAAGAAAATATATCAACTATAAAAATGTAATTAATTTCAATTCTTTCTGCAGACTCCTCTGGCTTTTAATTACTGAACTGGATTAACTATAAAAATGTAGTTAATTAACAATTTTCTAGAATTTAAAATAAACATTAATTTTAACACTTTTTCTTAATTTTATCTTTTTATTAATTCTAAAACTTTTTCTTAATGTTTATCTTTTTATCCAATCTTTTTCTTGTGCTGGTCTTCACGTGAGTCATGTTCTTATGCCATATGCATCATTTTCAATCATACGCTTAAAGACGATCGAATCCCAATAGCAGTAGTTTGTTCGTGAGCTAGCGCGTGAATGGATGTGAGCGATAGCAGTAGTTTGTTCGTGAGCTAGCGCGTGAATGGATGTGAGCGATACGAGGTATTAGAACGGACAATCTTACCCTTACCTGAACTGCCTTCACCCAATAAACTATGACGGGGAAAAACAAGTGGATAACTTAGTATTTTATCATTACAGTATTATCCATAACACCTTTAGGCTAAACTAGTGTGTTGCTTCATTTTATTAGCTTCCTCTCATCATAAATCACCTTGGGGTTTTGTGGCATACTCAAGCTGACTATGAACTTCCATTTGTCATAACAAGTAGTTTTGGTTGACCACAAACTTTTTAAAAAAGTGGTTTTAGAGGACACAAACTTCATGATGGGAAACTAATTTACAGTGCACACTCTTTGGTGCTTCCTTCACTATGGACTTCATCCTTGAACTTTCTGCTTCTTCCTTTTACACCTGCATAAAATTGATTATTGCTGGAACTTCTTGTTTCTTCCTTTTTTAAACCAGCAAACAATTGATCATTGATATCCATATAAAAGTCAATCCATCTACTGAGATAGATGCGTGGCATCCATTGTATTCACAAATTCTCTAGAAATCATTTTCACCTGCATGGTTCATCAATATGTTAAACTCCCCTTAACCATAACTTGGTCCGAACCAACTCACATTTTGAAATTACTCCATCTCAAAATGGAGTAATCTTGGGCTGAGCTGTGGGTCAACCATTTGCCGGCATGGTGAGAGGCTTCTAGTTGCAGAGTGCAATGATGATACATAAATACATTGTTTTGTCGGAAGATTCACAAGGGTGAAGGGTGAAATGTTTCTTCCTGCACCTGAAGAATATGGCGACAGAACAAAGTGAGATGTCAAGTCTTGAAGAACGAGATGGAGAAATGACGCACAACCGGATACCAGATTTGCCTAAACCGCGTGATATCTCATTATGGAAACTGAGTAAGTATGCCGATTCATTTGATATGTGGCTTATGGCATTCGGCACCGTAGGAACCATTGCAGATGGAATTACCACGCCTATGGTGATGTTTGTATTAAGCAGTTTGATAGACATGATAGGAAAATTTGGTTCTTCATCCACCGGAGATTTCTCTCATACTATCAACATGGTAATAATCATTTGCTCTAGATACTGAAACTGCTCATAATACCCATCTCGCTCGCATATTAATGAATGTTTGGGATTTGGTTAATCGTGCAGTATAGTTTACGTCTCGTGTATATTGCAATCGGTGGGTTTTTTGCTTCATTTCTAAGTGGGTATAACCTCTTCGACCTCTTTCATTCACCCTTTCCACAGTGTTTATGAGAAGGGTTTTCTATTATCGTATCTATGACTAATGCTTTGCTTTCCTTTGTTTGATGAGAGACGTTCTATTGGGCGAGGACCGGTGAAAGGCAGGCATCTCGATTGCGTATGAAATATTTGAAAGCGGTATTGAGGCAGGACGAGGGCTTCTTCGACACCCAAGGAACCACCACATCATAAGTGGTTACCAGCGTTACTAATGATACTTTCGTTATAACATATGTTTTCAGCGAAAAGGTATGATATTAGTTACTCTATTCTCCCATCTAATTTATCAATGTTCGGAAAATTCATTAAATTTTGTAATTCTAATGCTAATTCTCTTCGGAGTTTGTCTATCCTCAGCTACCCAACTTCGTCATGAATACTTCTTTATTGCTTGGTAGTTATTTTGTGCCATTCTACTTGACATGGATATTGGAAACAATGTCATTTCCTTTCGTGATCTTCTTGAGAATTCCTGGTGTAATGTATGGACAGATTCTGGTGGGAACCTCTCGCAAGTTGAGCGAAGCCTATAATATAGTCGGAAATATTGCAGAGCAGGCTTTTTCATCGATTAGAACACTCTTTGATTTATTTGGAGAGGAGAGGACAATGACCAAGTTCTCGGATGCACTTGATGTAACTGTAAATCTTGGGCTTAAACAAGGTCTTTTCAAAGGCTTGGCAGTACGAAGCAGCTGAGTGACCTTCTGTATCTGGGCGTTCAACGCTTGGTATGGTATCACATTGGTTATGTATCATGGTGCAAGTGGAGGACGGATTTTTGTCACCTCAAGTTCCATACTTATGGTTGGCTTGTAAGCTTTCTCCCTATCCATTTTTTTCTTTCTCAATTATTTCTACAGTTATCCTAGAGCGGAAAGTTTACCCCATTTTTGGAAGTTAATCAAATTTTCTGGAATCACTGATGTGTTTGCAGAGCTCTAGGGACTGCGATTCTGAATATCAGATACTTTTCAGAAGCACGTGTTGTCGTTAAATACATCTTTGAGATGATTGACAGAGAACCAATCATTGATTGGGAAGATCCAAAAGGAAAAATATTGCAGGAGGTGAGCGGTAAAATTGAATTTAGAAACGTTGAATTTTCATATCCATCGGGACCATAGTCCAAGATATTTCACAATTTCTGTCTAATAATTATGGCAAGCAAGACCGTTGGGTTGGTCGGAGCCATATTCTGTCATAGCATATTCTGGGGAGAGTCTTAAGGGATCATCCCACTAAGGAAAGGGATCGAGTGCCACCTTCCGAGGGATTTAGGAATAAGCCTCCATGACACCTAAGCTTCAAGAAGTCGCTCAAAGCTTCTTTTTATCTATTTTAATCATTTGCGACACACCTTGCACAAGGAAAACCTACACCAGAGGTAGATCAACACACCTTGTACAAGGGCACACTATGTCACCGACGCACTCTACTAAGTTGCAGGGCGCGTCACCTTGGACTTGATGCACCTTGCTAGAAGGCAGAGTGTGTCGGGGTGACAACAAATGTCAAAAGGAAAAGGAAACAACTCTTCTTCTGATGTTTAAGCTCAAGAAATTTAGGGATCGGGGCATAAAGATGACACATAACTCATGATGATGAGATTTTGGTGTAACACCACCATGTTGAAGTCCTTGTGAACAATACATTGTGCTCATAAATTCATAATGGTGTCCACACCACCATTTTGAGGTCAAATATCCCCTTGAGAGGTCATGTGTTTTAGCTCAAGGAATCATTCTTGGGACTATATTCCATTAATATGCATTCCATTGTCTACCAACCATGTACAAGGCAGAGAGACACATACCTGGGCCAAATATATGCTCGACAAGTTGATGTGTCGTTGATCAAGGAATTGTTCTTTAACCTAAATGCATATAACTTTAGTTTGTGGAATAAGGCCTAGCTTTCCTTCCTCAACCATGTTCAAGGCACAGAGACTCATATCTAGTATCTAAAATGTTGTAACAGAGCTTGTAATCCAACTTGAAGGAGAGGATAACCTTGAGATGTCTTAGGTGGCGGTTTGAGGTATTTTTTATGGCCATGAGTACCTATAATACTTATTTGGAGTCATATCCCTACATTCCCTCCCCAAACCTTATCAAATTACTTGAAATCCATACCTACTACTCAAAATATTCCAATTTTTCCCTTAGCCCCACTCAAAAGAAAACAATACCCTTGAGAGGTGCTATGTTGTAGCTTGAGTTGTTGCTCTAAGCCTTAGATAACTAGAAAATTCCTTTATGGCTTAAGTTTTAAGTTTTCTCCCCTAACCTCAGTCTCATCTCTAAGAAACTAACATAATGTTGAACAAGTTTTTAATGTCATCAACATCACACCATTAGGTGAAGGGTATCTTGCAGAGGTCATTTGTGGTGGGTTGAGGCGTTGTTATTGGACCTTTATGCATAAATGTTTCTTTTAGGGTGTAAATCCAATGGTTTATTTGTAGACCATGTTCATAATCCTGACACTCATATCTAGTATTCAAAGTCTTATAATGTAATTAATATCCCCACTAAGAGGTGACTGATTCCCTCGGTGGTGATTCAAGCCATTGATATGGGACTTGGGCATATAGAATGTGCCTTTAGGGCCTAAGGCCTAAATTTCCTCCATTGACCATGTCAAAGGCATCGAGACCCATATCTATTGCTTAGTTCCTCCTAATGGAATTGGTATCTCAACTCATACGTTAAGGATACCCTCAAATGGTCTTATATAGTCATTTGAAGTGTCCTTCTTTACCATAGATTCCTAGATAATTCCTTTAACATCTAAAGTTCAAGTTTCCTCCCGTGTCCATGTCTATGGCCCCAAGACCCATACCTAGTCCTAAAAACCTTACAAATTCCACCCATATCCCAATTCTAAGGCCAAGGATCCCCTTGAGAATTCATGCCTTATGTTTGGAGGTGTCTACATCTTTATTAGCCTTGAATCCCTAAAAGCGTCATTTAGTGCCTAAGGCTTAGCTTCCTCCCTTAACCATGTAAATGAATCCTAGTCCCATCTATATTGATACAAAATTCATAATAATATTGATATCCACACACATAGGCTAAGAATACCCTCACAAATCCATGCATAGTGGTTTGAGGTGCTTTTATTGGCCATATATGTTTTAGAATATTCCTATAAGACTTAAGGTAGAAATTTCTTCCCTCAACCATGTTTGGGTCCTCGAGACCCTACATAATGCTCAAATCTTCCTAATGGAACTAATACCCATCAAAGAATTTGATAATTAATTATTACCATTAATAAAAAATTATCATTCAAACAATTAAATTTCAATTCGAAACACTTTTATCACCATCTTTATAATCTTAATAAATTAAAATTGATTATCTTTAATCATCTTTCAATAATAATTAATTTTCTAAAATGCATATAATTATTTATTTGAAGTGAAAATAATATAAAAAGTAAAGAATTGAATCAATTATTTGTAAGTGTCAATGTGGCAAAGGACTTATCACCACCTTATCATACTTGTCAAATTATCATACACCACTTCTCTAATTAACATATATGATGTGGCATGCCATTTCCAAAAAGATTAACAAATACTATCACCAATTTAATACCATATAATGTAAGTGGTTCTAATATCCCCATATTAACACCATATAATATAAGTGGGGCCAACTTGTGGTGCTAAAGATGGACTTAAGCTAGTGATTAAAATATAATAATGATAGAATGTCCATCAACAAATTTAATAAGCTCAACATAAAAAAATTCAATTGAATAATCAAATTTCAATTTAAATAATTTTTATTACTACTTTATAATATTAATAATTAAAAAATGGTTATTTGTATTGTTTGTCAATATTAAGAGTCATAAGTATTTATTTTTTAAATAGTGTTTAAAATGAATAATTGAATTAAATTTAATCATGTGAATTTATTTGTTTAAATAGTGTAAAAATAAGAAATTGAATTTGTTGGGATTGTGGTGCAAAAACTCATAAACTAGTCTTGATCATTTATTTAAATGAAAATATTTATGAATAATTAAATTTAATAATTTACAAAATAATTATTTGTGAAATGGTTGTGTTTATGGTGAAAATCCTCATAAATAAATCCTACATGTACATGTCCATGTGACAAATAATTATTAGCACAACTTTATGGTACTTGCCAACATGGCATTTCTCTTAATATACATGAGTAAAAACATAATTTGCAATAAACATTAACAACATTTTAACACCACAAAATATATGTGGTGCTTACGTAATCAAATACAGATTATGTTGTTAAGAGGATGGATGGCTTACGCAATACACTTTACAATTCAGTCACAACTTTTGTTTTATGGATTCTAAAGATGAATGTACTTTTTTCTTGAAACAACATTCTGTTAAATAACTTTTACCCTTGTCCAAAATCCCAAGAGAATAAAAGGGACAAAGCATCGACATCATACAACAATGGCAATTCACAAAGCTTAGTAGAGTTTGTCTTGGGGAATGTGGTAGAATGATCTTAGGTTTTGTGAGAAAAACTCCGATCACCCCATGCAACATTTGCATCTTCTTCCAATAATATGTATTATGATGTTGATATTTGTCCCTAAAGCAATAAGATTTTGTTGGATCCTTCTCCTTTCATTTGTCTCCCTAGGATGACTATAAAATAAAATAAAATCGACAAATTATATAAGTATTGGATCAAGTGAAAATTCAATAAAAAAATTCATCAATATGAATAAGATGAAGTTGTACATACAAGATCCTTATCACAGGGCTACTAGAAAAAGCTACATATCCAAAACCCTAGCTAAACCAAGGATAATAAAAGCACATTAATCAATTAAGATAAAAGTCCTTTGAGGTAAAGATGCCTCCCTAGAAAAGTCTCGAGAATTGGATTTTTGGGGGCGATCTTTAAACAACCGCCCCCAAAAATACAATTGTCATGAATTTTTTTGGGGGGTGGGGGGAGGTTTAAAAACTGCCTTGAAAAGGACTTTTAGGAAGGGTCTTTCAAATCCCCTCCCAAAATGTCATGCCAATTGGACTTTTGTGGGTGGATTTAAAATAACCGCCTCCAACAGTAAAATTCTCAAGTCTTTTAAGGGCTTCTTTTTTTAAAATGCCTTGAAAAGGACCTTTAGGGGGTCTTTCAACACCCCCCAAAAAATCTAATGAAAATTAGACTTTTGAGGGCGGATTTATAACAATTGCCCCCCAAAGTCCAAATTCTCATGACTTTTAAGGGGGGCTTTTTAAAAACCACCTTGAAAAGGACCTTTAGAGGGGGCGGGTCATTCAAACCCCCCCAAAAAAATTCATGACAATTGGACTTTTGAGGGAGGATTTATAACCACTGCCCCTGAAAGTCCAAATTCTCATGACTTTTAAGGGTTTTTTTTTTTTAAATTGCTTTGAAAAGGACCTTTAGGGTGGGTCTCTCAAACCCCCCCCGAAAAAAGTCATGACAATTAGACTTTTGAGGGCGGCTTTATAACAACCGCCCCCAAAATTCCAAATTCTCATGACTTTTGGGGGCAACTTTAAAACAACTTCCGCCAAAAGTCTAATTATCATGACTTTTGGGGATGGATTTAAAATAACCGCACCCAAAATTCCAATTCTCATGAATTTATTTTTTTTTGGGGGGGGGTTTGAAAACCCCCTTGAAAAGGACCTTTAGGGGGGCCTTTCCAACCCCCCCCCCCAAAAAAAGTCCTGAGAATTGCAATTTTTTGGGGGGCGGTTTAAAAAAACGCCCCCAAAAGTCCAATTCTCAAGAATTTTGAGGGGTTTTTTTAAGAACCGCCCCCAAAGACCTAATTTTTTTTTTTTTTGGGGGGGGGGTTGTTTAGCAAAACTGCCCCTAAAAGGGTGATTTGTTGTAGTGAGAGTCTTTCTTTTGATATTTTGGTCATGCCAAGCTTTTTGTCGTTGTTTCTCCACAACCTAATCGAACCTTGCTATGAACCTGTGTTCTTCTAGTACCATAAGGTCCTCTAGTCTTTGCGTAAGTGATTCATTGTATGAAATCCTTGTAGCAAGTGCTATGAGAAAACTAGGCACAATGAACTCCAACGACATGACTGCTTCTTTCCCATAGACCAATCATGAATGGGGTCTTCTTGGTGAGCCTCTTCGATGTTGTGTGATACGCCAAGAGGACTTCTGGAATGCACTGGTCCTCATCATCACAATTAACATTACAAACCTTTGTAAGCGCCTATTCTAAAATATTATTGAATGCTTCCATTGTATCATTAGCTTGGGAATGATATGATGTAATTTTTTGATGGTGTATCATGAACTCTTCATTAATGTTTGTATTGTTGAGCTCAAGAAATGTGTACCTTGATCGCTCATCAACACCTTTGGGCACTCAAATCTAGTAATTATGTGCTCAAAGATAAATCTCGTCGTTGTTTATGTAGTACAATCCTTCATTGGCACATCCTTTGACCATCTTTTCAGGTACTCTATCACAGTGGTGATATATCTGGCGTTGGTTCTTTGGGCTGGTGAGTTGATCAAACCCACAAAATCAATAACCCACTTGTCGAATTGCTCAAGTGTAGTAACAGGGAAGAGAGGCATATCATCCCTACGCAATGGATTACCCACTCGTTGGAAAACATCACACTTTTAGTAGTATAACTTAGCTTATTGGAACAACTAAGGCCACCATAGTCCTGCATGTAGTACTTTATGCATAATATCCTTCCCTACACAGTGTCCTCAGGCTATACCTTCATGCACTTCTATGAGAAGAAGCATTCTTTCATGCTCTAGAACACATCGGTGTAGGATACCATTCACTCCCAACTTATATAGTTTTCCTACTATAAAATAAAAATATATGCTATGCATTGCAAGTTGTATATGTTGTGCAACTATGTGCTCTCTCAGCATGTGAACAGAAGCCAAAAATGTTGCAATCTCATTAAACTGGTCTAGTGCTACCTCAATATGGAACAACTGTGCGTCTGATAGGTCGTCATCCATACTACCGCCTTCTTCACCTGATTCAAGTATTGATAAGTGATCGAGACCAACATTAAGTTTACCGGGCTTCACCACAACTTCAAATTCAAATTCTTGGAATAGGAGTAGTCATTGAAAAATGTGCCCACAACAATGGCTTGTTGACTAAGTACCTTAGAGTAGAGTGATCTGTAAAAAACTTGAAGGAACTCCCCAATAGGTAGTTTTAGTACTTCTGTAATGCATATACCATTGGAAAGCCTTCCCGCCCATTCGTGGTATAATTCTTCTCAATTGTAGACAACTTCCTACTTGAAAAAAAGATACGGCGATCAATGTCTCCTTCCTTGGGTTGAGCTAAGATGAATCCCAACGCTATTGTTGGTGCATCTACATGTACATGGAATATGCACATCCAATCGGGAAATATGAGAATTGGTGCAGTCACCAGTTTCTCCTTGAAAGTATCCAACGCTTGTTGACACTCTGGTGCCCAATTATACATCACTTCTTTTCGCAACATCTCCTCCAAGGGTGTTGTTATGCTAGCATAGTTTCTTATGAAGTTTTCGTAGTATCCTGTATGTCCGAATGTTGCACATAGGCCTTTCATATGTGTTGGGTCCAAAAGATTGAATATGACTGCAATCTTCACTGGGTCTACTAACATACCTTCTTTTAACATGACATGACCCAGTAAGATGCCAAACAGGGTGCAAAAAATGCAATTCTTCATATTTAATGAAATCTGCATCTTCCTATAGTGATCTAGCACAAGGCACAAGACCTGCAGGTGATCTTTTAACAAACTGAATAGAGTCTAGTCATCTAGATCCACATCCAAAAATTTATGCATGAATTGTTTAAATTCAGCTACAACTATTTTTTAGAACATAGTGGGTGCATTCTTCAATCCAAATGGCATCACTGTGTAGGAAAACGATCCTCATTCAGTTGCAAAGGTTATTTTGGTTCGATCTTCCTCTACTATGTGCACCTGATGGTAGTCAGAAAGTCCATCAGTGAAGGAACACACTTCATGACCCCATACATTCTTTAACACCTCATCTATGAAATGTGTAGGGAATAGATTGTGTATGCATGTTGCATTAAGGTTGCACAAGTCAACGCAGAGGTGGATTTCTCATGTCTTCTTATCTTAGACAACCATTGGACTGAACAATTCGGATTCCTCCATGGGGAATATAATCCATCCATCCAACATACGATCTAAATCCTTGTGCACTTTCTCTTTATACTTAGGGTTCAATCTAAATGGTCTTTTCTTAACTCGCTTGGCCCCCTCCTTTAGCTATATTTTCATTTATCCAAGCAGTCCTGCAATTCCTTTCATCTCAGAGAAGCTACACATAAAAATATTCTTGTACTCCTTCAGTAATCCACTATCTACGCATTTGTTTCCTAGTCCCAATAATCTCCAATTATGGCTAGCTTAGGCTCCTCCTCGATGCCTATATTATGTTTCTTTATTTTGAGTGGTTTGAAATTTTTTGGCACAATGCTAGAATATGGCTCATCCTGCACAGTGCATTCTCCCATATTTTCTTTAGAATGTACATTGCATGGGTCTTCTTCTTCATCTGGTTCCTTACTCTCTACCTTCCAACAATATATAGGTGTGTCCAGCCTTGCCAAGTCCTTATGGTAAGCATATATGACTTTCTGCATCAGATCCCGTTGTGGTATTTCTCCAAATATGACTTACATGATTCTATGGAGGATTTTGGCCAATTTCAAATCTATTGTACTGAATTGGAATGTGGCAGTTCATTTTTCAGACACTTTAGTCCAATTGTTGGTCTTCCTTACTCTTTCCTACAGAACATACCAACTCTGTGGTATCACATCCAATGTATGATAAAATCTATGTACCCTTTGAGTGCATAGTACATTCTTCATATCCCATCTTTGTTGATAGAATTCAAGGTGTTCAATGGGATCCTCATTTCCCTTGAATCTATTCCTCAGATCCAGATAAAAAACATGATGGAATCTCTCTTTAAGACAAGTTTGCACTATCTCCCAGTTTTTCAACTCTTTCTTGTACATTTTCCACCAACACGCATACGTTCCTTGGGTGATATCATTCATTTCTTCGAGTAGCCGATCCTCTTTAATTTGGGTTTGCATTTTTTCAAGGAAAGCATAAACTCTCTATATTCCATTGAACATAGGTGGATCATGTAACTCTAATCCAATCCAGTGAACCATTTTGGTGATGTGCACATGTCTCCTCGTGGACACCTCATATAATTGGTTTTTCCATCGAACCATTGCATCATGTGAATCTGTATCGAATGACTTGACACTTCGCCAGATGATCTCTCCATCCTCTATGGGGTTACTATAACCCTCCTTTCTAGCAGTCACATTATATATGTTTTCTATCTCTCCCTCATCAACGTTGTCTCGAACCATCTATGTATACCTTTCTCTTTTTGTAGCATCCAATGGATCTATTAGGCACAACTCATCCGAATCAAAGGACATTCATCTTTTCTTTAGGTTCAAAATAGCATTGTTATAAAAATCCCAATCTATTCCCAACAACGCATGATAGGATCAGTGTCCTCTAGTACTTCTATTACTTCAAATTCTGCCATTGTTTTTACTCCATCAATGTTTACTTCCACATTGGTCAGTCTACTAATGGGAAAGACCTTATACTGGTTTTCTAATCTAAGTTGAATGGGTGACCACACCAACTTTCGCTTACACATCATCTGCCATGCCTTCTTAGGAAGAATGTTCACATATTCCTCCAATTCAATCATAACATCTTTCATCTAAAATCCTCCTAATTCAAGTGGCAACATGAATTCCTTTCCGGTTCTTCTTCTCTTACCCACTCTACACGCACTCCTTTCAGCAAGCAGTACACAAATAGGCTATTCACCGTCATCAGATATTGTTAACTTAGCAAGAAGAGTAGTTACTTTCTTAACAACAAGAGGATCATTTAATATATGTATACAATCTCTCAGGGAAGTACTTACAAGGTTTTTTTGGTGGCTTTTTTTAATCCTTCACGCAGCTTGTCTTTGTATCATGTTGGGGTGCATTGCGTAGCATGATTCATCTCGTCCTTGTGCATTTTTTGCAATAGTTATTCTTCTTTGTGAAAGCATCATGTTTCATCTTGTCTATGTGCAAATTCTTTGATAGCTCTCTAGGCTTCGCGTAGGGTCTATAACTGGTCTTTTGCTCGAAACTTTGGTGGGTGCTCTGTGTCTTTTCTGACCTTCTGCTCCATGGGTGTTGTTAGTCCCAGAGGTAGACTAGGTTGAAATAGAATACACCCAGGCATGATAAGAGCTCAAATGTTAAAGATATTAGAGCTATATCTGAGATAAAATGTGATGTGATTTTGATTCTTGATGTTCTTACAATAACGAAGGTTATGAACAAATTTTTGCAGATGTAAAGATAATTTGTAGAGGAAATTTACATAATGTAACATAACATATGGGGAAAAGGAAGGTGAATTTAATAGATGAAGTGATTGAGTGCATTCAAGAAGCGCCTGTAAAGCAAATTTATTAAATCAAAGAAGATATGAATGTACTAAGACTCTAAATGATGATTCAATAAATTTTTACAAAATTGGGAATCATACATGAGTTTTTGTATGGATTATTCATGGTCAATAAGAAATTTATGAGCTCAATAAGAGTAGGAAAATCCATACACTATTGAATCAACATAAAAACTATAAATATTATAGTAGAGGAAAACATATGCTTTAAATCTATGTTATAACATCACCATTTAATCACAAAAAGGCATCATCAACACTTAATTGGAACAAAATCCACTGCATCAAATCTATTATCATCTCATGAATCTTCTCATACATACATAGGTAGTGTAACAATGTAGCTACTAACATAGGAACAACTTCTATGTACACTTCTATATCTTTAATCTCAGCAAAGAACACTACAGGGAAAAAAAATCATCGATTCTACAACAATAGACAAAGAATCTCTATTCTAAAATTGCCAGTGTTTATTTCATGGCTTGGCTTACATTATATAACCTTTCAAACTAACTGAATGTAGTTAGACTTGATTTGACCTGTAACCAAAATAGTAACAGTCTTTTGACTTGTTACTTTTTACAAAAATGATTTTACAATTAACTTTTTATAAAGCTTTCCCTCAATTTTTCTTCTTACTCACCCCTTTTCTCATGCCCTTGTTTGGTGATGTGTGCTCTCTCACATATAATTGGTTTGTAATGACTGGGTGGACAGTTTTTTCCCTTGATGACTGCATCTATGGTATGGTAGGATTTTTTTTTTTCAACCAGTGGTACAAAGGATAAAGGGGTAGGGTATACCATGGTTCCTTATAGTTTTCTTGAGTGTTGTTGACTACTTGAAGAGGTACCTAATGTGCTGGAAGCTTGACCTGGAATCTACTTATTTGAGGGTGCAACTGACGGTTCATATTGAGCCACTATTTTCTAGTCTCTACC
Organism: Larix kaempferi; assembly: GCA_027924585.1. Lineage (NCBI taxonomy): Eukaryota > Viridiplantae > Streptophyta > Pinopsida > Pinales > Pinaceae > Larix > Larix kaempferi. The sequence goes on along the minus strand of BSBM01000575.1, from coordinate 5,425,452 downwards.
TATTGGCATCCTATGTGATTTCAAAGCATCTATTGAAAGCTATGCATCTATATTTTTGGCATAGGAAATAGGACCTTTCTCTTTGAATATTATCTTCAAATGTATTCATATCTAAAATTGAGGTTTCAATCTTTCAATCACTTCTTCTCTTGATATCACCCCTTCTAGCTATTCCACTAAAGGTGTTTCATTTCTTTTATGCTCCAAATTCATTCTAAATTCATCTCTAGATACTACCTCTCCATTCCCATCCCATGGATGAGGTAATCCTAGCTAATTGTCAAACAATCCCTTAAAATTTCCAATATCATAATCAAGCATTTGAATGTTGATCTCTGATATCTTCATTAGGAATTGCTTGAATATCATTTGTTTTTCTACCTTGATGATTGCATTTATTCTTGGTATCTGCAATCGTCGTAATGCAGTATTACTCATTCCAGTTAATTTATCTATGACTTATTCTTTCATTCTTGGCATTTTCCCTATCTCTTTTTTTCACCCTCTTTTCCTCCTCTTTTATCGCTTTGTAGGTACCAATCTCTTATTGGACAACCTCGAATCCTCCCCATTCATCTGTTATTGGCTGATTTATATTGTCCCATAGGGTTATGTTTGTCCTTCTCATCAGAGAATCTACTTCTATATCAAGCTCTAAACTGGGTACCTAACTCTTGATGTCATCCATTTTACTCTTTAGTTCATGGATTTCATCTTCCTGCTTTGACATGTCCCCTTCTAGCTCAACTATTCTTTCATCTTTTTGGGTCACATGAGCTTCCAATTCTATGATCCTTCCATCTTTATCAGTCAACTCTTTTTATATCTACTGGTTTTTGGGGTCTTCTTCCATATTGTCCACATCTACCATTTCTAATTGAGTATCCTTCTCTTGAGGACCTATTGTTTCAGTTGGTTGTGTTGTCCTTTGATCAACAAAAGATGAACCCTGGATGATTTTTTCTTTTGTTATAGCGGTCTTTTGCATATTAAATGAGGCAATTTGCAGTTTAAGATCATCTATTTTATATCATTTGCATTCATCCAATTTTTTAAATTGTAGCATGTTGGCATATATATTTTCATTTCCTTCGCGAGCCTGCCTAAAATCTAGAGTCTAAACTGCTTCCATAGTTGGGATTTTTAACTGTCTCTTCAAAATTTCTATTTCATTTTCTTTTTCCTTAAGGACAGTTGCACCATGTAAATTGTCACCAGGATTGGCACTTAAATCCATAATCGTTTCTTCGAGACCCTTAATAGTTACTTGTTTTCCTCTTACTGATACCTTTTCTTCTTTCTAAATTTCTTGAAACCTTTTGAGGGTTTACCTCAACTTTCTCTCTATCTTCTTTGATTTCTCCACTTCATGGCATATCGTCCCAGTTGTTTGTCTGTAGAATTCCACTTTATCCATCTTTTAAAGTTTACAAAAGTCAATTCTATATTCACCAGCTCTGAAGTCATTTAAACTGGTATGACTTGGAATTGTAGGTTGCACTATTTATCATCTCAATATATCATTCTTATTGTCTGCAACCGTGATCAACCTCTTTCCTGAGACCCCTATCTACTTCCTAGAGTCATTCCAATTCTTTATTTCTTTCTCTTAAGTTCCTATATTTGGTTTGTATATCTATTTGTATTGGAAGCAATCCTACTAATGGATACTCAGAGGGTGGTAGTTGCAACATCCTTGGTTTTATAAAGCTCAAAGAAGGGTAGTCTGAAAAACTAACTACTGACCCTGCTCCTTTGTGAGGGGAAGGTGGTATCATGTCTAGTATTTCTTTGGGTAGTTTTATCTCCTTCTTCTCTTTAAACCTTGTATTGAAGTCAACCTTGGATTGAAGTCAACCTTAGATTGAAGTCGACCTCGGATTGAATTTGATCTTGGAGTCGACCTTGGATTGAAGGAAATAGTGAAGTCAACATCTCTTATGCTCCTCTATTTTGACCAAAATGCTATTGCTTCACCCCTTCCTTCTCCAAATGCTTCTGTACTTCTTTGACCTCTTCCCACCTTTCTAGATTTGCAATGTTTTTCCAATCCAGTCTTGGGATTGTATCATATGCAGAACTCTTGTTTTCTATTCTTTGCTTGAAAATAATCCCATGGGGATCATAATCAAAAGCTTCTTCTGTCTTCAGGTTTAATTGGACCAAGTAGTCCTCTAGGTACTGTACTTCTTTGAGTCCCTTCAGCCGAAATGGACCTATCTCTCGAGGCACATTGAAGGTTCTATGATGACTGTAGTGCCTAAAATACCTTTCATCTACCTTGAATCTGTACCTCGCATATTCTATGGAAAAAACCCCAGGGGTAAGGAAAGAAGATAGTTGATATAGTTCCTCTTCAAATCTATAGACGCTTATCTCTGTGTATTCCTCGAAAAGAAACCAATATCCTATTATGGTTTTAGGTGTTAATTGGAGGAGTTCTAATTCTCTGGAAACATCCTTGGTGGGGGAGAAACATTTAGAATTGTGTATGTTATATTCATAACTTTGTTTGTAAATTATTTGTAGTTGGAATTATCATCCTTCCCTTAAAAAAAATCACTCCGTTTGAATACTAGGATAGGGTTACCACTTTGATCTACCATCTTCAGATCCAGACACTTGAAATGTTCAAAATTTTGGAACACAAGCATATAGAATAGGTAGGATGGGTATCTAAAAAGAGATATGACAGGGAAGTCTTCGAACTGTTCTTGGATAATTCATATTAGGTAACCAAAAATTTCATACTTTGGATTGGTATTGGTGGACATAAGAGTTAGACTCAATAAGAATCCTAGGGTTACTTCATCAATTTGCTTGTAATTTTCATAGCTAAAGATTATGCATATCAAGGATAAATATCTTCTTGAATAATCATAAAATACTACTGACTCATAAGGTCGGGAAACATTAGGGATGGTAATCCCATTTTCCAAATGTTGTTTGAAGAACAGTTTTCGGTTGGAATGGCTAAGACTTATGCATGATTGGGATAAGGACACTTCATTTACAGATTCTAGCTTCTAGAATTCTGGGATTCCAAACATTTTGTGCATGTTGGGGACATCTATACTACACAAGACATTGGTTATATTTGAGGATGTAATGACATGTTTTCTTGGGGAATACTGCTTGGAGCACCAGGTGATGAATTCGGGGAAATATACTGACCTATTACACACAAATCAGGAAAGGTTTGAATCCAAAAGATCAAATGGATCTTGGTTCACTCTTGCTAATATTTAAGCTAGGGTATTTTTTAAGGATTCTAATATTATACTTAAGTATAATATCCTAGGCTATTATTTTGGATTGAAAAAAGCATGTATATAAGTAGGTAGGCGAATATTAAATATGAAAAATACAATTTACTACTGGAATGTGTAAATTTTGGCGAACCTTATGATAAAAAAACATATTTTCTGTAAATATAGGCGATATTAGAGACTAGAAATGACCAAATAGCGAATTTATTTTTTGAAAAAAAACCCGAAAAATAGCCAATTTGCGAAATTTCGTCCTTAAAAATTACCTGAAAAATTTAGCCTCCAAGTTGATATCAAGTCCAAGATGGAAACGATGGTAGCGAAGACATTTTCCTATTTATCAAGGATATGCTCATCTCCTATAAAAATTGTTTTGGGTAACTTAACTTTGTTTTGGACGATCGAGCCATGGTAGGGTTACTTGAAAAGCAGGTTTGACTGGTTTGATCTCACAATTCTTGTTGGATTAATAGATTATGGGTTTGGGTTCAAAATTGTATCCTCAAATAAGAAATTGATTAGGTGAGACAACGATGCATGAAATACTTGGTGAACAGGTGGCTGGGGTGGCTTTGTTATAGAGGGTGTTCTGTACTAACGTGATGCTTTAGTATTGTTCTGCTTCCTTCAAATGGATGATAGGAAAATAATTCGCACAAGATATTTTGATAAAGTTCAAAATTTGAAAGGAAATAGTTAACTTGCAATAAATGACCTTGGTGCCCGAATTGAATGAAGTCATTTGGGAGTAGGCCCCTCTCTTTTGGACACGTGTTGGCCTTGAGTGGGATGACATGTCGCTGCTGTGGATCCTTTGGTTGGTTGGTGGTTTTGTTCGACACTGACATGGTTTTGGAAAACTAGAATTCCCACCGGGCTTGGTGGTTTTAGAAAAATTCCTGTCAAGGAGTTGTCAATCACAAAGTTCCAAGTGTACTTTTTTGTCATATCTAGCTCTTTGAATGAGTGAAATTAAAGCTTATGCAACTCGTCGAGGATCTATTATTGTGCACTATTGATATTCCTCTCTCCCCTCAGATTAGCATGGTCCCCACCTTTATTTTCCATGTATCTCTCGGGAGCGCTGTCACTTATAACCGTTGATCATGTATTTGATCAACGGTGTTTAGTTTCTTTCTATTTAGCACTTGGTTCCTATCCCTTGGTATTTGCTACGCCAACAGGATAACCTATTTTACTTTGGATTTACAACTTAGACTATTACTTAGGCCATTATATCCCCCAAATCCCCTTTGTAAAAATGTGTGTACTAACATCGGCTTTACGGGGACAATTCCTTGCTACGCAAGGTGCTGAGAACCTTACACATGTGCCCTGTCCATCAGGCCCTGGAGTCATCTCTTAAATTTGTTTTGATGATTTTAAACAGATCTCTTAGCTTGGAAAAATTATTTATATACAATGAAGAAAATGATTGAGAATTAAAATGTTGAAAAAGTTATAGTAAAGCAAGTAATTGAAAATTTTCTATTCTACTATGTACAACATTCTCGGAACCTGGCTTCAGTACACGGAGAATCTTTTCCAAATCCTTCCATTTACAATAGATTCTATTAAATCACCATTCAGTTCATTTAGCTTGTATTTATTGTTCTCCAGTACCTCTACAATGACATAGGGCCCTATCAATAGATTTTCAAAATTTCCATGTTTTCCCTTCTCTTTTCTTCTTGCATCCCATTTCACGACTAAATCCCTTAAGTTGAAGGTCATTTTTATCCATCTTTTGTGTTCATGTAACTTGATGTTAGCTTTCTCTCTCTCTTGCTATAGTTCAATCAACTCATACACCCTTCTTATCATGTTATTTGGCTCCTCTGTTGTATTGTTGAATTAGCTTTAGTACTGGCAATCCTAGTTGGATTGGTAAACATGCTTCTTTTCCATACACCAATTAAAAAGGAGATGTATCAATTGACCTTTTGACACTTATCTTGTTAGACTATAAGGAATACTTGAGATTAAAATCCTATGTTTGTTATTTCCTGTCAACATCTTCTTAATGATCCTGAATAAAATTTTGTTGGATGATTCATCCAAACCATTTCCTTGGGGGTAATATGCAATAGAGTGACCAATATCAATGTTATATTTTTGACATATCTGAAAGCTGAAGTATGTTGGTAGGAGGGTTTGGATAAGTCAGCTGCACAGCATCGTGGATGCTGTGCAAGGTCAAAGATGCCGCGCAAGGAGGAAAATTGCGCACAATTCGGAAATGATATTGTTTTATGTATTTTTGGGTCATTTTGGACCGCATTGTGTGGGTTAGGGTCATTCTTTTGTAGATCTTGTTAAGAAGTAGTTAGGCGGTTGTCTAAGTGGACCATGAATGTAAAGGCGCAAGCCTATAAATAGATGTAGCATTGAAAGTGTTAGGATAATCCTTACCATGATTAGATAGAAGAATACGTTATGTTTTGTATCGGATATTGATCTTGGTCTTTTTGAATCTGGGTATGCGACAAAAGAACTGTGTTGATGTATTTGTATTTTGTTGCGAAGGTTAATATGACATGACGGAGCTTGAGAAAAATCATTGTGTCTTTTCCTGTTTTCCTATTATGATTGTGATATGCATCTGCGATATGAATTTGTGAATGATGAGATGTTTCCCTGATCCAATTGATGTTATACTGTTAGATCTATTTGCGCATTAATGGTTTTTGCTGATAATGATATCTACTGAATGATGATGTGATTCTGGTTGATGCATAAGATGAATAGTTAGATCTGTTACATAATGTTGTGCTAAGTCGATAAGTAGATGCACATGGTCCTCCTCCATTCGGCGGAAACGTGGTTCCGTCAGCTCTCCCTCGAACATCTCGGGTGCAACTTCATCTGCTCTGCAGGTGTTGCTGGACGGGATAAAATCTGTTTGGGCCAGTGCTCAGGGAGATCATGGTGGTTTGGGTGTCGACAGAGTGGGGAACCCCTGTCGACTGGGTTTGTGTCAAAAAATGGTTCCGTTATCGGGACCCTAGCACGAAGAGGATGGAGGACATGTTGTTGCATCCGACAAGACCGAAAATTCAAGATTGGTTCGACCAAAAGTTACAAGAGTTTGCTGAGAAAGAGAATCAGAACCCTGGACTGACGACAGACTGGTGGCTAGCAAGGTACATACACGACTTACCACATGAGTATTTTTTCTCTGAATTCCCCATCATCTTGTATGAGTGTTTGGCGCAATTCAATTATCGCAAGACAAATTTCCAAGGCAGTGAGCCAACATCCTGGACTGCGGAATTGATCCAGGAGTTGCAAGAGGTAGACAACAGAGCATCACGAGCTATCAAATTCTGGCTTGATAGTATATTGGAGGGATATATCATCGAGTTTGTAGTCGATACAACAAAATATTATAGTGAAGCAGAGAGGGAATTTTTCAACAGACCAAGAGGTAGATTCCTGTTGTCTTTGCAATTATCCATTAAAATGATCATCTGTGAAAAGGGTTTACTGAAGATGAACCTCAAGTTGTAGAGCCCTGGTGTGCGGAGGCTGTGGATACCGCGAAGATAGGGGGGGAAATGGAATGACACAGGGTAGATGGGTGCATGTTACGACGAGGCTGTGAGGGAAGCTGAGGAAGAGAGTGGTCTTACGAGGGGAAGAGCAAGATTTTGACAAGAGAAGAAGAAGAGGAAAGGGGAAGGTCCTGCTGTGATCAGAACACAAAACCGCAAAGGAAGACCACAAGGGACGAAGCGACCCCACAGTGCCGACAAGGATGACCAGGATATGCCCAAGGCAGAGGAAAGACCAACTACTTGGAGTAGCATACCCACACCTCCGTGCACTACATTGCAGCCAGGAAGAAACAAGATTTTGACACCACTGTGTCCGACGTGTCAACAACACTCAAAAAGCAGTGGATCAAAAATTGTAGGAAGAAGGCCTAGGATGGCCGGCGACGATGCGAAGTTACCTCTGTTCCATGGAAATGGAACTAAGGACCTAGAGAAATACTGGTTCTTATGTGAAGCTATGTGGACTGTTAAAAATATTACGGATGATGATGTCAAGAAAGGTCAATTGGAGACGACTCTTTGGGGTCACCCACTAGATTGGTTCATGAAATTTGTACAAGTTCTTGCGGGGAGTCCAGAGAAGACATTGGATGAAGTTAGAAAAGGATTAATTGAAGAGTTCAGAAAACTGAAGTCTGAAGCGCAATACATTATAGAACTGAAGGAGATCAAACAATATCCAAATGAAACTATTTGGGATTTTGACCAAAGGTTTAAAACACTAATGGAAAGAGTCAGCTTTGAGATGAGCGACATTCAGCATAAGGAATGGTTCATCGCGGCATTACTAACTCATATCAAACTTCTGTTGATGCAGCAAAAGATTGTGACACAGAGCGAGGCTCTGGAGATTGCAATGAAGTTAGAAGCTTCACCTATTGGTGAGAATGCAGTCGGCATGACTTAGATCCAGACGCAGCTGGCAAATCTAACACTTTAGTTGCAAGATCTCAAGAAGGGTAAAGAGCACCGTGAAGAAGTTTGCTGTAGTTGATGTCATGCAGAGGGACATACCAAGGATAACTGCCTAGATTCCCGAAACTACCTATTATTAGGAGTGTCCCGAAACTACCTATTATTAGGAGTGTCGAACCCTTTGAGTGGCGGAGGTATGCCATGGTACCGCATTTTTCAAGTTTATGGGAATCGACATGAATATTGTGGATACATGCAGAATATGGTCATGAAGCCAACGAATCTATACTCTACATTATGTCGGTCTGTTGGGCATGAAGATAAGGATTATCGTGCATATGACCTACTCCAGGAAAGAACGTATGACTCATACTACGTAAAGGGAGATGACCATCGCACAGTACAGCAACCGTAGCCACAGCCACAGGTGGCCCAGCTGCCACCTCAACCGTAGATGCAATTTGTACTGCAGCCACAACCACAACAGTAGTTTGTTCCACAACTGTAGTATAATCTGAAGATGGCTCCGCAGTAGCCATAGTATGTTCAGGCCACGTAGTATGTTCATCCAGCTCAATATGTTCAGCAACAACCGAATCTCCTGCAATAATAATTTAATCAACCGCAATATCAAGAACAAGGAGGATTTCGCAGAGCATTCCGAGGAGGACGAGGTGGAGGCTTTGGTCGAGGAGGAGGACGAGGTCGCAGAACTATGCAATTTTATAATTATGGAGTATTGGGACACTATCAAAGAGATTTCCTGTAGTTGCAAGCACAATGTACATATTGTATTTCTATTGATCACACTATTGAGAACTATCCATAGCTGATCACGAGATGGAAGGCAGGGAATGTTCCGTAGTTGCAGAACCAGAACCCACTGCAGAATATGAATTCGTTGCAGAACCAGAATCAACGTCAGAATCATAATGCAAATCAGAATGTGAATCAACCTGTGAATCCACCATCGAACTAGAATTCGGGACCAACTGTCATGACGATTTTAGCAGAACCAAGAACACAAGATGTCGACGTTGTTTTTATCACTCGCAGAGGTGTGACAATAGGAGAAGATGGTCCACGTCCACTAATCGGTCTAGCTTGAAAGAAGAAGGTGCAGTTTGATATTGATGTTGAGCGAGACAAATTCTTTGAAGCACATGATGTGATAGGAATAAATATTGGTAAGTTAACTACTTATGACATGTCCACTGCTTTTGACTCAACTTCGAGAGCTGGAACATCGCGACAGTATGGTACTTTGCAGAACTTCTTTGAAAGTTTCTTATCATTGGCAAGAGATCTTGATGCTCTTGCCGATATTGAGAGTCTGTTGCATCGACCGACCAAGGGAGGGAAATAGTCCATAGTGAACTCTTTACAGAGGAAGAAGACAGGAAAAGAGATGTGCATGAATATCTAGATTGGGGACTATGAGGTAGATTTAGTCATTCTGGATCTTAGCTCAGATGTCGATATTCTAACAAAGCAGACATGGTAAAAGATGGGGAGCCCCACACTGAGATGGTCTCCCGTGTAGCTACAACTAGCTAATTAGGCCAAAGTAACACCAATTGGGCAAGTTCCGCGCCTTGTTGTGGAAATTGAGGGGATGAAAGCCTATGCTGATTTTGATGTTATTGAAGTTGTCGATGGTGGAGACTCCCATCCCACATTGATGGGGATTGGATGGGCCAATGAAAGTATGGCAGTAATTAATTTCAAGAAGCGGGTGATGACCTTTGAAAATCAAGACCTCAGATTCATAGCTCCATTGGATCCAGCTGAAGGATGAAGGTATGTTGAACCAGGAAGGGATGAAGTTGTAAGGGGATGGGATCACACATATAACATTTTAGAAGACTACATCCATCTGACTGTCGACAACGAACTTGGCTAGTGTAGCTATAGCTCTACGTCTTCCAACTCTGATGATGCTTTAGAGAACTAGCAGAATCGCATGCATGAGGTGTCGTTCTAAAAGTGTGGTTTGATCATGCAGTCATTGTTCTGTGTCGTGACTGAGACCATTGAATTATCGGTATATGAAGGACTGCCCGAGTTGGCCGAATTTCTAGTGGCATTTGAAGACAAGGTGTCAGAAGCACATCGATTGCTGGCATTGGAAGAGGTGATGAAGGCTGCTCCATCACGTTGGTGGGAAACCCATAAGAAGTCGATTACTGGGTGGTTGCAGTGTCGAAGACTGATGACAGTTCTCTTTGGCGATGCAAAAATATACCACACTAGAAAGTATGATGGGCGGAATGACCCTGGCGGTCATCTGATTGAATGTCAGACTTTGTGGGCCTCGCGACCAAAGGATGAATGCGTCCATGCCTTTGTCCACACTTTGGATGAAATGTCGCGATCTTGGTATGCCTCAGCTGAGTTGCGAAGAGAGATTACCACTTGGGAAGAGTTGACGGTTTGCTTCACTCACACCTTTAGTTTCGCAGATGCTATATGTTCATAATGCCCTACAAATCATCTGATATCTTGTTCTATAGGTGGTTCCACTTGCATAACCTGTGGATATGCATGTGCATTATCAGATGTAGTCGATGATGGAGTGCTATAATATTACTGGAGGGCCAGAGGATGGTAATGACCCGCGGAATATCAATTTTCCAGGGACATAAGGGAGTCGGGATGTCGTAGCACCTGACGTACCAACAGATCCAATAAATCAACCGCTGAAGATTAGAAAGGTCAACATTGGGACAGAGGAGAACCCAAAGTTTGCGAATGTTGGGGACTACTGGGATGAAGAAACAATGGCAAAGATCACAGACTTGTTGCATGAGTTCCAAGATTTGTTCCCTATGAAGTTTTCCGAAATGAGGGGAATATTGGGGGATTTAGGAGAGATGAAAATTCTGTTGAAGCCAGATGCAAAATAAGTGAGGCAACGACCGTACTGACTGAATCCACGAAACAAGGAAAGGGTCAAAACTGAACTTGATAGAATGTTGGATGCTTGAATAAGTGAGTCGATCGAAGAATCGAAATGGATTAGTCCCATGGTTGTTCAGGATAAGAAGACAGGTGATTTTCATATTTGTGTCGACCTGAGGAGGTTGAATGATACGTGTATGCATGATCCATTTTCGATGCCATTCACTGATGAGGTGTTAGAAGGAGTGGGCGGTCAAGAAATGTATTCCTTCACAGATGGATTTTCTGGTTATCACGAGATCAGGATCACAAAATAAGATCGCCACAAGAAAACGTTCGTTACTGAATGGGGTTGTTTTCAGTATACTGTGATGCCATTTGGGTAAAAAATGCAGCTGCGATATTTTCCCGAGTGGTTGTTGCTGCATTTAGAGATTTTATTCAGGGGTTTTTGCAGGTCTATATGGATGACTGGATAGTTTATGGGATCATGGACCATCTGGAAAACCTACGACTGATGCTGGAGCGATGTAGACAGCATCAGATCGCATTGAACTTGAAGAAGTGTATTTTCTGTGCACCGTTTGAAATTTTGTTGGGTCACATTGTTTGCAAGCAAGGATTGTTGGTTGACCTAGCAAAGATTGCACTGATTTTGAGCTTGCCACTGCCTATAACTATAAAGCAATTGAGAGCGACGCTGGGGCACATGGGGTTCTACCGCAAGTTTATCCGCGGTTATGCTGCGATCACGGCTCCTATGGAGAAGTTGTTAAAGAAGGACGTGGTATTCTTATGGAGTCACGAATGCCAAGTAAGTTTCGAGACACTGAAGGCTAAGATGGCTTCTGCACCAATCCTGGTATTTCTTGATTGGAGCAAGGAATTCCATGTCCATGTGGATGCATCGTCGATTGCGATCGCACAACTAGGAGAAGGATATCTTGGCCACCCAATTGCTTTCGTGAGTCGGAAGATGTCATATGCAGAGAAAAATTATATGACTACAGAGAGGGAAGGTCTGGCGGTGGTATACGCGCTACAAAATTTTAGGCATTACCTGTTGGAGGGTCATTTCAAAATGTTCACAGACCATTCTACTTTGAAATACTTGGTTAATAAGCATGTGTTGGGGGGGACGATATGTCGCTATTGGGTGTGTAAACTATCTCAAATAAAAAAACCTAATATTAATTATCACCCAAGATCAGTAAACTTAGAGTTGAAGCAAAATATATGCCAAGGTAGAAAAGGTTCTAAAGTTTTAGGTTTGTCAAACCTAAACAATGTTTAGTAAGGAAAAAGATTGAAAGATATTTCAAAATGAAAAACCGAGTTAAATATTCAAGAATACAATTAAATCACAGATCATAATAGTACTAGATCATACTACTCTACTTCTATGGTTAATTAATAAGAAAGATGGAAACAAATACTGAAACACAAATTACTTCTAGAAAAGTAAGAAACTACTAAATTAAACTTCCAGATAACAACTATGAACAGAATTAGAGCTATGGATATTAGATGTTTAATAGGGAGAACTTGTAAATGTAAATTAATTTACACTAAACCATCTAATTCCATTCTTCTTGATTACATACATAAAAGGTAATAGGAACTGGAGTAAATGTATCGTAATGACTTTCAAATGTAATGAGGAAGCTAAATGGAAGTAAATCTAACTTAACTTCTACGAACAAATGTAAACTAAAAATCAACAAACTACCACTAACTTTAAACATTATGAACTACTATCTATCCATATGTGAACAACATGAAACTAATGTAATTTAGAAGCAAATAGAAAACTTAACAAAGATGTTAAACTGAACTATATTAGATTTGGAAGCAAGTAGAAAACTTGATAAAGATATTTTATTATTAATCCAGATTTTGCAACATGAACATCTTCATTAAAGAGAAACTAGTCTTAAGATTAACAAACTAAAACAACTCAACGAAATAGAATTATCAACTATAACTCGAAAATAAACTATTTAGAAACAACATCCATACATTTTGAACAGTAACTAAGTAACAAAAGAGGTCAAAGAACTAAAGTTTGGAAGAAAGATAAAAAGAGGATAAGGAGGAAGTAAGAAAAGAGGAAATAATGATGAAAATTGAATTAAAAACTCCAAATAACATAAAACAAGATTAAATTACATCTCAAACTATTAAGGAGGAGCAGGAAGAATGATGGTTAAGAGGACGAAGAAATTAGATTCAGAAAAAGGCCTAAAATAATACAGAAAACACACAGGTCCGAATGACGATCCAAACGCCGGTTTGAATGGAAGTCCAAATGATGATCCAAATGGAGGAAAACATTCTAAAGTTAGGGAAAGAAGAGTTTTTGGATGATTTAATTACCAGCTATCTTATGCAAATGATCCTATTGTGCACAGGAAGCAGTAGAGAGATTACTAGAGGCTAAGAAATTATCTATGCGAATCATTGCCTAAGAGGAAGAATGATTTTATAAGAAGTAGGAAGAAGGTTGGAATAGAAGAAGGGAGAAGGTTGGAATAGAAGAAGGAAGAATTAACCTACAACAAACAGGAAGAAAAACTAGCAGAGGAGAAAAGAAAGAAAGGAATGCTAACTATGGAAGAATTTGGAAGCAATATCTAACTATGATGATGGAAGAAGGACTGAAAACAAACTACAAATTATTAAACTATTGAACTATTGGTCGACCATTTTATCTCAGAAGAAAGAAGGTTGCATGAACAACATAATATTAATTACCGAGGAATAAAGATAATACACACAGGAAAACGAATTAGATTACACACACAGAAAATAAACTAGTTAATTGCAAGAAAGAAATGCAGAAAATGTAAATAAAACCTACAGTTGATGAGGGGCCCTTCCCAGCAATCGGAGGGTGAACTAGCTCAACTTAAATGCCTACCAGCAGAACATCAACAAGCTGCTACTTCCATTAACTTGAGAAAAAGTATAGACTCTGTATTCACACTATCTACGACTGCAAATTCTTGGACTAAGACTGGAAAACCATCGTGAATTCATAAACTAACTCGTCTCAATCACAGAGGCGGCTATTTATAAGTTACAATGGTGAGAGGGTCGACAGAGTCGACCTCTCTAATAATAGGAGTGTTTAAATGATTGTAATAGCTGATTAAATTGATACATGCCAACGCAGGGGGTGTTCTTCAGACTTTGACGGGGTTGGTTCCTTCTCAGAGAATCTGCATTGTTGATCTAACTCAGATGTGGACAAGCAGTGTGCTAGCAGACTGATCGTGGGCATGCGAACTCCTTCTAGAACGACGACATGAATGAACATGAGCAGGTGTGACCAAGTGTGTGTAACTTCCGGCCAAACAAACAAGAGAACTGGTGCACTGGAGTGTTGACATGGGTACAGGAGTTACGTCGGCATACTGAGCGTGATTCCAAGATGAATGCGCAGACGAACCGGAGGTTAAAGTGTTCACGTGGATGTGGACTGGAGGTTAAAGTGTTCACATGGATGTGCTATCAGGCTTGGCGAGCATAAGGATGGATCTTCTAGAGCAATAGCTCATTAACCAGGCCCATTGCATGTCGAACAGTACCCATGTGTCCTTCTCTTCATTCAATGGTCTAAGATGTGTCAACCACGGATTTCGCGGGCTGAACGGAGGGCTAAACAATGATCTGAACGCACTTTAGGCTGAGCACGTAGTGCATGGTCTGAATGATGGGTCATTTGCAAATCGTAGTTGTCAATTAAAACCATAAGTGTTGATTATGCCCAAAAACATCATTTTAATCATAAATAAACCATAATATACGAAATATAATAAGATTTGCATAGTAAGTGAATTTGTGCATACCTGGACTATTTGATGAGCTGAATGGCTAAGAAAACAACTTACTATAGCAAAAACGATAGAAGTAACGCCACTTCGAGTAAATTAAATGATAAAAAATGGTGACAATATTGGGCACCAACATTACCCCAAACCGGAGTCATGCCAAGTCCCACTGAGCAAAACAAAAAGTGATTAGGAAGAAGGCCGAGCTGCGATAGTAGTAGTCTTCGACTTGAATGATGGAGATGCATGCTTGGCTTGGATCTTCTTGAAAAAACCCCTTAAGGAATTATACTTTACTCTAAGGACAACATTGGATGTTATTTTGGCGTTAACCGAGCATTCAGTGCTTTTCAATTGTGTACGCAACATCTTATTTTCTTCAAGGAGCTCGGACATTGTCTCCACATAGCTTTGAATTTGTTTTGTTAATTGTGCTATCTCTTGGGTTAACTGATCCCACTTTTGTTGACTCGAAATAGGTTGTTCTATACCATGCTCCAAGTCCATTTGAGGACTCTTCTCTATTGGAGATGTCCCAACATTAATAGTCTGTTCTTCAGAGCTTTTGTCTTTGTTACATGCAGGAGAGCTTCTAGCAGCACAGGCTTCACTAATCTGAATGGATGCATTAGCTAGTGTGAGGAGGGATGACTCAAAGGTATGATCGTCCAAATGAATATTTGAGCATGAGGGTTGAATGATAGTCTGAATGTTAGGATGATCAATGGACTGGTCATGATTTGTCTCTCTAGGTTCAGTAGGAGAATGTATTGAATGGACAGAGTGCATATCATCTAAGGAACTCTCATCAAATCGTATACATTTAGCGTTTGGTTCTTCTTGGGCATGAAGGTGTGCTTGAGAAGGGGAATATTTGATAGTAGATAAAAGAGGGTTTAATATCTCAAAAAAAAATGGCCCCAAGTCTGACCTCTCTCCTCTAGTTGATGAATGATTAAAAGCTTAATGGGACAATGGTGATATAAGTTGCCAGAAGGGTTAATGGTATTCTTTCTAACTTGACTCGACATCTTTTCCAAGCTCTTTAGAAAGTAGAATGGGAAATTTAAGGTCTGATTATTGACAAAATGAGCTAACAGTCTAATATGGAAAGCTTTAAAAATAATGAACTTACCCTCGCAGGTGACTAAGTGAATGATAATGGTCAAAAGATCCAAGTACTCTATCTTGATCCATTCTCTAGGAAAACCTTTGGTGCTAGTAATGTGTTGAAAATCGGGCTTGAGAGCGAACTGGTGAGCTTCTCGTGGAAGAAACAAATGCTTGTGCCATCGAGCACCTTCTCTAGGGAGCTTCGTAGCTAATTCTATTGACTCTTCTGTTACGGAGAAAAAAAGATGGCCAACCTTGGTCATTTTTCCATCGAAACCTTTGGAAAACAGCAACGACACAGTACACCATCAGAAAACAAGAAGACAGCAGTTAAATTGTTTCGACCACCTGTCACATCCCCATAATTTCGTAGAAGTTTTTAAAACTTTTCTTTTCGATATAAGGATCCACTATAAGTTTACAAAGAAGGTCATCATACCATTTTTATGAATTTGCAACTCTTATAAGAATATTTTATCCTAATAGCATAAATTAATAATGTCCTAACACCTGTCTCACATTAACCAATTTATTCTATTAGATTACAGATTATCAATAAATTGAACAATTACAATAAGATACCCATCTGGTATCATCGACCACCTATTACACGTTTTTAAATATTCAGTATACATAACCACTAAATGGATTCTTCCAACATATGTAAACCAGGGACAAAGTTATTAATAGAAACCATCTTAAAAATGCCTAAGGTACACAACCAAAATTGAGATAAGAATTGAGATGCAGCATGTCACCTACCCAATTTCTGAGAATAATTGTTTTCTACTATTATCCTTTTTGCAAAATACTTTCTGT
The DNA here is from genome assembly GCA_027924585.1 of Larix kaempferi. Taxonomy (NCBI): domain Eukaryota; kingdom Viridiplantae; phylum Streptophyta; class Pinopsida; order Pinales; family Pinaceae; genus Larix; species Larix kaempferi. The sequence goes on along the minus strand of BSBM01000575.1, from coordinate 5,409,045 downwards.
TAAATTATAATTACAAGTTTTGTAATTATGACCAATTAGGACAAAGATGAATGTAATGACTCATTATTATTATTTAATAAATAAAAATGGGAGACAAACACTCAAGAAAGTTGTTACAAGAGTGTCCACTGGCCCACTAGGAGGAATGGAAGCTACTGGAAGGATTGGGACAGATGGCATCATTTGCACTCTACCATTAGCTGTTGGTATGGGACAAATCCCCCTAATTTTGTGGCATTTCCCCCTCCATGTGGAGGGAGGTGAGCAGGTAGCTCACTAATGACCAGTAATTACAAAAAAGACTTAGGCAGCCTATAAAAGGCAATTTGAATTAAGCAGGGAGCTCTTACAATGTTTTCTGCAGAAACATTCCTCATGTGCATCAGGTGATCGCTGAGAGATTCGAATAGGGAGGCTATGGAGAGTGCAAGTATAAGTCTGCAAATGTTATGAGAAGGACAGACCATAGGTGCTGGTGTTGGTCCAATTGATTACTAAGCCTGTAAGGATGGATAAATTTCTTGCTGCTGCACGTAGAGATCCTAAGCTTCAGAACTTTCTTCCTCCTGGTGGATCAATGGATAGGCTCGGGGGTCCTAAGGCAGACATCTTGGCTGCTTAGGAGCAGGTTGGGTGGAACGGGCTTCTTGAGTGATTTGTTCCTCCTATCACACTCAGGTTCTATTCTTTTATTTTTTTTTGGTTTCAAATCATATGAATGCTCTCAGAAAATGGCTTAGAAATGTTATTAATGACCAGTAGTACTAAAATGTTAGATCCTGATTTATTTAAATTTTCTAAACTGATAAAATGACTCCTCTGCATTTTTCCCCATGCGTGAAGTTGCATCGTACTCCAGAACAGAGAGGTAGCATTAAATCTGTTCATTTAAAAGTGAAACCTTGCATGCATCTAAATACATAAACCCAAGAGACCACCCATGCATAGACTTATATTCCTATGCATCTTGTTATTTAGCAGTTGCAAAATTAAATCTCTGCATGCACTGAATATACTGTTCAAATCTACATGCTGAAACAACATACCATAAACTAGTCATAGCAGTAGGTTCTTTTTTGACTTCTGAAGGTGGACATTGTGTTAACATCTACGGTTTACTGACCATCAGTTATTTCTTCAAAGAAACCAATATCATGCATTCTGTTTAAACCACATACCCATTCTTTTACTTGTTATTTGAATCTGATTGATCTTATCGAAATCATTGTCATCACTGTATTATTTTGTGCAAAAAAAAAAAAGGAGTACTATATTGTTCATTCATTTTCTCCATAGGTCCAAATTAGACAAATATAAGGAGATAGAATTAAAGTAGACCAACTGTTATATTAATAGGTAAATCAAACTAACTGATGAATACACTGTAAATTCTTTGATTCTGTATTATCAACTGCATGTGGCAGAATTCACTTCACATAATAGCATGTTCTTAAAAGAAAAGAAAAGAATAGCATTATTGAATTGACAGAGTAAAATACAGCATCTCTACACCCAAACCAGGGTTGATCTGTTCTCATCATACTAATATTTACAAACATTTAATAGTTGCAAAATCAAATATTTTCATTATCATAGATATCCTAACTGTAGAATCAAGATCTATTATTCTTGCATTTTAAACATCATTACAGACCGGCATATTTCATTATCATTATCAGGCTAGGATTTAACATCAACACAGTTGTTTTCAAACCCAAGCTAATACCTTTTTATTACCGGCTTAACCCAAGTATGCATAGATGTAATGCAAGCCAGGTAGATCATTATCGACTTATAACCACTATTTAAATAAACATCTTAAACAGGCTTTCTAGTACAAATTCGAAAACACCATACATAGACATTAAACCCTAAAGAATGAACATTTCCATTTAAAATTACGATGGCAGTATCCTACAGATTGCCTCATTGTTTACTGAAGCTTCAATTAAAAAACCCATTCTTTTTACACTACTCAATTATTGCCGAAACAACCTTAGTCAACACTGTTATTCCCTACAGCTCCACACTAGGTTCTTCCATCGATTTAGAAGTGCAGAACGATAACATAAAACTTTTAATACTGTGAAATCCCTTGCAACAACGAGGGTTCAACCCTATCAAGCTCGCCGAGCCAAGGGATGGCCAGCCATACAATTTAAGAAATATTCACATCATCTACACTAACAAACAAAACATAAACAGTAACATTTTCCCAATGCTGCAGGCGAGGAAAAATCCACTGCCGAGAAGACATACTTCCAACACCCTGCTCATCAAGTCCGATTGTAGGAGAACCACGAGGTAGGGGTACCATCGAAGCTTACCGGTGGGTTCTCTATATTTCTTCTCCCCATCAACTTTCCCGACACACTGTTGTTCGCCGAGAGCTACCTGCCAAACGACCATACACTGAGTTAAATATCAATCATGAAATAATGATGCATGCAACAAGAAAACTTTAAACTTTTGCAACTTTACTGTACCTGAGTCTTGACAGAAGATTGACGAAGCCAGCCATCCATCCACTGCAAAGGAGAAGCAGCCAACTTGAAGGCCACACTGTGGGATACCTTTTGAAACTTACAACCCGATTGAAACCCCAGACTTTCTAGTCACTACAACACCCCAAAAGATGCACTCATCGAACCTTTGGATTGCCACACTATTCAACTCCAAACTCGGCCTCCATTGATAGCATTCACTTATAGTTTGGAGGTTGCTGCCAGTCTTAGGATCGAGCCTGAGGGAGGCTAAAACATCAAAACCCTAAGTGCCTCTCGGTCGGTTGGCCTCACCCCCAAACCCTACCACCAAAACCAATGCCAAGAAAACGTTACAATATCCCATAACTTATGTTAGGGTTCTCTATGATCCCAATGCATAGAAATCAACAAGGGAGATCTAAGCTCCATGAGCCAGGTTGGAGGGTGGCAGGTGCGATAATAACTCACCCCTCCATCTCCCAAGCCACGAAGTTGCCAACTCTGTCAACACCGAGGCAGGAGGCCCAATACAACTCAGCATCGACGAACCTTCTCACATGCTGGAGACCCTTCACAACGTGCACGTAATATATCCATTAACATGGTGGCCAGGAGAATTGATTACAAACCCAATCATTTACTACACCCTTGAATTCATACGCAGGATTTATACAATGCCATCATTCCACCTGCCAACCATATGGATAAACATTTAATTAGAATCGACTTTATGAATTATACCAAGTTATAACATTCACCGTTAGCATGTATTCAAGATCTTATATGTTCCATTTAATCGATTTAAGCACACTCATAATATAAAAACATCTGCCTACGTCGCATTCGATCCTAAGGTATGGATTGATCTCGCCCCAACTTAATATAAAATTCATCTTAAGGTTCATTATAAAGCTCTTCAAGCTTTGTTCATGTCATAATTTATATGAATACACCCTTAGGGTATAGTTTCCCCATAGAACCATCGCATACATTGCATGGTAGGGTATTAATGCATAATGCATCACCATTATAAATTCCCAGGTAATAGGGAAATTAGAATCACCTTATTACTCTCTCTATGTTATGCTTAGGACCATGTGTCCTTGTCTTAAATTTGTGACCGTCGAACTTTATAAAAGAATTGTTTTAACATCCACAAGTCATTCATGGAATGATAACAAGTGAAGTCATAAATTCCTAATGAAGAACATTCATAACAATCACACTCTGAGACGGACGATTTCTGCAGTTTTGAGCTAGCCAAGTTCATCTTACAAAATTGGAAAGAAACCATACCTGTAGCGTCGAAATCATAAGCAGTTTTTATTTATATAACGGTTATTAAACACTATGAATATTATCGCTATCTCTTACCTATGAATCTGCGCACGAGGGACGAGTACAATGCTTTAGCTAAGTAAGCTAAGTAAGCCTCGGTGCACCTTCTTGGACCCCTTTCATCATAATCCAGAAAAATTAAACTGTTAGTACTGGTCGAGGAGAATTATGTTTCCAAATGTATCGAAATTTTCAATCATTCAAGCATATAAATACATTTTTATAATTATTAATTGGATTCATGACGTGTCGCCGACATAGTACACCATCAAAAAACAAAAAGACAACAGTTAAATTGTTCCGACCAAATGACCAATTTATTAATTACTGCTTTAATTAAACATTTATTATTTCCGCATTTTATAATTATTAGTAGTTAATGACGATTTAGAAATTTTAAATTTTTATGAAAATAGTGGGATGTTACATGTGGTATCAGAGCTCATGTTCGAACTCTAGGCCTAAAGACGGTCCAAGAAACATGCAAACAGAAAAATTTATGACTGTGAAATTTTTTGCTAATTCAAGTTTAAATTATTTTGTCGTATACAGAAAAATTTTCTTTGATTTATAGATATGGAAGGATCAGTTGAACACATAAGGGACAGATTTCCGCCAAACAACCCCAAGTATGGAACAACAGTTCCAGGGCAATCGGGGTAACGATTCGTCAAAATTATTGCGTGCTTTTCAAGAATTGAAGGCAGAGATCCAGTCAGTAAAATAGGACAATGAAAGAATCCTGAGGACACAGGAGGAGTTGAAGCAAGCACTTTCGACCAATACCCAAAATATGAACAGAACCTTGAACATACTTCCGAAACTAAAGAGCTATCTCATGAAGGCAAGAATAAACAAATAGAAACAGCTGAGGGAAACAACAACTCAACATCATCAAGAACTGCCAAACATTCACGTAAAAAGAAGCATAACTACTCTAGTGATAGCAGTGAAGGAGACTTCAAGCCAAAAAGGAAAAGGAATAAATAGTACGAACAGATATCTGGTGAATTCAAGAAAATCAAACCCCCAACTTTCAATGGCGAAACAAAGAAAGAAGAGACAGCGGAAGCATGGCTGTCCGGCATGAAAAAGTATTTTCATATCTACGACTATTCAGAATCCTTAAAGGTAAAGATGGAAATTTATAACTTGACCAGGAAGGCAGATATTTGGTGGCAAGACCTTAAAAGGGTAAAAGGTATAAAAGACAGAGATGTGAGTTGGAGTACTTTTAAAATACACTTTAAGAAGAAATTCTTATCTAAGTAGTATTATGAAGAAAAATCCAAATAATTCTATGATCTGAAACTAGGAACGATGAACATGAAAGAACTGAATAGCAAGTTTTTAAGTTTGCTGAGGTATGTGCCGTATATGGTGGAAGAAAAACTGAAGGTCCAGAGGTACCTAAGTTGTCTACCTTTCCACATCAAGGATAGGATAGAGTAAGATAACCCTAAGACACTAGAAGAAGCCATGAGGAAAGCCACTTTTTGCTTTGACTAGAATAAGAAAAGAGAAGGGGTACCTAGTTGGAAAAACCCAAAACCCAGTAATTTTGAACATAAAAGGAAAAAAATTAGATATGGTGGCAATTCCAGTTTCCAGAAGAGAAATTTCTAGAATCAAAAATTTCAGCAGAACAGAAATAATCAACAGTAGAAATTTACAGCACCCAGAAATGTCCCCAATGTTGCCAGGACCAATGAACAGAAGCCACCTATAAAATTCTTTAAGTGCCAAGGGCCCCATTATGCCTCAGACTGTCCCCTCAAGAAGCGGGCGGCCAACCATATTCACTCCATACAATCTGAAGCTACTGTAGGAGATGTGGCAAGATAAGTGCCCAGAATTAGTGCAACATTAGACAACCGGCAAGCAGAACACCAAGTCTCAATGGTGGAGGTTGAAGGTATGCTGCAAAACCACCCAGTTTCTATTTTAATTGACCCCGATGCTAGTCTAAGTTATATATCACCAATTGTTGTAGAAAGACTCGATTTGAAAACAAAGAAATTCGATAAATATTGGATAGTTAGATTAGCAACATGAACAAAAAGAAAGGTTTTTTATTTTGTGGAAAATTGTGTTTTATCCATGAATCAACTAACAATGCAGGTTAAGTTAAATATTCTGCCATTTGGGTCATATGACATCCGAATCAGCATGGAATGGTTAGAAACCCATCGTGTCATTCTGAATTGTTATGAAAAAAGTTTCGTTTTCCTGGATGATGAAGGAAAGACAACAGAGGTAAAAGGAATCCCAAGAAAAACATCCGTTCGACATATTTCAGCCATGCAAGTAAAAAGGGAAATCAGAAAAGGGTGTCAGATGTTTGCAGTAAATGCGATGCATGATGAGATGAGTACTAAGGAGGACAAATTGAAAATATAGGACATACCTGTCTTAAAGGATTTCTAAGATATTTTTCCTGAAGAGATCCCAGAAATACCTCCCAAAAGGGACTTGGATTTTACTATTGAATTAATACCTAGTGCAGTACCAAGTTCTAAAGCTCCATACCGGATGAATATACTAGAGTTGAATGAGTTAAAATCTCAGTTGAAGGAGCTGATCGATAAAAAATACATAAGACCCAGCGTGTCTCCTTAGGGAGCACCGATCATTTTTGTTAAGAAGAAGTATGGTACCCTAAGACTTTGCATAGATTATTGTCAACTGAATAAAATGACGATCAAGAATAGGTACCCGCTGCCCCGCATTGACGATATTTTTGACCAGCTACGCGGAGCAACAATATTCTCGAAGATCGATTTACGATCAGGATATCATCAGGTCCATGTGAGGGATGGAGACATTTTCAAAATAGCCTTTAGAACTCGTTATGGACACTATGAGTTCATTGTCATGCCGTTTGGATTAACTAATGCACCTGCTGTATTTATGTGTTTAATGAACAAAATTATGCACAAGTACTTAGATAAGTTTGCAGTTGTGTTCATTGATGACATTTTGGTATATTCTAAGGACAAGGAGGAGCATGATGAACATCTACGTATCATTCTACAAGTTTCGAGGGTGCACCAGCTGTATGCTAAGTTCAGTAAATGTGATTTTTATAAAGACAAGATTCAGTACTTAGGTCACATAATCTCTGAGGAAGGGATTTCGGTTGACCCCGCCAAGATAAAGGTCATTAATGAATGGCCGGTTCCTAAAGATGTGACGGATGTGCGATCGTTTATGGGCATCACTGGTTATTATATAAAATTCATTGAAGGGTTTTCCAGGATTGCAAACCCCATAACATCACTGCAGCAAAAGGGAAAGAAGTTTGTCTGGGATCAAAAGTGTGCGGATAGTTTTGTAAAGTTAAAAGAATTGCTGACTTCAACGCCTATTTTGAGGATTGCAGATCCTAATAAAGATTTTTTAGTATGCACATACACGTTCAATGATGGACTGGGAGGAGTCCTAACACAGGAGGGACATGCTGTAGCATATGAATCAAGAAAACTGAAAATACATGAGAAGAACTATTCCACCTACGATCTAGAATTGTTAGCAATGATTCATGCCTTGAAAATGTGGCATCGCCACCGTATTGGCAGAAAATTTACCTTAATGACGGATAATATGGGGCTGAAATATCTGTTAGATCAAACAAATTTGAATGCCAGGCAAGCCAGATGGCTAACTTTTCTAAGTCAGTATGATTTTGAAATTCAACACATTAAGGGGAAGGAGAATAAAGTTACCAACGTGTTAAGTCATAATGCAAGGATGCATTTTATTTCAGCCATCAGCACATACATGACAGATTTGGAGAAATAGATTTTTGAAGGAATTAAGGAGGATGAGGAATACAAAAAATTACAGGAAAGGACAGCGGGAAACAATTCCGAAAATTCTACGACAGATTTCAGTTTGAAGGAAAATGGCTTACTGCTGTACAAAAACAGATTGTATGTACCAAACGTACCAGCAATAAAGATTCTGATTTTGGATGAGATGCACAAAAGCTACTATTCTTGACATCCAGGAACCAGAAAACCATCACAATGCTAAGGAAGGAGTAATACTGGCCCAGAATGAAGGATGAAATAGTGGAATATATAGCTAAGTGTTTAGACTGTCAAAAGGTAAAGGTGGAACATCAGCATTCTGTTGGATTGCTGCAGCCCTTGCCTATACCCAGTTGGAAATGGGAAGTCATCAGTATATATTTCATCATTGGGTTACCAAAGAATAAAAAACAACATGACTCCATCATGGTGGTAGTAGACAAACTTAGCAAGGCAGCCCATTTTATCCCTGTCAAAACTACCCATAAAGCTCCTGATATCGCAGAAATTTTTATGAAGCAGGTTTTCCGAATGCATCGGCTACCCAAGGTAATAGTTTCAGACCGAGATTCAAAGTTCACAGGTGACTTTTGGAGGTCCTTGTTCAAAGGGTTAAACACCACCTTAAATTTCAACACTGTGTTTCATCCGCAAACAGATGGATAGACTGAAAGGGTGAACCAGATATTGGAGGATATGCTCAGAATGTATGTTAAGGATTAGCCTGGTAAGTGGGAAGACTACTTGCATTTAGCAGAGTTTGCATATAAAAATCACTACCATGCTTTAGCCAAACTTATCCCATTTGAGATTCTTTACGGTAGAAAGTGTAACACACCGGTGTCATGGAGTGATCTGGTTAGCAAAGTCACCTTAGGGCCCGAATTGTTGCAGGAATTAGAACTAATCGTGAATCAAGTACAAGGGAATCTTAAGGCTTCCCAGGATAGACAGAAAATTCAAGCAGACCTTAAAAGAACTCATAAAGAGTTCCAGGTTGGTGAACATGTTTTTCTTAAGGTAAGGTCGAAAAAGAGTTCCTTAAAATTGGGAAGCTGTTCCAAACTGGCACCCAGGTATTGTGGTCCTTTCGAAATCTTGTCCAGAGTTGGACCTGTGGCATATCAATTAGCCTTACCTTCAAACCTCAAAGTCCATAATGTTTTTCACATTTCATTTTTAAAGAAATATGTGCATGACCCTACTCATGTTGTAAATTGGAACAATGTTCAAGTGGAACAAGGCGGGGATTTTCTAGTGGAACTCGACTGTATTCTCGCAAGGAAAGAAACTCTACTCCGGAACTGCATGGTTGGCCAAGTAAAAGTGCAATGGAAGCACTTTAGCCCAGCAGAGGCTACCTGGGGGTTGGAGAGTAGTATGCGGGCTGCATACCCAACTCTGTTCCAGGAACACTCAAGGAGTGAATAAAGCAACATCGAGGACGATGTTGAGGCTTAAGGGGGGGTGTTTGTCACCTACCCAATTTTTGAGAATAATTATTTTCTACTATTATCCTTTTTGCAAAATACTTTGTGTTAAATTATAATTACAAGTTTTGTAATTATGACCAATTAGCTCAAAGATTAATGTAATGACTCATTATTATTATTTAATAAATAAAAATGGGAGACAAACACTCAAGAAAGTTGTTACAAGAGTGTCCACTGGCCCACTAGGAGGAATGCAAGCTGCTAGAAGGATTGGGATAGATGGCAGCATTTGCACTCTACCATTAGCTGTTGGTATGGGACAACTCCTCCTAATTTTGTGTCATTTCCCCCTCTAGGTGGAGGGAGGTGAGTAGGTAGCTCACTAATGACCAATAATTACAAAAAATACCTAGCCAGCCTATAAAAGGAAATTTGAATTGAGCAAGGAGCTATTACAATGTTTTCTGCAGAAACATTCCTCATGTGCATCAGGTGATGGCTGAGAGATTCAAATAGCGAGGCTGTGGAGAGTGCAAGTATAAGTCTGCAAATGTCATGAGAAGGACATACCAGAGGTGTTGGTGCTGGTCCAATTGATAACTAAGCCTGTAAGGCTGGATAAATTTCTTGCTGCTGCAAGTAGAGATCCTAAGCTTCAGAACTTTCTTCCTCCTGGTGGATCAGTGGTTAGGTTTGGGGGTCCTAAGGCAGACATCTTGGCTGATTAGGAGCAGGTTGGGTGGAACGGGCTTCTTGAGTGATTTGTTCCTCCTATCACACTCAGGTTCTATTCTTTTATTTTTTTTTGGTTTCAAATCATATGAATGCTCTTAGAAAATGGCTTAGAAATGTTATTAATGACCAGTAGCAGTAAAATGTTAGATCCCGATTTATTTAAATTTGTTGAACTGATAAAATGACTCCTCTGCATTTTTCCCCATGCGTGAAGTTGCATCGTAATCTAGAACATAGAGGTAGCATTAAATATGTTCATTTAAAAGTGAAACCTAGCATGCATCTAAATACATAAACCCAAGAAACCACCCATGCACACACTTATATTCCTATGCACCTTGTTATTTAGCAGCTGCAAAATTAAATCTCTGCATGCACTGAATATACTATTCAAATCTGCATGTTGAAACAACATACCATAAACTAGTCATAGCAGTAGGTTCTTTTCTGACTTCTGAAGGTGAACATTGTGTTAACATCTACGGTTTACTGACCATCAGTTATTTCTTCAAAGAAACCAATATCATGCATTCTGTTTAAACCACATACCCATTCTTTTTCTTGTTATTTGAATCCGATTGATCTTATAGAAATTATTGTCATCACTATATTATTTTGTGCAAAAAAAAAGGAGTACTGTATTGTTCATTCATTTTCTCCAGAGGTCCAAATTGGACAAATACAGGGAGATAGAATTAAAGTAGACCAATTGTTATACTAATAGGAAAATTAAACTAACTAATGAATACACTGTAAATTCTTTGATTCTGTATTATCAACTGCATGTGGCAGAATTCACTTCACATAATAGCATGTTCCTAAAAGCAAAGAAAAGAATAGCACTATTGAACTAACAGAGTAAAATACAACATCTCTACACCCAAACCAAGGTTGATCTGTTCTCATCATACTAATATTTACAAACATTTAATGGCTGCAAAATCAAATATTTTCATTATCATAGATATCCTAACTGTAGAATCAAGATCTATTATTCTTGCATTTTAAACATCATTATAGACCAGCAGATTTCATTATCATTATCAGGCTAGGATTTAACATCAACACAGTTGTTTTCAAACCCATGCTAATACCTTTTTATTATCGGCTTAACCCAAGTATGCACAGATGCAATGCAAGACAGGTAGATCATTATCGGCTTATAGCCACTATTTAAATAAACATCTTAAATAGGCTTTCTGGTACAAATTTGAAAACACCATACGTAGACATTAAGCCCTAAACAATGAACATTTCCATTTAAAATTACGATGGCATTATCCTACAGATTGCCTCATTGTTTACCGAAGGTTCCATTGGAAAACCCATTCTTTTTACACTACTCAGTTATTGCCGAAACAACCTTAGTAAACACTACTATTCCCTACATCTCCACACTAGGTTCTTCCATTGATTTAGAAGTGCAGAACGATAACATAAAACTTTTAATACTGTGAAATCCCTTGCAACAACGAGGGTTCAACCTTATCAAGCTCGCCAATCCAAGGGATGGCCAGCGATACACTTTAAGAAATATTCACATCATCTACACTAACAAACAAAACATAAACAATAACGTTTTCCCAATCTTGTAGGCGAGGCAAAAGCCACTACCGAGAAGACATACTTCCAACACCTTGCTTATCAAGTCCGATTGCAGGAGAACCACGAGGTAGGGGTACCACCGAAGCTTACCGGTGGGTTTTCTATATTTCTTTTCCCCGTCAAATTTCTCGGCACACTGCTGTTCGCCGAGAGCTACCTGCCAAACGAACATACACTGAGTTAAATATCAATCATGAAATAATGATGCATGCAACAAGAAAACTTTAAACTTTTTCAACTTTACTGTACCTGAGTCGTGACAGAAGATTGACGAAGCCAACCATCCATCCACTGTGAAGGAGAAGCACCGAACTCGAAGGCCTCACTGTGGGATACCTTTTGAAACTTACAACCCGATTGAAACCCCAGACTTTCAAGTCACTACAACGCCCCAACAGACGCACTCATCCAACCTGTGGATTGCCACACTATTCAACTCCAGATTCGGCATCCATTGATATCATTCACTTATAGTTTGGAGGTTGATTACAGTCTCAGGATCGAGCCTGAGGGAGGCTAAAACATCAAAACCCTAAGTGCCTCTCGACCGATTGGCCTCACCCCCAAACCCTACCACCGAAACAAATGCCAAGAAAACGTTACAATATCCCATAAGTTATGTTAGGGTTCTCTACGATCTCAATGCATAGAAATCAATGAGGGAGATATAAGCTTCATGAGCCACATTGGAGGGTGGCAGGTGTGATAATAACTCACCCCTCCATCTCCCACGCCAGGAAGTTTCCAACTCTGTCGACACCGAGGTAGGAGGCCTGATACAACTCAGCATCGACGAACCTTCTCACATGCTGGAGACCCTTCACAACGTGCACGTAATATCTCCATTAACATGGTGACCAGGCGAATTGATTACAAACCCAATCATTTACTACACCCTTGAATTCGTACGCAGGATTTATACAATGCCATCATTCCACCTTCCAACCATATGGATAAATGTTTAATTAGCATTGACTTTATGAATTATACCAAGGTATAACATTCACCGGTAGCATGTATTCAAGATCTTATATGTTCCATTTAATCGATTTAAGCACACTCATAGTATAAAAACATCCACCTATATCGCATTCGATCCTAATGTATGGATTGAGACCACCCCAACTTAATATAAAATTCATCTTAAGGTTCATTATAAATCTCTTCAAGCTTTGTTCATGTCATAAGTTATATCAATACACCCTTAGGGTATAGTTTCCCCATAGAACCATCGCATACATTGCATGGTAGGGTATTAATGCATAATGCATCACCATTATAATTGCCGAGGTAATAGGGAACTTAGAATCACCTTATTACTCTCTCTATGGTATGCTTAGGAACATGTGTCGTTGTCTTAAGTTTGTCACCGTCGAAATTTATAAAAGAATTGTTTTAACAGCCACAAGTCATTCATGAAATGATAACAGGTGAAGTCATAAATTCATAATGAAGAACATTCATAACAATTACACTCTAAGACGGACGATTTCTGTGGTTTTGAGCTAGCCAAGTTCATCTTACAAAATTGGAAAGAAACCATACCTGTAGCGTCGAAATCATAAGTAATTTTTATTTATATCACGGTTATTAAACACTCTGAATCTTATTGCTATCTCTTACCTGTGAATCTACGCATGAGGGACGAGTACAATGCTTTAGCTGAGTAAGCTAATTAAGCCTTGGGGCACCTCGTGGGACCCCTTTCATCATCATCCATAAAAATTAAACTGTCAGTACTTGTCAAGGAGAATTCTGTTTCCAAATGTATCGAAATTTTCAATCATTCAACCATATAAATAAATGTCGTAATTATGAATTGGATTCATGATGTGTTGCCAACACAGTACACCATTAGAAAAAAAAAGAAACAGTAGTTAAATTGTTCCGACCAAATGACGAATTTATTAATTACTACTTTAATTAAACATTTATTATTTCCGCATTTTATAATTATTAGTATTTAATGACGATTTAGAAATTTTAAATTTTTATGAAAATAGTGGGATGTTACATATGGCAAGCTTTAAAAATAGTGAAATTGCCCTCATAGGTGACTAAGTGAATGATAATGGTCAAAAGATCCAAGTACTCTGTCTTGATCCATTCTCTATGAAAACCTTTGGTGCTAGTAATGTGTTGAAAATCGGGCTTGAGAGTAAATTGGTGAGCTTCTCGTGGAAGAAACAAATGCTTGTGCGATCGAGCACCTTCTCTAGGGAGCTTCGTAGCTAATGCTATTGACTCTTATGTTACGGAGAAAACAAGATGGCCAACCTTGGCCGTTTTGCCATCGAAACCTTTGGAAAACAGTAACGAAATCTCATGGTCATGACCATCAAGGCGGTGGAGAAATAGATTCCAACCTGCTTGAGAGAATAACTCATGGAATCTTTTAAACTCAGGGATATGAAGAAGATCTTGGTAGCTACCAGGTTTGCAATGGTTAGGCATTCACTGATGGAGGATGGGGGAAACAACAGATAAATGAAAGGAATACAAGGAATTTGCATAGGACGCAACTCGCAGAGAGAGAAAAGAAGGGTGAATAGAGTGAAGCAGAAGTTCACGTAACCGTCAGTTAAATTGAAGTCTGTTTGGATGGCTGGGTGGTCATACGTAAAGCGTGTTTTGAAAGATCACACTTGTATTTTGAAGATCTTGGGTTAAGTGCCAGAATTGAAGTGCGTGAATTCGGTAGATGTATGTTTGGTATAGCATATTCAACCATGTCCAAAGCCAAGCTTTGGATAGGTTGAACGAAATTCATGTAATGGGATATTCTACACGTAAAAGATCACAAGCATCCGATCCATATGTTGGCGATCTATACGACAGGTAAGACCATAGTGGTCATACAATGATTCATAATGACACAAGATTCATTCATTTAACAAGATGAGATGAATAAGGAAATAAAACCAAGTGCGAGATTTGACGTTTGATTGATCCCTATCATCATTGGTTAGTCAAAATTTTCAAAAATATCTAGCATGGTATTTGAAATATATAAGCTAAAATTTCTTTAGCACTTTTATTCAAAACATTGCTTATTTGCTGCATTCATCACTTCATTTGGATCGGCATTCGATCCGTCATTCAGCCTTTCATACATAATTTTTTCTATACAAACTTTTATTGCTGAAGCCAACTGGAACTGATTTTTGCAAGGAGTTTTTAAGGCTGTTAGTGCATAGAAAATGTTGTAAACTTTGCTTTCTGGAACTTTTAAGTCATGTCCCCTTTTTGTTTGTCTTTAATTAAAACAATTTGCCTTCTACTTTTGCATTAACCTGCAAACATCTATCACTTTCAAAGATAAATAAACTTTTTTCTTTATTTTTATGAATAAAAATAAAAAATAGTTTAAAATAGTTTTAATCCTCCCCCAAACCAAAGATATGGCTTGCCCTCAAGCCAACAAAAAGAGCATTAGATATTTTATTATTTTATCAATAGCTGAAAAATGTTGTAATACTTTTCTCAAGAAAATGAAATATTAACTAAACATGTAGATGATTCAGATGTGTACATTTATCATAAAGAATAGAACAGTGCTTTTAAGAACCATTTGAAGAATGATAGTATAATTTGATATGAAAGATGCCACAGGAAAACTAGCCATCCATGACTCATTTTAAAGGTTTCTTGTCATCCCAAGATATAGATAAGGTGCACTGTAAAGCTTGTGAGATTTTCATAATTATGGGTCCCATTTCTAGGAAAATAACATCCTAGTTATTGTTTGAATTAGATGACAAGGTCCAAGTTCAACTTACAGTTATTCTCTGATGACAGTATAGATGATTGGCCAAAACATGTGTTTGTATACTTAGGTTTCTTATATATGAATCATGTGCATAGTAATGCATTAACCAATCTCTTTTACCCGATATTGACCCACTGCCAGCAGGCCTGTTCAGTACCCCGGCGGGTTTATCTTGGTACCATGCAAGCATAGTTCCGCTACCAGCGAGCCTGTTCAGTACCCCGGTGGGTTTACTTGCATTTACCTAGCTTCCTTGTTTAAGATTTTACTTAGCATGGACCCACTGCCAGCAGGCCTGTTCAGTACCCTGGCAGGTTTGCTTTGTATAATGATGTATATGTATATATATATTTTTTTGTAAGGAAGCTGGTTGGCACTAGAGTGTGCTAAGCCTTCTAAACACATAATTCGAAATATTAGAAAAAACCTTTATGAGCAACTTTTTCTTATAATATCCAAAGCTAAAGATCATGTCAAAAGATAATAACCTAAAGTTGTTCTATGATCTATATCTATCTCTTTCATAAGAATTCAGTAATGTTCCCCACAAGAATAAAAATGACATTCACTTCTAAGTTACCTTTAAAAGATGCTTTAAGAGACAAGTTTTGATAATGAGTCTGGGATAAGCCAATGATCCATAGGTGTAAGATAGTATTTTTTTATAGATCATAGCAATTAAGATAGGTCTTTTAAGCAACAATTCTAAACGATAATCAGAAATGTGCATGCCTGAATCAAATACCATATTCAAAATCATAAATGAAATGGTTGCAAGATAATATAAAGAACACTTTATCTTTTGCTAAAAATGTCAATTTCAACAATAATTGAAAAAAAGAAGGGATTAGGATATATTGAATTTTTTTCTTTTAAGTGCTTCCCTTTCAATAATATTGCATGAGTGGATAAGGTCCTTGTAATTAAACTACAAAACCATTGTTAGATGATTTTGATTTATTCAGAACAAAACATATGTACAAAAAAAGTCATAAGAAATCTAAAAAGGGAGAAAAGTTTTCTTGTTTTTAATGGAAAAAATTTCATGAGCTGATCATACAAATGAATTCCCTGTATAAATACAATCAGCTTGTCAAAAATAACTCTTCATTATTATAATTAAAAAAAAAACACAATATATTTACATATGTACAGATAAAGACAATCCTTTAGAAATTTCAGGGACTAGGAGGAGGAGGAATGACTTCCTCTTCTACCAGGGCCATCTCTTGCTGTTGTAAGTCATTCTGTACAAAGTCTTGTTTAGATATAGGTTGGTGATAAAGTCTAAGTCTATGGCCATTTACAACAAAGGAAGTTTGAGAATTATCAATTGTTTTAATTTTAACGGATCCATTATCGAAGGTTGTAACAATTTCATAAGGACCCATCCAACGAGTAGTCAATTTACCTTTAAAATTTTTGTATCTCGAATAAAAAAGTAATGCCCAGTCTTCTGTTTTAAATTGTTTTTGTTTAATGTATCTGTCATGCCATTTTTTACGTTGATTCTGTATTAAGATTGTTCGTTGGATAGCATCCTATCTAATCTTGTTTAATTCATTTATTTGTAGGATTCATTGTTTCTGTGCTTCTTCTAAATTCATTCCTGACTGAGCAGTCATATGAAATGTCTTAACCTGAAATTCAATGGGTAGGAGAACTTGTTTGCCATAAACAAGTTCATAAGGTGTGTGGCCAATGGTGTTTCTCCAAGTTATTCTATAAGCCCACAAGGCTTCTGGGAGCCTTTCTGCCAAGTCCTTTTGGTGTAACTGAATGGTCTTGGTCATGATAGCTTCTAATACTTTGTATGTGCTTTCTACTTGACCATTCGCCTGAGGATGATATGGGGAAGATTTACAATGTGTAATACCATATTTATTAGTAAGTTCTTTCACTAACTTGGAAGTGAATTGAGATCCTTGATCGGTTACAATTTCCCTAGGTACACCAAATCAGGTAAATATTTCTTCATACATAAATTCTACCACTGATTTCTCCGTGGCTTGGAATAAAGATTTGGCTTCTACCCACTTGGCAACATAATTTGTACAGACTAGGATGTACTTCTTCTTACGAGACATAGGGGAAATTGGTCCAATGAAATCTAGAGTGCATTTTTCAAAAGGCTCGATCATAACTTGAGGTTGAAAAGACATCTCATCAGATGGCATAGGTCCACCCATTCTTTGGCAACTATCGCATCCCTTAACAGATTTGGCAGCATCCTTGAAGATGCTTGCCAATAATATCCATGATGTAAAACCTTATATGCTGTTCTTTTATCAGAAAAGTGTCCACCATGACATGCATGAAGAATCTCTGCCATCTCTTCCTCTCTTACACATCTTCTAATAATAAGGTCAGGACCGGTACAAAAGAGATCATTATCCACCCAGGAATAGTTAGAGATTTGAACTATAATTCTACGTTTTTTTGGGTGGGGAGAGATGGTTTGGTAGCTTTCTAGTTGCCAAATAATTGGCTATGTCTGCGAACCATGGGCTTCAAACAGATATAGCGAATAAATGTTCATCTGGGAAGCTATCATCAACAGGACTATCATCGTTGTCAATTTGAATTCGGGAGAGAAAGTCTGCTACTACATTCTCTCAACCAGGACAGTCAACAATGGTGATATTAAACTCTTGTAACAGAAGAAGCCACCGAGTCACTCTGCCATTGGTAACTGGTTTATTCATAAAAAATCTAATAGCAAAATGATCAGTATGTATGAAAATTTCATATCCTGTGATATAATGACAAAACTTATTGATGGAATAGACTACTGTGAGAAACTCTTTTTCAGTAATAGTGTATTTTGATTATGCAGGAGTCAAGTTTTTACTAGTGAAATAAATGGCACAAGATAACTTTTCCTCCTTTTGACCTAAGATCACCCCTATAGCTATGTCGGATGCATCAGTAGAGATATGAAAAGGAAGGGACCAGTTAGGGCCCCTAAGTACTGGTGCTACTGATAACTTTGCTTTTAAAGTTTCAAAAGACTGTTGACAAGGTTCATTCCATTGACATTATGTGTCCTTCATGAGTAGTTTGAACATAGGTGCGGCTATCTTGGTGAAATTTTCTATAAAACGCCTATAATAACCTGCATGGCCAAGAAAGCTTCTAACTTCCTTCGGAGTTTTTGGAGGAGGAAGATTGACAATTATTTCTATCTTGACAGGATCCACCTTGATACCTTAAACAGACACATGATTTCCTATAACTATGCCCTTGGTTAATAACATCTTTCATTTTTCATGACTAAGGGCTGAGTTTGTGTCCTAACATCGAATAAGAACTGTCTCGAGGTTGTCAAGGGCTTCTTGGAAGGTATTGTTAGGATATTCCTATTCTCCATCCTAGTCCCACCAGTATTTTGATCATTTACATTTTCTGTCATGCATTTACTTTTAGGGTTTGCATGCATCATTTAGGGTTTGCATGCATTTGCATGCATTCCAGTCATTAGTCCAGCACCTAGCCCTCAGTTAGCCAGCCCCCGAGAGCTTCTCTCAGATCATTTTTAGCCCTCCTAGAGCTTAGTGCGCCCTTACTCCTTGATTTAAGGAAGCCACTCGTCCTTTCTCACCTACCAGTCCAGTTTACTTCAGTTAGCCACCAGTCTTTCCTTGATTTCAGGCCAGACTGACTCCTCACTACTGTTATCACTCCGATTGACCTCCGATGAGACATGACTACCTATTCTGGCTCCAGTTAGCTCCTCATGCGCCCTCCACTGAGCCTCCTTCATTCAATGAGTGTCTCCATGTGCTAGTTACATTGAGTTACACCTACCACACTCAGTTAGACTCAGTTTGACTAATGGTTGACAATTGCGTGTGCATTGATGACTCCACCGATGATGAGATAGACTACTAGTTGTGCTCCGATGACACTCCAGTGATCTTTTGATTACTCCGTGAAGGATAATTCGAATTTCCACCTTGGCATTTGAATCCTCATGCATTGTACTACTTATTGTCCATATTGTGATTAATTAATTAGTGTGTGTGAAGTATTTTTGCTTCTATCTGAGCTCTACTGTATTATTATTCTGTTGATCATTATACTGCATTGACCACTCTTCTTCTATTTTCTTGCTTAATCAATTACTTTCTTGTGAGGTATACATCATCTCTTAGATCTGCTGTGAGGATTTTCATAGGTATTACCATAGACTGTAAAATCGTCCATGTAGACCTCTACACAATCATCTATAAGGTCAACAAATATACCTAAAACTGGACGTTGGAAAGTAGCAGGTGCGTTACAAAGGCCAAATGGTAACACTTGATAGGCATAAGTCCCCCAAGAGCAAGTAAAGGTAGTCTTGTGTTGGTCCTCAGGTGCTATTAATATCTTATTGTATCCACTATACCCATCTAGGAAATAAAGTATTGTTTCCCCGATAGGGTATCTAACACTTGATCTATAAAAGGTAGAGGGAAATAGTCTTTAAGAGTGGCCTTGTTTAATTCTTGAAAATCAACACAGATACGCCACTTCCTTGTGACTTTCTTTGGAACTACTACCAGAGGAGACACCCACTTACTATTAGAAATTGGGTAAATGAATCCAACGTTAAGAAGTTTTTGTAATTCTTCTTTTACTATATCTTTGAGATTTGGGTTCATTCTTCTCTGGGGTTTTCTGATGGGAGGTATACTTTTGTCTATTTAAATGTGGTGAATACAAGTATCTAGGTGTATACCCTTCATATCGGTGTATTCCCAAGCGAAAGCTCCAGTTTGACTTTTGAGAACTTTTAACAATTGTTTTTGTTGTCTCTCATCTAAACCTACATTTATATGTAGAAATTTTTTGGAACTAACCTCACATGGTATGGTATAAGATCCTAGTTGTTCTTCGATTGAAAAGACACAAGGTGTACCTATAAATGTTGAGAGACTCATGTTTTATTGAAATTCGTCTCCAAAAATCTGGTCAAGTTGGGAAAAAGACTGAGGAAATTCTATAGATGTGGTGGAGGAAATAAATTGATTCAACACGTTTTCAATACTTTGTTCTTTAAGTTCCCAGGATAGATCACTAACAAGGGAAAGTTCTTCTAGGTTTTCTTCTCCAAAAGGACAATCTAACCAAAATAAGCTCTTAGCTACAAGCTGTGCTGGTGGGTATAAAGCTAGTGTTCTTGTAGATAATCCATCAGAGATAACCATTTCTCCATCCCTACATCCTATGAATGCATTAGCGGTAGCTAGACAGGGTCTTCCTAAAATGATAGGATGCCCTCTAGATGGATCTTTTGATTGTATAACCATGAAGTCCACGGGATATTCCCATGAGGCTACTGACACCATAATATCATCTAAAATCCTAGTAGGTTGTACCATAGTACAATCTGCTAGTTCTAACATTGTTGGGGTAGGGTGGAGGAATGGTCCTAATTGGAGAGCTTCTAAAACTGTAGTAGGCATTAGGTTAATAGCAGCCCCTAGATCAATGAGTGTGTTTCCTATAATAGTGTTGTTAATGAGAACAGTTACTACAGGATTTCCTGGATTTGTATACTTTGGGATTCTAGGTTGTTCTGCTATACAATCTAAGATTTCACCTATGACATGTATTGTTGGAGGGTCTTTTTGTTTCTTACCTGGTCTCTTAATACATAGTTCTTTTATCACTTTACCGAAGATTGGTATATATTTAATGGCTTCTAATAAAGGAATCTTAATACAAATATTTTTCAATTAATTAATGATGTTATATTCTGGGTAAGTTACTGGTTTTTCTATTATCAGATGCTCCGGATATGGAGGTGATTTATTTCCCGATATTACTTCTTTATGAGGAAGGTTATGTGTTGAAGATTTAGGAACAACCACATTTTCAAGAATGGCATCATTTAAAATTTCATTAGGTATATTTTCTTCTTCATTTTCTTCTTGAATAATAGCTGATGACTTAGGATGATCCTCCAAAAATCTTCCAGACCGCAATTGAACTTCATGTATTGGTGCGGGTGAAATAACATATGATGGAAGAGGTAATAACCCAATGTTATTAAGAGCTTGGGATGATTTGTTGTTAGGATTCGGTATCGGTTGTGCGGGTAATATTCTGGGTCTTGGAGGGTTCATATTCTGGAAATGATGAGGTTGATTTGGGATAGGGGGTAGTGAAGGAGGTGCATATCCAGGCAAAAGTTGTAGAACATTAGGTGGGTAAAGATAGTTAGGCATAGGAGGAGATGGTTGAGCAAAAGCTTGTCCTCTCCATCCATGTGGCCACTGCTGTTGTTGAGCATTTTGAGGAGGGTACTGTGGTGGCCAATTCTGCCAATTGAAGTGTTCCATTGTTGCGGAGATTGATAAGGATGGTAGTAAGGTGGAAATTGGAATGATGGATCCTGACTCGAAGGTTGATCCCTAGGCTTCCAAGGCCTCCTATATGTTTCACCAAAACATCCACTTTTGTATACAGCTTGCAAATCGGGCAACAATGGACAGCTATCAGTGGAATGCTCTTCTGTACAAAGGTAACAAACTGAAACATTGTTTAATGGACATTCTCTTTGAGGATGTTTAGTTCTACACCTGTTGATGTATATGTAACTTTGGAATGTATTTCATCTATGCATTTCATATATATTTATTGTACCCTTATAAGAGATGTGTTATTCCTCTATAAGGAAGTGTGGTCATGTGTATTGACAAGTGTCGCAAGTGTGTGAACTTGCCGATGGGTTATTAGACAACCATGTGTGGGGTTGGCCCTATTTTATGTAATATGTAATTGATGTACCTAACTAGACAAGTCGGCCCCATAAGGATATTGGGAAAACAGGTTATGTATAAATAGAGATCGAGAGATCTCTATTCGGATCACTTGAAAACTCATACTTCTCCCACTCAGAAAGTGGTGCACTAGTGAGGAGGAGGATCATCTGCTACTAGGAGACTATCTCAGTGTATTTTGGTTGTACTTTGGTGAGCCATTGCTCTCTCTATCTCTGAGGAAGTTGTGGGGTTTTTCACCTTAGGGTTTTCCCCACGGAAACTCTGTGTCTCTTGTCTCTCATTCTTTTGATTCTTGTGATGCTTGACATGCTTGATATGATTGTATGCATTGATATACTATACATGTTATTCTCTCAGTAAAGATCCTAGAGTATTGTGAATTAATGCTCAAAATTTAACATGGTATCAAAGCTTGCCTGAGAAGAAGACATTGTGCAGTGACGGAAACTAGGGTTCTCTCCACAGATTTTGGAAAAGCAATATAGTAGATTGACTCTACTCATCAAGGAGAATCTATCTGTCCAATCAGAATTCAATTCTGAGCTTTTTCAGATTTGGCCCTAAAAATTAGGGTTTCCTCAAAAATAGGAATTTCTGGAATCTGAAGACATAGCTAGAAGCTCCTTGAAAAAATCGAAGTTTAGAGATTTGGATCGAGATTTTTGGCTAGGTAGATCCGCTGGAAACTCAAACCCTAATCTAGGGTCCTTCTTAGTGAATCCAAGAAGAAAGAAAGGCAGTTTTGAAGGGTGTAGCTTTGCAGATCTCAAATTCTCAATAAACCAGGATGATCAACTCATCAAGGTGCATCTTTCTATCTTTTCATAAATTTGAAATTCACATTTTGAATTTTTAGGGTTTTTTTCGACAAACCCTAATCCGGGACCAGATCCAGTTTTCAGCAATTCAAGTGGTAAGACCTAAATATTTTCTATTTCCATTTGAAGTACTCTTTAAGATGTCTCACCACACCAAGCTTGAGGATAAGGTTGAAGGGGATGATAACTTTCGAGCTTGGTAGTATAGGATTGGGTTAATCCTGGAAGAGAATGAGTTGGACTCATATATAAAAGAAGACATCCCTATCCCAGAGGATGAAGAGGATAAGATATTGCATAAGAAGAACTTGGTCAAGGAAAAGAGAATCATTGCTGATTCTATCAAGGACCATCTTATTCCACATGTGTCATCTCTAAAGACACCCAAGGCTATGTTTGACTCTTTAACCAAGCTGTTTGAAGGGAAGAACATAAATCGGAAGATGACCTTGCAGAATCAATTGAAAGGGGTCAAGATGTCGAATGGAGAAACCATTCAATCCTATTTCTCCAAGGTCTCTGAGATCAAGGAACAACTTGAAGCTGTAGATGAAGTAGTGGATAATGGTGAAGTTGTGATGACCACTCTGAATGGCCTTCCTAGGTCATGGGACTCCTTTAGTCAAGGAATCTGTGCAAGAAAGAAATTGATCTCTTTCAGTAAACTGTGGGAGGAATGCTCTCAAGAAGAAGCTAGGCATGCAGCTCATGAAGAAAAGATGGGAGGTGAAGATCAAGCTCTTGCAGCCCACACCAAAAGAAGAAATCCCAAGAAGGAGCACTCTCACTTCAAGAGATCCTATGACAACCAACAAAAGAATAAGAAGGATATAAGACGTTTCTCATGCAATGAGAAGGGTCACTTTGCTTCAAAATGTCCCAAGAACAAAAGGGATAACATCAGCTCCAACAAGAAGAAGAAGGGAAACAACAGAAAGTTCTATGCTCATGCTGCCGAAGATGATGAACCTCCAAAGAAGAAGGCTAGGGCAGAAAGTGATGATGACTCATCAAGTGAAGAAGAGTATGTTCTAATCTCTGCTCTCACAGATACTATCTCTCATGGTTGTAATGATTGGTTAATTCACAGTGGGGCTTCCAAACACATAACTGGGTCTAAGGAATCTTTTGTAAACCTATCTGAACATGAATCACCCCATAAGGTGAAACTTGGGGATGATTATCAATACCCAATCAAAGGAAGTGGTGAAGCCTCCTACAACCTAGATTTTGGAAAATCTTTGAAGATGAAAGAAGTCCTTTATGTACCTGGGCTCAAGAAGAACCTACTCTCCATCTTTGCATTGGATGCAAAAGGTATGAGGGTTGCATTTGTGGATGGCCAAGTCCTAATGTGGCCGAACGGTAAAAAAAACGATGATGTAGTAGTGATTGGAGAGCAAGAGGGAGGATTGTACAAATTGAAGGGACAACTTGAACATGCTATGAAGACAAAGATTCATCCATAGTCATGGATCACATAGAGGTATGTATAATTTTTTTTTGCAAAAGTTAACTAATGAGTTATGCAGGTCATTGAAGAGAACAAGAACACATTGCTAGACATATATGATGACCAGGTATGTTTTGTTATATATATCGTATACTTTTGTATGATTAATAATGATAACTCTTGAAGTTACAAGTTTAAGTAATCTAGGACTTATGCATATTATGTTTCTTACCTTAATTGGTGATATGACTAACCAGAAGAGTCATAGGTTTGAGTAATCACGGGTTTAGGTATATTATGTTTATGACTAACCATAAGAATGCTTATTATTTCTGTTTGAAATGATCCTAACTATACATGCTTGAGATTATTGTGTTTTGATAATATTAATATTATACTAATGAATGTTTGATTATGTATGAGACCTCGAGGATAACACAATGATGATACTAAAGAAGCATGCATAGGGATCGAGAATGAATATAAGTTCAAGAACAGGTAATCTAGGAAGCAAAGATCAAGAGGGAGCACACTCCAGTGGTTTCTGCAAGGATGCAGATATTCAGAGGGAGTTGACCATCTCTCTACATTTCACAATAGAAAGGTGTAGAAGAAGCTACTTCAGATTAGGACTCTAGTAGCTCCTGCAAGGAAGCAAAGACTCAGAGGGAGTCCACCCAACAAAAAAACAAAGATAAGTATTTTAATTATCATTTCTTGCATATTTGTTTTTTTAAATAAAATTGTTCGATGATGTATATGCTCATGTTCCTAGACATAGGATATGTATTGTGCATATTAGAATGATTGCATTAATGAACAATATACTACTAATATGAATGTGATGGGTAAGTGGCCTATGGCACTGTACAACATTCCTTTTCTACATATCTAGAATGAAACCTCTTTGCTGACATGTTGGGCGTTGTGGACACTCTTAACAATGTTCTGGTAGAGATTGGAAGGCATCTAAAAAGTTACGGAATATGGATAAATGTTGTATTGAAGCATTGGCTAAGTTAATTGCATGACTGTATGACATATTTCTTTATGTGTAAGAATTTGTTCTGAAAACTATGAGATGTTTCTAATCATGCAATTTAACTTGTTTTGTAGAGAAGATCATATACCATCACCTACAAAAGAAGGACTACAACATTTGTTCCAGCAACAAAGATATTGAAGATATTGAAGTTCCTAGGATCTGGGATGAAGTAATGGAAGAATACCATGATCCGTCGATCATGAAGAATGATGTTTGGGATGTAGTCCCAAGACCTAAAGGGAAGTTTGTTATGACTTCCATATGGATCTATCAAATCAAGCATGCTGCAGATGGAAGCATAGAGAAATATAAAAGCAATGAAATAGAAGACACACTAGATGGATGTCAAGACTGCTTTCTTGAATGGTGTGGTTGAAGAGGAAGTATATGTGGAGCAGCCACTCGGTTTTGAAACACATGACAGGGAGTCATATGTGTGCAGATTGAAGAAAGCCTTGTATGGCTTGAAGCAAGCTCCCAGAACTTGGTATGGTAGGATGGACAATTTCCTATCTAGCTTGGGCTTTACCAAGAGTAAAGAGGATTCCAACCTTTACTATAAGGTTGAGGAAGGGAATCCTGTGGTTCTACTACTAAATGTGGATGACCTGTTTGTAATAGGAGATGACAGATTTATTGCAGATACAAAGAGGAAGCTTGCTGCTGAGTTCGATATGAAGGACCTGGGGATGATGCACTATTTCCTAGGTATGGAGGTGTGGCAGAGTACAGATGGGATCTTCCTTGGACAAGGGAAGTATACTGTAGATATCCTGAAGAGGTTCGGGATGATGGATTACAAGGCCATGGCCACACCTATGGCATCGAATCTGAAGCTTCTTTTGTTAAGATTTAATATGCTAAGATAGAAAATAGCAGCATTACATTCCATTTCACAATAATAGCATATACAGGATCACTGAAGAAACAACAAGCACAGCATAAACACAAGAGACAGAGATTTATCCTGGGAAACCCTCATGGGAGAAACCCAGCAAATCTTCCTCAATATAGATGACCAGCAATATACAAAGATGAAACCCTGAGACATGATCTCCTCCTCCACAATAGCAGACCTCTCCTCCACAAGTGCGCTATCCTAAAGTGAGTAAGTGTATCAAATGAGGAACACACCTCCTCTATTTATACACTACTCTGATATGTATTTTACACAAGTACATGTAGGCTCGTATTTAACCATTAGGTTAAATACCCCATTATAACTAACTGGGCCGACCCCCACATGGTGGGTCTAATAACCCTAGTTACCACAACCAACTCGGAGGAATAAACATCTCCGGATTTATAGTATAATCACATCGGAGGTATGGAACATCTCCGGAATAAATAATATACAAATATAATATTCTTTGAAGTTACAATATTTCAACACTCCCCCTTAACGAGAAGGATATTATAACAGTATCTGCACGAGCAAGGAGTCATCAACATCATACATGATACATCTATAAATCATTGGAAGCTTTCTCAACATCATCAGTAACTTAGGCAGTTACTAGAACATCTTCAATACTGGAACATCAACATCTTCAGTATTGAGTCTTTATCTTCTGTAGCACTCAAACAGCTACAGCAACATCAATATCTGAATCCTCACGATCGTCAGCATCGTCATCACACGATCATCAGCATCGTCATCACACGATCATCAACATCGTCATCACACGATCATCAGCATCGTCATCAATACAGGTATCCATAACAATACAAGTATCCACATCATTAGTACAAGTATTCATGCCAATACAAGTATACATATCATCAATACAAGTATCCATACTGATACAAGTAACCATGTCATCAATACATGTATCCTATCGATACAAGTAACCACGTCATCAATACAAGTATCCTACCGATACAAGTAACCACATCATCAATACAAGTATCCTATCGATACAAGTAACCATGTCATCAATACAAGTATCCTATCGATACAAGTAACCACATCATCAATACAAGTATGCTACAGATACAAGTAACCACATCATCAATACAAGTATCCTATCGATACAAGTAACCACGTCATCAATACAAGTATCCTATCGATACAAGTAACCACGTCATCAATACAAGTATCCTACCGATACAAGTAACCACATTAAAAAAAAAAAATCACTTTCTCAGAGACCATTCGTCTACGGATCAATTCAGGGACCAAAGTCCGGGGATGATACAATCCCCACTTCTCGGAGACCACACGTCTACGGATCAATTCAGGGACCAAAGTCCGGGGATGATACAATCCCCATCACGTACATTTTGAACTAGTGGTTCCGAGATGATGCAATCCCCATCACTTTATTCTCGAAGACCATATGTCTACGGATCAATTCAGGGACCAAGGTCCAGGGATGATACAATCCCCATCACGTACATTTTGAACTAGTGGTTCCGGGATGATGCAATCCCCATCACTTTATTCTCGAAGACCATACGTCTACGGATAAATTCAGGGACCAAGGTCCGGGGATGATACAATCCCCATCACGTACATTTTGAACTAGTGGTTCCGGGATGATGCAATCCCCATCACTTTATTCTCGAAGACCATACGTCTACGGATCAATTCAGGGACCAAGGTCCGGGGATGATACAATCCCCACTTCTCGGAGACCTTACGTCTACGGCTCTCTTTAGGACTGAAAGTCCAGGGATGATCCAATCCCCTCAACTGTCCACTAAGGACTTCATTTTCGGAGGCCTCACGTCTACGGCTCTCTTTAGGACTGAAAGTCCAGGGATGATCCAATCCCCTCAACTGTCCACTAAGGACTTCATTTTCGGAGACCTCACGTCTACGGCTCTCTTTAGGACTGAAAGTCCAGGGATGATCCAATCCCCTCAACTGTCCACTAAGGACTTCATTTTCGGAGACCTCACATATACGGCTCTCTTTAGGACTGAAAGTCCAGGGATGATCCAATCCCCTCAACTGTCCACTAAGGACTTCATTTTCGGAGACCTCACGTCTACGGCTCTCTTTAGGACTGAAAGTCCAGGGATGATCCAATCCCCTCAACTGTCCACTAAGGACTTCATTTTCGGATACCTCACGTCTACGGCTCTCTTTAGGACTGAAAGTCCAGGGATGATCCAATCCCCACAAATGTCCACTAAGGACTTCATTTTCGGAGACCTCACGTCTACGGCTCTCTTTAGGACTGAAAGTCCAGGGATGATCCAATCCCCTCAACTGTCCACTAAGGACTTCATTCTCGGAGACTATACGTCTACGGCTCACTTTAGAACATGTGTTCAAGGATGATACAATCCCCACATGTATTCTCATCAATACAAGTACAAGTATCCTCAACCATACAAGTACATTAATCAATACATGTGTCATCAAAAGTATGTATTCTTACCAATACATCTTATCATCAAAAGCATGTATTCTCACCAATACATCTATCATCAAAAGCATGTATAAGTAAAACTAAGTATTCTAAGTATAAGAGTCCTAAATCTAAATATTTCTAAGTATCTAGGTGTGGAGAACAGGTTACCTCATCATCGACCTTGTTGTTCGATGAGACAAACTCATCATCAGTGACTATACTACTCCCCCTTTCGAGGAGGGTCCTTTTGAACTACACCAAGCTTGTCTCGGAAGTATTCAAATTTCACTCGAGACAGAGGTTTGGTTAGTATGTTGGTAACTTCTTCACTTGAGGTAAAGGTTTGGTTAGGACAATGGTAACCTGTTACAAATTCAAACTTTATAGTTCCTTTCCGCGTCATATCTTGTTTGTTCCCTATGTTATTTGACTTATCATGGAACACTAGATTCTATGTCATCTTGATACAACCCTAATTATCACATAGGATCTCAGTTGGTTCTATCTCTAAGTCAAACAATCCTAAAGCCAAACTTCTTCACAACTAGCAGAGCAAGCAGCCATATATTCCGCTTGTGCTGAGAGCCACACTAGACTGTTTCCAGCTAAACCATGAGATCATGGCTAATCCCAGACAATAACATCCTCTCGATGTGTTCTTCCTGTCTGATACACTTCCTGCCCAATCAGAATCTGAATAGCCATCTGAAGTCATGATCTTCAAGATAGCATAGATCAAATTCTATCGTGTCCTTTATGTGCCTCATCACATGCTTTGCAACTATCAGGTAAACACATCTAGTTTCCACTAGATACTGACTCAAGGTGTTCACAACAAAGCATATATCTAACCTAGTATATGTTAGATATATCAAAGACCCAATAATTTGTCTGTTCAGAGTTATATCCACTAACTCTAATGAGTCATCTG
The DNA here is from genome assembly GCA_027924585.1 of Larix kaempferi. Lineage (NCBI taxonomy): Eukaryota > Viridiplantae > Streptophyta > Pinopsida > Pinales > Pinaceae > Larix > Larix kaempferi. The sequence continues at coordinate 5,379,485 of BSBM01000575.1, read as the reverse complement.
CTAAGAACTTCAAGTTGGAATTCATGAGAGTGGCCATTCCAACACATCAATTCCTTTTAATATTTCTCAGCATACTTTCCCTGGTTGAGAAAGATTCCTTCTAAGCCTTGACATACTTCCAGACATAGGAAGTAATGCATCAATTTGAGATCTTTCATTTTTCATTTCTGTAGCCATCTTCTTCTTTCTTTTCATGATCTGTTTCTCATTCCCTATAAGAAAGATATCATAATAATAGTATGATCCATAGCCTTAAGGTAAAGGTTAGGAACAACTTTACTTTTGGTAAAGCCCAAGCTTATTAAGAAACTGTCAATTCTCCCTTTGTGACTGAACATCATTCACACTCTGCATTGAATGATTTTCTGCATATCTATCTGTGCCATCTCTCGATAGATGGGTCTACTGATATGAGCCTCAATATTATTCGAACTCTGTGGTGAGTTCCTTCTTGCATCCATGTCATCTATGTATAAAAACCATATTCAACCTTGTAGCAAAGGTTGAGATCCTCATCACCCATGGTGATCATTAAGCTCATCAATTGATTATCGATCCTGGGTACCCATACAGAACCTAAATCACACTTCTTCTTTAATTACACCATTAAGAGAATGGTTTTATCTATCCACTTGGAACAAACATCTCATCATGATTCTCTTTCTCTTTTCTAAGAGAATCTTCTAGCCACAAGCCTTCTATAGTGCATTTGATTTGTAAATCCTTTTGTTGAACATCCATCGCTTGTTCAGTGTTCATCATTCATCATGATCTTTCCTACAAATCAAAATTAAGTACAGGATTAGTAATACTTCATAATCATAAAATCATGATAACCTATTATGCATACAGATATCATGTAACTATTTTGACCAATACTTTGGCACAACACTTTCCCATATCCTGTATGCATACAGTGGCTATCTAGATGCCTTCCATCTCTACCAGAACATACTATTGAGAGTGTGCACAGCTCTCATCATGTCAGCAAAGAGGTTTCATTCTAGACACGCAACAATGGAATGTTTGTCCAACTTACCAATCATATGCATACTAGTAGTACACTGTTCAATGCTCTATGAATGTTTATATTCAGAATCATATATTCTAGGAATACAAATATGCATACAACCTATTACAGGAAATATCATTTACTATTTCAAATAACAACTCAAATACTTATCTTTTATGTTTGTGTGGTTGCCTCCCGCTTGATCTTCTGTATATCTTTTGAACTTCTATTCATTCTGTACCACTGTGCATGTTCAAGTGTCATCCTCATGATCTCATACACAAACATACACCCATTAGTATGTTCTAAATGTTATCAAAACATTATAGTTCTAAATAATCTTGAGAATGTATAGTCATGATTATAGTTAATAAACATTAGTATTCAAGATTTCAGGGAAGTCTTCTTTTACTCATGCATATCATCAATCAAGATAAAAGACATAATATGCATAATCCCTTGATTACTAACTTTATGAATAAGCATAGCCAATCATACCAAGTATACTTATATAAGGGATCCTAATCACAAGGTAAGATTCTAACATGACATAGGAAAACATACCTGGATTAGTATACCTACTTAGTTATGTGCAACATACCTAAACAATCTCTTTATTGATTTAGAGATCCTGAGCTAGAACCTGCATGTCTCATAGGTTAAGCATAATATAACAAAGTCATACATACCTCGTAAGTAGAACAAAGATTATGGATGAGTCTTTGTCTTCATGTTTTCATGGTCATAGAACCTGATTTGTCTTTTGTGATGTACCTGTATCTTGTTAGCAGACAACATCAACCTCACACAACATCATAATGCATTAGTACAATCATATAGCCCTAATCAATGAATGTCTTTGATCATTCACGTGCATTCATACTGTTACTAGGGTGATAAGACAATTCTAACATTAATCAAGATTGTACTAATAAATAATATGAAGACAAACACATCATGAACTTAATCAAGAATTAGATTTCAAGACATACCTGATCCTCCTTAAGTCATACCTGTCAAGACTTCTTGTAGTCTTCTTATGTAAGGCCTTAGCCTCAACTCCCCCTGAAACTTGATCTGGAGCTTGATTAGGGTTTTCTAGAGAAACCCTAAAAATTCAATCTTTGACTTTCACACTTCTGAATGGATGAAAGAATATGTCTTGCTGTGCTGATCAAACTAGCATACTTCAATTTTGGAATTTCCAAAATTTGACCCCTCAAAATTGCCTTTTAAACTTCTGGATCTTCTGGACAGGATCCCGAACTAGGGTTTGATGAATCCCACCCTTCTGCTCAATGAAAAGGTTTGATCCAAGGCTCTAAACTCTTATTTTTCTGAGGAGCTTCCAGTCGTGGTTACAGACTTAAAAAATTCCAACTTTTGCTGAAGCCCTAATTTTCCATCTTTCCGATCAAGATCCCGAGCTAGGGTTTAATCAAGCCCGGTCTTCTACCCAACCAAAAAATTCGATCTTGGTCTCTAAATTTCAATTTTCCTGAGTAGGATTCAGCCATGGACTCCGATTCCAAGAATTCTAACTTTCTCTGAAACCCTAAATTCCGGAAGCCATGAATAAAGGTGGTCCAAAAATAATTCTGTTTTGACAGAAATATGTACCTGATTGTTTCTACTATAACTCTGAAATTTTTGCTCCACAGGGTCTGAAACCTTTTTTCCGCAGTAGCCTGACCTGTCATATTTCCATCCTGATAGGTATGACTTCAATTGGATTTTCTGAGAGAGAGTTATGCCAAGTGTCGCAACGTGACCTGTTTATGGGATAAAACAGGAGAGCGCACTTGTACGGCATGCCAAGTGTCACTAGTTCACCTTCGGCCTCTGAAAACGTTACCTGAGATAGTACAGTCTGTGTAATACCTGTCACATTTTACGAAATTTAATTTGGAGCTTCCTATCCCAAGTTATGACATTTTTTCCAAGGTCACATGATTTTGACTGAGATCTGGAAGAGGCAGAAACCCTAACTTGTACTGATCATAACTTACAAAGTAAAATGAATCTGAGGATTCCCTTTGGACACAAGGTACCTGGGTATGTTATCTTCGACCTGTAAACTTTTCAGGCCCTGAATCTTCGCCAAAATGGAGTTATAGCGAAAGTTCCACGATGACTGGTTTTTTCTATGTAAAACCCTAACCTTCAAATTGTCGTAAGTAAAGCAAGTGTCGTAAGTGCCATAACTTGCCTTCCTTCAGGTTAGCTCTTATACCATGTTAAGATTTAATATGCTAAGATAGAAAATAGCAGCATTACATTCCATTTCACAATAATAGCATATACAGGATCACTGAAGAAACAACAAGCACAACATAAACACAAGAGACAGAGATTTATCCTGGGAAACCCTCATGGGGTAGAAAACCCAGCAAAGCTTCCTCAATATAGATGACCAGCAATATACAAAGATGAAACCCTGAGACATGATCTCCTCCTCCACAATAGCAGACCTCTCCTCCACAAGTGCGCTATCCTCAAGTGAGTAAGTGTATCAAATGAGGAACACACCTCCTCTATTTATACACTACTCTGATATGTATTTTACACAAGTACATGTAGGCTCGTATTTAACCATTAGGTTAAATACCCCATTATAACTGACTGGGCCGACCCCCACATGGTGGGTCTAATAACCCTAGTTACCACAACCAACTCGAAGGAATAAACATCTCCGGATTTATAGTATAATCACATCGGAGGTATGGAACATCTCCGGAATAAATAATATACAAATATAATATTCTTTGAAGTTACAATATTTCAACATCTTTGATGCTTCATCTGAGCCGGTTGATGTCTCTATGTATCGTCAGATGATTGGGTCCTTGATGTACCTGACAAACATGAGACCAAATATTTGATTTGTGGTGAACACATTGAGCCAGTTCCTGACGGATCCGAGGAGTGTTAACCTAGTTCCTGTAAAGCATATTATGAGGTACCTGAAGGGTACAGTTGATTATGGGCTCAAGTATGAAGTGAATCAAAAGTTTAACTTGCAAGGTTATGTTGATTAAGATTGGGCAGGTAGTGCTGCAAATAGGAAGAGCACATCTAGGTGCTACTTCAGTATGGGATCAGGTGTGATCTCTTGGTTTAGCAGGAAGCAGTCCTGTGTACCACTGAGTACAGCTGAGGCAGAGTATGTTGCAGCCTGCTTAGCTAGTTGTGAGGCAGTATGGCTACGAAAGCTACTATCCGAGTTATTTGATCTCTCATTTTATGCTACTGGTATCTTCTGTGATAACCAGAGTCGTGTGAAGTTGTCGGAGAACCCAGTATTTCATGACAGGTCGAAATACATAGAGATCAAATATCACTATATCATGGATATGGTGCAGAGAGGAGCTTGAAGCTCCTGTATGTTGTGACGGACGAGCAGATTGTAGATGTGCTGACGAAACCACTAGCCAGACTGAAGTTCGAGTACTTCAGAGAGAGTCTTGGTGTTCTTCGGATTGATGACACTTCGAGGAAGAAGTGATGGACACATTTGAAGAAGCCATTCCAAGCATGTTGGAAGGAGGATCCTTCACATGGCTGTAGATGTAAGCGCTGGATGATGAGCATCAGGACGATGCTCCAGTTACTACTCTGTATATGCATCAGGAGGATGCTGGATATGATCAGTTGGATCGTTTATATGTATATGTATGTACACATCATGTTGGATGTTGGATATGATCAGTTGGATCATTTATATGTATATGTATGTATGCATCATGTTGGATGCTGAATATGATCAGTAGGATCATTTGTATATGCATCATGTTGGATGCTTGGACCATGTATCTGTATATGTATCAGGTGGATACTGTGTATGATCAGGTAGATCATGTATGTTGATATGTATCAGGTATGATCAGGTGGATCATGTTTTTGTATGTGTATCAGATGGATACATTGTGTGATCAGGTGGATGATGTATGATGATATGTATCAGATAGATACTTGGTATGCATCAGGTAGATGCATTATATGATCAGGATGATCATGGATGACGAGCTTCAAGATGTTGCTCCAGATGACACGCAGCAGGATGTTGCAGTGATGATGATCAGGATGATCATGTGTACATCAGGATGATGTATGGTGAGTATCAGGTTGATACTCTGTGGCCGTGGATTAGGTTGTGCAGATGAGCATATAATTTGGCCCTGGGAGATTTGCAGATACTCTTTCGAGGTTTTTCCTATGGCATGTAATCTGGCCCTAGGATATTTGACAAATGCTCTTTCAAGGTTTTGCTCTGGGAGGACATATAATTTGGCCCTGGGAGATCTGCAAATAGTCTTGCAAGGTTTTGCATATGCCATATAATTTGGCCCTGGGATATCTGGTAGATGCTCTTTCGAGGTTTTGTCCTAAGGCATATAATAGCACCCTGGGAGATCCGATAGGTTGAGCTGTGTGCTCGTAATAAGTCCTGGGATGCTCTTGCAAATTTTTTCCATGACCACATATAATATCGCCCTGGGAGATCCGATAGGCTGGGATGTGTTCCCGTAATAAGTCTTGGGATGCTCTTGCAAGGTTTTGTGGTGACCACATACAATAGCTCCCTGGGAGATCCGATAGGTTGAGCTATGTGCTCGTAATCAGTCCTGGGATTCTCTTTCAAGATTTTGTGGTGGGGTCACATGCAATAGCTCCCTGGGAGATCTGATAGGTTGGGCTGTGTGCCTATAATAAGTCCTGGGATGCTCTTGCAAGGTTTTTTGATGCACGTAATAAGTCTTGAGGATTCCACAATATGGCCAGTGATGACGAAAACTTGTAGGTGGTGGGCCTACATCCAGTATGAAAAAGGACTGGCTCTGTAGAACTTCCTATGATGAGTAGAGTCAGAGATTGGTCGAGATAGCAGCAGCAGTGACGACGATGCATCTATGACGATGATCCCAAGAAGAAGACTTGTCTAGCAGATCTGTGTCGAGAAATACCTTCCTAGTTAAGAGGGAGTGTTGATGTATATGTAACTTGGGAATGTATTTCATCTATGTATTTCATATATATTTATTGTACCCTTATAAGAGATGTGTTATTCCTCTATAAGGAAGTGTGGTCGTGTGTATTGACAAGTGTCGCAAGTGTGTGAACTTGTCGATGGGTTATTACACCACCATGTGTGGGGTCGACCCTATTTTATGTAATATGTAATTGATGTACCTAACTAGACAAGTCGGCCCCATAAGGATAATGGGAAAACAGGTTAAGTATAAATAGAGATCGGGAGATCTCTATTCGGATCACTCGAAAACTCATACTTCTCCCACTCAGAAAGTGGCGCACTAGTGAGGAGGAGGATCATCTGCTACTAGGAGACTATCTCAGTGTATTTTGGTTGTACTTTGGTTGAGCCATTGCTCTCTCTATCTCTGAGGAAGTTGTGGGGTTTTTCACCTTAGGGTTTTCCCCATGGAAACTCTGTGTCTCTTGTCTCTCATGCTTTTGATTCTTGTGATGCTTGACATGCTTGATATGATTGTTATGCATTGACATATTGTACATGTTATTCTCTCAGTAAAGATCCTAGAGTATTGTGAATTAATGCTCAAAATTTAACAACACCTAGGGCAGAAAATACTCATTGTTGCACGCTCTTCATCTTGTCTCTTTTTAGCTTCTAGTGCATCTAGTTGAGAACACATAGCTTCTAAAATATCTGTTTTGATGTTTTCTAACAGGTTCCCTAACTCTACCCTTGTAACTCCACTAGGACCAGATGTGTTTCCTTTTGAATTCCTAGCATAAGATTCTCGAAAGTGTCTTCCACCTTTTCCTTTGCTCCTAGAGTAATTCCTACATAGTTCACAAATCTCTACAAAATATTTATGAGAAATGTATCCTACTGCCATAAGATTAAGGTTATCCAAGAATTCTTCTAAGATTCCTTTAAGGAAGAGTGTTCTTACTGCATCTTCTCGAAGATCACTATATTTAGATTTGTGTAACACATAGTTAAATCTTTCGAGATAGTCTTCCAGGCTCTCGTCTTCAAGCTATTGAATTTTAAAAATATCATTGTGAGAGTCCTTTGGTCTATAGTAATCCTGATATTTCCAAAGAAATGCATTCTTCATGTCTTCCCAAGATTTAATACTAGATTCTCCTAATCCCATGAACCATCGAAGAGAATAATCTTTTAATGTGGAAGGAAAAAGTTTTAGTTTTTGCCCATCTTGTAGGTAATTGTAACTCCTACACAAAATGTCAAACTCAAATAGGAATGTGTCTGGATCCTCACTACTTTTCCCATAAAAGTTGGTAATGAGGAGGGATAGATGTTTTTTATAGTAACATCTTGTGTAGTGTCTAAGATAGGGAACCCGAAGGTACCTTCAGTTCTAACTTCTTCATCTTCTTCATCTTGTCGGACACGATCTTCATTTTCATCCTCCATGAAGATTCTATTACCAAAGATAGAAAATCTAGGTGGATCCTTTCTTGGTGAATATGGGCTATCCCAATGTTCTTTTACAGAAAAGGTATTCTTTTTTTTAGGAGGAGAATGATCAGCTACGTGGGAATCTAGTCTGGGAGGTTCTACTGTTGTTTTGTCAATCTGTGAGATGACAATGTTTGTAGAGCTCCCAAAAAGAGCATCCACTTGTGCAGGATTGACAAAATCTACCAAATCTGGACCACCTACTATTGAAAAAGTAGTGTCTTTGGGATTTTGAACTAATGGAGGTTTGAGAAGTTTTGAAATTTTATTATTTAGAGTTTTCTATTGTTTAAGTTCAGTCTCAATATGAGCTTGAGGTTCTTCTAGTGGAATTTCTTTATGAACAGACTATTCTGATGTCCCTATGATTTCCTTTAAAATGTTTCCAGAAAAGGTTTCTTTAGCCTTCCAAGTAGGACTATCCCCTTTAGGTGTCTTCCGATAGCTTTATGTTGAGTTAGTAGCTGGGGTGGTACATACCCTGTATAGGTTCATAGGAATTTTAGTTTTAATAAATCTACCTTGTGAATCTCTGGACCTATTGATGAAAACAAATTATAACTGAAAGAAACTTTGACTGCATAACTACTACTGCTGGGTTTTGGGGATGCCTGTTATAGCATATGCGCAGGTTCTTACCTCTCGTCTTACCGCTCACCCGCCACCAGCCTAATCTAAATTATCACTAAGTTTTGGATGAGAATTTCTACCTATTTCAACTAAATTCTACCTATTTCAAATGAATTCTACCTATTTCAACTCCCCGACAACGACGCCAAAATGTTGGCTATGTGAGCTATCTCAAATTAAAACACCTAATATTAATTATCAACCAAGATTAGTAAACTTAGAGTTGAATAAAAATATATGCCAAGGTAGAAAAGGTTCTAAATTTTCAGGTTTGTCATACCTAAAAAATGTTTAGTATGGAAAAAGATCGAAAGATATTTCAAAATGAAAAATCAAGTTAAATATTCAAGAATACAATTAAATCATACATCAGAATAGTACAAGATCATACTACTCTACTTCTATGGATAATTAATAAGAAAGATGGAAACAAATACTGAAACACAAATTACTTCTAGAAAAGTAAGAAACTACTAAATTAAACTTCCAGATAACAACTTTGAACAAAATCAGAGCTACGGATATTAGATGTTTAATAGGGAGAACTTGTAAATGTAAATTAATTTAGACTAAACCATCTAATTCCATTCTTCTTGATTACGTACATCAAATGTAATAGGAACTAGAGTAAATGTATCATAATGACTTTCAAATGTAACGAGGAAGCTAAATGGAAGTAAATCTAACTTAACTTCTACGAACAAATGTAAACTAAAAATCAACAAACTACCACTAACTTTAAACATTATGAACTACTGTCTATCCATATGTGAACAACATGAAACTAATGTAAGTTAGAAGCAAATAGAAAACTTAACAAAGATGTTAAACTGAACTATATTAGATTTGGAAGCAAGTAGAAAACTTGATAAAGATATTTTATTATTAATCCGGATCTTGCAACATGACCATCTTCATTAAATAGAAACTAGTCTTAAGATTAACAAACTAAAACAACTCAACGAAATAGAATTATCAACTATAAATCGGAAATAAACTATTTAGAAACAACATTCATACAATCTGAATAGTAACTAAGTAACAATACAGGTTAAAGAACTAAAGTTTGGAAGAAATATAAGAAGAGGATAAGGAGGAAGTAAGAAAGGAGGAAATAATGATGAAAATTGAATTAAAAACTCCAAATAACATAAAACAAGATTAAATTACATCTCAAACTATTAAGGAGGAACAAAAAGAATGATGGTTAAGAGGCAAAAGAAATTAGATTCGGAAAAAGGCCTAAAATAATATAGAAAACACATAGGTCTGAATGACGTTCCAAACGCCGGTCTGAATGGCAGTCTGAATGACGATTCGAATGGAGGAAAACGTTTTAAAGTGAGGGAAAGAAGAGTTTTTGGATGATTTAATTACCAGTTGGCTTATGCAAATGATCCTACTGTGCACAGGAAGCAGTAGAGAGATTACTAGAGGCTAAGAAATTATATATGCGAATCATTACGTAAGAGGAAGAATGATTTTATAAGAAGTAGGAAGAAGGTTGGAATAGAAGAGGGGAGAAGCTTGGAATAGAAGAAGGAAGAATTAACCTATAGCAAACAGGAAATAAAACTAGCAAAGGAGAAAATAAAGAAAGGAATGCTAACTATGGAAGAATTTGGAAGCAATATCTAACTATGATGATGGAAGAAGGACTGAAAACAAACTATAAATTATTAAACTATTGAAATATTGGTTGACCATTTTAACTAAGAAGAAAGAAGGTTGCATGAACAACAGAATATTAATTACAGAGGAATAAGGATGATACACATAGGAAAATGAATTAGATTACACACACATAAAATAAACTAGTTAATTGCAAGAAAGAAATGCAGAAAATGTAAATAAAACCTCCAGTTGATGAGGGGCCCTTCCCAGCAATCGAAGGGTGAACTAGCTCAACTTAAATGACTACCAGCAGAACATCAACAAGCTACTACTTCGATTAACTTGAGAAAAATTACAGACTCTGTCTTCACACATTCTACGACTACAAATTCTTGGACTAAGACTCGAAAACCATCATGAATTCATAAACTAACTCGTCTCAATCACAGAGGCGGCTATTTATAAGTTACAATGGTGAGAGGGTCGATAGAGCCGACCTCTCTAATAATAGGAGTGTTTAAATGATTGTAACAGCTGATTAAATTGATACATGCCAATGCAGGGGGCATTCTTTAGTCTTTGATGGGGTTAGTTCCTTTCAGAGCAGCTGCAACGTCGATCCAACTCAGACGTGGATGAGCAGTGTGCTGGCAGACTGAATCATCGGCAAGCGAACTCCTTCCAGAATGACGACATGAATGAACGTGAGCAGGCATGAACAGGTGTGCGTAACCTCCAGCCAAACGAACAAGAGAACTGGTGCACTGGAGTGTTGACATGGGCACAGGAGTTACGTCAGCATACTGAGCATGATTCTAGGCTGAATGCGCAGACGAACCATAGGTTAAAGTGTTCACGTAGATGTGAGATTTTTTTTTAGGCTTGGAAAGCATAAGGACGGGTCTTCTAGAGCAATAGCTCATTAACCAGGCCCATTGCATGTCGAACAGAACCCATGTGTCCTCATCATTCAATGGTCTAAGATGTGTCAACCACAGATTTCGCGGGATGAACGGAGGGATGAACAATGAGTTGAATGTGTTTTAGGCTAAGCATATAGTGCATGGTCTGAATGATGGGTCATTTTCAAATCGTAGCCTGTCAATTAAAACCATAAGTGTTGATTATGCCCAAAAACATCATTTTAATCATAAATAAACCATAATATACGAAATATAATCAGATTTGCATAGTAAGTTTATTTGTGCATACTTGGACTGTTTGATGAGATGAATGGCTAAGAAAACAACTTACTATAAAAAAAACGATAGAAATAACGCCACTTCGAGTAAATTAAATGATAAAAAATGGTGACAATATTGGACATCAACAGTCGTTGGCTACTTCTCTTTCAGGAATTTGATTTTGAGGTAATTGTGAAGCCAGGTCGCTTGAATGCGGGGCTAGATGATTTATCGCGAATTGAGATAGGTGAGGGACCAACAAATATTGAAGATGGGTTTCCAGATGCACAACTATTCATAGTTGAGGTGGCCGACGACTACTACGAAGACATAATTCAGTTCTTGGCGACGGGAACCTAACCAAAGTAGTTTACCACAAGTCAGAAGAAGCAGTTGGTGGTTAAGGCTACAGACTTCCAGCTGATTGTCGGACAACTTTATAAACTAGGACCAGATGAACTCTTGAGGCGATGTGTCCTACATCATGAACAAGGGAAGATATTGGAAAAAGCACATGTGGGAGTGCCTGGTGGACACTATGGTGGTCGTGCTACTACTTGGAAGGTGCTTCGCGCATGACTTTGGTGGCCCACTCTTCATAACGATGCAACGGATTATGCTGAAACTTGCGACATCTGTCAAAGAATTGGAAAAGCATCAAGAAGGGATGAGATGCCACTGGTACCTCAAGTGACATTGAAACCATTTGATAAATGGGCTTTGGATTTCATGGGACCAATCAACCCACCTAGAAAGAGAACTGGTGCACGGTACATAATTACAACGACAGATTATTTAACAAGGTGGGCGGAGGCCGCACTTGTTATAGATTGCACCGCTGCGACATTAGCACGATTCTTGTTTGACAATATTGTTACTCGGTTTGGATGCCCCAAGATATTGATGAGTGACCCGGGGAGTCGCTTCATCAATTGCACAGTCATCGCATTAATAGAAGAGCTTCAGATACAACATAAGAAGAGCATCCCGTATCATCCGCAAGCAAATGGAACAGTGGATGCATTCAAAAAAGTGTTGGAGCACGCAATTACAAAGGTTTGTAACGTGAACCACGATGACTGGGATTTGAAGATTCCAGCAGTCTTGTGGGCATATCGCACCACTTGTAAAATATTGACAGGACATACACCGTTCAAATTGGTGTATGGGAAAGAGGCAGTCATGCCTATGGAGTACATTGTTCTAAGTTTGCGCATAGCAACCGCGAAAAACATGGATGACAAAGAAAAATTAGAGGAGTGACTAGCATAGTTGGTGTAGCTCAAGGAAGACTATTTCGTCATAGGTTTTCACCAGCGCATAGAAAAGAATAGCCAAAAATCTTGGCACGATTTCCATATTAAAGCCAAGCAATTTCAGTAAGGCGACTTGGTGTTGTTGTATGACAGCAAATTCATGAAGCATCCAAGCAAGTTACAGATACATTGGTTAGGTCCATATCTCATTAGTTTCATTACTTTAGGAGGCATAGTAAAGCTGCCGTAGTTAGAAGGAGCAATGCTACCCAATCTAGTGAACGGTAGCAGGCTGAATCCCTACAAGATGGGCCCGGAGTCGTGTGATGCTTAAGGCATTGCGGGAAAAAAAAGAAAAAAAGAAGATAGGATTCTAGGTAGAAGGATGGCGCACTAGCAAGGATAGGATGCGCAAGTAGGCAAGATGGTATCATAGTCAGGAATCCATGCTGCGACGGCGGCAGAGCTACAACTTAATCAAATCAGTAATAAATGCAGACAATTAAAAGCAGTTAACCAATGATGCTCGTTGAAATGATATGTATTTATGGCGGGTCTGACCATTGGATTGACAGGATCGACGACAGATTCGGGTAGTTAATGCATGATTTGGTCATGATGATCGGTTTGATTTGGTCATGATGGTGGAGGGACATATTTGGCGCTATAAAAATGGGCCGAATGCAGTCAGAAGCCACCATTATGCACATTGTGAATTGAGATAAGTAGTCATGAGTTGAATTGGGCAAGGCTGAGTCAAGTTGCAGAACGTAGTTTCCTTGTGTTGAGCGAGTTTCCAAGTGAGGTGAGGTTGAGAACCCGTTGAGCAATGTGGGGCACTAGTGAGGCATGTAGAGTGAACCAGACACGATTGAGATTTTGAGTGAAGGGAAATCATCCGTCGTCTCCGTAACCATTGAGGAGGAAGTTGTCAGTATGTCAATCGGGTCATCGTCAATACCGAAGAAGAAGAGGGGGGCGTAGCGGCCTAGCTCCCCAGCGCCATAGGAGCGATAAACCAGATCATCTGCCCAATTACAGGAGGAGGTACCTACCCAGATGATTCCATCGATCTTAGGGGTTGTGGAATCAACAGCTTGAGCAGGGGTATCCGCTGCTGATATCCTTGGGTATGTCCCTTCCTACCGCCCCGGTGCGCAGCCCCGTAATGTCACAACCACGCTTAGGAAGTCGTCTTATCTAACCGAAGAGTGGTGTGCAACATTTCTAGGGAGTCGGTTGAGAGCTTGTCCAACTCAACCTGTGCACCTATAGACTATGCCTTTCACCGACGGAAACACTTTAATTTATTCACTTAATTACTTGTTAAATTTAACTTAGCCCCTTGCTTTTCCGGCACCACACTTAGACAAACAAAAACATAATAAAACCAAGAAGAGACACAAGGAATTAAGATGGTGAGTTTCCCAACCGGAAGAGCCATTTTATATAAGTAAATAGAGTTTTATACATCCATGGAGTTTCCCAACCGGAAGAGCTCTGGAGTGCTACCCAAACTAGCAAGACACCCTTACAATAATACAAGTGTAAAAAGCCACAGACTAGTGACTAGCCGCACCCAATCATGTTCTGAACCTCCTTCCCGAGATTAGCATACTTGTGAATCCTTGCCTCCATTGATTGCCGAAACGAAATGAGCACTCTTATTTTTATAGCGTGCACTAGGCGCGTTTGCTGGACGCCCCCCCTTTTCCTTAGCCAACATGATAAGTGTGTCGCGCATTAGCGTGCTTCACGTTTCTTGGTTAGCTCCCTTCAAAGGGTCGCATGCCCACACCCAAGGTGGGTCATGCGCCCATGTGTTAGCACGTTCTCCTGCTCGATGCGACTAGCGCTTGCCATGCAACTGCTTTCCTTGCATCTTGTTTCCAGTGCGCTTCTTTCCCATGTTCGACCACGCTTGTGCCCACTGGTATGCTGTCATGCCCACTCGCCCAACTAGCTCGTAAGCTCCCAAACCGAGTTGGGTTGAAGGTGTGCCAAGGAATGTGCCAAAATCCAAGGCAATCCCATGGGTTGTGCACCCACCTTTTAGCGCACCGCAGGCATCCACATGCTCGCAGTTAAGTAGTGGTCATGGAGGGGCCGTGACAAGCTTCCCCACCCAACTGGTCACCATCCCGGTGACATGACTTCCTGGGGTTCCATCGAGGTGGGGGCCCGTGCTCTTTCTGAAATGCCTTGATCAGGCTTTCTACCTTCCAAAGTGAATTCTTCCACTCCCAGATGTTCTCTTCCTCCGGAAAGTCATGCCACTTGACGAAATACTCCAATCTCGAGTATTTCCCTCGTCAGTTGAACCGATGTCCCAATATAGCATCCACTTCTCGATCGGGTCTTTCCACAATCATCACAAGAGCTCTAATAGGAATTTGTCATTTTGGCTCTTCTGCATCAATCCAGAAATGCTTCAGTTGAGTCACATGAAAAACTGGATGGTACGCCTGCAAGTGTTCCAAGAGTCTAACCTTGTAGGCGACATTGCCCAGTTTCTCCAAAATATCATAAGGCCCATCATACTTCCTCACAAAAGAATTTTCTAGGACCTTCGGAGGAACGAACTACTCCTTCCCAATTCTAAGGAGAACGCTCTCGCCAATAGAAAACTCTTCATGCCACCGGTGTCTATCCGCCCACTTCTTCACTCTCTCGACTACTCCCTCCATGTGAGACTTAGCAAATTTCATCCTGTCCTGCCATGCCAACATAAACTCTCTCCCATATGGACTAGGGCCTACCTTGCCAGTCGCTATAACCTATGCAGTCAATGGTTTCTACTCGGTTTCCAACTTGAATGGGTTGTAACCTATTGCTGAACTTATGTGCATGTTGTAACTAAACTGAGCCGCATCCAACAGTTCTGGCCAATTCTTCTCATCAACTTGTACATAGTGTCTCAAGTAGCTTTCCAAGATTGCATTCACCCTCTCCGTCTTCCCGTCCGTCTATGGATGGAAGCCCGAACTCTTGAGTAGTTGTGTCCCAAGCAACTTGGACAAAGCTGGCCAAAATTTTCCTGTGAACTGTGGGTCTTGGTCCAAAATAATGTTGAGTGGCAAGCCCCAATACCTAACCACATGCTGAAAGAAAATCCTTGCAACATCTGTTGCCTTGCATTACGACTTCATCGGCACAAACATCGTGTACTTGGAGAAACGGTCTATGACAACAAATATCCCGTTATACCCCCACGCTTCCAGTAGCTGTGTGATGAAATCCATGAAGACATTGACCCATGGTCTCTTTGGAACTGGAAACGGCTACAACAATCCAGCCTTCTTCTGCGAACTTGACTTGTCTTGTTGGAAAATGAGACAAGTTCTCACATACTCCTCCATGTCTTGCCGTAGGTTCTTCCAATAGAAGCTCTTTTCAACCAACACCCTTGTCCTATGCTCTCCTGGGTTCCTGGCCCAAGCTAAGTCATGACACTCCTTCAACAAATCTTTGCTGAGTTGTGAAGCCTTCAACACATACAACCGCTCGACAAAGAAAAGGAGGCCATCTTTCTCCTTGAATCTGTTAGCTTCACCCTTTTTTATCTGTGCTAGGATGCTTCTAGCTATCGGGTCCTCCTTCAAAGCCTCCTGAATCCTCATTCGCAAATCAGACACAACCTAAGCTATCGGATTGAGTGTCTTCTCACTCAATGTAGCTAACTGCGCTTTTCTGCTCAATGCATCCGCAACAGTGTTCAACCTGCCCAGCTGATACTTAAGAATCATGTCGAACTTGGCAAGAAAGTCTTGCCATCGTGCTTGCTTTGGCGAAAGCTTGGGCTGTGTAGCAAAGTAGCTCGTCTCTATGTTGTCCATTTTCCCAATGAAAGGCTTACCCAACAAGTAATGCCTCCACGTCCTCCAGCAATGTACCACCTCAGTCGTCTCTTTCTCATGAATCGGGTATCTCCTTTCCCGATCCTGGAGCTTGCAGCTCTCATATGCAACTAGATGCCCATCTTGCATCAGCACAGCCCCAATGGAAAAATCGGAAGTATCCGTCTCTACTTCGAAGTCTTTTTCAAAGTCTGGAAGCTGCAACACCAGTGCGGTTGCAAGTTTGTGCTTGAGCTCATCAAAAGCCCCTTGACATTTCTCGGACCACTTGCAAGTTTTGTCTTTCTTCAGCAAGTCTGTAAGAGGCACAACAACCTTGGAGTACCCTTCCACAAACTTGCGGTAGTAGTTTTCCAATCCCAGGAAACCACGTACCTCATGCATTGTCTTCAGTTCCACCTAGTCCTGGATCGCAGCCACCTTGCTGTCATCCATGCGAATCTTGCCATGGCCGATTTGGTGACCCAAAAACTGAATCTTTTCTTGACCGAAGGAACACTTAGAATCTTTCAAGTAGAGTTGATTTTCCCTCAACACTTTGAACACTTCTTCCAAGTGCTTCTTGTGATCTGACAATGCCTCGCTGTAAAACACAATGTCATCCAAATACACTACAACCAACTTATCGAAGAACAATCGCAACACATCATTCATCAACGTGCAGAACGTAGCTGAGGCATTACACAACCCAAATGACATAACTAGAAATTCGTAACTTCCATACATCGTTAGACATGTCATTTTGTATTTGTCTCCCTCCACAATTCTGACTTGATAGTAGCCCTACCTCAAATCTAATTTTGAGAACACTTGTGCCTTAGCTAACTTGTTGAAACAATCAACCACCAACGTAAGCGGGTACCAATTTTTAATCGTTTGCTTGTTCAAAATCCTGTAGTCCAAGTACATCCTCAATTCGGTAGTGTCCTTCTTCCCTTGGAACAAAACTGGGGAACCATAGGGCGACCTTGATGACCGTATAAATCCTGCATCCAAGAGTTCTGTGAGCTACCTCTTCAACTCTTCTAACTCTAGCCCGGATAACCTGTATGCCACTTTGGCCATTGGTTTAGAGCCTGGTTCCAACTCAATTCTATGGTCGACGTTCCTTCTTGGAGGCAATGCTTTCAGGAGGTTCTCTAGCATTAAGTCTGCATAAGTAGCCAGCATCTCAGAGAAGAACGGTGGTGTAGGTGTCCCCACACTCTCCGCACCAGACTCTTCCAAAAGTGCTGCAACATACATCTGCGTTTTTGACATTCGAGCAACCTTCTTCACCCTTAGAGAAGAAACAAACTTTTCCTGCCCATTTTTTTTACCTTCAACCGTCTTCACCACACTTGGTGTCTTTCCGCGGAAGATAACCATCTTGTTCACAAACGGTAGCAACACCGCTTGTTGCCTTCGCAAAAAATCCTGCCCAAGAATCATATGAAAGTCATCTAAAGGCATAACTGTGAAGTCAATCTTACCCGTCCAACATCCTAACTAAACCGACACTCTGAAATCTACACTTGCAGTAGCCTTAGCTTTTGAGTTCACTGCCTTGACGTGCACGCTGCAGTCCTTCCTCTTCAAACCGATCTCGTCTGCCACTTTTCGGCTCATGAATTTGTGCGAGGCGCGTGTGTCAAGCAACGCCCTCACACTTCTTCCATTAATCACAATGTATACAAAACATAAGGCACTCAGTCCTTAGCCACGTTTCATATCCCCTACCGTCTGCACTTCCATTTCTAGGCACCAGTCACAAAATCGTTTCTGGGTTTCAGCGTGCCCTTTCTGGCACCTTCCTGCAGCAACAACATGCTTCATGCTCAAAACGCCTGCAACCTTCACATTCGTGCACTCCTGGGATAGCACACCCATGTAGAGGGGCGCTTGCCCTAGCTCGGCACCTACGCCCAGAAGCTTCTGTAGCTTCTTAGGAAGCTCACTCTTCCAAGCCGACGCCTCCTTCGTCTGGGTCACTAATGTAGAGTGTGCTGCGTCTCCCCACCTCAACACACCGGCTAGCCAGTCTAGCGACTTCTCTGACTGGTTCCGCACTTGTGCTCTTGGAGGTTCGCTAAGGAGCAGCATCCACACCCTTCGACACCATCGTTGTTTTCTTCGTGACTTTGGCAAACCAACCATCATTCCGACCTTTTGAGAGTTCCACCAAAACTACTCTGATACCACCTATCACAGCCATGCTTGGGAAGCTGTCTTAGCTAATTGAAGAGTGGTGTGCGGCACTGCTAGGGAGCCAATTGAGGGCTTGTCCAACTCAACCTGTGCACCTACAGACTACACCTTTCACCTGTGGAAACACTTTAACTTATTCACTTAATTACTTGTTCAATTTAACTTAGCCACTTGCCTTGCCGGCACCACACTTAGCCAAACGAAAACATAGTAAAACTAAGAAGAGTCACAAAAAATTAAAATGGTGGGTGTCCCAACTGACAGATCCCTTTTATATAAGTAAACATATTTTTATACATCCATGGAGTTTTCCAACTGGCAGAGCTCCCGAGTGCTTCCCAAACTACCAAGACACCCTTACAATAATACAAGTGTAAAAAGCTAGAGACTGGTGACTAGCTGCACCCAGTCATGTTCTAAACCTCATGCCTGACATGAGCATACTTGTGAATCCTTGGCTCTGTTGATTGCCGAAACAAAACGAGCCCTCTTCTTTTTATATCGTGCAATGGGCGCATTTTTCGGATGCCCCCCTCCATTCCTTATCCCACATGCTAAGTGTGTCGCGCTTTAGCATGCTTCGCGTTTCTCGGTTAGCGCCCTTCAAAGGTTCGCACGCCCACACCCAAGGTGGGTCGTGTTCCCATGTGTTACTGCATTCTCCTTCCCGATGCCACTAGCGCTTGCCATGTTCTTGCTTGCCTTGCATCCCTTTGCCGGTACGCTTCTCACCCACATTCGCCCACACTTGTGCCCACGGGTATGCTATCATGCTCGCTCACCCAACTAGCTCGCAAGCTCCCAAACCAAGTTGGGTCGAAGGTTTGCCAAGGAGTGTGCCAAACGCCAAGGCAAGCCCATGGGGTGTGGACCCACCTATTAGCGCACCCCAATCA
This sequence comes from Larix kaempferi, assembly GCA_027924585.1. Taxonomy (NCBI): domain Eukaryota; kingdom Viridiplantae; phylum Streptophyta; class Pinopsida; order Pinales; family Pinaceae; genus Larix; species Larix kaempferi. The sequence goes on along the minus strand of BSBM01000575.1, from coordinate 5,360,380 downwards.
TCCGCATGCTCGCAGTCAAGTAGTGGTCGCGAAGGGGCCATGAAACGTAAGCTTACCAAGAACCAAAGATACGAAGTGAGGATGCCAGCGATACCCAAAGGCCTGGTATGCACCGTAGACATTGTTGCTACGCTGATGCCTATGAAGTACGATGACCATGATCTGCTGGCGTTGAGGGACGTTATGGTGGAACCATATGTGTTGATGGTAGCAGTTGGAGGCGGCCCGAATCCACGCATTCCACACGATTGGGCGCGCGGATTGGACAAAGCAGGATTGTTGGTATTGATCAACATGTTGCATTTTGGGCAGTTGACTGAGAAAAATGCTTGCGTCAAGCAGCTTTTGGCCTATTTCCATGCCGGGATTTTATGGCTGGACAGACCAGTCGCGGTCACGGTCGCCCTTATTTAAGAGATTATGGGGTTTCCTAAGGATGGGCTAGACCCCTTGTAGTATTTTCAGGGGAAAAACAATGATAAGAAGCTCGCGGTGAGGTTGAGGATGCGCTATGATTTATTGCGTGACGGACGGGCATACTACATCAACAAAATCAATGATCAAGCGGTGCGCGTCAGGGCAAGGATTTTGGCCACTAAAATAGTCAGGAATAACTGACCCAACCAAGGTAAATCAGGGCTCATTGCATGCGCCGAACTGTGTGCATAAGGGGTCCAGATGAACTAGTATCTCTTTTTACTGAACTAGTTGATAGACAATGTGGCGACAGTCTAGGCGGGAAAGCGGCCTTTCACATACAGTTGGTTGTTGATCTTAATCGCGCTTGTCAATTGGATGGAGCTAGAATATTATCAAGGTATGGATGTGGATGCAGTCAAGGTTTGTAAGGGCACACACTACTAGAACCTTTGGTGGGTACAAGAACATGAACAGCTTAAGGATTGCACACCCCAGTTCTGGCTCTACTGGGAGGTGTTGCAGGCAGCAATTTTGCAGGTTCTGCAATTGTCTGAAGAAGCCGTAAAAAAATATCAATGGATTGCTTGGTTTGCGATTGGGTCACATGCCATTCATGTGCAAGCATGGCATGACCCGAACAAGCGGTGGTTGCCGACACCATACAAGTTGTCTAACAAAGAGCTGGAGATGATTGCTGATGATTGGCCCACCGAATGGAGAGAACCAGTTAGTATGGCAGAAGAATCAACGGGCCCACCAGCGAATGCACCAAATGATCAAATACCCACGATGGACTAGCAGAGTACCATGAATCAGACCAAGAGTTGTCATGGACAACCACTAACGACGAAGCAAAACACATGTTTGAGGAGGTCAGAATGAAGACGTGACATGAGTAGGGTATGACAAGTGTCACAAGCCCAGGGATGGAAGAGCAACTGAACTGGATTATTGAGGCGATCGCACATGCCACGGATGCGGCAGCTGAAGAAATGAAGAAGAAGGTGGCAGAAGGTTTCAGCGAGGTAAAAACTCGACTTGATTCTTTATTTGATGTTGTTGTGAAAAAGGCACCGGAGGTAGCGACTGTGCAGGCAGTTGGCTCAATCAGCACTGGTACACGGATTCAGAATGTACAAATTCCACCGATTGCGATTGCGACCGACAATGAGGATCTCAATTCCTCCTTGCAGCAATTACAATTTTTTTCCATCAACATCAATGTGTTGTCCACCCAGACATTGGTGCATATGCAAATGGTCTCCAACCAGGCATTGGAATACAGGGAACAGAATATCAGTAGTCAGTTCTTAGAATCATAGAAGAAAGAGGCAGAAGCACAGAAAGAAGTAGATGAATTGAAGAAGGAGCAGGAGCGGCTGCTTGTAGAGAATGCTAAAGCAATCAAGGAGCTGAAGAAGGAACAGGACCGCTTGATAATAGAATGAGAAAACCTTTGGGACAACAGAGTGCAGTTAGAAGAGGAAAGTTCTGACTCTTGTCAGTATGTATTGGAGCCCACCGCGGAGTTGGATGCGGTCGAAAGGGAACAACGAATTGGGGCCATCATTGCTCAGTTGCAGTGAGACAATGCTGAATTACTGGATCTGGTAAAACCAAGCACACCGTCGAAGTAAGTAGCAGAAAGGAAAAGCACCATGGAGGAGTTGGAGACCCATCTAGGAGAGTTGGATAAAGAAACGAAAAAAGTAACTGAAGCGATCGCACAATTTTGGGGCAATGTAGTCCAGGATGAGCAATTGGAGCAACTGAAGACTTCACTGAGAGTGCTTCCACTCGTGGTTCAGGTCACTAAGTCTATGGAGCTGAAGGAGTTACAACAACGGGTTGCGAGGACAAAAGAGCATCAGCGGAAGCACAGTACGCAGTTAGATGACTTCCAATCCATTGGCGTGCAGCTTTCCATCAAGGCATTTTCTGCGCTGCAGGCTGTGTAGGAAAGTAAGAAGGAAGTTGCTGATAAGTTGGTTGAGCATCCATCAGTGTAGGACTTGACAGAGAGTTAGGATATTGCTGCGACGACCAAGGAGCAAGTCAGGGAGATCAGCCAGCAGTACGAAGATTTCAGGCTAAAGATCAACGAATACACCATGTCTAGCTGACGTGGCTCAACAGTGAGCCACAAGATTGTGTTGGGGGCCAGTTGGTAGGTGGGTTTGGATAAATCAGCTATGCATCATCACGGATGCTGCACAAGGTCAAAGATGCCGCGCAAGGAGGAAAACCACGCACAAGTCAGAAATGATATTATTTTATGTATTTTTGGGTTATTTTGGACCGCATTGTGCGGGTTAGGGTCATTCTTTTGTAGATCTTGTTAAGAAATAGTTATGCGGTTGTCTAAGTGGACCATGAATGTAAAGGCACAAGCCTATAAATAGATGTAGCATTTCAAGTGTTAGGATAATCCTTATTATGATTAGATAGAAGAATACGACATGTTTTGTATCAGATATTGATCTTGGTCTTTTTGAATCTGGGTATGCGACAGAACAACTGTATTGATGTATCTGTATTTTGTTGTGAAGGTTAATATGACATGACGGAGCTTAAGCATAATTATTGTGTCTTTTCCTGTTATCCTATTATGAATGTGATATGTATCTACGATATGAATATGTGAATGATGCGATGTTTCCTTGCTCCAATTGATGTTATATAATTAGATCTATTTGCGCATTAATGGTTTTTGCTGATAATGAGATCTACTAAATGATGATGTGATTCTGGATGATGCATAAGATGAATAGTTAGATCTGTTACATAATGCTGCGTTAAGACGATAAATAGATGCACATGGTCCTCCTCCATTCGGCAGAAATGTGGTTCCTTCAGCTCTCCCTTGAACATCTCGGGTGAGACTTCATCTGCTCTGCAGGTGTTTTTGGATGGGATAAAACCTATCCGGGATGGTGCTTAGGGAGATCGTGGTGGTTTGGGTGTAGACAGAGTGGGGAACCCCTATTGACTGGGTTTGTGTCAACAAAGTATTGTCAGTTATAATATTTCTAGTGAACCCAAACCTTGATAGAATATTTTCCTCTAAAAATTTCATGATCACATTCTCATTTTCCAACCTAGTGGGGATGGATTCTACTCACTTTGTGAAATAATCAGTAATAGTTAAGATCAATCTATGCTGGTTACTATAGTTAGGTTTCATTCTCCAATGAAGTCTAAATTTCATTATTGAAGAGGTGTTGAAGTGAAGGTAGGTCTCAGAGACAAAGGTTTCAAGTTTTTCTTACCTGCAAACATCTAACATTCATTGCAGGCCCTTATAATACGATTGGAATCACCAAATTGTTTTGGCTAATAATACCCAGCCATCAACACTTTATAAGCATTAGCTCTCCATGCATGGTGGCCTCCACAGATACCTTTATGAATCTCTGCAATTATTCCTTCTGGTTCATCCTCAACCATACAATTTAGCAATATCTCTTGAGGATCCTTCTATTACAAGTATTCATCTAATAGGCAATACTTAGATTCTTGTAATTTCAGATACCTAGCTCGTGATTTAGACAATTAGTTTGGCCTTTCCATATTTACGAAATAGTAGACAATATTTCCATACCAGTCAGGTTCTTCAAATTTTGGGTTCTCCTTCATTGTATTATCTTGAGGATCCTGGAAACTTTTCAACTTTTCCTCTGTTGTTAGTTTTACAATTAGGTTTAGGTCCAAAGATTCATACTTTGATTCAACCGACAACTTATCCAATCCTTGGCCTTTCACCATATTGGCCGATTTAATCTCTAAGTCATACTTCTGTATTTTTGTAATCCACTTGTCTCTCCTACCTTCACTGTCAGTTTGACACATAATGAATTTTACTGTATTGTGTGATGCATATCCAATTATCTCATAATGAAAAACATAACACATGAAATATTTCAGGGCTTTGACCATGGCATATGCTTGTTTCTCCATAAGATTATACTTCAATTTAGCATCTTTGAGACCTTTGCTAAAAAATGATATGGGTTGTTCATGACCATCTTGATTTTTTTGTAAACGCATAGTTGTAATTGTTTGAGAAGAAGGGAAATAAAATATTAGAAATGGCTTGGTATAATCAAGACTTATTAGTACTAGTGTTTCTCCAATGGCCCTTTTCAGTGTTTCAAATGCTGCTTTTGATTCCTTGTTCAACTTCACCTCATTACCTAATTTAAGCATGTTGGTAATGGTTTTAATTAATTCTTCCAAATTAGGAATGAATATCCTCAAGAAATTTATCCTTTCGATGAATGAATGCAATTATTTTTTATTTTTGGGAGCTTCTGTTGAATATTGTAACTTCTAAGAATATTATATTTGTACTTTATTATTCTGGAGATGTTTCATCCCTCTGACGTGATTCTATTATGTATCCATAGATGTTTATTCCTCCGATGAATTGCGGTAACCAGGGTTATTAGACCCACCATGTGGGGGTCGGCCATGAGTTTATTATTTAGGGGTTATTAGACTTCACTAGGAGAGGTCGGCCCCATTAGGGATTTTGGTCAGTCGGGAATCAATATAAGTAGAGGAGGAGAGCTCCTCATTTGATACACTTGCTCAACTCAGAAAGTAGCACACTTGTGTTTGAGAGGTCTGCATAGGAGGTAGAGAAGGAGGTCAAGTCTTGGATCACATCTTGTATTTTGGTTGATCATCTTATTGAGGAAAGCTTTGCTGGGTTTTCTACCCCATTAGGGTTTCCCAGGGTAATATCTTTGTCTATCTTGTGATTATGTTTCTTTCAGTGATCTTTCTAGTCAAACTAGTTTAAACTTAACATGGTATCAGAGCTAGCCTGAATAGAACATCTTTCACAAGGTGAAATTATATTTCTCTCTCTCTCCCAAAATTAGGGTTTCTGCAAAAGTTAGTATTTTTGGTTTTTGGTTGCATGGTTTAATAGCTCTTCTAAAGATCTATCTTTTGAGCCTTGGATCGAGGTTTTTGGTTGGGTAGAACTTTGGGAAAGTCAAACCCTAGTTTTACCAAAAGTGCGATAAACCAGAAATACTGTTGTAGATCCGGAAAAGTAAAAAGTTAAAGTTTCCGGGTAAGTACTACTCTATATCTTATCTCTTGGACTCCCCCAAGAGAAGATGGCTCCAAGCACTAAGCTTGAAGACAAACTAGAAGGTATAGAGAATTTCCGGGCATGGAAATATAGAATTGGTCTCATTCTTGAAGAGAATGATCTTGCTCATTATATCAAGGATGAAGTTGCAGAACCTGAAGGAGATGAAGCCAAAGAGAAGCATAGGAAGGATTTGATTAGGGAAAAGAGAATCATATCTGATTCTATTAAGGACCACTTGATTTCCCAAGTGGCTTCCAAGAAGACTCCAAAGGAAATGTACGATGCCCTAGGAAGAATGTATGAAGGAAAGAACATCAATAGGAAGATGAACCTAAGAACTCAGTGGAAGAGTACCAAGATGCACAAAGGAGAATCCAATCAAGACTACTTCTCAAGGGTCTCCCAAATCAAGGAGAAACTAGATGCCATTGGTGATACTCTTGATGAAGATGAACTTGTGATGACTGCTCTAAATGGTCTCACTAGACCTTGGGAGTCATTTATACAAACTATGTGTGCCAGAAAAAAAAGTATGAAGTTTGATGTAGTTTGGGAGGACTGTGTTAAAGAAGAAGCTAGGGTAGCCAACAGAGAATCCCTTCTCAAAGAAGTTGACCAAGCCTTGGCCACACACACTAAGAGAAGGAAGAATCAATCTCACTTCAAGAAGGTCAATCACAAGGAACCTCATTCTCCTCAAAAATTTCAGAAGAAAGGAAAAGGAAAGTTCTCTTCTTTCCAATGTTTCCATTGTCATAAGGAAGGACACATTGCTATATTTTGTCCTTCAAAGAAGAAGAAAAATCTTCACTATAAAAGACATCAAGCACATCTTGCAGAAGATGATAGTGAAGAAGAAGAAGAAGAGGAAGTAAGGCCTCACCGAAAAAAGATCCAAAAGAGATGAAGAAGAAGAAGGAAGGTCCCTCCCTAGGAAAAGATCTAGAAGGAATGAAGAAGAAGATGTAGAGGAATATTTTCTATTTTCTGCACTCTCTGGATCTATGTCTCCTGGAGAAGATACATGGCTCATTGATAGTGGTGCTTCAAAGCACATGACAGGCCAAAATAAAACTCTCTCAAGACTTGAAGAAAATTCTTCTCCACAAAAGGTATCTCTAGCTGATGATTATCAATATCCCATCAAGGGAATTGGTGAAGCAAGTTACAAGCTATCTCAAGAACACCTTTGAAAATGAAAGAAATTTTATATGTACCAGGTTTGAAGAAGAACCTACTTTCTATCTCAGCACTAGATAAGAAAGGATTTAGAATTGCATTTATTGATGGACAAGTGCTCATGTGGCCCAAAGGAAAGTCAATTGATGATGCAATTGTTATTGTTGAAGAAGGAGGTCTTTACAAATTCAAGGGTTACCCAGAAGCTTCCCTTGTCCATGAAACCACTAGCCCCAGTGAACTATGGAATAGAAGGCTTGCTCACATTAATTACAAGGCCCTACCCTATGTGAGCAAGGTGGTCATAGGTTTACCAGACTTAAAGATTGATCATAATGGCTCATGCAAAGGATGTGAAAAGGGGAAGAATGTCAAGAACCCATTTCCAAAAAGTGAAACAAAGACTAAGAACATTTTGGAGTTAATTCACTCAAATATATGTGGACCAATTCCCACCACATTCCTAAGTGGGTTTGAATACTATCTCACATTCATTGATGACTATTCAAGGAAGACTTGGATATACTTTCTAAAAGGGAAGAATGAAGTCTTTGGAAAATTCAAAGAATTCAAGGCCTTAATATAAAATCTCTCAGAAAAGAAAATCAAGATTCTCAGAATAGATAATGGTGGAGAATATACTTCAAAGGACTTTGAATACTTTTGTAAGGAAGCTGGAATCAAGAGGGAATTAACCACTCCCTCCAATCTCCGACAAAATGGGGTTGTTGGAAGAAAGAATAGAACTATCATGGAAGCTATAAAGACTATGATACATGACCAAAATCTACCCATGTATCTATGGGCTGAAGTAGCTAGGACAGCAGTCTATGTACAAAAAAGACTATCCCATAGTGCTCTTGAATTCATGACTCCAAAAGAAGTATTCATAGGAAAGAACCTTGAGGTAAGTCATCTCAAAGTATTTGGATGTCCTATGTACATTCACATTCCAAAATAAAAGATAACCAAGTTGGATCCTTCTGGTAAGAAGGGAATATTTGTTGGAAATTGTGAATCATCCAAAGCATTCAGAATTTACATACCTGGTTTTCATCATATGGAAATAAGTAGAGATGTAACATTTGATGAAGAAGCAGCTCTCAAGAAATCTAGGAAGTGCCAACTTGAAGAAGTCTATGAAGAAGAGACACCTCCTAGAATCACAGAAGCTGTACCCATCCCTGAAGATGATGCACCAGAGAATCATGACATGTTAGAACCACAAGAAACCCCTATTACAAATTTATCTAGAAAAAGAAGGCCAGCATGTGCTAGAGACATTATTCAAGGAGCTGAGAAATATGGAGCTCCTGAAGGCTCCACTAGAGAAAGAAATAAACCAAAGCTAGTATCAAACTATGTGGCCTTGATGTGTGATCTTGTGGATCAACAACCTACTAGCTATGAAGAGGCATCTCAGAAGAAAGAGTGGGTAGAAGCAATGACAGAAGAATACCAGTCAATAATGAAAAATGATGTTTGGGATATAGTTCCCAAACAAAAAGATAAAAGTGTGGTTTCTTCCAAATGGATATTCAAGATAAAACATGCTGCAGATGGTAACATTGAAAAATATAAAGCAAGATTTGTAGTCAGAGGATTCTCTCAGAAAGAGGGAATTGACTACGAAGAAACATTTGCACCAGTTGCTAGGTACATTTCAATTAGAACTATCATGGCACTTGCATCCATGATGAAATGGAAATTACACCAGATTGATGTTAAGACAGCCTTCCTGAATGGTGTAATTGAAGAAGAAGTGTACATAGAACAACCACAAGGATTTGAGGTTAAAGATAGAAGAACTCATGTATGCAAACTGAAAAAGGCTTTGTATGGATTAAAGCAAGCTCCCAGAGCTTGGTACAGAAGGATTAACAGTTTCTTAACAAGCATGGGCTTTACCAAAAGCAAAGCTGATCCAAATCTTTACCTCAAAGTCATGGATGATGAACCTGTTATATTACTTTTATATGTAGATGATCTATTTCTAACAGGAAATGAGAATCAAATTATCGAATGCAAGAAGAAGCTTTCTTCAGAATTTGAGATGACGGATCTCGGATTAATGCACTACTTCTTAGGTCTAGAAGTATGGAAAGAACCAAAAGGAATCTTTCTAAATCAAGCTAAGTATGCTGTGGAGATTCTGAAAAGATTCGATATGTTGGAGTATAAAGCCATGGCCACTCCCATGGACTCCAACTTGAAGTTATTAGTTAATGACTCATCAGAATTAGTGGATATAACTCTATATAGACAAATCATTTAGCAAATACCAGACTATATATATGCTTTGTTGTAAATACCCTGAGTCAGTATCTAGTAGAACCTAGAAAGGTTCACTTAATAGCTGCAAAGCATGTAATTAGGTATATAAAGGGTACATTAGAGTTTAGTCTATATTATCTTGGAAATCATGAACTTAGATTACATGGTTACTGAAATTCTGATGGGGCAGGAAGTGTCTAAGATAGAAAAAGTACATCAGGTGGATGCTATGGTCTTGGATATGCCATGATCTCATGGTTTAGCAAGAAACAATCTAGTGTGGCTCTCAGTACTGCTAAAGCAGAATATATAGCTGCCTGCTCTGCTAGTTGTGAAGTAGTGTGGCTTCAGAAGCTATTATCCGGAGTGTTTGACTTAGAATTGGATCCCACTGTGATCATGTGTGACAATCAAAGTTGTATCAAGATGACAGAAAATCCAGTGTTCCATGATAAGTCAAAACACATAGAGATCCGATATTTCTACATACGAGATATGGTGCAAAGAGGAGCTATTAAAATCGAGTATGTGAGTATTGAGGAACAAATTGCTGATATATTGACCAAACCTCTGTCTCAAGTGAAATTTGAATATTTCCAAGACAAGCTTGGTGTAGTTCAAAAGGACCCTCCTCGGAAGGGGGAGTGATATAATCATTGATGATGAGATTGCCCTCATCGACAACAAGGTCAATGATAAGGATACCTATTTATTAAACCTAGATATTTATGTATGCTTAGATTTAGGACTCTTATACTTAGAATACTTATATTACTTGTTTCTTTATAAGGATACATGTTTTTATATTGATGTATTGATGAGAATACATGTTTTTATATTCTGATGTATTGATGAGGATACATGTTTTTATATTGATGTATTGATGAGAATACATGTTTCTAAATTCTGATGTAATGATGAGGATACATGTTTTTATATTTGATGTATTGATGAGGATACATTTTGATGTATTGATGAGGATACATGGTTTGATGATATGTAGACATGTATTGATGAGGATACTTGTATGTACTTGTACTAGTGATGTACTAATAGTATCTGTATTGATGAGGATATAGGTGGGGATTGTATCATCCCCGAACTTCGGTCCCTTGAATTGATCCGTAGACGTATGGTCTCCGAGAATCAAGTCCTTAGTGGATAGGTGGGGATTGTATCGTCTCCGGACTTCGGTCCCTTGAATTGATCCATAGATGTATGGTCTCCTAGAATGAAGTCCTTAGTGGACATGTGGGATTAATCATCCTTAGACCGTAAATCCCGTAATTCCGAAAGGAAGGATTGTCTTAAAAGATATTGAGTGGGATTAATCATCCTTAGACCGTAAATCCCATAATTCTGAAAGGAAGGATTGTCTTAAAAGAGATTGAGTGGGATTAATGATCTTAGACCGTAAATCCCATAATTCCAAAAGGAAGGATTGTCTTAAAAGAGATTGAGTGGGATTGATCATCCTTAGACCGTAAATCCTGTAATTCCGAAAGGAAGGATAGTCTTAAACATGATTGTGATGGATCCCGTAATTCCGAAAGGAATGGTCACTATAGTTGATAGGACTGTATCGTCCCTGGACCTCGGTTCAAAAGATACGTGATTTGGATTGTATCATCCATAGACCTATGTCCTAAAGAGATCAGGATTGAGCATCCTATATGATGATCGTGTGATGATGATGCTGATGATCGTGTGATGACGATGCTGATGATCATGTGATGACAATGCTGATGATCATGTGATGACGATGCTGATGATTGTGTGATGACGATGTTGATGATCATGTGATGATGATGCTGATGATCGTGTGATGACGATGCTAATGACGATGTTGATGATCGTGTGATGATGATGTTGATGATCGTGTGATGACGATGCTGATGATCGTGTGATGACGATGCTGATGATCGTGTGATGACGATGCTGATGATGATTGATGTTCCAGTAACTGGTTAAGTTACTAATGATGATGTATTGAAGAAAGCTTTCAATGATTTACAGATGTATCATGTACAATGTAGTCGATGACTCCTTGCTCCTGCAGATGTTGTTATAATATCCTTCTCGTTAAGGGGGAGTGTTGAATATTGTAACTTCTAAGAATATTATATTTGTACTTTATTATTCTGGAGATGTTTCATCCCTCTGAGGTGATTCTATTATGTATCCGGAGATGTTTATTCCTTCGATGAATTGTGGTAACTAGGGTTATTAGACCCACCATGTGGGGGTCAGCCCTGAGTTTATTATTTAGGGGTTATTAGACTTCACTAGGAGAGGTCGGCCCCATTAGGGATTTTGGTCAGTCGGGAATCAATATAAGTAGAGGAGGAGAGCTCCTCATTTGATACACTTGCTCAACTTAGAAAGTAGCGCACTTGTGTTTGAGAGGTCTGCATAGGAGGTAGAGAAGGAGGTCAAGTCTTGGAGCACATCTTGTATTTTGGTTGATCATCTTATTGAGGAAAGCTTTGCTGGGTTTTCTACCCCATGAGGGTTTCCTAGGGTAATATCTTTGTCTATCTTGTGATTATGTTTCTTTCAGTGATCTTGCTAGTCAAATTAGGTTAAACTCAACAGCTTCAAGTGCTTATATGGCTACCACTCTTTCAGGATATATCATCACTCCATCCTTTTATACTATGTGTCCTAGAAACTTACCTTATCTCAAAGAAAAACTGGACTTTTTCAGATTCAAGTAGAGGTGATATTTTCTACATTTATTGAAATTTGGCTTCAAATGAGACAAATGTTCTTCATCGGTCTAGAAAAAACAGTCATATCATCATGATGAATGACTATAATTTATCTGTCTCTCCAATAAAAGATATATCCATGGCACATTGGAAGGTTGCTCCTGCATTCATTAGTTCAAATGTTATTTTATCATACATAAATTTCCCCTTGGGGTGGTGAAATTTTTTTTCTCCCTTTCGTCTTTACTCATGGCCACTTGATTGTATCCTGAAAATCCACCCATCATGGAAATTGTGTCTGCTCCCACCACCTTTTGTAGAATGTGATCCATTTTGGGCAGAGGATAGTTATCTTTGAGAGAACATTTATTTAGATTCCTGAAATCAACACATATCCTTAAGTGTCCATTCTTTTTTTCTCATAGGGACAAGATTAGCTACCTATTCAGAGTATCTTACAGGAATTATTATTTTGGCATCTAATAATTTCCTTACTCCATTTTCTATAATGGGAAGTAATATAGGATTTGTTTTCCTAATATTTTTCCTGAAAATCTTCGTTCCAGGTTTAAGAGGAATTTTATGATCAATTATTGAAGTATCATAGGTCCTCAAATCCTCATACCTCCATGCAAAAACATCTATGTGTTCCTTGAACAATTTCATGTATCTTTGTTTCATTTCAGCATGTAACAATTTTGATAGTTAGACATTCTTAGGTTTTTCGTCGGTGCCAACACTTACTTCTTGCGCATCTTCTTGCTTTGGATGAATGGTGGGATTGTGAGGAATATTATGATTATCAAATAATATTTGAAAAGGATCTAGTCCTTTAAGTATGGAATTTTTTTTTAGTTGAACTCTTTTATGATCTGCCAATTTTTGGCTTAACTTCACAATTTCACTTTCTTCCTTCCAACTGTCTGCATTTTCATCTATTTCCTAGTCTTGATCAATACATGTGCTAGAAAACTCATCAATTAATTGTAAAAACCTCTTGATCTACTCGTCATCTTCACATACATGTCAGTGTTTGTATTATCGAGGAATGAAGGTCTGTAAACTATTTCAACTTTGTGTCTTTGTTTGATTTCAGTGGGGGGATTCAATGTGCCTGCTAGTACTTCCAGTGAATCATCCTTTTGGTTCATCTCTCTAGGGATGGAAATTATGTTGAAAGCATGGAAACAATGTCTATCAAGTCCCACACTTGATTTTTGTAGGCTCTCATCCTAGGATGGTTGGTCTGATATATCCCTTTAATTTGATGCATTATGAGTTTTGAGTCCCAATAAACAAAGATATGTTTGATTCCCATCCTTCTAGATTCCTCTAAATAAAATATGAGTGCATCTTATTCAACCACATTATTATTAGTCTCAAAATTCAGTTTGAAAGACAATGGTAACTCTTCTTTGTTTGGGAAAGTGAATATTATTCCATCTCCAGCTTCATTTTTAGTGGAAGATCCATCAAAATGAATTTCCCAAATCTGAACTTGTGTAGGGCTTACATTCTTTACTGCCATAAGTGCAAGGGGTCCTTTCTCATAAATATCTCCTGCAGTTAGCATGCAACAACTCATATCTTCCTCTATGGAATATATAGAGTAATTTATAGGGATGCTTCTTTCACTGAGTTTATACGCATATTTGGCTTCTCTATATAGTCTCGTTGTTTCTTCTGCAAACAAGGGCATTGTTTCCTATATCATGGTCATCTGCAATGTACCCCCCATCCTTTTAGAAAATGTTATTGATAGAAACATGCCATTATTACCTTGGAGGTACATCAAATACTACAAATAGAAGGATAATTTTGGATGGTAACTGAGCTAAGGTGACTACCATATCTTTGATCATGCCCACACACTTCACTGGTTTTGAGTCAAAAATCTATAAGTCATGGTAAGGCTTAGTGATTTCCAATCCCTGCTCTTCCATAATCACATTTGGAATTAAATTATGATAGGCACTTGAATATAACATACAGTTATGAATCATCTTTCCATGCAGACTCAAAGTTACATAAAATGGAGGTGTATATTCATTATTTTATTCTTCTACAACAAGTCCAATTTCAATGGAAGGGCTTTCATCAACAATATTTAGACTATCATATAGGGGGCTGGCATTATTTAACTTGAAGACATTTTCAATTTGTTTGGAATACACAGGATTTTGAGCAAGTTCTGATAGTGGGATAGGAATTTAAATTTTGGAAATTTCATGCTCAAAATCAAAAAGCTTAGAGGACTTGTCTGGTTCTTTCTTTTCAAGGTGAAGGACAACAACTTTCTTTTAGACAACAAGAGGTGTAAACTTTACTCTTGAGGAAGATGAGGCATCAAAATTAATTTGATCAAAAGGGGGATGTTCAATAGGGGATGGCGTGTCAACATCTTTGGTGGTTTTAGGCTCTTTAACCACTTTTTTAGGAACATAATTTTGAGGTTGATTTCTAGAGAAATTTCTAGGTCTTATAAATTACCTTTTCTGTGCTTCGGTCTCATTTTTGTATATATATTCTTGCAAATATCTCTCATATTATCCTTGAGTTATATGTATAATATAATTATCATCATTTATCTGAAGGATTTCTTCTGGAGTCCCAATATTCTCTTCATCTGGAGGCATATCTACCACGTGATATGCATTATTTGTTCTCAAGTCTGGTGGTTGTATTGGAGAATATTCATTTATCCTATCTTTGTTTAAGATCTTAGGATTAAAAGGCCTTCTATACGGATTTGGATTCCTTTGTCCCATAGATTGAGGGTTTCTATTATAATTGTAGTTTTACAGGAACCAACCTGAAGGAAGCTCCAACTCCCTATCTCCTTGCCCCCTCTAGACACCCTAATGTCCAATATATTTTACTACCTTGATGAAATTCAACTCTGTGCACTTCTTTAGTTCTTCTGATGATGTTTCTGTTGTGCACTACCTTTGTATGCAGACAATACTCTGTCACTGCGCTGCATACATCACTTGACTTCTCATTCCTCTCAAATGACACTTCTGCTGATGAATTTATTCTTGTATTGTGTGCTTTGCTGAATCTGCAGTCTATGCATCTCATTTAGTGTTCTCTTATACGTGTATGCAAAGATCAACTAATACTGTGCTTTAAATTGATAGTTTTCTAATCAAAGTAAAGCACCAGTAATAGATTGAACTGTGCACATTTTAATGTGTCCATTCTGATGAAGTGCTATAGTTACTTAGAGAATATGCGACGTCCTGTGCATCAAATAGTTGGTCCGTTCAGTTTAATGCACTTTTATCAGATCATTTGCATCGTGATATGCTTGTCACATTCTGTTGTTGTTTTGTTGTTGCGCATCAGATGGAGACTTCAACTTCACACACTGTCACTTATGTCCTTATGCATCAGCTAAATATATATGCAATGTATGATAAACATTGGTTATGTCTCTGCTCTTCTGTATTTACAACATTTGTGACTATCAACGTGTTGATTGCAATACAGTCCTTTGAGATATCTAGCACTTGCACATTCTTTAGTATGTCTTCCTTTCAGTGTTTGCGTAATTGTTACAGATCTACAACATCATTTTTCGCACCATCAAAACATTGTTCTGCTGCATGTCTGCATTTGGCTCTTTTCTAGATCATCTATTCTATCCATGAGCTCCTTGATGCTCCAAAAAAAAAACTGAAACTTTCACACAAAAACACTTATGTTCTTGCTATCAAGCATACTTCAAATATTCAACGAGCATCACTATTTATACATGCCATGCAAGGATTGTATGTTTGCAAGTTGGTCGTGGCATCCCTTCTTCCATACTTCACGAATTTTGCATATGACACATGTCATCATTTGTTCTATTGTGTGTCATCTCAGATGTATCAAGCACCCTCAAGTTCCACAACTAAGTGGGACTTCACAACTTTATTGCGCTCTTGATGTAAACTTGCCTTATGGTGTGTGCGCAATCTTCAACTTCATATTGGTTTGTCCATGACAATCTTTTGTGAATAATGTGTCCTTTTGATATTAATACTTTGTGTAATCTACACATTCTTCGACTTTTATTTGGTGGGACTTTTGACTTCTCCCTTGTCAAAAGTCCCTTATGCGACATCACATCTTGGACTTAATGTAGTTTAGTAGGTGAAGTTTAAAGAATAGTTTCATTATGTAAAAGAGGCCAAAGTCTTATTAAACATTTGAAGAGTGTAAAATGTTGTACCAACATTTTGAACTAATTAAAAGTAGACTTTGTTATAAGCTCTATGGCTTAGGAAGAAAATCTTATTATTAAAAAGTGAATTCATTATTATTCTCTGCCAAGGAAACGACATATTTTCTGTTGAAAAAGTCAAACTACATTTACTAGCATTATTTGCTTTTTACAGAGAAAAAAAAAATAAAATCTTTGCAATGTTTTATAATGTTTAGCAAGATTTAATATTAAATATAATATTTTGAAAATTAAAATAAATTTATGAATTTTGAAAATACAAGAATTTGATTTTTCTATTGGTTTAAAGTGCTTCTGATGGGATATAAATCCCCATAGAAGTGATTTTATTAATCAAAATTTAAAAATAAATAAAATTATTTTTAAATTAAAATTCTATAAAACTGCCATGTCCAAACTATGGTCCACACCAAGATTAATCATCACTCGCTTTTCCTAATTGAACCGAAATCCGAAGCAAGCCAAGACTAAATTGGAATCCACGTATCCTTACCCAAAATGGATTTTGTTTCTTACGATGATGGCCCAGACCTAGCAGGCCTCGAACAAAGGATGGACATTCACGTAAATTCAATTTCTTTCATTAGTCCCTGCCAAGGCAGGGATTATAGTGATCGATAGGTCTTCCACATAGTTTGACTTTCTATTAATATTTAGAAAAATTGCAATGTTTAATAAAGTTTTCATATTTTTTAATAATTTGCACAATATTTTAATAATTTGAAAACAGAAAAATATTTTTTGAAATTAGTTATTTATTATTTTAAATTGGTGGAGTACATTGGAATGACTAAATACCCCTGGTGTGCAAAATAATTGTCAGAAATAAAAAATTATTTAAAAAATAAAAATTAACATTTTTTTTGACATTGCCACTTGGTACATGTAGTACAATGTCATTTAATTATCATTTAATATTACTGTTTTTTGGCCATGGCCATTGACAATACATCCATCAGTCTAGCCTTTGACACTTCATCACATGCACATTTTTCAACACGGCAGCTAACCCAGGTTCGTTTCATTTTAAAAAAGTGATCAAGGCAATCGCATTCACATGTAATTTCCCCACTTAATAAATGTTTGGCAATGTGCTGCACCCAATGCAACTAACTACTCAGGACGCCACATTGTTGGGCATTGGGCATGGCAACGAAAGAAATTGAATTAGTTGGGAACCCGAGATTCGAGAAGGAGACGAAAGAAGGCGATAATAATGATTTTCCAGTCGCGAGTGCTATGTGATGTCATTAAAACTGATGTGTCTAAAACTGTCATTTCAACACTAATTGTATTTAAAAACTCTAAAAAACTGCTATGTCATGTAAGCGTATACACCTAGGAACTCAAGTGAGATTAGTTTGCAAATCTTTATTACCTTTTAAATTCGGTTTAGATAAGAAAACATATTTCTAGCTTGTGATTATTAGGAAATTAATTTTTATTAGAAATTAAACTTTGGTCAAATTTTAGAGTTTTGATAAACATTTTTGAAATCTAAGTTAATCAAAATTTGAAAGGATTATATGAAAATGATTCGACATAAATTTTTTTAACAAATTTGTAAAAAAACCCTAAGATAATGGTCGATACATTTGAATCAAAAGTTTGTAAGTGGATTATAAGAATAACTTAATCTATACAAAATTATTCATCTCTATAATATCTAAAAAATAGTTATTTTATTACACAATTAGCTAAATGGGCACGTGACCTCTGGAGATCTCAGACTTCGAAGCCTAAGATTGCTTACTGCCAAAGCTATGGGTTGGGCAATGACGGGCCTTCGTTAAGTTGAGTTTGCAACCCTTATTCACCCTTTATAACTGTTATTGAGAATGCTATACATTACCTAATTTGATTAAAACAAAATTATTTTAATTATAACAACTAAATTTATTTAATTATTATTATAATTATTTATTAAACTATAATTTTAACCTAATTTTTAATATATAATTAAATTTGGATAATTCAAAAATATTAATCATTAAAACAATAGATGTAATACTGAATTAATAAGTAGACAAATTCAATATATTTAGTGAGAGGTTTTTCTAATCCAGTAAAAATAATTTAGATATTTTAAAAATGATCAAAACTATAAAAATAAAATTTTATGGTTGAAGTTTTTATTAATTAAATTACTTAACAAAATTTTCAATGAATTTGGGAGACAACTAAGATTAAAGGAGATTATTTATAAAAAAAATTAACCAACTTTTCAAGTAGACAGTTCATTTCAAACTAAATTACCTTAAAGAACATATTCTTGGAACCAAACTAAAATCTAGACATCTTCTTCAATAGTATTTCTCATGTAAATTCATTTTTTTTAATTAGTAAAAATGATCATAATTTAGTTAATTTTTTTACCATATTTTGTTTATTAATTTCAATTATTTACTACAAACTACTACTATTATTTATCCACTCAATGTATACTTTTGATAAAAGTGTTATATCTTTGATATTTTACAGTTATTTTAGTTTTTAAAACTAAAAACAAATAATATATAAAGACTTTTAAAAGAAAATATATATTAATTTATTTTATGTTATCTTGTTGCATAAGATGCAGGTATTAATCAACTATGTTGCTTATTTTATTAATCAACTATATCTCAACTATTAACATACGTTTATGGCAGGGACTAGCTGCCTTGCAGCTATTTGCCTTGTTTCTTTACATTTCATCGTTGGAATTTTTTAGCTGTATTTATCCATAAACAATAGAACTATGGTTCGAGTCAGATCGAGTCTAATATAGACTTTTTCTTAGCCTCTTCTATAAAGTCCAAGGAGGCCGGGTAGCATGTTCTATCGTTGATTACCACTGTCGGAGTGCAACTGGATGAATTTGGTGGCGAAACATTTAGATTCGAACTTAAGGCTTAAATTGCTAAGTGTAATTTGATGGAGGGTGGCTTAAAACATGGCATTGCATGCTGTAATTACTTCTAAAACTTCTATGATTTATGAGTTTGTGAATCCTTTTGGTTGAAAATATGTTAAAATTGGAAAATCTCTATTTTTTTTACCCCAAAAACTTTCTAGTACATGGAAAGATGGTTCAAGTTGTTGCTATTGTTGAGGCTGCAATGGTTTTGTTATGTTTTAAGGATTAGACAAAAAAAATTATATTATGAGGACATTTAACTACTCTTATAAATCCTTTAACAAAATGAACTCAAAAGCTATGGAATCTTAACAAAAAAAACCAAATTGTTTATGGTAATCCTTCATTGGTAATCAATCCATCACCATCAGAAGCACTCGAATTGGTAGGAGAATAATTAGTCAGATGTCCATTAGACATTATAGAATTGATTCTCAAAAGAAATATGATAGTAGAAACACTGTTGTTGTTTCCATTGTAGTTGTTATGGTGTTGCTGATGTCTACATGGGAAGGAATCGGTGCGAGCAATCTTGATGGTCCCTATTATTTTCTTGTCTAAATCCATCTCAAAAGATGGATGAGGTTATTTATTATAGCTATGGTTTCCATATTAAATTCGAGGGAAAATAATTAGGAGGGTCAATTTTTGAATGTTACCCACACAAGAATAAGTCTCATACATAAACGGCTGCAACCTGCCATCTTTTTTGTTCGTTATAACTCTGAATCCTAGAGGAGGCAACCTTAGATGGGGATGCTCCTTACAAACGAAAAATGTGATGCTTGATTTTAGTAGCAATACTCTATTGTAGGGTGGCAATCCAACGTTTTTATTTTTTTTTTTACATTCCAATGACCATTATTGCAATAGGACATGTTGAACTTTGGTGTTGTCATTGATTTCAAAGAGGTTATTGGCCTTGATGATAACATTGAAATCTAAATACCAATTGGAAGAAGTATATTGAAAACATGTGCACAAGTCTCTACAAATTAAAGCATGTCAAAGAACCAAGTTACAGAACAAGGTTGTCTGTGCATGGTGCTCTAATCCCACCTAGTACTGGCACTCCAGTGCGCAAGCCACACTAAGCCAAGGAACTAATGTGCACAATACCCACAAATTCATGGCACTTCAATCGTGCAAGATAAAAAAAGTGGTAGATGCTTGGGTAAGCTTGACCATAAAGAAAGGAAGAAGGGGTGTTTTTGTCTTAGAGAAGCCAGAACTTGCGGACACATTAATTGAGCAAGTTGAGTATAAATAAGAGTTAGGTTAATGAATGAGAAGTAATCTTGGAAGAACAAAAGGAATAATTTTATGAATTTCCAAGCTTCAAGTTAGATGAAATGCTTAGTGGAATTTGAGGCAATATGATTAGAAGAAGTGTGTGAGGTTATAAGACATGCAAAAGAATAGGGAGTAGTCGCATAGTCATAAGGATCATTTGTGAGAAAGTTGGAAGGAGCATGTGGATGAGTATGTGTGCAGAATCAAGACAGTAAGTAGAACTGTAGTAGGATACATTGTATGAGAAACTGTGAGCAGAATTGAACCAGAATATGCCAAAAGTGTGCACAATAGGAAGCAAAACAAAGAATAGAATATAGTGAGAATTGTCAATGCAAATATGAAGACAATGTGATAGAAGTACAACAATGTCTATCTCTCCGGGCGGTTGGACAGGGCAAGGAAAGGAGATTGCGGTATCCTCTCAAGTTGGTTCTTGAACACAAAATGTTGGTGCTTGCATAGAGGATTGGTGTCCTCATAGGTTGGAGCATGAATTAGCAAGTTGGTGCTTACATGGAGGATTGGTGTTCTCACAGGTTAGATCCTGTAGTTTGCAAGTTAGTTCTTGCATGTGGGATTGGTGTCTAAGTGAGCTGGTGCTCACATCATTGGATATTGGTGTCTCCCATCTTTCTATGTAATTTCATTTTCATACACACACACAAAAAAAAAAAGTTTCTTCATACATTCTCCGCACAATTAATTTTATTGATGTGTTTTCAAATAGAAATTGGTGCATGTTTTTAAAAGTGAAAAATTACTTAATATGTGCATGATACTGATTCACCACCCTATCGATATCATTAAGATCTACAACAATTGGTATTAGAGCATGTTGCTTCATGAACACTTTAATAGTTGGAAGATAGATCACCGAGGAGATATGCATAATTAGGAAGGACTTTTTACAAACAATTCACCAAGATTTGATGAAGATAATTGGTACTTATGGAGTAATATGATGAAGGGACATCTGCAAACCCAAGGTTCAAAGGTTTGGGATATAGTGGAGAATGGATGTGCTCCTCCAAAGTGAAAACCTAAGGATGACAATGCAAAAAGACTTCACAGATGCCATGAAACAACAATAAATTCCATAATGAATACCCTACCAGAAGATGTGAAAGCTAAAGTTGGGTCTCAATCCTTAGCCCATGAACTTTGGAAAAAAATGGAGATTCTCTGCTTAAGGAACCTATGTGCTTCCAAGTATCAAGCTGATTTAGTTCGTGAAATTAAATTGGTGAGAGCTTAGATGATTATGATGATCTCTCGATTAAACAAGCAAGATATGTTATTCACAGTAAAAGGAAAACTATAGAAGAAGTCAAAAATCTTGCAACCCAAATCATGGAAACCCTTGGAAAGAAAGAAGTATAATCAAAGACAATGGCAACACACTTATTAAAACAATTGTAGGAAATAAATGAAGCTTATAAGACAAAAAAGCGAGAGATTACATCTCTAGAAGACAAATTTGAAAGGTCAATGTCAAGAAATCATAAGCTATCCAAAGAAATTATGTCTCTAAAGGGAGAATTAGAAATAACAAGGCAGGATGTTGAACAAGCAAGTGAAGAAAGTGTTGCTAATTTAAAAGCAGAAATCCAATTTTTAAAAGATCGACTGCAAGAATAGGATGTAGAAGTTATCTCTTTGAAATATGAGCTTGAAAACATGAGTATGACTACCTATAAGTCTAGTAAAAAGGTTGAAGAATAGCTTGCATAAATCATGGGATAAAATCAATCTTTGAAGGATCAACTACATAAGACTCAAAGAAGAATTGATGATGCCAAATATGTGATTAATGAACAACATTTTCAGCTCCAGAAAGGAAATAAAGAGGCTGATAGATTGAGGAATGAAATGACTAGTATAAAAGAATCTAAAAATATCATAGTTGATCTAAGAGGTCAGTTAGAGGAGGTGAAGGAATTTGTAGAATCTCAAATACAAGAAAATGATCAAATTTGTCAAGCAAGAGATCTTGAGATTGCCTCTCAGAAAGAGGAGATAAAAAGGAAATCTGCTAAAAAATTGAAGTTTACAAAGATTTCATTGATCCTAGATGAAATACTCATCTCCCATAGATCATATCATGACAATATTGGTTTGGGATATGATGAACAAAATAACATTGAAGAAAAGGAAGACTGCAGGCTCCCAGAAAGGAAGGCTGAAGAGAATCCTAGAAGCTATGTAGATATCCTAAAGAGCCTTAGGTATGGTGTAGAAAAAAAAAAAAAACTGATAACCATCCAAAACATAACAAGAAAATTTCTCCATTTCAATAAAGTTCAACCACTTCCAAAAATCAAGCAAAATCTAGTCATCATTCATTCTATGGCTATTGTTATGCTTTTAATGAATTTGTACATAGAGCTGTAAATTGTAGACCTTGGGGAAGATCCACTCAATCGAGAACGAAAAGTATGAGTGATTTTTATATCCAATGATACAATGAGGGTATGTTTTAAGGATTCTAATAGTATACCTAAGTATACTATTCTATGCGATTATTTTGGGTTGAAAAAATCAAATATTTAGAGAGGTAGGAAGATGTTTTTTTTTCTTTCATTTGAGCATGTCATGGGGAAACCCTGAGGTACTTCCCCTCATTTTGAGGATGGTACCCAAGGTAAACCATTGGCCCTAATTACGGGGCCTAACCCAGTGGGGGCATCAAGTGAGGCCCTTTCATATCCATTCGGGGATTTGATCCCAAGATCTTCTGCGTGCAATTACAACACTCAACCACTTGAGCTAACCCACCGGGCTAGATAGGTAGGCGGATGTTAAATATGAAATGTACAATTTACTACTAAAATTTTTAAATTTTGGCAAATATTATAATAAAAAACATATTTTATGTAAATATAGGCGACATTAGAGTGTAAAAATTACCAAATAGCAAATTTATTTTTTGAAAAGATGCCCAAAAAATAGCCAATTGGTGAAATTTCGCCCCTCAAAATTACCTTGGTTACAATTGTCATTATTATGTCCACAAATCTTTTAAATGTAGAAAATACTGGAGATGCAAATGCACTTAACACATTGCAAAATATTGTCCCATATTAGCATGTCATAATTGTGGTATTCTTGGCCACAAAGTTGTAAATTGCAGAAAAATAATATCCTACTGATAACTCACTGAGAAAGACAGATCACCTTGCGCAAAATAAAAATAGTCATTTAGAATTTGTGCACACACAAAAATGGGTAAAGAAAAATTTACAGTCATGCGCAGTTGAGGCCAATAATGTAAATACTTTTCTAGTATAAGAAAGTTGCTATGTATTCTGCTAACCTTCAAAGTTGAAAATATAACCCTTAAATTCAAAAATTTTATTCAAGGGAACTAGATTTAGTACAATAAGAATTGTAAATAAGAAAATGTCGCATACGAACACATTCAATGGATAGTTGTATATATTTAAAGTATAGTTGTTACATAAAAAATGGGGGCACATATTCAAAATTTCCCATAGGTGGTAAATATAATAATTGTCGCACAGGACAATATACATACATAAACATCATGATCGTATATGTACAACAACGACAAGTCTACATATGTCAAAAAGTGCCTTTGTAGGCATATCAATTTTATGAAATTGTTCTCCTAGCATATACAGAACCGAAAGCTATAAAGAAAGTAAAAAGGTCAATATTTAAAACCTTACAATCAAAGCTTGAGGTAAAATGAACATTGTTCAACAAAATTGACATGATCGGGAGGCTACAAAACCAGGTGAAGTTCGAGGTCCATTGAAGAATGCTCCAAAGAATTGACATAATTAGGAGGTTGCAAGGACAGGTGAAGCTCGAGGTCCATAGAATATCCCTCATTGATACTAACAAATCCATAAGCCTACAGAGATTGGATTTGTTTGAGAGTTGGAAAATATTGGTAAACTTTATCGTAATCAGTTTGAGAGTTTGCCTGCAATTGCTTCAGCAACACCAAAACATGCTCTTGGTGTCTCTCTAGTCTCTCAAATCACCTTTTTCAAAGCCAAAATTTCTTTTGAACTACTCTGATTGGCATGTCTTTGTGCGCACCACTCCATGACATTGGACTCCTTCAATTGCAACTGCCAAATTCCTAATTCAATCTTGAGTCTTAAAAAATCAGCTTGGTTTGATTGAATTAATGTTTTAATACTGCTTAAGGATATTTACTGCTAAGGACTAAACATGGTGATGAAACTATTGAATGGAGCTATGACCACCTAACTCTTAGAATGCTCATACATGAAAATTGCACAAGTTCAACAAGTGAGTGCCAATGGAGTAGGAAGAGCCCCACACATAGCTCGTAAGTATGATGGATTGTAATTGAAAATCAATCATGATCGAATGCCTCTGAATTACTTGAAAAGATGCATAAGTAATGCGACATTAATAGCATGAGTAAGATGACAGCATGGATTTAATGAGAAAAGATACACATGGAGAACAACAAATATGACGATATTATGAATGCCAAATCAATTCAATGTGAATTTCTAGAACTTGGACATTTTGAAAGCATGGCACATGACATGGAGAAATACATAATTCCCCAATTCACATTAGCTCAAATCATATATGACATGGAAGAAACTTGGCATGGTCAAAGTAGCATGAATTCAAGAAGCTACAATAGAATATTTCATGGGAAAGATACAGTGAAGTATGTAATTGCAACATAATTTGTGCAATGACAAAGCAAAGGACACTATGAAGCCAAAGGACCATGCGACACAAAAACAACCAAAGTAGAAGTACAATAAATTCAGGAGAGAGTTAGAAAAGGAACTGGGGGAGCATACAAGTTGTAGGTGAAGAATGAAATGGAAGCATAAAGGAATGTGGAGCATCCCTTTTCCATTTATGTCAAAGGGGGAGAGATACTAGGTAAACAGTATAGTAGAGAATTGTTGAATTTAAGTTTGCGCAGTAAAGAATAGCTCACATTCAAGGAGAGCTTAATTTCTTTCACAGTGTTAAAATCAATGCCAAAGGGGGATATTGTTGAACTTTGGTGTTGTCATTGCGGTCAAAGAGGTTGCTGGAATTGGGGATGACATTGAAATATAAAGACCAGTTTGAAGAATTATATAGAAAACATGTGTGCAAGTCTCTACAAATTAAATCAAGTCAAAGAACCAAGTTATAGAACAAGATTGTTTGCATATGGCGCTCTAATCCCACCTAGTCCTGACATTCCATGTGCAAGCTCCACCAAGGAACTAGCTAGTGTGTGCAAGACCCACAAAATCATGGCACTTCATCCATGTAAGATAAGACAAGTGGTAGATGCTTGGGTAAGCTTGACCTTAAAGAAAGGAAGAAGGGGTGTTACCATTTTAGAGTATCCCCAACTTGTGGACACATCAATTAAGGAAGTTGAGTATAAATAAGAGTTAGGTTTATGAATGAGAAGTAATCTTGGAAGAAAAAATGAAGTATTTTTTTGAATTTGCAAGCTTCGAGTTAGATGAAATGCTTAGGGGAATCAGATGAAATATTATTTGGAGAATTTTGTGAGGTTATAAGACATACAGAAGACCAAGGAGAAGTCACACAGACATAAGGATCATTTGTGAGAAAGGCGCAAGGAGCATGTGGACGAGTATGTGCACAAAATAAGTATAGTAAGCAGATCTGTAGGAGGATACATTGTAAGAGACACCATGAGCAGAATTGAACTGTAATACTCCAAAAGTGCATGCGACAAGAAGCAAAGCAGAGAATAGAATATAGTGAGAATTGTGTGTGCATATCTGAGGATAGTGTAAGTGAAGTACAAAAATATATATCTCTTAAGGTGGTTGGATGGGGCAAGAAAAGGAGATTGCAGTCTCCTCTCAGGTTGGTTCCTGAACACAACAAGTCAGTGATTGCACAAAGGATTGGTTTCCTCACAAGTTAGTGCTTGCGTGGAGGATTGGTGTCATTACATATTGGAGCCTTTAGTCTGTGAGTTGTTGCTTGCATGTGGGATTGGTGTCTGAGTGATTTCATGCTCACATCAATAGAGATTCGTGTCTCCCATCTTTCTATTTAATTTTATTTTCACACACACACACACACACACATATACAAACACACACCAAATTTTCTTCAAACGTTCTATGCACAATTGATTTTATTGATGTGTTTTTAAATAGCAATTGGTGCATGTTTTTAGAAGTGAAAAATTCCTTAATCTACGCATGATACTGATTCACCCCCCTCCTTAATATCATTAAGAATTCCAACATGATAAATATACCTAGAAATCGAAATAACATTGGCCAATCCTATTGAACAACAATTGCATCCCCTCGAGGAAAGGCATACACAAAGCCATATGACAAGATTCAAACATCTCCCTATCTCCCAGATTCACTTGAATTAAAGAAACAATTTAGCTTGCTTGCTAAATGAGAAGGGAGAAAAGAAAAAAATCAAGTTCTCCAATCCCACTATTCGTAGGGGAGACTCTGGTATTCTTTGTCAAGTTGAAGAGGTTCGATGCATTTCTTGGTGGCTCCATGTATGTTCGATTCTTTCTCGAATGAGATTGCTTTTAGTTCCACTCCTTCTTGTGTTTGCAGTTGTATATAAATAATGGGAGGATATCTGAAGCTTTGAGAGTTCACACATTAGGATGAACAAAGAGAGATGAATGAATGCAATTGACTGTCACTTGGATGGTGCAAGTTCCTTTAGTCGAGCTCTAATTCAATATCACTCTGCGGCTTATCCTGCCAATCCCCAACGCATACTTCCTTGTGCCTTGTGCCTCAAATATTTATTCGATAGCACCCCATGGATTCTCTTTCCAAAGTTCAATGTATACATCTTGTGTCTTGTCCCTTAGAGATTTATTTGATAGCACCCCATGACTTATATGGCCAAGCTTTGACACAAAATTCATCATGCCTTGTGCCACCTATACTCTTGAAGGTTTATGGATTTTTCTCTTCATCTTGACAATTATTCCTCTAATGCTTATCAATGCTTTTTCTGATGCCAATTGGATGCCAACTGGAGCATGATCTAATTGGTGGGGAATTAGCTTCCTTGCAACTTTCCCTCTTGTTTAATTATTAAGAGGTAAGTCTCCTATTGTTTAGAGATAAAAGATTACATGGAATTCGAGCCCTATTATGGGAATTTGAACCTTATCATTTAATTATGGAGATTCCAATGTTAAAGTTAAAGAAAATGGGTTTTAGTGGTATGATTCGAATTATAGTTTGATAAAGCTTAGATCTATTTAATATGTTGTTAGAGCTAGAAGTTTATTCTTTAAGAGTAGAGATCTATACTTGGTTATAGAAAATATGAAGGCTATATGTAATATTGATTACCAAACTAGTTGATATTTAGCTAAATATTCACATAGTCAATCTTAATAACTAGAAAGATGTGCCTATGCTGGTTTAACCAATCATATTGTTAGTCGAGGTTGTGAACTTAGATTCCAGGACATGTTCAAAAATCCTGGAGAAAGATTCCTAGTGCCTTTCCATCCTGATGGATTTGTTACCCAACTTAGGGGTGATAGCCATTAGGGGGTTTTTGAGGTCTAAAATGGGCTTCCTAAGGGAAATAATAAAAAAAGAGTTTTGAATTTTGGAGAAGAAAGATAAAAACTACTTTTTCTTATTGTATTTTTGGCATATCTCCTTATCATTTTACCCAAATTTCAAGTTTGGACACTCGTTGGATGAAAACATTAATTCCACATCCAATGAATACCCACATGGAATACTATTGAGGCAACAACGGTATGAAAAACAAAAAAATGAATAACAAACGTATTTGAATACATAAAATACATTTTCTTATTGAATTTTTCATTATTTGTGCTATGGGTGCCTCAAAGGTATGCCATGTGGGTATGCATTGGATACAGAAATAAATTACGCATCCAACGAGTTCCCAAACTTGAAATTTGGGTAAACGGATAAGGTGATATGTCAAAAATACAATAAGAAAAAATAGTTTTTTTTTTCTTTTTCCCTCCATTTTTCTTTTACAAATTTTACTGCCATAGTTGACATCATCATATTGAATGCTATTGGTTCTTATAAAGTGAATTTTGATGGTACATTTTTTGTTTTGTGGCCTATTTTTTACCTCAAAACTCCTCCAATGAGTATTGAAAGATTAATGGGCACTATTGGCCTATGGTTGGGTGGGATGTTGCATCAACGCATTCAGACACCTTCCTTTAGATAAGTATTTATTCTAGGTTCGATTCTTGTTATTTAAGTATTCGACTATGTTCAATGAGAAATGGATTTATGCTTTCCATTTACTCTGGGAATATTTCTTAATGATTGGTTGATTAATGGTGAATTTGTGATGAATGTTAATATAAACAAATGTTATTATGTTTTGTATTGTACAATGTATCTCCATAGAAATATGCATCTAAGTAAACTAACATGAATCTTATTGCATTGTCATATTTCATATCATTGAGAAACTTGATTTACAAGTTAAGTTAATAATGGTTGTTCTAGGTTTGTTATATTTTAATGACTAGTTATTCAGTTGATGAATGCCTTGTTAAAGATACAAATGTAACAATATTCAATGAAGAGAATATATTGTAATGTCCTCCTCTAACCGAATTTGACTAATGAACTTTCGAGGGAACTTATTTGAAAGTGACCCAGATAAATAAACTGGAATAAATGTTTTATGGTTTATTTTGAATAAAATTTCTGACTAACTAGCAACTCATGATTATGTTCTATAAATTGTGAAATTAGAGTAAAGCAGGTGAATGCTTATGTTACGAATAAATGGAAATAATATTTTTCTTATTCCGTAGATGTGAATAAATATTGCTTATTGATTAGCAATGGATAAAATTGAATAAAGCATAATTATATTTTATATTGTGCAGTGCTACTAATTTGCACTTTGAGTGTGTGCAGTGGCAGGTAAAACGACCTACAAACTCACTCTCAAACGGAAATAAAGGAGGTTGTAAAGATTGGGAAAACACACATAATAGTGTGATGAATGACTATCGACTCTTAACAACAATCCACACACGAGTTTAAAGCTCTATCATCTCTACTCAGGTAGCATGTGCCATACTGGTAGGCCATAATGATTTGGTCACGTATGATGAAGTTGAGGGGAACACAATAAGAATGACCTTATTCCACAGCCGACATTAGTCTCACATATAATATAGTAGATTGATTTAATGTAATCACTCCTAAATCGCTACATCACACTCCCCACACAAGGACAAGAAGAATTTAGTTGTCGGAAGGACCCATGGATGCGGTACCTAGACAAGGACGAGAAGTAAATTATGTGCATGCTTGCATTAACAAATAGATATGCATTTAAATTACTTATGCATTAAAGTTTAAAATTGAGAATAATTAAATAGAAAATATTCAAATTGGAGCAAATATAGATTGAAGATATTTTGAAGTAGGCTCCATCTGCACCCACTGATTTAGGGAGATGTGCATTAAATAAAATATTGAGAATAAATAAATAGATTGGATATCTCGATTTGTAGCAAATTTAGATTTGAGAAATTTTGGAGTTAATCTTCACTTGCACCCACTAATTTGGGGATTGGGATCCTAGGATAAGGGAAAATATAGGAGTAATTTGTGGGACTCATGTGCACCCTCATGTGAAGGTGACACATGGTTGGATGAGAAGTAATATTTGGAAATTTAATAAAAATGATCTTTTTGCATGTGAGCAACATGTGTCACAAGTGATTTTTCTATTTAAGAAAGGAACCATGGAAGGGAGGGGGGACTCTGAGCTCCCTAATGCTTGATGACTTTCGTAATGAAAGATTGAGGAATTGTGTGTCTATGTGAGTTTGGCTCGAGAAATACCTTGGTGATTGGGAGATCGCTACTGGATATTTGAGGCTTTTGTGTTATTGTTTGTGACCCCCAATAAATCGGGGGACTAGGAGGAAGAAGACTACCCCCAATGTGGTAGGGAGGTCAACCGAGGAGTTGGTTGGAACATGGGAAAGATGTGGTTCAATAAAGTACTACGTAGACGTTCGGCGACATCTACAGCAACTGGATCT
Organism: Larix kaempferi; assembly: GCA_027924585.1. Lineage (NCBI taxonomy): Eukaryota > Viridiplantae > Streptophyta > Pinopsida > Pinales > Pinaceae > Larix > Larix kaempferi. Next base: position 5,330,191 of record BSBM01000575.1, on the reverse strand, counting down.
ACCTTCAAAGATCAGGTTCATTTCAATTAATTGTTTTAAGATTTGTTCAAATTTTCTTGAAGGAATTATTGTTGTAATTTGTTATATGCTGCAATTTATATTTGAGATATGGTAAATTTTAAATTTTAAGTGGAGATTTAGCTAGGGTTCCCGGAGGGATCCTACAATCGGCATCAGAGCTGGTTGATCCTTGATGGAAGACTCATAAAATTCCAAATTTTAAAATTGATTATAAAATATGCACTCATTAAAGTCTTTGTTTTAAACGAAAAGAAAACATGTTCTTTTCATGTTTGTGCAAAATTGTTTTTAAGCAATGAGTTATATTCGAACTTATAAATCTAATTGCGAAGAGCTTGAATCATTGGTTGGATGTATTTTGAAGATTCTATAGTGTTTTTATTTACTTAGTGATTTGGCCTTATACAGTTGGGCGTAGTATCAGTCCACCTGTGAGAACCTAGCCGAACCATTGAAACCGTGTGTCTCAACCTTAGACCCTATTGAAAAGTAAATGGAGTCTATCAATGTAGCACATTTTGGATAGGAGTTGCATTAGCGTAATTGGTATCCTTTTGGTTCCATCCAAGTGTAGAGCCCTATGTGTTCTTAAATTCTCATTGAAGGAAAGCGGTGTTAATACGCGTATTGTTTCTCTACCTTGGGGTTGAACCAATTTGTCCTCGTGACTGGATCTTACCTTACCTAGAAGTATAAGTGCACCTCCTTATGCCTTCATGATATTATTTCATGTCTTGGCTAACTCGAAATGATTCAACTAGTTACATTGGATAAAATCAAGAATTGTCAGTTTTAAATTTTAAGCCTAGAGGAGATCCCCAAGCACCATGTCAGCGTCGGTCTACCTAACCTGCCATTTCAACGAGAAACCAATCCTTGCACCGCAGTATTCTACCAGTGATAATTGCAAGGACACAGCTTGAAACCAAGCTTGTATGATCTCCATCTCAAGCTTACTTTAGTGGAGTGGTGTCGATTATGTACTACTAATTTTGGAGGGATGGTATTTTCTTCAGCTACGCAATTGGTATTACTTATAATGATGGTTGCACAGGATAGATATGTTTCCTAAGCCTCACCAACGCTTCCTGGACAGTGTTCATGCTCTTAATGCAATGAAGGAGTAGGCTCTGGCTCTTCTACTTCCCATAATTCAGAAAACCTAAACACGAGTTAATATAAGCCACTCCTGGTTATTAATCATACTTGAGTACAAATTTCATCATCAATTCGTAATAACTCATAAGCTAATCATTATGAAATTATTAAAATGACACCCTAATCTCCATATAAAATTGGTGTTAGAAATATTCAAACATATACAAAATGTATGTATGTAAACTTAAAGGCGATTACATTTGAAAAGAGATGGAAGATTTTTTCATTATATAACGAATCTTCCATTTCATAGTATAGATGAAATAGAAAACTGTTTTGGTATAAACATTTTAAACAACATTAGAAGTATTGGTTATTGTAATTTACCAAAAGGATTTTATGTATAAAAAAAAAAAACGACCTTTGCAAAGGATGGATAAGATGGTCTTTGTGTATTAAATCTGCTTATTCGGTGAGGGATAGCAATAGCATCCTTCAGTGTAGTCCTGAAACTTGCAACTCTTTAGATAACCCCAAGCATCTAGATAATAGGTGTTCGACCCTGAGAGATCGTTAATCTATTAGTGGGATAAGTCAATCAAGCAATAAGTGGGAGATCATTGTCAATTATGAGTAGATAACAATGTTTCCACACTTAACAACTCCTAAATGCACTATCCGCCTTTGCTATATCTGTACTCCGCCCAAGTAGCCCTCTATTAAGATGACATTCCGCCCGTGAACACGTTGAGTTATATTGAGACATTTTGTTGATCGAGCTTATGATTTAACTCGATATCTGATAGATTGGGAGACTGGAGTTTGCTTGAGGCATGACAAATTGATAATTCGAGTATGTATACAGATACAAATACGATTCGATATAGAAAAAAATATTTAATAAAAAAATTTAATACTGATAAAATAAGGAAGTAGACTTCTTATATATAATATTTTTAATTAAATACATACACCAATATAGCATAAATATACATTAAAAACCATTAGTTTTTTTTTAGACATATTATTTGAAATCAAAGTTACTATTTTTAAACAAAAATATAAAATGTCAATGAACTTTGTGAGTAGCTAGTTATTAATAATTATTTTTATAATAAAGTAAGAAATTGAATGTTATTTATATTTTATAGTTATTAAATAATTAAAATTTGGTTTCTTAAGATTGGTTTTTAAAATTTACCTTTTCACTAGTAGAATTTCATATGAATTCGTACTATAATTCAAATTGTGATGAATTCAAATTCAAATTGTGACGAATTAGAATTGTTCTGAATTTCCATACACGAAATGCCAATACATCTGAATTATGTTTCTATGATTAAAACTGTTGAAGTCTGTTTAAAAATAATGAAGTTGAGATTATCTTACATTCAATAAATTAAATCAATAGCTAAGTGAATCGTTAGGTCAATCTATTTATGCGCTGAGCTCTTTTGTCTCTGGATTTAGTCATTCTAAACCTTGGAATATTCCTTTGGAATATAAAGGTTGAGTTTTGAATTCGAGTTGAGTGCCTACATTGTTGAATCATTATGGTTTTGACTCCGTTGTCATTGTGATACGTCGCGCCATTGGCTTAGATGTCTTCTTGTTAAAATTTATGTAAACTATATATAGAGAGAGAGAGAGACCGATGTGCTAAAGAAGCTGCATGTTAGTATAATTCGACTAGAATATAATTAGTCGTATCCGAATTATTGGAAAAAAAAAATAGTTATAAAAACAAAAACAAAAAAACAAACTGCTTCAACATTTACATGCCAATATCATTATAAATGGTTATTGAATATAAATGTAACAATATTGAAATTGTTGGAATAATATTTATTCATTCTATTATTTAATGATATTTGAATGGCTGAAATAATTACACCGTAGGCATTTTACCAACGAGAAGCATAACCATCCACGTCGGCTAGATTCCTTGCTCATAGAGAGAATGGAATGCTGCCATGTGGTATGGAATTTCCGTTCTGGTTCAAGCGGTTGAAGAATTTCCGTTCTGGTTTGAGCGGTTGCGTGTATAGTTAATTTAACTTGCATACACAATAATGGTAATGGTGAGTTTGTCAAGCAATGGGATTTCAGGTGACATTTTGGAGCTCAAGCTAATTGGCAACTCGGGTTACTCTATGACTAGAGAGTCCTTTTTTTAAAGAAAATGCAATTCCCATGCCAATATAGATAGTCATTCTATCTCTGCACAAATTCACCTTGACCTGCAAATTGAATTTTAAGGATATGGTTTCATTATAGCTACATGAAAACTTAAACTATTGAACTGAATTGGTGATCTATTGCCTGTCTTCCTACTATTCACTGATTACTGCACAAGGATTTATTCCTTGATGGCTCTGCAAATAGAAGACATCAAACTCATTAGATTCAATCAGAAATGATAAAATAGAACCATACAAATTAGCATTTTCTGTCATAAAAATAACTCATAGGAGCTGGAAAATGTCAAAGCACTGGGAGCTTCTAACAAATGGATGATAATATTAAGGTTTCTTCTTTGTATGAGAAAACTGAGCATGGGCGCATGTGCTTAGAAAACATCTGAAAATTTCCATCAAACCCACGATACAAACACATCATTATACAACTGCAATGGATCTTTCATCTTGGAAAACTAAGATTCTTATAGAGTATGTGGTGGGAAAACGCTTTCTCATTTCCATCCTCAACGAGAATTTTCTTTTGATAATATTTGACCGCAAGAAAATGAAGCACTTATTAGTGCATACTTGCAAGCTATTAAATATGTAGAATTCAATCATTGGAACTGTTATCACTCAGATTTTATTCTTTGGTTGTGGAAGGATAAACCTACGGTAATTGTTTCAAACCAACCTTTAGGAGGGAAATTAGCCTTTTTCTCTACCAAAGAGGGCTCTCTCAATGATAATATCCCAAATCATATGCTTTCATCCTTGCATTGGGACTTGTCTGATCACCTGGGAAGTGAATCTTTGATTTGTATCTAACAGCTCCTTATTTTTATTTTGCAATCCCTTTATTTCTTCATCTTTCTTCCGATTTTTTTCTTCTAACACTAGTACAAAATGAGAAATTAATAACTAAAAAAATGACTAAAATTCGACTATAAACAACTATTTTTGAGTCAGTGATTAATGGTATCCGATTTCCACTATCTTATCTCTAGTCATATTTCACTAGTCATTAATTGCTTGACTTATTAGTCATTGATTTAGTCGTTGATTTAGTCATTGATAGTCACTGATTAAGTCATTGATTTAGTCATTGATACTCACTGATTTAGTCATTGATACTCACTGATTTAGTCATTGATTGTCACAATTAATGACCAAATATACGACTAAATAAACTACTAGATGATAACATATTAATGACTAAGCTAAATACGACTAAACGTTAGTCGCACTATAAGATACTGGAAATTAGCTACTAATAGTCGTATATATGCGAATTTAGTCATTTTCTTAGTCACTAATTTATGATAGGGTATAGAGGAATCGAACCACCGATCTCCTGCCTATAATTACGCAGGTGCTCTACCATTGAGCAAGCACCCTTTAAGAAGTTGTTATTGCTTGACAATGATGATATTCAAACAAATTTTACATGAGAACAAAATGAATGTCAAACATATTCAATAATAATGCTTCACGTACTAAAAGAATTCTAAGATATAGCAGTTCAACTGTGACAATGATAAAAATTCAAAGAAGAATGATCTTACAAACTACGGATGAGTACAATAATCCATGGCTGTACAAATTATCAGGAACAAAAGCAAGCTGCTGCTCTTCACAGGCATAAAAGAATACAAGATCCAACTTGCAATAAATTTATTTTAATTGTCTATCAATTGTTAATCTCTCGACAACTAGAGACATTTTCCTATCTGAGATCCAAAAGACATACAATTATCTTCAACTTCACTTCTTCAAAACTAGTTGCAGTAAAATATATTCTAGGAATTGTCTTATGAGCAACAACCACTTTTTGAACAACAGGTTGCCCTTTCATTTGTACAGTAACATGTCTGTTGCTATTCATGGCAGGCTGACTTTCCATCCTGCAATACAAAATAAATGGAGTTAAGTCAATAGTATTTCATATAAAATAAAAAATTTAATCTCCTTAAAAGCAAGATGTCACAATGAGGACTTTATCTAGGACACTCTATTCTGGAGTATAGGGGAATTCTTTTTGTTGAAAACCCTCTTTCAAGGCTACGCTGCATCTTAGGAAATAATTCCATGTAAAAAGAGAAACATATCAATCTCTCTGTGGTTCAACAATTTCGTGAAAACAAGGCTTTGCTCGATAAATATGCTTAAGATGCTCGCAAGATTTTAAAGCCCGGAGCCTCAACAAAATTGTTACAAAGATGGGTTAGTGATGCGAATGCATGCAACCCAGAAATTACAAATGTCCAGGCCTAGGCAAAAGCTTAATTGAAAATGGAATTATCATTGGCACTGTTGACTCTAAGAAATTGTTTAGAAACAACAAATAAAGTATGGGATATAGTTCTTTGATGCCGTGGATCAAATGCAATCAATGAGAGTTTAATCAAATTTTATATTTAAATTTTTTATGTTAAAATATCCGAGTCACTCGAATAGGGACAAGTCATATGGTAATGCTGCCACAAATAAAGAGGCAAACAATAATAGAATATGGTTGAAGGTTCAATCCATATGCAACAAAAATTTCAAATAAATAAATGATGGGCATGAGTATTTATAATTTTATATGCTTGGAACATGCAAACTCTGGATATAATTTACTTGGGCATGAGTTTATTGAGCATATTGATAAATATGCTCAAGATGCTTGCAATATTTTATAGCCTGGAAGCCTAGAGCCTAACCAAAATTGTTATGAAGAAGGGTTAGTGATGTGAATGCATGCAACCCATAAATTAAAATGTCCAGGTTCAAGAACTAAAAAATGGCATAATCATTGGCACTGTTGCTCTATGGAGACAAGACATACAAGAAATTGTTTAGGAATAACAAGTAGAGTGTGGGATGTAGTTCTTTAATGCCCCTTTTCAAATGCAATCAATGAGGTTTATCAATTTTTATGTTAAAATATCTGAGTCACTAGAACAGAGACAAGTCATACGCTAATGCCCACACAAGTAAACAAGCAAACAATAATAGAATATAGATTAAGGTTCAATACATATGCAACAAAAGTTTCAAATAAATACATGATAGGCATGAGTATTTATATGCTTGCAAAATACAAACTTCTATATACAATTCACTTGGCCATAAAAATTTTGAGTTCATCTACAGTGTTGAAATTTCCATTAATGTCTACAAACAACAACACACCATTAAAAGAAGCAAACGGTGTTTGGTCTACTAGATAACTGAGAACGATAATCATGTATGTAGCTCTTTGGATGGAAGGAAACAATATATCACAGTAACTGGTGAAATATTTAAATATGGAAAACTTGACTTATGAGCATGCATTTGATACTTTGTAGTTTTATTCTTCAAAGGCATACCTTTATGCTAGCTGTCATTTATATCAAATTTGCACAAGTACATGCTAATAATATCAATTGATTGTAGTGTGGGCTTGGTACATGCATCTAGTTGTTCCTCATTTTGAATAGAAGTATGTGTACTTATCCACTGTTAGTCCCATGCTCTTTATTTCAAAATATTTTGGCATCTGCAAGAATTATATAGCTTTTAATCCAAAGGAGGAACTGCTCTTGATAACAATGTCCTACCTCCGCTCTATTGGAGGGCAGTGCATGAGATGATTAGTTGGGGATTCAGTTTCCAATGCAAGTGCTAAAAGAGTATCCATGATAAGGTTGACCCAAAGAAGTTGCAAAAAATTAAGGTGGGGTCCAAGCCATGAAAAAGAAAGGAACAATCTAGGTAACAAATAAATTCACAATTCTATTGAGACTGAGACTAACCTAAACCTCAGATAATGGAACATCTCCAGATGAAACGACAACAACAAAATTAATCGCAATTTCTGCAACATTTACAGTGAGTTGAAATTGAATGAATTTATGAATGTTTGCATAAACTGAATGACCCCATCGAATTACCTAAAAACCATGGAGAAACAACTGTAAGGAATCTTCTGAAAAGAAAACCATGTGGCTTTAAAGGATTGAAACAATATCTATGTCTGTAGCAAACCTTCACAATGGAGGAAAATTATCCTCTAGAATAATGATATCTGAGCTTTCCCTAGAAAATTTCGTTCCTTGGGTACCCATGGAGAGACCTATGTCTGCCTAAACACCAAATAATACATCAACAAGTTCCATCAATAACTCTATAGAACTGGAAATAGCATTGCAATGGAAAACCTACTTACATAATAAGAATTTATAACAGTATGCAACAAGAAAACCTGCCTCATGAAGTGCAGGTGCATCATTTGTACCATCTCCAGTCACTGCCACAACATGACCTCTTTTTCTCAGTGCTTGAACAAAGTAAATCTTGTCTATAGGAGAGGACCTTCCCATTACTTGCAGGCAAACAAATTAATGTCCCTCCCACTACAATTTTCTTTTGTAAGAAGTTGTTATAGGTATGCATTTTTTTCCCTTATTTTTTTGTGTGTTGTGTTGGCAGGGGACAGGTACATCCATACTCACACAAATTTTATCCACAATTTTCATTATCTCTTCTTCAGTGTAGATGCGAAAAATTGGTCCTTCAATGATAGCTAGCTCTTCTGTAGGCTGTCCTATCTGGAGTATGCCACATTCAAGAGCTATAGATTTTGCTGTATAAATGTTATCACCAGTCACCATGCAAACCTATAAAAATGAACTAATGTTAAGAGCACAGAATTAAAGTGTAATAAGTGATATAACCAATCCAAAACATTTTGAGCAAGCAAATTTATTCTTCAAACTATATGATAATAGGCAGCTGAAAACACAAAGTGATATAATAACTTCTTGTGTATTTCACATCACAAAATCTACATGATTTGTTACAAACCATCTTCCACACATTGATGAAGAAGACTGAATCATTTGGTGATTTTAGTGAACATGACTAATTTTTCATTGGCAGCAAGAGGGTGATTTTATCATTGATTATTTGCTTGATAAATGCAAAAGACATGCTAATTTAGTATAATGTAAAATACACTCGTCATGCAATAACCATTCCAAGAACACTACTCATTTGAGCACACATGAAGGAATCTTGGCCTATTACCTTCACACCAGCACGTCGACACATATTCACAACTTCTTTTACGTTAGGTCTAGAACTTCTCTTACATTATGTGTACAAAAGAAATGTTAATATCAACATAAAATAGCTTCATATATATACTTTAAAGGTAGTTGATAATATATAGATCTATACTGTAATCCATGATACTTTTAAGGTAACTCTACAATGTAATTCTGTTTTATAAAGTAAATGAAGATACCTAAGCTCCTATACCAACATCTTCTAGTTCCAATGAGATTCCCATCTCATAAGACGATTCTGTATTGAAATTAGAAATTCTCCAAGGGTTTTGTATCACATCCTCCAAAACATAACTGCAGTTTATGTGCCCCTCTATAGTGTTGTCAGAAGATTTTTCTTGGGTTTGCATTGTCAAATTAAGCATGTTCAAAACTGTCTCAGAGTTTTCGAAACTGTATGGTATGTACATGTACTTCATCTTGAGCTTATTTATAAATTTTTTAGCCGTCCAAAACTTGTGCAACTTCCAGATTTGATTCCAACAATACATGTGCTTCATGCATTGTTATTTACAACTACATAAGTCTTAATGATTTGACATTAGTAAAAGGGCAATTTGTTGAGTGATTTAACATCATCATTGAAGAATCTAAGGGTTGTTTTGCTATTGCTACATCTGCTATTATAACTGCTGTAAAAGTGAGTTTTCAGATCTCATTTATGTGGGATAAGTTGCCCCGGAGAGATGCAACTTATCCAGATTCTTTGGTATCTTTTATCCTTCGATTTCCAAGAAGATTGGGCTGTTAAAATGTGAAATATTGTACTCCTTCCACTGTTGTTTTATACTCTATTTCATAGCATCCCTAAGGCTGAAAATTCACGGGGTTAAGATCCAGGAAACCTCTAGCCAAAGAGGTGAAATTTATGTTTTGCATTAAACTAATGAAGTGCAGAAATTTACAAACTGAGCTCATGCCAAACTGTTCTATCTGGTCAAATATTTTAAGGTCATCCTTGCTGATTGTAGTGCAAGGCATATCCTGCAATCACCATACACCAAAAAACCATGTTTCCTTGCTGCATTTTTCCAACATATCATGTGCCTTCTCTATACTTCCACACTTTGCATACTTGTCTACAAGAGCACCCTCCACAACGACAGTAGACTTAAACCCACTCTTAATCATATCTTGATGGATTTCAACACTCTGCCTCAGGACTGCCAAGTTGGCATAAGCCAATATAACACTAGCAATGGTCTTCTGGTCTAGTTACACCCTGGATTGTTGCATTTGCTGACATAATCTCAGGGCCTCCATTGCTTGCCCATTATGCACATATACTACAACAATAGTTGTCCATGAAGGCACATTTCACTCCACCATTTCCTCACCGCGTCAGGGACTCATCAACACACCTATTATGTGCATATCCTAAGAGGACAAAAATCTAAGATTTCATTTGCTGCTCAAACCCATTGTGAATAATATGAAATTTCCTTCAATAGTTATAATATCTTCACTCAAAATTGTGGACTAATTTATGAGTTTGTCACTCTTACAATGCCAAACATGTGTGTTGGTAGGGGGGTTGGGTTGTACATAGAGTCATTGTTCATTATTCACTTCTCTCTAGTTATTTATGTTAATATTTAACATTTTAATATGGCTTTTCACAATAAAGAATTTTAAAAATTAATAACGAGAGATGTAGAGGTATCCCCAAACCTTCAAGGACATTCCTTTATGGACCCCTAATTGGGGCAGGGCCATTGAGGACATCTGTGATAGTCAAGGATGGCCCATGATTTTTGAAGACATCTTTCGGAGGATGGGGGAATCCCTAAAAGTTTCCTCATCCTAATAGACATATACCCAACCCTTGGGGACATACCGTGAGGGTTTTACTATAAGGGGAATGTAGAAATAGGAAGGAGCTACCCCTTTTATGTTCTAGAAGTCCACGAATGTACAAGTTTTGGATTATTTTGACTAACCACCCTAAGGACATTTTCTCTACGGTTGATAAGATCATGCATCAACAAATGAAGACAGCCTCACATAGCAGTTTTTTTCATAAATCTCCCTTACTAACTCTAAAAAGGTTAGACAATGCTCATCTCCAACGCTCATCTAATGACATTCTCCTTTGATATGGTGGCATTAACCTCTTCATTGAAAGGAAAAGAATTGGTCAAAATCTAGAACGATAACTGTCAGTAGTCAGGCAACTCTAAGACTTCAAAAGAGTTGAGATCGGAAAGTCCTATTTTAACATATTTTCTTCATGTAAGTTTATTTTTCCCATCATGTATAGCTGAGGATTGCAAGATTGTAGTCTAGAATCTGTAATCTGGATGCCTGTAACCCTATGAGAAATTTAAGCTCTTTATTTTCTTAATCTGTATGTAAATTTTCTGGCATCGAATATAATTTTGTTTTTGTTAAAAACAATATTTAATCATAAGAGGGATAGCTTTTCTGCATGGCACTTAGAGTTCCCAGACGGAGATTTTAAGAATTCTAGGAGTCAACATGATCTACTCAATAATTAGCAGGCTCCAAATGTACCAACATAAGAAACTAAGTCCTTTATTCTCTAATACCATGCCATTTCTGCATTTTGAAAAAAACCTCCAATATATGGTAACTGAAGATCAAGAACAACAAAAAATTATTGGGTGTACTGGAAACACAGTTGTACATGCCAAATAGTAAGTTCAAGATGCCTTAAAGCCCAGTTCTTACAATCTAGAAACTAAATTACAGCTAAACCTAGAAACTAAATTACAACATTTTCATTTTATAAAAATCACTTTCCTTAGAAAAACATCTTACCAGATAATGCAGTAATAATCTGCTGCACTTCTGGACTCCAATTGAAGATATGAAGAGCTCCATGGAAGCCTGCATAATCATGTGACCACATGCACTGACCTATCTTCCACACAGCAACAACTTCAGGTTGACTCTCCTTCACAGACAAAGGCATTCGCTTCCAGAGAAATCTTGCACTATTTCAGCAAGTGGCTCAATGCCATGGAAATATGAACAAACAAAAAATTGAGAAATTGACAACCACCATATGGCTGGCAACTTTCTTCTGAAAGTAGCTGACAATTCTGTTTCGGTAAGCATCTCACCTTTATTTTAAGCAAGATCATTCACTCTGAAACCTCAAAAAGACTGTCATAAACAATTAAACTGAAAAACTTGAATTAATTGGGGTTGTAAATTAACACCAGCACCACTTACATATCTTGTATGTAGATGTGTCCCAGTAGATGAATGGAATATGGCCAACCTTCTGGCTCTTTGATACCTTGAGCAGCCAACTACAAGTTGAAGAGGCATGCAAATATTGTCAAAACAATGAGTTTCCAAGCAGCATAAGAGTACCATTTTCCTTTATTACAATCCTTTACATTTTACATACAAAACAATTCAAGTAGCAAGCCATCAATACATGATGGATGTATATGTAGAGTAATTAGAGCATAGCATCCAGGGAGTGCTATGAATGTACTGCAAACATTTATAATGAAAATAATGGAAGTACTAAAATGACATTGTAAGAAAAACAATAAAGGGAACTATAAAAACATAACTCAACAGGCTTTATTGTATGTATGATCAACTGAAATGAAGAGAGAGTGGGTTTGGTCAAATCAAAATGGTTAATGAATATTCTTTTCCATTTGCCAAAAGAGGTCAATATTGAAAAACCATTTTTTAAATTTAAAAAACAACTAAAGAATCAAAACCATTAATACAGATACTAGATATTTTAAGAAATGAATCCAAGGACATTACTATGTCTTTTTTTTCCACCCGGTGAAAGGCTACATGAATGTTGGTGAAGCATCAACTGAATGTAATTTTTCTCTTATATAAATAAAATTAAGATTTTTTCCGCAAAAAAAAAAACGCATTAATCCAGATATAAAATAGATAAACACCAACGCCACCATATGCGCAAAGGTCAATAACCAGGACCTGAACTCCCTGGGGAGTCTGGCATACCTTGACTCCATTTTATACCAGAGATTATACACATTTAAGTGCTCATAATGAAAGCCGGGACTCAAAACAGAAAGAAATGGGAACAAACGAATACTAACTTTGGTGGTGGAACGTGATCAAGTAGGAAACTTGTGACTCCAGAATAAACATACAATAAAAGAATTCCTTGCCAATGCAATGTAAAATATGGTTTTTAGTATTAAAAAAGGCGAATAAAATTTATAAAGGTATTAAACTTTGCTATTTGGGTTTCTGCATTTCTGAAATAAACGCACAAGACCAAACAACACAGGGGCCAAGCCATTCATTCAGTAGATGAATTCAAATTTAGGCTTCAATCCCTAGGAGGGTACAATTGCTCGCAATTTCAAGTACAAGCGCAATTGAATTTCAATGATACAACAGCAGTAGATGAAAGGAAAGGAAAAAGTAACCCTATGGCTACGAGAAAGAAAAATGAAGCATGAAATCAATCAATAAAAATAGGTTACCACCTGGAGTTGAAGCTCGTCGCAAATATCAACGATTTTGTTGTATTGCTTGGATTCAATCACTTCTTTGAGCTCCGTCAAGTCCATGATTCTATTCTCAATGCCCACTTGCTTCGCTATGTCCTCCAAAACTGTTTGGTGCAGGAAGAGCTTTATTAGCTGAGCTTTTTGCTTCGTTAGGGTCTCTCGTTTCTATTTAAAATCTCCCGTTTCTATTTAAAAAGAAATTACTAGCAAGAATAGTTTTGTTGGTTTTCTCATGAACACTCCATTTTAAGCCCGATAGCTGATGTGGCAATTTCCTTAATTGGTCTTCACAAACTTTTAAAATGTACCCATGGACAAAGAAGAGATTCTCTACGTTTTCAACATTTTCCCAACATAAAATATCTTAGAATCACATATATTAGTTATGGAAATTGTATAATTTGGGTGCAAAACGGGTATTGGAGGGTGTTGAATTTATTTATGGATTCAAAAACACAATTTAAACACTTCCAAATTTGGATTTTACCAAAAAAAAAATTACCAGATTTCGACTAAAACTTGCCCTAAAGTTCAAAACGTAGAATAAATAGACTGTTCCATTGTATCAGAGTGGATGATTGGATCAACCACACTCATGTTTATGAAAGGGGAGCCTTCAAATCCACATCCCCTCGATCTTTGCATTCCTTGTCAAAGTTGTTGAGGTCTTCAAAGCATTGTGGAGATAAAAGTTAATTGAATTAAAAATGGGTTTGTATCTTAATTTGTCAAGCACATAGAGGGAGCTCATTTAAGTGAAGTCTTAAAAATCCTATCAAGCATATGTCCACTTACATGGGTTCGACATGTCATCTCAGTCTGAACCTACTCAACTTGCCATTGTTTTTGTTCTTCGTTTTGTCCCTACCACACCCCCCCCCCCACTAAATCACAATTTGTTTTCTCATGCCAATCGTGAAGGCATGGTGGTTGGTGTCAGAAATGCCACTCCTATACTTGTTGGATTTACATATCTTTCAATCTTGCAAGAATGGAATCAACACTTCAGCCCCCTGAATGCAAAGTATGCACCAAGACCAGAACCCCATAAACTTCAGCTTGAAAATACAAGTTTTGGCCCTGTTATTAAATTGTCAAGATCCAAGTCAGAAAGACGAACATCTAGATCTTCAAACTTAAGAGTTATTAACCCACAAACAATATCTAGATTCCCTTCCCAGTTTTCAGTAGCCCAGAACAATCATACTAGAATCCATCTAGACTGAAGATATTGTATGGTTGTGAAGTCTCAAGTTGTCCCTAAAAGCAACAAGCAAAATATTAACGAACTTGCTTCTACTTCAGTAACAATTCCTGAAAATCATAAAGGGAAACATCCTTAATGCAAAAAATGCACTGATTTTATCAATTTTTCCTCAAATCCTTTGATGTTTATGCTTAAGTATCATTTTCCAACAGAGAAACAAGATGATTCAAGAAGGATGCTTCCATATATAAGTCTGCCCCCTTCTAATCACACTCAGGCCTATAAAGATGGAGCTTTGATTTATGATTTAGAGTTTATACATTACAGAAAACCAAATGATAATAAAGACAATGGTGTGATTAGATTACAAAATTATAATAACTACCAGACAACCTGCTTAATCCAAAATATTGATGATCTAGTCCAAGATGTTTTATAGATAAAATCTCATGTTTCCAATATTCATCAAGAATTGTCTGAGCTAGAATATCGAGGATCTAAGCATGGTAAAGAATTAGAAGAGATAAAAGATAATCTGGAAACAATCAAGGAGGTATTGTCTAATCTAAGAGAGAAGTTGGTTCCAAAACCAGAAATCCCTCTCAACATGGAAGAATTTGAGTCTCGAACATTCTTTTTCTCTTCCAAAAAGCACAAAGGAGAAGCATCGGTTCCAAGGATAACATTCAAAACCTTGGAAAGAGATTTTTTGTTAGATCAAAAGGTTGCAAGAGCTTTGGCTATTGCAAAAGAAAAAATTGAGAGATTGAAAGAAAGAATCCCTACTATTAAAATGGTAAAAAATGAACAACCTAAATGTTTAGGACATCCTCCTGAACTATAATAGCCTATAAATATAAACCAACAAACTCTTGAGCCTAATACTTCAACATGGGAGAAATGGGTAAGAGTTAAGTTTGGCACGGATCACAGGGATTCCCTATAGATCCAACTAATACCCATGAGTTCCCAACATTGGGAATATAGAATATAGAACTTGCCCCTACCACCAACCTAAATTGTAGAGAGTACAATAATTTACCCCTTTAGGAGCAGTTTTGGCTTGAGGCGATCTTGCCAAAACTACCACCAATAGTTTTTTTTGGGTTTTAGGGACGGTTCTTACCCCCCCCCCAAAAAAAAAAAATGTCTTGAGAATTCCTAGATTCCTACCTCTAGCAAGGATTAACAATAGATCTCCCAAAGATAGCCCTATATAAGTAAGTTTCAAGTGCCTAAAACATAGAAAGTCTCGAGTTTTCCCTTCAATTTGGCAAGATGTGTTTAGAAGTTCCATGAGAAGGGCAGGAGCAATGTGTGTTCTGTTAACAGCTCTCAAGATCAATCCATTAATGTACTGGATGGAAATTTGTTGTTCAAGCTCTGAAGATCACTCCACTGATGTATTGGATGGAATTTTTTGTTGTTCAAGGCATAAAATGGAAGAGAGAGTAACAACAACATCTACCCAACATCTCAAAGGCATTTCAAATTCTTTCCTTGGAATAGTAAGCATTGCAAATTGGTCAAGACATCTGTGATTTTATCATGAAAGCTGAGGATTAAATCATTTTACCTTACCTTTGTGATAATCCCCACAAGAATGCTATCCATACCTGAATTCATGGTAGAGAGTCAGAGACAACATATATTTTGCAACATAAATAGGGGTAAAGGGAGTTGCGGATAAGAAACATGAACCCCCTTCCCAGCATATATTTTGCATATAAAATTGATTAGTAATGTATTGATGTAGTGTTAAGATGGGAATGGAAATGAGAACCAGGAAGGGAACAAAAAAAGAAATGGGTCTCCTACACACGCTTCTATTAGCACATTTACTATAGATATAACTACTCTAGTACACTTTTAGAGCCCTAATTTGTTGACAGTATGATAATGATTGTTTAATGGCCTTGGGATGATTTCTAATAATGGGAGTAGCTGCTGACTATGTGGCTTAGAGCCTAGAAGGGTTTATCATACTACCCAATGTTTTTCTTAGTGTGGCCAACTATTTCATTAATAAAATTTACAACATACAAACACATTTTAAAATAATAGTTCCAGGATTTTTCCTATGAGAACCTTACTTGACAAGTAACACAAAGAGTGTGACACAATTGGGTTTTTCCTGTACAAAATTCGCCATAGATCTCTCTGATTGATCAAGTATCAACCCCTCCTGTTAACAAAAGGGAAAATATGGAGCTAGGAAATTTCATAGTCCTACTGCAATAGAAGCATCAAGAGATCAAATTCATTTCGAGCAAATTTCATTGCAATATTCTTGGCTTTGAAAGGATTTTGAAACTTATTACCTGGAGTTGTTCAATGGGGTAGGGTCCATGTTGCAACTCCCCTACATTTTCTTCTTCCTCTGGTATCTGTTGTTGCTTGCGTTGATGTTGTTCCATTGGAATATTATTGAGAACTCAAATTAAGAGAGAAACCCAATACGAAAGAGGGCGTCTCATGATACCAAGTTGGCCCTTCGATCGATTTCAAGTTGTCTAATGGGTCGATGGATGATCCTAGTGTTGCGTTGTTGGGTTTGGACTTGAAAATGAAATAGGCACAATAAGAGAGTTGAGCCAGCTTCCAATGGGCGTGAGGCATTGATTTATCGAGGTAATATTGAAATATTCTTGAGAAATCAGTTCTCCATCTCACCAGGGAAATGGGAGATCCACCATCACCTGGAACCCCCTCCATGGCACTTAATTTTATAAGGATTTATGCCCCCTCTCTCTCTCATATGCTGAATAATAACCGGTCAGAAGGGTTTGATAGTTTATTTCCTTGTGATATCGATTTCTTGTAAATTTTTGGGTTTCTCCTATCCGAAACAACTTTGAATGTGAAGAACTGTACCTGTATATGGCTCGTTCCGTATCTAGAACTGCTCAAATTGAAGTCCCAGAACATCAATAACTGTTGAATGTTAATAACCTGGACGGGTGATTTGGCGCCAGTGTGTTGCTTCGAATGGTTATCAGAAGGGTTTGATAGTTTATTTCCTTGTGATATCGATTTCTTGTAAATTTTTGGGTTTCGCCTATCCGAAACAACTTTGAATGTGAAGAACTATACATGTATATGGCCCGTTCCGTAGCTAGAATTGCTCAAATTGAAGTCCCAGAACATCAATAACTACTGAATGTGAATAACCTGGATTGGTGATTTGGCGCTAGTGTGTTGCTTCGAATGGTTATTAGGTAATTAGAGGAAGTAATCTCCATGAATTCAGAATAATCCACCACGAATTGGACCTAAAGCAATTGGTTGGTTATTAATCATTTTAGGTTAGTCATATTGGCATTTAGGTTCAGAGGGATAATGGAGGTGTATATTAATTATTATTTTATATGTTTTGTGTATTATATTATATGTTTTATGTTTTATATATTATAGATTTTGTTTGAAACCGACACTTTTGATCAAGACTATGGATTCATCATTGATGCCTACGGAGACCCTTCATTAGTATCAAAATTTGGAGCTAGGCAAGTTCATATGGCACCATAGATATAACTGTCTTTAAATCAGTGGAAGAGCACGATGTTATCTTCTTTTCTCTTTGTAAAATGTCACTGAATATAGAAATCTATAAATGGTATGGAAAAATATGGGATCCTCGTGCGTGGCATAATGAACCTTCTTGTGAGATTGGAAGTGACAATCTTTTTGTACCGTTTGACTCGTAGAAGTAGCATGATGAGTGTTTTTGAACATGAAAACAAGAGCAACAACTTAAATTCAGTTTTAACAAGATAATTTATCGCTTGAACTTGCCTTGGATTAAGCTTTTGCAAATCCCAAAATTTTGTTCTTCCTGGCTTTAAAAAATTTGAAACCCATTGGCTAGTTGTTGGTTGGCAATAAGAGAGAAGCCATATGTATGAGACCAAATTCTCATGTATGTATTCAAACCTAACTCACAAAATTTACCTTGTAAAATTTGCCAATGATTGCCAAGAAGAGTACATGTTCAAAGGAAAATTGTCATAATCCTCCTAACACTTGTTTCACTTGACTCTCATACTTATTTAATTAAAATTTTATCTTTGATGAAATATGAAATGACAGATAAGTACGTAAGCTATGATTCCAATGCCACCATGATGTATAAAGTGGTTGTACCAAGGAAAATGGGAAGAGGGGTAAAAAGGTCCAATCAACAAAAGAAGTCAAAATTCCTGCTACAACAGGACCTCTAGAGACATATAAAAGTATAGACTTTAGCTCAACACCAAGTCATCGGTTCATAGAATGACTCTGCTATTTCATGTTTTGATGAGAACAAGCCAAATGGATTTCATAATGGACAAGCCTGCTATATGAATCACATAACATTGGGCCTACCTTTTGTTGGTCTACTTGTGGGGCTTATTAGTGTCATGCAAAACAAAAAATGATAAATGGCTTAATACATGACATGAAAGAAGTATGGCAATGTATTGAAAAGTCTCAGAGCAATAAGTAAATGTTCACCACTAGAGACTCATTGCATTGAGCATTAATCGATTATGCAATCTGTACAATTTAAAGTTCAATCATGTTAACTCACTCAAGGACCTCTAGAGTGCTCACAAACCAGACAAACCTATACAATGCAAAGCATTATCAAGAGACTTAATGATAACATGCATCATAAAGCTCTGGCATGAACTCAATGCACATATGGGCAGATCCCAAATCACTAACCATGAAAACTTCAACAAAATTGTAAAATTATGAAGTGACATCAATTCTTCTACAATGTGTACTAAAAATTGATCAGAAAATCTCTGCATTTGACGCATTATTCATATGGGTAGATCCCACCTACCAATTCTAAAATATTCACAAAACTTGCAAAATTGTAAATTGACAACAATTAATCTTTTCTCCACTCCGAAAATGTACTAAAAACCGATCACAAAACCTAGGAGTTGGACTCAACACTTGTATGGTTAAAAATTCAATCTACCAACTAAAAAATCTTCATGGAATTGACATCAATGAATTAATATTTTCTCCACCTCTAGATACAAAATTTTTTGCATACCTTTCAATTGTACCTTTGGTAAACCAAGATCTCTCATGCCCAAAAAGTACCTCCAATATAATTGAATATCCACACTTATCAAATTGTTCCCCATGTACCAACTCCAATGCAGGCTTAAGACTCACTCTTTTGCTCCATATAACAAGATCACACCTGACAAAATCACCCTGCATATATAAAACCACAACATTTATTTCCTCAAACTACATCAAACCTATCCATGATGTTGAGCCTGCCAGTACTATGAATGACATACAAACCCATCACTTTGATGGTGTTCTCTAAACTTATCTACCACTATAATGGAATTATGAATCCATATGATGAACATAATGAAAGTTTTTAGAATGCCGACTTACCTTGTTCTAGTCGAAGTGAGCTAAAAATCATCAGAATCTGGTAGAGTGCCCCCCTCCATCTTCTGAAACTCAAAGGTTTTGTTTTCAATTCAAGTCCTAGCAAGGAACATAACATGGAGAAACATTTGGTGCCAAATATCGATTTCATGGGGACCTAATTGGACTGGTTCCGACCAGTAATCTAACTCATTAATTCGAATTGATCATGACCTGCTCAGTCATTCATGAACTTGGGTAACATTGGATCCCGATGGTAGTGTAATAGTGTCGTAGGAACATGGTTAATGGATCAAAATGGTAGTGTAATAGTGTCGTAGGGGTTTGCTTAGGGTATACTTAATATATGTTAATTTATCATTATATATTATATTTTGTTATAAAATATAATTATATATTATATATTGTTGTGTTATATAATATATAATATATGTTTTCCTGTGTATGTTATATATATGTTTTCTTTTTAATATTATAGGATTTGTATGTAATTATATATTGTATATCATATTATATGTTTTGTATCTAATATTAATTATATATATTGTTAATTGTGTATGTAATATAAGAATTAAATTTTTAAACTTATACTCAATATTGAATAAAATTATTATTATATATTATATGTTTTAGATATATATTTTAATTATCAATAATAGATGGCTACAAAATGGTTAGGGTTTGATGGTAGCATGGTCATGAACATGTTCTTGTTAGCTACAAATTTATGGATTATATGCTAGGATTGACTAGTTGTGAGTTGAGTCCATGAATAATATGAGTCTACATGCATATCATGATGATAATGTATCGAAATTTGGTGTTTCGCTAGGACGGCGTGATCATAGGATATTGGTTGATGTAACATGGTTAGGATTGATTTCATGTGAATTGAGTCTATAATTTTGAGTTCACATGACGATGACAATATTACATATATAGAAAATGCTTGATGCTAATGAACACATCCACAAACAATATTTGGAGCTATAGGGACCTCACAGATGTATTGAAAGAAGAAAATGTTGTTGAGTGACTTAGGGGGTCTTTCATGAACCCATCTACAATGTTACAATTTACTAAATTTTAACACTATAGAAGGATTCAAATACCCCCTATATTTTAACACTACAGATGGATTCAGAGACCCCTAGGGGTCCCTAAATCCATGCATCTACAGTGTTAAAATTTAGTAAATCGTAACAATTCATTATGAAAATTGCAATTTTCCATTGCGGTGATACAATTAATGTCACTTGGGTCTCTAAATTCATCTACAATGTTACAATTTACTAAATGTTAACATTGTAGATGGATTCAGATACCCCTTTAAAGGAAGTCTATGAATCCATCTACAACGTTAAAATTTACTAAAATGTACAAATTCATTGTCAAAATTGTAATTTCCTATTTCCGGGCTGACACAACTAAAAATGACTAACCTAAATGACTAATTCAAATTCTTAGTCCTTGCTAGCTAGTCAAATTTGTATTCCTATGACTAAATTACTCATTTTTATTTTAGTCACTTGTTGTTTAGTCATATATTTTATTCAATGACTAAATTAGTGATTTATCTTAGTCGTTTATAGTCGGTTCACTTAAAATTGCTCAATTTTGGTAATTTATCCCCTGAAAAAACTGTGGTGACTAACGTTTTTAGTCTCCTAGTCACTTATCTCTCATTTTGTACTAGTGTAACTTCCATTTCATTTCTTTCAATTCTATAATTTCTACTTCTTTAGGACTCACTTGAGACATGGACTGCATGAGGTTAGTTGTATTAGTTTCTTTGCTCACCTGGCTGGTACTTGATTGTTGTTCAGCTAAAACTATTAGCTTTCCTTTCAGATCTTCAATTTGATTTTTCAATCTCATTCTATCTTTCTCCCACTTTGTTTCTTTTTTTGCAAATTTTAACAATTCTGCTTTACTGTCACTGAGTTCTTTGGACAAAGCTTCTTTTTCTTGTTCTAATTTTGTTTCTTCAGGAGCTTCGATTAACTGAGTATTTGGAATTTTCATTTTTTTTGTAATGCTTAAATCATATTATTTTTTTCTATCAATAATTGTTTGCTTGCCTTGCCTCCACCATCACTCACAATCAAGTCGAACTGTAGTTTTTTGACTTGTTGTTGGTGAGCTTTATTTTCCAGTCTTTCTTGTTTTAATTGACCGTTCATTTTACTTACAATACCTTCCAATTTAGCAACTCTCAAAGTTGCTTGTACAAAATCTTCATATATCACCTCTCTTATTTGCTTGTGCAATTGGATCTTATCAGGCACTGTTATTTTCTTCAAATTAACCTTTATCTCAGTCATTTTTTCTTCAGTTGATACTGCCAAGTTTAAAGTATTTTCTTTGATATCTCTGCTTGCTACTAAAGTAACATCTGAACTTGTCAAATCTCTAACTTTTGGCAATAAACCATAAATCATTTGGGAAGAAGCTTGTATATTTTTCCCATATTGCTTATACTTTTCAAGTCTGGATTTAAATATACTTATATCTCCATCCTCCTTAACTTTCTGAAAATTATATTCCTGTACCTAGACCTCTGGGACTGAAAACTCCTCTTTTTCACAACTTTCATTGTCTGTCGAAATAACCAATTCTTGTTGTGTCTCAATTTTAAGTCTCTTTTCTCCATCTCTTTCTTCATCATTGACATCCATTATTTCCTGCAAAGTTCTTTTTTCTCCAACTTCCACAATATTTGGTATACAATCTATCTCTATTGCTAATTCTATTAAATAAGGTCTTCCACCTGTAAATTTTTTCATTGCTTCGTCATCAGATTCATATTGCAACAAATTTCTTCCTTTTAACAATCCTTCTGTTTCTTTATGTTCAAAGGCCTTAATATTATTATTCTTTCTCCTCTCATAAATGATATGGAGAGGATCATATTCAACTGCTATATCATTTTTGAAATCCATATTTTCCAACAACTTCTTCACATCCGACAAAGCATCTTTACTTTTTATAATAAACGGGCCTATTTTCCATGGATATTTCAAATCAACAGCCTTTTTGAACTTTAGGAAATGTTCATCTTCTAAAATCAATTTCTCTCTAACAAATTCCAAAGTGAAAATTCTTAAATTTAAGAAGGCAGGCAGCACATAAGGTTCGTGTACAAAACCATACAATCTAATCACTGTATAATATTTAAATAAAAAATAATCTCCCACTGCTACCTCATCCTTCAATTGCATTAAAGACTTCATTTCTGGAAAAACCCTTGGTAGTTTTTCCCCCAAAATCATTCTATATACTTCAGATAGAATAAAATTCATATAATTGAACATATTATCTTCTAAATTACCTGTGTAAAGTATTTGTGAGAACTGTAACTCTTGTTGAATGCTAAACATAACCATTTTCATCAATTGTGACTGAAACTTGAAATGTCGTGTGTTGGAGAAATTTGTCAACTGTGAGTTAATACTTTCTGTTAAAAACTCTTCAAACTTGAGGCTCAGGACCGAGTCGTACTCAATTCTAGGTGAACCAACACTTACTCTGAAAAACAAACTCAATTGTAACTCAGTTACAAGGGTATCAATGTCTAGACCTAAAAACTGGGCTATCAATGACAGGACCATTTGAGTATTATCATTGAAAAAATTAATATCCAAAGGGTACGGGTATTGTCCATTTCCAAGTCAGATTTAAGGCAGGAGGTCAAAAAAGTTTGTCAATTCTCGGGAGAAAGCTGACGATACAGGGAAACAATAGACTCTTAGGAAAAAGTTTCAGATTTAGACGCTTGGGACATAGGAATTCCAAAAGAATTATTCACAATTGACGACTCTATCAAACAAACAATCCTAGTCTTCTGAGCATTCATAATGAATCGCTGGGTTTCAGAGTAATTAGACGCACACCATGATACAAATCCAGAAAAAGACATAATTTGGTCAAGGCAGAAAAGGATAAGGGATGATTGAAACACTCTATGTACATCTACGCCTTCCGTATGCACATTCTTTAATATTCTCTTAATTTCATGAACCGGCAACCGAATTTCTGTATCAAATACATTAAAATCTCTATCCTCTAGAGCATCCTTAACCCTAATACTGCTAAGGCTTGGATCTTCTTCCATTTCTTATTATAAACAAGTATAAATTACTGACAACGTCGGTTACAAAACCCTACCTGTCATTGAAATTCTCTGAGAATAACTTGCCCTATCGCCTTCTCCATCCTACACACGTCCAGAAGCTTCTGACTCCGACAGTTTTGAATAATAAATTTCAACTTCATATGCTTATATGCTATATATAACCTTCCTTCATTATCTTTCAGTCTTCTTTACCAGCGGTCAATTTCCTCATCCGTTGATCTCTCATGTGGCAATCCTAGTCATTCATTATTTTAGGACCATACCTCTATCACAATGGTTTCGGGGCTTTCTAAAACGGTTTTCCTTATCGCTTCCATCCCTTGCGACAAGCTGTGGCTTTTCCACCTGGAAAGATTTTTTCCTTTCGCAACCACTTTTCCTTCTTATCACCCGCGCTTCTTCACAATACGTAGATCATTTGTAACCGTTGATCACCCATAGAATCATCTGGACCATTGCTTGCTCTACTGCACCTGCGCTTTTTTGAAACCTTCTCCCCTAACGGTTGGATTCTCTTGACACCGATCTTATTCGTCCACGTGTTTTTCCTTCCATCCATCGCACAACACTTTCGCACACCATATTAGTGGATTTATAATACCATTTTTCTTTCTTGCAACGAGTTTCAAGCGTGACACATGGCGACCTGTTTTTGTTTTCGCAACAGCTTACATCCTCTATATCTCCGTGTTGAATTTTCAGAATTTACTTCAATTTGATCTAGGATCTTAACTGAGAGAACAACATATACAGTATATCTACAACATATCAATCATGGAGACAATAATGCAAGCACACAAGAGACACAAAGATTTACTTGGGGAAAACCATAAAGGTGAAAAACCCCAATAACTTTCTCAGAGATAGATAGAGCAATGATACAACCCAACCATAAGAGATAGACATATCCTAGCAGCAGATCCTCCTCCTCCATAAGTGCTCCACTCCTCCTTGAGTGCATGAGTGAGAAGTGAGTGATCAAATAGAGTGCCTCCCACACTCTATTTATACTTGACTTGACTTGCCTTTTACATAACTCATGTAGGCTCGAACTTAACCACATAACATAATGCTGACTGGGCCGACCCCCAATAGGGTGGTCTAATAACCCTTTGACCCACATGACCTATACAGGGCCGACCCCAACAAGGTGGTCTAATAACCCATCAAGTATAAGTTACGACATTTACAATATAAATGACGACACTTCCGTATAGAGGAATAATACCATCTCTATAGGAATACAATATACATATATGTGAAATACATTCCGAAGTTACATATACATCAACACTCCCTCTTAACTAGGAAGGTATTTCTCAGCATAGGTCTTCTAGCACAAGTCATCTTCTCTGGATCATCGTCACTGGATAATCATCATCGAGTCATCATCATCATCACTGCTGCTGCTATCTCAATCAATATCTGAATCTACTCGTCATAGGAAGTTCCACAGAGCCATTCCTTTTTCATACTGGATGTAGGCCCACCACCTGCAGGTCTTCAACATCACTGGCCATACTGTGGAATCCTCAGGACTTATTACGTGCATCACAAAACCTGGCTGCAGCATCCCAAGCTATTACGAGCACACAGCTCTACCTGTAGGATCTCCCAGGAGCACATTACATGCGACCCATCACAAAACTTGATTGAAGCATCCCAGGCTGTTATGAGCACATGGCTCTACCTGTCAGATCTCCCAGGAGCACATTACATGTGATCTCACCACAAAACCTGGCTGAAGCATCCCAGGCTGTTACGAGCACACGGCTCTACCTATCAGATCTCCCAGGAGCACATTTCATGTGGTCCACCACAAAACCTGGCTGAAGCATCTGAGGCCTTTTTCATCTTGTCCAGATCTCCCAGGAGCAAATCACACGTGGTCATGGCAAAACCTGGCTGAAGCATCTGAGGCCTTTTTCATCCTGTCCAGATCTCCCTAGAGCAAATTACATGCCATAGGACAAAACCTCGCAAGAGCATCTGCCAGATATCCCAGGGCACCGAATTACATGCCATAGGAAAAACCTCGAAAGACTATCTGCAGATCTCCCAGGGCACAAATTATATGTCCTCCCAAGCAAAACCTCGAAAGAGCATTTTCCAGATGTCCCAGGGCACCGAATTACATGTCATAGGCAAAACCTCGAAAGACCATCTGCAAATCTCCCAGGGCACAAATTACATGCTTACCTGCACAACCTGATCCACGGCCACAAAGTATCATCTGATACTCATCATACATCATCCTGATGTGCACATGATCATCCTGATCATCATCACTACAACATCCTGCTGCATGTCTTCTGGAGAAGCTCGTCATCCACGATCATCCCGATCATACAATGCATCCATCTGATGCACACCAAGTATCTACCAAATACATATCAACATATACAATGTATCTACCTGATACATACATAGATACATGATCCACACAATGTATCCATCAACATACATGATCTACCTGATCATACAAAGATACATGATCCGCACAATGTATCCATCAACATACATGATCTACCTGATCATACAAAGATACATGATCCACACAATGTATCCATCAGCATCCAACATGATGCGTACATACATAAATGATCCAACTGATCATATCCAGCATCCAACATGATGTGTATACAAAATACATACACATGATCCAACCGATCATATCTAGCATCCAACATGATGCGTACATACATATAAATGATCCAACTGATCATATCCAAGCAGAAACCAGAACATCATCCTGATGCTCATCATCCAACGCTAACATCCACAGCCATGTGAAGGATCCCCCTTCCAACATGCTTGGAATGGCTTCAGCAAATGTGTCCATCACTTCTTCCTCGAAGTGTCCTCGATCTGAAGAACGCCAAGCCTCTCTCTGAAGTACTCGAACTTCACCCTGGCTAGTGGCTTTGTTAGCACATCTGCAATTTGCTCGTTCATCGCAACATACAGGAGCTTCACAGCTCCTCTCTGCACCATATCCCTGATATAGTGATATTTGATCTCTATGTGTTTTGACCTGTCATGAAACACTGGATTCTCGGATAGCTTCACACAACTCTGGTTATCACAGAAGATACCAGTAGCATCCAACGGGAGATCAAATAACTCAGACAGTAGCTTCCGTAGCCATACTGCCTCACAACTAGCTGAACAGGCTGCAACATACTCTGCCTCAGCTGTACTCAGTGCTACGCAGGACTGCTTCGTGCTAAACCAAGAGATCACACCTGATCTCATACTGAAGCAGCACCTAGATGTGCTCTTCCTATCTGCAGCACTGCCAGCTCAATCTCAATCAACATAACCCCGTAGGTTAAACTTTTGATTCGCTTCATACTTGAGCCCATAATCCACTGTACCTTTCAGGTACCTCAGAACATGCTTTATAGCAATCAGGTGAAAAATCCTTGGATTCATCAGGAACTGGCTCAATGTGTTCACAGCAAAGCAAATGTCGGGTCTCGTGTTCGTTAGGTACATCAAGGACCCAATCATCTGACGATACATAGAGACATCAACTAGCTCAGATGAATTATCACACAGACGCTTCAGGTTTGATGCCATAGGTGTGGCCATAGCCTTGCAGTCCATCATCCCGAACCTCTTCAAGATCTCTACTGCAAACTTCCCTTGTCCAAGGAAGATTCCATCACTCTGCCACACCTGGATGCCAGAAAGAAATAGTGCATCATCCCCAAGTTCCTCAACTCGAACTCGGCAGCAAGCTTCCGCTGTGTGTCGGCAATCAATCTATCCTCTTCTGATACAAACAGGTCATCCACATAGTAGTATCATTGGATTTCCTTCCTCAACCTTGTAGTAAAGGTTGGAACGCGCTTTACTCTTGGTAAAGACCAAACTAGATAGAAAGCTGCCTATCCTACCATACCAAGTTCTGCACATATATGATTTCCTGTCATGTGTCTCAGAACCAAGTGGCTGCTCCACGTACACTTCTTCTTCAACTACACCATTCAAGAAAGCTGTCTTGAAATCCATCTGGTGTATCTTCATCACTTTTATATTTCTTTATGCTGCCGTCTGCAGCATGCTTGATCTTGATAGATCCATATAAAAGTCATAACAAACTTCCCTTCAGGTCTTGGGACTACATCCCAAACATCATTCTTCATGATCAACGGATCATGGCGTTCTTCCCATATCCTGGGAACTTCAATATATTCAATAGATAATTTTGTTGCTTGAACAAATGTTGTAGTTCTTATTTTGTAGGTGATGGCATATGATCTTTCCTACACAACAAGTTAAATTGCATGATTAGAAAACATCTCATAGTTTTCAGAACAAAATCTTACACATAAAGAAATATGTCATACAGTCATGCAATTATCTTAGCCAATGCTTCAATACAACATTTATCCATATCCCGTAACTTTCTAGATGCCTTCCAATCTCTACTAGAACATTGTTAAGAGTGTGCACAACTCCCAACATGTCAGCAAATAGGTTTCATTCTAGATAAGTAGCAATGGAATGTTGTACAGTGCCACAGGCTACTTACCCATGCACATTAGTAGTATACTATTCATCAATGCAATTATTCTAATATGCATAATACAAAACCTAATTCTAGGAACATCAGTATATACATTATTGAACAGTATTATTTAAACAATAAAATATGCAAGTAATGACAATTCAAATACTTATCTTTGTTTGTTTGTTGGGTTGACTCCCTCTGAATCTTTGCAACTCCATTTCGATGTGGATTGTAGAGAGATGGTCAACTCCCTCTGAATATCTGCATCCTTGTAGAAACCACTGGAGTGTACTCCCTCTTGATCTTTGCTTCCTGGATTACTTGTCCTTGAACTTATATTCATTCTCGATCCCTATGCATGCTTTTTAGTATCATCATTGTGTTATCCTCTAGGTCTCATACGTACTCAAACATTCATTAGTATATTATTAATATTATCAAAACACAATAATCTCATGCATGTATAGTTAGGATCATTTCAAACATAGATAATAAACATTAGTATTCAAGGTTTCAGGGAAGTCTTCTTTTACTCATGCATATTCTTATTTGATCATATGACTCTTTTGGTTAGTTAAATCATCAATCAAGATAAGAATCATAATATGCATACAACCATGACTATTCAAACCTATGACTTCATGAATAATCATTATCAACAACACAATAATATAAGATCCTAACACAAGGTAGGATTCTATCTTGATATAGGAAAAACATACCTGGATTAGGATGCTAGCTAGTTATGTCTAAGATACTCACATGGTGTCTTCTTGTTCTTCTTCAATGACTTGTGCTAGTAACCTGTATATCTCATAGGTTAACCATCATAAAACCAAGTTATACATACCTCGTAAATGGATCTTCATAACAATGGATGAATCCTTGTCTTCATGTCACCATGATCATATGTTCTTGAAGTAGAACATGATTTGTCTTTCTTGGTGTACCTTTTATGTTAGCAGACAACATAAACCTCATACAACACCACAATGCATTAGTACAATCATAAGTGTCAACACCCTAACAAATGAATATCTTCTATCATGCATTCATAATTTTGTTAAGGTGATACGACAAATCTAAAATCAAGATTGTACTAACCGTAATAACATGAAGATAAACATACCATAAACTTAATCATGAACAAATATCGAAACATACCTTGACGAGTCATTCCTGTCGAGATCGCTTGTAATATTCTTATGTAAGGCCTTAGCCTCATCTCCCTCTGAAACAAGAACTTCTTCACTTATGTAGGTGACTAATCCATCTTCTTCTAGGATTAACCCAATCCACTTGATTTGCAAGAACTGGACCTGGAGCTGGATATGGGTTTGTCAGAGAAACCCCAAAAATTCAAACTTTGAATTTCAAACTTCCGAAAGAATAGAAATATGCGCTTTGATGAGCTGATCAAACTGGTATATTCAGAATTTGAAAACTGCAAAGTTTCACTCCTCAATTTTGCCTTTGAAACTTCTGGATTCACTGGACGTGACCCTGAACTGGGGTTTGATAAAGCCCACTCTTCTGCCCAATCAAAAGGTTTGATCCAAAGCTCTAAGCTTCTATTTTTCTGAGGAGCTTCCAGCCATGGTCACAGATTTCAAAAATTTCCATTTTTATAGAAGCCCTAATTTTCCACATTTCTGATCAAAGTCCCGAACTAGGGTCTGATCAAGCCCGGCCTTCTTCCCAACCAAAAATTCTAATCTTGGTCTCTAAATTTTTATTTTGATGAGTAGCATTCAGTCGTGGTCTTCGATTAAAAAAATTCCAACTTTCTCCAAAGCCCTAAATTTCGGAAGCCATGAATGAAGGTACTCAAAAATAATTCTGTTTTGACAGAAATATGTACCAGATTGTTTCTGGTGTACCTCTGAACTTTTTGATCCACAGGGTCTGAAACATTTTCCTAAGATAGCCTGACCTGTTATCTTTCCATCCTGATAGGTCTGACCTCAATTGGATTCTCTGAGAGAGAGTTATGCCAAATGTTGCAACGTGACCTGTTTTGGGATAATACAGGAGAGCGAACTTGTATGGCGTGCCACATGTCACTGTTTGAACTTCAGCCTCTGAAAATGTTTCCTAAGATATCTCGCCCTTTTATCTTTCCATCCTAATAGGTTTGACCTCAATTGGACTCTCTGAGAGAAAGTTATGCCAAGTGTTGCAACGTGACCTGTTTATGGGATAATACAGGAGATCGAACTTGTACGGCGTGCCACGTGTCACTGGTTCAACTTCGGCCTCTGAAAACGTTTTCTGAGATAGTACAGTCTGTGTAATACCTATCACTTTTTACGAAATTTCATTTGGATCTTCCTAGCCCAAGTTATGACCTTTTTCCCAAGGTCACCTGATTTTGACTCAGATTTGGAAGAGGCAGAAACCCTATATTGTACAGATCATAAATCACAAAGTACAAAGAATTAGAGGTTTTCCTTTGGACACAAGGTACATGCGGATTTAAGCTTCGACCTGTAAAGATTTCAGATCCTAAAACTTCACCAAAACGGATTTATAGCGAAAGTGCTACGATGACTGGTTTTTTCTATATCAAGCCCTAGCATCGTAAGTGCAACAAGTGTCATACATGCCATATCATGCCTTCTTTTAGGCTAGCTCTGATACCATGTTGAATTTTCAGAATTTACTTCAATTTGATCTAGGATCTTAACTGAGAGAACAACATGTACAGCATATCTACAACATATCAATCATGGAGACAAAAATGCAAGCACACAAGAGACACAAAGATTTACTTGGGAAAACCCTAAAGGTGAAAAACCCCAATAACTTCCTCAGAGATAGATAGAGCAATGATACAACCCAACCATCAGAGATAGACATATCCTAGCAGCAGATCCTCCTCCTCCATAAGTGCTCCACTCCTCCTTGAGTGCATGAGTGAGAAGTGAGTGATCAAATAGAGTGCCTCCCACACTCTATTTATACTTGACTTGACTTGCCTTTTACATAACTCATGTAGGCTCGAACTTAACCACATAACATAATGTTGACTGGGCTGACCCCCAATAGGGTGGTCTAATAACCCTTCGACCCACATGGCCGACCCCCAATAGGGTGGCCTAATAACCCTTTGACCCACATGACCTATACAGGGCCGACCCCAACAAGGTGGTCTAATAACCCATCAAGTATAAGTTACGACGTTTACAATATAAATGACGACACTTCCGTATAGAGGAATAATACCATCTCTATAGGAATACAATATACATATATGTGAAATACATTCCGAAGTTACATATACATCAACATTCCGCGCATGTTGGAAATGCGACAACAAACAAAGATCATCGATCTCCTGCTGGCACCCAATGAACAGTGCATCTTACACAATGATTGACATTTGCAATATTTGATTTTCGGACTATAGTTTTTGGCATCCTTTTGCTCCTATTGATCAATTTTTTGCATTTTTCTTTTGAAATTTCTCCTTTGTTGTTCTTTCTAGCACCACCATTTGCCACTTTTTGTCCCATTTAACCACAAAAACATAGACCTTAGATATTTTTAGAATTTTTTCTCATCAAATTAGCAAATTTTCAAACATTTTTTCCTACCATATTCCATTATTTACACTTGTGAAAACTAGGTGCTAACCGGAACTTTACTGATGAACTTAATCTTCAAATTTACTAGTGAAGAGCTTAATCTTCATATGATACCGAACCACAATTAACCATCATCAAAAGATGAAGCATTGGGGATTGTTTATTCTTTTGATTGAAAAGATTTCAAAATAATCAAATACAATTTCCTTGACTAATGCTTCCTTGGCTACTGTGAGGATGAATCCATGCATGGCCATTTTGCTTTAAGTTGGATGCATCAAATAACTCAATAAATCGTTGGTCAAATACTCGTGATTTTGCTGCTGCAAAATGCTGGTATTCATCGAATACTGAAGATAGACACAAATTTTGTGTTTTTCTCAAACAACCTACAAGGCAGCCCATTCGATGCTACATTAAATACGAAAAAATAGCACTTATACAGATAAATAAAAGGACAAACAAAATAAAATTTGGTGACTAACTTTAACAAAAGATAAGATTTTTTCATGTTATTACTATCCATACCTTCCCTCTTTTGCAATGGATTAGAACAGGATGATTCCTCGGGTCTATCATATCACATGGTACATTGTATACAAGTCATACAAGTTTTAACAAAAAAAGCAGCAACTTGAAGAAACAGGGAAGTACACCACATCAGTTGGTGCAATGCATCTCTGGGATAAGCTTGTTTCTTCTTTGTAATTACTCATCTCCTTGGCTTGAAGAGATGCCCAGTCCAATGCATCAGACGCACTATAAACCTAACTATTGATCTTATGCTGATACTTTGTTCAGCAGTGTCCCATATCTGTGCTTTGATCATTTTCCCATCAACATTAATGCTCCTTGTTGCAAACTCCACACCAATGGTAGATTTGGACTCTAGACTGAATTCATTTTTATTAAATCTCGAGAGCAGATTGGACTTACCAACACCAGAATCCCCAATCAGAACCACCTTAAACAAATAGTCGTAATCATCATCTACCTTGTAAGCCATCTCCACACAGCACTAAACGAACTCTTGGGTATCCTCAAGAACCCAAGACCTGAATGGATCGCTGCACAATTAATTTCACCTTATTGAAGAAACCCAATAGCTAGTTCAACGGATATATAATGAATATCAGCCGATTAGGGACACCCAATATCTGGCCGTATGGATACGCAATGAATGTCAAGTAATTGCATAAACCTAGCAGCCTGTTCAATGGATACACAATGAATATCATCCTATTGCATAAAGCCAATAGCTGCTTCAATGGATAGATAATGAATATCAGACTATTGCAGACGCCTAATAACTAGTTGGATGGATACACAAATGAATATATCAAGTTCTTGTAAAAAACCATATTTTTTATTGCATGGGAGATTTGTTGTTAGACCTGTCCTTTCCTCTTGCTCGGGGTATCTAATGTGAGGAACATATCACTAATTACCCCTGAATCTGAGTAGATTGTAGAAAACATTTACACATACATGCACTTAATTATCTAAAGAACAACATTGCTGAATTCGGTTACATTGATGAATTCGGTTGAATCAATGAATTCATGCAGTGTATTTTAGATTCTATCTTTCTCCACTTTGCTTTTCAAATCCAATCCATAACATGCCTACAAGACCCAAATGAAGTGTTTACCATCTACGTGTCCACCAAATTAACTGTTGTCCAGCATTGCGACTTGAAAAGATAGTCATATAAGTAGTTTTAATAAACCCTTTATTGAAGGAGCGGAAACCGCCGACAATGCAACTAACCAAGCAAAGCAACAGCTGTGTATAGTATACGATGTGTATAGTATACGAGCGTGTCAAATTTCCTTTTCCAAGTGTTAATATTCGATGGACATTTGTTTTTAGTGTTTATGTTTTATTATTATTTTATTTAGTTCATCCACGTTTGTGTTAAGGATGAGGTGATCTGCATATCATATGGAAAAGAATTAGCACCTGCAGCAGCAACGTTAGTACTGCTGCTGCTTCCAAGTGAGAGAGCAGATCTAGGGTTTCCAAGATTAATAACCTGATCCTCCTTCAACTCATCCCTAGGGACGATATCGATGAGAAAATTGAATATATCAGTCTTGGCTATGGCTGCAGCTATATCATTCTTCTGCAGGGTTCATCTCTGGTTTTCTTCAGTGTGAATCCAAGCCCTGAGAGTCAGTTCATTGATGAACATCTCGTAGGCCTTGGAAAAAACCACTGGAGCCTCCGCAGATATCATCCCAACATTCGCGTCGTCTTACTTCATTATCTTCTTGATTCTCACCATAGGGAGACTGTGATTTCTGAAATTGACAGCTTGCTCGACTTCCTGCATCTGGTTGGCCCAAAAAACCTCAATCTGCTGCTGCTGCTGGTGATGCAGCTGGCGTTGATGCTCGTGAATTTGCTGCTGATAGGGAAATTGATTGTTATGGGAAGCAAAAGAATGAGGATGAGGATAAGCGCCAACCACCATGACAAATATAGCCAAAATTCGTTTTGGTGTTCCTTTTTCCCCTCATTATTCTGACAGATTTGCTTAATGGGAGATATTCCAGGTCTTTTCAACAAAGATGTTTTTCCTCAGCTTATGTTCTATTCCATGTGTTGTGTGTTGGAATAAACAATTCCGACCTCCAAGGTAAGCCCACGTGACTTGTCATTGATATTGGTAGTGAATTAAATAGGGTAGTTGAAGTAGTTTCTAGAAGAGGCTTCCCGCCCTCTCGTTGGAATCATCCAGAAGCTGTATATGTAATATAATTTTCTCATTTTAATATATTGTTACTGCTGAGCCGTAGAGCTCTGTTCCCAGCTTCCTCTGCATCCACTCTGGCTCCCTCTGATTTTCCAACATGGTATCAGAGCCATATAACCCATAGGTCCCAGTTTGTAAGGCCGGTCCACCTTGAATTTTGTCAAACCAGTAAATCCGCAGAGGAGATGTACCCTCTATCTTAAATTCTGCAAATTGAAGAATTGAGTGGGCGTGAAGGTTGAGCCACTCAACAGGAATTGGTCCCGTCAGGTGTAATTTAGAAGAATGATGAGACTGGCTGCAGGTTTGTGCGCAAAGGATGGGAGATGTCAGGTTTATTGAAATAAATCGTGCTGCTGTTGTCTAAAACTTACAGATCTAAGGGTTGACTGCCTATATTTGGTGGACGGATCTGTTATTGAGAGACTGCTCAAGGCTTTTGTGAAGTTTTGTGTTCCCGAGTGGAGTGAAAGATCTGATTGTATTTGCTGCCTGAGAAGGAGCGAACTTTTGTTGATGATCTGAGGTAAAGAAAGCCATTGTTGATGGAGCAGCATGTTATGAAATTGAAAGAGAAAGCTGCAACAGTGTTGTGCCAGCGGCGGAAGAAGTCAGTATGTTTTCAGATCTATCGATCTGAGTGCGGACCTAGTGATATATAAAGTTCGCGTGAGCAGCAGACCTGTCCAGGCAGATGACGATGTGATCTGGTGAATATCATTGCAGAATAAGGACACCGGATTTGGGCGTTGAGGAGGAAATCACTGTTTGTGTGGAGAGGAGGAGAGCCCGTGGACGCCGAAGGAGGAAGCCGTCAGGGCCTGCCGCTGCCAGAACATCTCTGTCTGTATGAGGTGGAGCAGCCCGTGAGAAGGAACACTCAGTTTAGCAAAGACAGGGGGAGCTAGGACTGTAATTAAAAGGAATAGCATAGCAAAAATGGGCAGAAAGTCCAGGCTTAGACAAGCCAAGAAGAAAGAAAATCAGTGGAGCAGAGTGGATCTGCCATCACCTCCACAGTTTAATGGCACGAATTTTGCCATGTGGACAAGTAGAATGAGGGTACATCTACGGTATGTAGATACTCATGTTGAATTAAATGATGAAGCCAAAGATGCTTTGGCATTGCATCTCATCCAACTAGCTGTGGATGACAGATTGATGCAAATGATCACAGTAGCAAAGACTTCCAAGGAAGCATGGAGAATCTTGGAAGAAGAGTTCAGCGAAAGGGGGAGTAACATGTGCAAGCAGTCTGTTGAAGAACTAGCAGTTGAGAATCCTGCAGTTGAAGCAGAAGACAGCCAAGCTGTTAGTGAACCCCACATTGCAGTCAAGCATGTGGATGTTGTTGAGGTTGAAGAGGAAGCTGCCATAGTAGCAGCAGAGAATGGTGAATTAGCAACTCAAGCAGTTGCAGGACAGCCAGTGAAGGCTGAATGTGAAGATGAAGATGAGCTCATGAAGAGCATGCCCATGAGGGCAGAAATTTTTCCTAACTGTTTAGATGTTTGTGAGTGTGCAGGTATTGAGAGCAAGAATCAGCCTGCAATAGCTGAAGAAAAAGGGCATGCAATCAATGTACCAAGAAATTTTGATGAAGATTTGAAATTCATTGAAGAATGGCTCGAAAAGCCAAACTATGTTGAACTGAACTGCACTGAAGTTGTAGCCGTTAGAAGTTTAGCTGAAGGCAGCATTGAAGTTGCAAAAATGAATGAAAAAGAAGACAGCAAGGATGAAAAAGCTGAAGAAGACAGCAAGGATGAAAAGTTAGATCTCGATGACAATGAACCTGAGCATTATTTAGAAGTGCATGAGGAACAGGAGGATGAGATCGAGGAAAAGCAAGGAGATGTCGAGGAAGGTGACGAGGAAGATGCCCAAGGTGAAGACGAGGAGGCAGAAGGTCAAGATGG
The DNA here is from genome assembly GCA_027924585.1 of Larix kaempferi. Taxonomy (NCBI): domain Eukaryota; kingdom Viridiplantae; phylum Streptophyta; class Pinopsida; order Pinales; family Pinaceae; genus Larix; species Larix kaempferi. The sequence continues at coordinate 5,293,781 of BSBM01000575.1, read as the reverse complement.
CGAAGGAGATGAAGAAGAGTCAGAAACAGAGGAGGCAGAAGATGTGGTGAATGAAGGGCAAGTTGGTGATGGGGAAGATGAGGAACATCAAATTAATGACATTCCTGCTCCCTTAAAAGATAGGCGAAAGCAGAAAGAATTTGAAATATTTGTAGGTGGCCGTGTGCACTGCAGAAGACTAGAACCCATAAGGAGGAGGAGGACCGAGAACTCGATCTTGAAGCCTCGCAATATCAAAATGGCACCTCTCGTTGCCAAGAAGACCGCCTCAGGAAATCCTACTCCCAAGAAGGAGAAAGCAGGAGGTGCTAAGTCCAAGCAGTCAACGCCAAAGGCCGAGCTAGTCCCGGCCGTTACTGTCGAAGCTGAGAATGAGGAAGCATATAAAAATGGTGTTCTTACAGAAACAACTGCTGAGTTGGCAGTTGCATTAACAGTAGCAGCTGCTAGAAGAATAGTTGAAGCAGATCAGTTTATGAGGGCAGGCTTATATGATGGCTGGCTACCTCACTTATTTGTTGGAAACTTGCTCAAGGGACAAACCGTTGGCATAATTGGCGCTGGAAGGATTGGATCTGCGTATGCCCGAATGATGGTTGAAGGTTTTAAAATGGATCTCATATACTATGATCTATATCAGTCCACTCGACTTGAAAAATATGTGACAGCTTATGGGGAGTTTTTGAAGTCCCAAGGTGAAGCGCCAGTTACATGGAAAAGGGCCTCCAAGGTTGAAGATGTTCTCCGAGAGGCTAATGTGATAAGCCTTCATCCTATACTAGACAAGACTACTTATCACTTGATTAACAAAGACAAGCTATCGATCATGAAGAAGGAAGCAGTTCTTGTAAATGCAAGCCGAGGCCCAGTGATCGATGAAGCACCCTTAGTGGACCATTTGAAAGCAAATCCCATGTTTCGTGTAGGACTGGATGTGAAAAAGGAGAATGGACACGATGGGACTACTCGTGGAGGAAATTCTGAGCAGCACAAACCTGCAGATCCAGTGGAGGTTGTAAACTACGAGTCAAAGGATAAGAATTTTACTCAAGCTACTGGAAAGGTTGAAAAACTTGCAGACATTGATGGTAGATTCAAGCCCAAAGAGCTTGAAGAAATACGGAAGAAGAAGGTAAGAAAAAAGAAGAAAACGAGAAGGATCGTGGAGTACAAGGTCTGGAGCAAACGGAAGAAAAAGGCCGGTGTAGGTAAAACAAATTTTGACTTGTTTTGTGACTGTATGTAAGCCTGGCTGAGACTTAGACCAGCAGGCATAAATTTGAACTGTTGTAAGCCCACAGAGTCATTCGACTATATGCTTAGCATTTTGTATGTAGATTTTTACGGTCAGAATTGCGGGGGAGTGTTGGAATAAACAATTCCGACCTCCAAGGTAAGCCCACGTGACTTGTCATTGATATTGGTAGTGAATTAAATAGGGTAGTTGAAGTAGTTTCTAGAAGAGGCTTCCCGCCCTCTCGTTGGAATCATCCAGAAGCTGTATATGTAATATAATTTTCTCATTTTAATATATTGTTACTGCTGAGCCGTAGAGCTCTGTTCCCAGCTTCCTCTGCATCCACTCTGGCTCCCTCTGATTTTCCAACATTGTGCTGTAGTCTCAAGTAGGAAGTAATTCTCTTTTAGCTATTCTTCCAGACCTAGTGACATGCTTTTCCACTGCCAGATATTCCCAGAGACAATTATTTAATGTAGCTTCAGATGTCAAATTAGTTCTGGTTGACTGGCTCACTAGTGGCCGTCACAAGCGGGGTGAGATTTGCGATTTTGAGCAGTACAAGAGCACAAACAATATTTATTTCGACGGAAATCAGCCATTGTTTCTTGACTCGGTATGTGCCCTTTTCAACACTGCCCAATATTACCATAGCAGAATTAAGGGCTATACTTTGAGCTGTAGCACAAATGATATGGTTATTTATGGTCTCATGTTAGTCCTCATTTAAATATTCATCAGATCACTTTAATTACACCTAGAACAAGCTTTGGCCTTCAACTCTATGAGTGAATGCTCCTGGTGACGAGGGTACAGATCAAACTAAGCGTACTTTCTTTATTCTCACTTGTAACCAGACACAGCTGGAGCAAGGTGTTGGCTATTCTGTTATCGCATACAAAATTTTCACGTGATAGCAATGCTGGTAGTTGTGGGGTATGTTTTTCTCCCATTCAATTTTTTTAAACTCTTTTTGTAACTTGAATCCTTCTTTATTTGACTAGCCAACAAATTAAGAAAAAATTTAGCCAATCCTAGAAATTGAAGCATTTAGACCATCACTGGGACTGCGTAAGTGGAAGTGGCTTTTAATTAGGTTTTTTGTGATACAGCGTAGAGTGGAAGAGATGTCATGTGTAATGTTAATAAACTAAAATAAGAAAAGGTTGACATCCAAACATGTAATGTTTGGAAAGAAAACACTATTATAATGTAAAACAAATAAACTAGAATAGATTTTTCAGTCATTTCACATTTCCTTAACAAAGGAAAAGAGAATATAATGGAAATTTGATTCGCACCAAGACAAATAAACTAGAATAGATTTTTCAGTCATTTCACATTTCCTTAACAAAGGAAAAGGGAATATAATCGAAATTTGATTGGCACCAAGTGATCAGTATTGTACAAGAGATTCTTTCACTTTCACCATATTCAAAGAGGGGTTGAGAGCGTAAGATGTTTAAACTTTATTGAAGAAAAAGAGTGGAAACAATAGCTCGCTGTCATGCTCATAGTACTTTGTCCATGTTGAGGGAGCAGTCTACCTCATTCTTTTTTACATGACTTTCTTAACATTGTTGTTCATTTGTGAACCCTAATTACTCTATTTGTTTCGTTTTAATGTTTTTCTATTTTATTTTTTTTCGCATGGTCAACATATTTATTGCAAAGAAACATATGGCTTTTCCCCTTGTACTTTTGGCTTCGGTAGTTTTCCTCCATACTTTCAATGTATTTTTCAAATGCTCTCTTCTTTGAAAGGCAGTTCATCTGCTAACAATATGCTATGGATCTAGCATTGCTTTGGTTCAAGAAGATGTGACCAGATATATTAGGGCATGTTCTAACCATGGTTGTGTAAAGATTTATTCACTTTGATTTTTTAGTGCTTGAAGTTATTCCTTGAAAAGACATAGAATTCCATCCATAACTTGGCGATTTGATCATGTAGACCAAAGTTGGAACCCACACGGAAGCGTATGTTGGCCAAAATTAGGGAGAGAAATTCGGAGTTGTTTGGCAGTCCATTGCAGAACTCAAATCCTCATGTTAAGAAAGCAAAGCCCAATGAAAGAAAAGCATCATAAGTGGTTCTACTTGCCACATTTAGTGCATTTGGCCCTATGGTAAGGATTGTTGCATTGTGAAGCACTTCAAAAGATAGTTTGAAAACAGAAGTCCATTTTTTTTATTATTAGTGGCTGCATTATAACTTTTCTTAAACCCCAATTCATATAGTAGCAACTACCATTGAATTAGTTTACAAATTCTTCAGAAAACATCCTATATCTATTTGGCCTTTTATTGCGACATGCCCATACGGGGGAAAGACGATTACCTAATGCATCTTTGAATAAGTACAAGAACGCATCGCAAACTTGTAAAAGATTCTATACAAAGAAAATGTTTTTGTGTTGTCCTTGAATGTATCTTTTGAAATTGTAATATGCCTAATTTAAATATAAAAGATTCGGAGAATAATAAGATGCACATGGATCTAATAAAGTGAACATTTTGGATGTAGAATGAGAATGATAGGCATTCCTTGTCAGTGCCACACTTTCAATGTGATATTACAATGACGTAAATACATCTAAAAATTTATCTAATAAAGTGAACATTTTGGATGCAGAATGAGAATGATAGGCATTCCTTGTCAGTGCCACACTTTCAATGTGATATTACAATGACGTAAATACATCTAACAATTTATGAAAGCGTGGTCCTAACGGTATGAAATAGCCTACTTATAGATATGTGACAACTCATAAAGATCAAAGACTTAACACCACCCTTTTTTACTAACCAACCAAACTCCCATCAAGCATTATGCAAATTTTTAATAAGTTTTAAGTTAAAGTTCATTTTTTTAATGTAATATGTTTAGTGCTTGCAAAGTCTCTTCACTACATACATTAGTGATGGATGCATACTAATTCAGTAAATGCAAGTCCTTTAAGAAATACATCTATTTGATTACATTGACAAGTACAGAGATTAACATGATGTATTATATAAGTGGGTAATATGATCAAAATATCTCCACTTGAAGTAAAGCAAATATATAACAAATCAAGCACCTCTATCCATAGCACATCGAAAGTACAAGCCTTTTTCACGAAGGCATTTGTTCTCTAAAATAGAAAATAATATATCATGTAACATTTTTTTATGCTATAGAAAATGATATATTATTTATTTTGGTATGCTTCTGAAGATACCTTGTCAACATTACCATATAAAAAGGTGTATAATTTCATATATTTAAAGTTTATTGAAGTTTTTGGCATATTTGATGGAAGAAACTTCTGCACCTCCTGGAAATATGTTATGCTCTTGAAGATGCCTCATCAGCATTACAATATAAAGGGTGCATGATTTCATATCATAATTACAAATGGTTATTCAATCATGTGCCATATTCTACTTTAAGTTTTTTTATGTGTCATATCATGATTTCATATGAGAAATTAAGTTTTTTATTTTTATTTTTTTAAATGAAGAAAACGTTATTAATACATAGGGTTATGAATTTAGTTTTGGGTAGAATTTGGAAGTTTTATTTGCAATTACATATAAATAAAATAAATCTATATTTGTGTTGGATGTTTTAACTTATACTTAAAATTAATAGTTTTTTTCTTGAAGATAGTAAAATCTATCATAATTAATTTGTCAAATTGGTAATGAGTACACTTATCATAGGGGATGATCATATCACCCTTATTCAAGGAAAATAATACCATCTCAAATAAGCTATTTCATTGGTTAAAACCATCATAGATCCATAAATCTAGATCTATTAAGCACCAAGAGGGTTCCAATTTCTTTAGATGTAATTTTTTTATCTTAAATTTTTTGTATATAAAAAAAAAACGCCTAAACTGTGATAATTTTTAAAAGTGAATATATATTAATGGTAATATATATTAATATAATTATTATTTATAAATATTTTATATAAATTTTATTTTTATTTGTTAACCTATGTTTATTTATTTGAGAAATTTCTATAAGGTAGAAATATTATTATTATTGAGCTACATGCCATTGTAATAGTGTGATTATTACATGAACATTAATTAAATCATGAAATGTTTCTTTTCTCTTTCTTATAATTAAGTCGTAGGTGTTCATTCTACGGTATCATCTCGCATGCAACTCTTCCAAGATTCCTCACTTACGAAACCAATGGGTTTGTTCCACATCACTCTGCCATGTTTCCGATCCGGATCACTGCAGCTCCACTCTTCGGCAGTTACACACATTGCTCAATTCTTCAATGCACCACTCTTAAATTTATTACAGCTAAAGCCAAACTTACTAAGATTTTTACACTTACGAGCACCTTTGAGATGTCTCCACTCAGACTATTACCAACAATTAATTCTTGCAGATTCGAGAGTGAACCAAACTCAAAGGTATACTTTCAATAATCCCATTCAAGGAAAAACTAAGAGGAGTGAGATTACTACAATGTCCAAACTCTCGAACATGATTTCCAGATATAGAATTCTCATTGGCTTCAAAACATGTTGGACTACTAACATTGCCAATCTATGGAGGTATGCTTCCTATAAGCTTATTGCTTCTTATATGAATATTGGACAACCCTCTACATTTTCCTACAAACCAAGGAAGGCTACCATCTAAACTATTCAGGGTCAAAATTAGAACTTGAATCTACGTAGATACAAAAAATCTCTCGGGAATGCTTCCTACAAGATTATTCGAATGGAGATTCAACACTTCGAGGTTGGAATTCAATCTAATATTTTGTTGTATCATCCCATTGAACAAAATTAATTCTCGTATGTTGTGAAGATCTCAAGGCTAGTCAAATTGTTAATCCACTTTGTATTAGGACCAATCAAATGGTTTTGCTAATCCATTTTACATTTGTACATAGTTATGGTGGAATACGTCCAGAAGTAGGGTAGAAAGGAAAGTTTTTTGTTTTTTTTTTTAAAATTTTGTATGTTAGTTCTTAGAATGAGGATGTCATGGGGTTGAAGGCTCTCTTCTAGATGGAAAAAAAATCCTTTGAATTTGAGAGGTTTCTTTGGTGTTTTTAATTTTCCTTCCTTTGCAAATAATGCCTCTTTGGTTGGTTCAAAAGCCCTTCATCACATTCCCGGTTCAGTCTTATCCTTATTTGTGACAACAATTGAGGTTATTTGTTTGATGAAAGAAGTTGAGGCCATTAGTTTTCGGTCTTATTTTTTTTTAAAGTGCTTAATTGAAGGGAAGCATTGCAATTGACCCAAAGAGGTTGGACACCACAAGTGGCACGCTTGTGTGGTTGAGATGGTGAAAGTAGCAAACAATTGTGACAGGTTGGTACCCTTCCATCAAAATGACCCAGGACTTGCATTTGGTCCCAAGTTTCAACCACTTAGTCATCCCATTAGGGAATTGAACCATGGTAGGTAACCTGACATGCCACTATCTTCAAATTTGAACCACAACCCCATTGGTAGCAATTAATGCCCCTTTGTTCTTGCTACGATGTTTTTTTTATCTTCAGTCTTGTACGATATCATCCTAAGTTGTAATGGTCTCTATCCTTTTCAGTATTCTACCATGTCATCCTAGGGTGAAATTGCGAACCTAGGAAACACTTCTATGACAAACAAAGTGAAAAAACGGAGCGTGGGCGGATGATCACACAAAAATAAGTCAACCTCAAACTCTAGGCCGAGAGTTTTGAGATTTCAAACTCTCACCCAAGAGTTTAAAAAAACTCTAGGCCAAGATTTTGAACCAATCGTCGCGCTGTATTTTTAAAAAAACTCTCAAATGAGAGTTTGAACTAAACTCTCGGCTAAGATTTTGGAAGATATTTTTTCAACTGACAGTTTATGGTCAACAAAACCTGTGAAAATATCAGGCATCTTTATGGAACCTGCAACTTCAGCAAGCCCGAACCCTTGCAAATTTTAAGTATTATTTGTCATACTTGGTAGCAATGGATTCATCTCTGAATCTAGTTTCCAATGATATAATAATTGTTTCATTTCGATTTGAATTACTATTCATTAATAATTATTTTCTAAACCTTATCCCTTAAGAATTTTATTACTCTGAAAATCACCCGAAATGAAAATTCAATATCATAACAAAGACAACACCAAAAAATTTGAAATTTCATAGATATCATAATTGGCTCGTCCTCTTCAAAAGGGTACTTTCAGTTTTTCCAATAAGAGTCACATTTGAAATAAAATGTGAAGACAAAAACATGCGTCGATAATGCACCATTTTCTGAACATACATTTTTTTGATAAATAATAAAAAATAGTTCCCAAGTCTTAAAAAACTCAAAATATAGTCCAGGATCTAGTGTAGTGTGTGTAGATTATGAGCCTACAATTGTTTTCCCTAAAATGAACAACCATCTATCAAAACACCATCGTCAACATAGGTCACTCATTATCCATACCTAAAATTTTCAATTATATGCCATATGTTGACAACAAATTTGTCCCACGATATGTCCATAATTGTTTTTTAAAAAAATGCGAGTAGAAAGCTAATTCAATTCTCTAAAACCTTTGTGTTTACTTCAAGTTGAAATTCCTAAGGGAGATATGGGTTTGAAGAGGTCGAAGTTGAACAACATAAAATTTAGCAGTTTTGTTTGTAAAAAACAAGCCAAAATTGTTTCCCAACTTCATGTTTTCACCCCCTAGGTTGTAATAGTCTCTGTCCTTTTCAGTATTCTACCATGATGTCATCTCAACTTGTAACAGTCTTTGTCCTTCCCATGCTAATAATTATTTTTGTATTATAATGAATCTCAATTTTTAACTATGTTTCCATCTTAGTCTTTGTTCATGTTGCTTTCCTAATTTAAAACCAACAAATGCATGTTCTCCCATTTTGTCAAAAGGATTTGTATCATTGGAATGCAATGTGTACATATGCGATGAATCTCTCACAAGTTTTGAACTAATTTGACAGTTATCCGCATAATCCCAATGCTTTTGAGAATATTTTCTAGAGCTTGCATTCAAATCTGGAGGGTTTTGAGAAATTTTTCCAGGTCTAGCGTTTGATTCCCAAGGGTTTTGAGAATATTTTCCAGGTCTTGATTTCATATGAGGAAAACTATTTAAAATACCAATTCATCTTGAACACATTTGGATCAAATGAATAAATGTATCATAAATAAAAATGGCTCACTAAAAGAAATGGGTAAGATCGAGTATTTTCCAATTACAACATTACATTACAGCATAGCTATTGAATGCAATAAAAGTGAAGATTACATAATGAAACAATGAATGGTATCATATTGAAGTATATATATTGGGACATTTTATATTTGTTGTAAAAACGATTAACACATGATGAAATGTTGTGTTGTGTTTGCTTCTGAAAAATGGTATGACAACACATTGAAGTAAATAAGGTAAAGGCTTATTTCGAGAAGGGTGGTTGACATGGAACCGATGAATGAGGACTAATTAGGAGACCAATTAGGACACCTAGACCATAACACCCATACCTTGAACCTAGAACTCACCCTCACACCCTCCTAATAGACTCATCTGCTCTATGTTTTTTGGTCTTGAGTCCATCTCTATTCCCACCTCCTATTCTCAGGCATCTATACATTGGTGTTGACATTAGTGTTGGAGGGACACCATGGTAGAGAAGTTACAGGTGTTGGCAGATAATCACACCTAATATATTGTCCCCCATCCTCCTGGCCAGCAAGTGATTAGTAGCAAGTGGGTCTATTATGTAAATCTCAAGTTGCAAAAAGTTTCCCTCAATCAGTACAAGGCTCGTCTCGTGGCCTGGGGTTCTAGTTAATATAAAAAGCACTCCCTGATCAAATGGAAGGTGAGATTTCGCTTCCAAATGAATGCACATTTGAGAAAGAAAAGAGGGATTGTGGGGGTGTGATTAAGAAAGGCACCCAGTTAGTTGGTAAGGGTGGTTCGATATAGTCAGTAAAATAGTGAAGTAGGGCTCTTCCTCTCAAGCAGTTGGAATAATTCCATAATCATATCCGGCCACTTTCTGAGACACCTTAGCATTCATTGCTTTTAATTTCACTGCTCAGATTGAATGCATAGGGTTCCCATTCTGTTGTAAGGAATAATATAGCTCAACGATGCTTGTGATTCGATATCAGTTCAATATGTGACATCAAGATCACTAGCTGGTAGTATTGTAATTCATATAATAACTATATACGTAATTGTTAATTTTTCGATAATTGCATTCAAACATTATCTAGGATCCTATTAAGAGAATAACAAACACAAAACAATCATAAACACAAGAGACACAGAGTTTCCTCAGAAAAAACCAAGAAGGTGAAAAAATCCACAACTTCCTCAGATATAGAATAAGCCCCAATACAAAGATCACAAAGATCAATCCCAAAAATATAGATGACTCCAACAACTACTCCTCCTCCACTTGTGCACACTCCTCTCTCTCAACTATGTGAGTTGGATGAGTGAGTGAATGAATAGAATGAGAGACACTCACTCTCTATTTATACACAAATTAACCTGCCTTTAACTCTAATAGGACCAACTTCCTAAGGAATCCTAATAACCCTACCACATGACTCATACAGGTCCGACCCCACACTGGTGGTCTAATAACCCATCAATTATAAGTTGCGACACTTGCAATACTTGCGACACTTACAAACACAAATGATGACACTTCTGATTGGAGGAATAATACATCTCCATCATGGATATAATAAAGTACAAGTGTAATACATAGAAGAATATCTTCCAAAGTTACAAATACATAAACACTCCCTCTTAACTAGGAAGGTATTATCTAAACATGGGTCATCAATACATATAGCCACAAGTCTTCAATTCTAGAGTTGGATCATCATCACTGGATCACATAGCATCATCGTCACTATTGTTGTACACATCATCTCAATCACTGGTGCTATCTCTCTATTCTTCTCATCATAGGAAGTTCTATAGAGCCAACCCTTTTTCATGCTAGTTGTAGGACTAGCCTCCTATAGGTCTTCGACATCTCTGGCCATCATGTGGAATGTGTATCAACAAAACCTCGAAAGAGAATCCAAGCTCAAACTATCGGATCTCCCAGGCTCTTTTACATGTGACCACCACAAAACCTCGAAAGAGCATCCGAGCTTAAACTATCAGATCTCTCGGGATCTTTTACATGTGGTCAGGCAAAACCTTAAAATAGTATCTTGCAAACTGCAAGATCTCTAAAGAGCATCCCAGGAATTTTACGAGCACACAGCTCAACCTATCGGATCTCTAGGACTGATTACATGGATCCTGTAGCAAAACATTGAAAGAGAATCCGAGCTCAAACTATCGGATCTCCCAGGATCTTTTCTATTATACCTGTAGCAAAAAATCGAAAGAGTATCTGAGCTCATACTATCAGATCTCCCAGTATATTTTCTATGCTACCTGCACAATCTATTCATGGCCAACCTATAGAAAAACCTTGAAAGAGTATCCAAGCTCAGACTATCGGATCTCCTAGGATCTTTTCTATGCTATCTGCACAACCTGTCCACGGTCGTGGAGTATCATCTTGATACTCATGATCATACTGATCATCATCATATAGTACATCATCCTGATGCACATCATCATCACATGATTACCTTGATCATGTACACAACATCATCCTGATGCATATCATCTGGAGCATCATCCTGATGCTCATCACACATGATCATCCTGATCATCATACATAGCATCATCCTGATGCCTATCATCTGGAGCATCATCCTGATGCTCATCACACATGATCATACTGATCATCATACATAGCAGTAACCGGAGCATCGTCCTGATGCTCATCACACAGCTTACATCCACATCCATGGGAAGGATCCTCCTACCACCATGCCTGTAATGGATCCTACAAATGTGTCCCATCACTTATTCCTCGAAGTATCTTCTATCTGAAGAACACCAAGCCTCTCTCTGAAGTACTCGAACTTCACTCTGGCTAGTGGTTTTGTCAACACATCTACAATCTGCTCATCTGTCACCACATACTGGAGCTTCACTGCTCCTCTTTGCACCATATCCCTAATATAGTGATATTTGATCTCAATGTGCTTCGACTAGTCATGGAACACCAGGTTCTATGACAACTTCACACAACTTTGGTTGTCACAATAGATACAGGTAGCATCCAACTGGAGATAAAATAAATCAAACAATAGCTTTCTTAGCCATACTACCTCACAACTATTCGAACAAGCTGCGACATACTCTGCTTCGGATGTACTCAGTGCTATGCAGGATTACTTCCTGCTAAACCAAGAGATCACACCTAATCCCATACTGAAGCAACACCCCAAAGTGCTCTTCCTATCTGCAGCATTGCCTGCCCAATCTAAATCAACATAACACTCTAGGTTGAAATTTTGATTCGCATCATACTTGAGCCCATAATCAATTGTACCCTTTAGGTACCTCATAATATGCTTTGCAACAATCAGGTGAACATGTCTAGTATTTGTTAGAAACTGGCTCAAGGTGTTCATCGCAAAGAAAATATCTGGTCTCGTGTTCGTCAGGTACATCAAGGACCAAATCATCTGACGATACACTGTGAAATCAACTGAATCTGATGAAGCATCACTCAATATCTTCAGGTTCGATGCCATAGGTCTATTCATGGCCTTGCAGTCCATCATCTTCAACTGCTTCAGGATCTCTACTGCATACTTCCCTTGTCTAAGGAAAATTCCATCTGCACTCTGCCACACCTCCATACCTAGAAAGTAATGCATCATTCCCAATTCCTTCATCTCGAACTCGACAGCAAGCTTCCTCTTCGTGTCGACAATCAATCTATCCTCACCTATCACAAATGGGTCATCCACATATAATAGAAGTATCACTGGATTTCCCTCCTCAACCTTGTATAAAAGGTTGGAATCTGCTTTAGTCTTGGTAAAGCCCAAACTGGACAAGAAGCTATCTATCCTATTGTACCATGTCCTGGGTGCTTGCTTTAAGCCATACAAGGCTTTATTCAATCTGCACACATATGACTCCATGTCATGTGTCTCAAAATCGAGTGGCTGCTCCACATACACTTCCTCTTCGACTACACCATTCAAGAAAGTTGTCTTGACATCCATATGGTGTATCTTCCATTTCATTACTACAGCCAGGGAAAGTAATTTTTTTATGGAAGTGTATCTAGCTACAGGTGCAAAAGTCTCTTCATAATTTATCCCTTCTTTCTGGGAGAAGCCACGATCCACAAACCTTTCCTTGTATTTCTCTATGCCACCAACTACAGCATGCTTGATCTTGTAGATCCACTTGCAAGTCACAACAGACTTCCCATCTGGTCTTGGGACCACATCCCAAACATCATTCTTCATGATCGACTAGTATTCCTCAATCATAGCATTCTTCCATTACTGCATCCCAAATCCTGGGAACTTTAGATTCTTCAATATCTTCACTAGATAGTTTTATTTGAACTTCATTGCTGGAGCAAATGTTGTAGTCCTTCTTTTGTAGGTGATTGTACACAATCTTTCCTAAAAGTCAAATTCAATTGCATAATTAGAAACTTCTCATAGTTTTCATAACAAAGTCTTACACATAAAGACATATGTCATACAGTCATGCAATTATCTTAGCCATTGCTTCAATACAACATTTATCCATATCTCATAACTTTTTAGATGCCTTCCATCTCTACCAAAACAATGTTAAGAGTGTGCGCAACTCCCAACATGTCAGCAAAGAGGTTTAATTCTAGATAAGTAGCAATGGAATGTTGTACAGTACCATAGGCTACTTACCCATTACTTGTATATTAGTAGTATCTTGTTCATTAATGCAACTTTTCTAAAATGCATAATATTCATCTTAAATCTAGGAACATAAGTATGTACATGACTGAACACCATCGTTAAGTAATCATATATACAAGAAATGACAATTCAAATACTTATCTTTGTTTGGTTGTTGGGTGGACTCCCTCTCAATCTTTGTTTCCTTGCAGGAGCTACTGGATTGTTTGATAGTGTGCACTCTAACCAATGTTGAAAATGGATGAGAGGTCCTTCCTTTATACAAATCCATTCTGTTGTGGATTGCAAGGAGTGGTCAAATACCTCTTTTTCCCTGAATCACTGCATAACTTCTTGAAGTCCCATGAAGTGAATTCTCCAACATTGTCGAATCTAAAGATCTTGATCTTCTTATCCGTTATATTTTCTATCAAGGCTTTGAATTTGTTGAACTTATCAAACACGTCATCTTTGTTCTTCAAGAAATAAACCCAAATCTTCCTAGATAAATCATCAATGAAAGAAACATAATATACATACCCAGTCATAGAACTGGATGACATTGGTCTGCATACATCGGAGTGGACAATCTCCAAGATTCCTTTTTCTTTTATTTCACTGCTTGGAAATATCTTCTTTGTGTTCTTTCCTTTTGCACATCCTTTGCAAACACCTTCATGCTTTGACTGGATTTCATGAAGACCTTCTAGTGCTTTGCTGGAAATTAGTAGTGCTCTATAGTGTACATTAGAAAGCCTTGTATGCCAAATTTCACTTGGTTCCATCGATTCATGTACCATAGCATGTTCAGGTTGTCCCTTCAATTTGTACAATCCTCCCTCTTGTTCTCCAATCACTACTGCATCATCTATGGTCTAACCTTTTGGCCACATGAGTACTTAGCCATCCACAAATGCAAATCTCATCCCCATTGAATCCAAAGATGATATGGAGAGAAGATTCTTCTTGAGTGAAGGTACATATATAACATCTTGCATCTTTAAAGACTTCCCAGAGTCTAACTTGTAGGAGGCTTCACTACTTCCTTTTATAGGGTATTGATAGTCATCCCCAAGTTTCACCTTATGAGGTGACTCATGTTTAGATAGGTCCATAAGAGATTCTTTGAATCCTGTCATATGTTTAGAAGCCCCACTATCAATAATCCAATCATTACACCCATGTGTAATAGTACCTGTGAGAGCAGACATTATAACATATTCATCGTCACTTGAAGAGTCTTCACTTTTTTCCATAGATTTCTTTTTGGGAGGTTCATCATCCTCAGCAGCATGAGCATGATACCTGTTTTTGTTGTTTTTATTCTTCTTGTTGAGGTCTTGATTATTCTTGGGACAGTCTGAGGCAAAGTGTCCCTTTTCATTACAAGAGAAGCATCTCATGTGAGAGAGATCTTTCTTCTTTTGATGGAAGTGAGGAGATTTATTTTGATGAGATTTCTCCCTCTTTAACTTACTTCTCTTGGTGCGAGTTGTGAGAGTTTGGTCTTCACTTCCCATCTTTTGTTATCGAGCTACAAGCCTAGCTTCTTCTTGTGAACATTCCTCCCATAGTCTACCGAAGGAGATCAATTTATTTCTTACACAAATACCTTGGATGAAGGAGTCCCATCACCTAGGTAGGCCATTTAATGTGGTCATGATAATTTCTCCATTCTCCACCACTTTATCCATAGCTTCAAGTTGTTCTTTTATTTGAGAGACCTTAGTAAAGTAGGATTGGATGGTCTCTTCATTCTGGAACTTTACCCCTTTCAATTGATTCCGCAGAGTCATCTTCCAATTTATATTCTTTCCTTCAAACAACTTGGTCAAAGAGTCAAACATCTCCTTAGGTGTCTTTAGAGAAGGCACATGGGGTATGAGATGGTCTTTTATAGAATCAACAATGACTCTCTTGGCCTTGACCAAGTTCTTCTTGTGTAAGGCCTTAACCTCATCTTCCTCTGGAATTGGAACCTCTTCTTTTATGTGGGTGTTCAAATCATTTTCTTCTAGGATTAATCCAATCATATACTTCCATGCTCAGAAGTTGTCAACTCCTTCAAGCTTATCCTCAAGCTTCATGTGGTGAGACATCTTAATGAGAAACTCAAATGGAAATAAGATTTAGGTCTTACCACTTGATTTGCTGAAAACTGGATTTGGAGCTGGATTAGGGTTTGTTAGAAAAACCCCAAAAATTCAAACTTTGAATTCCAAACTTCTGAATGGATGGAAAGATGCGCCTTGTTGAGTTGATCAAGCTGGTATACTTCAATTTTTAAATCTGCAAAATTTGACCCCTCAAAATTGCCTTAGAAACTTTTAGATCTTCTCGTCAAAATCCTGAACTACAGTTTGATAATGCATGGGGTTCTTCCTAGCCAAAAAGTTCGATCTTGTGCTCTAAACATCGATTTTTCTAAGGAGCATCTAGCCATGGTCACAGATTCCAAAAATTTCAACTTTTGCAGAAACCCTAATTTTCCACCTTTCTAATCAAAATCCCAAACTAGGGTTTGATGATGCCCGGGGTTCTGCCCAACCAAAAAGTTCGATTTTGGTCTCTAAAATTCGATTTTCTTAAGGAGCATCCAGCTATGGTCTCAGATTCCAAAAATTCCAACTTTCTCTGAAACCCTAATTTCCCGCAGTAGTGATGGGCCAAAAACTAAAAGTGCTCAGAATTGAATTCTGTCTCGACAGAAAGATGCACCCTTGCAAGGAGAGTTAGCCTAACCTCCTTCCTTTGATGATATGAGGATAGAAACCCAAAGATTAAGAAGCCCTAGCTTCCGCAGCTACATAGTGTCTTCTTCTTAGCACTACTCTGATACCATGTTAATTTTTCGATAATTGCATTCAAACATTATCTAGTATCCTACTAAGAGAATAACAAGTATAGCATAACAATCTTAAACACAAGAGACACATAGTTTCCTCGGGGAAAACCAAGAAGGTGAAAAACCCTGCAACTTCCTCAGAGATAGAGTAAGCCCCAATACAAAGATCACAAAGATCAATTCCCAAAAGATAGATGAATCCACCAGCTACTCCTCCTCCACTTGTGCGCACTCCTCTCTCTTAGCTATGAGAGTTGGATAAGTGAGTTTATGAATATAATGAGAGACACTCACTCTCTATTTATACACAACTTAACCTGCCTTTAACTCTAATAGGGACGACTTCCTTAGGAAGCCTAATACCCTACGACATGACTCATACAGGGTCAACCCCACATTGGTGGTCTAATAACCCATCAAATATAAGTTGCAACACTTGCATCACTTGTGACACTTACAAATACAAATGATGACACTTCTAATTGGAGGAATAATACATCTCCATCATGGATATAATAAAGTACAAGTATAATACATAGAATAATATCTTTCGAAGTTACAAATACATCAACAATAATTAGCTATGTTCTATCATCCTGTGAATACAAGACATGATTACTATTATCAACAATATTAACAAACAGTTAAATTGGAGAGAAAATAACCCAGCATTTCCTCCACACCTCCCTAAAAAAACACTAGCGACCCTAAAGCTGGATATTGCACTCCTTGAATTTTGCAAGAAAGCCACTAATAGACTAAATGCTGAGATTGATAAAACTCTTGAAAAGTGCACAAACTTCTATGAGGAAATCCATCAAGTTCACCGTAAATGTCAACTCCCTATGGCAGCGAATATTGATGAGATCCCCCCCAAGGATCAACAGATGGAAGAACTCTAGCAAGTGTTGCAATCAAACCTGGACTACATCAAGAAAATTGATGCTCTAACAGAAGAAGACATTGACTTCTATGTGAGGAAAACATCTACACATCTCATTTTCCTTGAGGATACCTGCAAGGATGCACCAACGGAAGTTGCAAATATAGAAATAGCACTATCTTATCATGAAGTGTCTCTAAAAATATTAAAGCCTGACGAATATAATATCATAACTGAAGGAGCTTCTACACGGGCATACTATATTTCCAATTTAGAAGTGTCCAACTAATTTTAATTGTAAATATCATTTGTATCTTCTCATATGTACAACACTCAAATGAAAACTTTGGCTACTATTTTCATTTTTACAATTTCACCAGATAACAAACTCTTCCAAGGCTATATAGTGGTGAACCAACCCTTTTTGTTGTTCATCTATTCTTCTTTGTCAATGAAAATAAATTTCCCTTCTTGAGAAACTACTGCATAAATGTTTATATGTAATGCGTACTTTTCATTGGATATTATTGGGATTCATTTTCTCTAAAAAACCTAAATGCTTGTTCATATTTTTGTAACAGTACTATATTTTACTACTTTTTTAGTTCAATGCTCTTTAGTTTCCTTGTTGGCAATGGCTTTTCAAGATAATCTCATAATGGATTACGCCAAGCAGTAGTGATATAAATATTAATCTCATCTGATTTGTAAATTGTGTACTCTCTTTTACATTCATAAAAACAAAGCAGCCAAGCAAAGCGACCTCTCCTCATCTACCTCCACAATGAATAAATACAACCTTTATATTGAGAGCTACGACCACTCCTATTGTGTTGTAATTCTGCATTTTATTGTGCTTTGTTGTGAACTATCTATACTGTTAGAAGACGTGTGAATCCTTGATGCGATGAGAGTCATTGATAACAAGTTACCTTCCTTGGTTTATTAGTGATTTTCAGAAGATTAACTCATATAGTGATAGATTTGTTCGCCTCTACATGGTTGAGAATTATGTAAATCTTATATTGTGGACTTGAAATCCTCAATGAGAAGAAAGAAACATATATGGTTTTCCCGCTGTATCTTCCATTCTTGAAGCAAGCATAACGAAGATTCACCAATCCTATTGTGTTGTAAGTCTGCATTTTTATTGTGCTTTGTTGTGATCTATATTTTCAAAAGACATGTGAATCCTTGATGCGGTGAGATTCATTGGTAACCAGTTACTTTCCTTGGTTTATTAGTAATTTTCAGAAGATTAGTTCATGTGGTGACAGGTTTGTTCGCATTTACATGGTCGAGAAGGATGTAAAGTTTTTATTGTGGACTTGAAATCCTCAATGAGAAGAAAGAAACATATTTGGGTTTCCCACTCTATCTTCCATTCTTGATGCAAACATAATGAAGATTCATTTACAACATAGATTGTGGCACTATCAAGAGCTGGTCCATGAAAGAGTTCTATAACTATACTTGTATATGGAGATTCCTAAATTTATTGCTACAACACATAGCATGAAAGCAAACTTTTGTTCACAAGTAGTTTGTGCAGTTTAAGAGCTATTATAATCATTGTTTTCATTGATATTATTGCAGAAATATTTTTTCAAATTGCTTATATATTCCAGATGTAGTAGTAATCTATAGTGTTGGGATTACTACTACAGAGATTGTGAGAAAAACAATTGTAGTTGGCTCAATGTGTTGATGAACTTAACATTATTTTTTGTTATGGGTTGAGTGCCTATGTCTTTGTAATCTGAGATTGTTACAAACTTTGCTCTTTTCTTACTAATATCCTTCGCTGCTTGTGCCTATGTTTTTGTTCCTTCTAACTTTCATCTTTTTTCTACCGGCTTTCATGTTTTCTTACCAACGTTCATTTTTATCTCTCGAAGAACAAATGCTAATATTTAATAATTGTTATTTCCTTTCTACAATTCACTTGATCAAAGCTGGTGTTGAGCCGTCACTTTTAACACCTAGGGCGCCTAGTGGGTGCTATTCAATCCGCATTAATTTACTAAGTCACATGTTAAGAGTAACCAGTGCATCGAAATTATATATTCCTAGATTATGCCAATCAATGATGTAAACGAGATGGACATATGGACCTTTTGTACGGTTTATGCACCCCATATTGTATCGGGGTGATTAAGGCTAAGCAAAGCTATATATATACCCTTTCGTAATTATGATGGATTAATATATTGTAGAATATCACTGAAATTGGAATTGAATTTTGAAATCGAAGCTTACATTGTATTGGGGAATTATAATTTGACAAATAGAGATTACTATGTTTATAAATATATATATTTACATATAATAGAGCCGAAAGCCTGGAATTTAACATGGGAATATGGGTAAACATGTTGGAAGTTATTAAATTGTTTATAGTTCTATATTTATATATAATAATGTTGTAAGTGGGTAGTTAATATATTACATATATTTATATAAGATAGTGTGTGGAAAGTAAATATATATGTATATATTTGAAAAATTAATTTCAAGGAATTTGGTTAGGACTATAGTGTAGTATGAGAAAAGTGTTGCTATTAAAGAGGATATTTATAATGGTTATTATGATTTTATTAACTTTGATTAATGATTTTTTAAAAATGTATTAATCATGATTCATCTTATAAAGGTTTTTTGGAATGGAAATCATTTATCATATTTATGTTACAAACTAGAGATTTTAATTGTTATTATAGTACAAAAGGGGTTTATATATAATAAACTTATATATTGGAATGGAAATGATTTCTCATATTTATGTTACACTATGATATTTTAATTGTTATTATAGTACAAAAGGGGTTTATATGTAATAAACTTATATAAGCATGAAAGGGATTTCATCTACATGTTTTGTTTATGATCTTAAAAGGAAGTCTTGTATGGATGCATATGGGTTAGATATTTATTTTGAATCTAATGGTTGTTTAAAAAGAATGAATGTTAAAAAAGAATAAATGTTAGGTATATATAATTTAATGGATATTTTATAAAAGGATCCTCGATATAAAATAAAAATAAAAATTGTTAAAATAAAAGAACATTATATATATATATGATATGTGTTATTTACATAAAGAGAGAAGGGTAATTTTTAGGGGCGAAATTTCATCAATTGGCTAGTTTTTAGTTTTTTTTTCAAAAAATAAATTCGCTATTTAGTCATTTTTAGTCTCTAATATCGCCTATATTTACATAAAATATGTTTTTTTTTTATCATTATATTTGCCAAAAATTACAATTTTTAGTAGTAAATTGTATGTTTCATATTTAATATTTGCCTACCTATCTATATACATTTTTTTACAATCCAAACTAATCGCCTAGAATACTATACTTAAGTATACAATTAGATTCCTTAAAAAATACCCTGAAAGAGAGTAATGTTTAAAATGTATTGAGAGAGAGAGAGAGAGAGAGAGAGAGAGAGAGAATTTATATATGGTGATTCATGGAAGAACACAATATTGCTCCAAATGATGAATGTTACTAATTACAAATTATTGTATTTGTGATTCCCATAAAGGACGTTGATATGGTTGTGACTAATGGGTAGAATCATGATTCTAATATAGTTGTTTAGCATAAGGGGGTTATCTCCATATGTATTTTGTTAGAAAGTTTAAAGATATTATAGTCATCCATCTCTTGAATATAGACTTATAAGGAAGTCAACCATGGGCACTATAGATAGTGATTTCCCTCCTTGAAAGCATAGAGTATGCATCTTGTAGACGAGATAGTTATGTCCTTTATTTATATGGTCATATGAGGAAGCTACAATAACAACATCTGGGTTAGAGGATGAGTATTTGTAATACCATTGTGAATTTAGGTTGTAATGTGACATTATAGGTATAGATGCCAATACTCTTTACAAAAACAGCAAAATGGTGTTCCTAGGATGGGTGATACATTTGGTAGTATAAAAGGATTTATCATTTAAAGTGAAAGGGGATATTTCTTCATCTTTTTCTTTTAAATTAGAGGACATTGGCTCTTTTTTTAGCGATGTCTAGAGGGATATTTTAAACTTTTCATACATAGTTGTGACTGAAAGACTATTGGATGAATGCATTCTGTAAATTAATGGAGGATGAAAAAAATGATGACGTTTAGCCAACATAATGTAAAATGTATGTACTTGTCGAAACTTATAGACTGTCGAGAGGGTCAAATGAACTTGGAATTTGGAAAAAAAATAAGATATCAATGTGACCATCATGATGGGATGAACACAAGCATAGTGTTTTTGCACCATAATGATGTTGTGAATGCAAATAAAAAACTACAAAATTGACTTGACCATCACACATTAATGGGGAAGTGTAACTTGACAAACCTGCTAAAGGGGTCAAACATAAACAATTTTTGTAAAACGAAGTATGGAGACGATCAACACGATGAGACTATAATGACACATAGGATGTGACTTGGAAAGTCTTTCAAAGGGGTCATATGATAATGTGAATGATAAAATGAGGTAAGGACATGATGAGCTCCTTGATATGGACATGAGGGTAGTGACAAAAGGACTAGGAGATAAAATTTTATATGCTCATCTAATTATATCAAGTTCATAATTAACTTTAATAAAATTTATGGGTTTGGAAGCAGTCTTATGGGAATGATGAGTAATTGATGGTGAGTCGATCTCTCTTTTGTGATATCGGTGCTATATATTTAATACATAGGGATTTGAACTCCAAGAGAGTTGATCCATATTATTTCAAACTTTGTAATTGGTGTTTAACACATAAAAACGGTATCTTGTTAAGAGTCGACCCCTACAATGGACTTCATAATACAAATATACAATGAATCGCGGGTCCTTCGTTACTATCCTAAAGATGATAATATATGAAAATAATTCAGTCCATGTATAAAGATGACAAATATAATCCAAACATTATTCTTAAAATGGAAAACATCTCTATAATTTTAAACCAAAATTTGTTACAATTTTTCATACGAATGCATCTTACTTAAATAACTTTAGAAATTAACCAATGCAATATTCAAATTAACTCAAATAAATAAACATATTCCAGAGAGTTGATCCAGTAGTTGATGATGATGGTGAAGTAGTTGTTTCTTCAATTCCAATCCAAGCTTTCGACAAAGTGCCGAATGACCCCTTGATTGACCTCCCTACAACACTGGGAGTAGTATTCTTCCTCCCAGTCCCCCGAGCTAATAGGGGGTTGCAAAGAATAACATACGAGCCCAAATAATCAATTGAGACCTCCCAATATCCAAAGTATTTCTCAAGCCAAAATCACATAGAACATAGTAAATCTCGAACTTCCATTACGGAATCCATCCAGCATTAGGGACAAAAAGGTCCCTTTCCTCTTCATTCCTTCTTTCTTAAATAGAAATATCCTTGACGACATGTGTCATCTCATGCAAAATTAATTATTTTATTAATTTTCTGTTATTTATTCTCCTTCAACCATGTGTCACCTTCAAATGAGGGTGCACATAAGTTCCACAATTTGCTCTTAGTTGTCCCTTTATCCCAATCCCTAATTTAGTTGGTGCATATGGAGTTTAACTCAAAAATATCTTTCAATCTAAATTTTCTCTAAATCTAGATATATTTTATTTATTTACTTTTGGTATTTTATTCAATGAATGTCTCCCTAAATCAGTGGGTGCACATGAAATCTACCTCAAAATATCCTCCCTCAATATTTACTCATATTTAAATATTCTTTCATTTAATTATTCTGAAATTTAACTTTAACATATGAATAATTCAAATATATGTTTAGGTGTTTAGTGCAAGTATGCATATAGTTCTATTTATTTCCATTGTCTAGGTACCATGTCTATGGGTCCTTCCGAAAACTTATTTATCCTTGTCCTTGTGTGGGGAGTGTGATGTAGTGATTATGAGTCATTACCATAATTATCCCTCTACATTTATATGTGAGATTAATGGGGAATAAGGATTAAGATATTCCTTATCGTGCGCCCCTCAACCTCTTCGTACATGACCAAAACATTATGGACCACCCATATGACACACGCTACGCGAGTAAAGTGAATACGTCTTTCAACTTGTGCATGGAATTCTATTTAAGAGTTGATAGTCTGTCGTCGTAATCTTATGTATGTTTTCCCATTCTTTACTACACCCCTTTTATTCCATTTGAGATTTAGTTGGTAAGTCATTTTACCTTCCACCACACACACTCAAAGAACACATTAGTAGCGTTGCACAATATAAAGTATATCATCATGCATTATTCATATTTATTCATTTCTAACTAAACAAGTAGCATTTATTCACATCTACAGAATAACAAATGCATCATTTTTCATTTATTCATGACATAAACATTATTTCATATTTCTCAATCTATCGAGCATAATCATCAAGTGCTTGTCAGTTAGAAATATTTATTCAAATATGAACACATAACACATTTTTCAATAACCGAGTAACTTCAATACAAGTGCCTTCAAAATCTAGTCAGTCAACACAGTCAAAGGTGAGCATTATGATCACACTCCCCACATACGGACAAGAATAATTTAGTTGTCAAAAGGACCCGTGGATGTTGTACCTAGACAAGGATGAGAAGTAAATTATGTGCATGCTTTCATTAACACATTGATATGCATTTAAATTATTTATGCATTAAAGTTTAAAATTGAGAATAATTAAATAGAAAATATTCAAATTGGAGCAAATATAGATCGAAGATATTTTGAAGTAGACTCGATGTGCACACACTAATTTAGGGAGATGTGCATTAAATAAAATATTGAGAATAAATAAATAGATGATATATGGATTTGGAGAAAATTTAGATTTGGGATATTTTTTAGTTAAACTCCACTTGCACCCACTAATTGGGGATTAGGATCCTAGGATAAGAGAACATATAGGAGTAATTTGTGGGATTCATGTGCACCCTCTTGTGAAGGTGACACATGGTTGGATGAGAATTAATATTTGGATATTTAATAAAAATGATATTTTTACATGTGAGTGACATAATGGTTTTTCTATTTAAGAAAGGAACCATGGAAGGGAGGGGGGACTTTGAGCTCCCTAATGCTGGATGGCTTTTTTAATGAATTATTGATGAATTGTGTGTCTATGTGAGTTTGGCTCGAGAAATACCTTGGTGATTAGGAGATCACAACTGGAAATTTGAGGCTTGTGTGTTATTCTTTGAGACCCCCAATAGCTCAGGGGACTGGGAGGAAGAAAACTACTCCCAGTGTGGTAGGGAGGTCAACTAAGGAGTCGATCAGAACATGGGAAAGATGTGGTTTGGTACAAGATTGCATAGACCTTCGACAACATCTATGACAACTAGATCAACCTTTAGAGATCATGTTCATTTCAATTATTTGTTTTAAGTTTTGTTCAAATTTTCTTGAAGGGATTATTGTTGCAATTTGTTATATGCTGCAATTTATATTTGAGATATGGTAAATTTCAAATGTTAAGTAAAGTTTTAGCTAAGGTCCCCATAGGTTTCCTACATATATGTACATGGTGAATGATGTTTGCATGCGCAATCCTTCATTAAATAAATTGAAGTTAGATAAGAAATAGAAACAACGTATATTACATGAATGATATAATACTTGGATAGAATAAGGGTACAATATATGATAAAACACATGCCTTTACCAATATGAGACTACATGAATGAAAGAATGACTAACTTGAGAGCATTCTTGAGAGATATTGATATTTCTAGTAATCTTACAATGATTATGGTTGAATGGCTGGTTGATTTTATTTAAATGTAAATGCTAAACTAAGGCAAATATCATAACGCACTATGGATAGTTATTCTTACAATGTATTTGTTACTTTTAAATAAATATTTCCGCGCATGTATAGGTTGCATGGCCAAATATAGGATGTTAATCTAATATGACGTACATATGTTGTGAGGATAGAGTAATATCATCTGGTTGCAATTAAAGTTCACTAAATTTATTCCATGGTCTAAATTAAGGGGGTTAAAAAAATTTAGTGGGATATTTAATTATATGGAAAGGGTTTCTTTAGTTTAAATATATTCTCTTAATATTTATCAAAAAATAAATAAATCCAAAATGAATAGCCTCCCATATATTAATGAGGAAAATGAAAAAAACTAATTTCGCCTTAGCAAAATATCCCTCGAGTCTATCTTTTGCCTGTAATTTCTAAAGAGATTTTGGTGGAATCATTTCTTCACCCTCGATTTTCAGTAATGGAAGATCCTAACAGTTATTTCACTGTCCATTTTCCTTGTAATTTAGGCATACGGTTGTATCCACCTGGATTTTTAGTCAATTTCATGTTGATACCTTCTTCGAGCCCTTAGTTTCCAGTATTGCAGGGAAAATCAAGGGTAGTTTTGTCCTATATAATGATTGCAGTGATTCATGCATCACCCACATCGGATTGCACTTACAGGGTGAAGGTTTTGGTTTATGTGATTCTACTTTTCATTCTTAGTTTTCTCAACATTTTAATCTTCGTGCAACATCTCCATTGCTGAAAGCTCGGGTCTTGAAGGGGCATACTGCACATGCAATTTATCAGAGAATACATACTCACATCATAATTTTTATCCAATAATTAACATTGTATTCTTTTTATCATGCTTTTTATCCA
The DNA here is from genome assembly GCA_027924585.1 of Larix kaempferi. NCBI lineage: Eukaryota > Viridiplantae > Streptophyta > Pinopsida > Pinales > Pinaceae > Larix > Larix kaempferi. The sequence goes on along the minus strand of BSBM01000575.1, from coordinate 5,268,345 downwards.
CAACTACAATAGATTATCATACTATAAATTTGTCTTTTATCATTCTTTTTATCATGGATGCTTTTTAAGGCCTGTTGAATTCTACGGTGCTCTTGATTCTTAGGGCTCATTCAATGTTGTTAGGGTTTTTATCTATCCTAGAAGTACTGGTTTTGTGAAATCGTTATAGAGCTCATAAGATATGATTTATTTTATGCCGTGTCATGTTTAAACCATCGACTGACATTTATATGTTGTTAGTGGCTACTATGCTTGATGGAGAGATGACACATGGTTTATATATGTTCAATCTAAATTTGACCTAGTTTTTTAAAATATGATTTTATTAGGATAGTGCTCTGCAATTATTATTGGACCTAAGGCATTCATGAGAGTTTATATGCTCATATTTTTTGTCTATTATTATTGATGTTTGGGAAATTTTTAATATAAATGAATGCACACTAATTAGAATGGTGGGGCTATAGTTGAATGGTAATTAATTTGGCACTGTCTTCCTATAGAGTTGTCCAAAGCATGTTGGTAGATTATTTTATTTGTATTGAGAAGTTTGTGACTAGTAGATTTTTTTATTCATATTGCCAGCTTCGTTAATTTTATTTGTAACCTAAATTTGTTGGGTTTGGTATTTGTTTTATGGTATTTTTTTAAGGGCCATTCATAAGTAAAATGTTTTTTGGTGAATTTTTTTTATGTGTAATTGCTATCATCATCAAGAAATTGATCTAGTTATGTATGATGAATATATGATTTAGTTGGAACATGATACTTCATTTCCATCATGATTATATATAATATGTATAAGGTATGTTTGACCTGAGATGTAGACATTCTTCTATATGTATCTTGTATTTTGCATTCAATGATGGTGCTAAACTATGTTTACAACATTTTGCATGCTTTTTAAAATTTCAAGGACATGGATACAACACCACCTCAATTTATCTGAGAAAAATAAGTCCTTAAAGGAGTAGTTCTAATGATATGTGTGATGATGCATTGATGTGATTTTTATTCTTGTTAGTGTATGTTCTTATTTATAGTAACCCTTGCATTTTCTAACTAACTCTAAAAATTATAAATCAAATGACATAATTCATATTTTGAATGTCAACAAAATAAAGGAAAAAGTGGTATTTGTATCTATAAATGGATAAGAAATTTTTTTTCTTAGAGGGTAGCTTAAAAATGGGAGGTTTGGAAAATAAGCTAATTGAGAATTCATACACTACATTAAGGTTGTGGGTCTCGATAAGACTCCACATTGTAATAATGGTTCATGGATGCCATAATCACTCCACAATGTAAAGTGTTCAATTATATCAGTTTTTCGATCTATCAAGATTTGGGTCCCCACATGTCCATTGGACCATTAATGGACGAGATAACAAGTGGAGTCCCCATTTTACTAAATCTAGTTAGTGCAATTGTGTTTCACCAAAACCATTAGTTGTGAGTGACCGAATATTGCTTGTGAAATGTATAATAAATCCCTCCTCTTCTCATTCATGCATTTGATCATTCGAGAGTCTAGAAGTCAAGAGAGTATAGAGTTGAGCTCTGGTATATGCTCTTCTATTTCACTACCTTAGTAATCTACAGAATCAAAAGACCAGTCTTCCTGGAAAAAGATTCACCAAGACATTACAAGGTTTTATCATTTGATGAAATATTCACCCAGTTTTTACAATATGTTATAATTTAGTGAAATATTCACCGATATTTTACAATATCTTATAATATAGTGAAAGATTCACCATGATTTTAAAGGATTTTATAATAGAATGAAGGATTAGCCAAAATTATATATACATATTATATTATTGATAAAATAGCCTTTGAATTTTCCTATATATCAAGGATATTTGCCCATTTATTATACACATAAATTTGGCTTGGGTTCTTAAAATTATCCATGTTTGAGTATTCGACTATGTTCAATGAGAAATGGATTCATGCTTTCCATTTACTATGGTGATAGTTCTTAATGATTGGTTGATTAATGGTGATTCTGTGATGAATGTTAATATAAACAGATGTTCTTATGTTTTGTATTGGACAATGTATCTCTATAAAAATATCCATGTAAGTAAAGTAACACAAATTTTATTGCATTGTCATCTTTCATATGATTAAGCGACTTTCTTTACAAGTTAAAAATGGTTGTTCTACGTTTGTTATATTTTAACAACTCGTTATTCAGTTGAAGAATGCCTTTTTAAAGATAAAAATGTACTAGTATTTCATGACGGGAATATATGGACATGGTGAATGATGTTTTCATTCGCAATCCTTCATTAATTAAATTGAAGTTAGATAAGAAAGACAAATCACGTAGATTACAGGAATGATATAATACTTGGAGATAATAAGGGTACTAGATATGATATAACGCATGCCTTTATCAATCTGAGACTACATGAATGACATTATGAGTGACTTGAAAGCATGCTTGAGAGATATTGATATTTCTAGTAATATTACAATGATTATGGTTGAATGAATAGTTGGCTTTGTTTAAATGTAAATGCTAAACTAAGGAAAATATCATAACGCACTATGGATAGTTATGCTAAAAATGTATTCGTTACTTTTAAATAAAGATTGTCATGCATGTATAGGTTGCATGGCCAAAGATAGGATGCTAGTCGAATCCCACCTTAGATGCATGAAGGGTGGATTTTATATAATGGATTTCATTTATAAATGTTGAAGTTGAAGGATTAATGATCATCTCATAAATAGGTACATATGTGGTGAAGATAGAATAATATCATCTGGTTGCAAATAAAGTCCATGTCGTTGGATAGACTTTGAGAATCTTGAAACCTAGGATAAATAATGGATTATAGCATGCTAGAGTCATGCTACAATCAACCCATTACTAGTTAAGCATGATCAGTAGAGTGTATGAAAGAAGTAGCAAAAAGGATTCACTTTTAGAATTATCCTCCACTTGTATATAAGTATAAGGATTATATAAGTATAAGGATTCTTACTGCATATTTTACATAGATAATATTCGTAAATGGATTTGTTACAACATGGCCATTTTGCTCAACTATTAAAGAAAAACTAATGTCTTAGTTATGTCATATGTGTATTGTTAGGAATTTGAGGAAAAAAATTTATAGCCCATTTCCCAAATAGTTTATAGAGGTTTTTGGGTACATTATAAATGGTATTAGAGCCATGTTTTTTTGGCCTTATGGGTTTAACCGCTGAAAACAAAGAAATATTTATGAACTAGTACATTAGTCTTACTTTGACCATATTGTTGGGTAATCTGTTCAAGATAGTTGACATATCCAATAACACCATCGGTGTGAGGTCCTTTTGGTGGACTAGTTGGATCAGACGCAGGTCTTACAACATGACGTATTAAATCATAAAGTGTACCTGATTGGGAATATATCAAATCCATCTATTGAGCACTCTAAATGAGTTGTTCTTCAGTCACGATTCCTGAAATGTCAACATCTTTGGCAAAAATATGTAATAGTGATTTTATGAACCAATCTGCTAAGAAGTGATCTCGGATTTTAGCTTTTATAAGCTTTCGGCACCTCCTTCATTTGTGGATATGATCCCATATGTGAGTAGAAGTGGACTGCCTAGTGAAGTCAAAAGTTATATTCCCGTCTCATAGAGCATAGGTAATTGAAAATGTGTCAGAAATACCATAGCTAAAGATGAAAATTTTGTGAATTTATTGTGGCGAAACTCAATGTACCATTTTGCATCGGTTCTTGTTAGGGTCCACTGAAACAAACTTAACCTAATACTATCATCAACTAGGGAATTGGATGAACACCACAAATGGAAAGTCATCACATGATTTGATGGATCTTCCCAAGGTATTCCATCAAAATTGGGTATGTCTGAGGGTAGTTTAGTTGGTATGGTTGTCCACCCCCTCAAATGTAGAACAGGGTCATTAGTCAGCTAGGATAAATCGGTAGATTCAGCATGGCAAAAAATGGTGATTTGAATGGAGCCGTAGAAAACGATTGATACATGGGAGAAGCTTGATGGTTCAATTGTTGTTGTACTTGGGCTTGAAAAGCATTCCAAGAAGGATTTCCCCCTTATGGAGGCTACATCCAAAAGGATTGGTTACTTCCTGAATGTTGTCCATTCCATTATGGAACAGGATGCATGTATGGATTGACTCCTTGTGGAGTTATGTTCTAATAATATTGGTAACTTGGTGGAAGATGACCATTGCATTGTGGGATAGGATTAATGGGTGGATTGACCCCTTGCGGAGGTGGGACCCAATAAGATTGGTTACTTGTCAGAATATGACCACTCCATTGATTGTTTCCTTGTTTTTGATAAGCATTCCAAGGTTGATTTCCACCTTGCATGGGTGGTTCCCAAGAAGATTGGTTACTTCTTGGAACTTTCCCACTCCATTGTGGAATGGGGTTGATAGGTGGATTGCCTCTTGTTGTGCTACTTGTTGGGGGTATGGGATTTCCCCCATGATTTGTGATAGGAAATGTTGGAGGATGAATTCCCGAGCCATTTCCACTAACCTATGGAGCATAACCCCAATTAGAATTATGGTTCCATGGTCCATTGGTTCTGCTCAGAATATTAATATTCCATGGTGAAGGGTTTCCCCCAGAAGTAGAACTTGGAAAAATGTTAGGTATACCAATAGGATTTTGGTTTACTCCTTGGTTGTTTTGACCTTGATTATTCAAACTGTATGGAAAAACCATATTTGGTAAGGCACACCCCCCAGTAGGGATCCATGCAGATGAAGTGGATGTACTTCTGAGATTGGAACCCAAAATTGTACCAACTGGAACTGAAGTGTTGGTTGAACTTGTGCTAATAACAGGTTTACTAACTGTTGGGATTGATGTAGGGGAAAAATTAGAAGTATTGCTACCTCCAACAATTGTTTGAGGTTGTGATGATGTAGTCCCTTATGCGCCTAATGAAGCCATAGGGTCAACTGTTGAATTTTTCATATTATTCCAATAAATGAAAAGAGGATTGATTTAATCCAATGACTCACTGATGTGAAGTCCCACTAGGTCTAAAATATTTTTCAAAGGTGGGTTTTACGTGAGTAGCTGCGTTTTTCTCTAGTGTTTCAATTTCAAGTGGAGAAAGATTATCAACAACATCTGTGTTTTATTTGTTAGGTGAAGTTTCAGTAATTGTTTGATGTTGTTATTCTCTATTGTTGTTAATTGAATCTAGAAGTTGTTCAGTTTCCAAGTCACAAGGATGGTTTTTTTTTGTATCTATCTCCACGATGTAGTAGGGCCTTCAATTTCTGGTGACTCACCTCACTGCCATCGTGACTGGCAGATCAAGAGAATATCCAATTTGAATAATTTGATAAAAGGATTTGTTTTAAAATGGTTTCTTAATCACAAATAGAATAAAAAAATCCTAAGTCACTCCAGACTCAAAAAGGAAAAAGTGTCCACACAGTAAAAAATTCCTATGAATCCAAGCAATTAGTCTACTTTTCCAAAGAACCGAAGCTCAATGAAAAGTTGGATTAGATGGCCTTCTGAAACAAGTAGCTGATGAGGGATATCAAGCCTCAAACAATTACTAATAGCGAAGGTATGAGAAATAGTTACACTAAACTTTAATCGCCATGGGTGTAAGCATTGGTTCTTGACCAATCACCCTCCCAAGGAGTAAAAAATTCAAATTCTGCCTCGGGTACTGCAAGTTTCTCCACTTACAATAGCCTATGTGATATCCTAGGAATAGAAACTAAGGTTAGAACTTCAGAATTGACGGGCGGGTGAAACAATTCTAAGTCTAGGAAAACTCTCATAACCAGGTATTCTAGAAAAGAGATGTCACCCCAAGGACTTCTCACCTACATAGAATTCTGTAATGAGATCATATCCCACTAAACAAGCAAAAGGCGGGGTACCACCCTTACTTATCCAGATTGACCTCGTGCATGTGTTAGATGCACTTTCCCAAAAAGCATTTTTTGCTACTAATGGGTTTAAATTCTCAATAATTAATGCTAGTTTCAAAATTTTTGTAGCCCATGAGTGTTAACTCTAAAAACCTAATACAATGCACTAACCTAACCTTGTTGGTGATATGAAAATCAAATTTTGTTAGTTTTAGATTAAGTGCCAATTTTAAGAGTACTTTGCTTAGCGTCAGGAGTGGAAGTGAAACTGGTGGTGTGTTGACTCGAAAACATGAACCAAAAAATGCAATATGCTCACTACTCTACCTTTCAATTCGATGAATGTTCTAAACTAATGAAGAGTTAGAGGTTCTTGTGGGTATTTCAAACATGCAGGTTGGAAAATAGAATTAAAAGAATTTTTTTTTACAATATGCATAAAACTCTTTTCAAATGTTTGATTGTGTTTCCAAATCTAGTGAATTTTTGGTGATGCAAAATGTTTTGGTAGGTTTTTCATATTTAGGAATAGTTCTTCTGAAATACGGTTAATTACTAATGTCAAAAATTAATGTAAACCAAACAAATATCTCACTTGAAATGAATCTAATTCCATTACATGGGGGATCTCTGTTTCTCGTTTGCAAGGCCACTCGAAAGTGCAAGTAAAGCGGATACACAAATCCCTTTGCAGAATTATGAAATAAAAATTTACACGTGAGATCTACTTTCTCGTTCATAACATTGCTCGAAATCCCAAGTGAAGAGGATATGGTAGCTCAAGAAATGTATGCGGAAATTCAAATATACTATGTTACAAGTGTGATCCACTTTATCATTCACAAGATCACCCAAAATTCCAAGTGAAGAGGATACAGTGGCTCGAAAAACAATTGTTTGAAAAATCAAATCCTAAACTATTACAAATGAGATCTACTTTCTCGTTCACAAGATTGCTCAAAGTCCTAAGTGAATATGATATGGTGGATTAGACACAACTTATCTCAAGAAAATTGAGTACTAAAGCTACAATTTTCTCTAATTGTACATGAGAAAAATGAAATATTCTAGATCCAAAACAAAATTTGACTAATTAAAGTTGTTTTTTTTTTTTTTTTTCGGTTTTGGAGGGAATTTCTTTCCAAATTATCTCAATGTATAATGTTCATTTTTTTTTTTTTTAATGACAGTATCTCTGTGAAATGTTTTCAAATGATATTTTCATGTGTCATGACTATGATGTGTTTTCCTGTTTCGGATAAGCAGGTGTATGGGATTAAAAAATTAAAGGGCCTAAAGGTTCTTTAAACAATTGTTTATGCTTTTTTCAATTTTTATCATTTGCAAACTAGTAATTGAATCAAAATTATTTAGGGATAAATCCTGATCTTATCAAATTAGGGATATAAAATCAAAATATGACCTCAATCAATCATATATACAACAAATTATAAGAAAAAGTTTGAAAAAAATGCCAAATTAGGCCATTCTTAAGGGTTTTGGAGTGAAATTTCAAATTTAAAGATTTCAAACCATATCCTCCCAAATGTTTCCAAATCAGTGGTAAATAGATCCTAAAATTTTTGTATTTTTATTCGCAGGTCTGTAAACACAAAAAGATGCCTAAAAGTGGCCCCAAAACAGTAAAATCTCATAACTAGTTTTGACAATTTTCATGCAAATTTGAACCAAAAAGCTTTAAAAATATTTCAAAATATTCCAAATATTAGTTAATTAGGGTCCATGTAAGGTCCAAAATCTAATTTAAGGAATTCCTAATCCAATCCCAACAAAAAAAATCACAAAAAAACAGACAAAAGTGAGGAAACTAGCTCCAAAAATTCAAAACCCCCAGACCACGCATGTGCAAAATGCAGAGCAATGTGGATTTATGAGGCTAATGCACTTTGTAGATAGGAAGGGTGATTAGGTGGCACACTTTTCTCACATACATAGTGCGTCACCCTAAGGATGGCTCTCTGTATGCACAGATAGGGTGTGTTAGCTTTTCAAGATCAAGAAACACAGAGAGCCAAGGCCAATTTTCAATATGTTGACTTTTTTACTTTTGATTAAGGTCGGTTATGAGCTTATAAGGGTCTTTAAACATGGTACATAGGTCCTATAATAGTTTTGAGGAAATATTTATTTATATTTTTAAGTTTGAAACACCAAAATTTTGAATAAATTTTCAAATTATCCCTAGTGGAGTCGCCAATCTGTTGATAGCAATAGTAGTAGGGACGTGTCTAAACTAATTAGCTATATTACTATTAATTTGGTGAGATTCAATGAGAGAAATACATGAAATAACCATTCATTTCTTTGATATTTCTAAGTCATTTTCAAGAAAATAAAAGGGAGGAAGAGAGTAGAATACCTCTTGAAGCTAGCCACTTGAAGAAGACCCCTTGCTTGCGTATCCATGGCCTTTAGGCATCCATTTGCAACAACTTGATAGGATCTTACCTCTAGCTTCTATCTCTAAGAACTTGAAAAGTTTGCAAAACTTGAAATCTATCTACCAAACTTGAATTCAAAACTAGATCTAAAACCTATATTCAAACACAAATTTGGGGGGGGGCGGATGAATTGCATCATATTGAATTGATGAAAATAAATACTTACAACCTTGTTGCTTGAGGTGAATCCTTCCTCCTTTTCTTTGATCCAACCTTCTCCATCCTTGAATTTAATCCTTCAAGATATTTGTTGAAGATGAGCTTTCCAACCTTTGAATTCTTCCAACATGCCTTTACTCTCACTTTCTATCCCTTACCATTCCCCAAAGGCCTTTCTTTTATAGCAATAGGAAATGAGAATTCATGATTCAAATTTCAATGTGGGATAATACCTTTTCTTGAGTTTTGAATATTTTCACTCAAAAACCCACTTTTCCATTATTTCCAGGCTTTTCACATTAATTCTAGGATTTTTAGGACAATTACTACACCTTTGATGTATTCTTTCCACTCTAGGAGTTGTAGAAGTTGGGTTTTGGACCTTTGAGTGGTCTTAGACTTGGCCTCTTTAGGGAAATATTTGTCTTCACAAACTTCTTCCTTTGCAGAAGTGGTGGTCAGATGAGAGATTGAAGCTCTCAATTGTTCTAAATTTCTAGTCTTCATGTTATGGGAGAATGGTAAAATGTGCTCCCATATTCACTTGTTAAGGGTGTTAATTTGATTGTTAACAGTGTCCCAATCATTGGAGATTGGTGTCTCCCATATTTCTATGTAATTTCAATTTCACACACACACACACACACATATATATATAAATTCAAACATTTTGTGCACAATTGATTTTATTGATGTGTTTTTAAATAGAAATTGGTGCATATTTTTAAAAGTGAAGAAATTGATTGACCACGTTCATGAAAAAATTACATCCAATCAATATATTGATGCCTAAAATTACCAATGGTGGTTGAACAAACCCGTATGACTGGCTAGATGATATATGTGACCAATTCTACGAAGAACAAGTTGCTGAAGAAAGAACTTCCATAGACAAGTTCAAATGAAGCTTGTATGACAACCTGCATGAATCATTCTTCGTTGCTATACCAAAGTTGTTATTTAAATTTTTTATCGAACATGGATTTGGTCATACAGTTGAAGCAAAACCATTGGTAGAACCACCTGCAAATTCAAATTGGGAGCAGAAGCAAAGAGACTAGGAGCATTTCATTCAAGAATGCTAGTGGGAATATTTTATCAACAAATTAATCGACTGATTGATATTGTCTCTGTCACCCTGCAGTAGTCTAGTCGAAAATGGGGGGGTCACCGACCATGTGGAATGAGTAGAAAAAGAGATGACTATAGTCAACAAAATTATATAAAAATATGAATCTTACCAAGAATACCAGTCTACTTCGGCGAGATAGAGATATAGCCAGTTATAAGCCATCTACAGATATTCAAAATATTTAAAGAGAAAAGAGATTCAATAGACGAGAGGAATTGAGAGACATCAAGAGTCCATTGGGGGAGAAAATAATTATGAAGGACTTGGAGAAAAGAGTTGATTTTCCAATATATCCACTTGAGTTGAGTAAAAGATGACCAGGGAATGAAGAAAGTGAGGAGCCAATGCCGATGGGAGGTCCAATATTGATGGAGCTTACTCTCTAATTGAATATTACAATTCTTGGCATAATGACTCCTCTATATATTATACCATGGCTTATATCAAATGTACCTAGTGTTAGATAAATCCTAGAACGTGTCTTGGGACTTGGACTAAGTTCCAGTATCATTTATAGTCATCTCGATGAATATGGACATATTTTAGATTGATTGATGATCTCAATACCATAACGTGGGAATTGGATCACTTTTACACCAAAATATAGTCATAATTGTTTCAATCTCTTTGTTACACCTAAATATCGTCATCATGAGTCCCATGTTAACTCAATTCCTCAATCCCTGAAATTCCCATGATCAAGTAAGTCCTGTAGATCAAGTTGATGCCCTTTGTCCACATTCCTAGTTGGGCCAGAGCACATTTTCCTTGAGAAAGAAGTGCCCAGCTAGGGCCGGCACAGAATGTATTCTGCCAGCTTGTGTCGACGGCACAGAGTATCTTTGTACCACCTGTGCTTCCCTTCCCTGATGCTGGTTTTCTTCATGCAACTTGCGCTGGAGTTGGTTAATTGGGATAAAGGTAGCTTTTGAGTGACGTCTAGAATTTGGATGAGATGGATCTCCATCCCTAACTCCTAGGTGAACTTTCCTTCAGTTCCCTAACCTCAAGGGAGGATCCCTTAGCCCTCTCCCCATGATCCTCAACCTACTCTAACCACTTGGTCCTATAAATACAAGGCCCCTCTCCATTCCAAAGGGAGAGGAAGTCTATAGAACTTATATGATGGTGAAATTATCTTAGGATATACCTATCCATCTATTGGGAGACTCTCACTTCCTTTGGAGGCATTGACTTGGCTTGTTGGAGGAGGATCGCAGCGTTAGGGCTTGGGTTGTGATAATCTCTCTACCTTGTATTTCCCTCTTTTATACAGTAATATAAACTCTTTCCACAAATGTTATTGTGTTGATAACATTTTGTAGTTTACTTCCTTAACTGTTTACATAGATCATTTATTGTTTAGACATATTTTGTTGCTTGTATTGTTTCCATATGTCTTAACAGGTCTTGCAGCTAAAGATCTGACGACCGCGGGACTTAGAGGAACAATGAGGAAGAAGATCTACAATATGATGGTAAGATTTCTAAGTATTCGATCTTTAACTAGATCTAGGAAAGTAGCTTTTTATTCTGTCCTTATTTTTTCTAGATTCGCATTGAACTAGGGAGATCTGGCTCGCGTCTGCTCGAGTAGATTGTCCAATAACAAATCTTGTTTACATGTTTCCTTATCTTTATATTTTATGAATATTTTATGTATGTGCAATGTACCAATCTAAAATGAATTTGGCCATCGAGTCAACAACTGTATTCATGTCTCGTGGAATGTGTAGGTATTGAATAAACTCAAAGGACCTTTCCAGAAGACAAACTCGTTGGAAAAGATGGAGTAGAGTGGGGTCGCAGATAGCATATATCCTGTTGAGATGAGAAACCACTGGATGTGAATCCAGGTGGATAAAAATGTTGTTCATACCCAAGGAAAGAGCATTGGTTAGGGTTCCAATCATTGTCTGATACTCTGCGGCATTATTGGTCTCATACCCTAGACAACTTCCTCCTGAGCTGATGTTACACCCAAAATCTACTCATCATAAGATTCATTATATACACCCCTAAAGATACCTGGACTAAGTAATCATCCTGGGAGGATTTGCACCCAATTGTGCTAAGTTTTGAAGGGTTGTCGCAGGCTGCACACTAGCAACATCCAATGTCACACCTTGCTCTATTACAGGGTGCGATGAAGTCAGTTAGATGGAAAAAATAGCTTCTTCAAGGTCCATCTCGAAGCTTGCTGACTTGGGACCCTATCCCTTACCTCTTGGAAAAGTTGGCACTCAGTTCCTAAACCTTTGGAGAGATCCCTTAAGAATCTCCTACCATCTCTCAACTTATCTTATCCATACCCTATCCATTTAGTTCTATATAAATGAAGCTCACTCCCATCCCAAAGGGGGCAAGGCTATGGTATCTACATGCTGGTGAAATCGCTCTTAGAACATCTCCACCCACCTATTGGAGAACTCATACTTCCTTGGAAGGATATGGAAATCGGCTTTGTTGGAGAAGGGTTACAGCGTTAAGCCTTGGTTGTAGTTCTATATCTCTATTATGTACTCCTCTATTTGCAGTAATACAAATGCTTTCCACGAATATTGTTCATGTGTGCAATGATATTGAGTAGTTTACCTGCTTAACTATTTACTTAGATTTCTTATTGTATAGATGTCTTTTACTAGTTTCTCTTGTTTCTTGTCTTAACAGGTCTTGCAGCTTGGATCTAACGACCGTGAGACGTGGAGTAGAATCCAAGAGAAAGGATTGCGAAGTGAAAGGTAAGACATCTAGTACTCGATCCTTAAGTAGATCTAGGAAATGCATTGGTAGTCTGTTCTATTTTCTCTAGACTCACTTTGAGCTAGGGAGATCCGGCTCGTGTCTGCTCAAGTGGATTGTCCGATAACAAATCTGGCGACCACACTGGGGAGTATAGAATCTGGTCAGTAGTTTTCAATCTTAGAGTCATTTTCAGTTGATTGCTTCACACAAGCCTTTTTATTTTTTCCATTTCCTTCTTGAAGTTCATTTCACCATTAGATCTTCGTATTGAAGAATCTGATCTGCTTCCACTGAGTTTATACAACTCATTCCCAAATGATTCCATGGTTCATTACTGAGATATTTGATTCATTTTTGAATTTAGACTTCACCTGTCACACCTGGGCAGTGGGAACAGAGCGACACTATGTCATTTTTTGGTCTCTGTTCTTTAGGTGTTAGTTACTTGTTGCATCCCTTGCATTGGTAAACTGCAACATCGTCGCACTTCTCGTGTATGCAAACTGCGACGTCACACTGTGTACAATCACAGAGTGCACCAATTTGTCAAATTTTGGCATGCAGGTATCTCTTCTCCATTTGACAGTCTAGACTTTGGTTTGCTGTATGAACTCTCTCTGTGCTGCAAGATCCAGCCAAGGATACTCTTGTCTCCTCCACCTTCATCCGCTCACCCTTGCATTCCCTTCCTTCCATTCTTGATCTGATTATTACATTAGATCAGCTTCCATACCTCGTTTTCATTTTGTTTGAGCTTTTCTTGCTTGGTTTGCGTGCTGCTACTTGATTTTGAGTCAAGTGTGCTTTTCAGCTTAATCGAGTGCTTGTCTTTTCTTGAGTTTTTTGAGCGTACTAGTGCTGCAAGTAGTGTTTTTTTTTCAGTCATTTAGATCTCAAAAATCAATTTCTATCAAGTTTATTCTTTGTTGCATACATTGAAAAATTAAAAAGTGCTTCTTTCCCATCATTTCTTGAGCATTATTGAAGAAAATTGTTGTGCATTGGAAAATTCTCGTTTATGTTTTGGAAAAAATTGAATGAATGTATGATCTATTGTGTTTTTCTCGAATTATGAATCACTCATTTTCTTGAAAGACTCAAAGTACGCTTCGATTTTTTGCAAAATTGATTCCATGCTAAGGAAAGATAGATGCATTTTTTATTTTTGTTGCTTTTAGACCATTGAAAGTGAAATTGAAAAACTTGTATATTCCATTTCAGAATCCTCTCTTTTCATTACCTAGTGTCGTTTTGCTTTGAAAAGAAAAAGAAAAGGAAAAATGTTTTGATTTGGATGGTAGTGTTGTAATTTTTTGTGTTTCGTTGATAAAGGAAAAGAATACTTTCGTAGTCAAGTTTTGTTTGAATTGGGATTGTGTTGCATTGAGTTTGTTTTGGCAATACTATTGGAAAAAGTTTTCTCCTTCCTATAGCTAGAATTCATTGAAAGAAAAGAATATTTCGTGCATGTAGGCAGGGCTTGCATTATGCTTCCGATTATGTACTCACTTCATGCATTCACCTAACCATCCAAGATCAAATTAACGATAGAACTAGGTAAAATTTTTAGCAACTTGTTTGTAAGTTAGAGACGTGTTCCGACATCGTTAAGCATGGCAGCTGTCGTTATTTGCTAGCACTATATCTTGGGGGTATTGTAGCCTTCCATGTACTTATCGGTATATCGAGCTCCTTCATGTACCCACCAAGTACCATAATATGTACTTGGCATATATCGAAGGGTGTATCACGTACTCGATAGTATATTGGAAGGTCTCTTTCTGAACGGTTGTGCATTAGACAGCACCACTACGGATTTGAGCTCCCACGTACCTTGCGTATATCGGGAGACACCACTAGGATTCCTAAAACCAACTGAGTTAACCATTTGGCCATCTTGGAAAAGAAATACACCGAGAACAACACTCGGGGTGATTAGCACGCACGTACTGTCTAGGTAATCGGGTATGCAGGCAAGGGTACAGTCCTAATCCTCCTTGTTGCATCATATTGTTGGACCCTGTAGTATATAGCGGTTTGTGATGCCTTGATAATCCTGTGAGGATCCTGACTTTTCATCCACTCCTATTGACACAGTTTTCTTGTTGCTTTTAGACTTGAGTAGTGTTTGACTTGTGTGTTATTTTAAAGTCTCTTAGGGAGGTCAGATATGGAAGATTCTTCTGGGACTACCAACTAAAGTGCCCCTTTCTAGGGTGTGCCATTTGTTATTCCCCCTTGTGGAACTGTTGGTCCTCCCTTTATGGCTGCGTTGAATCTTCCTGGATTGACGATAGGATTACCAGTATGGTTATTCTCCAATCTAGTTACACCAAGTGCACAAATTGTGTCGGACCTAGGTCCTTCATCACATGAGCATCAATCTCATGGTGACCCTTCTCCTTCTTTGTCGAAAGTTGAATCAGCTTCCGTCTCTTCCTCTTCTCCTACTGAAAACTCTAATGTTAGTAAGAAGGCAGTTGAGAAGAAGAAGAAAGGGAATACTAAGAAGAAGAACACTATGCAGAAGGTCACAACCCCAACCATTGATCATCATGCTGGGGGCACCGATACACCTGTTCTAAATTCACGTAAACCGAAATTCCCTTGCAAAATTTGTAAAGGGTCCCATTTTTAAGAGCTTCCCTAGTATCTCCAAGGTCTTAGAAATATGGTTGCATTCTGAACAACCCTTGTCATCAGTATCCGGACATCATACTAATGATACCCCATCAACTGGTGATGTTTTAATTGAGGTTCGGAAGGGTAGAGCTGCATACCCTTGCCGGTTATGCAAGGGCATGCATTGTACTTACCTTTATCGTCATATGGATGAATCTTCACAATTGTTGGAATACATGGACATATCCCTTAAACACCTTCCAGCGAAGTATTGTAGGTTTTCCCATGATCCTTCACTGGTTGATAGGGTGGTCAATCTGAACCCACCCTTGGTTGACCCCACTCTTTCATCAGAGAGTGAAAACGAAGCAGTTGATTCAACAACATCGTCGATCGACCCCATTCCTCCCTTGAGGGATGATACACAAGCGGTTAATCAAGTCTCATTCTCGGTTGACCCCACTCCTCTAGTTGAGGGTGAAATAGAAATTGCTGATGTTTTTCTGGTCAGTTCAGATTGTTCTAGACGAGGGGAAACCATGTCTATTTCCATAGGACCCCCTCCAAGTACTGAGGTCATTTCCTTTGATTGGAATGGTCTAATAGAATCTCATCTTCCTTCGAGTATTCCTTTTCAAATATCTGTAGGAGTTTCCAATAAAGAAATATTTCATACGATAGTTGATGAGGGAGCTTCTGTTAGTATTTTATCCTCAACTACTTGGAAAGCTATAGGTTCCCCTCAGCTTGTGCTAGTGACTGACCAGATTTTGGCCTTTAATCAAAGGCATACCGGACCTTTAGGGATTCTACCACAGTTACCTATCACGTTGACAGGTAAAACTGTTTATGTTGATGTCATGGTTTTCCAAGGTCCTTCAGATTTCAATATGCTCCTTGGACGTGATTATGTCTATGCTATCAAAGCTGTAGTGTCCACGCTCTTTCGAGTGATGTATTTTCCTCATCATGGGAATATTGTGACCATTGATCAGCTTTCCTTCATGACACCCACTCATCATATGAATCCTAGTCATCATTCTTCCTTAAATGTTCTGCATGTTTTAGTGGTTTCTTCCCCCTAAGTATGGGGGGTACGAGCACGGTTTATGTTATGTTTCAAGCTCATTAAAAAAATGAAACCAACCACCCTAGCATAGTTTTCCTTTGGTTTCAAGCTTGCATAAAAATGAAACCAATCCATTAGAGCATAGTTTTATTCTATCTCAAGCTCGTTAAAAAATGAAATAGACACCTCTAAGCATAGTTTACCTTTGGTTTCAAGCTTGCATAAAAATGAAACCATCCCTTTGAGCATAGTTTTATTCCATTTCAAGCTCATTAAAAAATAAGATGGACCCCCTCAAGCATAGTTATTGTCTATTTCAAGCTTGTGTAAAAATGAAATAGATCTCTCTCCCTTCAGTTCGAGTCTCTCACTAGAGTTAGACTTTGAACCTTCATTTCCTCTAATTCTCATTTCCCCCCCCTTGGTGAACATTTTCATATTAGTATCCAGGTTCGTAGTTGGGTTAGCAAGCAACACTTTTAGACGAAATGAATCTTGGGGGGCATGCCACATGTTGTACCGTCAGCAATCATGTTGAGGGAACACTACCATGTTAAGCCACTAGCAATCATGCTGGGGGCATTTACCAACCTCTGGGCATCATGTTGGGAAGAAACCCGTCAATGAGACTTAACCTATGATCATAGTTCCCTTTCTATGTCAAGCTCGTTAAAAAATGAAATAGGTTCCCATGAGCAGAGTTCTAATCTTGTGTCAAGCTCGTTAAAAAATGAAACATATCCTTTCCATTTGAGCTGAGTCTCCTCGTAGACTTAGTATTTGAACCTTCTTTTCACCATCCTATGCCTTAGGCGGATGAAATGAAGCTTGGGGGCATGTCTTCAACCTTTGGAAGTTACGTTGAAGTCAACTCAATCGCCTCTCCACACCACGTTGGAGCTAAGTCACTTACTTCTAGAAATCATGCTGGGGGCATGCACCAACCTTTGGATTTCATGACGGGAAGAAATCCACCATTGGGAACTTTTTCGAGCATACTTTCTTTTATTAGATTTCGAGCTCATTAAACCATGAAAATTATCCCGAGCATTCTTCCAACATATCTTCGAGCTTGTTAAAAATAGTAAGATAGTATTTGAGCTTACTTTTTCACTTTTTTCATGCTTTGGTTGAAACATGAAAAGTGGTTTTAGCTTAGTTTTTACTTTTTTGTGCTCTGGTTCAAACATGAAAAAGATTCCAAGTGCTTTTGATACCATTCTCGTGCTCGTTAAAAATTTGAGTTAAAAAGGTGTGTCTAACGAGTATAGGTTTATCACTTTTTTCAGCCTCGCTAGACTATTTATGGAAAAGGAATTGTGCCGAGTTTACCTTTTCCATTGTCGTACTCGGTCATCAACCATGACAAAGTTGTTCATGGAGTCCTTTTTAAGCTCTTTTTAGACTCCCTAAATAGGAAAAATTTGCCAAGCGAACTTGATGCTTTCATGCTTGTAAAAGCATTTGAATGATCGTCTTTCTGGTGATAATTTACCCCTTTTTTGGACGAGGAAGCACTCTTTATGAAAAAGGATTACTCTAGCCAATCATGACTGGAAGAGTCCTCTCCCACATTGTTTTACCCTTTTTTCGGGCGATGAGGCTAACTTTACGAAAAAGGAATGTTGGAGTCTTCTTTAGTTCTTTTCAGACTCTCTAAACATGAAATGACGACCCAGTTTACCTTCTATGGACTCGTTAAAATTCTCACATTGAAGGGCCCGTCATGGGACGAACCCCTCCTATCCTAGGTTCAGAAAATATTTGGGATTGGACTCATCTATGAGATGAGCTATACCAAGCATCTAGTTACCCTCATCAAGCTCGTAAAAAACACATGAGGCACTCATCATTCATGATGGGGAAAAATGAAAGCATTTGTGTTACATACCTTATTAGTGGCAGTATGTAGTCGTTCTTGAACATGGCAATCATTTGCATTTGCATATAGCACTTGGATCATCCATTTGTCCTCGAGTTCTACTTATTTCCTGAGTATTATTACTCCTTTGAGTCATTCAAAGAAAAGCTTCCATCATCAGCCGCTTTGAGAATTTGTGTCGCACTCGTCATGTCAATACTGCCAAGTCATGCCATGCACATGTTCGAGAATATGTCTATAATTTATCATCTTCAGTCAGTAAACCTGCCATCACGTCGGTCTACTCTAAGTCAGTCTTGCATGTTACTGTCCCATCCGATCTACCCTATAAATTTTTGTCATGTTTAGTGTCGATTGATGGGGGATTCATCATGGCCCTCCTTCGACGGATTCATCCTTGTCGACTTCAACACATCATCCGAGGATTGAATCTAGAAACCAATCAAGTACCTTGGCCCTGCATGCCTCAATGGTAGGTTACCTCACTTTGATCATGAGTTTACATCATTGACTCTTGATTGAAAGATTTCATCTTGCATTCGACTTCAACTCATTTATTCGCGCTTGATGATATGTACTATGATACCTTGGGAATCATTGACATCAATGGTGATCTCCCTCGTGCTTGTTAATGGTTTACATCAATGACTAGTAATCAAGTGGTTTCTACCATGTTCGACATCAAGACATTTGTAATCACATGGATAGATTCGTATCATTTGCAGGTTCAGCTTGAGGACCCTAGGGAGTCATGTTTTACCCAGGTTGCGATGGAGTTTGTATTGAGTTATATCACACGGATCCACACTTGTATTGGTCATGGCCGTGTTATCATCTCATCATGGATCTGCACTTGTGTATAGTAGCCATGATTGTGTTTAGTCGGTCATTACCACCATGGATTTGCAATGTATTGGTTGGCAGCCATGTTGTACTTCATATGAGATTGTTAGTTCAGATTCAGTTGTACTGCAACAGTGTCCTTCGCCCGGCAAGTCTATTTTCATTACTTCTATCAAAGCACTTCACCTATCTATCTTCAATAGCTTCATGCTTTGGGGGGCATTCTGTTACACCCAAAATCTAATCATCATAAGATTCAGTGTATACACCCTTGAAGATACCTAGACTAAGTAATCATCCTAGGAGTATTTGCACCCAATTGTGCTAAGTTTTGAAGGGTCGTCGCAGGCTGCACACTAGCAACATGCGACGTCGCACCTTGCTCCATTACAGGGTGCGACGAAGTCAGTTAGATCGAAAAAGTAGCTTCTTCGAGGTCCATCTCGAAGCTTGCTGACTTGGGACTCTTTCCACGACCTCTTGGAAGAGTTGGCACTCAGTTTGTCAACCTTTGGAGAGATCCCTTAAGCCTCTCCTACCATCTCTCAACTTATCCTATGCATACCCTATCCATTTAGTCCTATATAAATGAAGCTCACTCCCATCCCAAAGGGGGGAATGCTATGGTATCTACATGCTGGTGAAATCCCTCTTAGAACATCTCCACTCACCTATTGGATAACTCATACTTCCTTGGAAGGATATGGCAATCGACTTTGTCGGAGAAGGGTTACAGCATTGAGCCTTGGTTGTAGTTCTATATCTCTATTATGTACTCCTCTATTTGCAGTAATACAAATTCTTTCCACCAATATTGTTCATGTGTGCAATGATATTGAGTAGTTTACCTGCTTAACTGTTTACTTAGATTTATTCTTGTATAGATGTCTTTTACTGGTTTCTCTTGTTTCTTGTCTTAACAAGTCTTGCAGCTTGGATCTGACGACCGTGAGACGTGGAGCAACATTCAGGAGAAAGGATTGCGAAGTGAAAGGTAAGACACCTAGTACTCGATCCTTAAGTAGATCTAGGAAATGAATTGGTAGTCTGTTCTATTTGTTCTAGACTCACTTTGATCTAGGGAGATCCGGCTCGCATCCACTCGAGTGGATTGTTTGATAACAGCTGATAAGCTTGCATATGGGAGAATAAATTACCCAGCTTGTCGAAGCAAGGTTATGGGTATGCCAGCTGGCCATGCCGTCCGTGAATCCATAGAAAGTTTCCATATGCACATGTAGAAATAACATGGTATAAGTAGTGGTGGAGGACCCCCACCTGGAGGTTCACCTTATTCCGGCAGTGGAGGTCCCCCACATTCCGGCTGTGGACCACCCTATTATGGGAACGGACACTGGGTTTTTGGGACCCAAAATCCAATGGCATAGATGTCCGATTTTTGACATCATGTTGTCGACCATCCGACAAGCACCATATTTTTTTGATGTCGGTTGCACATCATCAGATATCTGACAATAAAATAAGATGTCGGGTATCCGAAATCCTCCAGTTGGATATCCGACCTCTTCTGTTTTCCCATTCCCATCAGATATCTGACATTTGTGAGTCGGATATTCAACAATATATCATCCCTTAGGACGTCGGCTATCTGACGTCCTATGCATAGAACAAATTCCAATATCTGATGCCTTTAGCCGTCAATTGTATGGCAAAGGTGTAGGATTGTTCGTAAGGATACATCGGATGTTCGACATCCTTTACATAGAAAAAAGTCCAATATCCAACGCCTTTAGCTGTCGGTTGCATGGAGAAGGCATCAGATTGTTTGGGGTGATCATCGGATATCCAATAGAGTTTTTGTATTTAAAAAATAAATAAAAACCGCTAAGGTGATTCCCTAGGGTCATAAAGTACAATTCCTCTAGCGTCATAGAGTACCCCCTGACTTGCCACCCCTAGAGGCTCATGACAATTGTTAGTTTCACAAAAAAATATTATTTATTTATTTCGTAAATGCATATTATTCATCCATACACATGTCACCTCCATGCATAACTTTGTAATATTTAAATGCATAAATGAGTATTATTCACCTCCTTCGAACCTATTCTCCTATTTTTATTCTTAGATGTTACATATATTCTTCTTCTTTTTCTTCCTTGATTGGGTGCACATAAAATGTTTACTTTCTATATCAATAAAAAATAATTTATTTCTCTGTCATTCATCTATTTCCTTAATGCATTCCCATTTCTATTATGAAGTTAATTCCTCATCTGAAGTCTCCCGGGCGTCTATGGCCACCGTGGACATGTCCACAATGGCCATACACACGTGTGGGAGATGGAAGAACCCAATTTCGCTCGTCATTTTGGGTTTTGTGCCCCTGGAGTAACTCCTCAAAGTGTCCCTGAATGGCCTCGGGGTGTTGGAACAAGATGTATGCAGCACCCAAACCATGGCACAGATCGTGAATCAGTTGATTCCGGTGGATCCAGGACGCTGGGTTTTAGCTAGGGGACCTGGTGACTCGATATTAACAATTGTGTACTTAAATCACCTGGTGAATCGATATTAACAATCCCCATTATGACAAGGGGATACATAAAGTTGACAAAGGAAATTAAAGAAAACATATAATTTGCAGCGAAAAAATAACAAGGTACAAACTGAACAAAGGAGATTCGAACTTGCGACCTATGTCCAGTCCCAAGGCTACCACCTTTGAGCTTGAAATGCAGCTGACAATGGAAGACACAAGTGTAGTTTATTACCACTATGTGAATTTAATTTGACCTTATCAATCAATTCCCATCTCCATTTCCTCTCATACGACATCCCACAGCCATTTCTCTCGCCATCCACTCTTATTCATTCTACATGCATTTCACTATGCAATTGTCTCTGATTCTCACTATGTTTTCCCTCAATTAGTCTCCCAATTCAGTATGAACCACACCCGCTGTCCGAGGGTTGTTGCCAATGGTCTTGAGTTTCAGCCTGGCAATGGTGATGATTCATGTTATTACATTTCCCTTCGGATTCAATATGGAAAGCTCATAGTTCACTACGAAGGTTTGTATGAAAAATGCTACTGTTTGGGTTCTATGCCCCCAAAGAAAATCCTCAAAGTGTCCCTGAATGGTTCCGGTGTGCCCGACCAAGATGCCCGCAGCACCCAAACCGTGGCTCTGATCACGAATCCGTCAATTCCAGTGGATCTGGGGTGTTGGGTTTCAGCTAGGGGTTCCCCCATTGCATGCCTCCAACCCTCAAAAACAATGTTATTGGGCCATCCTTGGAGCTATGGTTTTGCTCAATGAAGGAGCTAGGGTTCACGGAGCAAAATCATAGCTCCAAATATGGAACAATAACACTATTTCCAAGGGTTGAAGGCATGCAGTGGGGGGTCCCCTAGATGAAACCCAACATCTCGGATCCATTGGAATTAATGGATTCACAATTAGAGCCACAGTTTGGGTGCTGCGAGCATATTGGTCCGACACCCCAGGTCCATTTAGGGACACTTTGAGGATTTTCTCTAGGGGCACGAAACCCAAACTGACGAGCGGAACGGGGTTCTGTTAGCTCCCACACATGCATGTGGCCATTGCGGATGTGTCCACGGTGGCGAGGCCTTCCCAGGAGCCTTCAAACAAGAAATGACCCCCTTGAGCAAGATTGGCATCCTGTTCACTGGAAAAAACCCCAGCTCTGAAGATGGCCTAATAACACCATTTTTTAGGGTTGGAGGCACGTGATGGGGGGTCCCCTAGCTGAAACCTAGCATCCCGGATTCACCGGAATCGACAGATTCACAATCAGATCCACGGTTTGGGTGCTACAGGAATCTTGGTCTAGCACCCCGGGGCCATTCATGGACACTTTGAGGAGTTGCTCCAGGGGCACGGAACCCAAACCATCACATTTGTTAGATAAACCTTCATAGTGAACTATGATGTTTGCCATATTGTAGACGAAGGGAAACATAATACCATGAATCATCACCTTTGCTAGGCTGAAACTCAAGACCGCTGGAAACACTCCTCGAACGAAGGGCATGGGTCATAGTGAATTGAGAAACTAATTGAGGGAAAACACAGTGAGAATCTGAGATAGTTGCATACTAAAATGCATGCAGAATGAGTGAAGAGTGGGTGGCGAGAGAAATGGTTGTGGGACGTCATATGAGAGGAAATGGAGATGGTAATTGATTGATAAGGTCAAATTAAATTCTCACGGTGGTAATAAACTGCACTTCTGTCTTCCATTGTCAGCTACACTTCAAGCTTGAAGGTGGTAGCCTTGGGACTAGACATAGGTCACAGGTTCGAATCTCCTCAGTTCAGTTTGTACCCTGTTATTTTTTCGCTACAAATTATATGTTTTCTTTAATTTCCTTTGTCAATTTTACGTATCCCTTCAAATGTTTTCTTTAATTTATTTTGTCAACTTTATGTATCCCCTTGTGATAATGGGGATTGTTAATATCGATTCACCGGGTAGTTTAAGTACACAATTGTTAATATCGAGTCAGCAGGTCCCCTAACTGAAACTCGACGTCCCGAATCCATCGTAATTGACGGATTCACGATCTGAGCCATGGTTTGGGTACTACGGGCATCATGGTCCATCACCCCGGGGCCATTCAAGGACACTTTGAGGATTTGCTCTGAGGGCATGGAACCCAAAATGGCGAGCAGACCTGGGTGCTGCCATCTCCCACATGTGTGTATGACCATTGCGGACATGTCCACGGATGCCTGGGAGCCTTCGAACGAGAAATGGCCCCCTTGAGCAAGATTGGCATGGCCTTCACTAAGAAAAACCATAGCTCCGAAGATGGCACAATAGCACCATTTTCGGGTGTTTGCGACACGCTATGGGGGGTACCTAGGTGAAACCCAGTGTCCTAAATCAACTAAAATCGATGGATTTGCGATCCGAGCCATGGTTTGGGTTCTGTAGGCATCTTGGTCTATCACCCCAGGGCCATTTAGGGACACTGATGAATTGCTTCGGGGGCATGGAACCCAAACCGGTGAGAGGAATTGGGTTCCATCAGGGGACTTGGGGCCCCTTTGAGCAATATTGGCATGGCCTTCATTGAGCAAAACTCTAGCTCCGGAGATGGCACAATAGCACCGTTTTCAGGGTTTGGCGACATGTTGTTGGGGGTTGCTAAAGTCTCTCTCATCCCATTAGTTTGGGTTCATCACCTTGGTCATTGAATTACACTCACATTTAGTAAGATATTTATATTTAGCAATAATAATATAAAATAAAAATGATTAACCATTATGGAAAACTTCTAAAGTATTTCATGACTTTTAAAACTAAGATCTTTGAGGTGGTTAATAAGTGTTCACAAATCTTCAAAAACAATATTGTATATAATGTTGTGAAACTTGTATAATATTATTCAAAATTTAAACTAAAATATTCTTAAGGAAAAGGATGAACTCATTGAATATTGTCCATAAATCCATGCCCTAAGTTACAAATGGCCAAAACCAAATGCTATGGGACTATGTGAGGTGATATTATCAGTTTCGGATAAGTGTTCCTTCAACCCCCTTGGGACTAAATTTTTCAAGGGCAGTTTTGAGTGATAAGAGAACCATAAACTGTATTTTCTCATTCGATGTCTTCAAAATTCATTGTATTGAGTAATAGATATGTTGATAGTAGATACAACGGATGGGAATTCCAATGAAAAAAATGTAGAATAAACTCATAGTTGATTAATGATCCTCCTATACATATCATAATCGAATTCATTTGGATCACCACCACTAGCTCTACCATAGTGCTCTCCTTCCTCCTCCTTCACCTCCTTGTATCCAGTCCAACATTTGCATATAACTATTCTGAGGGATTCCCAATCGGATCACCATCATCAAAAGTGATTGGTTATAGGAATGGTGTAGTAAAATCCAACTATCCCAAATCCAACTCAATTATACTATCCAAACCCATATCGATAGGAAATACCTACATCTATGTCCTTCCCTTTGACCACTCTTCCCTTGAGGAAACAACATTAAACTAATTTTTTTGGGGTCTGAAATTTCAGAAGCAGCCATAGTGAAGTTCAACAGTAAATGAATTTTATAGCAGTAGCTTGTTCATGGTCTTATGCACCTGTAGGATGAAGAAAACAAGCGAGTTTGATCTCTGAAATTCGTGGGCTGCCTCAGTACTCAAGATGATAGTGTGAGGAGGAGTTCAACTAGTTAGAAATAGTTGCATTTGTCAAGGATGTATTATGCTAGAAAAATAGGGTATCCTTGGGAGTTGGGACAAAGGTGAAAATTCTCTGCAATAGGAAAAAATTTCATTCAAAAATAAAATGGTAGGTCCCTCCAGCAAAAGATGCAACATGGGAACCCTAACCAAAAAATATGTGTAAGAAACTAACCATATCTGTGGACCTGTTGTTATAGAATGATTTTGAAAATGTATGAATGCCATGAAACACTGACATCTATGACATGACTGCTAATGCTTATTTATATAGCTAGTAATCAATGCATTTCATAATCATCATCCATTTGAGGTGGGTTCATAATTATGCCTAATATAGGGTCTATAAATTGAAATTAAAGTGGATGAAAATGTCTCATTTAGGGCCTCTAAATGTCAAATTAACACTCTTCAAGAAATGTGTATAGCTTCAACATCCCAAAGGAGAACATATCATGGAAATGAATAGGATCAAGTAATAGATATACCAACACCATTCAAAATGCCATTTTCAAATTAGGATATGTAGTTATGTGTCTCCAAGATACAATCAAACATTGACCTCCTACCAAATTTAGGTCATATATTTCATTATATGAAAATATTTTAGGAGTTATATTGCTTGAGCCTTTCTTTGTTATGGTTAGTATGTCTGGTTGTTTTCTTATGTATATTTTGGGTGCTTCTTGCATCAAAGATATTGCAAATCTGTCTTCACATATTTTTATAGTCTAGTACTCCATTTCCTTGATTTTTATCTTGGCAATTACCTATGTCTATGTAAACAAGGATTAAATGTACAGTATATGAACATTAAATTATCCAGTCAAATGCAACTCAAGGCATTGAACTTATGGCTATCATGACATAAGTACATTATGTAGTTGAAATTTCCTTAGAAGAGATATTAGATCCAAGCCTAATTTTGGAAAAAAAATTTGGGTGATGGATGTCAAGGGCATCACTATAGTTCACTTGTTTGATGCTACAACAAAAAGATGGAGATGGATGTTCATTTAAATTGTGGAATTCCCTAGCATACATGGACTTATTGTGCACTAATATGACATTGTAATATCATTTGTATGTGGTTTCAAGAGGGTACTCCTCATGTGCACTCTTTCCTAGATGGATCTATCCCTTTCAAATGCTATTTGGCATGTTGTTTACTTTTTCTTGGAGCTCTATGCCATTAATGCCCTAGATTGGATGGAGATTGTTAGCAGATGTGTTGATTTTGTATGATATGGACTCACAGTATAAATACAATTAGATATGACTTTCGATTTCATCCTCCGAGAGGTTTTTTGGACTTCACAATGACTCTTCACATTCTTGGAAAGGTGGGTTACATCATTTTGATAACAATTTGATGATGCCCTAGCTATTATTGGTGGACTAACGAGTCCTTCCATCCCTATGATGGGTAAGAGGAGCCATTACAGGCAAGTTGCATCCCTAAAAAATGATGAACATTGACAACAAGCATCATGTTTCTAATTGTTGTTGGTGTATGCTAGATTAGTTGCAAATATCATGCTTCAGAAGCCAAGCTTCAATGGTAAATATACCATTTTGGAAGTGTTTAATGTGAGGGATTAGTGTAAATAGAATTATAACCAACACTTCACCTTACTCTACACCAAGATGTCTATCACCATACCTACAACAAGTCTGCAACTACCATGTGCATCACATCCAAATCAATATATTTAAGTACTAAGTTCAAATAAATACAATGCAAGGTGTTTGAAATAATTGTGGATATTTAGTTTCCACAATGACAAGCAATGCAACCATTATTCCCTATTTAATTCCCTACAATTTTTTAATGGTTTCGATCTTTTATCTACTATGGTTTACCACAAAAATAATACCCATGAGAGTGTGGGGTATAAACATGGTTACTTTCATGAGCAGGAGAAAATTTAGGTTTTAATTCCTGCAAGGGTGGAGGAATTTTCCTAGCCTCCAAGTTGATGTGATTATAGGGTGGTTCTAGAGGAATGGGATTGCACTCAATGGATTTGATGCTTCACATCTAGTGGAGGTGGATACATAGTGCATGGGTTCAATGTGACAAATACAAGATGAGATTCTTCCATGCGAAATAGGAGAGGGGGGATTGCAGTGCAAGACTCAATCAATGGTGATGATGCACCCATCAAGAGGGAATTTAATGATGTAAAAGAGTAAAGACACCATATCATTAATGGCATATATATAATTGCATTCAAGGAAGATATTGTATTCTACTAGGATAATCATGACTGCTACATCAATCAAAATTGAAATGTTAATACCCCCTACCAAATCTACCAAATCTATTACTTGAATCCTTTTGTAGTGTCCCAAGCTTGGAGGACTATCCCCACCGAAGTCATTTTTTCTTAAATCCATAAAACTCAGAATTTTAAGCCTTCCAAGAGTGATTGGAATGATACTTGTAAAATGGTTTCCAAATAAATCTATCTCAGTTAAACTAGAGCAATCACCCAATTCTATAGGGATGTTACTAGATAGTTGATTTTCATAGAGAAGAAGCAAGATTAGGTTTTTCATTTTTTCGAGTTCATGAGTAATTGCACCATTGAGTTTATTGTAATACGGAGAAAGATTTTTGAGGATGCTAAGGTTCCTCAGTTCAGGAGGGATGGCTCCTCAGTCACATAGGAAATATAATGAAAGCTGGTTCTCAATTTCTTGTTAGACGAAATATAATAAAACCCTATCCCTAACCGAATTCAACTAATGTGCCAAACGCATGTGTAAAATGGGCATTTGATGATGGTTCCTAAGTCACATAGGAAATATAATGAAAATTGGTTCTCAATTTCTTGCTAGAGGAAATATAATAAAACCCTATCCCCAACCAAATTCAACCAATGTGGAAAATGCGTGTGGAAAATGGGCAGTTGATGAACTTATCGTATTTCTTGACATTGTGAGGCTATTGGAGTATCCTTTTGTAGCATTGTATCATCTTCTCGATGCTGGATGAAATGAGGGATAGCATGAGATCCTCTTATATCCCCTATCTCTTTTGCTTAGATCTTTGCAAATGGGACCCATGATTCCGGTTAACTGTGTAAATGGAACCTGCGGTCGTCTCCTAGGTTATTTGTGCAAATGGAACCCTCAAAATCCTTTGTGGCCTCCTCAACCTCCTCTATGACCTCCTCAACCTCATCTGTGACTACCTCAACCTCCTCTATGACTGCCTCCATGACCTCTACGACCTCCTCAATGATGGCCTCTGAGACCTCATGTTCTTGTAGGGTGAGGTAAGTGAAATGTGTTCACACGGGCTTGGAGGGAGGTAAGCTCTATATTTTGAAATTATGTTTTCTTAATGTGTAATGTCTATTATTGTTTTATGTTTTTTATTTTGTTTTCTTTATTATTGTTTTATGTTTTAGTATTGGTTCTTGTAGGGTGAGGTAAGTGAAATGTGTTCACACGGGCTTGGAGGGAGGTAAGCTCTATATTTTGAAATTATGTTTTTTTAATGTGTAATGTCTATTATTGTTTTATGTTTTTTATTTTGTTTTCTTTATTATTGTTTTATGTTTATATATATATATATGTTTGTATAGTTAGTATTTATGTATTTATATATGTATGCAAATGTGTGTGTATAAAACCTAATATAAAGAATACAATTAAGCTTGAAAATAAATTGTGATTAAAAAACATATTAAAATTGTAATGATGATGTCGGTGATGATGATGTTAACAATAATGATGTCGATGAAAATCATCATAATCATCATCACCACCATCCCGATCATCATCATTAACGTCATCATCATGATAGTCATTGCCATCATTATCATCTACATCATCAGGAACATCCTTGTTATCATAAGCATCATCATCGTCGTCAGTAATCATCATGATCATCATCACAAACAACACCATCGTCGTCGTCATCACCATCATCATCAGTGATGATGATGATAATTAAAGCATCGGCGTCGTCATAGTCAACATGACCATCATCGCAACTTTCAACACTCTCTAATCAGATTTAACTAGCCCCTCATAGATAACCAATGAGACCACAATCCTAAAAATATTTTTCTCATTTTCCCATTGAATAAGAAGGCTTACAAAGGTGCATCCTTTCTCATGCTTTGATAGTCAATTTTACTAAAGTCTAAGTTGCAAAAATCTATTTTGCATAGTATATGGAAGCCTTGGGAAGCCATTAATCACTTTTATCCTAGAGTGAGATCTCTCCATTTGAATTGGATTGTTCTTCAATGATCATTGTCTATGGTGATCCTCTGTGTGACTACATGAGGGCAAGGCCTTCGTAAAATTGACTTGGTTCTTATTTAAGACATTGTTTAAGAAGGGAAACTAGGCTTCAAATGCCATGATTGACTTGCAAGAAAGAGAATTGATGCCAAGATCAAATCTTAAGTGAAAGTTTAATTTGGCCACTAATAACAATTTTAGTTTATAATGGGTTTAATGCCTAATTGTAGGGGATATTGTACTTAAGCTTGGTCCGCAAGGCCCATGAGGTTGGTGGTGCAAGTATAAGTGGGGGAGTGTAACAACCTTCCCCAAATATAAATTAGACCTCGTCTATTTCATCAACATGGATCCTTAATGAATGAATGTCCAATCTCTTCAATCCTTGTAAATGTTACTAATTTTGTGAGACAATAAGTAATAGGAAACTCCCAATAACTTGAACTTGGAATCACTTGTTACACATGTTTAGACTCAACCTCTTTATCAATGATATTCATACACACACAATATCTACTAAATTCAAGCCAACTAAGGTTCATGTTTACCAAACATTATCTACCATCCATATATTATACTCCTTTCTACAATGTAAAGTAAAATTTTGTGTATGGTCCAAAGGTTAAACAAAATCCGTAGTAAAATGATGAATTGACTAGATAGTGAAGCATATGATGTGTATTCTCCAAAGGTTAGGAAAAATGCCCAAAACAATTATGCTTAAACCAAATCAGAACTAGAAGTTTCGATATATGCCATTGAATCCACATCAAGAATCATGACCTCAATGTGCTTGTGATTGCAAAGGCCTTACTTTTTTTTTTACTTATGCAATGTCAATCTGTGCTGATAATATGAACTAGCCATAGGCATACCATTTATAGATCATATTAGTATCAAAGTAGTTGAATCCATGACCTTGAAGAAGCTATCAACACTTTGAGGAAAAAACATACCCTTAAAGGGTAAAGCACTAAAAGGAGAAATGTTGGAATACCTAAAGGCCTTTGGATCCAAGATGACAATTAAAGGAAAAATACAAAGGTTTGACAAGATAATAGAAGACCCGAAGAAATATCTTGATACTTCTGCAAAATTATTACCTTTGTTAAAATAACACTTGGTTAAACACCAAAAATCCCTCACCACTATTACAACAAATTGAAACAAGAGCAACATATCACTCTTGCAAATGGGAGAGAAATTAATTTACAAGATGGATGATGCACTTCAATAGTGTTCTTCAAATGGATTGATAACAAACTAAGAACATAAGCTTGCTTTATTTCCATAATTCATAATAGTAGTATGTGGGTATGAGCTAAGCATGAGTGTAGACCTAGGAGCCAATACCACATCTAATTACCAGGAATATTGAAGACCAGTCACTAAGATTGAATACCAAGCTCAAAGACCATCTATATTTACCCTAGAAGCTCTATCCATAACAAAGTGTAGAATTACTTTGAATGGAAAAACACGAGACTTTCCATAAAAAAGATAACAATAGAATTCTTAAAAGTGAGACTTAAACGAAGAAAATGGAAAATTTATCAACTATGAAACTATTAAGAAGGTCTACATGTAGGTATAGATCAAAGAGCCGCATTAGACTCAAAGATTAAATCTAATGAAAATAATAGGTCATTGAGCAATTTATTGTTTTACATCAATTCATCTTTTAACCAATTATGTTTTACACTATTTCTAATTTTTTTTACAACTCAAAGTATTAAATTATTGAATAATAAACTAGACAATCTCGAAAGAAATACAATATTAACTCTTAATCTTCAACAATATTTAGAATTTTTTAGAATTTTTTTCTATATGTAATAAATCCAAAATTAAAATAAAACAATACTAGCATCAAATCAATATATACTACCCTACATCACAATATAATTTCACGCTGAACAATAACAATAGTTACAAACTACCATATATCAAAATCAAATACCTACAAACTACCCTAAATAATAGTGAAAGTATCATGTGAGCTATATTGTAGTGAGCTAATTTCTATAATTTTAGTCATGTTTGAGTCTAGAAACCCTCCCACACTGTCAATGCATGCGTCTAGTCTAACCATGCCAAATTTCAGTCCAAGCAAGCACAAATTAAAAAAAATTCAGCATCGGATATCCGACATCCGCGGGAATAATATGAGGTCGGATATCTGACATCCTCAAGCATAATTATCCGTCGGATAGCCTCACTATTAACAAAAAATACATATTTACTATGTAGACTAAATAAAACCAAGCTAACACCTACCCTGCTATGCTCTAATTGCGTCTTCCTTGCCTTTCCAAGTGAAAGTGGGAAGCCACAAATAGGGATAACATTTAACTAAGAAATCCAAACCAAGAAAACATGCAAAAAGTAAAAAAAAGGAAACTCTAGAAAACAACATTGGGAATCGGACTCAGAGCATCCCCAAAGAAATAAGATTTAATTGTTATCATAATATGATTCCGATAGTGAGTGTACACCAGTATCATAATATCTGCGCCTCCGATATACAATCCGATGACTGATCCTCTTTTTTAACTTTAATCCCCATGAAACTTATAAAATACTTGCTAATTTCCATGATCTAAAATTAGTATGTAGTACGATCTTACAAAGCCATTACAAAACATAATACGGAAATGAAATGAATGTCAATGATGTTATCACAATATCTCAAACTTGAACATCCAGCGGCCAAGAAACATAATCTAATATCATCTTAATCATAATTCATCACAGCAAACTCATCAACGTGTGCGCATCCAAACAAAAATAAGCGTGTACAACAATTTCATCATGTTTGTGCTTCCAAACGGTCACAATCAAACAAACTCATCAATGGGTGCGCATACAAATGGTCATAAGTGTGTACAAAAATTTCATCATCTTTGTGCATCCAAATGGTCACAATTACAATGTCTCTTTCAATCAATTTCGACTCCCGAGTCCCTACATAGCTTGTCACTATTTTGGACGACGATTTTCCTTCCTTCATTTTAATACTATGCAATTTAAAAGTAGTTGCTAAGTGCTAAGTTGCCATAGTTATAAGCAATCATGCAACATATTTTCAACATAAATGGACTATATTTCTCTTGTTCAATTGTGCTTACGTAGAGTCCAGTAAACAAACACAATGCACTTTCACACGTTGGGAAAATATCGTTGTCCTCGAGCATAAACTTTATGTTAATATGTTTAACTTTATGTCAATAGTGTAGCTTTAAACAAGGAAGAGTTTCCCTGGTTATGCATGGAATAGCACTAACAATAGCCGAAGTGAGAGAAAAAGTTATAAACAAACTAGTTTCAAGCTCAGTTGCTATCATATATTTGTTTGTAGTTGTTCAGATTCAACTGCCATATTGCCTTAACCCAGCCTGTATTCTGGGTCTCAAATTTGGACAACAAACATTATGGTCATTGGTAAATGCGCATTGAAATATTTTCATTATGTTCCTACAAAGTGAATGCCATCCAAATGATATTTGTGTTGGCAAGGTTTTAGTATGTTCTTGGAAAGTGCATTAGATAAAACAAGATTTGCAAAATCTTTTTTATATATATTTTGATATTTTCAATAGAAACTGTCAGATATCCGACATCCGCGGGCACAACATTATGTCGGATAGCCGATGAAACTGGTCACTATTCGAAAAACATCGTCAGATATCCAAAGGCCGTTAGATATCCGATGGCCAATTCTATCAATTTAATTTTTTTTATCAAATTTCATAATTTTGAAGGTGAAATCCGACGACATAGTCCTTTTCGTCGGATGTCATCGAATTTTATCATCATATTTTGGGTTCAAATTCTTTAGTGGGACCTACATATGGTCCACCACCCAACCCTGGAGGACCACCCGCTTATAGCTAATTCCCATCAGTAACACCTTATATTCAATCGATTCAAGGTCCCATTGGTCCATATATGCCATATCAATACTATCAGTATCTGCAGCCGAACCAACAGCTGCCATTTTTTGCCACTTTGGACCTACCCGACCTGTCTCGTCTAACCAACGATCCCATTTTCCATGGGCATAATTGGCCACCCATTCCGGTTAAGTTACCCTCTAGTATTCCCAAATTTGATGGAAACCCTGGTGAGGACTCGGAAAACCATGTGATGACCTACCATCTGTGGTGCTCATCCAATTCCTTGATGGACGACTCAATCCGTTTAAGGTTGTTTCAAAGGACCCTCACCAGCCCAGTTGCCAAGTGGTATATCGAATTGACACTACACTCCTTTCCCAATTTTTGCTCTCTTTCTATGTCTTTTCTGACTCATTTCCAGTTACCCATACACTATGAAACTGGTACGTACCTTTTGACTTCGCTTCGTCAAACCACCGCAACTCATATCTTTGATCATATTCATGAGTGGCGAAGGAGACATCGTTTCATTAAGGATCTTATTCTAGACCAACTCTTAGATTATTGGTTCACGAAGTCTCTTTTACCCGTCGTAGCTCGATATGTGGCCATGGGAGGGGTCGTCACCAAGGAATAGGCTATTACTCGTGCCCATTACTTAGACCTAGTCTATGCTCAATCCGACACATTGTATGATATTGTTCCTGATGCACCCCTCCCTACGTACGACCCTGCAAAATCACCTAAGGGACCTCAGGCCGATGGCATGATTGGTTCCCTTAATTCCCAGCTTTCTACTTAAACTGGTGGACTGTCGAACCCCCACGGTTCTTCCCCATACCCACCACAGGCTGGCAGTAGGAACACCAAGTCACCCACTCCTGCCTCCACCTAAGAGGTGAACTCTGTTCAATCAGTTTCGCCTCATAAATCCAGTGGCAAGAAGAAAAACAATGGTAAACCCAAGAAACCTTCTAACCAGCAGGAGCTCGAGACCACCCCTGAAGACACCAAACACAAGAGGAATTTTAAGTATCCTTGTTTACTATGTGGTGGTGACCATTTCTCTAAGGAATGTCCCCACTGAGACGAACTGCAAAATTTTCTTAAGGGAAACCCTACTCCTGTAGTTCTCAACGATCCCTTCCCCACTCAGAACCAGCAAATGATTGCTCAAACTTCTCCTTCGCACGTAGACACATCCTCCACCGCGCATGTTCTCATGATGCGTAGTGAGATGGTTAAATTGAACACACGCTCACTCTCGTACGACTTGATCCATCTAAAGGAACCCGTTGGGAGTAATACTGCAAAAGCTTCCACCTCTATCCCCAACATCACTGTACTACCAGATTCTGTCACCATTGAGAATCCTTCCTTAGAGTCAATATTGTGTCTGCCTAAGAGCACGATTTGAAAAGTAGTTTTCAATCATAATGCTCAAGCAACTCAAAACTACAACATCATAGAGGACTTGGTGCAAGTACCTTGTACCATGTTGACACTAGAGGTCTTGTAGAACTGTCCCAACCAGCACAAGACTCTTCTCGCTGCCATTGGTGCGGTTGATCCAGATTCCTATAATAGAATCATGTTCCGACTCGAGTACTTTAAACCGAGGAATTCCCACCAACTGGCATTTCAAGTTTCCATGAAGATTGCTGGGAAGACAATCCATCGTACTTTGTTAGACGAAGGTACCTCTATCTCTGTCATGTTGATATCGTGTTGGAGAGCCATTAGTTCTCCCAAGTTAAATCATTCTCCCACTACCTTGAAAGCATTCGACGGTTGTGGCTTTCAACCCCATGGATTATTACAAGCCTTGGAAGTAGAGTTGGGGGATAAGACTGTAACCACTAACGTGGAAGTGGTCGCAGCCTCTTTGGATTATAATCTTTTACTTGGTTGTAATTGGTTTTATGCCATGACTGTGGTCACGTCATCCATATTCCACATTGTGCAATTCCCCCACCAAGGTCGAATTGTCACAGTCGACCAACTGGGTTTCTGTACACCGAACACCGCTACTCATCCCAGCGATAACGTCTCGTTACTTGGGCAATATTTACAACCATATGAGAGCATGGGGGTTTCTGTACACTGAACACCGCTGCTCAACTCTTATGGGTGTTTTTACCAACTCGGATTCCCCTAACCATGCTTCCATGGTGAACATGATATCCTCTTTCCCCAACTCTACCAATCAATGGCTCATACCCGACGAAGCCACCATGCATTTGATTGGAGACAGTATGCCTCTTTCACCCGCCAAACTCACCTATGAGTCTATCTAGTCAGCACCAGAGGACCACTTGGTTGTGGCATCTACATCTTGTTCTCTATAATGGATGTCATCCTTACCATATCCTCTTCTCTAGAATTTCCATTCCGACGAGTCCATTATGGAGATTATGAGCGGGGATCACCCTCCATGGGAAGACCTCCATCACCGATCATATTTCCTACCCCCATTGGATTCTGTGGAGAATAGCATCACCACCATTTTCACAATGGATGTCTATCCCTACCCCCAGTCCTCGATACTCACATGTCATATGGATACTGAGGGAAACCTGGAAAACATTCAACCCACCACTTTGGTTGACATCTCGATTACCCCTGGTGTAGTGGAACATATTCGTTTGGTCCAGAAATGTTCCCCTAAAGATATTACTACTTTCATGGCCTTATTCAAGCAATTTCGAGACGTGTTTGCTTCGACCTATGAGGAAATTCCTAGGATAGACCCTGCTATCGTTTCACATGAGATTAAAACCTATCCTAATGCTAAACTAGTCTGTCAAAAGTTACAACTAATACATGCTCAAAAAACTGTGGTGATTAAGGAAGAAATTAAAAAACTCTTGAAGGTCAGCTTCATCTACCCTGTTCCATTAACAGACTGGGTCTCAAATGTCTTCCTTGTGTATAAGAAGAAGGGCACCATTCATCTCTGTGTCGATTATCGGGATCTGAACAAGGCTTGTCCTAAGGACAACTACCCCACTCCCTTTATCGATCAAATCATAGACAATTCAGTCGAAAGTGTCATCTTTTCATTCATGGATGGTTTTTCCGGTTAGAACCAGATTGAGATCCTCCTGGCCGACCAACATAAGACAACTTTCATCTGCCCTTGGGGCACGTTTGCTTATCACAAAATCCCTTTTGTTCTAAAAAATGCTGGTGCCACATTCCAGCAGGCCATGTTGTACACTTTTCATGATGTGAAGGACTTTGTGGAACCCTATCTCGATGATCTACCTGCTCATTCACAACAGCGTGAGTTCCACATCGATCATCTGATAATCGTATTCCTCATATGCAAGTGGTATAGCATCCACTTGAACCCTCACAATTGTATTTTTTGCATCGAGTCTGGATGCCTCCTAGGTTTTATCGTTTCGAAGGATGGGATCCACATGGATCCCTTGAAGGTGGAAGCCATTGTTGCTCTCCCACATCCTACTGACATTACAGAACTACAAGGTTTGAAAGGGAAGGAAACTTACCTACGATGTTTTGTCTATAATTTCACTCAGAAGACACAAGGTTATATGAGATTACTAAAGAAGGACATCCCATTCATATGGGATGAGCAAGCGAAACAATCCTTCAATGGTCTAAAGCATGCCATTACCCATTCCCCTATGCTCCAACTGCCCAATTACTATAAGGATTACATCCTTTATCTTGCCACTTCTTCCACCACGACCTCCATGGTCTTGGTCCAGGAGGACAACAACACCTGGGAACATGTGATTTATTACCTCAATAAGGGTCTTGTTGACTCTAAAACTCGTTACTCACATGTTGAGAAGCTCTCTCTCACGATAGTCATTTCCATCCAAAATTTATGTGATTATATACTACTCTGCACCACCAACATTATTGTTGACTCGAACCCCATGCACCATGTTTTGACACGTCAAGCACTCGGGGGCAAGTATTCACGCTGGATTGTGATACTTCAGGAATTCAATCTCCTCTTCGAGAAGGCCAAGCCTAAGAAGTCTTTGGTGTTTGTCGAGCTCATCTGTGATCTTCCCTGTGTTGATTTAGGATCTGAGCCCAATGATTCCCTTCCTGATGAATCATTGTCCCTCATCAGCATGTCCAACCCATGGTATGGAGATATTACCTTATATCTTCAAACCCAATGGTTCAACCGCCAACTGTCTCATGACGATCATCGTCGTATACATCATCATGCCAAGTATTACTTGATCATTAGTGATACACTGTATCGACGTGGTGTTGATTCCATTCTTTGACGTTGTCTGACACACAAGGAGGTTGAACACGTCTTGAATGACTGTTACTCTGGGGCTTGTGGCATTCATCTCTCTAAGATGGCTACAGCCTAGAAGATACTACGTGTGGGATATTACTGGCCATCCATATTTAAATATTTCATCGAGGCTATTAAGAAATGTCCCCCATGCCATCATTTTCAAATGAAAAAGTGTACCCACCCAGCCCCTTTACACCCGGTTATTGCTGTTGGCCCCTTCACAAAATAGGGCATAGATTTTATGCACTGTAAGACTACCTCGGTCGGGGGGCATGGTTACGTCATAGTAGCTGTGGATTATTTTACTAAATGGGCTGAGGCTATGCCTATGTACAACAAAGACAGAAAAACCACCGCACTCTTCATGTTTAATCATGTTACTTCATGGTTCATAGTTCCACAAGCCATAGTCACCGACCATGGGTCTCACTACCAGAACCACATGGTAGACAAATTGAGCGCTAGACTGGGTTATCGTCACTAGAACTCAACCCCTTACTACCCACAGTCCAATGGACAAGTAGAGTCCATTAACAAGTTCTTGAAAACCACGATTCAACGTATGGTGGGTACGCACAAGTCTAACTAGCACAACATGCTCTTTTCCGCACTATGGGCATATCGGAACTCCATCAAGACTGCCACTGGATTTACACCATTCCAACTAGTTTATAGATTGGAGGTAGTCCTACCTATAGAGTGCAAGATTCCATCACTCAAGCTCACAGTTGAAGTTCTTCCGAACACCATTGCCGAGGAAGAATGCTTCCTTTGCCTAGCAAAACTTGACGAGACCCATCACAATGCTGCTCGTGCCAACGAGGCACATAAGAAATGCATCAAAGCACAATATGATAGGTTGGTTAAACCTCGTGTCTTTAATGAGGGTGATTTAGTCCTCACATATGACCAAAATCACGATAAGCTAGGGGCAGGTAAGTTCGAGTCCATGTGGCTTGGGCCATACATAGTGAAACATGTTCTAGAGAAGGGAGCCTACAACCTAGAGGACTATGACGGGATATCTTTGGGTGAGCCCCGCAATGGGCTCTACCTTAAGAGGTATTATGCCTGAGTCATTCACGCATAGGTATCTTGTATATACTATACATGGTGTGTGTTTTGTGTGGTGTGATGCTTTGTTTTAGTGTGTCTAGATCTTGTTTCGCTACTTATACCATGTTCTGTCTGCATGTGCAGATGGCAACTTGCTATGGATTCGTAGATGACGCCAGTTGGCATACCCGTAACCTTGCTTCGGCATCCTGGGTACTTTATTCTCCCACTAGAGATCTTATCATCTAAGGAGGAAGCTATCTAGGATATGCGACCAATAATGCCGTAAAGTATCAGGCAGTGATTGGAATCCTAACCAATGCTCTTTCCTTGGGTATGAACCACGTTGTTATCCACCTGGATTCACAACTAGTGGTTTCTCATCTCAATCGGATCTATTCTATACACGACCCCACTCTACTTCATCTCTTCCGATGAGTTTGTCTTCTGGAAAGGTCCTTTGCGTCTATTCAATACCTGCACATTCCATGAGACATGAATACAGTTGATGACTCGATGGCCAACTTCATTTTAGATTGGTACATTGCACACACATAACATATTCATAAAATGCAAAGATACACAAACATGTAAACAAGATCTCATTAATCACCAATAGAACACAAGATGTACAAAATCGCCAATATTGTCTGTATATATATAAATCGGTAACAAGAAACAAAAATGGTAGTGCTGATACAAAAGTCTGAAGCATGCTAGCTTTCAGTAAGAGTCATCTCTACAAAATCTGAAGCTCATAAGCTTTTAGTATATACATAAGTAATAAATTCTCCTAATTGTTGGGCTGCACAACCCTAGGCCTCGCAGCCCCAGGTTATGCATGGAAGCAGACTACGACCCTCGCCAACTTCTAGAGAAGTGTGTCAAAACGAACTGATACTCCAACCATCAGCTTCTGATAGTCATGGGGTAGGTCATGGACACCTGGATCTAGGATGTCCAAGGTCATCCTCTGGAGGTTCCCCTCGACCACCTCCAACTCCTCTAGAGCATCATGGATTGTAGGGCCCACTTCCCATGCTGCTCCTCTCCACACAAGGTGAGAGACTCCAAGTGGTCGCTCTGGACCCACGTCTGCAAGAAACATGTAAAAGTCATCAACACTATAAAAAAAATCATAAAATGCATAAAATGAAAAAACAAAAGCATTTTTTCTTACCAATATCATCCCACTACACTCCCTCGGGAAGTGCCAAGTCTGGTTCTCCTCAGAAGTCTGTAACGTGGTATGGATAGTCCTCCACCATGCGGATCTGTCCCTGCAACCATGTGAAGAACCCTGTATAAAAATTGATGATGGGACCCCCGCCACCATGGCGAGCCATCACCTCTTCCCACCTGATCATCTGAGGATCGTGTGCATCCCTATCCTTGAGGTCTACTTGCAGGAACAAGTGGGGCACCCACTCTAGCATAAAGGAAACTACCACTGAACCATACCCAAACTGCTTCAGTGCCCCGCGCTGGCATTTGGTCAACTGATCTCAAAGGCTAGTGAGAAGCCCCTCGCACCAGTTGAACAGGGTAGGATCCATGCACTCCTTGGCATACATCATCTACGATTTGCTCACCAGATGAGCAGATCTTCTTCCAACTACCCACACAATAGTAAAGAGTACCATCCGAAGAGCCCGGTCCTCGACATCCTTGATGGGAATCTTCCCACCTGTCACCACCTCATGACCTATTCAAGGACAAAGGGCTTCCTTGCTAGGATAACCCTGTCAAAAAGTAGATGTCCTCGACATCTATGGTCGACGTGTGCTCACCAATATGGAAATGTTGTTGTATAGGGTCCCAACATTGGACCAGGTATGTCAGTAAGGGTACATGGGACCTCATCCCGACACTCAAAAATAATTGAGTAGCCCATAGTTTCTAAATGATGAAACACATTGCGGATCATTTTCCACTTGCACATCATCGAGCTCATCCTCGCGTTTTCTACACTTAAGAACCATTGTGCTCACTCCAAACCTGTCAAGAAGGACATTTTAACACTTTTAGAACTTTGCCCAACCATAAAATAAGCTTCCATTGGGCTAGGTTTTGGGGTTTAGTTGGCCATTTGTGCCAGAGCAGAACGTCCATTTGGACAGTGCACCGTCGCAGATCTCGAAAGGGTGACCTGCGCCAACCCATGAGCGTAAATCCCCCATCCCAACATGCCCAAAACCTATCTAAATGCAAGAAAAAGAAAATTCTAATCCATTAGAAAGTTAAAGAGACAATTTTAGCGTTACCTGTCGCTGATGGCACCTGAAATGATGGATCACAGCTCCCAGAATCAACAGAAGAAGAACAGCTCCAAATGGCACTTTTCACCTCTCCAACTTGGTAAATAAACAAATAGTAATTCCTTTTAGTATTTACCCCTTTTTATATTGAAAAAGAGCATATTCCCTTTTTTAATTTATTCCATTGTGGGTTATTTTACTATAGTTTGGATTCATTTATACCTGGTTAATCATTTTTGACCTAGTTTTGAAGCTTGCAAGTGAAGTTAAGTACCACTTTGATCTTGTTTTTTGCGGTTGTGGTCTTTTCATGCATATTCTCAGGTATGAACAACTCATCGAGCATCTTTTTGTCATTATTTCTCTCATTAAATTCAATTATTAATGACAACGAGCTAACTCTTTGTTCTTTCTCGTGATCGTAAAACAATGAGAATAAGTCACTGAGTTATACTTTATCACTTTTTAGGGCTCGTTAAACTCCCACGAAAAAGGAACCCCCCGAAGTCTTTTCTTTAAGCTCTTTTTAGGCTCTCTAATTACAAAAAGATCGCCAAGCGAACTTAATGCATTCACGGTTGTAAAAGTATTTAAATGATTGTCTTTCTGGTGATAGTTTACCCATTTTCGGACCAGGGGGCACTACTTACGAAAAAGGAATACTCTAGCCAATCATGAATGGAAGAGTCCTCTCTCGCGTTGTTTTACCCTTTTCCAGGAGAAGAGGCTAACCTTACGAAAAAGGACCTTTGGAGTCTTCTTCAGTTCTTTTCAGACTCTCTAAACATGAAATGATGCTGATTTTACCTTCTATGGACTCGTTAAAATTCAACATTGAAGGGCCCATCAAGGGACGAACCCCTCCTTTCCTAGGTTCGTAAAACATTTGGTATTGGAATCATCTATGAGATGAGCTATATCGAGCATCTTTTTATTCTCCTCAAGCTCATTAAAAAACAAGTGAGGCACTCATCAGTCATGATGGGGAAAAGGGAAATATTTTGTGTTACACTTTATTTATGGGAACTGCATCGTCACTCTTGAACATGGCACTCATTTGCATTTGCATACAGCACTTGGGTCATCTGTTTGTCTTCGAGTCATACTGATTCCATGTGTCATGTCACTCCTTTGGGCCATCTGAAGAATGTCTCCACTATTAGTTTCATTAGGGGTAAGCACTATTCTTTCCATGTCAATAGTTCCAAGTCATGTCATGCCCATGTTCAAGAGATGTCCATCACTCATCATCTATAGTCAGTACACCTTCCATCATATCTGTCTACATTGAGTCAGTCTTACACGTTACCCTACCGTCCAATTTACTCCAACCATCTGTTATCAAGATTCGTGTTGTTGATGGGGGATTCATCATGGCCCTCCTTTGATGGATTCATCCTTGTCAACTTCAACACATCATCCGAGGATTGAATCTAGAAACCAACCAAGTACCTTGGGCCTGCATGCCTCAATGGTAGGTTACCTTGCTTTCAACATGAGTTTACATCATTGACTCTTGATTGAAATATTTAATCTAGCGTTCGACCTAAAATATTTTATTCACGCTTGGTAATATGTACTTTGATACCTTGGGGATCATCAACATTAATGGTGATTTCCCTCATGCTTGTTAACGGTATACATTAATGAACAGTAATAGAGCGGTTTCTACCATGTCCGACTCCAAAACATTGTAATCACATGGATAGATTTATATCATTGCGGGTTCGACTTCAAGACCCTGGGGAAGTCATATTCTACCCAAGTTGCGATGGAGATTGTTTAAGTCATATTACATGGATCCACTTTGTATTAGTCGTGGCTGTGTTATAATCTCATCATGTATCTACTATTGTGTCTACTAGCCATGATTATGTTCAGTCAATCTTTACTACCATGGATCTGCAATGTATTGGTCGACAGCCATGTTATGAGTCATGTGAGACTTATATCTCGGAGTCAGTTGTAGTACGACAGCATCCTCCAGCCATCAAGTCCTTTCCATCTATCTTTCAAAGAAATTCACCTGTCTTATTTTTCCAGCTTTATGCTTTGGGGGGCATTCTGTTACACCTAAATCTCATCATCATGAGTCCTATGTTAACTCAGTGCCTCAATCCCTGAAGTTTCCATGATCAAGTAAGTCATGTATATCAAGTTGATTGCCTTTGTCCACATTCCTAGTTGGGCTGTCATACATTGTCCTTGAGAAAGAAGCTCCCAAGTAGGGCCGGTGCAGAATGGATTTCACCAGCTTGCTCCAATGGTGAAGAGTATCTTTGTACCACCCGCGCTTCCCTTCCCTGATGCTAGTTGTCTTCATGCAACTTGCGCCAGAGTTGGTTAATTTGGATAAAGGTAGCTTTCAAGCGACTTCTAGAAGTTGGATGAGGTGGATCTCTATCTCTAACTCCTAGGTGAGTTGTCCTTGGGTTCCCTAAACTCAAGGGAGGATCCATTATCCCTCTCCCCATGATCCTCAACCTAAGATATACACTTGGTCATATAAATACA
Organism: Larix kaempferi; assembly: GCA_027924585.1. NCBI lineage: Eukaryota > Viridiplantae > Streptophyta > Pinopsida > Pinales > Pinaceae > Larix > Larix kaempferi. The sequence continues at coordinate 5,225,032 of BSBM01000575.1, read as the reverse complement.
AGGCCCATCACCATTCCAATGGGAGAGGAAGTCTATAGCACTTATATGCTGGTGAAATTAGCTTAGGAGATCCCTATCCATCTATTGGGAGACTCTCACTTCCTTTGGAGGCATTGACTTGGCTTGTTGGAGGAGGATCACAGCGTTAAGGCTTGGGTTGTGATCATCTGTCTACCTTGTATTTCCCTATTTTATACAGTAATATAAACTCTTTCCACAAATGTTATTTTGTTCATAATGTTTTCTAGTTTAATTCCTTAACTATTTACTTAGATAAATTATTGTTTAGACATATTTTGCTGCTTGTATTGTTTCCATATGTCTTAACATGTCTTGCAGCTAAATATTTGATGACCATGGGACTTGGAGCAACAATGAGGAATAATATATAAAATTTGAAGGTAATATGTCTACATACTCGATATTTAACTAGATATAGGAAAGTAGCTTTGTATTTTGTCCTTATTTGTTCTATATTGGCATTGAACTAGGGAGATATGGCTCGCATCTGCTCAAGTAGATTATCCAATACCAATCTTCTTCTCTAAATGTGTGGAGGTACCTTCCCCTACCAGCAATGCTATTGATTCAAGCATATGACCAGTCAGAAGTCCAACCTGTCGACTTCCTAGAGAGACAACATCAACAGATTCTGGACCTCCTAAACCTGATTCGGATGGAACAATCCACTGCCAACTCGTCATCCTCAACTCTGTAGTTTTGTTCATTGCATCCATCCACATAATACATTGAGAAAGATCTGATGTATTTGGAACTTCATCTTACACAGCAACTAACCAACCATGATGTGGAATTGGACCTTGAGTTGCGGCTCTGAATTATCTTTGTAATTCTCAATTTTGTTTGATACAGTTTCCATTGTCATTTTGAACTTCAATTCTCTTTAGTCCTGTCCTGTGTGTGCGCCAACATTCGTTCATTGAAACTGGCTTCTTCTTCAATGTCATTATCTCCATCTTCCTTATATGGACACTTTGAATCAAAGTGGCCTACTCTTCCACATCTAAAACATTTGAAAATTAATTTACCCTTATACTTACCATGTCCTCTTTTCAACTTTCTCACAAAGCTTGATTCTTCCTCATCTAATTCATCACAAGAGATTTTGTCATGCTCATGTTTAGATTTCCTGTTAGATTTAAAGGATGCTTCTTTTTTGATACGATTTTCCCTTCTAGTTCTCATCTCATACGTAGTCAGGATCCCTTGAAGCTCATCCTTTGTTAGATCTGCAAGATTAGCTCTGTCCTCTAACACATATACCTTTGCATCAAATGTTGGAGGCAGAGTTCTTAGTATTTTTTGCAGAGCTGATTCTTCAGCTAATGTAACTCCAATATTTTTGATGGCACTAACTGAATCGTCAACTCAAATGAAATGTGAGGCAATATTTTCTTCATCGTTCGTTCTCAAAGACTCATATAATCCCAAATAATCCTACAACTTTGCTTTCTTTACTTTCTCATCTCCTTCATAGAATTTTCTAAGCTTGTACCATACATCCTTAGCTAAAGCACAATGCATGACTTTAGTGAATTATGTGTCTGTTATCCTACATAACAGTGCATTCCTATCTATTGCATAGCATTCATACTATCTTTTCTCAAGTGGATTAACTAGTGCAATTGTAGGAACATTATGACCACCCTCAATAGTCTTCCATACATCATATCTGAGGGATTGCAGATATACTTCCATTCTTATCCTCCAGAAGGTATAGTTGGTACCATCAAGTATTGGTGCTCTTTTGGTGGAGAGACCTTCCTTCTTGTCCATATATAAACAAGGATCTATCTTCTAGATGTTAGGTTGTTACTGAAGACACCGTCTCTGATACCAATTGTTGGAATATTATTGATACTGAGAGGGGGAGTGAATCAGTATTAGTGCAGTTATGAACAATTTTTACTTATTATCAGATTAATCTGGAGCTTAAATTGTGCATTCACATAAATAGTAATGTTCAATCACATATGTGCAATAAACAGAACACACATATTTTTACATGTAAACCCAAACAGGAGAAAACCACAGAATACTCTCTTATAATATAAAGATTACATTCATGGAAGCAACAAATTACGGATTTCTCTAGCACAAATTGGAAGGAGGAAATGACCCCCTTGGTTTTATAGGAAGTGACCTGAAGGAATCACCGACTCCTTGATTTACCATCTTCACCTAGAAGGAGGCATTGGCCCACTGGTTTTACAAACACCGACCTAAAGGAAGCACCAAATCCATGTTCCTTACCCCGTCTTGCTTCCCTGATATGATTGTAAAAGATATTGTTGTGTTTTTCTACTGATCCATGCACTCTTCATACTGTCTGTAGTTCATTCCGTTGTGCACTCCTTTTGTCTTCTTGAGATCTTGCAATCACTTAACTATATCACAAACTTCACTTCACTACTTCGACATAACACACTTGACTTCATACATCATAATCTGTGCATTGCTTCATCATACCATTATGTTTATGCACACTTGACTAATACTACACATCCTATGTTTTCATTCTGACTTTACACATCAATGTCAAATCACTCACATCATTCTATGCATCTTAGGATATGTTGTTGTTTTGAATTTTTTCATATATATCAGATCACTCTTCACACCTTTTTCTATGATACGCTTGTGTCTTGGTACACTAGACTTAGATAATATGTGTCCTTCTATGTATCACCTATGATACTGCCTTTCTGTTATTCACACTTGTCCTAGATTAAACTCATCATACTGTGCATCTTATGTTGTGCTGAAACTATGTCTTCATGCATCTGTCCTAGATCATTTGTGACTTTCTGTGTATTGATGTTGTCTTTCTATTCTCACGCACTTATGCATCATCAATAGTTCTGCATTTCTATCTTTGCGCAACTATCATAGATACACTACATCATCTTGCACACCATAAAACATTCTATTCTTTTGTTCGTGTGCACTTGGATCTATACTAAATCATGTTGTTCTAGTTCCACGAGTGTTAACACCCAAAAAGTGCTCACTAGCTCATTCCCTTATTCACATGACCCATTTGTTCACTTTTCCACCATTTGAGCCTCTAAAGCCATCAAAAGGTCACCAAAAAGACCATAATACACCCTTTTTTCCCCTCAAAATATATATTTTTCCTCAAAAAACATAAAAAAAACCCTCAAAAAGGGTGCAAAATTCCCAAAAATATTAAAAGGGAGTAAAAATATTCAAAATATTCAAAAAAGGAAAAAAGAGGGAAAAAGAGACCTAAACCATGTTGGTTAATACCATTGGTTTCCTTAAAACCACAATGGTATTCCCCATCACCAAAAACTATAAAAAGGTGACAGGGGCTCCTCACTTTCGATCCATCCATCATCCTATCCTCATGCTGTCAAAATCTCTCTTGAGTTCTTTGATCATTGTAGCAATCTTGGAGAAGAGACCATTGGAGCCTAGAGCATCTCAACCTTGGAGCTGCTCAACACCAAACATCCTCACCATTTGAGGTATTATAATACAAAATTCATTTTTTATTTCGTTTCTTGTTCTTATTCTTAAATCTTTTCAAGTTTATTGTTATATGCACATGTTAGATTCAGATTAATTTATAGTTGTATTTTCTTTTATTCGAAGATTGATACTACAAGTTAGTAGGTGCATCCTTGCACATGCTTGGTTGAAAAACCAAGCAACAACGAGCCCTTGATACCCTAAGAATTAGAATCTTGTCAAATATCTATCTTCTAGCCTCAATCATACAAGCTTGATTTAACTCTCCAACTCGATTTCTTATTTATACTTGTCCTATGTGGATGGTATTTCCACAAGTTGGTCATAGCATCCCTTCTTCCTTGCTTCATGGTTCCCCTTACTTCACACTTCCACCGCATGTCATGATTTGTGCCACTGATGTATCACACCTTGTGGGTCTTGCACATACTTGGTCCATTTCATAGTGGGATTGGCGCACTTTGTTTGTGGTATTGCGGCCTTGATGTACCATCTCTTGTTGGTCTTGCGCACTTTGAATTCTCTGACCACCACTTTCTTCCAGTACTCTTGTGTGAATCAACTGCTTGTATAATTCTACTAATTAGTCGGTCATGTGCATTTCTGGGACTTGTATACTTGTCCAACCACTTCTTGTTCCAAGCTTCTTGCACACTCCCAAACCTTGTCCAACCAAATATTCTTATTTTTACCTTGAAGCAACATGACTAGGTGGACTTAGGACTTGTGCATGTACCTTATGTACTTCTTCAAACTAGATGTACTTCTACAATCTGGATTTACTTCTATAATCTGGATTTACTTCTTATGTACTTCTTCAAACTGAATTTCATGTGCTTCTTTAAAGTGGGGGTCATATATTTCTTCAAACTTGCACAAGGATATTGAATCCTCTTTGACATCATTTCACATCAATGACAACCAAAGTTCAACAATTCTTCTTATGAACCTCCAGTGTATCTTTACCAAGTTATCATTTCTCAAACTTACAGAGGCTTTTTGTCTTTTGAAACAAAATTTAATTTGGATTGGAGTTAGGGAAATATTGAATTTTAATTGAAAGTAATTCCCTTGACATAATATGGGTGTTATGTGGGGACAAGTTGTGAATGTCATCCCTTACCCTTAAGGTGTTCTAGTCATTCTTCCCCATATGTTGAGTAATATCTAACGAGGTTAAGGATGATAAAACCGTGCTCTTGAGAATAAAAGGCAAAATGTTTAAAGAAGTGATTAAGGGATAGGAGGTCACCTCACAAGATTGCCTATCATGATCATGGTTGCTTATGGAGTGACATTACCACCTTTGGTTACCAATCCAGGGTAATGGCACACAGCTGCAAGGTTGAGGGACAAGAGGTCTCATCGTGACTGAGTCTATTCGTTGTTGTAAGTTTTTGTGAATGATGCTACCATTATCTAGTCACCAAACAAGAGTGGTGTCCCTTAGTTAACTTCCATAAAACACCTGCTACTTGAGTCTGAAAAGTTGTATATTTATAACCAACTGATAGTATTAAAGAGACTAGGTCAAGTTACAAGGAAACCTTGTCGAGGTTATGGATTCCTATTGGAAGTAGTGGCAATTCTTGTGATATTGGGATTCCACCTTTAATACAAATTGGAACCATGTTTGCTCATTCTATAGTCTTGAGCATTCCTAGAAAAGGTAATTATATTATGCTCTAATTCTCCCTTTTTAGTTTATTTTCTTTCCAAGATAATGGATTGGGCCTTCTAGTAAATTTGATTATTTATTTATAAACTAGGAAATATTTTCTAAGATGTTCATGGATCTATTTTCTATAGGAGGAGGATTAAGAATGTCATAAGTTCCAAATTTTGAAAAACCCTTAGAAAGCTCATGCATTGTTGTTGAGCAAACAAACATAACTAGTTCTTTCCAGTAAGTCACCATTTGTTGTAGCCACAATAGATCCCATCTTTGTTAGAAAGGATGGGAGCCCTGTTTTTTACTTAAATTTCCTTAAGCTCATTTTTTAAAGAAATTTTAGGATTTGATTTTTGAAGTAAGTTTTTAGTAATTTTTCAGTATAAATGCCTTGGACATAATCTAAACAAATTATGCTATAGATTAATCCTTTTCTGATATTTCCCATGTACTAATTTCTATAATTACTCAAAAATTAGAACTCGGAAGTCGGAAAGTTGATATTTGTACATTAATTATGTCGATGTTCCGATGCCGAGGTCCCCATTCCTATCAATATTGGAAATCAAAACTCAAAAACCTATTTGCTCATTGTAACTTGCTTCCCGACATGCTGATGCTGACATTTGCGATTTTATCACAACTCGGAATTCAGGAGGTTGTTTATATTTATAGCTAGCTCCCTGATGTGCCACTGCCAATGCTTATTATTGTAATAAAAACCTCAGACCTTGAAATTCGAAATCTCGTTGATTCATCAGTTAATTTTCTCCCCGACTTGTCGAGGTCAATGTTTACCTCGGACATTGGATCTTGGGTGTCTTACTGCCAACGTTAAAATTTTCTCCTTGATGTATCATGGACCCGATTTTACTATTAACTTGGATTTTTCTAATCTTTCTAAGCTTTCGTTGGCTTGGATACGTCGACAATGTAATTTGTAATTTATTATAAACTAACCTGAGACCCAATGTCCAACTATTCTAAATTCTCAGTGGTTTCACCTCAGAACTCCCATTATGATATCGGAAAATGGTACATCTGATGCACGCACCAAAATTGGCTCAAAGAACTAGTCCAATCATACCAAAATAATGGTTAATTATTACATAACCACCAATCTTTGACCAGTTCATTCATAATTAATGGTAAGTGGATTCAATCTTAATAAAATTCACACTCACACTTAGCCAAATTTTTAAACCCACTTCGTTGTTTTCATACTATAAATTCAAATTATACAGTAACCAAAAGTTTTGCTTTTAAACGACGCTTGCATTTTTCATTTGCAATACTAATTTGGGCTTCCTCTAGGTATTTATAGTTTTTATTTTACTTTTTATTCTTATTTTGGGATTTAAGTCAGCTTATGTTGCTTATTATGCATTTGCAGAACCATCTTCGGATGCCATGTCCTGAAAGACCAGGTCAAAAGCTATATTGGAAGAAATAAAGTTAAAGGATTGTAACTTTGGAATTTATTCAGATACAAAATGGCAAATTTTTGATACTATGTTCCTAGATTGGGAAAGAATTTATAGAATTTTGTATAATGATGACTTCTTGACAAACAACAAAGAAGCCCCAATTTATGAGAATATCAACAAGTCTCACCTGCATGCCATTGCTACATGCTTGACCGTCATGCCATTCACTGATTTGGTAAAATGGATGATTGACTATGCAAATATTCCTACAAGCAATTTGAGAGATTCTAATTAGACTCCATATACTACCTTCAAGACATACACTTTTGCTAAGAATATGCCCTAAAAAATTCTCTATATCTACTAACGTAGGATTTCATAAGGGCATTCGACAAAAAATATGAAGCATACATGCTTGCCAAGACTTGGATGGTTGACCTAGAAAGCTTCATACTGAAACGTAGCAAGAAGTACTATATCGATTAACTCAGAGAACCATACAAGCTGATCGCTGCCATGCTATGTAGGTTCTATGGTGTGGAAAACTGTACATATTTCAAACTGGAATGGACTCCTCTGGCTCATCATGTAGTTAGTACAAGACAAGTGTTCAATTGGGCACAATTTTTCTCCATTACTGTCAGGGATGGAATTTCTCAAGCATTAAAATCTCCATCCACAAAGAAGCCTACATTTTTCCTGTCATCATATCTGGTAGATATCATGTGTGGCTCTTTCGATTATCCCTCCATGAATTGGCATTGGACTAGGAAAAACCCTCCCATTCACATTTATTATTCAGTCCTATGGGAAGATAATTATAAACCCCTTGTTTATGACGTATCTGATAATTTTCTCAGTGTTGTGAATTTTATTATATTTAAAAGAATGCCCCCAAGATTTCTGAGGATTCCATCTCTTTCGTAGAAACGATGGGTGATTGGTATGATGGGGAAGTCTTTGCTTATCTCAGAATATGGGGTAGAAATCAGTTCATTTGCTACTAATATTTGTTCCTGATAGGTTGGTTCTATCAGAGGTAGCCTACCAAATAGTTTTGGATGGAGTTCATAGACAATGTCATTATCAGAAAAGAAGAGCATGGAAAAAATTCCCTTTATATGTTGGGCATTTAATTATTCAAAAATATACTCATGCTTACCTTTTAGCAATAAGAATGGAGGACTTGAAGTTAGGTTTTTCAATTGGAAAGATGCGTGATCCCAAAGGTTTCATAGATTATTATCATTTTACTCAGGCACAGTTGAAAATTTCATATGTCCATGAGAAAGAGCTAGATGACTCTCTCTATCAAGCTGCCTAAGAAGAGTAACTGATCCTAATCATAGGTTTCTCATCCATGAAGCTAAAAAACAAAAATTGATAAAGGTAGTGGAAAAAAGGAACGAGATATTTCAACAATGGGAAAAGGATACAAAAGAAGCAATAGAGGCAACTGAAAAGGATAAAGTGTTTATCCCAACTTAAACTAAGTATGTAACAGAGCAATAGTTGGATAAATAGCAAGGGAAGAAGATAATTCCATCTAATCAATGTCACACTCCTATTCATAATTTGAATTCCTTAATCCAATATACCAAATCTCTTCAAGGGAAATCTTCCCATTGTATTGAATCTATCACTTTGGCTACTTCTATGACTAGTTTAGTTCCTACTATTTCAGTTAAAATCAAGAATCAACAAAAAATAATTCCCAAATATGGCTCTTCTCAATATACTGTCAATATAGTTGACCTAGAAAAAGAAAAACCAATAGAATTTTTTCCTCCAACTCAGGTGATTCAAGAACCTATCCAGTCATCTCCTTTAGATTTTGCACCCATTGTTAATGGTACTTTTCCAATTTCAAATATTCACTCTTCTCCAAAAGAGAATTTCGCAGAAAGTCCTCCTATTGATAATCTTGTTACTCACTCCACTCATAATTCACTTTCTTCCACACCATATCACATTGATCCTCCAGACCTTAATACACAACTTACTAGTTCACCTACTTAGTCAATGTATGAGAATTTATTAAATACATTAGTAGATCCTCCACATTATCAACAAGCACAACCTACTTAGCAAGATATTTAATCAATTGAAGATAATGCTCCTAGAATACCCCCACAACCTGAAGTTGGTTCTTATTCTTCCCAATCTGCTAAATATCAGGTAGAAAACTTTCCTATGACCACAATTGTTCAAGCTCCATCAGAATTTTCCCCAAGCCTTGTTCAACTACCATCCACCACTTTGAGTTAACCAATATCTATTGTTTGTTCTCTTGCATTGATGGTTTCTACAGTTGAGGATTCAACTAACATTGGGGAGGATGTTGTGGTAGTTTTGGGAGACTATTGCTTCAGTACGAAACAAAAGGTTGTTCCTAGGAAATGAATCAAGAGAAGTAGTGAAGGTGAAATGATAATTAGACCTATGGAAAACCAAATGATATGGAAATAGGATACCACTGATCTATGAATGGAAGCCATTGAGACAACTTCTTCCATGGGGGATTTTGCTAGAGAAAACTATGAATCTAACTCCACTCTAGATAAACTAATTGATGAAGATAAGGCTAAGTTTGCTACGTTGAAGGAAAAAGATGATTCCTTGCACGATATTTTTCTCAAGTGAATTGAGGAGATGAAAGTTCAGCACCAAGAAGCAATACAAAGCCTATAGTATCAGCTTCAACAAGTTTCATAGCTGAAAAAAATGCAAATAGTAGGGTAGTGAGATTATAGGCATTAAGCAATAGTTGAAGTAGCTTAAAAATCCAGATGTTTCATCTCCATTTTTTAAGCAACTTAGGAAATTGAATATGAAGATCTCACTGTTAATGAAAATCTTAGGTAAACTCAGATTTTGTTTTTCCAGCGGTTGAATGAGTTACGGGATCATTTTAATTCCTTTGAGGGTCTATATAATATTCTAGGAGATCATATTGATAAAAGTAAGAACCCACATTTATATTATGAGTAGCTTTGTGAATGGAAGACCCATCTTAAGAATTCTCATGAATCTATTCCTCGCTTAAACCTACTCAATCTTATGAGAACTTGGGTATCCATTAATGGGAACTTTTTGCGATGAGGTTTCTCATATGATTTTCAAGGGACAAAATATTTGTGCTAGAAAATGGATGTTAACAGACGGTTACATTGATACTCTTAGTATGCATGTGTTTACTGAGTTGGTAGATTTAGCACAAGCTAAGTTGAGGATTGCTGAGGTGGACAAGCAAAGAGACCAATCATCCGATGTGATCTAAAACACTTCTCAAGTTTACATCTTTGCTCTTAGATCATTTATTTCAACTCATGTCCTAACACCTTTAGATCAGATTGTTTCCTTTGCATTGATGACTTGGACCATTACAAGCATCAACACAAGTGGTTTCTTCATTCCAATTGGTGCAAGTAAAACAATTGAATGTAATCTTTTTATCATATAAGAAAAGCATTTTGTGGTTTTCTCCCATTTGGGTTTCCATGTAAAAATATCTTATGCACTTTGTATGATTTATGTGATGATTTTATGTGATGATAAATGACATTGTTAATGATTAATGTTACATGATGTGCTTAAAAACTAGTAAAATGTGCTCAATACTTATTCACCCTGCCTCTTAGTGTTGGTGAATATTACAACATCAGAGCAAGTTCCTTCAGAGCAGTCTAACAGTTGGACGGAAGATCTCTTGAGCACACATGGTGTAATACAAAAATATATTTTCTACCAATGGAGATCCACTATTTGATGATTCTAATTATTATTGTTGGAGCATAATGATGAGATTATATTCACGGGAACAATGTTGTGGCATATGGGCATCTTTTTTGAATGGTTACATTGCCCCAAAAAGACCACCAAAAAATACAACCAAGAAGGAGTTAATAAAAAAATCAATGGCAATGCATACCATCTTGGATGGACTATCTGATCCTGTGATATTCGAAATAGGACAATGCACATCAACTAAATAGCTCTGGGTCAAAATACAAGAAAAATACACAAAGGAAGCAATGCAAGAATGTGCAGAAGATCAAAAGGAAGATATACCAAAGGAAGAAGCAACATCAAGTAAGATGGAAGACATCCCAAATGAACATGTTGTTGATGAATCAAATGAAGAAAATGTAAAGGAATTCAAATCAAGTAAGTATTCTTGTTGTCATAAATCAAACCCTCGTGACATTATATGTGCCTATGCAAATAAAAAATTGTTTAGAAATATTAAGACAATCAAAAGGAAATGCGAGATAAACAAAATGAAGAACCTTATGAAGCAAATAATGAAGTCATTAAGAGAATTAAATTCCTCAGAAGAAGAAGAGAATGATGAAGTATAAGCTGAAGTAGATCTTGGAGGGGAATTGATTGGTGCTCTAGATGATTTGAGGAAATATAGAAAGAAGAACAAGATGACAATGGAACAACTGTAGAGGTATAAAGAAAATAATACATTGCTAGAAGAGAAGGAGGAAACATGTAAAGAACAACAAAATAATTTTCAAGAAAAAAAAGATGAAAGTGGATTCTTAAAGAAAGAATTAAAGAAGTTAAGTTTTTCAAACATGGAAACTGAAGTGGAACTCTCGGATCTCAGAAAGGAGAAGTTGTTACTAAAATTTCAGCAGTAAAAATCTCATGAGGATGATCATAATTCAAAAATATAAATGGCATACAGTATTGAAGAAGCTAAAAGGACCATTGTTGGTTTAAGAAACCAAATAGAATAGGCCAAGAAAATTGAAGAATATCTAACAAGTCAACTTCAGGAGAAGAAAGAAATTTGTCAAAAGAAAGAGTTTGTGATCCTTTCACTAAAAGGAGAATTGGACAAGAAAATTTCCTAGTTGAAGACAAATTCAAAGTTTGAGAAGAACACTATGATATTAGATGACGTCCTTAACTATCAAAGATCACCATATGATAAGATCAGTTTGGAAGATCATAAGAGCATTGAAGAAAGAAAAATCTCCAAGCTACCAAAAAATGAAAGTGAATCCTAAAGGCTAAGAGTTATGCAAATATTCTCAGAAGATCCCATCAAGGAAACTACTACAAAGGCATAAAAGTCATGGTAAAAAAGATTCAAGGAAAAATGGAAATAGAGAAGTTACATCACAAAGAAGACCCTTTGCTCCCAAGTAGTGAAGATTCTTTTCCGGTTATTGTTTTTCATGTAACAATTTTGCACATAGGGCTAGAGATTGCAAAGATTATGGAGGAAATGCTCAAGCAGGAAATGGAGGTGTCCACATGAACTAGAATGTTGAATGTTACAAATGCCACGACTAGGACACATATCTCATGATTGTAAAAGCATGATGGAGTCTTACATGAAAGAAAATACTCATATCATATATAATAAAGTTGAGAAGAAGAAGTTAGAAGGACATAAGGAAGAAGCTTTGATATTTACTTATTTTATATGCTGAAACTTGAAGAAATGAGACAATTCAATCACATGATATTCATACAACCATAACACAAGATATACCCTGGGGAAAATCCTAAAAACTATGAGAACAAAAAACCCCAAAAATTCTTCTCAATATAATATAACGCATAGCAAAGAATGATTTCTTTTACAACATAGAAGATTTCATTTAGAAGATAACATATCACCAAACACTCTTGGTGAAGATACGGAAGCAATTAAGAAGAGAGATCAATCAGAGAAGTGCCTTGCCTTCAATAATAATATACTGCACACAAAGAGAAGCGTCGTTCCTTCAAAGGAGAAGAGATTTCAATTCACATTGAATTCTTCAATCTCATATAACATATTTATACATTCTTCTCTTCTATTTTTATATTCTAACTCCAGGATGAACTCATCCCTTAACTGAAAGTTTTCCCACTTAGTTAGGTGGCTAACTTAAGTGTCTACATGCAAGTGTCACAACTCACATGTCATATTTTAGTTTAGAATAAGCTTCTTCATGCAATAACACTTAGTTAATTAGATATTCTTTGTTGTCACTTAGTTAACTCTTTTTAGCTGAAGTGTCATCTTTTAGTTTAACTAAAGTGAAAACACTTTAGTTAACTAGTCCTTTTTATTTAACACTTAGTTAGTTGAAATCATGCTGATTGATTTACTTGAAGTGACCACTGTGATTTCTTTAGTTAACTGAGGAATATATTTAATTGAAGCTTTAATTGAAGCATTGATACTTAATAGAAGCTTTAACCATTCGAGTTCTATTTAATTAGTTGAAGTGTCTACATGGGCAATTTCGAATTCTCTTAATCTATATGCTTTATAGTTTATTTCTTTATCTCTTACTACATGGTCAATATATGCTAACTTTAATTATCCATCACATTACATTATACTAAGAATAATTATCGGATTCTATGATCATATTATATTATTCTAGACCAAATGATTATATGCTAAAGTAATTCACTTTAGAGGGGATCAATCTCTAAAGGGGACTTAATAGCAATATGGTGATCATAGTTAATAATATATCACACAACATTAAATGATTTTAACAAGTAAAGCATGACCATTATATGGAAGGTCCATCTCATGGATACCTTTATATAGAAGGTTCACATAGTAATCACGACTGGACACACAAGTCTGGAGTCTTGTCCAACAAGACTTTACAACATCATTACTTTGATCAAGTACCTCTATACGAGAGGAATAAAATTTACACAAAGGGAAATAAAAGTGCTCACCTCTATACGAGAGGATCAATATTTGATACACAAGATTGGTTTGGACAATGTCTCTTGATGCTGTATATTTAACTCGCCCTCTCAGTGAGGGAGGCATTCTCTGCCACACCAAGCTTGTCTCGAAAGTACCTGAACTTTGTCACTGACACAGGCTTTGTTAACACATCTGCAATCTATTCATCAGTAGTAATCATGTGATTAAGTTTCATTGTACCTTTCTAGACAATGTATTGGATAAAGTGATACTTCATTTCAATGTGCTTCGACTTGTCATGAAACACTGAGTTTTCGGAAATCTTGATGCAACTCTGATTGTCACACCTAATAACTGTAGGCTCAATATTTTCACTAAACAACCCTACAAGTAGATTTCTGAGCCACACTTCTTCTCAGCAGGAAACACTAGCAGCTATGTATTCTGCTTCGGTAGTGCTCTAGGATACGGAGCCCTACTTCTTGCTGGACCAATATATCATAGATGATCCTAGGCTATAATAGTAGCCGAATGTACGCCTATAGTCCACAATGCTTCCTACCCAATCTGAGTTTGTATAACCAAGTAACATGACTCCTCCACTAGAAGCATATCTTATTCCATATGCAATTGTACTTTGAAGGTACCTAAGCACATGCTTAGTGAGTGTCCAGTGTTTGTGTCTCAAATCAAACATAAATTGACTCAGAATGCTCACAGCACAAGATATATTAGGCCTTGAATGTATCAAGTACATTAGTGATCATATAAGTTGTCTATACAAAGTGGGATCTACTGGACCTAATCTAGGGCCCAACTCATGAATTTTCCTCAAATTGGAAACCATCAGTGCAGTCATAGATTTGCAATCTATCATGACAATCCTGCGCAATATATCCACAGTGTACTTCCCTTGAGATAGAAAAAATTCATCTTTTCTTTGCCATATCTCAAGGCCAATAAAGTAGTGCATTAGACCTAAGTCTTTCATCTCAAACTCTGATGTGAGCTCCCTCGTGCACCAAGCAATTAAATTTTCCTATCTAGTGAGAAACAAATCATCAACATACAGAACCAATATTAACAGTTTGTTCTTCATAACTTTTAAGTACAAATTTGGATCTGCTTCACTCTTACAAAAACCCAGTTTCTGAAGATAGCTATCCATTCTGGAGTACCAAACCCTGTGGGATTTCTTAAGCCCATATAGAGATTTATTTATCTTGAAAACATGGGACTCCTTCCCATGCATAAAAAATCCTTTAGGATTTTGAATATAAACATATTCCTCAACCTCACCATTGAGGAACTTGGTTGTCTTCACATCCATCTAGTGAAGTTTCCATCCTAGAACATATGCAAGTGCACTCATTGCTCAGATTGTGGTGTACCTTGCCATAGGGAAAAAGGTCTCATCATAATTGATGCCTTCTTTCTGAGAGAAACCTATGGCAATGAATATGGATTTATACTTCTCAATGCTACTATCCATAGCATGCTTTATCTTGTAAAGCCATATGGAAGCCACAATGGACTTCCCATCAAGTTTGGGAACAACCTCAAGAACATCATTCTTCATTATAGAGTTGTACTATTCTATCATTACATATTTCCAAACTTGTTTCTTTGTATCTTCTTCATATGAGGATGGTTCTGAATCACTGATGTCACTCATCAGTGCAACACACCTTGAATATCTGTTAGGTTACTCGTACTCTCTAGATGATCATGTTGGTGCTCCACGTTTCTCTACATTTTGTAATATGTCTCGACACCAAGCAAATCTTCTTTTAGTGGGAGGTTCATCAGGTGACCTCTCAACCAATTCTACTGGTTCTTCAAGAGCTAGTGAATCAGAGCCATCTTCTAGTTTCCCCCTCTAAAACATTGAAGGGGGGGATTAGACTCGGTATCCTCCATCTCTAAATCACATTGAATCTCTTTCGATCTTTTGAACGTAGATTCCTCATGGAAGGTAAAATATCGTCTAAATTCAATGTGTCTCTGACCAGGTACATATATTTGGTATGCTTTGGATGACTCGTTATAACCCACAAAGGTGTCTTTATTTCTAGAAGGCTTCATCTTTGTTCTCTTTTCTTTTGGTACATGAACATAAAGGGTTCCTGAATATTCTCAAGTGTGATATGTCTGGTTTCTCACCAATAAACACTTCTTCTGGTGTCTTCTCATCTATAATGACATGCAAGCTTCTATTATATATGTACACAGTTGTCTGGGTGGCTTCTTCCCATAATGAGGTAGACATATCTTGATCATGCATCATGGCTTTTGCAGCCTCAAATATGGTTCTATTATTTATTTTGAAAACCCCATTTTGCTGAGAGTCGTATGGTACTGTTAACTGTCTACATATTCCTGCATCACTACATACATAATTAAATGCATGTGAATCAAATTCACCTCCATTATCAGACCTTAATGCACGGATGTGATTTTCTTTCTGATTTTCAACTCGGGATTTAAACTCTTTAAATTTGCTAAGAGTTTCACATTTAGCCTTCATGAAATAAATCCATGACTTCCTAGAAAAATCATCTATGAACAATACATAATATAAGAAGCCACTCAGGGAGGGGGGTGACATGGGACCACATACATCAGAATGTATTAAATATAAAATCCCTTTAGATCTAGTAGTACTGATATAAATTTTTTTATTAACATTATTAACAAGTGCACAACCTCGGAATACACTATCATGCTCAAAACCAAATACGGGCATACATTTTACCATATTTTGAAGTCCTAGTAGTGCTTTGTAGTATAGGTGTCCAAGACTTCGGTGCCATATCTCACATGGATTGATAGTGTGGTGAATCATAGCTTGAATGTACTTCCTGGGTACCTTGTAGAGTCCTCCCTCTCGAACTCCAATCACATGAGCAGATTCTAGACTTGTGTTCTTCGGCCATAAAAGTGCTTTGTTATCCATGAACATAACTCGAAAGCCTTTGTCTTGAAGAACCAAAACTGAGAGGAGGTCCTTCTTCAATGTTGGAACATATAGAATGTCCTCCACATGTAGAATATCACCGGTGCTTAGCTGGAATGAGGTGGATCTGACTCCTTGGATTGAAAAAGTTGAGTTGTCCCCAAACTCTACCATGCATGTGAATTCTTTCTTCTTTATATCGGTGATGGAACTCTTGTAACCATTCATATGTTTGGATGCACCACTGTCAATAAACCATCTGTGTTCATTTGTGATGATGGATCCCGAAAGGGATGAGACAAGATAATACTCCCTTCTTGTCTCCTTTTCTTCGGATGCATTCTTTTGAGTGATTTCATCTTCTATGGTGATAGAAGCATGAAAATTTCCTTTCCACTTTGCTCTTCAATCTTTGGAGAAATGGAATTTCTTGTTGCAATTGAAGCATCTAGATTTTGTCTTTTCAAATCCTTTGTTGAACTGCTTCTTCTTTGGATGAGAGAACTTCTTTTGTAAGAAGGGTTTCTTTCATTTCTTCATTCTTGTCGTGAGGGAAATATTTTATTCTTTGATGCACACTGACTTTCTCTGCATTCTCCCCTTTTCTTGGTGGCATTCATGCCACAACCTTTAGAAGTTAGGTTGTACCTCATGGCCATTTACCCCAGCCACTAATGTCTCCCATGAGGATGGGATACCATCAATAGTGGTTTGGAGAAGATCATCTTCATCCACCACTACTCTAATACTAGAAAGATGATCTCTTACCTGAGAGATATTGGACAAGAAGGATGCCACTATCTCATCCATCTCCATATTTAAGTTTCAAATCTTATTCTTCAATTCCCTCTTTTGACTCGGGGCCTTCTTCGCATATATATTAGTCAATGTACCATAACATTCTTTCACGGTCTTCAGCGGTGTGATCATGGGCATCAAGTTAACTTTTAACGAATCATAGAAGATATTTTTGGCATTAGCTTTGTTCTTCTTGAAGTTGATGCTCCCTGCATTAGATGTAGGCTCCTCCACCACAATGAATACATATACATCTAAGTCATGTTCCTATAGGATGTTGATAATCCTAGCCTTCCAAGTGCTGAAGTTTGAGCTGCCCTCAAAATGGTCTTCTGGTCGTACAGAGATTGATGCCATAGTATTCACATATTTTGCTCAACATCTCAGGATCAATGTAGGCTCTAGCTAATATTAAAAAATGAAACCCTTCATGCCATGAGCTCTGATACCATGTTAATATTTTGTTGATCTTTAATTCTTTTAGATGCAGAAACTTGAAAAAATGAGGCAATTCAATCACATGAAATTCATACAACCATAACACAAGATATACTATGGGGAAAATCCTCAAAACTATGAGAACAAAAAACCCCAGCAATTTTTCTCAGTATAATATAATGGATAACAAAGAATTATTTCTTTTAAAACATAGCAGATTACTTTCGGAAGATAAGAGATCACCAAACACTCTTGGTGAAGTTACATAAGCAATAGAGAAGAGAGATCAATCATAGAAGTGCCTTTCCTTTAATAATAATATCCTGCACACAAAAATAAGCGCCTGGACTTCAAAGGAGAAGACAATTCGCTTCACATTGAATTCATCAATCATGTATAACATATTTATACATTCTTCTCTATGAACTCGCCCCTTAACTGAAAGCCCGCCCACTTAGTTAGGTGGCTAACTTAAGTGTCGACATACAAGTGTCACAACTCATGCGCCATCTTTTATTTTAACATAAGTGTTGTCATGCAATAACACTTAGTTAACTAGATCTTCTTTGTTGTTGCTTAGTTAACTCTCTTTAACTGAAGTGTCATCTTTTAGTTTAACTAAAGTGAAAACACTTTAGTTAACTAGTCCTTTTTATTTAACACATAGTTAACTGAAATCATGTTGATTGATTTACTTGAAGTGACCACCGTGAGTTCTTTAGTTAACTGAGGCATATCTTTAACTGATTCATTAACTAGAGCATTGATACTTAGCTAAATCTTTATAACTGAATATTTTACAATTCGAGTTATCTTTAATTAGATGAAGTGTCTACATGGGAAATTTAGAATTCTCTTGATCTCTATGCTTTATCTTTTATTTCTTTATCTCTTACTGCATGGTTAATATGTGCTAACTTTAATTATCCACCACGTTAAATTATACTAAGAAGAATTATCAGATGTTGTGATCATATTATATTATTCCGGACCAAATGATCATATGCTAAAGTAAATGACTTTATAGGTGATCAATCTCTAAAGGAGACTTAATAGCAATCTGGTGATCATGGTTAATAATACATCACACCACATTAAATGCTTTTAACAAGTAAAGCATGACCTTTATATGGAAGGTCCATCTCATGGATACCTTTATACGGAAGGCTCACATGATAATCATGACTTGACACACAAGTCCGGAGTCTTGTCCAATAAGATTTTACAACATAATTAACTTCATCAAGTACCTATATACGAGAGGAATAACCTTTAAATTGAAGTAAATCAAAGTGCTCACCTCTATACGGGAGGATCAATCTTGTCTACACAAGATTGGTTTGGAGAATGTCTCCTGATGTTGTATATTCAACACAATTCCTATGCTAGATCGACTCATGGATTCAAATTCCTCCTGGATAATTGAATTCTCTCTATTGTACTATATTCTTTCACTATACAAATTAATGCAATATGACACCAATTTTGATGCACATAAGAGTTTCTTTACATGTTGATTTTATTGCTCAATTCTTGCTAGATTTCACTGTAATTCTTCTTCATTGCTAATTCTTTCACTGTGAGGTATTCCTAGGCTCAAAGATCTGTTGTGTTACAGAATTCCACATGGTATTAGAGCTTAGCAGAGATGGCGTATGTTCATTTTGAGAGCTTTCTGCAGGATTTGAGAAGTTTGCAGTTCAACAATAACAGTTTGCATTCGCTCCAGTACCTACATATGGAGAATTCGAATGCTCCTTTGACACCAAGAATCTTGACACCCTTCAATTATCTAGATTGGAGGGACGATATGCATATTGTCTTGCTCAAAAAGAGTCTGTACATGGTCCCAATGGGAAAGGAGGTTGAACCTCATGTAGTTGTTGAGAAACCAAAGTACCTGGATAAGTTAGATGAGGATTCTAGTTTTATTTGTATTCACATCTCTGTATATTTTCTCATCCATGTTGATGGATTGGAAACACCAAGGGAGGTTTTCCAGAAGCTTGAAACTCTCTTTGGTAAGCAAGATGAGCTGAGAGGCTACATTTTGGAGAATTAATTAATTTCTCTTCAACCCAGCAATTTCGAAACCATACAAAAGTTCTTTTCAAAGTTCAAGTCCTTGGTTGTACAATGCAAACAATGTGGAATTGACAAGACGGATGAATAGATGGTGCTATCCATCCTAATAAATCTTGGTCTTAATTTTTCAGTATTTGTGTCCACCTTCCACTCTAGGATATTGTCGATCCCCAATTGGAAAATTCCCTCTTTAGATGCATTCACATAATTCCCAATCCAAAAACAAGACAAACTGATTCAAATGGGAGCCATTAAAGATTTGAAGAATCAGGCTCTTCTGGCTGGGGAGTCCAAATATGTTAATTCTAAAGGGAAGTAGAAGGGAATGGACAAGAATCAATCTGAATCCAAGCCAAAGGAGAAGCCTAATCCATCAGAAGAAGTCTCCATCTTCAAGAAGGATAAGCAAAAGAGGTTTGAGAAGATCAAGTTTACCTATTGTAAGAAAGGAAACCATCCACAGAGTTCCTGGATGAAGAAGAAGATAGATAAAATGACCAAACTTCTTGAACAACACAACATTTCCCTCACAGAAGGTGCAAGGGAGTCTGATTCTAGAAGTGAGGAAGATGATCATGAGAGGTGTCATGCACTAAAGGATGGATTCTCACAATCACAAGACTTCCTCAAAGATTCTGGAGCCTCCAACCACATGGTTTCATTCAGAGATTTTTTTTCCTCTTTAGATCTCATTGATGATCTTAGTATTCACATGGGAGATGATTCACAAATCTCCGTTGAGGGGAAGGGCACAATAAATCTAGAGCATGGAAAGTTCAAATTTTTTTTGTATGTGCCTTCTTTAGTGAAAAATTTGTTATCTTTTTATCAAATGACACACATAGGTTCACCAAAGAATTTTTTTTTGACTTGACACAGTTGAGATTGCAGATATCTCTTCTTGGAAGATAATATGGAAAGGTGTTACAAACCATGCCTCAAAGGCATATGAATTTTCTCATTATTTTTCCATATTCTATTCCTACTCCATTTGCACCCGATGAAGAATAGAATGATGTCTCTTCTAATGATCCAGATTCAGATTCTGAAGATGAGGACCAAGTTGAATCAGATATTGATGTTGAAGATCAAGTAGATCCAAATCCATATCAAACACTTGCTCCCAATCCAAGGCCAAAATGGGCTCAAAAATTCCTTGAATCTGTTGGGAACGTAGTTGGATATCCATATGACCATAGAATAACCAAATCTCAATATCGATATGCAAATCTTGCATTATGTCATACAGATCCACTTCTCCCATATAGGTGCTACATGTTGGTGGGGTCTGATCCATAATCCTTCAAAGAGATTTTCCATGATCCAAGATAGCATGTTGCTATGGATGAAGAATATGAGTCACTACGGAACAATGAGACGTGGGATCTTGTCTCTCTCCCCCCAGGGAGAAAGCCGGTCCAGTGCAAGTGGATCTAAAAAACAAAAATTTATTATGATGGATCTACAACCAAGTACAAAGCTCGCTTTGTTTCCAAGGGGTACTCACAAGTCCATGGCTTGTAGTACAATGAGACATTCACCCCAATAGAAATAATGGATTATGTCATACTTGTTTTGACAACTGTAGCTTTGAAGCAATGGGAGGTACATCATAGGAGAATATCCATATCCAGATCCATCACCTGCATTACTATCCTACAGTGGAGTAGATTGTAGACATCTCTACAAAGTATTTTACTTAGAAGGGATTTTCGAATCTCAAATATATGCTTGGTGTGAAGGCTGTTAGAGTTTCCTATTGTTCATTTTCGAGGGGGGGTGTTCCCACGAGGTTTTCCCCATTTCCTTAGTTTCATGAACAATTATTTTTTATTGTTTGGGTGACCTTTGGTCTCAATTACCAGGGCCCAGGTTGTCTAAGTTTGGATTAAGGGGGGGTGTTAGGATAATTAATACTCCAACCTTTGTCCACCTTAGTATTATTTCCCTTTTCCTAGTATTGGATGATGTTGTTGACTCCCTACTGGTGTTTATTTATCATCTAGACCTCATCAGCCACCCGATGCACCCTCCATGCATGAATTTAGGCCATGCATGCATGCATACATGAATTTAGTCCCTGCATATTCAATTCCCTACATTTTAGGAGCTAACTCAGTGATATGGTTTAGTCTACCTGCATTCATGGCTATAGTGAGGGGTTTTGAGATCCAATTGCCACTAATTGCAACTAAGGCACCCTTTCTAGCCTGATTTGCATGACAAAATCAATAATGCGCCCTTGATGTTCACTTAACTGACAACAACTTCAGTTCACTGATATCCAGTTGAGTTTGGCACCATCTGAGCATTGTAGTGGGGACAATGCCTATGCTAGACTGACATGGATTCGAATTCCTCCTAGATAATCGAATTCTCTCTATTGTACTATATTCTTTCACTATGAGGTATTCCTAGGCTCAAATATCTGTTTTGTTACAAAATTTAACATGAAGAAGGCCCTAAAGTGATGATGATGTTCTCACATGACCATGTAAAGTGTAAAGAAGCCCACCTAAGGAGATGATGATGTGTCCACAAGACTATGATGTTGAGAAGTGTGAAGAAGCCCCTAAAGTGATGATGATGTATCCACATGACCATGTGAAGTGTAAATAATCCCACAAATTAATGATGATATGTCCACTTAATCAAGAAGTTTCAAGAAGCCCCTTGATGAAGCCATGAAGTGGTCATTGACCCATTGAAGAAGCCCCTAAAATGTGGAAAACAAAAATAATAATAAGTTATGGCTGACCTACCCTAAAGTGATTTAAAAAGTAAGTTGGAAAGGTATAAATACAAGTTAGATCATTTTATTTTTTATTCAAGTTCTTCTTCTCTTATGCGCACTTTCAATAAAGAGTAGAGCAAATTTTAGAGGATGATCTTATAAAGAGTTTGAAGGATGATCTAAAGTTTTTCTCTTAATTCTTTATCTTGATGGAAACTTGCATTACTTTCTCATATGGTTTCAAAATCACGAAATTATTAGCTCATTGGAAAGCTTATTGTAAGGGATGTGTGATGACATGATTTATAGTTTATTTTACTAAAGGACATGGTGAATGGCCATGGTTTCTCTCTTGTTTCTTCATCTTGCGATCTTGGAAAAGGTATGGATCTTTCATATGTATTAGGGTTTCTCTCTTAGTGAATCATGGTGATTATCTTGGCATATATCATGGTGATATTTGCATAGATTATGGTGATATTGGCATAGATTATGGTGATGATATTGGCATAGATCATGGTGGTATTTGGATAGATTATGGTGATAGTGGAATATATTATGATGATGATCTTGGCATAGATAATGGTGAT
The DNA here is from genome assembly GCA_027924585.1 of Larix kaempferi. Classification (NCBI taxonomy): domain Eukaryota; kingdom Viridiplantae; phylum Streptophyta; class Pinopsida; order Pinales; family Pinaceae; genus Larix; species Larix kaempferi. Next base: position 5,202,131 of record BSBM01000575.1, on the reverse strand, counting down.
ATTTGCATAGATCATGATGATATTGGCATAGATTATGGTGATGATATGGCATAGATCATGGTGATATTGGCATAGATTATGGTGATGGAATAGATTATGGTGATGTTATTGCCATAGATTATTGTGATGTTATTGGTATGGACTATGGTGTTGTTATTGTCATGATCTAGTGTTCCTCTCTTGGGATGACCTAGGGTTTGAATATGATGATGATAGTAAGGGTTTGAAGAAGCAAACAAATGAAGTCCATGAATGATTTATTCATGAAATTTATATTGCATATTTAGAAGATATGTTTTGGTCCTCTTCATGAAGGTTTATTGCAGATTTGAAAGACATGTTTTGGTCCTCTTTATGAAGGTTTTATTGAATATTTGAAGGGCTAGTTTGTTGCAGATTTGAAGGTCATATTGCAGACATTTTTTGTCTTATTCATAAAGGATTTAATTGTTTATGAATATGTGGAAGACATATTTTGGTGTTGGACAAGAGTGTTCTATTGCAAATTTGAAGACTATCTTGGAAGACATATTTTGGTGTTGAACAAGAGGGTTTTGTGAATGATTGCTCTATTATCAAATTATTCTAAATTATTTATTTATTACTTATTATAGATGCATTATTTAACTTTACATATTATATGTTTTTAAATTTGTAGGAACATATATGTAGAGTATAACAATTAATTGGTGAATCTCACATGTATCTTAATATTGAATAATAGAGCATATGAATTATTTGTTTTATTTATGTGTTCTTTATCAAATTCTATAACCTGTCACCATTCAATATTAACATGAATGGATAGACATTATTGTTCAATTATATCAAAATTAATTCTCTTACTTTCATATATGTACTGATGTTGATGCTTTAACCCATTGTTTATACGGAGGAATTATTTCCAAATACAAATAATGAAATATGTCTTAATTCTATGCGTTCCTTGAATCTATAACTTTGTTCTTCCAAGGGATAGTTTTATCCAATTATATGTTATTTCCTTGTTTTAGATTAAAACATCATAAAATAGACAAAACATATAAAATTAGAAAAACTTATAAATTGTAATGGAAACTAGGCCGTTAACTAGTTAGAGGCACCATACCAAATGTGATCAGGTCTAATTTGGGACTTGCAAACGTGTGTTTTCCCCCATTGTTGACGGGTCAATTAGACCCATCGACATAGCAACAAATGTGTAGCATTGTGTGGGAAGTAATGCATCTATATCAGTAAGTGTATGTGGGGCATCGTGAAAATGTGAGTGGGTCCTTCGATTAGATGGATCCCATTCTAGTTCTCATGTTTCCTTAAGAGTTTGGTTTACCCAACACGGTCGAATCGTCAGATATATAATAATTTTTTCATCAGTATAATCAACTTCTTCTTCATATGAATCTGAAGATTAATTTGAATATTAATTTTCATATAAGAGAATGGAGGAAACATCAATGAGATTGTTATAAATATTAATGGCACACCACTTGTAGGAGTTTCTACATGCAAGCTGCCTTATTCAAACTTGACACTCCTTTCATTCAAAAAAAAATTAGTGGCTTGATTTAGTAGTTTCTACCCCTTTACACCTTCAAGGTATCCTATAACGATGCAATCTTCACTTTGTAGATCGAAGGCCCTTCTTCTTTTGGATGGAATGCCATCCCATGCACAAGATCCAAATACTTTGAAGTGATTGACCTTTGGTTTTCAACCTCTCTAAGCAAAAAAAATTCAAGGCTTTATGAGGAACTCAAGTCTGAATGTAGTTTGAATATTTGATGGTTTCAGCCCAAGTTTTTGGGGCAAGGGACTTGGATTGAATCATGCATGTTGCCATATCGTTCAAGGATCTACTCTTTCATTCTACAACTCCATTTTGTGTGCATTATATGGAATGGTATGCTACAACTCAATGTATGGATTTTCACGTAGATGTTATACATATTTGTTGACATATTCCCCTCCATTTTATGTACATGGGATCTTGATCCCCTTTCTTGACTACTTCTCTGGAATGGATTTGAAATCATTGAAACATTTGAATATTTTATATTTAGATTCAGGAAGTAAACACATGTGTATCTTGACCAATAATCAATGGAACTAATACATACTTGGACTTGCTCATGGAAGGGTGTGGGAACGACCAATTATATCGCTTTGGAAAAGTTCAAAAATAGAAGAGTTTTTCCATGCCTTCCCTTTCTCAATTTTTTTTTCAATATTATTTCAAAGAAAAAAACCCAGACATACTCCATCTGAATATTTGATATCTAGAAAACCTGTCACCATAACTTTGTTGCTTAGTTGTTGTTGAGTATTGGTAGTTTAGGTGACCAAACCTCTCACTCCATAACCTACTTACTTTAAAAAAATGTGTAGAAGTATAGAGGAAGGATATTTGGGCATAGAGTTAGAGAAAACATACAAACTTGATTGGTGATTATAAGCTTTCAGAATATAAACCTTTGATCCATTAGTAATATGAGTGATGGATACTAAATTTGGGGTAAATTCTACTAGATTTCCTAAGCCTGAGTGAGTAATATGATATATAGAAAGGATATTGATGGACAAGGAAGGCACACAAAATACATATTGAAACTATCCATGCTCTTGATTAACAACTCCTTAGTCCTTTCCCACATACCTGAATTGGTGAGTCGTCTCCCATTAAGAATTTAGGGCTAGTACATGGCTCCATGGAAGAAAAAATGTCCTCTAATGAGGCCATGTGATTCAAATATCCTAAGTCCAAAACCCATGAGGATGATGAGGAGGAGGAAATGGTAGAAATCACATGGCCTCTGTCATTTTGTGGTCTTTTAGCTGCTTTGGTATTGTTGATGTGGTTAGGAACATTGATGTTTTTATGCTCAAGAAGTTGGATCAGTTGATCAATTCTCATGTTCATACAATCTTGCTCTTCATGGCTGAATTTTTTTCACTATGCACATGTTTTAATCTCCTTATTTCCCTTTCCAACATTGGAGGAGGATTCTCCTATGTATTTCTCAAATTTTGCTCATTTTTTCCTTTGAATTCTTTGTTTTGTTTGCTCATGTTCGTGTTTCCTTCATTGGAAGAAAGGGAATGCACCCTTGTTGTCTTTAGGGATCCCATTAGATGAGATGCAAAATTATCTAACGTGGGCATTTTCTAGGTAGCACCAAGTGTCAATATTGATAATACGAGTTGTTCTTCCCTTTTGTCTACTTTGCACATTTTGAGTTGAAGTAATATTGACTTGAATTTAGTAAAGAATTATTGTATATATTAAACGCTACCTGGGATCAAACTAAGGATATCAACCTCCAATTGGTGACCTCTCATCTCATATTGCTTCCAGAAGAGTCTGGTCAGCTTGGTCTAGAATCCATTTTATGTTGTTTCATCTTCAATGTGATACAAATAGAGATCCAAATATATTGGTAACAAAACAATATAAAACATTCATATATTTTGTTCATATATTTTACTTTTTATACAACTGAATTAGGCTCAAACTCTATTACCATTGTGATCCTTTAGAGCCCCTTCATGCACAATATCATTTCAACATTTTATTTCCAATCTAAGTAATTCAAGGGGGTCAGGCTTGTCTTGGGATAATGTTCCATTTTGACTAATGTGCTCTGCTATGTGTCTTCAACCTGAAACCATATATATAAACTTCTTTAGAGTCCCCATCACTCTAGTACCTTATGGGATTTTGGAGCAATGGATGTAGAAACTAAATGGAGCTACAATACATAGCAATTATTGAATAAGTGACAAAATGTCATAGAATCATAATATTCATTAACCTGTAAAAGAATAGAGTTGAGATGAGATCTAGAATACACTGTGAATAAGAATGGAAGACATAATGATAATCCTTGAAGAAATGTGCCTTAGTTAGGATTAACCGAGGAAATAATTATTTGCGTACAATCTATCAGTGCGGACACAAACCGATATCGCTAGTCCGAATGGTTTAGATCTAGAACAAAAGAAGTACACAATACAAATTACTTTGCTAGATTGATCAAATTGCAAAGGATGTTAGAACATAAATCACCTGATGAGCACAGTACTATCTCCTTGGTTGATGAGCCCTTGGTCTTCAGATATCTGGTTGCAAAACCATGTACAATGAGTAGAAACAAGCAAGTAATAATAACATATAAACATAAATCAATATAAACTAGAAGTCAAAGAAGCTAATTCTAAATATCTTATAATAACAAGATGTTTATGGAAAGAATCTGCATTAATGTAATTAAAAGAATTACATAGAGAGAGGTTCCAACTGATCTTTGACATTGTAACACCTTCCAAATTATCCTAGCCTCAAAGATCCAAGCTTTGCCTCTTGATGGATGGAAAGGAAGAAACTCTAGCATAATTTCGCCAGCATTTAAGTGATATATATTCCTCTTCCTTAACCATGGAGAGGGAGTTTGTATTTATAGGCATAAAGGGATAGGAGAGGTTCGAGATTTGTGTGAGAAGCTTAAGGAATCATCCCAAAAAGTAAGGGAACCGAAAGCCACCTTTCTTGGTTCATAGGGATAATCCCCCACATAACCAAGGATTCTAGAAATCGCTCGAAGCTTATCTTTCTCCTTTTAAACTAACAACACCACACCTTGCACACAGATAACCCACATCTTGAAGGGTGACCAATCTTGTGCAAAGGAAACTAGAATCACCGATGTGCTCTGTCAATGTGCAGAGCACGCCACCTATGGTTTGACACATCTTATCAACAAGCAAGGCGCATCGGGTGACAAAAAAAGGTCAAAGGAATAACAACAATCCTCCTTTCAATCATTTGGCCCAGGTAATTTAGGGATTAGGGAAAATAGAGGACACATGACTCATGATGATGATATTTTGGTGTAACAGAATGTCCCCCAAAGCATGAAGCTAGCGAAATAGGGTAGGTGAGATGCTCTGAAATATGAGAGTTCGAGGAAAGAATCATCGGTTGGAGTGACGAACAAAGACTCCTGCAGTACAATAAACACTCATATATATGTCTCAAAATGAATCATAACATGGTTTCGAACTACATTGTAGACCCATGGTAGTATCGACTTACTAGAAACAATCATGGCGACTAGATACAAACCTAGATCCATGATGAGATAATTACACAACTACAACCAATACAAGAGTGGATCCCTATGACATGACTCAAAAACTATCCATTGAATCCTGGGTAAGATACATAAGTTAACCTAAGGTCTTCAAGACGAACCCACATTGATACGAATCTAACCACGTGATTACAATGTTTTGAAGTCGAACATGGTATAAGCCACTTGATTACCGGTCATTGATTTATACCATTAACAAGTACGAGGGAAATCACCATTGATGTCAATGATCCCCGAGGTATCATAGTACATACCACTGAATGTGAATCAATGGTTTGAGGTCAAACATTCAGTGGAATATTTCAATCAGAAGTCAATGATGTGAACTTGTTGAAAGCGAGGTAACCTTCCATTAAGGCATGGAGGGCCAAGGCACCTGATTGGTTTCTAGATTCAATCCTTGGATGATGTGCTGAAGTCGAAAAGGATAAACCCGTCGAAGGAGTTCCATGATGTTTCCCCCATCATCGAAATGATACGAGATCAAATCTGTTTTGGATCAGATCAGACTATAGAGCAAGCAATGTTTGAGACTGACTCAGGGGTGACCGACATAATGGAAGGCATAACGATTGCAGATATTGAATCGATCAACAGAATTCTCTTGAACATGGAATGGCATGACTTGGAATCATCGACACGATGATATTGACACCAGTGCCTAATGCCACTAATGATCGATGCATTATTTGTATGAATTAAAGGAGTAAAGCTAATCAAGGAATAGGTGAGACTCGAGGACAAGCAGATTATCCAAGCGGTTCGAACGAAATGAAAATGAGTGCCATGTTCAAGAGTGACTATTATAGGTCAAGTATGCACTTCTCCATTCGTGATCACATTGCTTTGTCGATCACACAAAAGGACACCATGGATTGAAGAGCTAGGTTGACCTAGATGAGTTTTGGTTGGAACTACACTCTACAACTGAAAATCTTAATATTTCTACTGGTTTTACAACATGTGTGCTACTCTTTGCATAGTAAACCATTGCATATATTGAGATGTGCGCTACTTTTCTCAAGGACAACCAATGCACACCTTTAAAAAGTTGCAAACGCTTGTTACAAAGCATAAAAGTTGCTCTCTGTGCACTACTCTTGTTATATGAAACATGCGCACATCTTAAGATGAAATCAAAAATATATTAAGATTACGAATTGGGATTAGTTGAAGTTGGTTATGCAACTTCCCCAACATCCCAATTCAACCACCTCTCGATTCCAACTTTCTACCTTGTCCCATAAATACAAGGAGGATCCATGAGAGAGGGACCTAGAAGGAATGCTTTAATTGCTATAACACTGGAGGAATTCCCAAGTCATTGTGAAGAGCAGGAGCCTAGGACTCGTTTGCAAAAACATCTTGACCGATTAGGTATATTTGTATTGATTCATGTTTCTTTGACAATAAAAAGGTGGAAATACCCTTCCTATCCCAAATTGAATGTCTATTGGATTGTATGTTCATTTGGTTTAATATCTTATTGTAGTTGATGTTTAATTGCTTTCAATTTCATCATATTTATTGCAGTCAATATATGCTGAGGAAGGTTTCCTTTGTGTTGCAGGTTCATCATAGCGGAAGATCAAGTGAAATCTAGGACCAGTCGTCGATAAAAGGTACATATTTTGATATCTCAATCTCTTTCCATTGGTAAGAACTAATGCAAGACAATGAATGTATTTACCTATCACCCCTCCCATGTTGGTAGTGTCTTCTCCTCACTATAAGGTATTTTTCCTGCACAACAGACTAGCAACTCCGCTAGGGAGTAACTGATAGTTTTTCTACTCTAGGAGACCTAGTTAGGTTTTCTTCCAGTTGATTTCAGTCTTTTTGATTCTCTGAGAGGCCTTATAGGTCATTGTTACATGTTCTTTCTTGCTTGATTCATCTCAGTTTACTATTGCAAACCCTATTTGTGTCCTTCTGAGACATGTGCACCGGTTTACCATACTTACAGTAGCGCATTTTACCTAATGAATGCTGCTTTGTACACTGCACAGTAGCACATATTTTCTAGTGTGCGCTGATTTCCCTACTGCACAGTAGTGCATTTTCCTATAGCTTCCATTTTTCTATTAGCGTTTGATTTCCTATTGTTTGGTTTCACTTCTATCCTTTTTCTTTGCTTCCCTGACTGATTCCTGAGACTTGTATGTCTCTTTTGAGTCTTGTTTGCCTCTCTAAAGTCCTTTAGTTTGTCTTTTCTTGCTTGAGTACTTGTTTAAAGTGTCTTCATTGCTTTCTAGCCCTTTTTGAAGTTTGTGCACTACTCTCTTTCAGACATAGCTGCACACTTTTTCCCTAGTTTCTTGTTGTAGTCATACAGACCTGCGTTCTTAACATTTGTTGTTTGTGGAAACAATAGCACACTTTCACTATGTCTTATCCTTTCCATTAGGGTTTGGCCCCAAGTTTGAGTCCTTAGGGTGCTTTTGAAAGGTTGCTTGGTTTAGATACTTTCTGATTGTCTTTTCAGTTCAGTCCAAGTGAGTCAAAGCTTTCTAGTTAGCTTTCTTTTGAGTCTGTGTGTTAGTAGGGTCACATTTTGGTTTGCTTTCCTACTCCTTTGCTTGGATTAGTGTTTTATTAGGGTTTTGGCACTTAGGAGCAGCCTTTCAGGTTTTCCTTTTCATTACGAGCGTCTCTTTTCCTTGTTTCTTTTACACTTTGTTTCCAAGCCTAAAGTTTTTTCTTTTGAAACAACTTAGTAGGTTGAGTCTTTCTCAAGTCTTTGATTTGTTTGTTTGATCCATTTAGGTTGTTTGTCTTACTCCTAGTTTACATTAGTTCTTACTTGCTCCTTTCCAAATTCTTTTTCTTTTGTGCAATTATCAGAAAAGACAAAAAGAGGATTTGGTAGCTTAGTAGTAGTATTTATCATTGTTTTGAAGTAGCATAATTTGCTTTCCTTTGAAATTTAAAAGAAAAATACAGAAAGAATTTTGATTTAGGATTGCCTAGTTTCAAGTTTTGGAAAGAATATAAACGAAAAGAAAAAGACTCTTTTGTGAATTTCAAAGCATTACTTTACATGCACTTTACTTTCCTGTCGAAACCATTCCACACACTGCACTACAACCCTTGAGTAAGAAGTATCCCTTAAAAGGAAATCTTAATAAAATTAACTAGCAACATTTTTCTTTTAGGTATACACATCATCAACTAGCTTAGGCTAGGATTTTGGGTTTAAATCACCTTAAACCACCCAAAATCGGCTTCATCACTCAAAAATCGTAGTATGACTATCGATTAGGTAAATCCATCTCCATTAAATTGTCTTGGGATGCTCTACTCAGACTAGAGTTAAGAACAAGGCCATGGGCGATTGGAATTGTTGAGGATACCCCCTCACTTTCCCATCAACCATAAACCAGAGTTAACTCGGGTACGGGAGTCCACTAGGGATTTTTAAAGTGCTTTTGTATTTCGGGCTTTGCTACCCTACCCATGTGTTTCGACTAGGCTGACGACTGTCCCCCCAGGTTATTTCGTATTGGTGGTAGCCTTAGTATCATAACCTTTAGGGATCTACACAAGTAGAGTGGAAGGATATTCCCACTCCACCTCGGACAAACGTGGAAGGTAACCCTTTGGCAGCAATCACGGGAGAGCAGTTTGGTGATTCAAATGCTTGCACCAAGAGGACCTCCATTGGACGACACGTAACTAACCATCGATACTCTATTACTCTATTCTGGGTAGTAATCATTCTAGACTTGCTTCTGAGAGTATTTTCCATTGTTTGCATGGTTTGATCACTTAGGAATTTTTTAGCGGTATGTTGTTTTCTCCTTAGCCGTAGTGGCCACTAGGCTTTTACTTAGTTTTCTTTTTAATAGTTGTGGACAACCAACATCTTGGTCATTCGCGGAGGTTGCAAAACCTTCCCCCAGTCATTATGGAGCCTCCACCGCCACTGCGGTGCTGGAGGACAGATTCCCGTGGTTCTTTTAAACTTACGGGTGAAACATAGGTTCTTGGAGAACCACAGCCCAGAACCCCAGATCATCAAGTCTTTGATATTATCAAGGTTGAGGACCTAACTTCTAGAGAGTTCAGTACCCCTTTCAACCCTCCTCTTACTGGACCCAATGATGGTACCTGTTGGATTTCAACAACCTGAGTACAATGCATGTGCTCTTTTTGGTGTTCTCTTTGTGTTGCTTGTTTTTAGTTGGCCTTAGATATTTTTGGCTTGTTCAGTCGGAAACGATGGATAACATCCTAGTGAGCACCAATCAAGGGACCGTTGTTCAAGGGGCTCCTTGTGCTTTTCCATTTATTGGGAACATTGGTACTCCCTTAATGGCTACCTTGAAGCTTCCAGGATTCACTATAGGGCTACTGGTTTGGTTGTTTTCCACTCCGAACACCTTGCATGCTCCTGATGCTTCTCAAGTAAGCACCTCACATCAAGAGCGTCAGAACCCTATGCCTGCTTTTCCAGTAACATCTTCTCCTCCTCCTTCTACCTCATGTGGTGAACGTAGTAATACTAGTAACCAACAGTCTAAAAGGAATTAACGAAGGAAGAATAGGAAGAAGATGCCAAAGAAAGGGGGTAGCTACCTAGCCTATGGAAGTCAGGCTGGGGGCACCTACCCAACCTTTGGTGGTGATGTTGGGAAAAGTCACCCAGCCTCTAGAGCTCATGCTGGGGGAACTTACCTAACCTTTGGTGGTGATGTTGGGAAACGTCACCCAGCCTCTATAAGTCGTTCTTGGGGCACCTACCCAATCTCTGGTGGTCATGTTGGGAGAACTCACTCAATCACTGTAAATCATACCAAACATAGCCACCCAGCCCCTAAAGGTCATGTTGGGGGCACCCACCTAGCCTCTGAAGGTCATGCTGGGGGCACCTACCCAGCCTCTGGAGGTCATGCTGGGAGCAAAATTTCAGTCACTGCAAACCATATTGAAAGCATGTCTTCAACCACTATTGCTCATGTTGAGGACACGTCATTGATCACTACTAGTCATATTAATGACAAGTCACCAGTTCCTGTGAGTCATACTAGAGACACTAAATCAGCCATTGCAAGTCATGCTAAGAAAGTTGACATTGTCGATAGACCTAATAAACAGAAGCTTAAGTTCCCTTGTAAGTTTTATGAGGGAGACCACCTGACCTATTTGTGCCCTGTACTTCCAAAAGTGCAAAGAGTGTGGTCCTTAGTTCAAAAGTATTTTTCTTTTGAGCAACCAGCCAATGCAGGTCATGCTAGGGGCAAGCTGTCATCCAATGCTAGTCATCCTGAGAGTCATGTTGTTGTTAAGGAGTCTAATCTTATAGGATTCAATCCAAATTTCCCTTATAAAATTTGTAAGGGAGATCACCTTACTCACCTGTGCCCTGCTATTCCAGAGGGATGGAGAGTGTGGTCCATGTCTGAAGGATCCTCTGCTCCTGAATTGTCTATAGATTTCCAACAACCTGATCAAATCATGGTTGATGAAGTGGTTGAACCAATGCAATCTCTGGTCAACCCCACTCTTCCTTTGGAGAGTGAAGTGATCGAATCGATGCAATATTCGACCGATCCCATCAGTCCTTAGGAGGATGATACACCTATCTCAAAACTCTTCCGTATTACCAGTTTTGATGTTTCTGAAAATGGGGGCACTGCATCTGTGCCAAGTGAACCCCTACCAAGCTCTGGGATCATTTCCTTTGATTGGAATAGTCTAACTAGGCCTCACCTTCCTTCTTCTTCACCTTTCCAGATAAAGGTTGATATCAGAAACCATGTGGTTCACCGATGTATTGTACATGAAGGAGCCTATGTTAGTATCTTATCCCCTTATTCTTGGAGAGATTTAGGTTTCTATAACCTTGTTATAGCTGTTAATTGGTCGTTGACATTCGACAGAGGACCTAGTGAACCTTTGGGATTCCTCCCTCAGGTACCTATTACTTTGAGTGGAAAAACAGTCTTAGTTGATTTTATGGTTTTAAAGGACCCTATGGATTTTGATATGATCCTTGGGTGTGGTTACGTATATGCTATGCAGGCTGTGGTTTCTACACTCTTTCTTGTGATGCATTTTCCTCACAACGAAAGCATTGTCACTATTGATCAACTTACATTTGTTGATCCCTATTATTACCCAACTATAAACCAAGTATATCCCTCGCCAGTAGGCACTACCATGTCACAATCAAATTATGTGGCATATTGTTCCTTGAGTCCAATTTCTACTGAGAAGAAACCTCTGAATTCATGCTTACCTTCTCGAGACTAGGTCCCAGCAATTGACCAGGTGATGACTCCATCTAAATGTTTAGATATGTGTTCCATCTGGGATAATATACTTCCTTCTGATGAAGTTTTCCTAGAGTCTATAATGCAGTCTGCCATTCATTTGGACATTGATCCACCAATGAGCATTGTTCCACCTTCTCTTTGAGCTCGTTAAAAACAGTAAGGAGACTATGAGCATTCTTCTATCTCTCCTTTGAGCTCATTAAAAAAAGTAAGGGGGCTATGAGCATTCTTCTATCTCTCCTTTGAGCTCATTAAAAACAATAAGGAGGCTATGAGCATTCTTCCATCTCTCCTTTGAGCTCGTTAAAAATTGTAAGGAGGTAACGAGTTTACTTTTTAGGGCTCCGTATAACTTCACGAAAAAGATATTTACATGGTTCTTTCACGCTCTTGTTAGACTCTTTAAATATGATAGTATTGCCAAGTATATTTGTCATTTCAGACTTGTTAAAGGATTTGAAGTGACATCCACTGAAGTATAAGCTTAATCCTTTTCCAGACTTTTGCGGATTACTTATGAAAAAGGAATACTCTAGTCATCTATGGCTAGAAGAGTTCTTCTCTAATCGTTTTAGACTTTTTCGGGGGAGGAGACTAACTGTACAAAAAAGGACTTTTGGATCCTTCTTTAGGGTTTTTAGGCTCTTGAAATATGAAAACAGCAAGCGAGCACTCACCTACTCGGGCTCGATGTGAAATCCATGAGAGGGTATATAGAGAATTGTTTAAGTTTTTCAAACTCTATAAATAGGAAAACACCAGCGAGCATATACCAACCCGGGATCGATACTAAAATCCACGGGTAGGTGTATGGAGTTATTGTTTAAGTTTTTCGGACTCCCTAAAATTGAAAACACCAGCAAGCAAGAACAGATTTGGGCTCGATATTAAAATCCCGAGATCAGTATTATATGTTAAATTTTCAGAATTTACTTCAATCTGATCTAGGATCTTAACTGAGAGAACAACATGTACAGCATATCTACAGCATATCAATCATGGAGACAATAATGCAAGCACACAAGAGACACAAGATTTACTTGGGGAAAACCATAAAAGTGAAAAACCCCAATAACTTCCTCAGAGATAGATAGAGCAATGATACAACCCAAACATAAGAGATAAACATATCCTAGCAGTAGATCCTCCTCCTCCATAAGTGCGCCACTCCTCCTTGAGTGCATGAGTGAGAAGTGAGTGATAAAATAGAGTGCCTGCCGCACTCTATTTATACTTGACTTGACTTGCGTTTTACATAAATCATGTAGGCTCGAACTTAACCATATAACATAATGCTGACTGGGCTGACCCCCAATAGGGTGGTCTAATAACCCTTCGACCCACATGACTTATAGAGGGCCGACCCCAACAAGGTGGTCTAGTAACCCATCAAGTATAAGTTACGGCATTTACAATATAAATGATGACACTTCCGTATAGAGGAATAATACCATCTCTATAGGAGTACATACAACATACATATATGAAATACATTCCGAAGTTACATATACATCAACACTCCCTCTTAACTAGGAAGGTATTTCTCAACATAGGTCTTCTAGCACAAGTCTTCTTCTCTGGATCATCATCACTAGATAATCGTCATCGAGTCATCATCATCGTCACTACTACTTCTATCTCAATCAATCTCTGAATATACTCCTCATAGGAAGTTCTATAGAGCCAGTCCCTTTTCATACTGGATGTAGGCCCACCACCTACAGGTCTTCATCATCACTGGCCATACTGTGGAATCCTCAGGACTTATTACGTGGGTCACAAAACCTCGAAAGAGCATCCGAGGTGGTTACGATCACATGGCTCTACCTATAGGATCTCCCAGGGCCATATTATATGTGACCTCACCACAAAACCTCGCAAGAGCATCCCAGGCTGTTATGAGCACGCAGCTATACCTATAGGATCTCCCAGGTACAGATTATATGTGGTCACCACAAAACCTCGCAAGAGCATCCCAGGATGTTACGAGCATGCAACTCTACCTATAGGATCTCCCAGGGATAGATTATATGTGGTCATGGCAAAACCTTGCAAGAGCATCCTAGTACTTATTACGGGCACTCAGCCCAACCTATCGGATCTCCCAGGGACAGATTATATGCCATAGGACAAAACCTCGAAAGAGAATCTTCCAGATATCCCAGGGAAACGAATTACATTCCATAGGAAAAACCTCGAAAGACTATCTGCAGATCTCTGAGGACCAAATTATATGTCCTCCTAGAGAAAAACCTAGAAAGAGCATTTGCCTGATATCCCAGGGCAACGAATTACATGCCATAGGCAAAACCTCGAAGGACTATCTGCAAATATCCCAGGGCCAAATTATATGCTCATCTACACAACCTGATCCACGACCATAGATTATCAAACTGATACTCACCATACATCATCCTGATGTACACATGATCATCCTAATCATCATCACTGCAACATCGTGCTGCATGTCATCTGGAGCAACATCCTAAAGCTCGTCATCCACAATCATCCTGATCATATAATGCATCTACCTGATGCATACCAAGTATCTACCTAGTACATATCATCATACATGATCCACCTGATCATACAATGTATCCACCTGATACAACTACATGATACATATCACCATACATGATCCACTTGATCATACAATGTATCCACCTGATACATATACAGATACATGGTCCGAGCATCCAACATGATGCATACAAAATACATACAAATGATCCTACTGATCATATCCAGCATCCAACATGATGCGTACATACATATACATATAAATGATCCAACTGATCATATCCAGCATCCAACATGATGCGTACATACATATAAATGATCCAACTGATAATATCCAGCATCCAACATGATGCATATATACATACATAAAAATGATCCAACTGATCATATCCAGCATCCAACATGATGCATACATATAAATGATCCAACTGATCATATCAAAGCAGAAACTAGAACATCATCCTTATGCTCATCATCCAGCGCTTACATCCACAGCCATGTGAAGGATCCTGCTTCCAACATGCTTGGAATGGCTTCAACAAATGTGTCCATCACTTCTTCCTCGAACTGTCCTCGACCTGAAGAACGCTAAGCCTCTCTCTGAAGTACTCGAACTTCACCCTGGCTAGTGGCTTCGTCATCACATCTGCAATCTGCTCATCCGTTGCAACATACAAGAGCTTCACAGCTCCTCTCTGCACCATATCCCTGATATAGTGATATTTGATCTCATGTGTTTCAACCTGTCATGAAACACTGGGTTCTCAGACAGCTTCACACAACTCTGGTTATCACAGAAGATACCAGTGGCATCCAACGGGAGATCAAATAACTCAGACAGTAGCTTCCGTAGCCATACTGCCTCACAACTAGCTGAACAGGCTGCAACATACTCTGCCTCAGTTGTACTCAGTGCTACACAGGACTGCTTCCTGCTAAACAAAGAGATCACACCTGATCCCATACTGAAGCAGCATCCAGATGTGCTCTTGCTATCTGCAGCACTGCCAGCCCAATCTGAATCAAGATAACCCTGCAAGTTAAAATTTTGATTCACTTCATACTTGAGCCTATAATCCACTATACCCTCCAGGTACCTCAGAACATGCTTTACAGCAACCAGGTGAACACTCCTCGGATCTGTCAGGAACTGACTCAATCTGTTCACAGCAAAGCAAATGTCTGGTCTCGTGTTCGTCAAGTACATCAAGGACCCAATCATCTGATGATACATAGAGGCATAAACCGGCTCAGATGAAGCATCACATAGAAGCTTCAAATTCGATGCCATAGGTGTGGCCATGGCCTTGCAATCCATCATCCCGAACCTCTTCAGGATCTCTACTGCATACTTCCCTTGTCCAAGGAAGATTCCATATGCACTATGCCACACCTCCATGCCAAAAACAAATATTGCATTATCCCCAAGTTCTTCATCTCGAACTCGACAGTAAGCTTCCGCTGCGTGTCGGCAATCAATCTATCTTCACCTGTAACAAATAGGTTATCCGCATACCAAAGTAGTATCACTGGATTTCCTTCCTCAACCTTGTAGTAAAGGTTGGAATCCGCTTTACTCTTGGTAAATCCCAAACTAGATAGAAAGCTGTCTATCCTACCATACCAAGTTCTGCACATATATGACTCCCTGTCATGTGTCTCAGAACCAAGTGGCTGCACCACATACACTTCTTCTTCAACTACACCATTCAAGAAAGCTGTCTTGAAATCCATCTGGTGTATCTTCTATCTCATCACTTTTATATTTCTCTATGCTGCCATCTACAGCATGCTTGATCTGATAGTTCCATTTGGAAGTGACAACAGACTTCCCTTCAGCTCTTGGGACCGCATCCCAAACATCGTTCTTCATGATCAACAGATCATGGCATTCTTCCTGTATCCTGGGAACTTCAATATCTTCAATAGATAATTTTGTTGCTTGAACAAATGTTGTAGTTCTTATTTTGTAGGTGATGGCATACGATCTTTCCTACACAACAAGTTAAATTGCATGATTAGAAAACATCTCATAGTTTTCAGAACAAATTCTTAAACATAAAGAAATATGTCATACAATCATGCAATTATCTTGGCCAATGCTTCAATACAACATTTATCCATATCTCGTAACTTTCTAGATGCCTTCCAATCTCTACCAGAACATTGTTAAGAGTGTGCACAACTCCCAACATGTCAGCAAAGAGGTTTCATTCTAGATAAGTAGCAATGGAATGTTGTACAGTGCCATAGGCCACTTACCCATGCATATTAGTAGTATAATGTTCATCAATGCAACTATTCTAATATGCATAATACACAACCTAATTCTAGGAACATCATTATACATTATTGAACAATATTATTTAAACAATAAAATATGCAAGTAATGACAATTCAAATACTTATCTTTGTTTGTTTGTTGGGTGGGCTCCCTCTGAATCTTTGCAACTACATTCTGATGTGGATTGTGAGAAGTGGTCAACTCCCTCTGAATATCTGCATCCTTGTAGAAACTACTGCAGTGTGCTCCCTCTTGATCTTTGCTTCCTGGATTACTTGTCCTTGAACTTATATACATTCTCGATCCCTATGCATGCTTGTTAGTATCATCATTGTGTTATCCTCTAGGTCTCATACATAATTCATTAGTATAATCTTAATAAACACAATAATCTTAAACATGTATATTCCTGATCATTTACAGATAATAAACATTAGTATTCAAGGTTTCAGGGAAGTCTTCTTTTACTCATATATATTCTTATTTGATCATAGGACTCTTCTTGTTAGTTGAATCATCAGTCATGATAAGAGATATAATATGCATAAAACCCATGATTATTCAAACCTATACCTTCATGATTCATCTGGTTAGTCATATCATCAATTATGGTAAGAAACATAATATGCATACAACCATGATTATTCAAACCTATGACTTCATGAATAATCATTATCAACAACACAACAGTATAAGATCCTAACACAAGGTAGGATTCTAGCTTGATATAGGAAAAACATACCTGGATTATCATGCTAGCTAGTTATGTCTAACATACCCGCATGATGTCTTCTGGTTCTCTTCAGTGACTTGTGCTAGTAACCTGCATGTCTCATAAGTTAACCATTGTAGAACCAAGTTATACATACCTCGAAAGTAGATCTTCTATGTGATCCATGACAATGGATGAATCTTTGTTTTCATGTCACCATGAGCATATGTTGTTGAAGTAGAACATGATTTGACTTTCTTGCTGTACCTTTTGTGTTAACAAACAACATAAACCTCATACAACATCACAATGCATTAGTACAACCATAAGTGTCAACACCCTAACCAATGAATATCTTCTATCATGCATTCATAATTTTGTTAAGGTGATACGACAAATATAAAATCAAGATTGTACTAACCGTAATAACATGAAGACAAACATACCATAAAATATCGGAACATACCTCGATGAGTCATACCTGTCAAGATCGCTTGTAATATTCTTATGTAAGGCCTTAGCCTCATCTCCCTCTGAGACAGGAACTTCTTCACTTATGCAGGTGTCCAATCCCTCTTCTTCTATGATTAACCCAATCCACTTGATTTGCAAGAACTGGACCTAGAGCTGGATATGGGTTTGTCAGAGAAACCCCAAAAATTCAAACTTTGAATTTCAAACTTCCGAAAGGATAGAAATATGTGCCTTGATGAGCTGATCAAGTTGGTATATTCAGAATTTGAAATCTGCAAAGTTTCACTCCTCAATTTGTCCTTTGAAACTTTTGGATTCACTGGACATGACCCTGAACTGGGGTTTGATGAAGCCCACTCTTCTGCCCAATTAAAAGGTTTGATCCAAAGCTCTAAGCTTCTATTTTTCTAAGGAGCTTCCAGCCATGGTCACAGATTTCAAAAAATTCTCATTTTTACAGAAGCCCTAATTTTCCACTTTTTTGATCAAAGTCCCGAACTAGGGTCTGATCAAGCCCTTCCTTTTTCCCAACCAAAAATTCTTATCTTTGTTTCTAAATTTTTATTTTGATGAGTAGCATTCAGCCGTGGTCTCTGATTACAAAAATTCCAACTTTCTCCAAAGCCCTAAGTTCCGGAAGCCATGAATGAAGGTACTAAAAAATAATTATGTTTTGACAGAAATATGTACCTGATTGTTTCTGGTGTAACTCGAAACTTTTTGATCCACAGGGTTTGAAACCGCTTCTTGAGATAGCCCGACCTATTATCTTTCCATCCTGATAGGTCTTACCTCAATTGGATTATCTAAGAGAGAGTTATGCAAGTGTTGCAACATGACCTATTTATGGGATAATACAGGAGAGCGAATTTGTACGGTGTACCACATGTCACTGTTTCAACTTCGACCTATGAAAACGTTTCCTGAGATAGCTCGACCTATTATATTTCCATCCGAACAGGTCTGACCTCAATTGGATTCTCTGAGACAGAGTTATGCCAAGTGTTGCAACGTGACCTGTTTATGGGATAATACAAGAGAGAAAACTTGTACGGTGTGCCACATGTCACTGGTTCAACTTTGGCCTTTGAAACATTTTCTTGAGATAGTACCATCTATGTACTACTTGTCACTTTTTACTAAATTTCATTTGGATCTTCCTAGCCCAAGTTATGACCTTTTTCTCAAGGTCACCTGATTTTGACTCAGATCTGGAAGAGGCCGAAACCCTATATTGTATAGGTCATAAATCACAAAGTACAACGAATTAGAGGTTGTCCTTTGGACACAAAGTACATGGGGATTTAATATTCGACCTGTAAATATTTTAGATCCGACAACATTGCCAAAACGGATTTATAGCGAAAGTGCTACGATGATTGGTTTTTTCTATATCAATCCCTAGCATCGTAAGTGCAACAAGTGTCATACATGCCATATCATGCCTTCTTTCAGGCTAGCTCTGATACCATGTTAAATTTTTAGAATTTACTTCAATCTGATCTATGATCTTAACTAAGAGAACAACATGTACAACATATCTACAACATATCAATCATGGAGACAATAATGCAAGCACACAAGAGACACACGATTTACTTGGGGAAAACCATAAAGGTGAAAAACCCCAATAACTTCCTCAGAGATAGATAGAGCAGTGATACAACCCAAACATAAGAGATATACATATCCTAGTAGCAGATCCTCCTCCTCCATAAGTGAGCCACTCCTCCTTGAGCGCATGAGTAAGAAGTGAATGATAAAATAGAGTGCCTCCCGCACTCTATTTATACCTGACTTGACTTGCCTTTTACATAAATCATGTAGGCTCGAACTTAACCATATAACATAATGCTGACTAGGCCGACCCCCAATAAGGTGGTCTAACAACCCTTCAACACACATGGTTGACCCCCAATAGGGTGGTCTAATAACCCTTTGACCCACATGACTTATACAGGGCTGACCCCAACAAGGTGGTCTAATAACCCATCAAGTATAAGTTACGACATTTACAATCTAAATGACGACACTTCCATATAGAGGAATAATACCATCTCTATAGGAGTACATACAACATACATATATGAAATACATTCTGTGGTTACATATACATCAACATTATAGAGTATTCTTCTATTTCTCCTTCGAACTCTATAAACAATGAAGAAGGTCCTGAGTCTTCCTTTCATGGGCTTGTTAAAATTTTACATGGTTGGGCTTATTGCGTTTTCTTTCTTGGACTCATTAAAACAACAAGAAGGACATTCTTTTACCAAAAAGAATAAGGGATAAGAAGGGTATATCACATCTTTTAAGTTTCAAAGGCATTTAAGTCAGACATATCCTTGAGCACAACACCTATTTGAGTCTATCATTTCAGTTCGGTTTTAGTTTCTGGCCTTAGGGTGAACTTGATCTCCGAGTTTTTACTCCCCCAATTGGTTGATTCTTCCAATCATATGGAGGGTTTGTTAATGTCTCCTACATTTCAAGCTTATATCACTTCCCCTTCATGTTAAAAACTTCCTAAGTCACTTTGTGTTGTGTTCACTATTCAAGGATACAACCTATGTTGTCCATTCTGCAGTTTACCTTGACTTCATGTGTCGGCCATCCTGGTGTCAGTTTGTTTCATCTTATTACTTGTCCTACTCCACATCAGCTCATACCTTTGAGTGTTCCTCATGTTGGACGATGGAGGATTCATTAAGGCCTCCCTTCTAGCGGACTTCTTCCCATTGAATTCAACTCATTTTTCTCTAGGAAGGAAGTTTAGATTTTCGGTTAGTACCTTGGGGATTGCAGTCATCAGTGGCAGTTTCCCTCGCTTTTGAATAATGGGAATACATCAATGTCTCTTATTCAACAGGTTCCTCAAGTGTTCGACTTCAAGTCCTCTTATTCACACTTGTTGGATAGTACTAGGTGGCTTGGGATCCATTATCATTATCGATGGAAGCCCTCACGTTTGTTAATGGTATACATCAAAGATCGGTAATCAAATAAAACCCCCCATGTTCGACTTCAGCTCATTTATTTGCATGGTTAGGGTTTGTACCTTAGGTTGTTTTGGATGAAGACCTTGGGACCATGATAGCATCACCATATTTATGTTATCACCCAAGCTGCACAATACTGAGCCTCACTCATTTTGGCTCTTCATGAGACATAAATACACTTTGTTGTTATGGCTATGATATCTCATTTTGACATGGATCCACGCTTGTATTTAAGTGGACATGCTATATATACATCTCCTGGTTATGTATCAGAGATCATGTTGTATCATGCTACACATCTATATGATGCCAAGATTATAATTTCTCGCTGACCTTGATCGTTGTTTCAGGTACTTTTGTGACTTGGTTTTGTGGTTTCTTAATCCTCCTCTGACTTGGAATTATAATGTATTTCGGCCATCGTTTCCCTCTAAAATCACACATTAGGGGGAATCTGTTATAGGTCCAATCTGTACTTCTCCGTCCGTGATCACATTGCTCTATCGATCACATAAAAGGATACCATGGATTGAAGAGCAAGGTTGACCTAGATGAGTTTTGGTTGGAACTAAACTCTGTAACTGAAAATATTAATGTTTCTACTGGTTTCACAACAGGTGTGCTACTCTTTGCATAGTAAACCAACACATATCTTGAGATGTGCGCTACTTTGCTCAAGGGAAACCAGCGCACACCTTCAAAAAGTTGCAAGCGCTTGTTGCAAAGCATAAAAGTTGCTCTCTGTGCACTACTCTTATTATATGAAACCCGTCCACATCTTAAGATGAAATCAAAAATATATTAAGATTATGAATTGGTATTAGTTGAAGCTGGTTCTGCAACTTCCCCAACCTCCCAATTCAACCACCTCTCGATTCCAACTGCCTACCTTGTCCCACAAATACAAGGAGGATCCATGAGAGAGGGACCTAGAAGGAATGCTTTAAGTGTTGTTATGCTGGAGGAATTCCCAAGTCATTGTGAAGAGCAGGAGCCCATGACTCGGATGCAGAAGCATCTTGAACGATCAGGTATATTTGTACTGATTCATGTTTCTTTAACAATAAAAAGGTGGAAATACCCTTCCTGTCCCAAATTGAATGACTATTGGATTGTATGTTCATTTGGCTTAATATCCGATTGTAGTTGATGTTTAATTGATTTCAATTTCATCATATTTATTGTAGTCAAGACACGCTAAGGAAGGTTTCCTTTGTGTTGCAGGTTCATCATAGCATAAGATCAAGCGAAAGCTAGGACTAGCCGTCAATAAAAGGTACATATTTCGATATCTCAATCTCTTTCCATTTGTAAGAAATAATGCAAGACAATGAATGTATTTACCTGTCACCCCGCCCAAGTTGGTAGTGTCTTCTCCTCACTATAAGGTATTTTTCCCGCACAACAGTGACTACATACTGCCATTACTACAAGTAAATGAAAACTCTTTCCTTATTCCCCATCATGATTGATGAGTACCTCTTTGTTTATTAACGTGCTTAAGGAGGGTAACAGATGATCGGTATAGCTGATCCTTAGGATGAGTCCAATCTCATGTGTTTTACGAACCGAGATAGGAGGGGTTCATCCCTGAAAGGGCCCCTTGATGTCATATTTTAACAAGTCAAAAGAAGGTAAAATTATCACCAATTCACATTTATAGATTCTTAAAGGACTAAAGAAGACTCCAATAATTACGTTTTTCATAAGTTTTAGTCCCCTGACCCGAAAAAGGATAAAACAATATGAGAGAGAACTCTTCTAGTCACGGTTAACTAGAGTGCTCCTTTTTCGTAAATGATCTTTCTGGTCTGAAAAAGGGATAAACTATCACAAGAAAGACGAACTTTCAAATACTTTTACAAGCATGAAATAATCAAGTTCGCTTGGCGATCTTTTCTTATTTAGGGAGTCTGAAAATAGCTTAAAGAGAAACTTCGTTGGGGTTCCTTTTTCGTGGGAGTTTTACGAGCCCGAAAAAGAGATAAAAGATAACTTGATGACTTATTCTCATGTATTTACGATCACAAGAAGGAACAAGGACTCACATCGATACCTTTGATGCCTAGTTTTAATGAGCGTGATAATAGTATACAAGATGCTCAAATACCTTTTCACACTTGACAAGGAGTATGAAAAGTCAACAATGATTACCAACATGGTAAAAAAACCACTTTCCTCTATCTGCAAGCTCCAAGAACCAAGTTAGGATCCATCATAAGGTTTTAAAACATAAAAATGAAATCAACTATAGTAAAAAACACATGGAATGACAAAAATTAAAAAGGGAATATTTCATTTTTATATAAAAAGGGTGAATAGTAAAAATTCTTTACCATTTCATTTTTAGCAAGTTGAATAGTGAAGAAAAACATCTTTGGATATTGATCTATTGGTGACAATTGTGGAAGCCTCGGTTAGTCATTCAGCTTCCAGTTATTGCTGGGTAATCCTAGATCTCATTCTCTTACTTTTGATGGTTTAAATTTTGTTTTTAATGCAAGTTTTTTAGGTGTTTAAGCTCATTTTAGAGGGTAAATTCTGTGCCCCGGGTGACGAACTTTCCCCTTTTGGGAAGTGCATCACTAAGGGTCTGATGCACCCTCCCTATGGGAAAAGCATGTCACTAATGCCTTGTTTGCAAGGCAGGGTGCATCAACGCAATTCGACCCACAAAGTTGAGAGTAGGGCCCAAAAAGAAAAACTTAAAGGATTGGAAAGGACCTAATGCTCATTATATTTATGTTTATGCAAGTCTTAGCCATAAAAATGGTACAGTGGAAGGAGCATGAGCATGAATTAGAAGATACATAATCCACAAATGATCCTCACTCCATGAATCCTTTCAGAGGGTGTGGCCTTCTCAAAGTTTTCCATGTCCAAGGAATGAGGGCCCAAATACAATTACTAGACTATCTAATTCGGTTATGGGACCTGGATCAACTATATTTCCAAGTAGGGGCTCATATAATTACTTTAGATGTCGAGGACATCTATTTATTGATAGTATTTTCCAAGCATTGGGCTCTAATATCACTATCCGGACCCAGGGGCAATGATCGTTCCACTTAGGACCTTATCGCATAGTTCTATACTTTGGGCATGCAGATATTAGGTGGGAAAATCCCCATAAAAAATATACGGGACCATCCTTTGAGGACCATGCTATTTACCATCGAGTGGGTTGCAGGAAGCAGAGCCGCTCATCAGGCCACCAAGGCCCATATGTTTTATGCCATAGATTTTATGGCACCCACTATGTTTAAATGGTGTGAGGGGATCCTCGTGCACCTAAAAGATCAACTAACAAAGTGTCATAGAGGGGAGTTCAAATAGTTTGGGTATGGTTCCATCATGGTCTCCTTCTTCCTGGAAAGGGTTCCACTTCTTTGTCCACGGGTTGAGCTTGATGATCTAAATCCGTGATATCCACATATGAAGAGGTGGTATGAGGTGACGTCCCACCATGGTGGAGGTGGAACTATGATCACATATGGGCCAACCTTCTACAAGTGGTTACGCGGGAAACTCCTCATGGTTGAGGATTAGGCTTACATAGGTGCAGATTTCAGAGGAGATCCTGATTTGGCTCTTCCTAATGGAGAGCAATGGGGAGATATTGGTAAGAAAGAGACTCTTTTCTTTTTATGTATTTTATGTAATTTTGTTTTTTTGGTGTAGTATTGATATGTCATATCTTGATTATGCAGATATTGGCCCATCTAGACCATCGGGTTCCTCATCGATCGAGAGGCAAAGAGTACTTCAGGAGATGGTAGCAGCCCATCAGGAGGCAATAGAGGAGCTTGATGAGTTGGAGGAGAACCTCCAATGATTGACTGTTGATATCCTGAACATTTCCATAGAAGATCTTCCTCGACATTACTAGAATAGGATAGCTAGAGTCTCAGAACGGTTTGGTTGATTACTCCTTCGGTTAGCTAGGGCCATTATATGCTATCATGAGCATCCTCAGGGATAGGCTGCATATATGATGATGTACTCAAAGCCATAGGCTTCAGATTTTTTGTATCAGTACCCTTTTTGTACAACATTTTTTCCAGGCAAGATATATATGTATATATATATATATATATATATATATATATATATATATATGACACTATCTAGCGGTTTTATACATTGCGTTTTCTATGATGGATTTTGGATCTTATATGTGCATGTCTATACACTATGAATAGTTTACATGTTATGTAGATTTATGCATCTTTGAAAAAAATGTTTATGAATGTGCAATATACCAATCTAGTAGAAAATTATCCAAAGAATCGGCAACTGCGTTAATACTTCTTCGAATATGTAGGTATTGGATGTACTCAAAAGACCTTTCCAAGAGGCGTACCTGCTGAAACAGGTAGAGTAATATAGGGTCACAGATAGCGTAGACTCGGTTTAAATGAGAGACCAATAGTTGTGAATCGAGGTAGATAACAATGTGGTCCACACCAAGGGAAAAAGCATTGGTCAACAATCCAATCACCACATGATATTCAGTGACGTTATTAGTTGCAGGACCTAGGAAAGTTCTTCTTGATATTATCAGTTCATCGACAGGGGAATAGAGTACCCATGATTCCGAGGTGAGGCTGCAGGTGTGTCAACTAGCGCCGTTTGTGAATCCATGGTAGGTTTTCATTTGCACATCTAGGAAAACATGGTATAAGATAAAATCGAGATAAGATCTTAGCACACTAAAAGAAAGTGTCACACCAAACAAAAACACACGTCATGTACAATATATACAAAGTAATAATGCAAAATGACTTAAGCATAGTATAGCTTTAGGTAGATCCCATTGTGAGGCTCTCCTAAGGATATTCTGTTATAATAGACTAATTCATAGGCTCTTTTTTCCAAAACATGTTTCACTACATATGGGCCATGCCACATGGACTCAAGTTTTCCTGGCCCCAAATAATCATGTTTTTGGCCATAAGTAAGGACCAAATCACCCTCATTGAAGATACGATTTTTTATGAATTTATCGTAATAGGCCTTGATGTGTTTCTTATGCGCTTCGTTGGCTAGAGCTACATCACGATGGGTTTCGTTGAGTTTTTCCAAGTGTAAGAATCATTCTTCCTCAGAAGTTGTGTTCGATAAAAGTTCAACAGCTAGTCTTAAAGGCAGAATGTCGCACTCAATAGGAAATGCTACCTCTAATCCATACACCAACTGGAAAGGTGTCAAACCAGTGGCAATTTTGACAGAAGTGTTGTATGCCCAAATGGATGAAAAAGGCATCATATGCCAATTTGACTTGTGTGTGCTTACCATGCACTGAATCATGGTTTTCAAGACCTTGTTAATGGCCGCTACTTGTCTATTTGATTGTGGATAGTAGGGGATTGAGTTTCGAAAACCCAACTTGGTGCTTAGTTCATCCACCATCATGTTTTGGAAATGTGATCTGTGATCGGTGATAATGGCTTGAGGGACTCTGAATCTAGCAATGATGTGATTGAACATAAAGAGTGTGGAAGTATCGCCAACTTCTTTGTATGTAGGCATAGCCTCGGCCCATTTTGTAAATTAGTCTACTACGACAATGATATAACCATGCCCCCAACTGAGGTAGGATTACAATGCATAAATTTTATTCCCCATTTTTTGAAAGGGCCAACAACAATAACTGGATGTAGTTGGGATGGATGTGAGCACTTTTTATAATGAAAACGCTGGCAAGGAGGACACTTCTTGACCACTTCCATACAATCCTTGAAAATGGATGGCTAGTAGTATCCAACGCGTAAGATCTTCTGGGATGTAGCCATCCCAGAAAGATGGCCACCACATGCCCCCGAGTGGCAACCAGTTAGGACATGCTCGGCCTCCTTGTGGGTTAAACAACATCGTAAGATGGAATCAATACAACGTAGGTATAGTGTATCATTGATAATAAGGTAATATTTCGCGTGGTGATAGATACGACGATGTTCATCGCGGGATAAGTGAGGATCAAAGAGTTGGGTTTAGAGATACAATGTGATATCTCCATACCATGGGTCAGAAGTACTAATCAGAAACAATGACTCATTGGAGAGAGATTTAATGGGCTCAAATTCTTGATCAATATGGGGAGGATCACAAATGAGCTCTATGAATACCAATGAATTTTTAGATTTTTCCTTTTCAAACTGGAGATAGAATTCTTGTAGAATCATGATCCAATGCGAATATTTCCCCCTAATACTTGACATGTGGGAACATGGTACATAGGGTTATAATCATCAATAATGGTAGTGGTGCAGAGAAAGATATAATGACGAAAGTTTTGTTGTGGCAAGAGCTAATTTCTCTACATGCCAATAACAGGTTTGGGAGTTGATGAGACCCTTACTAAGGTAATATATCACATGTTCTTTCCCATTGTGATCTTCCTGTACTAGAACCATAGTGATAGTTGAAGTAGAGGCAGCAAGATAAAAGATGTAATCCTTTGTGTAATGTTAAATTTTGAGCATTAATTCACAATACTCTAGGATATTTACTGAGAGAATAACATGTACAGTATATCAATGCATAACAATCATAACAAGCATGAAAATCATCATAAGAATCAAAAGCATGAGAGACAAGAGACATAGAGTTTCCATGGGGAAAACCCTAAGGTGAAAAAACCC
The DNA here is from genome assembly GCA_027924585.1 of Larix kaempferi. NCBI lineage: Eukaryota > Viridiplantae > Streptophyta > Pinopsida > Pinales > Pinaceae > Larix > Larix kaempferi. The sequence continues at coordinate 5,175,070 of BSBM01000575.1, read as the reverse complement.
ACAACTTCCTCAGAGATAGAGAGAGCAGTGGCTCAACCAAAGTACAACCAAAATACACTGAGATAGTCTCCTAGTAGCAAATGATCCTCCTCCTCACTAGTGCACCACTTTCTGAGTGAGAGAAGTATGAGTTTCCGAATCATCCAAATAGAGATCTCCCGATCTCTATTTATACTTAACCTGTTTGCCCAGTGACCTTATGGGGCCGACTTGCCTAGCTAGTTACATCAACCATATAATATATATTTCAGGACTGACCCCACACATGGTGGTCTAATAACCCATCGGCAAGTACACATACTTGCGACACTTGTCAATACACATTACGACACTTCCTTCCTTATAGAGGAATAACACATCTCTTATAAGGGTACAATAAATATATATGAAATACATAGGTGAAATACATTCCGAAGTTACATATACATCAACACTCCCTCTTAACTAGGAAGGTATTTCTTGACACAGATCTGCTAGCACAAGTATTCTTCTCTGTATCATCGTCATCGATGCATCAACCTCGAATCATCGTAATCATCACTGCTACTGCTATCTCAACCAATCTCTGAATCTACTCGTCATAGGAAGTTCTACAGAGACAGTCCTTTTTCATATTGGATGTAGGCCCACCACCTGCAGGTCTTCGTCATCATTGGCCATACTGTGGAATCCTCAGAACTTATTACATGCGTCACAAAACCTTTAAAGATTATCTTGCCTAGAAATGACCCTAAAGAGCATCTGAGGCCTTTTTCATCCTTTCCATATCTCCAGGACTTATTATATGTGACCTGACCACAAAACCTAGCAAGAGCATCTCAGGATGTTACGGGTATACAACTCCAACCTGAAATCTCCCCAGGGCACAAATTACATGTGGTCACCACAAAACCTAGCAAGAGCATCTCAGGATGTTACAGGTACACAACTCCGACCTAAAATATCCCCAGGGCACAAATTACATGTGGTCATGGAAAAACCTCGAAAGAGCATCTCAGGATGTTACGGGTACACAACTCCGACCTGAAATATCCCAGGGCACAAATTACATGCCATAGGAAAAAACCTCGCAAGAGCATCTTAGGATGTTATGGGTACACAACTCCGACCTGAAATCTCCCAAGGCACAAATTACATATCCTCCCAGAGCAATGTCTCGAAAGACCATCCCAGGCTGTTACGGGTACACAACTCTGACCTATAGAATCTCCCAGACATGCTCATCTGCACAACCTGATCTATGGCCACAAAGTATCATCTTGATACTCAGCATACATCATCCTGATGTACACATGATCATCCTGATCATCATCACTGCAACATCCTGCTGCATGTCATCTGGAGCAACATCCTGAAGCTCGTCATCTATGATCATCCTGATCATACACTGCATCCACCTGATGCATACCAGGTATCTACCTGATACATATCATCATGCATGATCCACCTGATCATACAATGTATCCACCTGATACAAACAAATACATGATCCATCTGATCATACCTGATACATATCAACATACATGATCTACTTGAACATACATTGTATCCACCTGATACAAATATAGATACATGGTCCAAGCATCAAACATGATGCATACATACATATAAATGATCCAACTGATCATATCCAACATCAACATGATGCATACATACACAAAGGTAAATGATCCAACTGATCATACAGAGCAGAAACTAGAACATCATCTTGATGCTCATCATCCAGCGCTTACATCCACAACCATGTGAAGGATCCTCCTTCCAACATGCTTGGAATGGCTCCAACAAATGTCTCCATCACTTCTTCCTCAAAGTGTCATCGATATGAAGAACACCAAGCCTCTCCCTAAAGTACTCAAACTTCACTCTAGTTAATGGCTTCGTCAATACATCTGCAATCTACTCGTCCATCGCAACATATAGGAGTTTCACCGCTCCTCTCTGCACCACATCCCTGATATAGTGATATTTGATCTGTATGTGTTTCGACCTATCATGAAACAATGGGTTCTCATACAGCTTCACACAACTCTTGTTATCACAGAAGATACCAGTAGCATCCAATGCGAGATCAAATAACTCAGACAGTAGCTTCAGAAGCCATACTGCCTCACAACTAGCGGAACAAGATGCAACATACTCTACCTCAACTGTACTCAGTGCTACGCAGGACTGATTCCTACTAAACCAAGAGATCACACCTGATCCCATATTGAAACAACACGTAGATGTGCTCTTCCTATCTGCAGCACTACCTGCCTAATCTCAATCAACATAACCCTATAGGTTAAACTTTTGATTCGCTTCATACTTGAGCCCATAATCAACTTTACCCTTTAGGTACCTTAGAATATGCTTTATAGAAATCAGGTGAACACTCCTCAGATTTTTCAAGAACTAACTCAATGTGTTCACAAAAAAGCAAATATCTGGTCTCGTGTTTGTCAGATACATCAAGGACCCAATCATCTGACGATACATAAAGATATCAACTGGCATAGATGAAGCATCACGTAGAAGCTTCAGGTTCGATGGGATAGGTGTGGCCATGGCCTTGCAATCCATCATCCTGAATCTCTTCAGGATATCTACTGTGTACTTCCCTTGACCAAGGAAGATCCCATCTGTACTCTTCCACACCTCCATACCTAGGAAATAGTGCATCATTCCCAAGTCTTTCATATCAAACTCGGCAGCAAGCTTCCTCTTAGTATCTGCAATCAATCTGTCATCTCCTATTGCAAATAAGTCATCCACATATAGGAGTAGAATCACAGGATTCCCTTCCTCAACCTTGTAGTAAAGGTGTTAAGTTTTAAACCAAATAGACTAGCAAGATCACGGAAAGAAACATAATCACAAGATAGACACATAACTTACCCTAGGAAACCCTCATGTGGTAGAAAACCCAACAAAGCTTTCCTCAATAAGATGATCAACCAAAATACAAGATGTGCTCCAAGACTTGTCTTTCTTCTCCACCTCACATGTAGACCTCCCAGACACAAGTGCGCTACTTTTTGAGTTGTGGAAGTGTGTCAAATGAGGAGCTCTCCTCTATTACTTATACTAGATCCCGACTGACCAAAAGTCCCTAATGGGGCCAACCTCTCCTAGAGAAGTCTAATAACCCCTAAAATATAAACTCAGGGCCGAACCCCACATGGTGGGTCTAATAACCCTAGTTACCACAAACCATCGGAGGAATAAACATCTCCGGATACATAATAGAATTGCCTTGGAGGGATGAAACATCTCCGGATACATAATAGAATTGCCTTGGAGGGATGAAACATCTCCGGAATAATAATGTACAAATCTAATATTCTTAGAAGTTACAATATTCAACACTCCCCCTTAACGAGAAGGATATTATAACAACATCTGCAGAAGTAAGGAGTCATCGACTACATCATACATGATACATCTATATATCATCGGAAGCTTTCTTCAATACATCATCATCAGTAACCCAACTAGTTACTGGAACATTAACATCATCGTCATTATATGATCATCAGCATCGTCATCTCACGATCACCAGCATCGTCATCACACGATCATCAGCATCGTCATCTCATGATCATCAGCATCGTCATCTCATGATCATCGTCATCATACGATCATCAGCATCATCATCTCACGATCATCAGCATTGTCATCTCACGATCATCGTCATCATACGATCATCAGCATCATCATCTCACGATCATTAGCATTGTCATCTCATGATCATCAGCATCATCATCTCTCGATCATCAACATCGTCATCATACAATCATCGTCATCATCATCTCAGCATCGTATACCCTGCAATACACACGATCATATTACAGGATGATCAATCTTGCTCTCTTTAGGACATAGGTCCATGGATGATGCAATCCTGTCATGTACCTTTTGAACCGAGGTCCAAGGACGATCCAGTCCTACTATGTACCTTTTGAATTGAGGTCTAGGCACGATCCAGTCCTATCATGTACCATTTGAACCGAGGTCCAAGGACAATCCAGTCCTACAATGTACCTTTTGAACTGACGTCTAGGGACGATCCAGTCCTATCATGTACCTTTTGAACCGAGGTCCAAGGACGATCCAATCCTACCATGTACCTTTTAAACTGAGGTCCAAGGACGATCCAGTCCTACCATGTACCTTTTGAACTAAGGTCCAGGGATGATCCAGTCCAATCATGTACCTTTTGAACCGAAGTCCAAGGACGATCCAATCCTACCATGTATCTTTTGAACCGGGGTGAAGGGACGATCCAGTCCTATCATTCAATTGTCGGAGACCTCATGTCTACAGCTCACTTTAGGACTGCAGTCCAAGGATGATTCAACCCTGATTCTCGGAGACATCATGTCTACGGCTCTCTTTAGGACTGCAGTCCAAGGATGATGCAACCCTCATTCTCGGAGACATTATGTCTACGGATCTCTTTAGGACTACAGTCTAAGGATGATCCAACCCTCATCTGTCCACTAAGGACTTCATTCTTGAAGACATACGTCTATGGCTCTCTTTAGGACTGCATTCCAAGGATGATCCAATCCTCACATCAATACAGGTACAAGTATCCTCATCCATACAAGTACATTAATATATGTGCATATATCATCAATACATCAATATGTAATAATACAAGTATCATCATCAAAGCATGTAACCTCATCAATACATATATCATCAAAGTAAAAGAAAAATAATGTAAGTATTCTAAGTGTAAGAAATCTAAATCTACATAAGCATAAATATCTAAGAATGGTAAACAGGCATCCTCATCATCAGTGACGATACTACTCCCCCTTTCAAGGAGGGTCCTTTTGAGCTACACCAAGCTTGTCTCGGAAGTATTCAAATTTCACACGAGACAGGGGTTTGGTTAATATATCAGCAACTTGTTCCTCAATACTCACATACTCGAGTTTGATAGCTCCTCTTTTCTATATCGTGGAATACAGGATTTTCTGTCATTTTGATGCAACTTTGATTGTCACACATGATCACAGTGGGATCCATCTCTAAGTCAAACACTCCAGATAATAGTTTCTGAAGCCACACTGCTTCACAGCTAGCAGAGCAGGCAGCTATGTATTCTGCTTCAGCAGTACTGAGAGCAACACTAGATTGTTTCTTGCTGAACCATGAGATCATGGCAGATCCAAGAGCATAACATCCACTTGATGTACTCTTTCTATCTAATATACTTCCTGCCCAATCAGAATCTGAGTAACCATGTAATTTGAGTTCATGACTTCTAAGATAAAATAGACCAAAATCTAATGTACCCTTTAGGTACCTCATTACATGCTTTGCAGCTATTAAGTGAACCTTTCTAGGTTCTACTAGATACTGACTCAGGGTATTTACAACAAAGCATATATCTGGCCTACTATTTGTTAAATACATCAAAGACCCAATGATTTGTCTATATAGAGTTATGACCACTAATTCTGATGTGTCATTAACGAATAACTTCAAGTTAGAGTCCATGGGAGTGGCCATGGATTTACACTCCAACATATAAAAACTTTTTAGAATCTCCACAGCATACTTACCTTGATTTAGAAAGATTCCTTTTGGTTCTTGCCATACTTCTAGACCTAAGAAGTAGTGCATTAATCCGAGATCTTTCATCTCGAATTCTGAAGAAAGCTTCTTCTTGCATTCAATCATCTGTTTCTCATTTCTGGTTAGAAATAGATCATCTACATATAACAATAGTATAATTGGTTCATCATCCATTACCTTGAGATAAAGATTAGGGTCAGCTTTACTCTTGGTAAATCCCATGCTTGTTAAGAAATTGTCAGTCCTTCCATACCAAGCTCTGGGAGCTTTCTTTAATCCATATAATTCCTTTTTCAGTTTGCATACATGAGTTCTCCCATCTTTAACCTCAAACCCTTGTGGTTTCTCTATGTACACTTCTTCTTCAATTACACCATTCAAAAAAGCTGTCTTAACATCCATTTGGTGTAATTTCCACTTCATCATAGATGCAAGTGTCATGATAGTTCTAATTAAAGTATACCTAGCAACTGGTGCAAAGGTTTCTTCATAGTCAATTCCCTCTTTCTGAGAGAATCCTTGGGCTACAAATCTTGCCTTATATTTTTCAATGCTACCATCTGCAGCATGATTTATCTTAAAAATCCATTTGGAAGAAACCACACTTTTATCTTTTGGTTTGGGAACTATATCCCAAACATCATTTTTCATTATTGACTGATATTCTTCTATCATTGCTTCTATCCATTCTTTCTTCTAAGCTGCCTCTTCATAGCTAGTAGGTTGTTGATCCACAAGATCACACATCAAGGCCACATAGTTGGATACTAGCTTTGGTTTCTTTCTTTCTCTAGTGGAGCCTTCGGGAGCTCCATATCTTTCAGCTCCTTCAATAATGTCTCTAGCCCATGCTAGCCTTCTTTTCCTAGATAAGTTTGAAATAGGGGGTTCTTGTGGTTCCATCATGTCATGGTCCTCTGGTGTATCATATTCAGGAATGTGCATAGCTTCTGTGATTCTAGAAGGTGTATCTTCTTCATAGATTTCTTCAAGTTGACAATTCTTGGATTTCCTGAGAGTTGCTTCTTCATCAAATGTTACATCTCTACTTATTTCCATATGATGAAAACCTAGTATGTAAATTCTGAAGGCTTGGGATGATTCACAATATCCAACAAATATTCCCTTCTTACCAGAAAGATCCAACTTGGTTCTCTTTTCTTTTGGAATGTGAATGTACACAGGACAACCAAATATTTTGAGATGACTTACCTTAGGCTTCTTTCCTGTGAACACTTCTTCTGGAGTCTTGAATTCAAGAGCACTATGGGATAGTTTATTCTACACAAAGACTGCTGTCCTAGCTGCTTCAACCCATAAATACATGGGTAGATCTTGATCATGTATCATGGTCTTTAAAGCTTCCATGATGGTTCTATTCTTTCTTTCAGCCACCCCATTTTGTTGGGGATTGTAGGGAGTAGTTAGTTCCCTCTTGATTCCAGCTTCCTTACAAAAGTCTTCAAAGTCCTTTGAAGTATATTCTCCTCCATTATCTATTCTGAGAATCTTGATTTTCTTTTATGAGAGATTTTCTATTAGGGCCTTGAACTCTTTGAATTTTCCAAAGACTTCATTCTTACCTTTTAGAAAGTACATCCAAGTCTTCCTTGAATAGTCATCGATGAATGAGAGATAGTATTCAAACCCACTTAGGGAAGTGGTGGGCATGGGTCCACATACATCTGAGTGTATTATCTCCAAAATGTTCTTAGTCTTTGTTTCACTCTTTGGAAAAGGGTTCTTGACATTATTCCCTTTTTCACATCCTTTACATGAGCCATTATGATCAACCTTCAAGTCTGGTAATCCTATGACCACCTTGTTTACATAGGGTAAGGATTTATAGTTAATGTGAGCTAATCTTCTGTGCCATAGCTCACTGGGGATGGAGGTTTCATGAGCAAGGGCAACTTCTGGATGTCCCTTGAGTTTATAGAGACCTCCTTCCTCTTCACCAATGACAACTGCATCTTCAATAGATTTTCCTTTGGGCCACATAAGTACTTGACCATCTACGAAGGAAACTCTAAAACCTTTCTTATCTAGTGCTGAGATAGAGAGTAGGTTCTTCTTCAAACCTGGTACATATAAATTTCTTTCATCTTCAAGGGTGTTCCAGAATCTAGCTTGTAGCTTGCTTCACCAATTCCCTTGATGGGATATTGGTAATCATCTCCTAGAGATACCTTTTGTGGAGAAGACTTTTCTTCAAGTTTTGAGAGAGTATTCCTTTGACCTATCATGTGCTTTGAAGCACCACTATCAATGAGCCATGTATCTTCTCCAGGAGATACAAATTTAGAGAGTGCAGAGAATAGGACATATTCTTCTGGATCTTTTTTCTTTACTTTAGATCTTTTCCTTCGAGGCCTTTCCTCTTCATCTTCTTCTTTTTCTTCTTCTTCTTCTTCACTATCATCTTCTTCCATATGTGCATGGTGTCTTTTGTGGACAAACTTCTTCTTCTTTTGTGAAGGACAAAATCTGGAAATGTGTCCTAGTTTAAGACAACCATAACATTGGACTGTGGAGAGATCTCTTACTGGGTTGGGTCCTCTTCCCTTTTTAACTTTAGAGAAGGGTTGAGATCCTTTGTGGTTAAATTTCTTGAAGTGACCCTTTCTACTTCTTTTGGTGTGAGTAGCCAAGGCTTGGTCATCCTCCTTGAGGAGGGATTTTCTATTGGCTACCTTGGCCTCTTCTTGAACACAATCCTCCCACACTACATCAAACTTCATACCTTCTTTTCTGGCACACATAGTTTGTATAAATGACTCCCAAGGTCCTGTGAGACCATTTAGAGCAATCATCACAAGTTCATCTTCATCAAGAGTATCACCAATGGCATCTAGTTGCTCCTTGATTTGGGAGACCCTTGAAAAGTAGTCTTGAATGGATTCTCCTTTGTGCATCTTGGTACTCTTCAACTAAGTTCTTAGGTTCATCTTCCTATTGATGTTCTTTCCCTCATACATTCTTCCTAGGGCATCATACATTTCCTTTGGAGTCTTCTTGGAAGCCACTTGGGGAATCAAATGGTCCTTAATAGAATCAGCTATGATTCTCTTTTCCCTATTCAAATCCTTCCTATGTATCTCTTTAGCTTCATCTCCTTCAGGTTTTGCAACTTCATCCTTGATATATTGAGCAAGATCATTCTCTTCAAGAATGAGACCAATTCTGTATTTCCATGCCTGGAAATTCTCTATACCTTCTAACTTGTCTTCAAGCTTAGTGCTTGGAGCCATATTCTCTTGGGGGAGTCCAAGAGACAAGAGATAGAATATTACTTACCTGGAAACTTTAACTTTTTTACTTTTCCAGATCTGCAATAGAATTTTTGGTTTATCGCACTTTTGGTAAAAGTAGGGTTTGACTTTCTCGGAGTTCTACCCAACCAAAAACCTCGATAAAAAGCTCAAAAGATAGATCTTTAGAAGGGCTATTTAGCCATGCAATCAGAATCCAAAAAATACTAACTTTTGTAGAAATCCTAATTTTGGGAGAGAGAGAGAGAAATATAATTTCACCTTGTGAAAGATGTTCTATTCAGGCTAGCTCTGATGCCATGTTAAGTTTTAAACCAAATGGACTAGAAAGATCACTGAAAGAAACATAATCACACGATAAACACAGAATTTACCCTAGGAAACCCTCATGGGGTAGAAAACCCAACAAAAATTTCCTCAATAAGATGATCAACCAAAATACAAGATGTGCTCCAAGACTTGTTCTTCTTCTCTACCTCACATGCAGACCTCCTAGACACAAGTGCGCTACTTTCTGAGTTGTGGAAGTGTGTCAAATGAGGAGCTCTCCTCCTCTACTTATACTAGATCTCGATTGACCAAAAATCCCTAATGGGGCCGACCTCTCCTAGAGAAGTCTAATAACCCCTAAAATATAAACTCAGGGCCGACCCCGACATGGTGGGTCTAATAACCCTAGTTACCACAAACCATCGGAGGAATAAACATCTTCAGATACATAATAGAATTGCCTCAAAGGGATGAAACATCTCTGGAATAATAATGTACAAATATAATATTCTTAGAAGTTACAATATTCAACAAAAGGTTGGAATCCGCTTTACTCTTGGTAAAGACCAAACTAGATGGGAAACTGTCCATCCTACCATACCAAGTTCTGGGAGCTTGGTTCAAGCCATACAAGGCTTTCTTCAATCTGCATACATATGACTCCTTGTCATGTATTTCAAAACCAAGTGGCTTCTCCACATACACTTCCTCTTCAACTACAACATTCAAGAAAGCAGTCTTGACATCCATCTGGTGTATCTTCCATTTCATCGCTATAGCTAGGGAAAGTACTATTCTGATGGAAGTGTACCTAGTACAGGAGCAAAAGTTTCTTCATAATCCATTCCCTCTTTCTAAGAGAAGCCACGAGCTATGAATCTTGCCTTGTATTTATCTATGCTGCCATTTGCAGCATGCTTGATCTTGTAGATCCACTTGGAAGTCACAACAGACTTCCCTTTAGGTCTTGGGAAAACATCCCAAATATCATTCTTCATTATTAATTGATATTCCTTGACCATGAAATCCTTCCATTCTTTCTTTTTTGCTGCTTCTTCATAATTGGAAGGTTCTTTATTCATGATGTCATAGAGTAATGCAACATAGATGGTATGTGATCTGGTTCTCTTCTTTGCTCTGTGTTCTTCTTCTGGAATGCCAAATCTTTCTGCATCTTGAATGAGCTCTCTAGACCATGCAGGTTTCCTCTTGTGAAATTTATCATCACGGGGTGGATCTATAAGTTCTTGCAGATCTTCAAACTCACGAACAACTTCTGGAATTGCTTTAGTCATGGTAGTATCTTGAAATCTAGTTTCCTTAGGTTCTTCATCAACTTCAGTAGGTGTCTTTCTTGATTTGATGAATGCTGAGTTTTCATCAAATGTCACATCCCTGTTGACATCAATCTTCTTGAATCCTGGAAAGTATATTCTATAAGCCTTCAAGATTTCACTGTAACCCACAAAGATACCCTTCTTTCCTGAAGGATCTAGCTTGGTCCTCTTTTCCTTTGGGACATGAGAGTATATTGGACAACCAAATATTCTGAGATGGCTGACTTCAAGTTTCTTACCAGAGAAGACCTCTTCTGGTGTCTTTTTGTCCACTATCTTGTGGGGTGTTGTGTTCTGCACATATACAACTATTCTAGCTGCTTCTTCCCATAGATGCATAGGTAGATCCTGGTCATGCAGCATTGCCCTTGCTGCTTCCATGATTGTTCTGTTCTTTCTTTCTACAACTCCATTCTGTTGTGGATTATAAGGAGCAGTCAACTCCCTCTTAATCCCTGAATCAATGCAAAGCTTCTTGAAGTCACCTGAGGTGAATTCTCCACCATTGTCGGATCTGAATGTTTTGATCTTTTTGTCAGTTTGATTCTCCATCAAGGTTTTGAATTCCTTGAACTTATCAAACACCTCATCTTTGTTCTTCAAGAAGTAGACCCAAGTCTTCCTGGAGAAGTCATCAATAAAAGAGACATAGTAAACATACCCACTCAAAGAACTGGATGACATAGGACCACATACATCTGAGTGGATGATTTCCAATATATCTTTTGCCTTGCTTTCACTGCTTGGAAATGCCTTCTTAATGTTATTTCCTTTTGCACATCCTTTGCAAACACCTTCATGCTTGGTCTTGATTTCAGGAAGACCTTCTACAGCCTTACTTGCAATTGGTAATGCCTTGTAGTGCATATGTGCAAGTCTTCTATGCCAAAGTTCACTTGGCTCCATGGAGTCATGTACCATGGCATGTTCAGGTTGTCCCTTCAATTTATACAATCCTCCCTCTTGCTCTCCAATCACTATTGCATCATCTATTGTTTTACCCTTTGGCCACATTAGGACTTGGCCATCCACAAATGCAACCCTCATGCCTTTTGCATCCAATGCAAAGATGGAGAGAAGATTCTTCTTAAGCCCAGGTACATAAAGGACTTCTTTCATCTTCAAAGATTTTCCAGAATCTAGGTTGTATGAGGCTTCACCACTTCCTTTGATTGGATATTGATAATCATCCCCAAGTTTCACCTTATGGGGTGATTCATGTTCAGATAGGTTTACAAAAGATTCCTTAAACCCAGTCATGTGTTTGGAAGCCCCATTGGTAATTAACCAATCGTTACAACCATGGGAGATAGTACCTATGAGAGCAGAGATTAGAACATACTCTTCTTCACTTGATGAGTCATTATCACTTTCTTCCCTAGCCTTCTTCTTTGGAGGTTCATCATCCTCGGCAGCATGAGCATGGAACTTTCTTTTGCTTCCCTTCTTCTTCTTGGAGTTGATGTTGTTATCCCTTTTGTTCTTGGGACAATCTGAAGCAAAGTGACCCTTCTCATTGCATGTGAAGCACCTTAGATCCTTCTTATTCTTTTGGTGATAGTGAGTGGACTTCTTGTAGTGAGAATGCTCCTTCTTGGGCTTGCTTCTTTTGGTGTGAGCGGCAAGAGCTTGATCTTCTCCTCGCATATTTTCTTCTTGAGCTACAAGCCTAGCTTCTTCTTAAGATCATTCCTCCCACAGTTTACTGAAAGAGATCAATTTCTTTCTTGCACAGATTCTTTGAATAAAGGAGTCCCATGACTTAGGTAAGCAATTTAGAGTGGTCATAACAACTTCACCATTGTCCACTACTTCATCCACAGCTTCAAGTTGTTCCTTGATCTGAAAGACCTTGGAGAAGTAAGATTGAATGGTCTCTCCATTCAACATCTTGACCCCTTTCAATTGATTCCGTAGGGTCATCTTCCAATTTATATTCTTCCCTTCAAATAGCTTGGTGAAAGAGTCAAACATCTCCTTGGGTGTCTTCAGATATGACACATGTGGTATGATATTGCCTTTGATAGAATCAACAATGATTATCTTTTCCTTGACCAAGTTCTTCTTATGCAATATTTTAGCCTCTTCATCCTCTAGGATAGGGATGTCTTCTTTTACATATGAGTCCAACTCATTCTCTTCAAGGATTAACCCAATCCTGTACATCCACGCTCGGAAGTTATTAGCCCCTTCAAGCTTATCCTCAAGATTGATGTGGTGAGACATCTTAAAGAGTACTCCAAATGGAAATAGAAAAGATTTAGGTCTTACAACTTGAATTGCTGAAAAACTGGATCTGGTCCTGGATTAGGGTTTGTCGAAAAAACCCTAAAAATTCAAAATGTGAATTTCAACTTTCTGAAAGGATAGAAAGATGTGCCTTGATGAGCTGATCAACCTGGTGTATTCAGAATTTAAGATCTGCAAAGCTACACCCTTCAAAACTACCTTTCTGTCTTCCTGGATTCACTAAGGAAGACCCTGAATTAGGGTTTGAGTTTCCCGGATATCTACCCAGCCAAAAACCTCAATCCAAAGCTCTAAACTTCTATTTTTGCAAGGCACTTCTAGCTATGTCTTTAGATTCCAGAAATTCCTATTTTTGAGGAAACCCTAACTTTTAGGGCCAAATCAGAAAATGCTCAGAATTGAATTCTGATTGGACAGATAGATTCTCCTTGATGAGGAGAGTCAATCTACTATACTGCTTTTCCAAAAACCATGGAGAGAAACCCAATAAACAAGAAACCCTGGTTTCTGTCACTGCACAATGTCTTCTTCTTAGGTTAGCTCTAATACCATGTTAAATTTTGAGCATTAATTCACAATACTCTAGGATCTTTACTGAGAGAATAGCATGTACAGTATATCAATGCATAACAATCATAAAAAGCATGACAATCATCATAAGAATCAAAAGCATGAGAGACAAGAGACACAGAGTTTCCCTGGGGAAAACCCTAAGGTGAAAAAACCCACAACTTCCTCAGAGATAGAGAGAGCAATGGCTCAACTAAAGTACAACCAAAATACACTGAGATAGTCTCCTAGTAGCAGATGATCCTCCTCCTCACTAGTGTGCCACTTTCTAAGTGAGAGAAGTATGAGTTTCCAAATCATCCAAATAGAGATCTCCCGATCTCTATTTATACTTAACATGTTTTCCCAATGACCTTATGGGGCCAACTTGTCTACCTAGGTACATCAACCATATAATATATATTTCAGGGCCGACCCCACACATGGTGGTCTAATAACCCATCGGCAAGTACACATACTTGCAACACTTGTCAATACACATGACGACACTTCCTTATAGAGGAATAACACATCTCTTATAAGGGTACAATAAATATATATGAAATACATTCCGAAGCTACATATACATCAACATGTAATCTGGTGGCTTTAACACGGGCGCATGAGTAATAGCGTACTTGATATTTTCAAATTTGTTTTGGGCGTAGTCATCCCAAATAAATGAGGTGACCTTCTTTAACAATCGCATGTAACCCTATGTTTTCTTTGCAAAATTACACACGAAATGATGCAGGTAGTTTTCCTTCCCCTACAAACTTTGAAGTTTCATAATATCCATGGGTGGGAGTAGGGAAACAATAGCCGCTACGTTAAGCGGATTAATGTGGATCCTGTCTTTGGAAATGATGAAGCCAAGGAGGCATATGGACTCCACATAGAATATGCACTTATGGGGATTTAAGTGGATATCCTACCGTTAACATCTAAGAAACACATCCTTCAGATGATCGATGTAGAAGTCATGACGATTTGAATGAGTAGGAAGATCATCCAGATAAGGTTCCAAAAATTCATTTATGTCATGAAAGGAATACGACATGGACCGCTGGAATGTGGCACAATCATTTTTAAGACCAAAAGGTAATTTGCAATATGAAAACATACCCCATGGGAAGATAAAATCAATTTTATGTTGATTGACTGGGTGGATCTCAATCTAATTATAGCCAGAAAATTCATCCATGAATGAAAAGATGACACTTCCAGCATAGTTGTCAATAATTTGGTCGATGAACGGGGTAGGGTAATTGTCCTTAGGAAAATCCCTATTCAAATCCCTGTAATCAACACAAACTCTGATGGTTCCATGTTTCTTAGTAACTGGGATGAAATTAGAGACCCAATCTGTTAGGGGAACAGGTTAAATGAACCCATCTTTCAACAACTTTTCAATCTATACTTTGATAGCCATAGTCTTCCTAGGGTGCACTAAACAGAGTTTTTTATGGAGAGGTTTGGTGTCAGGATATGTTTGGATTTCATGCATAACAATAGCAGGATCAATCCTAGGAATTTCCTTGTAGCTCCATGCAAACACATCATGAAACTGCTTAAATAAGGCCATAAACGTCTTGATTTCATTGGGGAAAAAAGTTTGGCCTATGTGAATATGTTCCACAACTCCTGGTTTTAATGAGATGTCTAAAGTAATTGTGGGTGTGATTTTTTCCAAATTCCCCTCAATTACCGTATCCTGGGTAAGAATATGAGATTGAGGGTGAGAAAAGAAATTTGGTGAAAAAATAGTATGAATTGTGTTATATACCACGTCAAGAGGCGGAAGGAAGGACGATCGATGATGAAGGTCTTCCCATGGAGGCTCATCCAAGCTCCTAATCTCCATGATCGATTCATCATAGTGAAAATTATGGAGTAGATGATTAGGTGATGGTAGGGATGAGTTCCGGTGGGGCAGAAGAGAACCTGAGGTAGAAGCCATTAAAGATTGGACATATGGTAAATTGGGTGTTGATTGGATGGCGTCATAAGTGGATTAAGCAGGGATGAGAGGCATCAAATCTCCAATCAATTCCATATGATTAAGATCAAGCACAATCCATTGGTTTGTTGAGTTGCAGGAGGTTGCTATAATAGATGAGATCATGTTCACTGTGGCAACATGGATTGGGGGGTCTGGTTTTGGAAAGACTCCCATGAACGATGAATCTTTTAGGAGTACTACCCCCACACTCTCATATATTTGCAAAGAGTGCCCCAAAAGAGGGACATTATCCATTGGATGAGTAGTGGTGTCTGGTGTATAAAAATATAACTGGTCGATAGTGAAAAGTTTCCCATAATGGGAAAATTACATGATGCAAAAGACAGATGATGGGACTGCGGTCATGGCATAGAACCAATTTTGACCAAGTAACAAATTATAATCCAATAGGGTGGCGACTACTTCCACATTAATGGAAACAATCTTACCTCCCAACTCTACAGCTAAGGATTGTAACAACCCATGGGGTTGAAATCCATGTCTGTCAAATTCCTTTAATGTAGTGGTGGAATGGTTTAACTCGGGAGAGCCGATGGATCTCCAATAGGATATCGACATAATGGAAGTAGAGGATCCTTCATCTAGAACAATACCATAGATACTCTTCCCAAAAACATTAGTAACGATTTGAAATGCTAATTGGTGGGAAAGCCTCGCCTTGAAATACTCTAATTTCAACATAATAGTGTTGGAGGAATCAAGATCTATTGCTCCTATAGCAGATAGCAGAGTCTTACGTTGATTGGAACAATTTTTTAAGACTTCTAGCATCCACATAGCACAAGGGGCCTGCGCTAGATCTTCTACAATGTTGTAGTTTTGAGCGGCACGGGCGTTAGGGTTGAAAATGGATTTTTGAATTGTTCTCTTTGGTGGATGCAATACTGCATCTAGTAAAGGTTTCTCTATGGTTAGAGGACCTTGAGGTGGAGGAGTATTGGATGTAGATGGAGAGGATTTTTTAGTTTTACCTCCATTAGATTCTTTATCAGGGATAGATTCGTATATATGTGACCCAGTAGATAATTTTACCATTTCATTGCGCATCATGAGAACATGAGCAATTGTGGACGGTTCTCCCTGAGAAGGAGGTGGTGGTTGTGCAACCATTTGTTGTTGTTGTGTAGGGAAGGAATATTTTAAAACTGCATGTGTTGGGTTTCCCTTGAGAAACTTCTTCACTTCATCTCGATGTGGACATTCTTTCGTGAAGTGATCATCACCACATAGTAAACAAGGATATTTGGCCTCCTGTCTCTCTTTTGTGTCATCAGGATAATTTTTGGGTTAGAAGAATTTTAGAAGAATTTTTGGATTGTTTTGTGCCTTTTATCTTGTTGGTTAGAATACTTTTTGGATTTTCCTTTGTTCTTCTTTTTACCACTGGATTTCTTAGGTGAAGGAGATTGAACTGAATTCACCTCAGTAGTGGAAGCAAGGCTGGGTGACCGATTGGTGTTGTTTCCATCCTATGATGAGGATGGAGTCGAACTAAGGTGGTTTTGCAATCCACTTGATTGACTAGTAGGTTGGGTATGAACGAAACAAATGATTCCATCGACGTGTGATCCTGTAGGGGATTTTCTTGGGTCGTGCGTAGGGCATGGGGCATTAGGAATAATGTCATATAATGTGCCAGATTGAGCAATGAATAAGTCTAGGTACTGAGCAGGTGAGATGTCTTTTTCTTCTGTAACAACCCCTCCCATAGCAACGTCTTTATATATGATGGGTAATAAAGACTTCATGAACCAATCAGTGAGTATTTGATCCGGAATGGGAGCTTTAATGAGGCGATGTCTCCTTCTCCACTCATGAATATGATCAGGTATATGAGTGGAGGTTTATTGTAGAAGGAATTTCAAAATATCCATGGTGATTTCATAGTGGATCGGTAAATGAAAGGGACTCAAAAAGGTCATAGCTAAATATCTAAAATTGGTGAAAGACTGTGGTGGTAACTCGATGTACCAATTTGTGGAAGTACCGGTAAGGGTTCGTTGAAAAAGCCTTAAATGGATCGAATCATCCATTAATGAAGTGGAGGAGCTCCACAAATCTTAATTCGTTACGTGATTCTTAGGGTCCTCACCAGGTTTGTCGTCAAATTCAGGTATGTCCAATGGTAACTTCACATGAATAACTGGCCAATTTATACCAGATTGGATGGGATCATTAGTCAAATGTGACAAATCTAGCAGATCCAATGTAGCCAGAAATGGTAACTGTCAATTTGGATATGGTTACTAGTAATATTGATAAGACATCTAGGTACTAGTAGGACCATGGATCGAATGATTGTAAGGTCCTCCTATAGAGTGTTGGCCATATGGAGGTGGTCCTCCCAGATTAGGACGTGGACCTAAAGGGGTTCCTCTTATGGAGTTTGTAGGTCCTCCTCTAGAGTACGAGGCTCCTTCGGGCAGTGGAGGTGGATGTGGTACAAGAGGTGGAGGAGGGGGTGGGACAGGTGGTGGGGGTGGGGGGTGGCGGTGGGGGGGGGGGGTCCACCAGTTGGAGGTCCATTTGGTGGAACAATATGATGGCCCCATGGGGTGTTCATATTTTTGGGATAAGGTAATCTAGGAAAAATATTTCGTGGGGAGTTTTGACCTATTACAACATTATGATTACTCAGGTATGTATGCCCCCATGGGGGTTGGGTGCAAGTATATGGCCCCCCCATTTGATGTACGCACGTAGGTTGTCCCATGGATGGGAGTGAACTTAAAACCATATTTTAGTTCATATATGAAGGATATCATTCGCTTACACTTTGTCCCCTAACTAGATGGTGCCCCCCAGTTAGATTTTGTCCACTGACTAGGGGTTCCCCCCCATGTTAAGTTTAAACCAAATAGACAAGCAACATCACTGAAAGAAACATAATCACAAGATAGACACAGAATATACCCTGGGAAACCCTCATGGGGTAGAAAACCCAGCAAAGCTTTCCTCAATAAGATGATCAACCAAAATACAAGATGTGCTCCTTCCTTCTTTGTCTCCTTAGCAGATCTCCCAGACAAGTGCGCACTCTTCCACAAGTGAGTGAATGATCTAATGAGGAGTTCACCTCTCTTATTTATACTGACCCCCAATTGACTAAAAGACCTAATGGGGATGACCTCTCCTGGAGAAGTCTAATAACCCCAAAAATATAACCACAGGGACGACCCCCACATGGTGGGTCTAATAACCCTAGTTAATACAAACCCTCAGAGGAATAAACATCTCCGGATACATAATAGGGTTACCTCGGAGGGATGAAACATCTCTGGAATAATAAAGTACAAATATAATATTATTTGAAGTTACAATATTCAACACTCCCCCTTAACGAGAAGGATATTATAACAGCATCTGCAGGAGCAAGGAGTCACTATACATGATACATCTATAAATCATCGGAAGCTTTCTTCAATTTGTCTTCATCAGTAACTCAAACAGTTACTGGTACATCGATGTCAACATCAACATCAACATTATGATCATCAGCATCGTCATCACACGATCAACAACATCATCATCACACGATCAGCAGCATCATCACCACACGATCATCAGCATCGTCCTCACACGATCAGCAGCATCATCATCACACGATCATCAGCATCGTCATCACACGATCAGCAGCATCGTCATCACACAATCAGCAGCATCGTCATCACACGATCAGCAGCATCGTCATCACACGATCAACAGCATCGTCATCACACGATCAGTAGTATCGTCATCACATGATCATCAGCATCGTCATCACACGATCATCAGCAGTACAAGTATTCGTGCCAATACAAGTGACCATATTAACAATACGAGTATCCTACTGATACAAGTAGCCACATCATCAATACAAGTATCCATACCGATACATGTAATCACATCATCAATACAAGTATCCTACCGATACAAGTAACCACATCATCAATACAAGTATCCTATCGATACAAGTAACCACATCATCAATACAAGTATCCTACCGATACAAGTAACCACATCATCAATACAAGTATCCTACCGATACAAGTAACCACATCATCAATGCAAGTATCCTACCGATACAAGTAACCACATCATCAATGCAAGTATCCTACCGATACAAGTAACCACTTCATCAATACAAGTATCCTACCGATACAAGTAACCACATCATCAATCACTTTCTCGGATACCATACATCTACGGCTCAATTTAGGGACCGAAGTCCGGGGATGATACAATCCCCACTTCTCGGAGACCATACGTCTATGGATCAATTCAGGGACCGAATTTCGGGGATGATACAATCCACACTTCTCGGATACCTTACGTCTACGGATCAATTCAGGGACCGAAGTCTGGGGATGATACAATCCCCACTTCTCGGAGACCACACGTCTACGGATCAATTCAGGGACCGAAGTCTGGGGATGATACAATCCCCACTTCTCGGAGACCTCACGTCTACGGATCAATTCAGGGACCGTAGTCCGGGGATGATACAATCCCCACTTCTCGGAGACCGCACGTCTACGGATCAATTTAGGGATCGCAGTCCGGGGATGATACAATCCCCACTTCTCGGAGACCTCACGTCTACGGCTCTCTTTAGGACTGAAAGTCCAGGGATGATCCAATCCCCTCAACTGTCCACTAAGGACTTCATTATTGGAGACCTCACGTCTACGGATCTCTTTAGGACTGAAAGTCCAGGGATGATCCAATCCCCTCAATTGTTCACTAAGGACTTCATTCTCGGAGACATCACGTCTACGGCTCTCTTTAGGACTGAAAGTCTAGGGATGATCCAATCCCCTCAACTGTGCACTAAGGACTTCATTCTCGGAGACCTCACGTCTACGGCTCTCTTTAGGACTGAAAGTCCAGGGATGATCCAATCCCCTCAACTGTCCACTAAGGACTTTATTCTCAGAGACGTCACGTCTACGGCTCGCTTTAGAACTGAAAGTCCAGGGATGATCCAATCCCCTCAACTGTCCACTAAGGACTTCATTTTTGGAGACCTCACGTCTACAGCTCTCTTTAGGACTGAAAGTCCAGGGATGATCCAATCCCCATCTGTATTCTCATCTATACAGGTACAAATATCCAAGAGCATGTATCACATCAAAGCATGTATACATCATTAATCAAAACATGTATACATCACACCAAAACATGTATACATCTAGCATGTATTCTCACTAATACATCTAATCATCAAAACATGCATACATCACACCAAAACATGTATACATCTAGCATGTATCAAAACATGTATTCATAAAAATAGAAGATATATAAGAGTTCTAAATCTAAATAATTGTAAGTAGCTAAGTGCAACAAAACAAAATTGTTATCAAATACTATACTACTCCCCCTTTCGAGGAGGGTCCTTCTGGACTATACCAAGAATGTCTCGGAAGTATTCAAACTTTACTCGAGACAGAGGTTTAGTCAGGATATCGGCAATCTGATCCTCAGTGCTTATATACTCGAGCTTGATGGCTCCTCTCTGCACTATGTCTCGTATATAGAAGTAACGGATCTCAATGTGTTTTGACTTATCATGGAACACAGGATTTTCAGTCATCTTAATGCAGCTTTGATTATCACACATAATCACAGTGGGATCCATTTCTAAGTCAAAAATTCCAGATAAAAGTTTCCAAAGCCACACGGCTTCACAGCTGGTAGAGCAAGCGGCTATATATTCTGCTTCAACAGTACTGAGGGCCACACTAGATTGTTTCTTGCTGAACCAGGAGATCATGGCAGATCCAAGACCATAACATCCGCCTGAAGTACTTTTTCTGTCTGAGACATTACCTACCCAATCAGAATCTGAGTAACCATGTAACTTGAGTTCATTACCTCCAAGATAGTATAGGCCAAAGTCCACTGTACCTTTTAGGTACCTCATTATATGCTTTGCAGCTATAAGGTGAACCTTTCTAGGTTCTACTAGATACTGACTTAGGGTATTTACGGCAAAGCATATATCCGGCCTAGTATTTGTCAAATACATCAATGATCCAATAATTTGTCTATATAGGGTTATGTCCACTAGTTCTGATGAATCATTAACCAATAGTTTCAGGTTGGAGTCCATGGGAGTGGCCATGGCTTTACACTCCAACATATCAAATATTTTGAGAATCTCCACAGTATACTTACCTTGATTTAGAAAGATTCCTTTTGGCTCTTGCCACACTTCTAGGCCTAAGAAGTAGTGCATTAAACCGAGATATTTCATTTCGAATTCTGAAGAAAGCTTCTTCTTGCTTTCAATAATTTGATTCTCATTTCCGGTTAGAAATAGATCATCTACATATAATAGCAATATAACAGGTTCATCATCCATCACTTTAAGATAAAGATTGGGGTCAGCTTTACTTTTGGTAAAGCCCATGCTTGTTAAGAAATTGTCAATCCTTCCGTACCAAGCCCTGGGAGCTTTCTTCAATCCATATATGGCCTTTTTCAGTTTGCATACATGGGTCCTTTCATCTTTGACCTCAAAACCTTGAGGTTGTTCTATGTATACTTCTTCTTCAATTACACCATTCAGAAAAGCTGTCTTAACATCCATTTGATGCAATTTCCATTTCATCATGGATGCAAGTGCCATGATAGTTCTAATTGAAGTATACCTAGCAACAGGTGCAAATGTTTCTTCATAGTCAATTCCCTCCTTTTGAGAGAATCCTCTGGCTACAAACCTTGCCTTGTATTTTTCAATGCTACCATCTGTAGCATGTTTTATCTTGAAAATCCATTTGGAAGAAACCACACTTTTATCTCTTGGTTTGGGGACTATATCCCAAACATCATTTTTCATTATCGAATGATATTCTTCTGTCATTGCTTCTACCTATTCTTTCTTTTGAGCTGCCTCTTCATAGCTAGGAGGTAGTTGATCCACAAGATCACACATCAAGGCCATATAGTTGGACACTAGCTTTGGTTTCTTTCTTTCTCTAATGGAGCCTTCAGGAGCACCATATTTTTCAGCCCCTTGGATAATATCTCTAGCCCATGCTGGACTTCTTTTCTTTGATAAATCTGAGATAGGAGGTTCTTGTGGTTCCAACATGTCATGATCCTCTGGTGGATTGTCTTCAGGGATGTGAACAGCCTCTGAGTTTCTAGAAGAAGGATCTTCTTCATAGATTTCTTCAAGTTGGCATTTTCTTGATTTCTTGAGAGCTGCTTCTTCATCAAAAGTTACATCTCTACTGATTTCTATATGATGAAAGCCTGGTATGTAAATCCTGAAAGCTTTGGATGATTCACAGTAACCAACAAATATTCCTTTCTTACCAGAAGGATCTAACTTGGTTATCTTTTCTTTTGGAATGTGGATGTACACAGGACACCCAAATATTTTAAGATGGCTTACCTCGGGCTTCTTTCCAGTAAACACTTCTTCTGGAGTTTTGAAATCAAGAGCACTATGAGATAATCTGTTTTGAACATATACTGTTGTCTTGGCTGCTTCAGCCCATAGATACATGGGAAGATCCTGGTAATGTATCATAGTCTTCACAGCTTCCATGATGGTTCTATTTTTCCTTTCTGCAACCCCATTTTGTTGGGGATTGTAGGGAGTGGTTAGTTCTCTCTTGATTCCAACTTCTTTACAAAATTCTTCAAACTCTTTTGAAGTATATTCTCCACCACTGTCTGTTCTGAGAATCTTGATTTTCTTTTCTGAGAGATTTTCTATTAGAGCCTTGAACTCTTTGAACTTTCCAAAAACTTCATTCTTACCTTTTAGAAAGTATATCCAGGATTTCCTTGAATGATCATCAATGAATGAGAGATAGTATTCAAATCCACTAAGAGAGGTGGTGGGCGTTGGACCACATACATCTGAGTGTATTAACTCCAAGATACCCTTAGTCTTTGTTTCACTCTTTGGAAAGGGGTTCTTGATATTCTTCCCTTTCTTACATCCTTTACATGAGCCATCATGATCAACCTTCAAATCTGGTAGTCCTATGACCACCTTGCTTACATAGGGTAAGGATTTGTAGTTAATGTGAGCTAGTCTTCTATGCCATAGCTCACTGGGACTAGAGGTTTCATGAACAAAGGCAGCTTCTGGATGACCCTTGAGTTTATACAAACCTCCTTCCTCTTCACCAATAACAATTGCATCCTTAAAAGATTTGCCTTTGGACCACATTAACACTTGTCCATCAATGAATGCAACTCTATAGCCTCTCTTGTCTAATGCTGAGATTGAAAGCAAATTCTTCTTCAATCCTGGAACATACAAAACTTCCTTCATCTTCATGGGGGTTCCAGAATCAAGTTTGTAGTTTGCTTCACCAATTCCCTTAATGGGATATTGATAGTCATCTCCTAGAGATACCTTTTGGGGAGAAGTCTTTTCTTCAAGATTTGAAAGAGTCCTTTTCTGACCTGTCATGTGCTTTGAAGCACCACTGTCAATAAGCCATGTACCTTCTCTAGGGGTTATAGATCCAGAGAGTGCAGAGAAGAGAACATATTCTTCTGCATCTTCTTTTGTATTTCTCCTTGACCTTCTTTTGAAGAAGGTCCTTTCTTATTCTTCCTCTTCATTTCTAGGTCTTTTATTGTGAGACCTTTCTTCCTCTACTTCTTCTTCTTCACTATCATCTTCTGCAAGATGTGCTTGGTGTATTTTGTAGTGAGTACCCTTTTTCTTCTGTAGAGGGCAATCTCTAGCAATGTGTCCTATTTTGTGACAAGAAAAGCATTGGAAAGAAGAGTAATCTCTTCTTTGAGTAGTTCCTCTTTTCTTCTGAAATATGTGTGGAGGATGAGACTCCTTGTGACTACCCTTTTTGGAGTAGGATTGATTCCTTCTTCTTTTGGTGTGGGTGGCCAAGGCTTGGTCATCCTCTTTGAGCAAGGCTTCTCGATTTGCAACCCTAGCCTCCTCTTGTACACAATCCTCCCAAACTACATCAAACTTCATACTTTCTTTTCTGGCACACATAGTTTGAATGAATGACTCCCAAGGTCTAGTGAGACCATTTAGAGCTGTCATCACACGTTCATTTTCATCAAGAGTATCACCAATCGCATCTAGTTGCTCCTTGATTAGAGAGACTCTTGAGAAGTAGTCTTGAATGGATTCTCCTTTGTGCATCTTGGTACTCTTCAACTGAGTCCTTAGATTCATCTTCCTATTGATGTTCTTTCCTTCATACATTCTTCCTAGGGCATCATACATTTCCTTTGGAGTCTTCTTGGAAGCCACTTGGGGAATCAAGTGGTCTTTAATAGAATCAGCTATGATTCTCTTTGCCCTAATCAAATCCTTCCTGTGTTTTTCTTTGGCTTCATCTTCTTCTGGTTTTGCAACTTCCTCCTTGATATAATGAGCAAGATCATCCTCCTCAAGAATGAGACCAACTCTGTATTTCCATGCCCGGAAATTTTCTATACCTTCTAGCTTGTCTTCAAGCTTAGTGTTTGGAGCCATATTCTCTTGGGGGAGTCCAAGAGACAGAGTAGACTTACCTGGAAAGTTACTTTTCACTTTTCCGGAATCTGGAACAGAATTTTATCACACTTTTGGTAGAATTAGGGTTTGACTTTCCCAGAGTTCTACCCAACCAAAAAGTTCGATCTATAGCTCAAAAGAATGCTCTTGAGAAGGGCTATCTAGCCATGTAATCAGAATTCAAAAATTCCAACTTTTTTCTGAAACCAAATTCTGACGTATCGCACTTTTGGTAGAATTAGGGTTTGGATTTCTCGGAGTTCTACCCAACCAAAAAGTTCGATCTATAGCTCAAAAGAAAGGTATTGAAAAGAGCTATCCAGCCGTGCAACCAAAAATCAATAATACCAACTTTGGGCTGAAACCCTAACTTCACTGGAGAGAGAGAGAGGTATTTTTACCTTGTGAAAGATGTCCTATTCAGTCCAGCTCTGATACCATGTTAAGTTTAAACCAAATAGACAAGCAAGATCACTGAAAGAAACATAATCACAAGATAGACACAGAATATACCCTGGGAAACCCTCATGGGGTAGAAAACCCAGCAAAGCTTTCCTCAATAAGATGATCAACCAAAATACAAGATGTGCTCCTTCCTTCTTTGTCTCCTTAGCAGATCTCCCAGACAAGTGCGCACTCTTCCACAAGTGAGTGAATGATCTAATGAGGAGTTCACCTCTCTTATTTATACTGACCCCCAACTGACTAAAAGACCTAATGGGGCCGACCTCTCCTAGAGAAGTATAATAACCCCAAAAATATAACCACAGGGCCGACCCCCACATGGTGGGTATAATAACCCTAGTTAATACAAACCCTCGGAGGAATAAACATCTCCGGATACATAATAGGGTTACCTCGGAGGGATGAAACATCTCCGGAATAATAAAGTACAAATATAATATTCTTTGAAGTTACAATATTCAACACCCCAGTTGAAAATTGTCCACTAATTAGAGTATGCCCAGTAAGCATATGCTGACCACTGATTGTAGTTTGACCCATGATCATATGTTGACTATTAACTAGAGTTTAACCACCACTCAAATTTTGAGCCGGAGGTGGTGTTCCAGTTACAAAATTAATGGTAGATGAACGTTTTCCTCTAGTCTTTGGGGTCAAGTGGGATGTAGAACTGGCTGGATGATCTGGAGGTGTACGAGACAGGAATGATGGTTTTCCTAGTTCATAAGTGGTCATGATGGGTGTCGATATTCCTAGTGAAGAGAAAGAGAAATAATGTATAGGAGAATGTTGTTCAGGGATTGGTACCTCTGGATTGGGTCATGGAGGGAAACTCTAACTCCTAACCCGTTCACCAGGTGAGTGTAAACATTCGATGGTCTCGTATACTGTTGTGATAATTTCGTCGTTTGGAAGACATTGGGGAGGGAACAGGCATGGTGGACTTTCCACCATCGGAAGTTAACCAAAATCAAAAATATTATGGCCTAAGGAAGTCCCCCAAAATGATGCAGTTGGACCAAAAGTGATCGTTATCAGGTCATCCGGGGGTCAAGTGAAAATCTAATCAGAGGCTCCGAGGAGACCTTCAAGCAAATGATGAAAAGATGTGTCATGCGGAGGATATTTTTCCACTAACAAAGGTCTCGTAGGATCAGTGATGGGTGGATTTACAGGGGGAGAGTAGTTTACTCTTGATTCAAGGGTAGGAATTCATTCTTCACATGATTTAGATGTTGTGGGTTGATCCATTCTTTATCCTAAGTTATCCTCCTCTCTATGGAGATATTCAGGTGGAAAATTTAATATTCTACAGGTTCTTCTTAAGGGATGCTCAGCTAGGGCAGCTGATGTAAAGGTTCTCATAAGATTCTTCTAAGAAATAAAAACACACTTCAAGACCTACTCAAGCTAAAGCCACAAGAAAACTGATGTAATAGGTGGGATTCAAAATTATGGAACCTTACGGGATTATCAAGGTGTTGCAACTCGTGATATACCACAAGGTCCAACGGTAATACTTGGCCCAATTTTTCAGAGAACTAACCAAGGAGGATTAGGACCATACCCCTGATCGTATTACCCAACTACCTAGAAGTACGTGCATAGTATCTCCTGGAGTTATGTTCTTGGTGTATTTCCACGCCAAGATGACGAATGGTTAACTTAGATGGTTTCAAGAATCCTAGTGGCGTCTCCCGATATACCCAAGGTACATGGGAGATCCAACCGTACCAGAGTTGTCTAATGCACAATTGTAAGACACGAGCCTTCTGATATAATCTTGAGTATGTGAAGTACCTTTCTATATACCTGAAGGTACGTGAAAGGTTGTTTGATATACCAACTGGTACTTGGAAGAACTACAAGCCGCAGAGATGCAGTGCAGGAAGATAACGATAACTGCTACATTTTAAGATGCTGGAACACTTGTCTACCCTATTACACAAGTTTCTATACGATTTTAACCTAGGCTACCTCTTGATTTTATCTTGTATGGTTAGGTGAATGCATGAAGTGTAGACTTGGAATGTAAACAAGATGCAAAACTAATCTATATTACATGCAAGTTTTTCGATTTTCTTTTCAATGAAAACTAACTAAGGTAAGGAGAAACCTTTTTCTTTTCCGAAATCAAATGAACAAAGTACTCCTTGTAACTTTTCTTTTTCCAAATTAACCAAAATATAAACGCACTCTTTCATGTAATCCAACAAAAATAAAAGCAACACACCAAATCACAAATCTTTTGTCTTTTTTCTTTTTGACTAAGAAAACCTATGAGAAAAATGAAAAGATGAACTTAACTTTCGATTGCACTAACTCTACATCAAAAACAAAGACTAAAAGAAGTGGGAAGAAGATCAAAAATAGAATAGGTTTCACTAGCTTTTGCAATACTTCGAGAAGCCCTAAATTCACTTAATATTTTCAAAGAAATGAATATGAACTTTTCAAAACTAAGAGAAAATAAGCAATAAAATTTTTAGCTCTTTCAAAGTTTCTTAAACACCTATGCAAAGCAAACAACTCTTCACAACAATTCCGAGTATTCTACCTGAAATGAAGATAGTAAACAATTTATTTTTATTTTCCAAACTGATGTACTCAAACATCTGATAATTATGCCACTCTTTTAATATTGATCTAGATAAATAGAGAATATTTACTACTGCATTCTTCAAACACTTGGAAGTTCTCAAGAAATTGATCACCCAAAATCTTAATACAACACAAAAAACCACACCAAATTTTGCAAGAATCACAACAACGTAACTTTTATAGGGCTTATAATTCAGAGTGAACAAATCAGATAAACTAAGAGGGAGTCACAAGACAGAATGTACTCGCGAGGGATTGAAATCACCCATGACCAGAGAAACATTCGCTTTACTAGCATGGAATCAAATCAATCTCTAAAGTCCAAAAATAGACCAAGGATAAAGCACAATGGGTCTGAGGGATACTATGAGTATAGAGGGAGAAACACAGACCTTAGCAAACGAAGCCAAAACAAATTTGTGATATGTTTTGAACCTATGCACTGATTTTTGTAGGGCGACGTGCCTCGCAAGTGTCACCATAGCGTTAGAAGCTTAGTGACGTGCTTTGCACCCACGATAAGTGCATTAGTGACGCAGTTTGTATATGGGAAAAAGGTGTTAATGATGTAGGATGATTAAAGGTAAAGAGTGTCAGAGTTATAGTGACACAGACATGAAATTGCCAAGGTGCATCGAGCGCAATCCAATCTTGAAAAAATAAAAATATCAAGAACAATAAGATAAATGGATAAACTAAAAGTCCCAATCAGAGTCTGTATCACCTAGTAACTCTCTGATTATCAAATCCAATGAAAAATAGGCAAGATAATTTAAGTAGTTAGGTTGCAACACCCATGAAGGATGGTTACTTCTTGATCAAATATTTTAGAAGTACTAATATTCCATGAGTGATTCACATAGTATGAATTATTATAATAAATCATGTAACTATAGAAACATATAAGCAACATATAAGCAATTCACAACAACATATAATTCACCTTAGCATATAAGAATTTTACAACAATATATAAGTAATTTAAAATCACAATAATACCTCGATATAAAAGTGATGACTAAGTACAAAATAAATCAAGCCTCTTCATTTCCCAAAGCAGAACCACAGTTTTACCTCCCCACCAAATAGGGTCCTAGCCCACTCCCTAGCCCCAAGAAGCCATCCAAATGGCCTCCTGGCCCTCCCTGCCCGAGACCCCCAAAGAACAAAATAGTGATGTACATATGTTGTGTATAAAATCTCTTCAGATTTCTTAAACTCCACAACTCTTCCAAGTTTCTCTGTCAAAAAAAAAAATCCCCCCAAAACCTCCCCCTTCTCCTAACTCCCTTCTCTATATATACACCCCCACCTTCCAAACAATTCCACCGCATTCTTTCCATAAAAATAATATCAAACAATATGTAATTCTCTTTTCTTCATACATAACAAGTTCGATTTGAGTTCAATTATAATATCTTACCTACCAAGTCTTACTTCACATGATATCATTAAAATAATTTATGGTACTCCTATCCATGAAATTTAGTTTGAGTAAAAATAATAATAAAATATCTTCAGTGTCATTTTACATGCTATAAATTAAATGCAATATATCCATCTTATCCATGAATTCATGTAGAATTATCCACCGATTTATCGGTACTCTTATCCCATATGCAAGACAAATAATGTATTTTTCCATATATATATATAGAGAGAGAGAGAGAGATAGAGAGAGAGAGAGAGATGAGCACTGGAGGAAATAGTAGTTAGCATAAGATAATTTTATTTAAAACTTATTTTTGGTGTTTTTAATCTTGGAGAAATTGTAAATACTAATACGGGACTAACACCAAATGTCACGTACCCAGCCATCAATTCAATGCAAGCGAGCGATCATGACACTAAAACTAGGATTCTATCCCCATGATCATTAATAACATTCATGGCATAGCAAGTAAAAATACATATGCATATGTATAAACACAAGAAACACAGCGGAAATAAAATTCTTTCTACACATATAGTATGCATACACAAGCATAATGATCATATCCATCATTCATAAAAACATATATAAATGTTCATTCCATTCAATGCTTGAATTTATAATGAATTAAAGCACAACAAAGGTTTCATTGAATACTTATCTTGAAACGATGATGTCCCTAGAAACTTGCCAACTGTGCTCATCAATTTCTCAACACAGTTGCCACCCCTAAGTTGGGCATGATTTCCACAAGGAAAAAGGGAACAAACACCAACACATATCCAAGTAATAATTCACAATTCATCCAAGTCAATCCATAGTTGGCTTTATCAGGATTCTAAGAAAATGGAAGGGAATGAATTGCTAAGTTAGTGAGCTCAACCACAGAGATATTGGTACCTCTACAAGATATAGCTAGCTTGGTACCCACAACACATACACACCCAACACAAGGAAGTATTCCCTTCACTACTACACAGTCCCTCAGGCCATACCTTCCCTTCTAGTGCTCTTTAGGGTGTGCATAGAAAAATAGTGAAGGTCCTTTGATCTTTCAATGAGGTTACTCTCTTCACTAGGTTTATCAAGCCAATTCTAATCCCCTTCCACTCCTAGTTTCTTACTCACAAGTTCAAATCAAAATAGGGATGCTCACAAAAACGAAAGACAAGAGTTGGGCTTGAGGAAAAATGTTTTAACTGTGGGATGCCCAAAATGTAGTTTCCATGAGTTTCCAAAATTGTGGGCACCCAAAAACGAACTGTTAGAGGGGGAATCAAACCTTGAAGAGAAAAATCGATTTCAAAACAAGTTTATGGGCATTCAAGGGGAAAAAATGACCTCTATAAACCCCCAAATCATGACTCTCTTCCTCCCAGCCACTCTGCAACACCAAAATGACTTCCCAACTGTGGAAAATGAGGGAAAATGAGGGGAAAACGTGAGGGAAAATGCCAAGGAAGCTCATACTATGTGAGGGAGAAAATACAATGGGTGAAGAATGGATTGGGGAGAAATTTTGTGGGTTTTTTCTTTCCCTAGAATCCAAAACATGATTTTCCAAATTGATGGCTTTTCCATACACGAAATTGGGAAGCCATACCTCTCCATTCCCCAAACATTAACTACCTCAACGAAATCTTGGAAGAAATAAATGATTGGGTGCATAAGTCAAAATGGGTAGTTGAGGGTTTATGGGTTCTTTCATTGACACTTGGATTGACAATACTGGCTCAAGGGTTTGAATATTTTCCCTCCCTATTCCTTGTAAAAATCATGCCCCTCATCCTCTTGTTGCATTGCATAGCTAGTTGTGGGTATTTCATTAAAATGCATATTTACATGATGTTGTAATTTCTATTGTGCTCGGCTAGCATGAGATCCGTATGCATCATTTTTTAATTGCCAATACATAAAATGCTAAATCGATGGTGGGGCCTTGGCCTTCAGCTCCTCACCACGAGTTTACAATGATATTTACATCATTTACAATTTTAATGCAGTAGAGTCAAAATAGGGATATTACACCAAAGGGTGTCACATCCCCTTCCATTTTATCTGATGCCAGGAAGGAAACATGACCAAACTTACCAGGCTTATTAGATAATCTCAGCTCCATATCTTACTAAGGAATTCATAAATAAATAAAACTTCAGGTGTGCAGGTTCAAACTAAAATACACAGCGGAATGAAATCATATTTACATACACACAATCAGTAATGCATCAAAATAGCTATCATAAATGGATAATGATTCAATGTATAGAGAATCAATCCCCTTCACATTTTATGCACAGACTTCATATCAATCCCATTAACATGAATATTTATCATTCAGAATTAACACATTGTAAAACACAGAATGCATATAAATTAAACCATAGAGAACACTTATCTTGAGATGAAGTGGCCCAAACATCTGGCTATGTGAGAGCAACGTTCCACCCAACCATAGATCTCTATCCATCCTATATTCTTTCAGCTGAGAGATCACCCCTGAGCTGGGTTGTGTATCCACTAAGGAGGAAATAGCTGGACTCACTCATAGCCATGGTTTCACTCAAAAATTATGATAAGCCAACACACAGTTGGGTTTATCAAGCATATGAAAGACAAAGGAGGGCAATGCTAATCCAGTGAGCTCAACCACAAAGCTACATGCATCTCAAATGAACTCATAAATCATGGCACCCATAATACCTACCTCACCCAACACAAGGAAGGTCCCCTTCTCTGCTGCACAGTCCCTCAGGCGTCCCTTCCCTCTAGTGCTATTCAGGGTGGGAATAGAAAGGTCTAGCTACTAATTCTTTGAGATTCCAGCCTTCACTGGGTTTATCAAGCAAACCCAACCTCTGTTCAAACATTCACACTTGGATTTCTCACAATTTTGTCAACAAATAACTCAATCCTGTCACTGAGTTTCTGGGCTGTAAAAACTAGGTTTCCCAATGGATTTTGGGGTATCTAATACTCTCAATTTCACCGCAAGGTTCATATCTATGGATCCCCCATTGGATTTCACTGTCAAATACCAAATGTGGGCGTTTTTGGCACTTCAAAACATGGATTCTTTCAAAGTTGCGATTTCTAGTTTTTCTCACTACTAGGCATTCATTTTTGGATGAAACTTGATGTTAAGTTCTTCCACACTAGAATGGGAATGAGAAAGAAGCAACTCCCATGAGGTAGAGTGACTTGTGGTACAAGAAAACAGAACCCATACTCTATCATACGAATTTTTGGGCTGCCCATGCTTCATTGAAGCCATGGACTGAAATCCTCAACTACTTCCTTACAACAGAAATAAATGTCATCAAGAAAAGTCAAATGGATTCTCATAATGACATTTGGTAGCATATGGTTCATCCCCATAGACCCCTCACCACTCCCAAGTGGATACACATGGCCCCTTCTCATCTGTTGCTCCCATAGCTAGTTTTTTTTTGTATTTTATTGCAATATTAAATATTTACATCAATTTACAATATCCCATGTCTTAATAGCACATGGGTAACAAAATGTCAAATGCTTGTCCATTTAAAATAAAATACGAACATATACTAGCGGGGCCTTGGCCTTGAGCTCCACGCTAGGGAAACATACATCGCATGTATACAATATCTACATTAAGAACCAATATTTCATAAGGGTCAAAATTGGGGTATTACAAAGGGTTTGAATTTTTTTTTCAAGAGTATAATCCCTTTGAGATGCACATAATGAAAATTGCAATTTTTTGAAATTTAATAGAAATTAATGGACATAGTTTCAAATGTTCCTATATGTGCATGGTGCCTACCTTAATTAGAATTTTTTCAATGCATGCTTATGAATTGTAGTTGTGTGCTCTAAGTGCTAATTTCCACTCTAAAAGCTTGCTTTTTTGTTTTTGTTTTAATATTTAGAGGTTTGCATCAAATGTGGTATTAGATTAGAGTGTCTTGCTAAAGGGGAAAATTCTAGCTAAAGAGAATTATTGAGCTCCAAGAATAATTTATAGTTCTAATAACGAGGTCTTACTAGGTATAGTTGTAAGAAGGGGAATTTGAGATGAGGCATCATAATGTATAACAAAATAGGAGTAGGCATGAAAAGGAGATGATGTAATCTCAAGTATTAAGAGACATTGAAGGTATATGGAAATCCATAGAAACAACTTAGAGAAGAGGGAATACAACAGAAGTTCACAATGCGATTGATTATGAATAGGAGTTTGAGATCCCACAAGAATAAGACGAGGTAGTTGAAACCCCAAATGAGAGAATCATTAAAGTGTTAATATATTCAATAGGAAGACCAAAGATGGAAACCCATACCTATTCAAGAAGTATGGACCCAAAGAAGCTAAGTGATTGGATAAGATGCATGGAAAATTTAATTGACATGGAGAACATTGAAGACCCTAAGAAAGACAAGTTGGCCTATATGAAGCCAAAAGTACATGCACCATTATGGTGGGATAGTGTATAATTAGAGAGGAAAAGGAAAGGAAAAAACAAAATTGAGACTTGGGATATAATAGTGGATAAACACAAATGTAAGTTTCACCTATTGATTATACTATGAATTTGTTTATGAAGTTACAAAATCTTACAACGAAAGAGATTCAATATGTGATGAACATGACTAAAAAATAATATTCAAAGGAGTTTTATAAATTATCTACTAGGTTTAGGCATAGTGATGAAGGAGATGAAGTTGTGGTTAGTTACATCAATGGCCTAATGTGTTCCATTCAAGATGATATAAGTATAATAAGGTGTTGATGCCTAGAAAAATCCTTTCGTCGATAGCAAAGGTTCTGCTCGGTTAGAAATCCCAGTTAGATTTCTTACCATTTGGAATAGGGAACCCATCTGGATTCTAGACTGGTTACCATTCACTGATTATGGATTTTGTTATTATTAAATGAGATGTAGAATACTCTAATATATAGTGCATGCTAAAATAACTTACATAGTTACAAAGTGAGATTAAATACTTAGATAGATACAACATAGAAACAATTTGCATTCACAACTCGTAGAAAGAAAAATAAAACTTCATTTATCACATACACAATAAGTAGAAAACAACCATCATAGTAATCCAACAAGTAAACAGAACAATCTTACTGCATATGCACCATAGGAGAATAAAAAATTAGTTCCACAACATCCCCCATACAATAAACATAGCTCCCAGTGCCAATTTTGAGTCAATTAATTTCCTATTCATCTCCAGAAATAATTCATACAGAATGAGTAGACAAACCTCTTTAGGTCCAAAAGTCCCTCCTCCTTCCCCTTCATCTTACTTATATTTCTTTACAAAAGTAGCTCACCCCTCAATGACTCTTCTACTCCTTCCAATACAGTTACATCTCTTGAGTTCTCAAGACACATGTCACTTAAATATTTACATTTGTTCCAAAGAAAATAAATTTAAATTACAATTAAGATGGAGAATTTCATTGGGTTTGAATATATTCATCCCAAAGTTAAAAATCATAAAATGTAACATTCAATTGCGGAGGCCCTAATACATCCAATGCAACTTCATGGATGATAGATTCATTGGCCAATGTAGTTTACCCTTTGGAAGCTGAGTTGTGTCCAATAGGCATATACTGAAGGCTTATAGTAGGTGTCCCAATCTGCTCCTTGAGATCCTAGTCGGTGAATTGAGTGATGTCCTTGATTGTTTCTAAATATTCCTCTTTGATGGTCCTTAGTTTAGGTAAGTGTTTCTCCTAGGGATAGGATCTTAGAAAGTGCTTGGGGGAGGCAAGTGACATTGCTCAAAATCCCTCACTATGGTACGATGTACATTTTTGCACTTGTCCAGTGATGCAACGACTTCCTTTTGCAACTCCATTCCTTCCCATTCGTAGCTTTCTAACACTCATTAATCAAGTTGCATGTCTTCTCGTGTTCTTTCTGGAAAATTGGGTGGTATTTTTGCATTCTTGTTATGCTAGTACACCACACCTTGTAGCTTATACTTTGTAGCTTCTATCTTGAGTTTTCTTTCCTAAGAATATTCTAACACTGACATGAACTTAGTTGCAACTTTTTGTAGTTCATATTACTGTTCCATGACCAACTCTTGTGAATGAAACAGTTGTTCCCATAGCGTGGTTGCACAGTTGTGGAAGTCATCTAGGGTATGCCTGTCTTCTTTAGGAACATCTTAGTTCTATTGTCAATGATTCATTTTCTCATCAAATATTTTCCTTATAATTTTCCAAAGCTAACTTTCCCGTAGTAAGGTTCACGACTCATTCTATCAAATTGTCTCCTTTGGCTTGCAACTCCTTTATCTATGTGTTCAAGGTCACTTTTTCTGATTCAAGAGATTCAACCTGATCGATTAGAGCATTTATTTTTTATTTTAATTTTAGAGCTAAGTTTGTTGCATTCCACTTTTCAACCTCCATGGTGTCAAGTTGATGTTTCAAACAAACCCCTTCATTTCTAGATTCCATGAGAAGGTCCTTCAATTTGTTGATCTTTGTTTTTTATTTTGATCACAATGTCTTGTAGTAGATTTCGAACATTATATCTACTTTCCATAGAAGTAGCTATGCCTACAGATGTAATCTTTTATGGTTCCTTATATGTTGCTTCAAACACTGGGACTTCTTGGGTGGTGATGAAATTTGGTCGTTCCGACATCTTGAGTCTTTTTTCAATTCTTTTGAGGATCTTCTTCCTTTTGGGTTCAAATATTGTTTTCTCTAACTGGGCCACAACATGTTCTTTGGATTCTATGTATGGGGTAAGTCCCAATTCCTTGAAGGGAAAATGACCTCTAGTGAGTGGATTTTTGGTGCTTGTAGTGGTTTTATCGATGTCCATTTCTTGCGGACCACTGCCTCGTACCTACTCAACATGTTCTTGTTACTATTCTGTGGTATCCTTCTTCATTTATTCTTATTCTTTTCTTTTGAGTTCTTCCTACAACCTATGTTCTTCCCTTACTCAAGCCTCTTATTGTTACTTCAACAGTTATGTCTTCCTCCATTATTCTTGTACATATTTCCTC
Source organism: Larix kaempferi (assembly GCA_027924585.1). NCBI lineage: Eukaryota > Viridiplantae > Streptophyta > Pinopsida > Pinales > Pinaceae > Larix > Larix kaempferi. The sequence continues at coordinate 5,138,784 of BSBM01000575.1, read as the reverse complement.
GATTCCTCCTCCTCTTGAGCTTTGATTTCTCTTCTAACATCCACCTTCATCCCTACTCTTTTATAACAAATGTAAAATGTTAAATGGATTTCCTGACGAGGAGCTCAAGGCCAAGGCCCCATTAGTAAACTCTGTAAGTATTATATCCTAACTTATTTTGTATTGTGAATTCTAGACTTAGGAGACTGAAATCTTGATGCAATGAAACGATGGGGACACGAATCCACTAGGGGGTGAAAACTAATGGCTAGTATGCCATAAGTATGATGATGGGTGTCATCATGGTGCTGTGAGTACTTAAAGACAAGTGGACTATGAATTTCACTCATTAAGCACTTAAGTGTAAAAGTGTTAGTTATTGGTTTGTAGTGAACTCCGAAGAAGAATCCATCCACCAAAAGGAAATGATAGAATCCTAACACCTAATCATTAGCATGAGATCAATTATTACTAAAATCTATTACTTAAAACTAAGTAATTCTCATTGATACAATCGATATCCTAGCCTCGGAAAAGCACACAAGGAGATTATGTTATTATGATTCTAAACCTAAATTGAAGCTAAGTATTATTATGGCTTATTATTAAATATTATTATGAGCCTAATCTAGACTAAAGATGATTGGAAAATAATGATCATCTTTATCTTTGGGAAAGATATCCCTAAGGTTTAATTAGGTAAATCCTATTGAGTAAGGATTTATATATTTCTATATATACATATATATTTGAATTAGATATATATGATTAATACCCTAGTCTCAGAAAAGAGTGTCGAGTGAAACAATATTCATGGGCAAGAGGATATTGAATATCCATTAATCTAAATTCTGGCTCATTAATGAAGTTAAACTATGTTACTAGTTTATCCTTGAAGAATATTGTTATTGTGATTATTTTTATTCTAGCTAAAGGAGCCATTAATGTTTGGATAAGTAATCACAAATGTGTAATAAATATGCACACAAGATTTAATAAGAATATCTTACAATGTATATACATATAAAACTTATATGTAAGAAATTATGTCCATGCTACTTCCAAAGAGGGTGCATTATAAAAGGGGGGGGGTACATCGTGTTAGTAATTGTATAATTGAACTAGTTAGTAAGTTGTAACTCTTTCGAGAGATGTGGAACCTTTTAAAAAGGATCCTCACAATGATCATGACATTAATGAGAACCTCCTGTGAGGGCATTTATTGTTTACCTTCCACAAATATAAACTTAATTTCAAATGAGAAATATAGAATAATGACTCCAATATTAAGGAGGTAGTTATGTTTCTCTTGAAGAGGTAGAAAGTTATGGAAATGGTCATGGCGGAGGTCTCTTTGAAGGGAGAGAAAGTTGCAAAGTCTAAAACAAAGAAGACATTTTTTCTCTTTTTTGATATCTTGTGGATACTCCTGCAAATAGAATGATGGAATTGGGCATCTAATTTTTGTACAATTTGCGTGGGTGAAGACTATTGAATGTCCTTATTCTCATTTCCATCATACTTCCCTGTAGTCTTTAGTTTGATTATGCGATGGAGGTAATGTTAACACACAAAAAGTGCTCACTAGCTCATTCCCTTATTCACATGACCCATTTGTCCACTTTTCCACCATTTGAGCCTCTAAAGCCATCAAAACGTCACCAGAAAGACCAAAATACACCTTTCCCCCCCTCAAAATATATATTTTTCCTCAAAATACACAAAAAACCCTAAAAAATTGTCCAAATTTCCCAAAAAATATTAAAAGGGAATAAAAATATTCAAAATATTCAAAAAAGGAAAAAGAGGGAAAAAGAGACCTAAACCATGTTGGTCCATACCATTGGTTTCCTTAAAATCACGATGGTATTCCCCATCACCAAAAACTATAAAAAGGTGATAGGGGCTCCTCACTTTTCATCCACATTTCATCCTATCCTTATGCTGCCAAATTCCCTTTGAGAGCCATTGCCTCCCATTTTGAGTTTGAAAATCCCCATTGAAGCTTTGGAGAAGAAGAGACCATTGTATATTGGATATTCTCAACCTTGTAGTTGCTCAACACCCATCATCCTCACCATTTGAGATAATACAAAAACAAATTCTTTTAAATTTCTTGTCTTATTTGCTTATTGTTATCAATCTAGTTCTTTATTTTTCTTATACATGTTAATGTTAGATTAGATTCAGTATATTGTTATTTGCTTTTCATTCAAGACTGATATTACAAGTTAATAGGTGCATCTTTGCACATGCTTGGTTGAAAAACCAAGCAACAGTTTTTGGCGACTCTGTTGGGTTTCGAACTTTTAATTTTTGCTTTAGATCTTTATTTTACTTGTTCTTTCCATTTAAAACTATAGATCTTCCATACCAGTCAGCTTCTCACTAGCTGCCCTAGCCTTTGGCCCTTTCTGTAGCCTTTAACAGCTTGAATTTTCACTTTTCGGTTTCATTTCCGACGACCATTTTTCCATTTTCGCATCACGTCTTTTCGCCCGACAGTCACGCAGATCATCGCGACCTCGTGCCCTTTTTCTGCGCTGATCATCGCGGCTTCGCATCTTTTTTCCGCGCTACACATCGTGGCTTTGTGGCTTTTTTCCATGCTACACATCACGACTTTGCTGCTTTTTTCTGCACTGCACATCACGGCTGTGCGCCTTAAACCCACGATGCACATCACAACTTTTGCCCATAAACCTGCGATGCCACTGTTTTTTGCTTGGCCCAATTTTTAGAAAAATTTCTGCTGCATTTTTTTCCCATTTAGCCTCTTTCGTCCAGCATTATTTTTTCTGCAATTTTTTCCAGAATTCTGTTTTAATTATTGCAGCAATAGTAAATCATTTTCTATTACATATGCTCAATTAAAATCTTTTTTAAAATTTTCAACTAGTGAAAGAAAGTTTTTTTAGCACTTTGTTTAGATCATAAATTTCACTTCTTTGAAATTTTGAACCATATTTCCGGTTTGCTCAATAGTTTTTCCCAGGCAAGCACTTAGAAATCCATTTATTTCTAGCATTTTTACGATATTTGCTTTCCTTTAAAAAATTATTTCAAAACTCCATAGTTTTCGAATTATTTTTGTTAAAGAATTTACATTTCAGAAAAAGCCTTTTATTGTTTGCAAATTGAAATCGTCTTGTTTTTAATTTGTAATCAATCGCCCAAGTGAGGCAAATTCTTTTTTCAGTTAAATAATTACACTTGCACCCAATCTGCCACATTTTTAATTAACCAAGCCTGAAAATCTGCCTAAACTCAACAAACACTTTAACCCCACTTGGGGAGCACTTAAAGAATCGTGTAGCTAGGTAGGATTTGGGGGATAGGTGTTTCAATAACACCCCTCAATTATTTACATCTGAGACATAGTGTTTTTACTTTTAGGATCCCAAAAATCCCTTATTATTTGTTGACATAGTTATACACCAATTTTTCGGGAAGGCCTCTCCCTTAGGAGGGTTGAAGTAGCCAGATTGGTTCCAAAAGCCTGAGTGGAATACTGCTATCCGTTCAGTAACCAAAGGATACCTTTTGCATTTCTTAGTGTACCACCTGTATGGGAGTACATCGGCTATAGAACCAAACTGCAGATTCACCCAACCGAATGTGTCATGAACGGGGTATCTTAGTGACCAATTTTTCGGTGTCCCTCCCGGTAGGGGGATATCTAGCCTTTGATTCCACTACTCATATTGTCTGACTTGGATTTCATCACCTTGCAGAAGATATGTTTCGTTGAGTCATAATACCACTTTCAGTCAGATGTTTGCATGCTCTGCTACCCCCCTTGGTCTAGTGAGCACTACGTTTTTCTAGGAGCCACTTGATTTTTGGTATTCTGACCACTTTTCTTGATTACTCCACTTACTATAGCACAATTGTTATAGTAAGTGCTTTTGAGGTTGATTGTTGGCCTGAGAGCCATTGTTTTTTCATACTCCCCTCCTACACACATCATTACATTAGGGTCTTGAGTTTTTTAGCTCACAACCATCCATTGGCATTTCTAGACATCTCTCACCATTGAGAACTTAAGACAATCCCGACGTTTTCAAGGTGAACCCCCTCAGTTCGGTACACCTGAATTTACACATCATAGACGTAGAGCATTATCCCTTGACTCCACACATCATCAACATAGAACCCAGTCATCCGATTTTGATGCACCTCATTTCACATCTGATTCTGAGGCTGAATCCGAACACCCTACCGAGACATCATCAACCAACCCCATGGCTGAATCACAATATGACCCCCTTTTCACCAGTGCTGTTGGGGCTACATCAATAGCCCCTACTACTACCGTGACAACCACGATAGCCACAACCCCCTTAGGCATGCCTAATTTGGGGGCCACACCCACTTTAGGCATGCCCAACATAGGACCAACACCTATATTAGGTATGCCCAACATGGGGGTCACCCCCTCCCTCATCACCACTACCCAGATCCCAGTGATTACTAGAACCATTCCTAACCCATTTGCAACCCATGTTGCACTTGGGAGCATAGGTCCCACCCACACCACATCAGCTGGAGGACACATCCCTTTCACACCTAGCATACCCTTAGAGGGAACTGGACCAATCCATAATGCTACCATTAGAAAATATGCCCCAGTGACCATGCCACATCCATCCACCAGTTTTCCATTTATGGCTAGCCTTAACCTACCAAACTTGGCTAGGATAACAAATGATCCCATCTGACATCACCTTACTTGGCCCCCTATGCCCACAAAGCTCCATTCATACATCCCCAAAACCACATCATGTTGTTTCACCTATGGTGTTCCTCAAACTCCATAGTAGATGATTCTATTTGACTCAGACTTTTACAAAGAACTTTCACTGGCTCTGCATCCAAGTGGTACATTGAGCAGCCGCATGGGACACACCCCACTTTTACATCCCTCGCCTCAACGTTCCTTCAGTTCTTTCAACTACCTGTACGCTATGATGCAGGAGTGGAAATACTTTTGTCTTGTAGACAGAACACCGGTACACACATCACTGATCATATCCATGAGTGGTGTAAGCACCATAGCCTCTACAAGATAAATCTTGACGACCATATCTTTTTGGATTGGTTTCTCAAATCACTCCTCCCCCTCATAGCCAAGGATGTAGCTTCTGAACGACCCCAGTAAGAAGAAGAAACTATCTTAAAATCCCAACAGTTCAACCTGATTTACGGCTAATGTGGATACTTATATACCATTCTACCTGATGCTCCCCACGACAATTCCTCTCGGAATGATGTGCTGGGGGCATCCCACGCCGCCAATGGCATCATTGGACAAGTTGCATCCCACAACCAACCCTTTTCCAAAAAGTGCAATAATACCGGCCCCGATCTTTCACAGGCCACATCTCACTCCGGAGCTACAACTGCATATGCTCCCATGGTCCAATCCCACCACACTCATGGACCCTCATGTCCACCACAATTTTATCGTCGTGCACCTTCAGCCTATCCACCTCCAGTTTCATCCCCTATGTATTACCATCAACATGCCACACATGCTCTTGTTCACTCACAAGCCCCATTGGCTTATTACCCACCACAGGAAATGCTTGATGCACCACAACCTCTAGTCACTCAGACTTATCCACCAAACAACAACAACGCTGCCCCTAGCAACCAAAACCCTGATCGACCACTGAAACAGGGTAAGAACCCCAATTTACGAACAAACCACCCATGTTCCATATGCGGAGTATATGGCCATTACACACACACTCGCACCCATTTGGAGTGAGTGCGCCAACTGTGGAATGATGACACCCAATGCCAAGGGCATGCGGCACAACTAGCGCCACCTACTCAACCACAACCCATGGTGCTGCAGAATCCTTTTCCCCCACAAGGAGTGGTGAACACTCGTCCGTTGGATCCTCCTCAAGGAACCACAGCACCACAACAGCAAATCACATATGTTGCACACACAAACCAACCGATTGATTCAAGTAGTCATCATCTCCTTTTTATGTCATCGTCCGACGTGAATCTCTAAATGCGTTGAAACCAATACACCCCCACTGCACCTAAAAATGTTCTCCCTGTGATTGAAAAACTAGTTCAAAATGCACCTACATCGTTGGTCTCCACAGTCAGACCCTGATTATACTCGGAATCACCTATGACTTCCACATTCCAATCCATCCCACCCCCTTTGAAGATAACCGAGATATCTGATTTGTGCACCCTCTCGCATAACACACAGGTACCAAACCAACAACCCCCTTTACTCCTGCAATCACCCTCAGTGCCAACTCACATAGGAGCCAAACCAATTCATACTATCCCATTTTTATTTCCCCCTTCAGGTGCCATCAGCACACCAGTCATGGCTACACTTAATCTCCCAGGATTAACATTAGGACTACCTGTGTGGTATGTAGCTACGCCAACCCCTCCCCCGACACTGAACATCATTTTACAGCCGGTGCAACCCATCAATACTTCTAATTGTCTACCCCCTAGTGTAGCAAACATCCAGAACCGGCCACCTCCAACAGGGGCCACTGCATCAACATCTAGTAATGCTCCCCCTGAAATCCACTACAATCGAGGCATAGGCCAACAAACCTTCACCACTAGACTCACAACCCGCACCGCCCCACCGACTCCCAGGTTGGCGAAGAATCCCCCAACAATCTGTGCTCCCCCCAAGTGCTCTTTGTGCAACGATATAGGCCATGCTACCCATCGATGTCCACAATTACTGGCACTTCAAGAGCATATGCAAATGTTGGATGATGACACGAACATTCCAGTTGTCAAACTCGAGCTGCCCCCTCAGTCTCGTGATAAATATTTGCGTACCAACCACCCTTGTGTGATGTGCGACATCTACGACCATTATTCACATCACTACCCTGATCTCCTAGATTATAGGGCAGCACTATACGAACTAAATAATGTCGACCTAGAGATATCCCCTCTTCTCATTGAGGAAATATATCCCCCAAAATCTTCCTCCTCGGAAGAAATTAACACCATTTACACACTTTCCACTGGAGACCCCTCTGTCCGGTCAGCCCCTTCCACTAATCCCTTTGAAAAACATGTTCAACCCTTTCAAATCGATGAGGAAACCATATGTCCACAACATGGGGTAGGACCAAAACCTTTCCTACTCATCATCATCATAATTCTCGTCAGAGATACTAGGGGCATTCACCCCACAAGAGGAATCCCCCATCATCATATCATCACTTCAATATTCCACCATGACCCACAGCCTTATGGTATACCCCCCCGCCAGCAGTTGGTCAATGCCCTATTGATCCCTCTCTAAGATAGCATCTGCACTGCATTGACACCTTTTATTTAGGGGGCATAATCGATTACCTCGACCCTAGGATAGGGGCATGATCAATCATTTTGAACCTTCCCCATCAAACCTATCTCAGTATTCCAATGATCCCATTGTTCAAACTAACACATATGTGATCCACAATCATAAACCTCATGCACATAGCATGGGGGCAGGTCATTAACCCTGCTCACTTTTTCACATGCGTGATCTCAACCATTTTTGAGGTCACATATCACTTGTATATTTGATTTGATTTGATACACCTAGTATTCTTCCCCCGCGGGTCATCATTTCTCCCCACCACTACATCCTTGGCTTGATGGGGTCACCTTTATTTGTAGCCATTTTTTAACCTAGTTATTTCCTTTGACCATTCCGGAGTCCTTAGGACCTCGGTTTTTTGCACCATTTGCACTGCAGGATTTATATTTCCGTGCCCATGATGATGCTTGAGATCATTTCTTGCTCTCACTAAACACTTTTGGGCATTTTTTCCATGCCCCACGCCACCTCGAATTGCATGCCAGATCAGCTATTGTCACTTTATTAGCGATTTTTATACCATTGGATTCAGTTTTCCGAACTTGTGATGATGCTTGAGATCATTTCTCGCTCTCACCACCAGATTTTTTGGGCATTTTTTCCATGTCCCTCGTTGCCTCGATTTGCATGCCACATCGGCCGTGGTCCATTTTTTATGAGTTGTATATCGCCAGATTTAGTTTTTCGCGCTCGTGACAATGCTTGAGATCATTTCTCGCTATCACCACTAGATTTTTTGCGCATTTTTCCCATGCCCCTCATCGCATCGATTTATGTGCCACATCAGCCATGGTCCATTTTTTATGAGTCTTATATCATTGGATTCAGTTTTCCATGGTCGTGATGATGCTTGAGATCATTTCTCGCTCTCACCCCCATAGTTTTTGGGCATTTCTCCAAAATGCCCCCCATCGCCTTGGTTTGTGTGCCACATCGGTAGTGGTCAGTTTTTGATGATCTTTTTGTCACCATATTTATTTTTCCACACTAGTGACGATACTTGAGATCATTCCTTGCTCTCACCAATATCTTTTTGTTCGGTATAATTTTATCCCTTTTTCGAGCCAAGCAATTCATTTACAAAAAAGGTACTTAGGGAGTTTCTGTTAAACTCTTTTCTGACTCCTAAAACAATGAAAAGATCGTCGAGCAACCTTGCTTCCTTTCATGCTCGCTAAAAGTATTTGAAAGGGCGTCTACCTGGTATAAGTTTACCCCTTTTCCGAAACTTGTAGACTAATTATGAAAAAGGAATACTCTAGTCACATCAGCTAGAAGAGTTCTCCATTTGCATCAATTTATGCTTTTTCGAGCATTGGAGACTAACAAATGAAAAAGAACACCAATGGAGTCTACTAACCACTTTCAAACTCTCTAAAATTGGAAGCAACCACAAGCAAATGCCGTCTTGGTCTCAACAGGATGGTACTCTACCACCAATGAAGAGTCTTCTTATCATTTTCAGACTCCTTAAAAATGAAAGCACTCACGAGTATGGACAGTCATGGGCTCGCATAAATCCACAGGACAGTACCATTTCAAAGCACACTTTTATCCCTTCTTGGAGCTCATTAAAACTATGAAGAAGGAACCAATGGTGCTTTTCGGCACCACAAAGACCACGCCTACTCATATGGAAACTTCCCCATTTTGGTCGCCTTTGTTCACAGTATTCTACAGTATGTCACCCCGAGAGTCTCTTAAAAGCATTCACCAACTTTTCCCTCTAGAGTCTCTCTAGTATACAAGACATACCCTTGATCCCTTAAAGCTATGATCCCCGAACCTACAAAGTCAGTTTCCTACGCTGCCAGGTCAACCATGTCATCATGCTCTGAACAAAGGAAGTTTGAGTCCACCCACTCTATGACCCCAGTCATTCCCCATCCCCACAGTATGTCAGTCCTACCACTAGCACTATCACATATTAGTTGTGCACCTCACGCTCCTATCAAGGAAACATCATCCCTTGGTAATTTATCATCTCTCTCTGTCGACACCAACCAAATCTATTCAAGAGGATAGACCCAGAGGTCCCTATGCCTTGGACTCATCACCATTTATGATGAGTGTCTATGGATCATTTTGAAAGGAGTCCTTAGTGCCTCTCCAAATGATTGTTTCTCACATGCTCAACTTCAACACCTTGATCGAATTGTTGAGACTCATACAGGGTATCAGTTCTTTCAATTATTTGTTGAAGACCCTGAATATCACCTAACTCTACCACATTCGAGAGTCTAATTAAGGAAACAACCAGTTACATTTTCCTATAGATATCCGGGTTGCGCTTGGCGACAGTATTCAGATGTACCCCAGTTTTATACTCCCTTGAGTATAAAGTTACGTCTCAGAATTGACTCACAATTATTGAGTCCATACAGATGTTGGACACCTTCAGTTTCAACAGTTCATGAACCTTCTGATACATTATTCAGAACGTTTGTTGCTTTCTTTCCAGTATATCAGTTATTCAGATCAGTCATGGTATGACCATGAACATATCCCAGCATCGTGTCCCCTCTGGACCTTTATGATGTACACGCAGATTTTTATGTATTTTATAAGGTCCCCCTTCATGGGCCTAATTGTTATGTATATTTCTTGATACGAGCATGGGTATGCTCGCCTCGTCCATCATCAGAGACTATTCCTCATTCATTTTGAGGCCATGTAATATATTTTTTTTTGCAGCTTCCAAGGGGCTGTTGTTCCAATCTCCAATCGGTCTCTTCTCTTCTCCAAACCCCAAGAAAAAGACAAAATAACTATGATGTCTATCGGCCATACGATGAGCTCCTTCCCTCACACATCAGGGGGCAATCTGTTAACACCCAAAAAGTGCTCACTAGCTCATTGCCTTATTCACATGACCCATTTGTCCACTTTTCCACCATTTGAGCCTCTAAAGCCATCAAAAGGTCACCAAAAAAACCACAATACACCTTTTTTCCCCTCAAAATATATATTTTTCCTCAAAATACACAAAAACCCTCAAAAAGGGTCCAAAATTCCCAAAAAATATTAAAAGGGAATAAAAATATTAAAAATATTCAAAAAAGGAAAAAGAGGGAAAAAGAGACCTAAACCATGTTGGTCCATACCATTGGTTTTCTTAAAACCAAAACGATATTCCCCATCACCGAAAACTATAAAAAGGTGATAGGGGCTCCTCACTTTTCATCCACATTTCATCCTATCCTTATGCTGCCAAATTCCCTTTGAGATCCATTGCCTCCCATTTTGAGTTTGAATATCCCCATTGAATCTTTGGAGAAGAAGAGACCATTGGATATTGGAGCTTCTCAACCTTGGAGTTGCTCAACACCCATCATCCTCACCATTTGAGGCAATACAAAAACAAATTCTTTTAAATTTCTTGTCTTATTTGCTTATTTTTATCAATCTAGTTCTTTATTTTTCTTATACATGTTAATGTTAGATTAGATTCAGTTTATGGGTATTTGCTTTTCATTCAAGACTGCTATTACAAGTTAATAGGTGCATCCTTACACATGCTTGGTTGAAAAACCAAGCAACAGGTAAGTTATGTTCTATTGCATGAAATATACATATATCCTTACTTCTTAGATGAAAAAAAAAATTCTCTTGTTTATGGTGGTATTATATTTTCCGCATGAGAGGAATGGCCACTCTACGTTGAACTTGTTATTTATTAGTTATAAACCCTATCCAAAAGAAAGGTATATGCCTCAATGGAGAGGTCTGACTTGTGTTTGTCTTTCCATTTTTATGTATAGTGACATTATATGCCTGTGTGCAGAGAAAGGAATAGCCTATCCTCTATTCCTATCCTTTGCGTGATTGCAGAGAAGGGGTGCATCTCGTCTTTATTCAAAATCGGTTGGCATCTCTTAATAAATACAATCCCTTTATTTTGTAAGAAGTGTATTCTTTGGTTGATAAAACCTTCAACTGGAAATCCCATACTCTTTGCACATTACAAATTGTAAAATTTGACTTTGTTATTGGTTCTTTTATTCGTCCATTATTTTTGTTGGTTGTGTCTTCCTGTTAGAAGAAACATCTCTTCTGGAGGACGATTCTTCTTTTTGATAGCCAACAAGAAGGTGTAACCCTCTTTCTTGGTTGTGATTGCATTTGTTTTACAAGGGTAATATTGGTATTCAAATACGGGAGAGGACGGGCATAGCCTAGAAAGGGCGCAACTTTTAGTAATTTGATTTTGTAAATGATTTTAGATCTTTACTTAAATTTCTAGAGCTAAATTTCCCGTGGTAAGGTGCACGACTTGTTCTATCAAATTGTCTCATTTGGCTTGCAGCTCCTTTATCTGTGTGTTTACGGTCACTTTTTCTGATTCAAGAGCTTCAACTTGAGTGATTATAGAAACAATTTTTGTCATGTCTCCAATTAAATGATTTGCAGATAAATAATTAAGGTGTCCTACCCAATTCCTAAGGGTTATGTGGAAGAATTAAAATATTTACATTTAACCCCGAGGTCTATAGTTTCTCATGAAAATTCAATATTCTAATTTGATGGTGGAAAAATAGGCCAATAAATTATGGAATAAATGTTAAATGCTCCAAAATGAAGTGGCATTAGGTCCTAGTTGGACTTGGGGGTGCATAAGTTGACATGTGGGGTCCACATGAGAGAATATTCCTCCTTTAAACATGGATCCATCTCCAAATTCGAGTTGGAGGGAAGAGGTAACATTCATGAAGGAAGAGGAAGATTCATAGGGATAAACATAGGCAATAACCGATTCTATGACAACTATGACAAGCATTGTGACACTTATGCCATATTCTATGGTACCTATGACACTTATGACAGATTCCATGGCACCTATGACACTTATGACAGATTCTATGGCACTTATGACACTTATGACAGATTCTATGGAACCTATCCAACTTATGATATATTTTATGACATCTATGACAATGTAAGAGCTAGAAATAGATCAAGAGGGTGCATGAGAGGAGTTACACATCTCCAAAGCATCCACAACATTCCCCAATTCGAATTGATGGAGGAGTTGGAGATAAACGACGAGCCAAGTGTCATGTGGGGCCAATGAAGGGTCATAACCCCCACTAATTCGAATTTCATGAGTAATTAGGAGATAATTTGAGTTCTAAGGAGGGAAATGAGTCAACTAAAGTTATTAAAAGGAGGCCAAGTCAAAATGGAGCAGCTTTTGGTCATTTTTAATTTGCATCTTTGCAATTTGGGAGAGCTTTATCTTGTCCTTGTAAGCTTTTCATCATTTAATTCAATAGATCTAGGATCTTAGCTGAAAGAATAACATGTACAACATATCAAGCATAAGAGACAAGAGACAAGAAACACAAAACATTTCGCCGAGGAAAACCAAGAAGGTGAAAAACCCCTCAACTTCCTCAGAGATAGAATAAGCACCAATACAAGGATCACCATGATCAAACCCAAGAGATAGATATCTTCAGCATCATGCTCCTCCTCCACTTTTTTGCACCCTCCTCTTCTCTCACTAATGCGGAGTGAATAATAGAATGTGTAAAATGAGAGAGACACACTCTTTATTTATACAATAACTTTCACTTGACCTTTACTCAACTAGGTCGGCCTCAACTTAACCACTTAACATAATGCTGACTAGGCCAACCCCTACTAGGATGGTCTAATAACCATTTGACACACATGACTCATACAGGTCCGACCCCATCAAGGTGGTCTAATAACCCATCAAGTATAAGTTACGACACTTACAATATAACTTGCGACACTTGCAAGTACACATGACGACACTTCCAATCGAAGGAATAATACATTTCCGTTGGGGATACAAAAGGTACAAATGTAATACATAAAATATACAAGTGAATATCTTCTCAAGTTACAAATACATCAACACTCCTTCTTAAATAGGAAGGTATTCTCTTGATAGAAGTCATCAATACATATAGGCACAAGTCTACAATTTTGGAGCTGGATCATCATCACTAGATCACGGAGCATCATCATCATCACTACTGCTGTACTTGACATCTCAATCACTGGGATATCTCTGAATTCTTCTTGTCATAGGAAGTTCTACAGAGACAACCCTTTTTCATGTTGGATGTAGGCCCACCACATGTGGGTCTTCATCGACACTGGCCATACTATGGAATTCTCAGGACTTATTACATGCATCACAATGCCTCAAAAGAGTATCCCAGGATCCTTTATGTGCCGAAGCATGACTAGCAAGATCTCCCAAGTCCACTGACATGTGACTGTCACAAAACCTTAAAAGAATGTCTTGCCTAGCAATATCTCTAAAGAGCATCCGAGGCCTTTTACGTGACTAGCACAACCTATCCAGATCTCCAGGACATATTACATGTGACTCCCACCACAAAGCCTCGAAAGAGCATCCCAGGACTGATTATAAGCATACTACTCAACCTATCGGATCTCCCCAGTCTAGTTACATGTGGTCATGGAAAAGACTCGAAAGAGCATCCCAAGACTGATTACAAGCATACTACTCAACCTATCGAATCTCCCAAGTCTAGTTACATGTCATGGGACAAAGCCTCAAAAGAGCATCCTAGGATTGATTACGAGTGTACTGCTCAACCTATCGGATCTCCCAGGTCTAGTTACATGTCCTCCCAGATCAATGCCTCAAAAGAGTATCCCATCACTAATTACAAGCGTACTTCTCAACCTATCGGATCTCCCAAGTCTAGTTACATGCTCATCTGCACAACTTGTCCACGGCCACAAAGTATCAACACGATACTCACCATACATCATCCTGATGTACATGATCATCCTGATCATCATCATAGCATCGTCCTGATGCATATCATCCAGAGTATCATCCTGATACTCATCACACATGATCATCCTGATCATCATCACTGCATCGTCCTGATGCATGTCATCTAGAGCATCGTCCTGATACTTATCACACATGATAATCCTGATCATTGTCATTGCATCGTCCTGATGTATGTCATCCAGAGCATCGTCCTGGTACTCATCACACATGATCATCCTGATCATCATCAATGCATCATTCTGATGCATGTCATCTAGAGCATCGTCCTGATACTCATCACACATGATCATCCTGATCATCGCCACTACATCGTCTTGATGCATGTCATCATACATGATCCAAATGATCATACAAAGTATCCAACTGATGCATATCCAAAGCAGTAACTGGAGCATCATCCTAATGCTCATCACACATCGCTTACATCCGCAGCCATGGGAAGGATACTCCTCTCACCATGCTTGGAATGTCTCTTTCAAATTTGTCCCATCACTTCTTCCTTGAAGTATCTTCAATCTGAAGAACACCAAGCCTCTCTCTGAAGTACTCAAACTTCACTCTGGCTAGTGGTTCCATCAACACATCTGTAACCTGCTAATCTGTCACAACATACAGGAGCTTCACTGCTTTTCTCTGCACCATATCCCTGATATAGTGATATTTGATCTCAATGTGCTTTGACCTGTCATGGAACACCGAGTTCTTGGACAACTTCACACAACTTTGGTTGTCACAAAAGATACCAATAGCATCCAATGGGAGATCAAATAACTCAGACAATAGTTTCCTAAGCCAAACATCCTCGCAACTAGCCAAACAAGATATGAAATACTCTGCTTGGGCTATACTCAGTGCTACGTAGGATTGCTTCCTTCTAAACTAAGAGATCACTCCTGATCCCATACTAAAGCACCACCCCGAAATGCTCCTCCTATCTGCAGCACTGCCTACCCAATCTTAGAATATGCTTTACAGCAACCAGGTGAACACTTATGGGATCCATCAGGAACTGGCTCAATGTGTTCACCGCAAAGCAAATATTTGGTCTCTTGTGTTTGTCAGGTACATCTAGGACCCAATCATCTGATGATACACCGTGACATCAACCGGATCAGATGAAGCATCACACGGAAGATTCAGGTTCGATGCCATAGGTGTGGCCATGGCCTCGCAGTCCATCATTCCAAACCGCTTCAGGGTCTCTACTACATAATGCCTTTGTCCAAGGAAGATTCCATCTATACTTTGCCACACCTCCGTACCTAGAAAGTAATGCATCATACCTAAGTCCTTCAACTCGAACTCGGTAGCAAGCTTCCTCTTCGTGTCGACAATCAATCTATCCTCACCTGTCTCAAACAGGTCATCCACATACAATAAAAGTAACACTGGATTTCCTTCCTCAACCTTGTAGTAAAGGCTGGAATCCACTTTACTCTTGGTAAATCCCAATATGTATAGGAAACTGTTTATCCTACCATACCAAGTCCTAGGAGCTTGCATCAAACCATACAAGGCTTTCTTCAATCTGCACACATATGACTCCCTGTTATGTGTCTCAAAACCGAGTGGCTGCTCCACATACACTTCCTCTTCGACTACACCATATCCATCTGGTGTATCTTCCACTTCATCACTGCAACCAAAGCAAGTACTGTTCTGATGGAAGTGTATCTGGCTATAGGCACAAAAGTCTCTTCATAATCCATCCCTTCTTTCTGGGAGAAGCCACGAGCGACAAACCTCACCTTGTATCTCTTTATGCTACCATCTGCAACATGATTGATCTTATAGATCCACTTGGAAGTCACAACATACTTCCCTTCTGTTATTGGGAACACATCCCAAATGTCATTCTTCATGATCGACTGGTATTCCTCGATCATGGCATTCTTCCATTACTACATCCTGGATCCTAGGAACTTCCATATCTTCAATAGATAGTTTTCTTTGAACTTCATTGTTGGAACAAATGTTGTTGTTCTTCTTTTATAGGTGACTGTACAAGATCTTTCCTACAAGTCAAATTCAATTACATGGTTAAAAAATTCTCAGTTTTTCAAAACAAATTCTTATGCATAAAGACATATGTCATACAATCATGCAATTATCTTAGCCAATGCTTCAATACAACATCTATCCATATCCCATAATCACATGGTAACATTCTAGATGCCTTCCATCTCTACCAAAACATTTGCTAAGAGTGTGCACAACTCCCAACATGTTAGCAAAGGGTTTCATTATAACTAGCAATGGAATGTTGTATAGTTCCATAGGCCACTTACCCATTACTTGCATATTAGTAGTATCTTTGTTCATTAATGCAACTTTTCTAATATGCATAATACATATCCTAAATCTATGAACATAAGTATGTACATGACTAAACAACATCATTTAAGTAATCATATATGTAATAAATAACAATTTCAATACTTATCTTTGTTTAGTTGTTGGGTGGCCTCCCTCTTGATCTTTACTTCCTAGAGTGCTCCCTCTCGATCTTTGCTTCCTTGTAGGAACTATTGGAGTGTGCTCCCTCTTGATCTTTGCTTCCTGGATTACCTGTCCTTGAACTTATATCCATCCTGGACCACTATGCATGCTTAAGTGTGCACTAGTGTCATCCTCAATATTTCATACATGATCATACATCCATTAGTATAATATCAATACTATCAAAACATTATGATCCTAAATAAACTTAACATGTATGGTCATGATTATTTCACAAGCAGGTAATTTATCACAAGCATTAGTATTCAATATTTCAAAGAGGACTTCTATTACTCATGCATATTCTTATTGACCATAGGACTCTTTTGGTTAGTCATAATATCAATCAAAGTAAGAAACATAATATGCATAAGCCCTTGATTACTTAAACTTCTAACTTTCAAGAATAATCATTCTCATTCATACAAAAGTATAAGATCCTAACACAAGGTAGGATTCTAACTTGATATAGGAAAAACATACCTGGAATATCATGTTAGCTAGTTATGTCTAACATACCCAAATGATGTCTTCGTGTTCTCTTCAATGACTTCTGCAAAGTAACCTGCGTAACTCATAAGTTAACCATTGTAGAACCAAAATATACATACCTTGTAAGTAGAGCTTCTATGTGATCCATGAGTCTTTGTCTTCATGTCACCATGGTCATATGTTCTTGATCTAGAACATTCTTTGTCTTTCTTGATGTACCTTTCATGTTAGTAGACAACATCAACCTCATACAACACCACAGTGCATTAGTACCATCATAAGTGTCATAACCCTAATCAATGAATGTCTTTATCATTCACATGCATTCATACTTTTACTAGGGTGATGAGACAAGTCTAAGATTAATCAAGATTGTACTAACCTCAATAATATGAAGACAAACATATCATAAACTTAATCATGAACAAATTTCAAAACATACCTATATCTCTTGAAGTCATACCTGTCGGGATTGCTTGTAGCCTTCTTATGTAAAGCCTCAACCTCATCTCCCTCTGGAATTGGAAGTTCTTCACTTATGTAGGTGTCAATTTCATTCTTTTCTAGGATTAACCCAATCCACTTTGATTTGCTGAAACTAGATCTGGAGCTGGATTAGGGTTTTTCAGAGAAACCCTAAAAATTCAAACTTTGAATTTCAAACTTTTGAATGGATGGAAAGATGTGGCTTGCTTGGATAATCAAGCTGGTATACTTCAATTTTGAAAAGTGCAAAATTTGACCCCTTAATATTGCCTTTGAAACTTCTGGATTCATTGGAGAGGACCCCAAACTAGTGTTTGATAAATCCCACCCTTCTGCCCAACCAAAAAGTTTGATCCAAAGCTCTAAGCTTCGATTTTTCTGAGGAGCTTTCAGCCGCGGTCACAGACTTCAAAAATTCCAACTTTTGCAGAAACCCTAATTTTCCTTCTTTCGAATCAAAATCCCAAACTAGGGTTTGATCAAGGTCGGCCTTCTTCCCAACAAAAAAGTTTGATCCAAAGCTCTAAGCTTCGATTTTTCTGAGGAGCTTCTAGCCGTAGTCATAGACTTAAAAATTCCAACTTTTGCAGAAGCCCTAATTTTCCATCTTTTCGATCAAAATCCCAAACTAGGGTTTGATCAAGCTCAGCCTTCTACCCAACCAAAAAATTCGATCTTGGTCTCTAAATTTTGATTTTGATGAGGATCATTCAGCCATGGTACCCGATTCCAAAAATTTCAACTTTATCCAAAGCCCTAAATTCCCGCAGTAGTGACAAGCCAAGAATGAAGGTGCTCATAATCCAATTTTGTTTTGACAAAAATATGCACTTGATTGTTTCTAGTGCATCTATGAAATTACGAATCCACGGGATCTAAACCTTCGGCCTAGGGTATCCTGACCAGTCATCTTTCCAACCCCATAGGTCTTACCTCAATTAGATTCTCTTAGAGAGATTTATGCCAAGTGTTGCAACGTGACCTGTTTATGGGATAAAACAGGAGAGCGAACTTGTACAGAGTACCACATGTCATTGTGTCACGTACCCCATTTTGACCCTTGTAATATTTGGGTTGTATTGTATATTGTATGCATATTATGTATGATTCCTAGCATGGAGCTCAAGGCCAAGGCCCCGCTAGTGAATGCTCAATCTTGAAGAGGAAGGTATTTGAAATTATGCTACCCATGTTCTAGTGAACCATGGGAGTTGTAAATATGCATCTTAATATAAATTCCCACAACTAGCTATGCAATGAAACAAGAGATGGGGGCATGATATTGCAAGGAATTGGGAGGGAAATATTCAAACCCTTTGAGCCAATTGAGTCAATCCAAGTGTCAATGAGAGAACCCATGAACCCTCAACTACCCATGTTGACTTTTGTACCCAATCATTGATTTCTCCGAAGAGTTGGTTGAGGTAGTTAATGCCTTGGGGGATGGGAGGTATGGTTGTCCAAATTCAGGTATGGGAAATACACCCTGCATGGAAATTTTTGTTTGGCTTCTTAGGCAAGAAAAGATCCATGAATTGCTCCCCAAGCCATTACCCATCAACTCACTTTGCCCTCTCACGCGTTTGGAGCTATGTGGGCATTTTCCTCACTGGTTTTTCTGTGTTTACATTCATTTTTCTAGCTGGGAAGGGCGTTTTTGTTGTGGCTAACCATGGGGAAGAAGAGGAAACAATTTGGGGTTTTATTGAGGCCATTTAGCCCACTATATGCTCATACATCTGTGGGAGAAATCATTTTTCTTCCTTAGGGTTGGATTCCTCTTCCCACAATCCATTTTGGTGTGCCTACGTTTTGGGAAAACCCATGTCCATCTATTTCCTAAGTCCCATTGTTGAAAGTGTGTTCCAGAGCCATATTAGAGTTTGATGTGCAAGAGAATGTTGGGGTTGAGTTGGGTATCCATTGCTTTGGCTGTGCAGGGTTTGAGAGTCCCAAGTTCCTTGTAGATATCATGCCTATCTCAGGGGTGGTCTTTGAGTGCTGAAATAATATAGGCTGGGTAGAGACCTACGGTTGGGAGGAATGTTGTAGTGACATAGCTAGTTGTTGGGACAACATTACATCAAGATGAGTATTTTCTTATGTAATTACTTCTACAAATGTATTAATTTGTTGGCTATGTTAAATTGAATAATAGTAATGTAACATGTCTGTGGATGAGTTCATTTCTGTTGTGCATGTTTGTTTAATTTACATCTGCACACATTTGTTTTTAATTGTATGCATCTAATGAATTGGCTGAGTTTTCTGAAGAGCCCCTTAAAATGGCTTCATGTTCTCTCCCTTTCCTTGGATGGATGGGTGGGTATGTTACACACTGTTTCAACTTCAGCCTCTAAAAATAGGACCTGTGAAAGTACAGTCCGTGCCCTACCTGTCACTTTTACGAAATTTTATTTGGATCTTCCTAGCCCAAGTTGTGACCTTTTTTCCCAGGTCACCTGTTTATGACTGAGATCTAGAAGAGGTAGAAACCCTAGCTTGTACTAATCATAAAGCACAAAGTACAACGAATCAAATGCTATTCTTTGGATACAAGATACATGGGGATGTTATCTATGACTTATATAAGTTTTAGATCCTTAACCTTCTCCAAAATGGATCTATAGCGAAAGTGCTACAATGATTGGTTTTTGTTATATCAAGCCCTAGCTTGCAATTTATCGCAAGTGCAACAAGTCTCATAAATGTCATACCATGCCTTCCTTCAGACTAGCTTTGATACCATGTTACTTTTCATCATTTAATTCAATATATCTAGGATCTTAACTAAAAGAACAACATGTATAGCATATCAAGCATAAGAGACAAGAGATAAGAGACACAAAAAATTTCACCGAGGAAAACCAAGAAGGTGAAAAACCCTGCAACTTCCTCAGAGATAGAATAAGCACCAATACAAGGATCACCATGATAAAACCCAAGAGATAGATATCTTCAGCAGTATGCTTCTCCTCCACTTGTGCACACCCTCCTCTTCTCTCACTAATGCGAAGTGAGTGAATAATAGAATGTGTAAAATGAAAGAGACACACTCTCTATTTATACACTAACTTTCCCTTGACCTTTACTCAACTAGGTCATCCTCAACTTAACCACTTAACATAATGCTGACCAGGCCGACCCCTACTAGGGTGGTCTAATAACCCTTTGACCCACATGAATCATACAAGGTCGACCCCATCAAGGTGGTCTAATAACCCATCAAGTATAAGTTACGACACTTACAATATAACTTGTGACACTTGCAAGTACACATGATGACACTTCCAATCGGAGGAATAATACATCTCCGTTGGGGATACAAAAGGTACAAATGTAATACATACAATATACAAGTGAATATCTTCCAAAGTTACAAATACATCAACAGTCCTTGCATGGTGGATGTTCACCCTCCCTGTCATTGAACCAATTTCATGGGTGCAAGATTCCTTTACAATTTGGTTGAAGGAGAGGCCATTCAGACCTCTCATCAAATATTCATGGATACATTTTTATGTAGGTTCGATCCCCTTTGATTTTGATTCATTTTCTCTCTTCTATCTCTACTATCTTTCTCTCAACACTTTCTCAATGTTCATGTACAAGTGTGATAGCGCACTCCTTCTTGCATATCGTTTATGGAAGACTGATATTTTGACCATATCGACATGTTATCTGCTGAATAAATTTGTAATTAACTTATCATGAGAGCCATAGCTCGAAACACCAAGCCTTTCATGTAATAGTTCCAAGTAATATTGAGATTCGAGCTATTTCCCTCATTGTATTCTCATGGTGATTTTGGGAAGATATTGTACCTAATTGATATCAGATATTTTCTGAGTTTTTGTCTATGTTTCAAGGTGAATATGGAGTTAAATGAAGGACCAAAATTTTGTATGCAGACCCTTGAAGTCTTATTAAATTTTGTGCAATAAATTCATTTCCCCTAGTCTACCATTTCTTCATAAATTATGTGCTCTACAAGATGTTGTCTTTGGGAAGATCTATCAGACCCTAAACTCTGATATAATGCTGCAAATATGTTTTCCTTGAGGTCCTTTAACATATACAAGTCTCACATTAAAAATTAGGGAAGGCCGTATAGTGTTTGGGAGGCCAATTAGTAGTTAACCTAGAGGGGTTTTCCACCAATGCAATTGACTAGTTTTATTGCCATTCTTCCCTCCTTGAAAATTGCAAACCATGAATGTTTATAGTAGATGTTTGGGTCTCTAGAGGTTTTATTAGAGTTTCCCATATCCTCCTAAGTCCACCCATATAGAATTCGAAACCTTTTGGGATCATTTGAGACAGTTTGGGGTTTTACTAGTCCAAGGTTCGAAAATTGGGCAAATTGTGTAACCTTTCAAACTAGGGATATTACAATTTCTGATTTTAATTTTTGAGCTAAGTCTACTACATTCCACTTTTCAACCTCCATGGTGTCATGCTGTTGTTTCAAATCAACCCATTCATTTCTATCTTGCAAGAGAAGGTCCTTCAATTTGTTGATCTCTATTTTTTCTTTTCACAATGTCCTGCAGTAGCTTTCAAAAATTATCTCTACTTTCCATAGCAGTAGTTATGGCTACATATGTAATCATTTATGGTTCCTTATATGTTCCTTAAAACATCGGGACTTCTTTGGTGGTGATGAATTTGGTCGTTTCGACATCTTGAGTCTTTTTTTCAAGTCTTTTGAGGATCTTCTTCCCTTTGGGTTCAAATATTATTGTCTCTCACCGGGCCACAACATGTTCTTTGGATGACATGTATGGGGTAAGGCCCAATTCCTTGAAAGGAAAATGACCTCGAGTGAGTGTATTTTTGGTGCTTGTAGTGGTGTTATCAATGTCCATGTCTTGCAAACCACTACCTCGCACCTACTCAACATGTTCTTGTTACTCTTCTGTGGTATCCTTCTGCGCTTCTTCCTATTCTTTTATTTTGAGTTCTTCCTACAGCCTTTGTTCTTCCCTTACTCAAGCCTCCTCTTGTTGCTTCAGCAGTCTTATCTTACTCCTTTGTTCTTGCACATCTTTCCTCACTTGCTCCTCCTCTTGAGCTTTGATTGCTCTTCTAACATCCACCTTTACCCCTACTCTTTTGTAACAAATGTAAAATGCTAAATGCAGTTCTTGATGAGGAGCTCAAGGCTAAGGCCTCATTAGTAAAATCTGTAAGTATTATTTCCTAAGTTATTTTGTATTGTGCATTCTAGACTTAGGAGATTGAAATCTTGATTCAATGAAACGATGGGGGCACGAATCTAGTAGGGGGTGAAAACTAATGGATGGTAGGACATAAGTATGATGACGGGTGTCATCATAATGCTATGAGAACTTAAAGACAAGTGGATTGTGAAGTTCACTTAATAATCATTTAAGTTTATAAGTGTTAGTTATTGGTTAGTATTGAACGCCAAAGAAGAAGCCATCCACTGAAAGGCAGTGATAGACTCCTAACACCTAGTCGTTAGCATGAGGTCAATTATTACTAAAAGATATTACTTAAAACTAAGTAATTCTCATGGATACAATCGATATCCTAGCCTCGGCAAAGCACACAATGAGATTATGTTATTCTGGTTCTAAACCTAAAATGAAGCTAAGTATTATTATGGCTTATTATTAAATATTATTATGAGCCTAATCTAGACTAAAGATGATTGGAAAATAATGATGATCTTAGCTTTGAGAAAGATATCGCTCAGGTTTAATTAGGTAAAACCTATTGAGTAAGGATTTATATATTTCTATATATACATATATATTTGAATTAGATATATGTGATTAATACCCTAGTCTCGGCAAACAGTGTCGAGTGAAACAATATTCATGGGCAAGAGGATATTGAATATCCATTAATCTAATTTCTAGCTCATTTATGAAGTTAAACTATGTTACTAGTTTATCCTTGAAGGATACTGTTATTATTTTTATTATGGCTAAAGGAGCCATTAATATTTGGATAAGTAATCACAAATGTGTAATAAATATGCACACAAGCTTTAATAAGAATATCTTACAATGTATATACATATAAAACTTATATGTCTATGCTACTTCCAAAGAGGGCGCATTATAAAAGTGGGGGGCATCTGGTTAGTAATTGTATAATTGAACTCATTAGTAAGTTGTAACTCTTTCGGGGGATGTGGAACCTTTTAAAAAAGAGCATCACCATGATCATGGCATTAATGAGAACCGCCCGTGAGGGCAGTTATTGTTTACCTTCCACAAATATAAACTTGATTTCAAATGAGAAATAGAGAATAATGACTCCAAGATTAAGGAGGTGGTTATGTTGTTCTTGAGGAGGTAGACAGTTATGGAAATAATAGAATTTATGGTATTGGGATGTAATATATGTCAGTTGGGAAGAAAGAGCGTGAGGTATGTTGAATATTTTTATAACCACGTCCTCCCTCACTCTTCACCATTGTTATGGAGAAGAGTACAAACCCTTAGTAAATTCTCAGTTTTATATCTCTAAATATATTGTAGTGAAGGGGATAGCTACCTCCTGTAGTCCTTTAAAAGGAGGATGTTTTCTGTTTTAAGAGAGGAAAATATTGATAACCGATTATTAATAAATCAAAGGGCATAGCGCGTTCTTCAGGATTATTTCCTTACTTTCTACAGTGACAACTCTTTTCTATGCAATTTGATTTGCAAATAGGAGTGCAGCTCGTTTTCTTGGCTAATGGAAAACTAAATTATATGTTTTGGTGAGTGAATGTAGACTAAAATTAATCTCTTGCATAAGAGCTTTTGAAGTAACCCTAGTCCTAGTGGATTCGTTGTCTAGCTTGGGGGCTCTGGGCTTGGCAGGAAAACACATGTCAGGTAGAGATCGATTGGTTGGGTGGAACATTGTAGTCAAGCCTTCAAATCAGTTCAGATGTTCGAATCAAGTCAGTTCAGATGTTGGAATCTCTGTGAACCATATAAGTCTTCTCTATATTCTATATGATGTCAATTTTTGTATTATAGTTTATGAAAATTATATATGTATTGAAATAGAATTGATTATGCAAGATGATCAAATGGCCTTTTATTCTGAACTTGTGCATTTTATATTTTTGTTTAATTTTTAAATGATCGTCTGTTGGAAATTTATGCTTTACTTCCTCTAATTAATGCTAAATCGATTTCAGAGACGGTTTGACAGTACAGCGAATTAAGAGTTGAATATGAGTTTTGACAAGGGTATAAATGGCTTAATGATTTGAAATATACATAGCTATGAACATAAATCATGGTCAGCTAAATATTCCTAAAATTGATTGTAAATTTACGTGTTGTTATCTAGGAATTCTTATAATATATATATATATATGGAAATATATATATTTATTTGATGCGACATGGATGATTCTGGAATTTAATCTTGACTTTATATAGATATGCAATCGACAACAATTGAAAAACATGTATTTGGATTGGTAAAATGCTTTCAACTTAGTATTATTTCTTGACCATACGCCAGTCAAGATAATGTAATAGTTGTGGATCAATTGACACACACAAACGAGTTCTAATCTACACAAGCAAATGCGACTGGCGCATTCACTCCTAATTAATAAATGAGAGTTGATATTTCTGTTTGATAATTTAGAATTCAAATTATGGGCATTTGACAATATGGATGTTATAATATTGACATACCAAATATCGTTATATGTATAATAAGGTGTCACAATGTCTTATTGTGGCTAGGGTTTTACCCCTAGCTTGTGCAAATGAGCACCTACTAAGGAGAAGGGACTCCTTAGTAGCAGTTCAGTAAATGGAAATTATTATGCTAAAACTGAAATGTAAACTACTCTAAACATGTGCATGAAATAGAAAAAACAAGATGTAAATAATGGCTTCTGTATTAATGTTACCTCCAATGTGAAGGTTGGTGAAGCTCTTGCAATGTCCAAGAGGGTTGCTCCAAGCTCCAACTTGCTCCTTCTCTTTCTCCAAATGGTGGGAATGGGCCAAAAGGGGCTCTCAAGGTGAAAGTAGTTCAATGGTGAACTAGGGTTTCGAGAGAGATTTTGGTAGAGTAAGGGTATGGTTGATTGTGGATGTGGAATAAGGGATCTCCATCACCTATTTATAGTTTTTTGGTGGTGGAGTGCTGACCCATGGTTTTGGGAACCATATGGTTTAGGGCAGCTGTATAGGGTTTTTTCCTCCTTTTCTTCATTATTTTATATTTTTTCTTCCCTTTTTAGGGGGTTTTTGCTATTTTTAGAGGAATTTTGGATATTTTTGGAGGAAAAAGAGGTTTTTTAGCCTTTTTGAGGCTTTTTTGAGGATTTTGTGGCCTTTTGGAGGCATTTTTGGCCTTTTGGAGGCTTTTTAGTGGGATTTTTAGGGTTTTCAAGGGAAATATGGTAGGAAAATGGACAAATGAGCCATGTAATGGTGTAGATGAGGTAGTGAACACTTTTTGGGTGTTAACACTTAAACAGACCTAGTTGATATATTGCAAATATTGAAATTATCTTGCTATTGGGTATCCTTTTTAAATATAGTAAGATATGAATATAGAACCTATCTTGCTATGGGATGAAATGGAAATAATGTGAAGAGAGGAAAGCCTTATCAATACTTTTATATAGTGGATAAACTACTACAAGAAAGGTAAGTATAAATTAGGCCACTTAATGCAAAAGTCAACTTAAGAAAAGTCTACGTCTTGAGTAAAAGGGTAATCTATAAAAGGACCAGCATTTTGAAAGAATTACATTGATTAAGGATGATTTTGTCCTATTAGTAAAAGTTAATTGATTGATTATTCAATATTAATGAGCTCCATGAAGAAACCCAACTACCTGAGTTGCTATATATAGATTCTTATAGATTTAATCCAAGATGACTAAGTTTTATTTAGAGGATATTCTTGATATCTAGGAATTATATCTTGGTGAGTGGATGTTAAATAGAGAAAATGGCTTCTCACGTAACTATTTGGTCTTAAACTATTCCATGAATTAAAGTTCTAGGAACCATTTACAAATAACAAACTAGTGAAAGAGAATGAACTTGTTTCTTATTGATTTAATAAGTAATGTGGGTAACATATTTGGGTTGTTGAATAATGTTGAATAGAGTTTAAGGAAAAAAATTTGCACCCCATACCCAAGGGTCTACTGCAGGTATTAGGTTGTCACAACTCTCCCTTCTTCTTTTAGTTTTTTGTATGTCTCCTCTAGCAAAGCTTCTAGTTCAACCTACTTTCGGGAAGTCTCTTGTTGTAATTTTTTGTTGCATCTCTTCCACTGTATCTTTAGTTTATTTGTTGGTGATCGTTTCTTTCTTATTTCCCCCCCTTTTTATTCTCTTATCTAACTCTTCAAAGTTGTGGTCTCTCTGATATACTTCTTCCTTGGCACATAATTTATCAACATAATCGTAATAGATTTTGACAGCTGCGCAATGATTAACTACTTTTCCGTGATTGTCAATTCTAATAAATATATTTTCATCGAAGTGAAAGGCTTCAAAAAATTTGGTCAATTCATTGGATTATTTCTCTTAGGAAATATTATATGCCCCAACTATTGTTGGATTATATAACTGTCTTGAGGTTTTTCATAAAGGCCCAAAATCTTCGTAGTTCAAGGAACCAACAAAACCCCTTTTCACCGGCCCTTTCAGCAACAATCTGCGAACAGACTAAGGTCTCACTCGAGGCGAAATTATGGGGGGATATGGAATCTAGTTTCCACAACCTGGTGATGACTGCTTTAAACAGATCTGATGAACAACGCGCTGCAAGGCTCGCGCTATGAACTGATGACTACGTGAAGCTTAAATCCTTCGCTGCCAACACTTACTCTATCACGCATCCAAAGACAGCACGATTTCGGGTGGTCTTTCATCGACAAAACCACGCAACTGATAACTATGTTTCCCGTTCAGACTTAGCCGATTTCGATGACTTCACATAGTGTGTTCTATCCATTCATCAACTACCTTAGGTTATCTATCTTATGGCTTATGCAATATGATAAACACAATATATTGCGCACTTCTGATGCTGGGCTTCAAGTAAGTCGCATAGCGCGAACTCCACTTACATAACTATTCACCCAATCTACTTATGCATTCACAGACATAGAAATACTCATGCATCTAACATTCATCCACATATGCGATACTTAACATATTATTCTCGTCTTCATTCCTTATAGAGAATGCATATAAAAGAAAACACATAAACTGATAAATGAGATCTCAAGCATTCACTGTAAGCAAATATACAGGTTTGAACAAACATAAACAATCACACAACACAGTATTTAACGTGGTTCACCCCTAGGATGGGATCTACATCCATAGGAACTGTTGTGATATTATTTTGGGAAGGTTACAACAATTCCAGTCTACGCACTTAGTTGCAGACTCTCTTCTCTCTCTGTAGGTCTCTGCGCATGCAGCTTGCAGAGCCTTTACAATGGCATTCAACACTTAGAGGATTTTACAATGAAGATTAACCCAATAAAAGATATCAACAACCCTTCCCCATACAAAATTGTGCCTTCTTATAGATCATGTCGTAGGTCATGTCTTTACAATGCTTAGGCAAAAACCCTAAGGTTTCCCAAAACTGTCGTGGTTTTCCCTTAACTGGACTTGCTGGCTCTGACAACGACTCCTCCATTGTGGCCATCCTCTACACATGGTCACGTCTCTTTCAGCCTGCCCTGTCGACCACATGTTGACTATCGCTTTCACCCAGTCGTTCCTTGTCTAACGGCCTTATGCAGTCGGTTCACATCGTGCTTCCCTTGCTCGTATGACTGGTAGCTTTCCTTCCACGCCACTCCTTATCCGCTTGCTGGGATCATGGAGTACTTCAACTGAATCAGGTCGCTTTCTCAGCTTGACCTTTCCTTCATTCTTTACCAAAAATAGATTCCTTGCTGGCACCTCATGATGCTACCTCTTCGCAAAACTGGACCTCAATTGCACGGTTCCTTACCTGCCAGTACTGCGCTGCACTCAACTTCGCAGCATCCAAAAGTGGCTTACCAAAATTGTCTTCATCTGAGCTGCGCTGCAGCTCCAAAACTGACTTGCATCAAAATTGCCTTACTTGGGCCAGTCCCAATAGGCCCCTAACACTTACATGTGGCTCGCCCCTAAGCCACTTTGAACTTGTGCTTCTCCGAGCTTCTCTTCCTCCGGCGGAGCTAACTTAGCAGCGAATTTTTTATAGGTTGGGGTTAGCTTAGCAACCGTATCCTTAGCATCATGTTCTATAGTTCTGATGGTGTCTAACACATCTGCTTCGGTATCGTCGTTAGTTTTCTCTTTGATTGAATCATGCACATCACGCAGCTCTATCATCTTCCCTTATATCTTTTGCGATATCTCATGAGCTTCCTCTTGTAGGGATTGCGACTTGTCTCCGATTTTGGCCTCCCTGTCTCTCAATACCTGAAATTCTTTCTTCAGTTCTTTGACTTCTTGATATCTTTTTAGTCTCTCTCTTAGCTGGAGTGCCTCCACCTCTATGTCCAAGGATTCTAATGTGGCCTACTTTTCCTTCAGGGTGTTCTTGACTTCTCGCAACTCTAGGTTCTCTTCTAGCACCCTAAACGTTCTTATTTCTTCATCCAACAAAGCTTGGCTCTTAGCCACTTCGTTGGCTATACTCTCTTCAGCAGCTTTTGCTTCCTTTTCTCTGAGTTATTGTTGATCAGGTGGTGTCTTTGGAGGATTGTGCGCTTCCAAGGTAGTGATCTTCGCTTGGTAATCCGTCTCCATGTCTTTCATCTCAACCTTAAGATCACTGACCAATGAGCCGATCTTAAGGACAGTGTCTGAGGGTTCTAACATTTCTTCACATTCTGGTATCTCTGCGACTATCGAAGTGACCATATGGTCTAACCTCATGCGTCGGTCATGCTCATGTTGAAGTTGCATGTTCCTCTTTAAGCTTGCTTCCTGCAGCTGCTTGTAATTTGCAACTAAATCATGGTGTTGATTCAAAGTGATTACATCTCTCTCATGGATCTCCTCCACAACCTGTAGTTGCAGATTGTGTAGACCCGCCATTGGCAATGTCTCAATGTCAATTTCCACATGCCCTAAGTCCTTCGTGCCCGAATTTAATTGTTCTTGCGATGGCAACCTAATGCTTATCGGGTCAAGTTTCACTATGTGCGACTTCACTTGCAAGGTCAGGGCTAGAGGTGTTGTCTTCAGCTATGAAGTGCCCTTGACTTTCCTTATGATTCTGAGTCTCGCGGCAAGGGTAAGCTGCGCTGTACTTGCTTGAACTTTTCTGTTATGCCTTGCACCGTGGTGAGGTTCTTTTGCAAACTTTGTTGAATCGCCTCATTGTTTTTATCTTTGACGACCAGCATATCTTCCATCTGTGCAGTGACCGTGGATGCGATCATCTCATAATCATCATTGTGGAGCTTGGATTCTACTGGCCCTTAATAGCTTTCTGCTTCTTTTTCTATACCTTTGGCTGTAGAGGGCTCTCAGTTTCCTTCTTTTTTCCCAACCATGGCTCTTCGACAATACGTGTAGGAATTGGATTACTCTCTTTGGAGTCACTCTCGATCTCCACAATTCCTTCGACCTTAAATTTAGGTATCCATTCCTTCATAATGGTGTCGATGTCTTCTTTGTTCATGTGGTAGTTCCCTTGGAACCATTCGGGGTTCTTCTTTTGTTCTTTTGCTGAAATGTAGATAGAGTGCATATCAACGTAAAAATTGACAGTGAAAATATATTTAGCTGTTACCTCTTTTGATATCCACAGCTTGACAATAATGACTTTGCACAGCTACTTGTAGTATGTGTAGAAGACATCAGTTGACGCGTGTTGTCTTTTTGCTAACAAATTCTCCCAGAGGTTGTAATAATGGGATCCTCTACAATCATTGCTGTCAGTGATCAACCCAACATAATGTTTTGGGTCCTTCCACCCTACAAATGCAATCAACACTATCAACCAAGTATATTGGAAGTTGCTGCCATGTGTTTGTGTATCACTCAATTCTTCTAGAAACTCATTCAATAGGTATTGGAACCAGTTAAATATTCCTCCCGTTACGGCCTTTGCCCCAAGGAGCACTACGCCAATGGGTACTTCAGTAGTTCTTTCTTTTCATAGAATCTTTCCTGCTAGCAGTTGTGTTACGAACTACATAGCCTCATTATCTATTTCGTCTATGATGAAGCCTCTCTTTCCTTTGACGATGGTGTGTCATTTCTTCATCTTCGCGGCGACCTCCTTGTCCCTGTGTTTTCCTTGAAAGAACTACTTGGGGTCCTCTCCTCGCTTGATTAACCCCGGGATTCGATGCATCAGGTCGATATTCAGGTCGATGTTGTGATCCAACCATAGATATCCTTGGTGAGTGTGTGACATCAGAGTGCGCACCACTGCATTTAACTCTGGTGTTCGGTCAAAGTGCGGGAGTCTCAATAGATTGAGCAATCCTGATTCGAATACTCCAGATAACCAGTTCTACGCGACCAACACAAAATTTTCTTTTACATCCTTCCTCCAACACATATACTGATCTGGTTGAAATTTTGGGAACTTTGGCTCAGACGGGTCCTTCTGCATCCAAAGTAGGTCGAAGTCTTCAAACTTGCACTCTGTAATCTTCCCCAACATATTGCCTTCTATCTTCACATGCTTTGAGATAGGTGAGAGCAGAATATCATACTTCACATTCTTTATCAGCTTAATGGCTGGTGCATCCTCTGCACGTGGCAAGGTATACTAAGGGGTCAACTTAAGTGGTATTTCCTTGTCACCCAACAGGATTTCTAGTGCTATGGAGCTCATCATCTTTGGTTTCGATTTCTCCGCTGCTGGTCCTTTGTATTTGTCTTGCATAACTGTAGAGTTTGTTGGTGATTGTCTTGAATCATGTCCTTGTTCAGTAACAACTTTCTTAGCGGGGGTTCTCATCAACACTTCAATCCCACTGTAGTTAAACACCTTCACAGTCTCCCTGACTGTGAATTCATGCTTGATAGATGAAATTTTGAACATTCACTGGATAATCACTCAACAAACTGACGGGATCACTTAGGGCTTGATGTAAACAGATTCAAAGTATGGATTGCAAGAAAATTTCAGAGTTAGAGTAACGCCCGCGAGTCCAAATACAATAGTATTTATAGGCACAGCGAGGCCCCACCGTGCCCCTCAATGGCTAGAAAATCATTAAATGTTATGGCTGTTGGCCAAATCCAGTGAATATTTCAGTCCTTTCCTTCATTTACTCCTTCAAAACGGATATTTCTATGTTAAATGCTCAAGCAGTCATCGGCAAAATCACTATATAACGACTAGTTTTCCGACTGACATTGCAATGTCTAGTTTCTCAGAGTGTTGCGTCGAACTGCCCGGCGGACCATCACTAATTCAACAAAGTTACTTCGCCATGTCAAGCTACTCGGTTCTGAACTTTGCATCTTCTCTGCTTCATTGGATTTGCACAACTTCCTTTCTAAGCTTCGTGCTGCATGCTTCTTCTTTTTCTTTTTCTATTTTTCTCTCTCTTTTTTTTTCTTACTTCAAGGTTTCATGCTACTGAAGGTTTTGCGAAGCAGGGCTATTCCAGATAGATTTTCTCATGCTAACATGGCTAACTGTGCTGCGCCAACATTAGTAACATGTACAACAGTATATGGGCCAAGCTAATGCATCTTAAACTTTCCAGGAAATTTCATAAATTTGCTATCATACAGGAGGACTAGATCACCTACCTGAAAAGACTTGTTCTTGATATGACGATCATGCCATGCTTTTTCTCTATCTTTCTGCACTTGCTGGTGGAAGCCTACGATGAAGCAATCTTCCTCCAACCCAACCAAGTGTAGAAGCCTTTCTTCTAGTGCCTCTCAATCTTCCAAGCCTATAAATGCAGCTATTCTCAAGCTAGGTACAATATACTCCATAGGCATGACAACTTCCTATCCATAAGCCAATCTGAAAGGTGTGTGGCCACTTAGTTTTTTGCATGTAGTCCTGTAAGCCCATCACATAGATGGAATGTGCAGGTCCCAGTCATCCCGATTGACATTGCATACTTTTGTTAGTGCATTCTCCAGTACCTTATTGAAAGCTTCCATAGTTCCATTGGCTTGCGGATGATATGGCATACTCCTCTGATGATGAATGTGGAACTCTTCAATCGGGGCCTCAATAGTTCGGTTCAAAAAATGGGTGCCTTGATCACTCATCAAAATATTTAGACATCTAAACCTAGTAAGGATGTTCTCAAAAATGAATTGTGTGGCTATAGCTGCGCTACAGTCCGTTCACTGGATTTGCTTCTACCCATCTGGTGAGATAATTAGTTGCAGTAATAATGTATCTCACACCAGTCCTTTTTTTCGGTGGGTTTATAGGTCCCACAAAATCAATGGCCCATTTCTCAAATTCCTGAAGGGTCAACTTTGGATTTAATGGAATTTCATCTCTTCTTGACTGCTTTCCTGTCCTCTGATAGACATTGCAGTTCTGGCAATGTTCCTTTTCATATTTGTGAATAGTACGCCACCATAGCCCTGCTTGCAGTGTCTTCTGTGCAGTGGCTCTTCCTGCATAGTGACCTCCCGATACACCTAAATGTGCATCAGCCAATATGAATGGCTTGTCGTGCTCTAATACACATCTACGCAACACTTCATTTGGTCCCAATTTGTATAGTTGTCTCGTGATTATGTTGAAGTCTGCTTCTCTTACTACCAGCTGTTTCTTCTGCTGCATAGTAAACTCTGTCAATGCCAACCCAGTAGTCAAAAACTCTACAATATATTCGTAATAATCATCAGCAATCTATATCGCAAACAACTGCACGTCAGGAAGATTGTCTTCAAGATTGGTAGGTTCCTTACCTGACTCAATCCTTGAGAGATGGCCAGGTCTTAGGTTCAATCTTCTTGTATTATCTATAATTTCAAAGTCATACTCCTGGAAGAGTAACAACGATCTAGAAATTATCCCCCCTAACACGGGCTTATTGACCAGATACTTCAAAGTTGAATGATTAGTATACATAGAGAAGTGTGCATCGAGCAAATAGTGCCTAAATTTCTGCAGTGCATAGACCATAGCTAGACCCTCTCTTTCAGTGGTCATATAATTCTTTTCAGTAGACGAGAGCTTCCTGCTGAAAAATGCAATGGGATAGTCAATACCTCCCTCTTCTGGTTGTGCTAATACAACACCCAATGCTATACATGAAGCATTAACATGGACATGAAATGGTTTCTTCCAGTTTGGAAAAATTGGGATCAGCGTAGTTACCATTTTCTCTTTTAGCGTGTCCAATCCTTGCTCGCATTCTGCATTCCATATAAACTGAGCTTCTTTATTAAGCATTTTTTCCATCGGCACGGTTATCTATGCATAACCCTTGATGAAATTTATGTAGTAACCCGTGTTTCTCAACATGGTGCGAAGCTACTTTACTGATGTTGGTGCAAGTAAATTCACAATTACTGCGATCTTCGCAGGATCAACCATCAATCCTTGTCTTCACACAATGTGTCCTAGAAGAATACCATAAGGCACACAAAAAACACATTTTTTCAAATTTAATGAAATTTGATGTTGCATGCACTTAGCTAACATAATTCTTAGGTTTTCACAATGGCTTTTTAGAAAACCAAAGACAGTCCAATCATCAAAATATGCTTCTAAAAATTTATGCATGAAATCTTTAAATGCTACAACAAGAACTCTAGAAAAGATGGCAGGTGTGTTCTTCAGACCTAAGGGCATTACTGTATACTGGAATGAACCCCATTTAGTAGAAAAAGTTGTCTTGTGTCTATCTGCTGGATCGATCTTGATCTGATGATATCCAAAGAATCCATCAGTAAATGAGTAGGCCTCATTTCCTCAAACGGTGGCTGGTACTTCATCTGTAAAAGGAGTAGGAAATGGGTCATGCAGTGAAGCATCATTCAATTTTCTAAGATCGACACAGATCCTGATCTCACCCTTAGTCTTCTTTTCTTGGATAACCATCGGGCTTATACACTCTGATTCTTCAACCGGCTCAATGATCCCCACATCGAGCATCTTATCAAGTTTTGCCTTAACTCTTTCTTTATATCGAGGATTCGGTCTATAGGGCCTTTGCTTAACAGGCTTTGCGACTGGCTTGAGAGGTATCTTCATAACCCCCAAGTCGCCTAAAATACCCTTCATTTTGGTAAACTTAGTTGGAAATAAATCATGATATTCATGTAGCAGGTCTGCGATCTCCGTGACCGTATGTTCATCCCAGTAGTCTCCAATAGACACGAACTTTGGTTATTCGCTTGTGCCAATGTTCACTTTTCTTGTCTTCACTGGTCCACTCATGTTTGGAATTTCTAGTGGAGGTCCCTCTACATCGCGCGCACCCTATGACTCAGGTATATTGACGTTGCGCAGATCCTCCTCATCGCTTTCCTCTTGTTCTTCACCATTTTCTACAATGTTATAGCATTCAAGGGCATGTTCTATCTTCCTTGCCCATTCTGGCTGTAGGTTCATAGGTACTTTGATATCTTCAAACACTTCCTCTTTGAGTTCTTCTAATGCCTCATTTTTACTTGGGCATTCTGCTCTAAATATGCTTTCTTTGATTATGTGTAGAGATTCATTAATGCTTGGGATTTTGTCTTCAAAGTTGAAAGTTCTCTGGAAGTTCGTAGTCAGGTTAGGCCAATCTGTAGTTCCTCTACGCAACTCCATGTCTAGGTACCAGTTCTTTGGAGTCTATTCCTCCAATGTATGCACAAACAAATGAACCCATTCTGTCTGTGGTCTCTCTTCCCATGCTTGTGAACAAATTTCAATATGCTCCCTTGGATCCGTCTATCCATTGTATTTTTCACAAGTTAGTACAACCTTCTCAGTGAACTTGATTTGCATCATGCATCTGCACTGATCCCATGTGGTCAATGTCTGTTTATGTGCAACCCACCATCTAGTAGGTGTCTTGTGCAGTGCCATGCCTATTGCTGGTATACAATGTTCAACTGCCACTAATACAGTATATTCCTAGATAAATGAATAAATATTAGATGAACCATCATAGGTGGGGATTGGACATACCTCTCTTCCAATCCAGCGCAATGACTTTGTGATTTGAGTGCATCTTCTGGAAGATACTTCATGCATACGGCTTTGCCAGTTTTCCCATCATGTGTCCGAGTCTGAGATGAAAGAACTATCACATCACCAACTGAGTGTTCCATCCGCAGTAGGACTAATATAGTCAGCATCATTCATAGTCATTTTGTAGATGCAGTCCAAATCTTGAGCTCTAGATTCTTCCTGAATTGGCTCAATGTATCTTTCTCCATCTAAAGGGTCCAATGGTGCAATGACCCTTATGTCCTGACCTTCAAAGATCATATTCTTTGTTTTCAATTTTATCATGGCGAGGTTAGCCATTTCCCAGTTTATACCCAACAATGCTGGATAAGGCTGACTATCATACACAATTTCAACAACCTCGAATTCTGCATGACTTTGCACTCCATCGATATCAACAATAACATTGGCCAGTCTCCCAAAAGGTATGACTATCAGCTGATTGGCCAATTTCAACTGTATGGGTTACCACAACAACTCTAGTCTCCCCATCTACTACCATGCCTTCTTAGTCAAGACATTTACTTCTGATCTGAGATCAAGGATGATCTCATCCATCTCATAGTCTCCTATCTACGCATTGAGCCACATTTCTCGACATGATCTTTTGTGTTTCTTGATGTGATGAACTACACTCTGGGAAGTCTCCTTCTCACTACGTAGTTCATACTGGTTTAACAGTTTTTGCAATTCTGCTACAACATCTGCGCTTTTCAGTAATTTCATGCATCTCCTTAGGAAGTGCGCAATAGAGGTTCCTGTCTCTGCTGCATGGCACGTTTTATCATACGCGGCTGGAATATCCTCCATATATGGTATTTCACTTCGCAGTGGGATTCTTGGTGACTTAGGTGCTTGTTCTTTGAATATGTCTCGTGCTTCTTGAAAGACTTCTTTATTTTTCTCTAGGTTAAAAGCAGGTGCCTTCCCACTAGATTTTTTAATCCAGATCATTTCAAGAGGGGTCTGCTTAGTTTCAAAGTTTCCAGAAGTCAAAGATTCTTCTTGCTTATCTCTTCCTCTCATAGCGCCACTTCGCGTCACAATATTAATACTAGGATCCGTAGCCCTTCTCTCTCCTTCGATCAACTGAATGTTTGGGTTCGGTGCATCTTGCTTTCTCTTTTGCATCTCCGCTGATAACACTGGACATGCTTCAATTACAGGATGAAAAGATTTACAATAATTGCAAGTGGTGCATGAATTGGTACAGTCTCTAGATACATGACCTGGATAGCCACAATTGTAACAAATCACCTGGCCTTTTCCTCTTCCTTGTCCCTGTCCCGAGCTAGTATTTCTTCCTCTTCCGTGGAATCCTCCACGGCCTCTATATGGTCCTTGATCGTGCTATGCATTATCTTGTTTCTACGGAGTCTCTTCTTGGACTCTGTATACTCCTCCATATATATGCTCAATATTTTTCTTTCTTTCCAACATGAGCTCATATGCGTGGCAGTTGGACTCATCATGCCCAATTGACTTACAAAAATTGAAATATAAGCTTTTAGGTGTTCTTACATATTTCTGAATTAAATAACAGTCTTCTGGCCGGTGTCCTCTAGTTCTACAGGTCTCACACCATGGCCCTTGGTTCTAATTTAATGGGTTTGGTGCACCCATGTTAAGATATTCTTGAAACAAAGGACAATGATCCTTAGTGTGTCCTTCTCCCTTGCATCCTGTACAGCAGACTTCTTGTCTTTGTTCTTTTACTTTCTTCATATCCTGCAATTGTAATGTTAGGGTAGCTAACTGGGTCTGAATCTAAGACATCCCAGTGCTAGTATCTCCAATCGGCGAGCTTCTAAATTTATCGCGATCTCCAAGGATTCTGCCTGTGAAGCCACTTTCTTCTGCATCAATGACAGTCTGATATGAGGCAAAAGCGTTGCTATAAACCATTCCTAGTGCTGTTGCAGTGCTATGATGAAGCTTACTTGGTCCAACAGTGTCTTAAATTTCTAGTCAAATTCCCAGACTATCTCATTAGGTTTTTGCTTGATTTCCTTTAACTCTGTGATACATTGGGATTCTGACTTCGATTTCTTGAATTCACTCAATAGTACAGCCTTAATCTCCACTAAGGTTCTCTGATGTCCAATATAATACTTCATGAACCAATTTAAGGCTCTATCTCTAAAGGTGGTGATGAGCTGCGCTTACTTCATAACATCATCCTGAACTTGTTTAACATTCCATATAGCTTCACATAGAAACCAATTTTGCTTAGGGTCCTCTAGACCCATTCCTTTGAATATCGACGGCTTATTATCATCACTCATCCTTCTTCTAGGTGGTACAAGGTTCTGCACAGGGTTCTGAGCGACAAAAGTAAAAGTGTTACTGCATGGAATGTTCTGAACCAGAATATTCTGAGTTGGAATAGGCTGAGTGCTAGGAATATTAACAATTGGAGGGTTCTGAACTGGTGGGTTTTGTTCAATGGAAGGCGTGGTGTTCAGAACCGGTGGATTCTGCGGAGCAATAGGATGATAGGTAGCGGATGGAGGTGCGGTTTGGCTATCAGGTTCAGCTTGTAAATCAGTATCTACGTAGAGTCCATGTTCACTGGAAGTCTTCTTAGTGGTATATTTATATTGTTTTCCACGTCTCAAACTATTTTTCTCTTTGTCAGAATCACTATAAATGCTATTGACCATTATAGATTCAAAAAAATTTGTAAACTTTTACTGCATTCTTAAAACGCCTTTCTTAGCTAAAAGCATTTTAATGTATAAACTCAAATTGTTCAGGTACTTACCTATGAAACCCTTGAAATTTTTTGCTTCTGTTGCATTGTAGGACTTTAGCATGTCCATAGCGAACTATGTCACGGAGCTCTCTAGTGTACTGTCAACCCAAAAGTCGATTGCTCTCGAGATTGAACTGTCTATTTCTTTAAGCCTCTGAGTGATCTCTAGAGTCCACTCAGTAGGTATTCTGGCTGGAAACAGTTCTTTTGCTCTACGAACCTCGATACCCACTCGTGCAACTCGTTTCCAAAGGATGCCCATAAAATTTTGTGAACGTCTTTCCACAGGTATTTGTTCAACCAATCTATGTTGGAGAGATACGGGTGTCTATTCTCCTTCCTTGCGAAGCCTCTCTCTGTCTTATAACACTAGGCCCAAATCACTTTCTTGTTTGGATGCCAATTTTCTTGCAATCATCGGAACTTTGTCTTCTGAGAACATCACTATTTCAAGCATGGCAACTCATCACAGATTCTTAGTGTGACAACGGAACCATTTGTTGGCTTATATAACTATCTTGAGGTTTTTCATAAAGACCAAGGTTATTCGTGGTTCAAGGAACCAACAAAACCCCTTTTCACTGCCCCTTTCGGAAACAGTTTGCGAAAAGACTGAGGTCTCACACGAGGCAAAGTTATGGGGGGCTGTGGAATCTGGTTTCCACAACCTGGTGATGAGTGCTTTAAACAAATCTGATGAGCAGTGCATTGTGGGGCTCGTGCTACGAACTGATGATTGTGTGAAGCTGAACTCCTTCACGGTCAACACTTAATCTATCACGCATCCAAGTACTGCACAATGTCGGGTGGTCTTTCATTGACAGAACAACGCAACTGATAACTACGCTTCCCTTTCAGACCTAACCGATTTCAATGACTTCAGATAGTGTGTTCTATCAGTTCATCAACTGCCTTAGGTTATCTATCTTATGGCTTATGTAATATGATAAACATAATATACTGCGCACTTCCAGTGCTGCGCTTCGAGTGAATCGCACAGCATGAAATCCACTTACTTAAGTGTTAACCCAATCTACTTATGCATTCACAGACTTAGAAATACTCATGCATCTAACATTCATCCACATATGCAATACTTAACATATTATTCCCATCTTTGTTCCTTATAGTGAATAGATATAAAAGCAAACACATAAACTGATAAATGAGATCTCAAGCATTCACTATAAGAAAATATAGAGGTTCGAACACACATAAACAATCACACAACACAGTATTTAACGTGGTTCACCCCCAGGAAGGGAGCTACGTCCACAGGAACTATTGTTATATTATTTTGGGAAGGGTATAATAGTTCCAGTCTGCACACTCACCTGCAAACTCTCTTCTCTCTCTATTGGTCTCTTCACATGCAACTTGCAGAGCCTTTACAATGGCATTCAACACTTAGAGGATTTTACAATGAAGACTAACCCAATAATAGATATCAACAACCCTTTCCCTTACAAAATTGTTCCTTCTTATAGATCATGCCCGTAGGTCATGTCTTTACAATCCATAGGAAAAAACCCTAAGGTTTCCCAAACCTATCGTGGTTTTCCCTTAACTAGAATTACTGGCTCTGAGAGTGACTCCTCCGTCGTGGCCATCCTCTGTGCATGGTTACATCCCTTTTAGCCTGCGCTGTCGACCACATGCTGACTGTCACTTTCATCCTACCCTTCTTGACTTTGTATATGTGTGAATTTCCTATCCAATCTACTAGACTTCTCCTCTGCTTTTCCAAGATTGTCCCACTGATCCAATATTCCTGGCCTTCTACTCTATTGATGCTATTCCTGAGATCGCTCTGACCCCGAGACATGCATCCTCTATCTATCGATCTCCTCAGATCCTGCAAAGCTACAACTGCCATCGCCCCATCCATGTTGCATAGCCTCTGCCTGTGATGACATCTGTCATGTCTTCACCATCCTGCAATAACTATCATTAACTTTCTTAGCAACCCCGAACTATATCCAAGTACTGACCTTGACTTCCATGCATCCTTCTGACAGGCTACAGTAAACTGTCAGATTGTCCATACTGTCTGTTAGCTTCAACTTATCCATCGGCTTCCTTCACACTCTTCAGGCTTCGCCAGTCTGCCCCTTTCTCCTCTCGTGACTCATACCCAAACCTGTCGGAGTCATGGTTCGACACATGTCGACCCTCGACACTCCACTTCACCTTTTGTTTGTCGACCCCAACATGTCGACTCTCAACTTTCGCTAAACCCATTGGCCGCATACATGACTAATCCTTCTCGACTTATTGACTTAGACAAGCCAATCTTCTCTTCCACACCAGTGGTCATCGGCACTCCCTTT
Organism: Larix kaempferi; assembly: GCA_027924585.1. Classification (NCBI taxonomy): domain Eukaryota; kingdom Viridiplantae; phylum Streptophyta; class Pinopsida; order Pinales; family Pinaceae; genus Larix; species Larix kaempferi. The sequence continues at coordinate 5,097,913 of BSBM01000575.1, read as the reverse complement.
GGTCGTCTATCCTCATGTCAATCAACTTCGACTGATATTCTTAGGTCCTAATGCTCCTACATCAGACTCCTCGATGAAAAAGAACTCGATTTCTTGGTCAGTCTCCTGAACTCTTCTTCAGAAATCCATGTAGCCTCCTGTAACTCATCATTATTCCATCACATTAAGTATTCCGTCCTTTGTGAACTACGCGTAGGCCCAACTTCGCGTTCCTCTATTACTTCTGTGATTTCTTCTTTCTGTCGATTTGGAATTTGCTCCTTTCAGTCAATATCTGACACTTCTGCACTTCGACTACTTGACCCTTCTTCAAACTTGTATAGATCTAAGACATTGAACATTGGTGAAGTGCTCAAGTCACTCGGCAGCTCCAACACATAAGCGTTGTCCGGAATTTTCTTTAGAATCTTACATGGTCTAATCTTCTTCAGCTTTAGCCTGTTATATGTCCCTATTGGAAATACCTCTTTCCGCAAATGTTCATAGACCAAGTCTCTTTTGTTGAATGACTGTAGTCTCTTCTTCCTGTCGACTCTCAACTTGTATGCCGCATTACTCTTTTCTATGCGCTTTTGCACATCTTCATGCAATTCTTTCATATGCTCTGCAAATGATTCTAGATCTGTGCTTTTCCTGGTTTCTATTGGTAACTTGACCAAATCCACCACTCCATGTGGGCTTCTTCCCTGAACAATCTGGATTGGACTCAACCTTGTCGACCAATTCACATAATTGTTATCTGCAAACTTTGCTTGCACCAACACATTCCCCTACTGCTTGGGTCTGTCAGTCGTCAAACATCTCAGAAGGTTTCCCAAACTCCTGTTCACCACCTTGGTCTGTCCGTCTTTCTGCGGATGATATGTCGAGCTAAATGGAAACCTTTTGTCCAGTTTCTTCGATAGGGTTCTCCATAAATGTCCCAAAACTTGGTATCTTTGTCCGACGTGATACTCTTCAGCAATCTGACTACTTCCTTGAAAAATAGTACAACAATGCCTGTGGTGTCACTTGTCTTCCGACACGGAATAAAGTGTGTCATTTTCGAAAATATGTCAACTACAACAAAAATTGAGTCACTCCCATGTTGCTTCTTCGGCAATCCTAACACAAAATCCATGCTCAGGTGCTCCCATGGGGTATCTGGTACAGGTAACAGTGTATACAACCCCGTGTTTTGACTTCTCCCTTTTTCCAACTGGTAAACTCTACATTGTTGAACCCACTTTCCAACATCTCTTGTCATTCCTGGCTAATAATACTTCTCTTCGACCAATGCCCTAGTCTTGTCGATGCCAAAATGACTTGCTAATCTACCGCTATGCAACTCTCGGATTAGGTTCTCTCTTATTGATCCTATGGGAATACACAATTGTTGTCCTTTGAATATGTATCCCTCTTGGATAAAATAATCCAAGTATGGAGTTCTGTCGACACTCCATGGTTCACGACAAGCTCCCCATGCCTTCACAAAATCCTCATCAGTCTCATACTCTATCTTCACCGACCCTATTCCTGTTGCCTGAATTGTCGTCGTGTTCAGCAATGCAACTCTTCGACTTAACATGTCGGCAACCTTGTTCGACTTGCCCGACTTATGTCGCAACATAAAAGTATATCCCTGTAGGAATTCGACCCATTTCATGTGCCACTGGTTAAAATTTGACTGAGTATTCAGGTACCTCAATGCTTGGTGATCTGTGTATAACACAAATTCCTTGGGCAACAAATAATGCCGCCATTTCTTCAATGCTTGGACAATAGTATAGAATTCCTAGTCATAGACCAAATATTTTCGCTTTGCATCGTCCAACTTCTCACTAAAGAACGCAAGTGGTTGGCCCTCCTACCTCAACACTACTCCAATTGCTACTCCACTCGCGTCGCAATTGACCTAGAAAACTTTGTCGAAATATGGGAGTGCTAGCACTGGGCTCTTAGTGACCTTTTTTTTTCAACTTGTCGAAAGCTTGCTGGGTTGCTTTCATCCACTTGAATTTGCCCTTTTTCATGCACTTTGTCAAAGGTGCACAAATCCAATTGAATCCCTAAATGAAATTCCTATAAAAACTGGCTAGTCCATGGAAACTCCTCACTCCAGTCATACTTGTCGGTTCTGGCCAATTTAGTATTTCCTTCACCTTCTTTGGGTCCATCACCAACCCTTTACCCGAGATTACAAATACCAAGTACACCAGTTCTTCCTCCATGAAGAAACACTTTTGCAGGTTCACCATCAGCTTCTCTTCCTGCATCTTCTGCAATATCTGTCGAATGTGCTTCAAGTGTTATGTCTTGGTTCGACTGAAAATCAAAATGTCATCTAGGTAGACTACGACAAAATTTCCCAAGAATGGTTTCAGTACCTCATTCATCAACCGCATGAATGTACTGGGTGCATTAGTCAATATGAATGGCATGAGTAACCACTTATACAACCCTTCTTTTGTATTGAATGTTGTCTTCCATTCGTCTCCCTCTTTAACTAGAATCTGGTGATAACCGCTCTTCAGGTCTATCTTCATGAAGTACTTCACTCCACTCAAGCAATCCATCAAGTCGTCCATTCTCGGCAATGGAAACCAGTACTTGATAGTGATCTTATTGATGGCTCTAGAATCTGTACACATCCTCCATTCTCCATCTTTCTTCGGCGCTAATACTGCTGGTACCGTGCACGGACTCAAACTCTCTCTAATCAACCCTCTGTCCAACAACTCTTGGACCTTTCGGTTGAATTCCTGACCTTCTGTCGGACTCATCCTATGCAGTTCTTTGTTTGGAATACTCGACTCTAGAATCAAGTCAATCTGATGGGATATGCCCCTTGTCGCCGACAATCCCATCGGTGTCTCACCAACTACTATGCTTCGAAACTCTTCAAAGCATCTTTCCGACTTCGACCAAAATCTTCTCCACTGTCACCTTCTCGACACATGGTCCTTTCGGAATGATAGCGTAACACCCCGACTGCTTTTCCTTCTCCGCAAGGAATTCTTTCACTGAGCACATCAGCACTTGCTTCTCCCAAAAGTTGCTCTCGCCATGCTTATCATCGGCTCGCTCCTCCGGCCTCGGCTTAATAGTCCTTTTCATACCATTTTTCCACACTGTGACTATGTTGGCTCGAGCATCATAGATCATTTTTTGATCATACTTCCATGGTCTCCCTAACAATAGATGACACGCGTCCATTGGGATTACGTCACACAGTACACTATCTTCAAATCCTTTGACTCTGAAGTTGATGAGGAACTCTTTAGTCACCTTCACATGATGTCCTTTTTGCAACCATGATACCTTGTGAGGGTGTGGATGTTCCTAGCATTTCAACTTTGCCTTGTCGATCACCTTTGTCGACACAATATTCTGAGTGCTTTCACCATCAGCTATGGTCTTGCAACACCATTCACTGATTCGCACATTAGTTCGAAAGATGGCCTCTCGCTATGACGGCTCTTGCTCGTCGCGTCTGTCGTCCAAAACCAGTGTCTTCCTGGATGTCATGGACCGACTTTTCTTCTTACCATCCTCACTACTGTTGGATGTCGATTCTTCCCTCTCATTGACTTGCTCATCCCTTTGACGTCTGGGTTTTGACTCCTATACAGCATGTAGGTTCTCTGGGCATTCATATGCCTTGTGTCCCATTCCATGACACTTGTAATAGATTATGGCTGGTCTTTAGCTCATTTTCTGTCAGATGGACCACCTCGACCATATGCACCTCGATTGCGGATCTCATGACCATCGTATCTGTTCTCTTGCACTTTCTCCCTTGTCGATGTCCCTTCCATCCTTTGAATTTCTTCAATAGATTCCTTCTTGTAACCGCTACTTTGGCCTTTCACAGAAACAATCTTCGCACCCTGACCAATCACCCTGCCTCTGGGACTGCAGATTTTCTTGATAATTTCTCTTCTGCCTTCAGAGCTAACCGGTAGGATTCACCCACTGCTCTGAATCTTGACATTCTCAATTTGTCCTGAATGGCATATTTCAAGCCGTTAACATACCTAGCAACAGCTTCTTCACCTTCGTCGGTTTGACCCGACCTTATCGACAATTTGTAAAACTCTTCCGTGTACTCCTTCACGGTCATCGCATTTTGTCGAAAGTTTTGTAACTTCTAGAACAAGGAAATCACATAGTCATTTGGAAAGAACTTCCCTTTCAACTTGGAGACCATCCTATCCCAAGATTTGATTTTCTCCTTGCCCTTCTTGACTCTGTCAGCCTACACATTGTCCCACCACAATGAGGCATGACTCTTCAACCTCAGACATGTAGTCTTAGCCTGTTTAGGATCCTCGATATGCTCTATGTCAAAGTATTTATCCATCTCTCTGAACCAGTCAATCAATTCCTCTAGATCCAAACTTCTTGAGTAGGTACATACATCTATCTTTTTCCGACCTCTCATATCCATCAGAAGTTTGATCATTTTGTCTTCTGGTTCTTCTCCTGCTGCTTCCCATGCTTCCACTTTTTCGACCTCCTCGTTGTTTTGGTCTAACGCATCAGGAATACAACCATGCCTTTAGATTTCTTTGATCGATGCGACTTCATTTGTCAAAGTTCACATTGTTCAGACGCACTTGTCGAACATCTCACGATCAACTCTGACTGTTGCGCCACGCGCTCTTCATCCGACTCCTCGAACATTAATGGCTCTGTGAGCCATTTTCAACCTCGGCTGAAACTCCCACTTCATCTAATCGCAACTGGACTTCAAGAAGTCATATATAACTCTACCCAACCTCAGCTGGAGCTGTAAACACACGTGTAGGTTCAATACCACCTGACGTTCTTCTGCTCGTAGAGTTGCTCCCACTCAACTCAACCAAACTCACTTCCGGGCTCTGATACCAACTAATGCAAGGCGCCTTAGACAAGTAAGGTTCTTGCTTAATAATTTCACACGACACACATGTGCAGATAGACAATATGCAAACAACATGCCATAAGCTGGCTTATATTACTTCTACTGAATCGGTTATAATGCAAACTGCAAATAAATGGAATAACTAACTAACTATCAGCCTGAGCCATTACAATACAGAAGTAACTATGTGCTATCTCAGTGTGTCGACATCACCCTCTCCTGGTTCGGTACGGAACTTTGAGCTATGGCTCAATCTTCTCAGCTCTATAGATGTGTGACTTTGCTATCCAATCTACCAAACTTCTCCTCTGCTCTGCTAAGATTTTCCCACTGATCCAATCTTCCAGAGATCGCTTCGACCCCCGAGACATGCATCCTCTGTCTGTCGATCTCCTCAGATCCTGCATATCTGCAACTGTCAGTGCCCCAACCTTGTTGCATAGCTTCTTCTTGTGACAACATCTATCATGTCTTCACCCACCTGCAATAACTTTCATTAACTTCCTTTTGATGCCCCGAAAATCGTAACATCAATCAGCGAGGGATTCTCCCTGGTGAGCAAGCCCAATTAGATCGCTCACTGTTTGGTATAGGGAATCCATCCAGTTAACGGTCTGGCTACCATGTAAGATTTAAAGATTTGTTCTCTTTTCCTCGGTTGTGGCTCGATCCACCGTTTATGTATTTTAATATTAAAGATGATATGAAAGTGCTCTAAACTAAATGCATGTAATTAAGCAATTCTGATCTAAAATTGTTTAAGCAAATCTAATCTATCCTTGCAAGGAGCAAACTGAAGGTATGAGTAATAAACCAAAAGAAACATCCAAAGATCTCACAGATAGCTATTTAATCGTAAAGATGCATTTCCAACAGAAGATAAAAGATATCAAAGATAGATTTGATTGAATTAAAACATTTCATTACTCATTTATGATATACATCTTTGCACAAAAAATTATGAGAGCATTCATTACAAAGAAACAATTCATAACAACAAGAAATGATCTCATAGTAATGTATAAATGATATAGGAATAATACAACAGACATTCAACACATCTTCAGGCAAAAACGCAGTCCCAGGATTGCGTAAGGCAAAATGGAGCTTCTTATATATGTAGAAAATTAGTTCACATACAAGACAAAAATGTCCTTTCACCTGCCAAAATTCCTTCTATCATTCTCTAATCTTCTATATATAGCTTTACAAAATGCTCCAAGAGCTGCTACATGTACCCTAAACCCAAAGAATCTTTTCTTTTGTCTCTTAGTGCCATTTTACAAAAATTAGAATAATCCCATAAATGCTTTTACAAAAGAGACAGAAATCCAGCTGTCCTTTCGCTTTACAACCAAAAATAGGAAAGCAAAACTCCTAGCTCATAACTAGACAACTTTGAAATGCCAAGTCAGCTCCCAGTTGGTGCTTCTGCCTCTGCTTGCGCCTCCTCCACCACTAGATTATCTGCTTCCACTATATAGTTGACCCAAATGCCTATTTCTCATACAATGGTATTGGCAGGGGAAGGAAGCATGAACTTCAGGGAAATCACATGCTTGGATAACTCTGCTTCAATGTTTTGCACCTCTTCTTTTATGTGGAGGACCTCTTCAAGAAGGTGAGAGTGAATGGAGGGTTGCATGATGCATTGGTGAAGGTCATCCGCTATCAACACATCTATCTTCCTCACGTACTCCATCTCTATTCTTAGCTCATTTTTTAACTCAGGAAAGTGTTGATCTTTGCTTGTAAAGTCATCTAAAGTCTTGAGAACCACCGTCATACACCTTTCATGTGTTTCCTGGATCTTCTGATAGAGACTGCTGCATTTCCCGATAGTGGCTTGGGTTACAGAGTTCAATTTAACACTGCAATTCTTATAGAACTTCATGAAACCTATATCTTGTTTAAACTCAGCCATGGATTTTAAAGGAAGGTACTTGGGGAACCCCGACTTCCCTTCTCTCCATTCAATATGCTTTCCAATGTCTTCCTTCACATGCGCATATTTCTTCTTGAGCCTAATGGCTTCGGAATTAATTTCTTTCATCCTGGTTACCATCGCCTTTACTTTGCTAATTTCTTCAGTAATCAGCTCCCATGATTCATGTATCCTTTTTAGTATGTCATAGGACTGGTAATGAAAGGGGCTCAAATCAACTGCCCTTCTGCTTGCTAGCTCTAGCTGTTCTGTCAGCAGCTCTTTCTCTTCTTCCAAATGAATGGTTTTGGCTTCAAGATCAGTTTTCTCTCCTTCCACTATCATCATCTGCACTGCCAAATTTTCCTTCTCTTCTTCCAGGATCTGATACTTACCTAACGGTTCTCCTTGTTCTGATAGTAGGCGATCATACTTTTTAGCATTAATTCTCTATAAGCCTACTCGTTTACCAGAGTGAGCTATAACATGTGAGCTCTTTTCCTGCTCGCTTCCACATCATTTACTAACTTGTGGACATTATCTTCTCTTGCCTTGTTGGAAGCTACAGTGGTAGATGCCATAAAATTGGGAACACTCTACATGCCTTGCATGACCGTGGTTTCTCGTTTGATGACGATGTCTGATTGAAAAGGCTTCTTCATCCTTGTCTCTATCTTCTGAACAATGGACTTCCTTTTCTTATCAAAAACAAATTTGTCCCATTGGGTTACTGTGTGACTCTTTGATGGGGTAAAAGGGACAAGCGGAAGATCTCCTATGGGGAAATTATTCTCCATGGGTGGGGTCCAAATCACTTGGGATGAGTCTATGTCCATGTCTTTCCTGCTTTGGATTTCTGCTTGTGCATCCCTTTTGGATTTATCTTCTTCTTCGGCCTTCAACTGTCCATCTTCTTCTTCGGCCTTCAGCTGATTTTCAACTGATTCGGCCTTCAGATGCTTTTCAACAGCTTCTCTTTCCTCTTGCAGCTTGGAGGCTTGTTCCTTTCTGACCTTTTCTAACTCCTCCTCTTGGAGTCTTTTAGCTTCTTCATCTTAAAACCTGTCTTTATACTCCTTCCACACTCTTTCTGCTACTTTCTTTTGGAGCCTTTCATCCTCTTCCTTGACCCTTTTCTCTTCCTGCATCAAATCCTCGGCTTCTTCTCTTTCTCTTTGCAATTCTGCTTCCTTGACAGCTTGGGTTGCAGTGGAACTAGGGCTATCTCCGCTCTTGGAGCGAAGGCACCTTTTAAGTTCAAGCATATTGTTGACCTTTCTGAAAACTTCTTCATCTTCATCAAAGTAGTGTGCATATTCAAAGTGTGCATTAACCTCCCTATAGTGGTCTGCAGCTTTATTAATCTTAGCATTATTTTTGAAAATCCTCTCTCCAAAGTGGAGCTCTCTTAATTCATGAACAAAATATACAGCCGATCTGACCTTAGAAAATTTGTATGCTCCAACATAGAAGGGTAGTTCTTGGAAAGAGGCCTTCTTCAATTTCTTCAGGAAACCACCAATTCCATCTAAAAACACCTATCTCACTACCTCTTTATGGATAACAAAATCAGTGGCATACATAGGTAGGAGATATGGTGGTTTGGAACCTCCATACATTCTTATGTAGGTGCCCTCTTCTGATAGATAAAAATCACCATATTTTTCCATGACTGCCATGGCATGCTCAGATAGGCAACTGGGTTCTTTGTTGAACATCAGTTCATACAGAGGCATAATGAATTCTTCACAAATGAACTTATAATGCCTTTTGTAATTATAGGCCCACAAGATCTTATAAGCGATATAAACTGGGGTGACATCTTTGTTCTAGATGCATCCTAACCTTGAGAGTGGAAGCCTTAACAGGATACAATCCACAAGGTATGATCACATGTAGAATTCTGATTTTTTTTGGACTAGCCCTTCTTTAGTAGCAGCTATGGCTACTGATATATTGTTCGATTGGATGTCTGCCCAATTGAAAACCATGCCTTTGAATTCTACATAGTGGATTAAAGGGATCCAATGCAGCTTATAAATTGTTCCATCAACTCTGCCAAAAATTGTGCTTAGCATAAGGGCAATGATTCTGAAAGGAGGTCTTAGAGCTTGAACTTCATATTCATCACTCTCCTTATGTCTTAGCTACTTGCCTTGAATTAACAATTTCCTGGCCACTTCCAATAAATCCATATTGAGACTTTCAAGCTAGGATTCATTCAACAGCTGTTGAGGACGGGGAAACTTGTAGGTTTCCGAAATATGGGATGGATGAAACAAGGAAAACGCCTCTCCTTTGCTGTCAGATAGGACTCTTGATTCAGCGTCTGCATGCTCTAGGATCCATCTGATAACTTCTAAGCAGGGAAAGAGTTCTGGGCGTGTCACTGCTTTAGTGATGTTGGAGCTTCTAATGTTTTGGTAAAGGTACATTTCCTCCAAGACTGATCCAGGAATATCCTGATCTCTAATCATGTGATGCAAATATCCCCACGTAAATTTAGGGGCAATGCCCATAATTGGCTTGGTATCTTCGTATATTGTCTCGACCCTTGCTTCCATAATAGATTCGCCACCTGACTTGGGTTCGGACACCTTTGCCTTCCTCTTGCCCCCTTTCGGAATTGTGCTTAAACCTGGCTCAAAACCATGCATGAGTAGATACATTACAAACTAGAATACAAAACTAAGAATTGAACTAAAATTCACCAAAACAACAAGCATAGCCTAGGCAGGAGAGCAGTGATACAAAATTGGCAAATTTCCTTGAAAATGATACTACATCTCAAACTTTTAAGCAGGAAACTAACTGTGCACAAGAAAAACAAACAATAATTTTTGCTAAAACAACAGACAAAGCTAGCTTTCTCCATTATTGCCAAACGGGAGAGGGTGACACTTATGACGCTACTACTTGAGTTTTGACCTAGAAGCCCCGGAACGCACATAACATGACGCAAACGAGAACAGTTGGGTGGTTATGGCCAGGCGCTGCCAATCGTGTTGGTTTGGATCGCTAAAAATCAAACTGGAAAACTGATGGGATAGGGAACCTGGTCCAGCTAGGTTCTTTAAACAGCTTTGCGAAAGACCAACCGGGTGTGAGGAAAGAGTCTAACAGGGATAAAAGGTGGCCATGGCGGGGCTAATGAAACATTCCTAATGCAAAAACAGAAGCTTTAACCGTTAAAAACAAAAAGGCTTGAAATATGAACTTACCTGGCAGTGGACAATTCGGTTCAAAGTGAATGACGGGCTACAGACCTGGCTGTCCTTGAGTGGGTACCACGACATTGAACAGATTTTTTTGAAAAGTTCTAACAATCATATAAAAAAGACAATAACAAACCCCAAAACCAAACCTTCTTTATATAAAACACTCATACGCGTGAGTAATTAAGCCTGACGTAATGGGTAGGTGTGGGCATTAAAAACATCGTTACGACGATGTGATCGATGTCCTTTCGGTGCCGCTTGGCATTAATTACAAGCCATAAAAAATGGAAATGATTGGCGAGTTCAGGCAGCTAGTGTTGGCAGCGTTGGCTAAGTGCTTGCGCAACAGACCGACACACTTCGGCAAGTTCAGCGTCAACTTCAACCTAGTCACCCTCCATCTCGTTTCGGTGACTCTCAATGAATTTCGCTGGCTTCCTTCATTTCACTTCTTATTGGTAGGACTCTAGGTTCAAAGGCGATGGTTTCGGTGAGACTTCTTGAGTTCCGCCGAAAACGTATCCATGTGCTTTAAGTTTGATGAAGTGCCAGCCATTTCAGTTCATGCTTATGAGTTATGTCGGTGTAACTTTGCACGATTCGTCGCAATTCAAAACTCAGAAAAAGACAAGGCAAAAAGGATGTGCTTGGGAAGGTTTGGGTGAGTCAGAGCGACCGTTACGGTGGAACTGGGCCAGTTCACCAGAAACAGGGTAACTGTAAAACTTAACAAAAATGTTTCCTGTTGCGATGCAACTCAATGAGTTGCATTGAAATGGGGAAGGCTAAAAACATAAGAAAAAGATCCGACCATTGCATCCCAACTCGGCAAGTTGTGCCGCTGTTTCGGCTATGAAGGCTGAGTTTTACTTAAAAGAAAAAACAAAAACAGACTTAAGGACTTGTTTTCTTTAGAAAAACTAAGTAAAAAAAAAGGCCTTTTAGAATGGGACTTGACTTCTAAGCAAACTTTTCTCAAAACAAGGAGGGGCTCCAATATTTACAAAATTTTGGGGGGGATGTTGCAGCAACAATAATTGGTGATTACTTGGTTAACACAGATCTCTGAAACAAACTCTCCTTAGGGGCATAAAGCTAACGAACTGCTTGCCACATAGTTCAGCCTCTGTGAATGCAGTGATCCATCTTATCATCATGGTCATTTGGGGAAAAGGAAACTTAGACTCATACTTCTTTACAGCTCTCTTAGGGCCAGAGTATGGAGTTTATTTTAAATCTCTATCTTCTAGATGTCAAAATAGACTCCATAGGATCATAACAATATCTCACAGATATATTCATTTGTTCCTCATTCCCATGCTACTTGCATCTTTTTGGATGTTTCTTAATTGGTGACTTTTTCCATTTGAGCCTTCCAGAAATAAATTTCTTCAACTTCCATATTTGATTTAAGTTCTTCAAACCATAATGTCCTTTTGTGCAAGCGATAGATTTATTTGATTATCACGCTTCACGGACAGAAAAGAACCTTGGTGGGCTGATTTTTTTGAACAACTTCCTTAGTTGAATGCATTTGTCTTTTCTCAGCTGTGCTTTAATTGAGGCGAGAATTTTTGGAAATCAGACTCTTTAATATAAGCTCTTTTGGCTTTTATTTGTAGGATAAGATCATTTTAAATACCATACATCTGTGAGACATGCTTCCTCTCCATGGGTCTATCATAGTGAACTTCTTGAGACAAGCATTAATGTTAGAGTGAATGGATCCCCAACATAGTAAGAAGGAAATGTTGAATATTAGTTATTTAAATGGGGTCATTTCAACCAAACAAAAAAAGGTTCTCTTCATTCCCAAAAGCCCAATAGTGAAAACAAAGTCATAAAACATTTTTTTTGTAAGCGGGTTTCTGCCTTACAGGATTTTGAGTCTTGCTTGAAGCTCTATCCTACCTCTAAGCCAAGAGTTGGGATATCCTTTATTAAAGAAAGAACAAAGAACTTGAGCAGAGAGCAAGGTGGAAATCAAAACAAGCTAACTAAAAAACAATAGAAAGCAATAAATCAGAAAAACAACAAAAGGAACAAAAGTGTTTATTTATGTACAAAAGTCCTCATAGGACTACGCGAAGTACTGCTTTAAAGAAAGGCCATTTAGAGGGAGATTTACTTCCTCTCCTTGTAAGTCTTTTATCTTATACGTCGACAGACCAAGCTTTTCAGAAATTTGATAAGGGCCAACCCATAAATGCTGAAATTTTGTGTGCATTCCCTTACCATCATGTGGATGGTCCCATTTCATAACTAAGTCACCCACCTAAAAACTTCTCTTGCTAGAATCTCGTTTATCAAACCACCTTTTGACTATGTCTTGGTGCTAGTGGAATTGGTCTTTGGCTTTCTGCCAGGACTCTTCAAGCTTCAACAGGGTATCAATTCTAGACTGTAAGACTTGGGCTAATCGCAAGGATGGAAGTAATATGTTTGGGGGGAGAATGACCTCTCTACCATAGACTAGGGTGTACGGGGAAACTCCCAAGGCATTCTTGGTGGTGACTCTGTCCGCCCATAAAGCATTTGGGAGGGCTGTATGCCAACTTCTCTGATTTTCAATCACAATTTTCTTAAGAATTCGGATGAGGTTTTTGTTTGTAGATTCAGCTAATCCATTTCCTTGGGGATAGTAATTGGCTGAATAATGTAACTTAATTTCTCTCTCATAAAAAATTCATTAATCTTCAAATATGAAAAATAAGTTGCATTATCAAAAACTAGGGAAACTGGAACCCCAAACCTGGTTATGATGTTCTCCTCTAAGAAATTGATAACCGCATCCTCATTAAGGAGTAGCTTCCGTCCATCTCGTAAAATAGTCCATTCCTCTCAAAATATATTGATGCTATAGAGAAGAGTTTGGGTTTATTTCTCCAATAACATATATGCCCCATTGCTCGAATGGTTCAGAGATAATGACTGGCTGCAGAAGTCCTCCTGATTTCGGAAATTTCCCAGCGCTCCTTTCTCACACATCACAATTCCTAGCATAGGCATGAGCATCTCTAAATAAGGTGGGCCAATAATATCCAGCTCTGAGTATTTTGTGAGCTGTTGTACCTCCAGAATAGTGTCCTCCAGCAGGGCCATCATGTAATTCCTTGAATACTTTATTTGCATCTTCTTTCTCCAAACATCTAAGAAAAATACCATCATAATTCCTTCTAAAGAGTACCCCATGAATTATTTGATAGGATTTTGATTTCAAATGGGGTTCCCTTCTTTGCTTAGAACTCCAGTGTTCTGGAAAATTTTCTTGCTGTAAATAATGCACTAGGTCCCTATACCAAGATTCAAGAGTTGTGAAAATGGGACATACCTCAACCATGTTTAGTTCAACTTCATTTTCCCAATTCAGCTCTTCATCAGTTGGATGTTCAATGAGTAATTTACATAACCCTTGACCTTTAATGATAGTGGTAGGTTTAAATTATAAATCATACTCATGAAGAGTGGTGACCCAGTTTCCTCTTCTTTCTCCCAATTCTTTATGAACAAAAAGAGATCTGACGGCGGGGTGAGGAACTACAACTTTAGTTCTATTTTTTAGAATATATGGCCCAAACTACTTTACTGCTTTGAATATGACATATGCATGTTTGTCTACAACAGGTTAGTTCAGTTCAATGCCTTGCAGACTAGTGCTCATAAAGGAAATTGGGTATTCATCTCCTAATTCTACCTTTTGCGTGAGCACAACTGCGAGAGAGTCATCTGAAGCAAAGGTATACATAATGAAATCCTTATTGAAATCTAGATTTCTTAGAGAAGGAGCATTAGCTATGACTGCTTTGATTGATTTAAATGCAACTTTCTCCAAGTTTATACATTTGAACTATACATTTTGCTTCACCGTTTGCTGCAAAGGTTTAACAGTTTGAGCAAAGTCAAGAACGAACCTTCGAACAAAATTAATGGTGCCCATAAATGATTGCATAGATTTTTTGTTGTGAGGCATGGGAATCTTTTTTATAGCTTGCACTCTCTCCTTATCTATCGAAATCTTTTTCTTTGAAATGATATGACCCAAAAGCTTGCCCTCAAGAACAATGAAAACACTTTTCTTGGGATTTAAAGAAATACCACATTTCCTGCAATGATAAAAAATCTGCTTCAAGTGGAAAACATGATCTTCCCTCATTTTTTAGAAAACTGTCACATAATCTAGAGAGACTACAACACAATGACCGCCCAATCCTCAAAAGGCAATGTCCATTGCTCGCTGGAAAGTAGCTCCTGCGTTTATCAAGCCGAATGGCATCCTTCGGTATGAAAATGTTCCCCACTTAGTGCAGAAAGTAGTTTTGAGGCGGTCTTCTTCTGCTACTAGTACTTGATTATAACCCAAGAAACTTTCTAGTAGAGAGAAAAGTTTTGATCCTGATACCATCTATAGAATTTGTTCCATTGGAGGCACAAGGTAGTTGTCTTTATCAGAACCTCTATTCAAATTCCGAAAATCCACACACAGTCTTATTTCTCCCGATTTCTTTCGCACAAGAACAAAATTAGAAACCCATTCAGAATGTTGGACTTTAAAAATGATCTTGGCATCTAACAATTTGTTCAACTCCTTTTGTATGTCATGTCCTCAAATTTTGCTATGGTCGATGGGGTAATTTTGGCCTAAGTCACCCAGGCAATAATTATTTAATTAATGAGCAAGTATGGAAACTACCTTATGGAAGATGCCTAAGGTTGTATTTGGGAATTAAATGGACAAGGTGCCGCCCCCTAAAGTTATTAACCCCATGAATAAGTCTAAGTGATTAATTAAATGAGAATTTAATTAATGGGGTATTTGTAAGGCAATTATACCATAGTGGTTAATTAATTATTAATTAATTAATTGAACTCTGAATTTTGGAGTAATATTGAGTTTGTAATATTTTTATTAATAATACTGGCTAATAAATATTGGCAAGTGGTGATGACAAGACTAGGAGGTCGAATTTGAGCAAGTAGGGCCAATCTTGCCTAAGTGGCAAAATCTCAGGAAAAACAAGGACTCAATTGGAGGAAAGAAGGCAAGAAAAGAAATTAGAAACTGGAAAAAGCAAAAAAGGGGAAACTAAAGAAAGTGGAAAGATGAATAAAATCATTCAGAAGGAAATTAGAAACATCCAGAAAATCTCACTAAGGTGCACTTTCCAATTTCAGTGAAGGAAGGTAAAGGAAGGAAAGTTTTTCAAAGACAAAACTTGCTAATTATCTCAAGATGGTGCCCTCATGGCTTTGGAATAGGATGGGAAAGTGGGTAACCTACTCTCACAGGTTACCAAGCCAAGAAACTTTCTTAGTAGGTCATCTTGGAGTTTATAAAGAATCCAACCAACTCCATTACACAACTTTTGTCATTTGTAATTTTGGTTTGAGAGCTCTGAGCCTCTTTAGTTGAGTGATGTGCCTCAATTGTTCCTCTTGGGTGATGTGCCTCAAGGTCCTTTAATTTTCCAGAGAGTGTTATGCAGGTCCAGAACATGTACTGTAAGCCATTATCAGCTATTTGCATCCATCATTGAATATTTAAAGTCAGAAGAAGAGCAGATCCAACAGATAGTGAAACTACAACTAGTTTTAGTGAAGATTCTCTTGTTGAAGAAGTTTGAGCCAGTGAATGCGCCCAAGACTTGGTGGAGAGATGGTTCAGCCATTTTTCTAGACATTAGAAGAGCCACATATCAGAAATCAACTTCAGAACTGAACTATCATTCTCTTCTATCTCATTCTCTCAACCATGACTAGATTTGGAGGTGTTTCCTCTGCTAGAAGAAGAAGACAAGTGAAGGATTCCATCTTCTTTCTCATAGATCCAGTTTTCAGCTCATACTCTGTTCTAGACCTGTAGATGATCACCATGTACTTTCATATCAGATATCTAATCATTTCATATCTCACACAGTCCATCCTGGGCTCTATGTGAGGATTTCCTAGTCATTAAGATACTGTTCTGCTGAAGAATCTTTAAATGGACACAAGCTTGGTCCAGTGAGGCATATTTTGACTTGCTTCTATCATATATATTATATCAGAACCATATAACATCTCAGAACAGAGTATTACATTTAATGAAGGTCATTTAATAACCCAGAATGGAAGACTAGCTCATTGAGCATTGTTTTATGACTAATTTTACTGAAATGACTGCCAAATCCATTCTAAGAGTCAGTTTTGATTTATGCAAGTTGTAGGTGATCAATGATATAGTATAATAGCCATATCAGTCATTAATTTCAGAATTTGGAAGCATTTAACCTTTGTTTGTAAAGTTTGGAAAATTCCTAGCTAAGCAATCCAGAGTGGCTTAAGACTCCCAAATCACTCCTGCATATTCCAAATCTTTTTGAATGTTGTCCATAATGTTTATTTAACTCTTTTGAATATTATAACTCATCCTTGGACCATCAGGACCTTTCCCAGTCTAGTAAGCATATGCTGGTGTGCCCTGAAAGCTTTGGAGTAGAGCTTCAACTAGATGAAGCTTGAAACATAAATGGCCCCAGTGCTTTGTGCTTAGGACTTTACCTCTGATATAATTTTCTGCTACTGCACATACCTCATATAAATTCTAGAATTGAATATCCATCCCACCATCCTCATTTGTCCCCGTCTAGTAAGCATATGTTCGTGTGCCCAGGTAGCTTTGGAGTAAACTTCGGCTGGCTGAAGCTTGAAACATAAATGGCCCTAGTGCTTGGTGCTTAGGAAATCTTCCTCTGATTTTATGCTACTACACACATCTCATACAAATATCAGAATTAAAAGTTCATCTTATCATCTTCATTGTTGCCTTAGCTGCCCATCACTTACCACCTACAATATTTGTTAAAAATTGTCAAAATTTGTACTTGTGAAATTTATAAAAAATTTGAAGTTGAGATAACATCTGGGTCAAATCTTGCCCAGGATATTACATTGTATTAAAGGCTCAAGAGTCGGATGCATTCTTCTTAATTGTTGCTGGAATGGCTTAACACCTACCTTCATTGGTATTATGTGTTGGATGATGCAAGTATCATATGTTTTCAGATCCTCATAAGTCCATGCAAAGACATATTTATCTTGCTGAAAACGTTTAATGAACTTATCTCTTTTGCCTAGTGAGCAACATTTACCGAGATTGACATACTTTGGTTCAGCTTCTGTACCTAGATTTACCAATTCATGCTGCATAGAGGAGCTATGAGTTTTAACATTTGCTGACCTCTTGAACTTGTTCTGCAAATCGAACAAACTTTCAAGAGATCTTACTCCCTTGGGCATGAAGTTTCCTTTGACTATATTTTTGCTTTGCAGATCTGAATCATGCTTTTCTTTATCTATAATAACTTCCTGGAAAGCATTTTCATTTGTGAGGAAACTAATGATCTGGTCGTCGTCATCAAACAGTCTAAAATTTGAAATGTTGTCTGGGACAGATGGTCTAAAAATCAATTCAATAGAGCATTTGTTATTGGTAGGCACTAATATGGAAGTAGAAGTGGCTAACAAATCAGCTGTGGCATTTTGTAATCTAGGAATAGAATGTATATTAAAAGCATCAAAATGTGAAATTAAATCCCATACCTCAAACTGATAACCCTTTAAATGTGGTGAAAGACAATGAATTGTATCCCTCACGTATTTGACAACTATTTTTGAGTCACTAAAGACTTTCAAGTATTCGACATTCAAACTAATAGCCTTCTATAACATCCCCTCCCATCATACCAGTGCGATGGAGAGAACGTGATGCTAAGGCTAGGCATCTAGCCCCATGATTATTAACAAAATTCACATAATATAAAAAGTGACATATGCAGATGTATATATATATATGCAAGAAACACAACGAAAGTAAATTGTATTATACATCTAGCATACATTCAAGATATTCATGATAGTCATCAAATAAATACATTACAGAATTAACACAAGAGAGTACTTATCTTAAAACAAAGTAGTCCCGAGCAACTAGCTATGCCACTGCAACGTTCCACCCAACCATAGGCCATTTGTGCTCATTGATCTCTCAGCAAAGCTGCCACCTCTGAGCTGGGCATGATTTCTACAAAAAAAGAGGGAACAACAGACTCACACATAACCAAGCCAATCTACAGTTGGGTTTATCAGGCTACTAAGGAAATGGAAAGGAAGAATTGCTAAGATAGTGAGCTCAACCACAAAGCTAAGGATACCTCTACAAGATCTATCCAGCTTGGTTCCCCACAATACCTACACACCCGATACAAGGAAGTATTCCCTTCACTACTACACAATCGCTCAGGCCATACCTTCCAATCTAGTACTGTTCAAGGTGTGCATAGAAGAGTATCCAACCCTTTTGATCTTCTTGAGAGATTACTTTCCTCATTAGGTTTATCAAGCAAATTCTGGTCCACTCCCACTCATAATTTCTTGCTCACAAGTTCAAACCAAAATAGAGATTCAAATAACAGCAAAATCACAAATGTTGGGCATGAAGAGAAACGTTTTGATAATGGGATGCCTAGAATGGGTTTCCATTAGTTTTAGTAAAAACGTGGGCAACCAAAAACGAGATGGCAAATGGGGAATCAACCCTGGGAGAGCAAAATCGTTTTCAACAAATGTTTATGGGCATTCAATGGACAAAAATGGCCTCTATAAACCCCCAAATCATGACTCCCTTCCTCCCATCCACTGTGAAATACAAAAACGAGCTCCCAGCTATGGAAAATGCAAGAAAAAGATGAAAAACGTGAAAGAGAAAGCCCCATCTAGCTCAGACTGCGTGAGAGAGAGAAGAACCTTGGTGAAGAATGGCTTTAGGCACCATTTCGTGGGTGTTTTCTTTCCCAAGAAGAAAAAATACGATTTCCCATATTGACGGATTTCCCATACATGAAATTGACTACCATACATCTCCAATCCTAAGGCATTAACTACCTCAACCAACTCTTGGAAGAATCAAATGATTAGGTGCATAAGTCAAAATGGGTAGTTGAGGGTTTATGGGTTCCTTCATTGACATTTGGATTAACACCATTGGCTCAAGGGTTTAAATAATCTCCCTCCATATTCCTTGTAGAATCATGCCCCCATATCTTGTTGCATTGCATAGCTCGTTGTGGGTACTTCATTAAAATTCATATTTACATGATGTCAAAATTCCTATTGTGCATGGATAGCACAAGAACCATATGCATCAATTTTTAATTGTCGATACATAAAACAATAAATCGATGGAGGGGCCTTGGCCTTGAGCTCCTCACCATGATTTAATAATTATATTTATATCTTTTACAATTTTAATGCAATAGGGTCAAGATGGAGACGTGACACATTCTTTAATCCATGGACCAAAGATTCATATTCAACAGTGTTATTAGTACTTTCGAACTCTAGCCTACAAGAGAAAAAGTGTTTGTTGGTTTTGTTAAGATATTTAGACACTTAGGAGTTAGTTAAGATCAACTTGTGTAATATATTCGTTAGGTAAAGTGTGTTTATTTAGTATGCATTAGTATGCATTTGTAAATATTTAATCCGACAGACATGATATGTTCTAGACATAGAGTCATCCGAACACTCAACTTCTCTTAGATCATACCTACCATTGATCTGTGGCTTAACACCCGATTGGTCCATGATCTTTATTTAAAGAGCATGGAGGGTCATTGTCTAGTTGATCGATTATGAGAAGCTCATTTGTAACTTTCTTTCTTTGCATAATAACTTGCTCCGTAGAAGCTATTTGGCTGGGGCCGTGGAGTGTTTCCCTCTCGAGGGTTTAAACCATGTCAAAACATCGTGTGTTGATGTGTGAGATGTTTGTGTGAAGTGGTTGCTCGAGGTGTTCGGTCTTTTGGGAGTACCCTGTGTACCCAAACATGGTATCAGAGCTTTTATGAAGAGCCGCTTTCGGTTATGATTTCTCTTTTTATTTTTATTTTAAATATCTCATATTTTATCATTCTTTATTATTAGATTTTTTTAGTTTCGGATTGTTTCTTTCCCTTTCTGCGTATGCTCTTTGCCATGCACTTTGTGCGATCTTGGTGAATCAAAAACAGAGAGGGAAAGGGTTTTTCTCGACTGGGTATGCTCTCAGCCGTGCACCTTGTGCGATCTCGGAAAATAAATAACAAAGAGAAAACGTAGACTTTTCGAGAAAGCTAACAAGATCTAACCCCATAAGTGTGGAAATGTTTTTTTTGTTTCAGTTTATGGTGTGATTTGCAGGAAAAGAGGCAAGCACGGAAACCAAGAGGGAAGAGTAAAAAAAAAAAAAACACCTTCCTCCTTCCCTTCTTTTACCTACCTTTTAACATTAGTTCACTTGGTTCAAAGTTGTTTTATTCTATAATAGGTCTTGAGTTCAAGTCTTATTAAGTTACTTTTAAACAAAAGTGTATGCAATTTCTATTTTCAAGTTACTTTATTGTAAAAGTGCATCTCACTTAAATAATAAAAATCAAAAGTGAGTCACTTAAGTTCATTTTTCTATTTAAAGTAACATCATTGTAAAAGTGAAATCACTTATTTTACAAAAGTGATTCACTTAAAGCAACTTTCTTGGAAAGTGATTTTCAAAGGTTCATCTTGGGAAGAGGGGGTTCTTTTTTTTTGCTATACATTCTCTATCTACCACGTCACTATTGGGGACATCTTCAACATTTTCTTTGTTCAAGCATAACTTCATCATACAGAGTCATTTTTTAGTGCCATTTTTTTTTTAAACCACCTATTTTTTCGAGCTCTTTGCATCCAGACTATTGATTTCTATTTTTACATCTATTCACTTTACAAAATGGCCACCCATTGTGATATTCTATTTACCAGTTCCAACTATTTCTCATGGAAATATCGTATGTAGGATATTGTACGAAGTAGGGGACTTTTCAAAATTACCTCAGGGAAAGAAACAGAACCCACTAATGATGATAAGAAAATAAAATGGGCAAATAGATGTGACAAAGCTCGTGGATTGATTGGGATGTCAATCTACACTGATTTGTGATTCCACATATCTAGAATTGATGAACCTGATACTGCTTGGGACAAGTTGGAATCTGTGTTTAGTAAACACAATGAAATTCGAGGTCATCCACTTGAAATGAGTTGATTTCTTTAAATCCAAGTGTTTTTTCATGCATTCAAGATTATTTATCTAAGTACAAAACTCTTAAACTCTTATGTGAAGAATGCAAGATTAAGAGGGAAGACAAACAATGAATTTATCATATTCTTTCAAAACTTGGATCTGCATATTCTGCTTTTGTATCTACATTTTACTCCATGAAAGAATCCTTGAATGCAACTAGCTATCAAGAGCCTAGTCTTGAATCCTTTTGTGATTCCTTGATTAGAGAGCAAGATAAGCTCATCCATCTTGGAATAATTAAGAATGCAGATACATATGGAAAAGCCTTATTGTCCCAACAGAAAGACAAGTCTAAGCCTCCCAAGAAACAAAATTTTTGCAATAATAAGTCAAAAAAGGGTCTGAAACTCTCTCAGTCAGCTCCTTCTTTAAAAAATGACAAAGGCTCCAAGCCAAAAGGAAATAAGACTGAGCGTCATTACAGCTATTGTGGGAAAGATAATCATGATGAATCTAAGTGTTTCAAGAAGATGGCAGCCTTAGAAGTAGCAATGAAGAAGCACCACATCAGCCTAGATTCGCCTTCAGAATCTACCTCTCATGGACATGCACTTTCTGCTTTTGGTTATTGTTATAATGCATCTTCGTCTTCTAATTCAAATGAATGGCTCATTGATTCCGGAGCATCTTATCATATGTCTAAGGATCAAGCCATCTTTTATACTATGCATGAATGTAACACCAAACAAATATTTGTTGGTGATGATAGATCTCTAAGTGTTGTAGGATTTGGAACAGTTCCAGTAGATGATGGTCATTTTAGTGATATACTATGTGTTCCAAGAATTTTCTGCAATTTGTTATCAGTCTATCAAATCACTCATTCTGGTAAAGGTAAAACTGTGACGTTTACACCTCACCAAGTTGTAATCAAGGATTTTAAAGATCCTCAACATGTTCTGGCTATCGGAATTGTTGATGATATTACCAAGTTGTACAAATTTAACAACTTTAGGTCACCAACCTTTCCTTCAGTTTTTGTTGCTCATAGTGATAACTTGAGCAAACTTTGGCATGAGCGATTTGGTCACTTAAATTATCGCTCATTGCAACAATTATGTAAAGACAATATGGTGACAGGTCTTCCGATGGTATCTTGCAGGGATGGTGTTTGTTCTAGTTGTGTACTTGGAAAACATCATCATGATAGTTTTGACAAATGTGCCTCTTGGCACGCCTCGGTTCCCTTGGAGCTTGTGCATAGTGACTTGTGTGGTCCTCTTCCACCTGCTTTCTTTTCTGGTTTCAAATATTTCTTAACTTTTGTTGGAGCATAGGCCGCAGTTATGGTAAAGCTGCCAAGTTTTGTGAAAAAGCACTAAGTTTGAAGGAAAAGTGCTAATTTTGAGGAAAAGCACCAATTTTGGCGGAAATGAACAGCGCGCGGTACGGCCCCAGATGGACGAGCTCACCGCAGAGTGTGGACCGGAAATCACGGAGCTCACGTGCATAATCCAAAGAAGAGTAAATGTGTCCGACTAGAAAGCTCAACCACCACAATAAATGAAGCGGTGGAATAGAGGGCTAAGCTACCCTCATTAAGGCTAAGTACAGGAGTTATGATTGCTCGGACCAAGGAAGAGCAATGGGACAAAGCATTGAAGGCAAAGGACAAGGAGCAAAGAATGATGAAGCGGTGCCCATACCCACGATCTTTGCCAGAAATCACAGAGTTTGCAGGAAGTTGCGACGCGACTGCAAGAGGCGTCTAAAGTACACCTAGCTGTGTCACTGGTTAGGGTTTTTGGGGATCACTGTTGGGAAAGGCCCACAGTTTTGTAAAGGTGCGACCCTCAGGGCCACCTATATATATGTGTAATTGTAAAGGGAAAAGGGTTAGAAGGGTTAAGGAGTTAGAGAATTGGATAGCTGGAGAGCTAGAGTCACTGAGTTTACAGACAGTCTAAGTTGATGTCTGAGTCATTGTAATACCTATAGAAGAAGAGAATAGATCTAAGAGAAGGGATCCTAGCTGTGTGCATGGAGTTTCCCAGAAAGATCTAAGGCTGCAGCTGTGTGCACAGCGGAACTGTGTAATTCCCATCTCAAGATAATATAAAATACAGTTCCCGTGGATGCGATTTCCCCATGGAGGCGAACCACATAATTCTTGTTGTTATGGTGATGTCTTACATGATTGCATGTCTATGTTTTACTATCTATGTTTACATGAATGTTTCGTTATCTTTATGAATGAGTATGTAAAGTAAGTCCTTGAAGCTCCCTTAGAAGTCATACTAGTGCAGTGTCGAAGGAGCCTGTAAGAACACTATCACCACAACACTTGAGGAGTGTGTTACTATGTCGTGGCTCAAGGCCAGAGACGATACATAGTGTATTGGCGTAGCGGGTAAAATCCTTGTGCGCAGGTGCAGGGATACCGCGCAGCTAGGCTGAGAAGAGTAAGTTCCAGTGCTGTAGGACTTGTGAAAGAGTAAGACGCTCTATTCAGGGGTTCTCCAAGAAGGGAAGGGAGAAGAATGTAGGATCCACACCACCCTGGTTAAGGAAACTTGATTCCTTAGCCCCCCATATCCACTTCGGGTGAGACTTCGGGCTGCTGCGCAGCTCGTCACAAAAAGGGCCAGTGCGCCAAAGGGGTGTTTGTTGTTGCGCCTCCTAAAAACCCGGGTCTGTCCAGAAAGCAACCAACAACTTTAATTGATGATTACTCCAGATGCACTTGGGTTTATTTCCTAAAAATTAAGAGAGAAGTATTTAACATGTTATTGGACTACAAGGCCCTTGTTGAAAAACAATCTGGTCATCAAATCATTAAGTTAAAATCCGATAATGGAGGAGAATATGGTAACAAAAAGTTCACTACTTCATGCACTGAACAAAGAATCCAACAACAACACACCGTTCCATATACACCACAACAAAATGGTGTCACTGAACAGAAGAACCACACTTTAAAAAAAATGGCTAATTATATGATCCAATATAAGGGACTAAGTATTCAATTTTGGGCTAAAGCCATTAATTGTGAAAATTGCATAGTTAATCGCACCCCCACTAAAGCTTTACAAGGTATCACACCGAAAGAAGCATGGACTAAAACTAAAACTGATGTAAGTCACTTCCGTTTGTTTGGTAGTGAAGCATGGGCTCACCTTCCGAATGAAAAACGGAAAGCATTGCAACCTAAAAGTGAAAAGTGCATATTTGTTGGATATTCTGAAGATGTAAAAGGTTATAGAGTTATTCAACCACATTTTCATGATGTAATAATTAGAAGAGATGTTAAATTTGATGAAAAACTCTTAGCCTGAAAGCCTAACTCGGCGATTGTGCCATCTTTGGCCTGCGAGCCTGATTTGGCGACTGTGCCTTATTCTTCTTCCAACTTCCTTGACAGGTTTCCAAATCCAATTTCTGATGATGACAGTGAGGATGAAAATGCACCTCTGCCTACTCATGTTCCTCCAGTTGCACCAGCACAAGTGCTTCCTCGATGGGTCTGTTCAACATGTGAAGTAGCTGGTGATCTTGTCGGTGATCCTAGAGATCGACGTTGAACACGTTCTCAGTTTCAGTGAGCCTCTTCTCTTTTGGCTCAAGTTTTCGATAATCATGATCCAGAAACTTTTGCAGAAGATTCAGGAAATCCAGATTGGGATGCAGTTATGGATGAAGAATATTGTTCCTTAATGGCGAACGATACTTGGGATCTTGTACCTCTTGCAAAAGGAAGAAAACTTGTCAGATGTAAATGGGTCTACAGAACTAAGTATGCATCAGATGGAAGTGTTGAAAGACTTAAGGCGAGGTTAGTTGCCAAATTTTTTCCCAAGTTGAAGGGATTGACTACAATGAAACCTTTTCTCATGTCGCAAAAATGAACTCCATCCGCCTTGTTCTTTCCCTTGCATCCTTACATACCTGGGAAGTCCATCAGATGGATGTTAATTCTTCCTTCTTACATGGTGATTTACAGGAGGAAATCTACATGGAACAACCTCCTGGATATGTTCAGAATAACTCTAGCCTTGTCTTCCGCCTTAAGAAATACTTATATGGCCTTAAGCAATCTCCTAGAGCTTGGTATGCCAAAATGGGCAGCATTCTCCTTGGCACTGGTTTTTCTAGATGTCATTCTAACCCCAATGTCTATACCAAGAAAGTAGGAAATCATCTCATCATACTTGTTCTATATGTTGATTCCCTTATTTTTACTGGTAGTGACCCTAAGCTTATAACCCATGTGAAATCCAGTCTTAAGCAAAATTTTGAATTGTCAGACTTAGGACATTTGCATTATTTTCTTGGTCTCCAAGTCCTGCAAACCAAAGAAGGAATCTTTCTTTCTCAGTCTAAGTATGCTTGTGACTTTCTTTGTCGCTTTCACATGGAATATTGTACACCAGCCCCTTCTCCCTTCCAGTCTAGAGTCAAAATTTCTACCACTTGTACTTCACCTAAAGTATATGCCACCTTGTATCGTCAGCTTGTTGGTAGCCTCTTATGCTTGACTCATTCCCATCCGAACCTTTCCTTTGTCATTGGTCGTGTTGACCGTTATATGAAAACACCTCATGAAAGTCACTGGAAAGTAGATAAAAGAATACTTCGATATATTCGAGGTACAATTCAGTTTGGGATTCATTACAGTATAGGGGGAAACCTTTGTTGGTTGGTTTCACTGATTTAGATTGGGCCGGCGATCCTAATGATCGAAAGTCTACTGCAGGTTATGTTTTCAGTATTGGATCTGAACCTGTCACTTGGGCTTGTAAGAAACAACAAGCTCTTGCTCTTTCTTAAGCAAAGGAAGAATATCGAGCCCCAGTTAAAGCCAGTAAGGAAGATTTATGGCTTTGACAGATCCTTTTAGAGTTTGGATTTAAGCAGCAGCAGCCTACTCCACTTTGGTGTGACAATCAAAGTGCCATCAAGCTCGCCAAAGATCCAGTTCTACATCAACATAGTAAACACATTGAGCTACATATGCACTTCAACAGAAATATTGTTCATGATCGCGTTCTTGAAGTGCTCTTTTTCCCTACAGATGATCAAGTTGCAGACATCTTCACCAAGTCTCTTACAGAAACGAAGTTTTCTAAACTTCAATCTATGTTAGGAGTTCAAGAAGTTGTCATTAAGGGGGGATAGGCTCTAATGCCTCCTTCCTTCTCCTAATAGTGTCACTTTTGTAAGTCCTTCAATCCTATCCCAAGTTGTACTTAAGGGGGGATGTTAGGATATTTAGACACTTAGGAGTTAGTTAAGATCAACTTGTGTAATATATCCGTTAGGTAAAGTGTGTTTATTTAGTATGCATTAGTATGCATTTGTAAATATTTAATCCAAAAGTTACGATATGTTCTGGACTTAGAGTCATCCAATGGCTCAACTTCTCGTAGATCATACCTACCCTTGATCTATGGCTTAACACCCAATTGGGCCATGATCTCTATTTAAAGAGCATGGAGGGTCATTGTCTAGTTGATCGATTATGAGAAGCTAATTTGTAACTTTCTTTCTTTGCATAATAAATTGCTCCGTAGCAGCTATTTGGCTGGGGCCATGGAGTGTTTCCCTCTCTAGGGTTTAAACCACGTCAAAACATCGTGTGTTGATCTGTGATCTATTTGTGTGAAGTGGTTGCTCTAGGTGTTCAGTCTTTTGGGAGTACCCTGTGTACCCGAATAGGTTTCAGGATCAATTAAAACACAACGAGATCACATCCTTCTTGAGTTTTGGAACCGTCAAAGTATAGAACCCATAAAACATTCTCTGTTTTAACTAAGTTAGTATAACTATCACCTAAGTCAGTGACTAATTTAACTATGTTACAATCAATATCATCAGTCTGAGAAAATTGAAGGAGATCGGTTTGTTCATCTGATTCATGGCTAACGTCTTTCGATTGATAATTACCTGGTTCAATCTCTAAGTAATCATTTCCCAAAACTGAAGATGAGAAAGCTACAGCTTCATTCTTTTTCTCTAATTGAGTTATGTTTTTCTTCATGTGAGGTTCCCTTAGTATTTTAATTTTATTTTTCCTATTATGATATGGTAACCACAAGTGAGACCAGTCCGTTGCAAAATAACCATTTAGTTTTGTAGACCATTCCCTGCTCAATATCAAACCATAAGCCTCAGGAATATCAGCTACCATTATATCAACAAACTGACATACTCTAGGATCTGCTGACAACCTAATAAGCACATATTTCATTTCTCGAATGACTTTAACAGCAGTTCTATCTAATTGTATGATCTGAGATGGGGATGGAATTGGATTCCCATTATTTTTTTTGCAAATTGACAGTGGCATGACATTCGAGGAAGCTCTAAAATCTACCAAACAGTTATACACATTATGATTGAAAATTTTGAAAGTTAAGAGAAAAGGCAACGTTTGGGATTTAGATTTTCCACCAATACTAGCTTCATTTATTTCAGGATATTCCTGAGTGCTTACCAACGGAGTGCTAGATTGGGGATCAAGAGCTTGTAACAGCTTCTTTCTTTGTTGGGGCAAACTACACATATCAAATATAGAAACATTTGCTTTTTCTTTCTTAATGTCTTCGATTATATCATATCCCATGTCATAATATTTTGCAATTTTCAGTTGATTTTATGTTTTGTTCGAAGTAACCTTTGGTTGTTTAGTTATTTATGTGTTTGGTTCTTTTATAGGTGTTGGATTTTCCTTAGGATGTGGTGGAATGATAGTGATGTGCCTTTTGGGTATTTCCTTGGCAACATTAGGCTTGGGAGTAATCAGGCTCGGGTCCACAATTGGACCCTTGCTACGAGTAGTGACATTTACAGCTGAAACTTGACTTTCTTCAACGTTATCTTCAATTAACTCGGTTAAAGGAAACCAATCCCACAATACCATAGTGGTGTCTGGAGTGGGTTCTTCCTATTCTACGGTTTGTTCTTCCTGAGGTTCTTCCTGATCTCTTATTTGTGCATCCAACATTTGATTCATTACCAAACTCATTGAATTTATACATTGCAGATAACTTTTTTCAGAGTGTGGTTCCTGATGGAAAGTGCAGAAATGATCCATTCCTACTTCATTTAAATTCAAAACAGTTGAGTTGTTCATAGGTGTAATAGGCTGACCATTTTCTTCCTTTTTTTTGTAGAAAGGTTTAAACGGTTTTCTAGATGTGTTGGCTGCCTTATCCTTTTCTAGATCCACAATTTTATTGGATAAATTTTGCATCAATTTTAACCACGTTTTCCATGTCCGCTGATGGTTCTTCTTTATTTCTGGTGAGCAGTAACGTTTTCTTAGTAGTTGCTAGTTTTCTGGATTCTTAGGCAGATCATGAAATGGCCCAACTAGATTTAGCACTCCTCTTGCTCTCCAAGCTAGTATAGCCATGGCTCTGCGTGGAGAATGCAGTGGAGTGTTATGTGGAGAATTACGTGGGGTATCTGGTTCCTCTAGATCTAGCAGATTTTCAAGTTTGATTTCTCCAAGAGGTTCTGTGATTTCTTCCAAAGATAGATCTACCAATTCTTCAAATTTTTGAACAAGAACTGAATCCCTTGTATACTATGTTTCCCTTCTAGGGGCTCTTTGTTAACACCCAAAAAATGCACACTACCTCATCTACCACATTATATGGCTCATTTGTCCATTCTCCTACCATATTTCCCTTAAAACCCAAAAAATCCCACTAAAAAGCCTCCAAAAGGACTAAAATGCCTCCAAAAGGCCACAAAACCCTTAAAATAGCCTCAAAAAGGTTAAAAAACCCATTTTTCCTCAAAAAATATCCAAAATTCCTCTAAAAATAGCAAAAACCCCCTAAAAAGGGAAGAAAAATATAAAATAATGAGGAAAAGGAGGAAAAAACCCTATACAGCTGCCCTAAACCATGTGTTTCCTAAAACCATGGGTCAGCACTCCACCACCAAAAAACTATAAATAGGTGATGGAGATCTCTTATTCCATATCCACAATCACAAGCACCCTTACTCTACCAAAATCTCTTTCGAAACCCTAGTTCACCATTGAACTACTTTCACCTTGAGAGCCACTTTTGGCCCATTCCCACCATTGGAGAAAGAGAAGGAGCACTTTGGAGCTTGGAGCAACCCTCTTGGACATTGCAAGGGGCTTCATCAACTTCCACATTGGAGGTAATATCAATACCAAAAAACCATTATTTAAATTTGTTGTTTATGTTTCATGCATGTTAAGAGTAGTTTTTACATTTCTGTTTTAGCTTAATTATTTACATTTACTGAACTGCTACTAAGGAGTCCATTCTCCTTAGTAGGTGCTCATTTGCACAAGCTAGGGGTAAAACCCTAGCTACAGTTTTGGTGACTATTTAAATTTGTTGTTTATGTTTCATGCATGTTAAGAGTAGTTTTTACATTTCTGTTTTAGCTTAATTATTTACATTTACTGAACTGCTACTAAGGAGTCCATTCTCCTTAGTAGGTGCTCATTTGCTACAAGCTAGGGGTAAAACCCATGGCTACTACCACTCAACCACCCCCCGGTGTCTCTACCCCTTCATCCTCCACGACTCCCCCTCCTACTCCCAAATCCACTGGGGGAAGAGGGCCACAACCTTACACTACTGTACCGCCTCCCAAGACAGTAAAAAACCCTCCAGTATTTCGTGCTCCTCCCAAATGCTCGCTGTGCGATGAGTTGGGCCATGCGACCCACCAATGCCCACAGTTACCAGCATTGCAGAAGCACATGCAGATGCTCGACGATGACCCTAACATCCCAACTGTCGAACTAAACCCCACTCCCAAGTCTAAAGATAAGTCCCTGCGTACCAACCACTCCTGTGCCATATGCAGTATTTACGAGCATTATTCCCATCATTGTCCCGATCTCCCGGATTACAGAGCGACTCTCTATGAGATGAACAATCTGGATCTTGAGACGGCACCACCCACCATTGAGGAGATCTACCCCCCGGTATCTCCCCCTTCTGGAGAAGTTAATATCATCTATATGATCTCTTCAACCACTACCCCCTCGTCAACCGATTTGACGACGCAAACTTTCTGTACTGATGAGGAAGTTATTGAGGCCCTTACTGCCCCGGATTACCCCTGGGATGACATGCACCACCATTCCTATTTTATCCCAGAAGCATCCTCCTCTAACACCGCTACCCAATTTGCGGTTGATTCCAAAGACTTCCTCCCCACCAAGGTCGACTGGTTCAAGGACCCTATTCCTGCTCCTAACGCCTTCGAGGAGGGTAACATGGCCAACATATCACCCGTCATCCACATAGATATCTCTGACCCCCCTGGCGTCAATGAATGCATTGCCTTAGGAGCCTCCTGCAGTGAGTGAGAGATAGAGGAGTACAGAAAACTCTTCAAAGAGTTCCGTGATGTCTTTGCTTGGTCCTATACCAAAGTGCCCGGTCTTGACCCCCGCCATCATAGAGCACCACCTTGACACCTTTGAGTCAAGGGGCATAATAGATTCCCTCGACCCTGGGATAGGGGGCATGATCAACCATTTTGAACCTTCCCCATCACATCTATCTCAGTATTTCAATGAACCCATTGTTCAAACCAACACATATGTGATCCATAATCACAAACCCCATGCATATAGCATGGGGGCAAGTCATTAACCCTGCTAACTTTTTCACACTTATGACCTCAACCATTTTTGAGGTCACATATCACTTGTAGATTTGATTTGATTTTATACACCTAGTATTCTGCCCCCGCGGGCCATCATGATACACCTAGTATTATGCCCTCCATTTTTTCGCACCATTTGCACCGCCGGATTCATATTTCCGTGCCCATGATGATGCTTGAGATCATTTCTCGCTCTCACCAGGACCAATATCAACATTGTGTCCCGACACCTAGTCGCCTCGGTTTGCGTGCCACATCGGCCGTTCTCCATTTTTCACATGTTTTATATCATCGGATTCATTTTTCCGAGCTGGTGATGATGCTTGAGATCATTTCTCGCTCTCACCCCCCGATTTTTCAGGTATTTTTTCCAAAACGCCCTCGTTGCCTCGATGAGCGTGCCACATCGGCCGTTACCCGTTTTTAACACCCTGTATATCACCGGATTCATTTTTTCGAGCTCGTGATGATGCTTGAGATAATTTCTCGCTCTCACTTGGTACAATTTCAACATTGTGTCCCGACACCTTGCCGCCTCGGTTTGCGCGCCACATCGGCCGCTATCGGATTGTTCCACTTTTTTACATGAGCCATTCACTCCTGTCATACTACAAGTGTTTCGTTATTTTGCCACCATTTCATCTACCCCGCAAGGAGGCCCACCAGTGTTCCCCCCTACTCTCGCTCTTGGTCATCATTATTGATCCTTGATTGAACACTTCCTCCTTGCCTGGCCATTCCTTTTGTTCGGTACCATTTTATCCATTTTTCGGGCCGAACAAGTCCTTTACGAAAAAGGCACTTAGGGAGTTTCCGTTAAGCTCTTTTCTGACTCCTAAAAGAATGAAAAGATCGCCGAGCAATCTTGCTTCCTTTCATGCTCGTTAAAGTACCTGAAAGGGCATCTATCTGGTATAAGTTTAACCCTTTTCCGGACCTGGTAGACTAATTACGAAAAAGGAATACTCTAGTCACACCGGCTAGAAGAGTTCTTCATTGCATCCTTTTATGCTTCTTTGGGCCTTGGAGACTAAATCTATGAAAAAGCAACCCCCTAGAGTCTTCTTACTTGCTTTCAGACTCTCTAAAATTGAAAGAAACCACGAGCATGACCTGTCCTGGGCTCGTAAAATCCACACGACAGTACCATTCCATTACTTCAGAGTCTTCTTCTCGCTTTCAGACTCCTTAAAATTGAAAGCAACCACGAGCATGAACTGTCCCGGGCTCGTAAAATCCACACGACAGTATCATTTTACACACACTTCTTCTAGTTCCTTAACCCATGAAGAAGTCCCCTCCCGTGCCTCCTGGCACTTTGATCAATCATCTCGGCAGCACCCCCAATCAGGTCGCCTTTGTTCAGAGTATTTTGCAGTCTCATGCCATTGTACCCCAGCTTGAGTCTCCCTCAGCCCAGTAACCTTACCCGATCCCATACAGCTATGATCCCTTTCCCCTTAGTCAGTTTCATATGCTGCCAGATCATCCCCATTATCATACTCTGAACAAAGGAAGTTTGAGTTCACCCACTCTACTTGCCCAGTTGACCCCCCACAGTTTTGTCCATCCTGCCATCAGTTCTATCACATTTCGATCCTGTACCTCGCGCTCCTGTCAAGGAAACATCATTGCCTTGATAGTTGTAGGTCTCCCTCTGTCGACGACAGCTCCTCTATTCCAGAGGATAGGCCCAGAGGTCCCTACGCCTTGGACTTATCACCATCTGTGGTAAGTGCCTACGGATCATTCTGAGAGGAGTCATCATTGCCTCTCCGAGTGATTGTTCCTAACATGCTCGACTTCAGCACCTTGATCGCATCGTTGAGGATCGCGTAGGATTATATCCCATCAGTTTTTAGTTGAAGACCCCGGATTTCCCTTGACTCTAGCACATTGGTGAGTCACTTCGGAATGCCCAGTTATATGTTCCCGTGGATGTCCGGGCTGCGTTGGTGATTGTATTCGAAAGCCATCCAGCTATATGCTTCCTTGAGTACCCAGGTTTATCCCAGTTCAGTGTACCATCGAGGTGGTTTCTCCCAGTCACTATGATCCAGCAGCTCATCAGTTCCTCTGGTACCCCAGTCAGCAGCACTGTTGATATTCCAGTGCACCAGTTCTTCAGATTACACATGGTCCGCCCAACAGTATGTCCCAGATTTTATGTCCCCTCTGGACTCTTATGAGGTACACAGTGGCTATGTATCTTACAGGTCCCCCTTTTCGGGCCTCACAGTTCTGTTTATGTATCTTGATACGAGCATGGGTATGCCCGCCTCGTCCATATATTGAGATTATTCCTCATTCAGTTTTTGAGGTCATGTATATGTCAGGTCCCCATTTTTTGGACCCCATTGTTATTGTTATATCCTGATACGAGCATGGGAATGCCCGCCTCATCCATATGATCAGATGATTCCTCATCCATTATTGAGGTTATGTACTTTTAGTTCTTGCAGTTGTTCGGGATCGTTGTTCCGGGCTTCAGTTTGTTTCTTCTCTTCTCTCCACATCCCAGGAAAACCATTCATGACTTATGATGTCCATCGGCCATACGATGAGCTCCTGCCCTCGCACATCAGGGGGCAATCTGTTAACACCCAAAAAGTGCACACTACCTCATCTACCACATTATATGGCTCATTTGTCCATTCTCCTACCATATTTCCCTTAAAACCCAAAAAATCCCACTAAAAAGCCTCCAAAAGGCCTAAAATGCCTCCAAAAGGCCACAAAACCCTTAAAATAGCCTTAAAAAGGTTAAAAACCCCATTTTTCCTCCAAAAATATCCAAAATTCCTCTAAAAATAGCAAAAACCCCCTAAAAAGGGAAGAAAAATATAAAATAATGAGGAAAAGGAGGAAACAACCCTATACAGCTGCCCTAAACCATGTGTTTCCTAAAACCATGGGTCAGCACTCCACCACCAAAAAACTATAAATAGGTGATGGAGATCCCTTATTCCATATCCACAATCACAAGCACCCTTACTCTGCCAAAATCTCTTTCGAAACCCTAGTTCACCATTGAACTACTTTCACCTTGAGAGCCACTTTTGGCCCATTCCCACCATTGGAGAAAGAGAAGGAGCACTTTGGAGCTTGGAGCAACCCTCTTGGACATTGCAAGGGGCTTCATCAACTTCCACATTGGAGGTAATATCAATACCAAAAAACCATTATTTAAATTTGTTGTTTATGTTTCATGCATGTTAAGAGTAGTTTTTACATTTCTGTTTTAGCTTAATTATTTACATTTACTGAACTGCTACTAAGGAGTCCATTCTCCTTAGTAGGTGCTCATTTGCACAAGCTAGGGGTAAAACCCTAGCCACACTCTTCTTCTGGGGAGTATGGGAATCGCATTCAAACCACCAAGCTACCTAACATATGCGCGGGTGTGTCTTCTTAAATTTGCTACTTCTGCAAAAGGGATACAAGGTTTCTTGCTGCTCAAATTCAGGATTGGGATCTTCTTGATTTGTTGATTCCATATATAAATTGTATGGGATAGCTGTTTCAAGCGGGTCTTCAATGGGATTTTTTCTAATGAAAGGATCTCCTCTGCCAGCCAGGCACTAGTGGCCCACCTTCTAGCACCAAAAACGGTTGATGCCCTAAAAATTCTAGCATCAATCAGCAAGGGATTCTCCCTAGTAAGCAATCCCAATTAGATCACTCACCATTTGGTATAGAGAATCTATCTGGTTAACGGTCCGGCTACTGTGTAAGATTTAAAGACTTGTTTTCTTTGCACCGGTTGCAGCCCGATCTAGCGTTTATGTATTTTAATTTTAAAGATGATATGCAAGTGCTTTAAACTAAATGCATGTAATTAAGAAAATATGATCTAAAACTGTCTAAGCAAATCCAGTTTATCCTTGCAAGGAGCAAACTGAAGGTATGAGTGATAAACCGAAAGAAACATCCAAAGATTTCATAGATAGCTATTTAATCGTAAAGATGCATTTCCAGCAAAAGATAAAAGATATCAAAAATAGCTTTGATTGAGTTAAAACATTTCATTACTCATTTAAGGTATACATCTTTGCACAGAAAATTATGAGAGCATTCATTACAAAGAAACAATTCATAACAACAAGGAATGATCTCACAGTAATATATAAATGATACAGGAATAACAAGTAGACATTCAACACATCTTCAGGCAAAAACCCAGTCCCAGGATTTCGTAACGCAAAATGGAGCTTCTTATATATGTAGCAAATTAGTTCACGTACAACACAAAAATGTCCTTTCACTTGCCAAAATCCTTCTATCATTCTCTAATCTTCTATATATAGCTTTACAAAATGCTCCAAGAGATGCTACGTGTAGCCTAAACCCAAATAATCTTTTCTTTTGTCTTTTAGTGCCCTTTTACAAAAATTAGAATAATCCCCTAAATGCTTTTACAAAAGAGACATAAATACAATTGTCCTTTAACTTCACAACCGAAAATAGAAAAGCAAAACTCCTAGCTCATAACTAGACAACACTAAAAATGCCAAGTTAGCTCCTAGTTGGCGCTTCTGCCTCTGCTTGTGCCTCCTCCACCATTGGCTTATCTACTTCTGCTATATAGCTGACCAAAATGCCCATTTCTCGTACAATGGTGTTGGTAGGGGAAGGAAGCATGAACTTCAGGGAAATCACATGCTTGGCTAACTCTGCTTCAATGTTTTGCACCTCTGGTTTTGTATACTGGAGGACCTCTTCAAGAAGGTGAGCATGATTGGAGGGTTGCACGATGCATTGGTGATGGTCATCCATTGTTAACACATATATCTTCCTCATGTACTCCATCTCTGTGCTTAGCTCATTTTTTAACTCAGGAAAATCTTGATCTTTGCTTGGAAAGTCATCTAGAGTCTGGGGAACCACCATCATACAACTTTCATGAGTTGCATGGATCTTTTGATAGATACTGTTGCATTTCCTAATAGTGGCTTGGGTTACAGAGTTCAATTTAACACCGCATTTCTTATAGAACTCCATGAAACCTATATATTCTTTAAACTCAGCCATGGATTTGAAAGGAAGTGCTTGGGGAACCCTGACTTCCCTTCTCTCCATTCAATATGTTTTCCAATGTCTTCCTTCACACACGCATATTTCTTCTTGATCCTAACGGCTTCAGAATTAATTTCTTTCATCCTGGTTACCATCACCTTTACTTTGCTAATTTCTTCAATAATGAGCTCCTGTGATTCATGTATCCTTTTTAGTATGTCACAGTACTGCTCATGAAAGGGGCTCAAATCAACTTCCTTGCTTCTTGCTTGCTCTAGTTGTTTTGTCAGTAGCTCTTTCTCTTCTTCCAATTGAATGGTCCTGGCTTCAAGGTAATTTTTGTCTCCTTCAACTATCATCGTCTAGACCGTCAAATTTTCCTTTTCTTCTTCCCGTTACTAATACTTACCTGACAATTCTCCTTATTCTGATAATAGGGAATCATACTTTCTTACCATTAATTCTCTATAAGCATGGTCGTTTACCAGAGTGAGCTATAACATGTGAGCTCTTTTCGTGCTTGCTTCCACATCATTTACTAACTTGTGGACATTATCTTTTCTTGCCTTGGAAGCAGCTACAGTGGTGGATGCCATAAACTCGGGAACACTCTGTGTGCCTTTCATGACCATGGTTTCTCGTTCGGTGACAATGTCCGGTTGAAAAGGATTCTTCATCCTTGTCTTTGTCTTACAAACAATGGACTTCCTTTTCTTATCAAAAACAAATTTTTCCCATTGCGTTACTGTGTGACTCTTTGATGGGGTAAAAGGGACATGCAGAAGATCTACTATGGGGAAATCATCCTCCATGGGTGGGGTCCGAATCACTTGGGACGAGTCTATGTCCATGTATTTCCTATTTGGAATTTCTGCTTGTGCATCCCTTTTGGATTTATCTTCTTCTTCGGCTTTCAGCTGTCTCTCTTCTTCTTCGGCCTTCAGCTGCTTTTAAACCACTTCAGCCTTCAGCTGCTTTTCAACTGCTTCTCTTTCCTCTTGCATATTGGGGGCCTCTTCCTTTCTGAACTTTTCTAACTCCTCCTCTCTGATTCTTTCATCTTCTTCATATCGAAACCCGTCTTCCTGCTCCTTCCACACTCTTTCTATTGCTTTCTTTTGGATCCTTTTAGCCTCTTCCTAGAGCCTTTGATCTTCTTGCATCAGAGCCTTGGATTCTTCTCTTTCTCTTCGCAATTCTGATTCTGAAAACTTCTTCATCTTCATCAAATTAGTGCACATATTCAAAGTGTGCATTAACCTCCATGCAGTGGTCTGCTGCCTTATTAAGCCTGTCATTCTTTGCAAAAATCTTCTCTCCAAAGTGGAACTCTCTTAATTCCCGAACAAAATCTTCAGCCGATTTGACCTTAGCAAATCTGTATGTTCCAACATAGAAGGGTAGTGCCAGGAAAGAGACCTTCTTCAATTTCTTCAGGAAACCCCCAATTCCATCTAAAAACACTTGTCTCACTGCCTCTTTATGGATAACAAAATTAGTAGCATACTTAGGCAGGAGAGATGGTGGTTTGGAACCTCCATACATTCTTATGTAGGTGCCCTCTTCTGACAGATAAAAAAACCATATTTTTCAATGACTGCCATGGCATTCTCAGATAGGCAACTGGGTTCTTTGTTGAGCATCAGTTCATACAGAGGCATAATGAATTCTTCATAGATGACTTTATAATGCCTTTTTTAATTTTGGGCCCACAAGATCTTATAAGAGATATAAACTGGGGTGTCAGCTTTGTTCCAGATGCATCCTAACCTTGGGAACTAATGCCTTAATAGGATACAATCCACAAGGTACAATGACATGTAGAATTCTGATTTTTTTTCGGACGAGCCCTTCTTTAGAAGTAGCTATGGATGCTGATATATTTTACGAGCGGATGTCTTCCCAATTGAGAACCGTGCCTTTGAATGCTACATAGTGGATCAAAGGGATCCAATGTAGCTTATAAATGGTTCCATTAGCTCTGCCAAAATTTTTTCTTAGCATAAGGGAAATGATTCCAAAAGGAGGTCTTCGTGCTTGAACTTCATATTCGTCACTCTTCTTATGTCTCAGCTGCTTGCCTTGAATTAACAATTTCTTGGCCATTTCCAAGGAATCCATGTTGAGAGTTTCAAGCCAACCATCATTCAATAGCTATTGAGGACGGGGCAACTTGTAGGTTGTCGAAATATGGGTTGGATGAAAAGAGGCAAATGCCTCTCCTTTGATGTCAGATAGGACTCTTGATTCAACATCTGCATGCGCTAGGATCCATCTGATAACTTCTGACCAGGGAAAGAGTTCTAGGCACGTCGCAGCTTTAGTGATGCTGGAGCTTCTAATGTTTTGGTACAGGTACATTTCCTCCAGGACTGATCCAGGAATATCTTGATCTCTAATCATGTAATGCAAATCTCCCCACTTAAATTTAGGGGCAATGCCCATAATTGGCTTGGTATCATCGTATAATTTCTCGACCCTTGCTTCCATAATAGCTTCGCCACCTGACTCTGGTTCGGACACCTTTTCCTTCCTCTTGCCTCCTTTTGGAATTGTGCTTAAACCTAGCCCAAAACCATGCATGAGTAGATACATTACAAACTAGAATGCAAAACTAAGAATTGAACTAAAATTCACAAAAACAACAAGCATAGCCTAAGTAAGAGAGCAGTGATACGAAATTGGAAAATTTCCTTTAGAATGATACTACGTCTCAAACTTTTAAGGAGGAAACTAACTGTGCACAAGGAAAACAAAACAATAATTTCTGCTAAAACAACAGACAAAGCTAGCTTTCTCCGTTATTGCCAAACATGAGAGGGTGACACTTATGACGCTATTACTTGACTTTTGAGCTAGAAGCCCCGGGATGCACATAATAGGACGCAAATGAGAACAACCGGGTGGTTACGGTCGGGCATTGCCAACCGCGTTGGTTTGGGTCGCTAAAACTCAAATTGGGAAAACTGATGGGATTGGGAACCAGGTCCAACTAGGTTCTTAAATGGCTTTGGGAAAGACCAACCGGGTGTGGGGAAAGAGTCTAACAGGGATAAAAGGTGGCCAAGGCAGGGATAACAAAACATTCCTAATGCAAAAACCAAATCTTTAACCATTAAAAACCAAAAGGATTGAAAGATGAACTTACTTGGTAGTGGACGATTGGGTTTGAAGTGAATGACGGGCTGTAGACCTGGATGTCCTTGAGTGGGTAGCATGACCTCGAACGGATTTTTTCAAAACTTTCTAACAATCATATAAAAAAAACAATAACAAACCCCAAAACCAAACCTTCTATATATAAAACGCTCATACGTGCGAGTAATTAAGTCTGACGTAACGGGTAGGTGTGGGCATTAAAAATGGCATTACGACAATGTGATCAGTGTCCTTTCGACGCCACTTGGAACTAATTGTGATCCGTCAAAAACGGAAGTGCTTGGCGAGTTCAGGCAACCAGTGTCGTCGGCATTGGCTAAGTGCTTGCGCAACAAATCGGCACACTTTGGCAAGTTCAGCGCCAGCTTAAACCTAGTAGCCCCCATCTCGTTTCAATGACTCTTGTTGAATTTCGCCAGCTGCCTTTATGTCACTTCTTATTGGTGGGACTCGGGGTTCAGAGGTGATGGTTTTAGTGAGACTGGATGAGTTCCACCGAAAACACATCCAAGTGCTTTAAGTTTGATGAAGTGTCAGCCATTTCGGTTCATGCTTACGAGTTATGTCGGCATAACTTGGCGCGATTCACCACAATGCAAAACTCAAAAAAAGACAAGGCAAAAAGGATGTGATTTGGAAGGTTTGGTTGAGTCAGAGGAACTGGTCTAGTTCACTCGAAACAGGGTAACTTTAAAACTTAACAAAAACACCCGCCTGTTGCGGTGCGACTCAATGAGTTTCTCCGAAACAGGGAAGGCTAAAAAACTAACAAAAAGGTCCGACCATTGCGGCCAAGCTCGACAAGTTGTGCCACCGTTTCGGCTATCAAGGCAGAGTTTTACTTAAAAGAAAAAACAAAAACAGACTTAAGGACTTGTTTTCTTTAGAAAAACTAAGTACAAAAAAAAGGCCTTTTTAGAATGGGACTTGACTTCTAAGAAAACTTTTCTCAAAACAAGAAGGAGTGGCCCCAATATTTACAAAATTCTGGGGGGGGTGTGGAAGCAACAACACTTCCTTAGCAACCCCAAACTATTTCCAAGTTCTCACCTTGACTTCCATTCATCCTTCTAATAGGCTACAGTAAACCATCATGTCGGCCATACTATCTGTCAGCTTTGACTTATCCGTCGGCTTCCTTCACACTCTTCAAGCTTCGCTAGTCCACCGCTTCCTCCTCGCTAGTCCACTCCCTCTGATCGGCTTTCCTCATGTCGATCAACTTCAACTGATCTTCCTAGGCCTCGATGCTCCTGCATCACAGGGTAACCACATCTTCTTGACGAATTAAAGGTATTCAAGTTGCAGTATTTTAATCCATTCCTCAATCAAGTAGAATTCTTTCATTGGAAGTCGATAGGCCGTTTCTAGATGCACTGATTGAAACAAGGTG
Source organism: Larix kaempferi (assembly GCA_027924585.1). Lineage (NCBI taxonomy): Eukaryota > Viridiplantae > Streptophyta > Pinopsida > Pinales > Pinaceae > Larix > Larix kaempferi. The sequence goes on along the minus strand of BSBM01000575.1, from coordinate 5,057,572 downwards.
ATTCCTTTTCCTGAGTCATCTTTCACCATACAAGGTGAAGCATCAACATGAGGTATAATCCGGCCTATTACCTTTACACAAGGGAAAAACTTGGCTCTTGATGTCACTTTATGAAGCTTGGATCTTTTGATGTTCTAATAAATACGTACATCTTCGATACTAGAGCATTGGTACTCTTCATTGTTTAAAAGCTGATAAATTCCACCCCACTCATACTCTAGATCAGCTCCAATGGTACTTTGAGTATCGTCATATTGGATCTGCAGCAGAATTTCTTCAGCTTGTTCATCATAATATGAAGGTATCTCTAGCACAATTTTAGAGTGTTTGCTTGTGTTTCATCATGACATGGTAGGATCCTACAAGCCATTGAACATAGTATTATTTTTCATGTGATGTAAAATAACAGTATAATCAATTTAATTAATAATTGATAAGTTGATACAAATAACCAAAACAAAAGACTCAAAACCCCCTTGATATATGGAGTTTAAATTATAATGGGTCTTGAACATCTTAGGGCTAAAAACAGGTTTTGTTATTTTTGAGGGTAGGTTTCCCAATGTTCCATAGGTAAAAAATCGAAAACTTTCTACCAAGATATTGTGAATATTAAAGTGGGCATAAATTATGGTTGATGTTCTTGGACTTCAAAGGGTAGTGATCTAGGACTGAACATCAAGTGTGATGGAGGAATATCGGGCTCCTTTTAAGGAAACATCAACAAAGCCCTGGATAAAAAGAAACAAATCCATCCAAAGGGACCATAGTGGCTTTTGCTACGGAATTGGAAAACAATCTAAGACAAATCACGCTACCCTCAAGATATAAAATGCGGCTTCAGAAACTAGGGTGTAGATATGGAGGTGAGTCAATTGAAATGGCAGGGAGAATACACATCTTTAGGGGCCATATATTATTTATCAATGCTACCCAAGAACTGTAAATAGCCCCAAACCTAGCTTGCTTGAATTCTCTAGGGTACCAAACAAGATCTTAATGAGAATATCACAACTTAAAGAGTGAAATCCAATGGGAAGAGTGTCTACCTGGAGATATGATGACAAGGGAGATAATTGTTGGCACATACCTGAATCAATTTCGTCTAGATGTCCTCATGTAATAGGGAAAGGCTCGCAACACTGAATCCATATATGTAAAGACGTGGAGAGAGTATAACAATGGTTAAAATGAAGGTAGGTGAAAACTATTTATAATCTTAGGGTTAACCCTCTCCCTTTACCCTTAGATCAAACACAAGGTTAAATCAGATTGAAAACAAGGTTTTTGGTGAGGTTGAATGAGTAATGTCGAAGCATTTTGGTGGTTTTAAGTGAGTTACACTAAATCATTTCAGCGGGTTAGAGGGAGTTTCATCAGAAATCAAACGTCTCAGGTGTTTCAGCGATTGAAAATTAGTTTTATCGGCAAGTTGAAGGATTTTCACCGAAGCGTTTTAGTGACTCAAAACAATTTTCATCGAAGCATTTTAACGCAGTTTGATGATTTTTTTCGACAGGAGGACTTGCCATTGTTTCGGTGTAACTTTCGAGATAGCTCGAACCTTTTCAATGAACATTTTTGAGTTGGGAAACACTTCTAGATTTAGAAAATGATCAGGTGAAACATCAATGAGACTGAGGAAAAGGGCCAAAACTCACCATAATAGAAAACTCATGGAATTTCATGAAATGTAGAAACTAAACAAAATTTGTCGAAGTAATAAAAAATTGGAAAAAATGTAAGTTTTTTTCTCTTCCAGTGGGGCAAGTTCTCAAGAAATACTTGGATAAATATGAAGGAAACTAAACTTTTACCAAGGTGAAAGAAATTCAAGGAGGGGCCCCAATAATTTTAAAAGAAAGAATTAGGAAGGAGGTTGAAGCTTCAACAATTTGGGGCAGAATAGGAGAACCTTGGATATCTGGGATGAAATATTTGTTCCCTTGTAGCCAATGATAGTCTTGTGTGGTACCTGTAGGCCCCACTTTAGCTCAAAGTGACTTCTAAGTGAAGGAGTTGTAATATCATTCATCTGTCTTGTGTTCCTAACCATCTTGATTCAAGTCTACAAGAGGAATTAGAAATATTAACTGTTATTAGGTAGGTATACTCAAATATAGCTTAAGTTTGGTTTTCACAACCACTCTCTCGAGGCCATATTATGGAGTTCATTTTCCAAACTGATCCTCTCAATGTACACTTAAGGCATGACACCATAGTGTAAGTGTCAAAATTAGACAATTACAACTTTATGTTCCTCATCTCTTACACTAGAGACAAAGATCTGCTTCCACCAGGTGTCCATAGCCTTGACAAAGTTGTCTCTTGCACCTTTTTTACAGCTGAGTGCTCTAGTCCCATTCTAGTAAATATTTTCATTGTATATGAAACTTTATTTGTTCTTTGTTGAGAATGTGTACTTAGTAGTGTTTCTATATGGGGGAGTTGACTCAGTAACCCTTTTACAGGAAAGAGATAGCATTTTGATTCATTTTGATTCACTATGCACTTGTAAGGTATTGTTTGCTTCCCATCGGTCGACCATTTTTCAAGAATGTATTCAATTATATGTTGAGGTGGATGGAGCCTCAGGATAGTAACTAGGAAATCTCTATCAAGCGCATTCATTACATATTTTAATACATTTCAGCTTCACTTGATTAGAATGATACCTCTTTTTGATGAACTAGATACATGGAATTTTTACCGAAGGGAGACGATCCTTTCAAATGATAATGCTAGAAATTTCATCAACTCCTTACCCTATGGAAGAAATCTAGTCATCACAGTGTTCCCCACTATCTATGAACGTTGGACTTCCCAATAAGTCATTGTGTTTAAACATTTATGAGATTAATAGTTCCTCATTCTACACTGTGATTGTTGAACTCAAATTTATTAAAATGAAAGTGTTGACCACCAAATCTGACTTGGTGGACAACGGTGTACCTTGGACATGTTGAATGTGCCTTGAATATGAGAAGGAAGTACTTAGTGATTATATCAAGCGAGGCAGTTCTTCTTCTTGTCTTCTTTCCATGAAATTTTCGCATCCCTGTAGGGAATTTTGTAAGGATATGTCAGCATGAGGGTCTATTTTTGTGTAACTTAGTCACCTAGGACTTTATCATTAGGGAAGTCCTTTCATCGAGTGTTTTTTCACTTGGATAATTAAAATTTCTCTTTAGAGGTTTTAATTATTTGAGTTTTTCACTCAAAAATACCTTCAAAGTGGTGAAAGGTGTTCTAGTGATCGATTCCATGGGGTTATTGGGGCCTAGGAATGTTCTATATTACCATGCTAGACATTATCTAGAGTCTTGCGGAATTTCATTAAGTTTTACATAGGATTTTTTAATTTTTGGTCATTAAAAATTGTCACTCGGGACAATTTGTTGTAATCTAAAAGAGAGTTACTTGGTCCTTTTTGATGTTGTATAGGTCTATGGGTACTTAAGACAAATGGCATGAGACCCCCTACACCCTTGGGCCAAGTCTGAAGTCATTCGGACAAGTATTACTATGGTTTTGGTCACTTTTTCCCAATTCGGTCATGAAAATCAGGAAATTGGGCATTTAATTAAAGAGCCAAATTTTGTAAAAGTGACTATAGTCACTTGGGGTGGCCAAGTAAAGGTTCTAAAGCCTATTTTATGTACCCAACATGAAAACTAAAGCATAAAAGGGCCCCCCATGGGTGTATTTAATTAGTTATGAGTTCCCCACTCTAGGGGGGGTTCCATCCTCTCTTTGATTGGATGGGTGAGTAAAAGTCAATGGGAAGGGCCCCACTATGGTGGTTTCCTCCCCATTTGACATAGAAATAAGGTTGGGAGCATTAAAATGGGGTTTTATCTCCCCATATTTGAGATCTCAAACTTTGGTTTTTCCCTCCTTGAGCAAATTCGCCCCCTTCTCTTGGGCCTCCCTCTCACCCTTGTGACACTTGTCTAGCATGAAAAGAGCCTCCCTCTTTAATTTTTCCTATTTAAGGAGGGCATTCCTCCTCAATTGGGCTACAATCTCTCATGCTCTTGCTATTTTTCCATTTCTCTCATTCTCTTTCTCTCTTCTTGCCCCATTGTTGGGCCATTGTAATTTTCGGCCATTTGGCTTGGTAATACAAATTTTTTGGAGGAGATTTGGTGTTGTGGATGCTCTTAGTGGTGCTTTGCTTCAGATCTTCATGCTATTCAACCATTGGGAGGCCAAACAAGCAAATTGTTTTGCTTTGGTGAGATTTCTAGTAATTTTGCTAGTTATTTTATGAGTTTTCCTATTTAGCTAGTTAAGATCTTCATATTCTTGTTGGTTGAAGTTTATGATCTCTTAGATCCTCTATAGGTACTCACCCTTTATTTCAGTTGTGTAGCAATATCTTACAAGTTGTAAGTCGCCAAGCTTTGATGGTGGAATTCTTTGGACAGATACCCCACTCCTCAAAGCATTGGATGGGTAAAATAGCACTATCTTCTCCTTTCCTTCCCATTTAAATTTTCTACATTATATTCTACATCTTTTGCATAGATAAATCAGATTTGGATCATTGTTCACATGTTATTATCTCATCAAAATTTGCTCATAAATTTTCTTTAAATTTGTACATTTTTGTATGATACACTAACATTGTCCCAAAGTGATTTTGGGCATTTTTCTATGACTTTTTGCTTGCTGGTTTTTAGCAGGTCTGCACACTTTCAAGAAGGATATTCTACCCAAAAACAACTATCTCCAAGCATAAAGGGCCTCCACAAGTTGTCATTTCAGCCACTTTGGAGAAAACGGTCAAAAAATACCATTTTCCCCCCTCTTTTTCTTCTAAGTAATAAGTGTTGGAATTTACATCATTGTAACAAGCCCAAGAGAGTCTCTTGGGCTTGATTTTACTGTATTTTGTTTCAAGCATTTAATTCCTAGATTAGTTTACTCTTAGTTGCATGCAAAGGAAGAGGCTTTACCCATCTTTGCATTATTTTGTTAAGTAGTTTTGCTTACTAGTTGTTTTCACTTCAAGCATTTTTAGTTTTCCTGCACCTCACTAGTGAACTAGCTCTGTCGCTCCAGTGATATCGCGATTGGATTGTTTCTTTGTTTCCATTAATTTGCTTAAGTTGTTTATTTTTCCTGCACCTCACTAGTGAAGTGGCTCCGCCGCTCCAGTGATATCGCGCCTGGCTTTCATTTTACTTCTGTAATTTATTTTCAAGTAATTTCATTTCACTTGCACCTCATACGTGAGTGGATCTTCCACTCCTGTGATATTGCGCTTGGCTTACATTGTTTTAGTTTAGTTTTGCGTAAAAATAAATAAAATTTAACTTAAGCCTCGTTTTTGCCTCGTATCCTCTACCCTCGCTGGTTAAACTGAACTTGGGTAACAAGAAAGGGAAAAGATTTGTGTTGGCTAGATTAATAAGCACCCAATTACATATCTTCACTAGAACGGAGAAAAGAAGGCTTGGCCTGTGGAGCTAGCAAGGTAGAGACCATGGGGGGTCTCATGGCACTTTGTTTAATCGAATTGAGCACCCAGCAAGTCTTGAGTTTGACCGGTGGAGCTAGTTGGGAACCTTGTGTTCTCAGGTTGAGCACACGACATTCTCTCTCTAATCGAAGGAGATAGTTTATTTGGGGTAGACATCTAGATTAGTTTCATTTCTTTGCAACAAACACATTAATCACCTAAGTAAAAGAGAGACATTAAAATTTGCTAAAATTTAAAGGACCACTTGCAACACATTGTTACAATCTTTTCTATTTAACAAGCTTTTCACTTAGCTATCTTGTTCACAACATTTGCTTCAAGTACTTTATTTTCAGCTCAATATTGTTACATGTATCCTTGATTCCATAAGTTGTTAATAATATACACTTCAATGCTTTATGTGATATATTGATCATCTTGTTGCAAGCATTTATGTTTATTGTTCATGTACTATTTCTTAATATATCTTGTTGAATGAATGAGTTAACACTTTGGGAAAGTACTTGTTTAATTTGATTTTTGTGACTCCATAGCCCGAATAGTGACGGCACTGGTCTTTTTAATCGATATTTGTTTCTCTCTTGCATTTCATAATTTGGTTGATTGCTAAAGTGTTTGCTTGTCATTGAAGGATTTGCATAATTGCATGTTGCTTGTCACTTTTATCTTTGTAACTTACAACTCCAACAAAAAACATAAAGAAACTTAGTAAGTAGGGACTAACCCCCTTAGCCTTTAGGAGTTTTGGTCTAAACAGAGGATTATAGGACCGAGGTGACAGTGGGTTCTTAACTCATAGTTTCCCTTAGGAACACACACAGCGGTTGGGAGACTTACCTGTGTCTAAGTGTGTTTTAGGCAGCTACATTTTTGGCGTCGCTAATAGGGACAAGTCTCTTGTCCTTGGTTGATTGACTTTTGTTTTCTCCTTTTTATTTTTTCTTTGTTTGATGAATGATTAGAGTAGATCTTTATTTTTCATCTGGCGACTCCAATTAATTTTGGTATTTTGTAATTTACAAAGAATATCAAAAAATAGTTTTTAGTGATAATTTTTTTTATTTTTTTTAATGTATTTTTTTCTTCTCACTTGGCGACTCCCCTAAAGGTATAAAACCTTGTTACTCATAAAAATTGTTGAGACTACTTGTGTGTAGATGAGCCCATGCAACATAGTAAAGTCTTTATAGCTCATTGTTCAATACAGAATGCATGATTGATTCAAAGTATACTATTGGTAGCCACTATGGATGATGAAGAGTCCGGAGATGAAATCTCCAGAACATATCCTCCCATAGATTTCTCAGGCATCCCAGGATTTCCCAACCATAAGCCTTTTTTTCTCATGGAAGGGGTATGTCGAGCTTCCCATGTTTTTTGGAGATGGTAATTTAGCTATTGTTCATGTCATATCTTTTGTTAAAATGATTCAAATTGATCTCAACATACTTCATCAAGATACTATGATACGAGCTTTTTGTTAGATCTTTGAGGGGGATGTCGGGATGTGGTATCACAGTCTTCCTAATAAATACATTAAGTCCATTGGACATTTCTTTGATATATTTTTAGATATTTGGTATAATGGTGAAGAAGATATGAGAATTGTTCTAAGCAGAGGTTTTGATTATATAGAAAAGCTAAAAGAAGCCAAGACTCACACTATTAATGATGATCTTATAGAAGAAGTTTATCAAAGCCCGAACATTGTTGAAGACTCTCCTCATGTCCCCGTAGCAGAGGATGTTGAATATTGGGGATTCTTTCATGATTATTTCAGTGATGATGATCACGCTTGTACCCTAGATCTACCTCAAGAAGAAACCATTACAGAAGCTTATAACGAAACTTACGGTGAAATATTTAATGTTCATGATGACATCCTTCTTGTTCTGCATATAATGATGATAGTTTGGAAGGACTTTTTCCTTGGGACCTATTTTCTAAAGAAGATGATAGTGATCAGGATGAAGAGAAGTATAGCCTCGATGATAATACCAGTGATGAAGATTCCCTTATGTCTAATCAAGTTGTTGATGAGGATTCTTGGACATTCATGGAAAATCCAATCTATGACATGTCTGAAGAGGAAAATGAGGAACTTGAATCTTTTGAGGGTTTTATTACTAATCCCAGCTATAAAATATCTAGACGAGGGAGTATTGAGTCACTTGTTGGTTTTATTGAAGATCCTATCTATGACATTTTTAGAGATGAAATCATGGATCTTGGAGACTTGGGAAATTTTTGTATGGAGGAAGAACATGCAGTTTGTCTCGGTGATCAGTCTTAGCAATATATCAGTAACAATAGTGAAGAGTCAGATTGGGTATAGTTAAATGAAGATCTTCCTTAGCCATCATTTTCGCATGCAGAGATTCCTGACGATATGGAGCATCTTGGGTTTTCTACACAGATTTATCATCATGAGAGCCCTTTGGAGCATGATGTTGAAGTGGTTGGTCCACCTCATAGTGCACATGTATCTATTAGTCCTATACAATCTTGGATAGAAGAATTTGTGCGAGCACCTACTAGTTTGGGAAGCAATTTGATGACATTACTCATGCCTACGATTCCCCATCAAACTCGACCATTTGGAATCATCATGCAGGTTTGCATTTCTTAACAAACAAGTCCTTGATTTGGTTGGTAACCAAACACAAGTCAAAGTACTTTAAAGTTGATAAAATGCTTAAGTGGTTGCATTGGATATTTGATTTTACATAAGATGTTTATTTTATCATGCTTAGAGTAGGAAAATAAGCTCCTTAAAGTGAGCATTTACTTTCCGCATTTATTTTATGAACTCAAGAATCATAATATTTTGTTAAGATAAAAAAAATGTATGGTTCATTGGATTTTTAATGAAACAGGTGCTACTAAAGTTTCCTTGTCAAGCTGAAATGTTTTTATAGATTATAAGAACTAGAGATTCTAGAGTTCTTGTATCCTCTCCTTGCTTGAAGACCAGATCAAGCACACGTCCCATAGTTGGAGCCAGAATGTTAACCACCAAATCCTACTTGGTGGACAACGGTGTACCTTGCACATGTTGAATGTGACTTGAAGATGAGAAGGAAGTACTTAGTGATTATATCAAGTGAGGCAATTCTTCTTCTTGTCTTCTTTCCATCAAATTTCCACATCCCTATGGGGAATTTTGTAAGGATATGTCAGCATGAGGCTCTATTTTTTTGTAACTTAGTCACCTAAGACTTTGTCATTAGGGAAGTCCTTTCATCGAGTGTTTTTTCACTTGGATAATTCAAATTTCTCTTTAGAGGTTTTAATTATTTGAGTTTTTCACTCAAAAATACCTCCAAAGTGGTGAAAGGTGTTCTAGTGATCAAGTCCATGGGGTGATTGGGGCCTAGGAATGTTCTATATTACCATGCTAGACATTATCCAGAGTCTTGCGGAATTTCATTAAGTTTTACATGGGATTTTTTAATTTTTGGTCATTAAAATTGTCACTCATGACATTTTGTTGTAATGTAAAAGAGGGTTACTTGGTCCTTTTTTATGTTGTATAGGGGTATGGGTACTCAAGACAAATGGCATGAGACCCCCTACACGCTTGGGCCAAGTTTGAAGTCATTTAGACAAGTATTACTATGGTTTTGGTCACTTTTACCCAAGTCAGTCATGGAAATCAAGAAATTGGGCATTTAATTAGAGAGCCAAATTTTGTAAAAGTGACTATAGTCACTTGGGGTGGCCAAGTAAAGGTTCTAAAGCCTATGTTATGTGCCCAACATGAAAACTAAAGCTTAAAAGGCCCCCCCATTGGTGTATTTCATTATTTATGAGTTTCCCACTCTAGGGGGTGTGCCATCCTCTCTTTGATAGGTTGGGTGAGTAAATGTCAATGGGAAGGGCCCCACTATGGTGGTTTCCTCCCCATTTGACATAGAAATAAGGTTGGGAGCATTAAAATGGGGTTTTATCTCCCCATATTTGAGATCTCAAACTTTGGTTTTTCCCTCCTTGAGCAAATTCACCCCCCTCTCTTGGGCCCCCCTCTCTCCCTTGTGACACTTGTCTAGAATGCAAAGAGCTTCTCTCTTTCATTTTTCCTATTTAAGGAGGGCATTCCTCTTCATTTGGGCTACAATCTCTCATGCTCCTACTATTTTTCCATTTCTTTCATTCTCTTTCTCTCTTCTTGCGCCATTGTAATTTTCAGGCATTTGGCTTGGTAATACAAATTCTTTGGAGGAGATTTGGTGTTGTGGATGCTTTTGGTGGTGCTTTGCTTCAGATATTCATGATATTCAACCATTGGGAGGCCAAACAGGTAAATTGTTTTGCTTTGGTGAGATTTCTAGTAATTTTGCTAGTTATTTTATGAGTTTTCCTATTTACCTAGTTAAGTTTTTCATATTTTTGCTGGTTGAAGTTTACGATCTCTTAGATCCTCTATAGGTACTCACCTTTCATTTCAGTTGTTTAGCAATATCTTACAAGTTGCAAGTTGCCAAGATTTGATGGTGGAATTCTTTGGACAGATACCCCACTCCTCAAAGCATTGGATGGGAAAAAGAGCACTATCTTCTTTTTTCCTTCCCATTTAAATTTTTTGCATTATATTCTACATCTTTTGCATATATACGTCAGATTTGGATCATTTTTCACATGTTATTATCTCATCAAAATTTGCTCATAAATTTTTTGTAAATTTGTACAATTTTGTATGATAAACTAACATTGTCCCAAAGTGATTTTGGGAATTTTTCTATGACTTTTTGCTTGTTGGTTTTTAGTAGGTCTGCACACTTTCAAGAAGGATATGTTACCCAAAATCAGCTATCTCCAAGTGTAATGTCCCTCCCATCCCAACAAGGCTATGGAGAGAACACTAATGAGAATACTGGACATCTAGTCCCATACTTAGTAAACAAACATTCATATAAACTGAAGATGGACATATGCGAGTTCATAAATATTTGAAACATAAGAGAATTAAATTCTATTACCCATCCATCATTCATTCAAGATATTCATGTCATTCTTCAATTAAAACAATATAGAATTAGCACATGAGAGTACTTATCTTAAAACAAAGTAGTCCCTGAGCAACCAACTATGCAACTGCAACGTTCCTCCCAACCATAGGCCAGTTGTGCTTATAAATCTTTTGATGCAACTGCCACCCCTGAGCTAGGTATGATTTCTACAAGGAACTGGGGAACAACAAACTCACACATAGCCAAACATACACCAAAATGAACCAAGCCAATCTACAATTGGGTTTATCAGGATGCTAGGAAATGGAAAGGAAGAATTGCTGAGCTAGTGAGATCAAGCACAGAGCCATGGGTACCTCTACAAGATCTATCTAGCTTGGCACCCACAATGCCTACACACCCCAGGACACAATGTTGATATTGGTCCTGGTGAGAGCGAGAAATGATCTCAAGCATCATCACGGACACGGAAATATGAATCCGGTGGTGCAAATGGTGCGAAACACAGAGGTCATAAGGACTCCGAAATGGTTAAAGGAAATAACTAGGTTAAAAAATGGTTGCAAATAAAGGTGAGCCCACCAAGCCAAGGATGCAGTGGTGGGGAGAAATGATGACCCGTGGGGGAAGAATACTGAGTGTATCAAATCAAATCAAATATACAAGTGATATGTGACCTCAAAAATGGTTGAGATCACGTATGTGAAAAAGTGAGCAGGGTTAATGACCTGCTCCCATGCTATGTGCAGGGGGTTTGTGATTGTGGATCACATATGTGTTGGTTTGAACAATGGGATCATTGACGTGCTAAGATAGATGTGATGGGGAAGGTTCAAAATGATTGATCATGCCCCCTATCCCAGGGTTGAGGTAATCTATGATGCCCCCTAACTCAGAGGTGTCAATGTGGTGTTGTTTCTGACGAACGGGGGGGTACATCAGGTCATGTGTCAATGTGGTGCTCTATAATGGTGGGGTCAAGACCAGGCATTTCGGTATAGGACCGAGCCAAGACATCACAGAACTCTTGGAAAAGTTTTTTGTACTCTCCAATCTCATACTCAGTGCAGGAGGCTCCTAATGTAATGATTTCAAGACCACTAGGTGGGTCAGAGATATCGATGTGAATGATAGGTGAGATATTGGCCATGTTACCTTCCTCAAAGGCATCAGGAGCAGGAATAGGATCCTTAAACCAGTCGACTTTAGTAGGAAGGAAATCTTTGGACTCAACCGCAAATTGGGTAGCGGTGGTAGAGGAGGATTCTTCTTGGAGGAAATAGGAATGATGCTGCATGTCATCCCAGGGATAATCTAGGGCAGTGAGTGCCTCAAGAATCTCCTCATCAGAACGAAAAGTTGGAGTTGTCAAATCGGTTGACGAGGGAGTGGTGATTGAAGAGATCATATAAATGGTGTTAACCTCTCTTGAAGGGGAGGATACTAGGGGGTGAATCTCCTCAATTGTGGGGGGTGCCATCTCGAGGTCCAAATTATTCATCTCGTAGAGAGCTGCTCTGTAATCTGGGAGATCAGGACAGTGATGTGAGTAATGCCCGTAAACACCGCATATCACGAGGCTTGGGGGTTGGTGGTTGGGTCGAGCTCGACAACAGGGATGTTGGGGTCGTCGTCAAGCATTTGCATGTGTTCCTGTAATGCTGGTAACTATGGACATTGATGAGTCGAATGGCCTAACTCATCACACAACAAGCATTTGGGAGGAGCACGAAACACGGGGGGGTTTTTGACTGTTTTGGGAGGGAGTATAGCAGTGTATAGTTGTGGGCCTCTGCCCCTAGTGGGCTTGATAAGAGGAGGGGGATTCGTGGAGGACGAAGGGGTAGCGACACCGGGAGGTGGTTGAGTAGTAGTGACAATGGGTTGCACCGGTTACAGGATGACATTTGGTGTCGGTGGGGGAATGGGAGGTGAAAGATACCAAACGGGTAATCCTAAGGTTAACCCAGGGAGGCTAAGGGTAGCCATAACCGGGGCACTTACTACTCCCGAGGGAGGGACTAGGAAGGGGATTGTGTGGATGGGTGTAACACCAATGTGACTAGGTACCAGTGGTGGTTTGGGTAATAAGGGCGGCTGATTGGTGGGTGCTTGCGTATTGTGGGACAGGGTACATAGGTCAGATACTTCGGTCATGGGTGACGGGGGTGGAATAGATTGGAATGTTGAGGTCATCGACGCATCTGAGTAAACTCCAAGTCCCACAGAGGAAACAAATGAGGTGGTTGCACCACTAACGGGTTGTTCAACCATGGGGAGAACATTCTTGGGTGCAGCAGGGGCATTGGGATCGTAGTAGGTGAGTTGGTCGACCTTGACCACACGTCCATCATGGGGGAACATCATGGTATGAAAAATGGAAGAGGAAACCGCCTGCATGGCATACATGTAGCTGCGGCCAAGTAAGAGTTTATAATCAAGTTGGGCATTGATGACCTCTATGTCGATGAGCACGGTTTTGTCAGCCAACTGGACGGGGACATTGGCTAGGAGACCTTGAGGTTTAGCCGAACGGCTGTCGTAGGCTCGCAACACAGTGGTGGACTGTTGGAGTGTAGGGGATCCCAACTTCTGCCAAACGAATGTGGACATAACGCATGTAGAGGCACCTTCATCGATGATGCACCGATGGATGACAAGATTCCGAACGGAAACAGAAACTTGGAATGCTAAAGTGGAAGGCAGGCGTGGTTCGGACTGGTCCAAATCGAATGCCATCAGTTGTGAATCATTGGGGTCAATAGCACCAATGGCGAAGAGCAAAGTTTTGCACTATGAAGGACAGTTTTTCAAGACTTCCAATGCAGACATGGCTGCTAGAGACTAGGCTAAGTCATCTACAATGCTATAATTTGACGCAGCGCGAGCATTGGGGTTATTATTGATTCGACGAAGTGGGAAGCGAGGTGATTTGGAAGTGCCATCTAGTGGAGCCGAAGGCATACATAACGTCTGATCAGTGGGATGAGCGTTAGTGTTTTTTTCAATGGGAGGGGCGTCAGGGGTGGAGCCATATTGGTTCCGACAGGTTTGGAGGTTGACATCAGCGGACGACATCATCAACAAGTGGTGGGTACCTGAGTCGAACATGGGTTGATCAGGAATAGCATAAGTGATCTGTTGTTGTGGTGGCGCGTTGGCTTGAGGGGGAGCCAACGGCTGAGTGTTCACTACGCCTTGGTTTGGTAAGGGGTTTTGAAGCACCAAAGGTGGCTGCTAAGGTTGTGGGGGGTTGGGCGGCGTTTGAGGAGCCACATGCCCTTGGCGATGGGCATCATCAACCTAGAGTTGCCGAGCTCGCTCCAAATGTGGGAAAGCATGTGTGTAGTGGCCATAGACCTCGCAAATAGAACAAGGGTGGTTTGTTCGCAAATTAGGGTTTTTGGCCTGCTTGGGCAGTCGATCAGGGTTCTGGTTGGCAGGGGTCGCATTATTGTTGTCTGGGGGATTGGGAGGTTGACCACCTTGGTCTGGAGGAGGGTTGTTTCCATGGTTATGGCCCTTGCCACGGTTTTGCTAGCCCTGTTGGCGCTGGTTGTTTTGGTTCTGCTGCGGATTCTGTTAGGCGTAGACTTGCCCTTGGGAAACAGTTGGGTTCTGGGGTTGTGCAGGTGCAGGAGCAGGCTCCGGTGGATAATATGTAGGTGGAGGCTACGCAGGTGCTGCACCTTGTGGGGGTTGTTGATATGTCTACGGAACAGGTTGTGGGTTTGCCGCAGGGGTTGCCTGTGGCAGGTAATAAGCAGGTTGGGATTGAGAGGACACAGGAGCTGGGGAAGTCTATGGATGGTAATATGGTTGAGGTGCGACCGAGGGAGCATAAGCGGGGGACGCATGCACAAAGCACTGAGGTGGACATGAGGGTCCGTGAGAATGGTGGTGCTGTGTCATAGGAGCATACGAATTGGTTTCTCCGGATTGAGATGTAGCTCGCGAAAGGTTGGGGCCAGGGCTAGGATGTGCTATGGAAAAGGATTGGGGATGCGAGGCAACATGGCCAATAATGCTGTCTGCGGCATGGGATGCCCCCGGCGCATCGTGCTGGGAGGAATCGCCACAAGGGGCGTCAGGTATGATGGTATAGAGATAACTCGATTGGGCGTAAATGAGGTCAAATTGCTGGGCTTTGAGGATGGCCTCTTCTTCAAACTGGGGTCGTTCGGATGCCACATCCTTGGCAATGACAGGAAGGAGGGATTTGAGGAACCAATCTAAGAAGATACGGTCGTCTAACTTGATTTTGCAGAGGCTACGGCATCGACGCCACTCATGAATGTGGTCAGTGATGTGGGTAGCCATGTTCTGTCTGCAGGACATTAGGATCTCAACTCCCGAGTCATAGCGGACAGGTAACTGAAAGAACTGTAGGAAGGTCGAGGAAAGGGAAGTAAAGGTGGCATGGGTCCCATGGGGTTTCTCGATGTACCACTTAGTTGCAGAGCCAGTGAAGGTGCGCTGTAACAAATGGAGGCGGACAAGGTCATCCACTATGGAGTTGGAGGAACACCATAGATGGAAAGACATAATATGGTTCTGAGGGTCCTCACCGGCCTTGCCCTCAAACTTAGGGATGTCAGAGGGGAGCTTGGTGGGCATGTGAGGCCACGCAGGGTCATGTCTGATGGGATCATTAGTCAGTCTAGCTAGGTCAGGAAGGTTGAGGCTAGCCATGAATCGCAAACTAGTAGAAGGATGTGACATACTGGTAGGTTGGGCCATGGTGGGGCCATGGTGGGGCCAATGCCCCCAAGTGTAGGGGTAGGGTTTGGAAGGTTTCCCCCAAGTGTAGGGACGAAAGTGGTATGGGACGGTCCTGCACCGTCAAGGGTAGTGTGAGTCACTGATGGAGTGGGAATAGGTATTCCAGCTACTGGAATGGGTGCAGTGATCGGTACGGTAGACGTGGGCCCCATGGAGGGCATACCCAAAACAGGTGTGGTAGCTGGTGTGGTAGTGGATTCTCCACCAATGGTCCCTACAAAGAAAGGGGTGGAAGTCACGCTATCCATGGGGCTGGTTGGTGCAGTGTAAATGGGGTTCTCAGACTCTACCTCAGAATCGGAGGTAAAGTAAGGGGTGTCTAGCTCAGGTGACGGAGTTCTATGCCATTGACGAGTGGAGTCAAGCGACGAAGCTTGAGATCTGTGATGAGTGGTATCAAGTGATGAAGGTCTATGTCTATGAAGGGTGGTGTCAAGTGAATCGTGCTGCAGGGGCTCGCCCCGGAGGCGCCAAGAATGTCTCAGGGACTCAATGGTGACAAATGGTGTCAAATATCTAGGGGTTGTGTTGAGTGAAAAACAACCCAAAAACCCTAATGCAACTGAGTGTGCAGAAGGAGAGCTCAAAAAATATGGCACTCAGGCCAACAACCAACTCAAAACACCCACTATAACAGTTGTGCTACAATAAGTGGACTATCAACAGAAATGGTCAGAATAGCAACAAGCAGCAGGTTTCTTAAAAAATAAAAATAGTGGACTCACTAGACCAAAAGGAGGTAAGGGAGCATGCAAACACCTAACTAAATAGTATTCTGACTCAACTAGACATATCCTCTGCAAGGTGATGAAATCCAAGTCAGACAATATGGATAGGAGAGCTAAGTGGCTAAAGATATCCCCCTACTGGGAGGGACACCGGGTAGTCAATCCTAGAAGAAAGGAAACTAAGATACCCCGTTCATGACATGTCCAGAAAGGTGAATTTACCGTTTGGTCCTTTTACCACAGTACCCCTATACAGGGATACCCCGAGAACTATGAAAGGTATCCCTTCGGTTACTGAATGGATTGCGGTATTCCACTCAAGCCTCCAAAACCAGTCTAGCGACTTCAACCCTCCTAGGGGAGAGGCCCTCTGATAAACTAGTCATGACCGTGCCAAAAAATACTAGGGGATTTTGGTTCCCTAATGGACAACAGCTATGTCTCAAGTGTAAGCAACCGAGGGGTGTTATTTGGATGCCTATCCCCCCGATCCTACCTAACTACAAAAATTCTTATGTGTTCCACAAGTGGGGTTAGAATGTTGGTTGAGTTAAGTAGTTTTTTAAGGTTCACTTGAAGTAGGTGACAGAGTGTGTGCATGTGAGGTGATGAACCCAAATAAAAGTGCCACAAGGGGGGGCAACTTTTCTAACTAAAATAACAAGACAGAATGTAAACTTTGAAATGCAAAATTTTCTCTTTATCAAATTTTTTTTAAAAATGATTCTATAAATGTAACAGAAATAAAATTGCAGGAAAGGCTGTAGGGAAGTATGGCTACAGGTAGGACAGGTGGCTGTGCAGGTGCAAAAAATAGTGCAGCAAAGTGCTGGATTCAAAACAGGTAAAAAAGTGCAGAGAATAGACCGCGGGTCTATGGCAGTTCTAGGCGGTCAAACCGCGGGAAATAGCTCAACAGTCATGGACAAGTTGCTGGATTTTGGCCGAAAGATGCAGTCGAACCGCGGGAAAAAGGTCGAAAGCCACAGGTGGGTTGTAGGAAAATGGCTGAAAGCCACAAGTGGGACGCAGGAAAAAGGCCAACAGATGCAGTCGGGTTGCAGCAAAAGGGATGAAAGCCGCAGTCGGGACGTGGGAAAAGATCTGACAGATGCAGTTGGGTTGCAGCAAAAGGGCTTCAAGCCATAGTCGGGACGCGGGAAAAGAACCGACAGACGTAAGCGGGTTGCAGCAAAAGGGCTAAAAGCCGCAGTTAGGACATGGGAAAAGGGCCGACAGACGTAAGTGGGTTGCAGAAAACTGGCTGAAAGCCACAGGCAGGATGCCGAAAAATTTTTGACAGCCGTAGTCGGATCGCAACAAACAAGCTAATTAGCCGTGGTCGGATCGCAGGTAACAGACTGGAATCTATCAGCAGATCGCCAAAAACAGTCTAAGAGCCGCTGTTGGGTCGCAGGTAAATGCCTGAAAGATGCAGTCGGACCACAACTGCAGGGGGTAAAAGACGCAGTTTACGGCAGCCGAAAGGGACAGCCAAAAGGAAAAGACAGGAAAATATTTAAAAACTATAACCTGAAATTCAAATCGAGGGGATTTGCCAAAACTGTAGCTAGGGTTTTCACCCCAGCTTGTGCAAATGAGCACCTACTAAGGAGAAGGGAATCCTTAGTAGCAGTTCAATAAATAGTAAATTAAAATGCTAAAACAATACAAATTCTAAACTAGCATGAGCATTAAGAAACATAACAAAACATGTAATATAAATGGCTTTTTTGTATTAAAGAGAATACCTCCAATGTGAAGGTTGGTGAAGTCCTTGCAATGATCCAAGAGGGTTGCTCCAAACTCCAACTTTGCTCCTCCTCTTTCTCAAAATGGTGGGAATGGGCCAAAAGGGGCACTCAATGGTGAAAGTAGATCAAGGGTGAGCTAGGGTTTCAAGAGTGATTTTGGCAGAGTAATGGTGTTTATGACTGTGGATGTGAAATGAGGGGTCTCCATCACCTATTTATAGGTTTTTGGTGGCGGAGTGTTGGCCCATGGTTTTGGGAACCATATGGCTTAGGTCAGCTGTATAGGGTTTTTTCCTCCTTTTTCTTCTTTTTCCTCCTTTTTTTTATATTTTTTATTCTCTTTTTAGAGGGTTTTTGCTATTTTGGAGGAATTTTGGATAATTTAGGGGGGAAAAGGAGTTTTTTAGACTTTTTTAGGCTTTTTTGATGGTTTTGTGGCCTTTTGGAGGTTTTTTAGGCCTTTTGGGGGCTTTTTTAATGGGAATTTAGGGTTCTGAAGGTAAATATGGTTGGAAATATGGACAAATGAGTCATGTAATGGGTAGATCAGGCAGTGAGCACTTTTTGGGTGTTAACAGTGCTGCAGATAGGAAGAGCTCTTATGGGTGCTGCTTCAGTATGGGATCAGGTGTGATCTCTTGGTTTAGTAGGAAGCAGTCCTGCGTAGCACTGAGTATAGCCGAAGAAGAGTATGTTGCGACAGATGAGCAGGTTGCAGATGTATTGGCCAAGCCATTGGCCAGAGTGCAGTTTGAGTACTCCAAAGAGAGGCTTGGTGCACTTCAGATCGAGGTTCCTTCCAAAGGGAAGTGATGAGTCTGGAAGATGCAGATGCATATGAGATTTTCTAACATGGTTGATGTGTTCTCCCATGCTCATGATGTAATTGTTGAACCATTCTCACATGGTGTAGAAGTAAGGGGTGAAGCCATTTTTCACATGGTGGTAGATGTGTTCTCCCATGGTGAATAAGTGAGGGCTAGAGCCTTCCCCAAATGGTGGTAGATGTGTTCTCCCATGTCGGTGGTGTAAGTGCTAGATGATGTGCATCTGGGCTGTGCTTCGTGGAAGATGAGATGATCTAAAGAAGACAATGCTATGATGATCAGGAGGATCATGGATGATGAGCATCAGGACGATGCTCCAGTTACTTCTCTATATGTATATGTACACATCATGTTGGATGTTGGATATGATCAGTTGGATCATTTATATATATATGTATGTACACATCATGTTTGATGCTAGATATGATCAGTTGGATCATTTGTATGTATTTTGTATATGCATCATGTTGGATTCTTGGACCATGTATCTGTATATGTGATGGGTCCATTTTTCAGGTATTTTGATAATCGTTTTTCCACAATCCAGCTCAAGCAATGGTAATGAAATGCACTCAATTGTGGAGAAGTGTTTTACTTTAATGATTTAATGAGATTGTTTTTATGATTAATCTTGTATGTTAGAATGTGTATCAATTAAATTGATTACATGGAAACCAAGCATGATTGAGTAGTTTCAGGTTTATTAAAGGAAGGACGTGTAGAAGACTAAAGGATCACCACAAGCTCAGCACCCTGTTTCCTGATTTATAGGGGACACACTCCCACTTTCAAGATGAATCGACACTTAGACAATCAGTTAGGATTAGAGTTAAATCATATAAATATGGACCTCTCGGGTAGCGAGAGGCCCTTGCTATTATTTTTGTGAAAGACATTATTGTTAATGTTTTCTGCACTATTGAGATACTGAAGTACAGACTTCTATTTTGACATGGATTTTACATATTAATGAAGATTGATGATTAATTCCAGCAAGTTTTTCTGAGTTTTTATTCTCTCCTGAGTACGGGTTGGGGAGGGCCCCTCCAACATGTAGGTCAAGAGATTCCTATTTGCAGGTATTTTTCCAAGTATGCGTTTTACATTGATGAACATCTCTATGATATATGGTAGCTTTGAATGAGTCATTGTCTTCTGTAGTAGTTCAAAATGCATTTCGTAGTACAGTAAAATGATTTCAGTAAGCCTATAGGTTCTTTCTTGCAATGCATATTTTCATCCATGATTACATGTGTAATAGCTTAGGTTTCAAAGTCATGGTTAAATCTGGAGTTCACTGCAGTTTCTCATCATGATTAGTTTCTTTTAAATCCTTAGTAGAAGATGGGTAAGCATAGAATGATCGTATTTCAATTCTAGATTGGTAGAATAAGATAGATCAAGACTCAAATTGTGTGCGCAGATAATAGTTATAGACTTTGTTTCCCCAATAGTAAAATAGCTCTATTATGGTATTTTCATTCTCAGCATTTAGTTATTTCAGCAGTTTAATTATTTCAAATAGATTTACTGTCTTTATGTCTTTATTTCTTAGAACAGATTAGCATCTAATTACTTCAGCATTTTAATTACTTAGAATAGATTCCTTGCTTTACTTCTCAGAACATATTTACTACTTTCAGCTCTTTAATTCTTTTAATCAGATTCATTGCTTTCCAGTATTCAATTTCGTAGCATAATTAGTTTTCACATTAAGTAGACAAACTTCACATTTAGTAGACAATCTATAGAACATCGATACCACCCTTTAACTGTGACAAGAGATTATCCTATAAAGAGCATAGATAGTGCATGCATCTCTCAAGTTTGTATGTTCCCCGGGTTGACATTTAAAGGAGGCTCTTGGTATAAGCTGCCCTCATTAGGCATCCATATTAGGAGCTCACTACTTTTTGGCGCCGTTGTTGGGGAGGTGATAAATCTTTTAGGAGACATCACCTAAAAACCACAAAAAATAAACAAAAATTACATAAAACAAAAACATAAATATCTTCTACCAATGAATGCCTCATCGGCAAAGGGATAGGTTTGGCTGCTTTCTGCCCAAGCATTCCATGAGCAACAATGGTAATAACAGTTCTGACCATTCTCAGTTTGAATTTCTACACCCTGAAAATGAGACTGACTCCACATACGATCCAAACAAAAGCAACTTCACTACCAGTTCCAGCTCAAACACCTCAATGGCAAATGAAGAGGAAGAACCTAGGGAGCTTTTCACTTTTCCCATTAGCATACCTCTCGGAGATGCCAGAATGAAGAACATCAATCCTAACAATCTGCCAAACTTTCCTGGGTTGACTTCAAAGGATCCTGACACATTCCTGTTTGAATTTGAGGTAGTTTGTAGATCATTTAATTACACTACTGATGCACAGAAGCTTAGGCTTTTTCTTTCCACACTAAAAGACCTATCACTTCGGTGGTTCATGAGCCTTAAAGGAAATAGTATCTTTAGATGGGATCAAATGAAATAGTCATTCTTAGAAAAATATAGGGACTAATGCAAGGCCAAAGATACTAGGGATGAAATCTTTAGGATGCAACAAGGAGATAGAGAGTCATTAGAAGATTATGCCCAAATATTTCAACTCAGCTACAAATGAGCTAGCCATTGCACATTGGATGTTGAATCACTAAAGCTTGTCCTTTTCAAGGGTGTAAAAGAGGAGAATTTTGAGGCCTTAAATCTCCTTGGAGATGGAGACATATTCCAAAAATATTTTGACCAGATACTGCAAATCTTTAAAAACTACTCAAGATATAGGAAAACTAAGAATGGGACGAGAGATACACATACAACCACCAGTGGATCATCATCCTCACTTACAAAATCTGATTTAGGAAACCTACTGGATGACATAAAAACTGACATACTGCAATCCCTAGCCATGCAACTTGATGCTCTTCAAATAAAAAAGAAACAGGATGAAATTAACCAAGCCTTGGCAGTATTTTGTCCTTGTTGTAGGAAGAAGCATGAGAAGGGGCAGTGATCCTTAAACACAATAGAAGTATGTGGTATCTGCACCGATGACCATTCCACTGATAAATGTCCCTTCTTACCCTCATGTAAGGTAGCCATTCAAGACCCAGCAGCTGAAGGAACTGTAGAATAGCTCTGTTTTATAAATCAAAGGAGGAATAATTTTGCTAGGCCATATCAACAGAGCAATCAAACTTACTATAATCAAGGACAGCCAAATTGGAACTCTGCACCGACTCCATGTCAAGCACAGCCAAATCAAAACCAATGACAACAAAAATAGCAAGCATATCAACCATCCTATCAACAACCATATTATCCACCGTCTTATCCTCAATACCCCCACTGTTTCCATCCACCACAAACTATGCAAAACAGTACCCACATCCATCAAATTGGAGGGCGCCATTACAATAGCCACTCATTATGCCACCCCCATAACCTCAACCACCCCCCAGACCTCCACCTATTCTAGCCCAACCAATTCCAAATCCTAATAATAACAGGCCCCTACAACAGCAGTAGGCTTACAACACTGATATCACACAATTCCCAACTTATGTTGTGGACACCATAGAAATAAATGAAATAAACCTACGATCTGGAAAAACGTTGTAGAATACACCCCCACACAACATCCAACAACCTGTACCTGAAGCTCAGGACCACACATCATAACCCTATGTTTAGCATCCTAATGAACCAGAACCTCCTGAGGAAGAAATTATACCACTAACACGAAATAGAAAACCCTCCATTTCCAGAAAAAACTTGTTCGGAATACAAAAGAAGAGGAAGAGAATATAATCTTAAACGAATTCAAACACTTAAACATCCAAATCCCAATTTTACAAGCCATAAGGGATTTGCCCATCTGCAACAAATTCATTAGAGAGAATTGCCTAAAGAAGCCCGGAAGAAGGAAGCGTGACCCACCAACTATAAATGTAGTGGGACAATTGGTCGATTTGATGCTGGGTGTCATAATAAATCCTAAATATCTTGATCCTGGTAGTCTTGTAGTAAGCGTCACCATAAATAACAAGCAAATAAATAAAAGCTTAATCGATCTAGGAGTTACGATCAATGTCATGACTAAAGAAACCATGTTATACCTAGGACTCCAATCAATGTTAAGACCAACTACAATAGTACTCCAACTTGCAGACATGTCCACTGTGAAGCCCAAAGGAATGCTAGAAGACATCATGATAAATATCGAGTCCTGGGAATACGCAACTGATTTTCTAATAATCGAAATAAAAAGAAAACTTAGTGGCTATCCAATTATCCTTGGTAGGCCTTGGTTAGCAACCGCGGATGCTTACATAGGTTTCCAATCAGGAAATATGACAATCACTAGTGGACATACCAAGAAGAAGATAACAATCTACCCACCAGCAATGAAATCCTCAGAGTTAGAATATCAAAATTGGACTGATGATTACCAGAACACACCAAATCAAAACCTAACAATTGATGCTGCAATATCTTTAAAAACAATAGATGAATATGGCCATATAGATAGATTTATACAAAATATATCTCCTAACAATCATGTTATTCAAGAATTTTTTTCTACAGAAACAAGTGAAAGTTCAAAACAAAACATGGATGACTTATGGATAGAAGTGCTGCCAGAATAGATTGAGAAGGTAAAAGTCATGGAAATTAACCCTGGCAAGACAGTCAACATAAATTCCAATTTAAAACCAGAGCAAGAAGAGAAATTGATGAAGACACTAACACAACAAAGTAAAGCATTTTCCTGGACATATACAGATATGAAAGGAATACATCCTGATATCTGCAAACACTACATTTACATAAAAGAAGGTTCTACTCCCATCAGGAAACCACAAAGAAGGTTGAACCCTACACTAAAATACATAGTCAAAATGGAATTACAAAATTTATTAGACGTAGGGTTCATCTATCCAATATCTGATAGTGACTGGGTCTCACCACTAGTCATAGTTCCCAAAAAAGGAGGCAAATGGAGAATTTGTGTGGAATACAAGGAGCTGAATAAGGCAACAAAGAAGGATCATTTTCCAATTCCATTTATAGACCAGGTGCTGGATACATTATCCGGAAACAAGTACTTTTCATTCCTAGATGGTTTTAGTGGTTACAACCAAATTTTAATACACCTAGCTGATCAAGATAAAACGACCTTCACGTGCCCATGGGGAACTTACGCCTATAGGGTCTTACCCTTTGGTCTATGTAATGCCCTAGCAACATTTCAAAGGGCCATACTGAGTATTTTCTCCGATTTTCTGAATAAAAAAATGGAAGTATTCATGGACAATTTCACACCTTATGGGAAGAGCTTTGACCAGGCATTGGAAAACCTTGAATTAATATTGAAAAAAATTGTATTTAGATGAGCTTGTGCCTAAGCAATGACAAATGCAGGATTTTAATGGAAGAAGGAATTGTTCTAGGACATCATATATCACAGAGAGGTATAGAGGTGGATCAAGCCAAAGTATCAGTAATCAAGACACTGCCCCCACCTGTCAAACAAGGAGATGTGAGAAGCTTCCTTGGATAGACGGGGTACTACAAGAGGTTTATTGAGAATTATAGCAGAATTGCTACCCCCATGTTTGCACTTCTCACAAAAGAAAATGAGTTCATATGGACAAGCAACTGCATGTCAGCCTTTGAAAGTCTTAAACAGAAAACCATCATAGCACCAATACTTCAAGGAACAAACTGGGAAATTCCATTTCACATTCATGCCGATGCATTAGATAAAGCAATTGGATCTGTGCTTGGGCAAGAACAAGACAAGAAACCCTATGCCATATACTATATAAGCAAAATTTTGGCTGGGGCAAAACTCAACTACATAGTCACAGAGAAGGAATTTTTAGTAGTCATACATGCAATCAACAAATTCAGGCATTACATTACAGGATACCAAAGTTTTATCCATACTGACCACTCAGCGATCAGATATCTTATGAACAAGCCTAATACAAGTGCAACAATTATTCAATGGATGCTACTTCTACAGGAATTCGATATCACTATAATAGGTCAACAAGGCAAGCATACTGTCGTAGCAGACTTTTTGTCAAGAGTAACACATGTTAGACAAGAGTTGGTGCATATACCATCTCATTAACTATTGCTAGCTATTGCTGAGGGTGTGGTTTCTATTGGCAGCCCTTCTCCATTGTAAACAGGGCGCATTATTCCTGGTATGAGCAGCAATCTCCTCCCATCAGTTGCTACATATTACTTGTCTAATATTGTGTGCCCTAGCAGGGAGAAAAGGCCACGATTGTCTATTGTTGGAGGGGCATATTCATATGACAGATTTGGGATCATGGTAAAGGGCGTTTAGTGGAATCAAAGAGGAAGCAACGAGACTATTGGAATGTTAGACAGGAGTTGGTGCAGAGGTAGATGTTGCCATTTCTGTCATACTTTGACTAGCTTTTCAGAAGATGAGCATACAGAAGAGATGTTACTAAGAGAGCTGAGAATAGAGACCGATTATATAAGAGCCATGCCTTGAAGCGGGCAAGAACACCATTGATAGATTGCTTGATCCCAACTATGACCCTGACAGAAGCTCAGGCATTCCCGCCTACCAAGCCCTTCCAGATCAAGAACCCTCTTCAATTTCAGCTTCAATTTCCACGGCTACCACCAAGACTTAAAGAAAAATGATTTCAGAAGAAAGATATCGCTTACCATTGCATTGATCCTCTTATTTTATGAAGAGCTTTCGATAGTTCAATGATGTGTATTGACCCATGATTCTACGGTTATGTTCACCGTTTTTTTTCTTCATATGGTAACGTGTGATTCCCAACAATGAAATCATTCGATGATGATTTGGCATATGGGAACTGTTTTAGTTGATAATCATAGTGGAATGTGAATCGATTAGACGTGTGAAGAAAAGGCAGAGGGAGCAGGACAGATGAAATGGTGGTATGAATTAATACAGTGAGAGAATAGGGACGCCGTTGATTAGAAATGGGGTGGAAGCTGAGATGAAAAGCAGTGGAACAGTATTGTTATGATAGAAAGAAGATACCAGTCACAGAAGATGATATGTGGAGCAGCGTAGACCTGAGGAAATGAGCAAGAAAGTTGAACAAAGGAACAATAGAGTGATGCTAAGAATATGAACAGAATAGCAGAACAGAGGAACAGAAGAGAGTGCTGAACAAGTTGAAGAGAGCAGAGCGTTGTGGTAAGCAGAGATACATCTGTACAATTGTAATTTGATTCATTTGTAAAGTCTAGCAATTAAGGGTGGTAGGGAGGTGCTAGGGGAGACTTCATGTCTCTTTCTGCAAGTGGGTGCTTGCAGAAGTTGAAGGTTGATGCCTTCACCCAGTTGATGTTGAGTTAAACTGGAAGTTGGTGCTGGGTTACAGTGAGAGTTGGTGCTCTCAGCAAGTTGGTGCTTGCATTCGGAGGTTGCAGCCTCATTGAGTTGGTGCTCAACTAAGAAGAGATGTACAGCTGATAAGCCATTGACTTCCTGAGAAGAAGAGGTTTTTCCCTTAAGGGTTTCCTCGTGAAAAAGATGTGTCTCCTACATGTGTTTGAATGATGTGTTGCATGCCATATGGTTATTTATTTGATTTTGTTCTCATTACAAGAATGAATGTCAGATAACTTCAGTTATTCATAGTTAAAAGAATCAAATGGTTTAAAATTTGTTATTTAACTGATTCACCCCCCCCACCTCTCTGTTAAATACCTGTAACAATTGGTATCAGAGCCAGGTT